>CM037880.1:174183812-175607984 GCA_021292165.1 Shinisaurus crocodilurus | reverse complement strand
AGCTTTCTGGGCGGTACATAAAACAAACAATAAAAACATACAAAATAGTTTAAAAGATTAAAAACCAAATTAAAAAGCACAGTTTAAAATACAATCCAAAAGTTAATAAAACTAGTCTACAGGAGACAGTCCCCCCCCCCCCCCCCCAATGCTATTTTGAGCTCTTAACTATTGATGCCTTGGCATAGAGGGAAGTCTTAACCTGGCACCAAAAGATAGTAAGGTTGGCGCCAGGCGTGTCTCAGTGGGAGCTTATCCCATAATTAGGGGGCTACCACTGAGAAGGCCCTCCTCCTTGTTGCTACCAACTGAGCCTTTCTTGGAGGTGGCAGTTGGAGGAGGGCTCCAGATGTTGAGTGTAGTGTCTGGGTAGATTGCGGTTGGGAGAGACGAGATGCAAGAGATTTTTTCCTGGAAGTGCCTAGCGAATATATTGCAGTGGGCATCAGATGGGTCGATGATGTCCCTGGGGCCAGCGTACAACAGGCCCTAGGTGATCCTAAAGAGCTCTGCTGGGTGGCAAAGAGATGATTGGATAGAGGCAGTGAGGTGTTGTCTCTCTGCCACCCTCACTGCCTCTAGGTATACCTGGCTATAGGCATGTACCAGGGCTCGATTGCATCCACTAGGAGTTTTCTTCCACCTGCACTCAAGCCGTCTCCTGTTTTGCTTCATCACTCTCAGCTCTGGGATATACCACAGAGTCGTACGAGCTCTACCACAGAGTGGGACCTCAGGAGCGATCGTGTCAACCGCCCGGGTCATCTCTCTATCGCAGAGATCAACCAGGGATTCGACAGGACCGCCAGCCATATCAACCGGAAACCCCCCAAGGGCCCTCTGGAAACCCTCTGGATTCATCAGCCTCCGGGGGCGGACCACCTTGATAGGTCCCCCACCCTTGCAGAGGGGGAAAGCTGCCGTTAGCCTAAATCTCAGCAGGTAGTGATCTGACCATGACAAGGGGACCGATTCAAAGTCCCCCACCTTCAGATCACCATCTCCATGCTCAGCTGAAAAAACCAGGTCTAGAGTGTGCCCTGCTACGTGTTGGGCCAATGACAAGTTGGGACAGTCCCATGGTTGTCATGGAGTCCATGAATTCCTGAGCTACACCAGACAAGGTGCCCTCAGCATGGATGTTAACATCTCCCAGGACCAACAGCCTGGGGGACCTCAGCATCGCCAGCAAGACCACCTCCATCAGCTCAGCCAGGGAGTCTGTTGAGCAGTGGGGTGGGTGGTACACCAATCTGTCCTGCTGGCCCAACACAAGGTGCAAACACTCCAGACCAGTAGTCAGACAGACAGGGAGCCTGGAGAGAAAGATAGAATTCCTATAGACCATGGCAACCCCCCCTCCCTGGCCCTCAGGTCTACCCTGATGCTGCACCAAGTACCCCAGTGGGCAAAGCTGGGAGAGACTAACTCCTCCCTGTTCTCCCACCCAGGTCTCGATAATGCATGCCAGATCGGCCACTGTTAAATCATGGATGAGGGAGGTTTTATTTTGCACCAATCTGGCATTTAGAAGCAGCATCCGGAGACCCGAGGGCAGGCTGATAGGGCAACCACCAAACCTGCGGGTGCGAGGAGGACTGGAACAAGGCACAGCCATTAAGTGTCTGGGCTGTGTTCCCCTTACCTGGCTAGTCCTCCTCCCAATGCCATATCTCCCTCTACCCGTCACTACACTAATTGGGGCCCCCACAGAACCCCCCACTTGGCCCCATGACTCCCCTCCAAGGCACATGTTCAGGCCCTAGACAGGGAAAAACAATCCCCCCCCCCACCAAAGGCACCAAGCAACAAATAGCAGTGTTCCCTTTCTTTGGCATGGCTCACACGGCGCTCTAGACTACATCAGTAGTCGCCCTGTCTAAGGGCTGAGAGCACGGGAGCAGCTCCACATGGGGCTTGGCTCACCCCCCCCCCAAGGTTTCTTAACACGGAGAGTCTTATGAGAAGTAAACAAGCCGCATCCAGTTTTTTACAAAAAATTAAGAACTATATATAGTTTACTAAAAACGGGACAAAATTGACATTTACATTAAAATAAATGTCAATTATAGGAAATATGAATATATATATATATATTTATATATATATGTATGTATATTATAGGAAATATGAAAAAAAACGGGATTGTCCCTTTTAAAACGGTACGTATGGTCAGCCTAGTCCTGGCAAAGCAGCGAGGTGCGTGCGCCGTGAAAATAGCGGAGCTAAAAGCTCGAGTAACCGAGAGAGCGTGGAGCTCTGATGGCCAGTGTCACGGTCCGAAGATGCCAGATCACTGGTGCCTGTCTTGTGCTGCGGAGGGCCTTTTATAGTCCGAAGCTAACACCGAATTGGTTGATTTTGGCGGGCTCTGTGTGATGACGTCATCATCGAGTTCCCACGGTCGGGCTGTATGTACTGCGCGGGAGTATTATCGAAGAGTCGCCACGGCCACAATATAGTGAGAGTGCGTGTGCTGAATGCCGAGTATTGCCAAGATCCAACGACGAGAACCGTAGTGTAAACTAAAACTAGGATAAATTAATAAAATTGGTTTAGGCTGGTTTATCAAGGATTGATTTGATGTACTCAATCTTTTGATAAATTAATAATTTTTTATTTTGTAGTCCTAAACTGTACTGGTTACATCTCATGACTAACCAGGACAATGTCCCCCAAACCAGTACATATGGTCACCTTAGAGAAGGAGGACATAGGGCAACTGAGCCAGAGTGTGTTTGGGGAGGGGCCAGGCATATGTCATCGGCCCAGGTGTGCTGCCATGTCAATCAGCGCTTGCTTAAAAGACAGGCCCCAAACACACTTCAGATGCTGGAAGCAATTGTTGCAATTGACGCTCTTGCCAGCTCCCAGACTGAGACTTGTGAATTTTGACAACAGAACGATCTTGACTCTTCAGCCTGCTCCTAAACTGGTTTGTGTTTTCTTGATTGTGGATAAATATTGTAGCTTCTAACCTTGGACTGTGATAACGACTATGGCTTATCTCTGGACAGGACTAATGTATGACAACCAGGGTGGATTTGATTTAAATCAAAGAAAAACAAGCTTTCCTGCTTTATCGGGCGGGTCCCAAACCATTTCTCAATTTAGAATAAATGAGTCCAAAGGATGAAAATATTCTTTCTATGCCAGCAGAAGCTACTGCTGTTAAAAGTGAAATCATTACTTCCAACAGTCTCTAAATCCAAATGCTTAAGTGACTTCCACCAGTTCACTGGTGTGACTTTCTTTAAAACATGATCAGCAAACATATATTTCTTGAATGGTTCCCCCTTAGCTCTGAAGTTTATTATTGCTGGCATTACAGATGGATGATTGCTGGATACCCATCTCATAGCTAACTCCTCTTCCTCAGCACTTAAGGTTTGACCCTGGTACCAGATATTGATAATATTTGCGAGAAAATGAGCTGGAGACAGTGCTTGTCCCATTCGTTTTTTTTATGCTTGTAATTTAATTCTGTTAGTGTGTAGTTCTGTTTTTAAGTGCTCACTCAGTTCCTTCCAAATTTCAATAGCATCAGCAATAAAACAGCTATTTTTCTGTATTTTGTTTAAAGCTTCAGAAATGGGTTTCAGTATCCTCAGCATATGTTCAACATTTCTCTTAAGCCCAATGTTGAGGATTTTGGCCGAGACAGTGCCATCTATTTTCTCTCGATTTTGTTCACAAACTGTCATCAGAATAGGCCAGTTCTTGATATACTGCTCAAAACAGTCCACTACAGAGTTCCATCTAACATCTTGTGGGAGCATTAGCTTGGTTCCACCCATTCTTTTCAGAGCTGCTGCTGCTGCAAAATGATTGTTATGGAAGTATTTAGCAATTTCAATGACATTAGTCTTTATTTCTGGAACACTGAAGTCTTTGGCTAGGAGGTGCAGCAAATGAGCACTGCAACCATATATTAGCTTTGTATTCGCTTCCTGTTCTTCTAAATTTCTTCTAATCTTGGATACATTTGCAGCATTGTCTGTGACCAAACGGCGTACTAGACATTTGAATTTTTGTTCACATGCTATTATAGCTTTTGCCAAGATACAAAAGCACTTTTGGAGCCAACTCCTTGTGTTTGCCTTTGTGTATTATAGCTTTTGCTGCCCCTTCTTATAAGTATTCTGCTGTGTGTGCATTTCCTGACGTATCAATTGTTTCTACAAGGAAGACATTCCCTTCTTCTGTTGTTATACAAGCACATACAACAGGATCATTGTTGACATTACTCCACCAAGACTTAGGTTAACAATTTTACCCTCTAGAGCTGTTGCACATTGCTCCATTTCTCTGTCATACACTTTATCCAGCAGTTTCCCTGCAACATCTGCTCTGCTGGGTGGACTGTATCCTGGTCTCAGTGACTGAACCATATTAATGAAGCGTAGGTTTTTAATCAGACGGAAAGAAGAGTTTGTCACGTAAACAAACTGGGCAATTTCTTCATCAATTAACTCATTTTCTAATCTGGTTTTTATCACAAACTTATCTGTGTTGGTTCCTGGATGGTCAGCTTTTTTTCTTTCTTTTAGGTCATATACTGTGGATGTGTGATGTATATGACGTGACTGAAACACTATCCTGGACAAATAACTCTGAAACTGTAGAACGGGAGGATGGAGATCTCAAAGGTGGATAGTTTCCAGAATCCTTTATGTTGATGATGGATTCCCTAAACAAATAAGTCAATGCTGTTATTTTATTATTTATACAATTTCTGCTTATTTAGTATTACTCATTGTATTCACTGCCACTCAGTACTGCTCAAAAAAGGAATATTTGCTTGTTTCAACTCTTTATTTCTTCATAACAACTGTATCAAAATGACAGTAACATGCAGTAATAATAACAAATATAATTTTGCTCAAACATGACAGTTCCTCAAGAGTTACAGGCCGGCTTCTGGCGAAGAGGCGTGTAGCTGCGTCCCAAAGACCTCCGGGATTTTTCAGGTTTTAAATCTGTTTTAATTTGTTTTAAGCTCTGCCAAATTGGGCAAAGTTTTTTTCAGTTTGCTTTTTCCTGAAGAACTGGCGTTATCTTGGGGTTTTACTAACTCTACTGCTAAACAAACTTTTAACGAAGCTTAAACAAAGCTAACTGCTTGGATGCTGGGATCCTGCTAAATTAAAACGCACTGATAAGATAGTGGAGTACTGATGTGGAGTTCTGGAAAGAGCTTGCCTCTGCTGGAACCACAGTGTTAAGACGCATAGTTAGCAAGAAGCACCTTTTGCATTTTGCTTCTATGATCTTTGGAATAAAGAGTCACACAGAGTTTTAAACTTTAAAGGATCTTAACTGTTAGAACTCCTGCACGATCGTTTTGTTCAACTGCATCCTTAAAGGAGATTGCAAGAAATTACAACCAGGATAATAGCCTCCCACACTTAGGAACTATACAGCAGCTTGCAGGTGTAGATAACATTGAGAACAGAATGAAGGTAAAGAGTGAATTTTAAGAAACCTTGTTTATAAAGTATTTTAACGAAGGTAAATAGTGAATTTTAAGAAACTGTTTATAAAGTATTTTAATGTTGGGACTTATAATTATCATCATCTGATCACCAATTGATTTTTAATCGTCTGTTTTTAAATATATATCTATATATATATATATAAAAAAAGAAGTCCTGACTGACTGACTGACTGACTCATCAACGCCCAGCTCAAACCATTTAATCTAGGAACGTGAAATTTTGAAGGGACATTGCTTTTATGACGTAGACACCCACTAAGGAAGGATTTCTAGAAATTCCGTCCCTAAGGGGGTGAAAAAAGGGCAAAATCGCCCCACTCTCATATCTCCTATGGGCAAAACAACAGGGCAGCAGTTATGCAAGTCGGCCTCACCTCATAATTGCTGCAGGAGCCAATAGGAGCAGTTATGCAAATAGCCCATACGACACTTAGAATGTTCGTATGAATTCCTGCAGGGGCCAATAGGGGTGGGTATGCAAATCTCCCCTAGGCCATTTAGAATGTTCTCTGAGGGGGTGAAAAGGGAGGGAAACTTTTAAAATGACTGAATGACTGCTGTGTGTGGGGCATCGTCGCATAGGCTCTATCACGTTTTGACGGATCTACCCCAAACTTGGCACGGTCACTCTTCATCACCTGTAGACTCTCAGGATTAACCTGATTTTTCTTTAAGATCAGATATTTCTGTCAGAAAAGTTTTCTGCTGCCAGCACCCAGCCTAAACGTTACACTTTCAGTCAGAGAATGACTGTTGTGTGTGCGGCATCCCAAATCCTGTGTGTCCGTGTGTCTGTGTGTACAGGCGTTTGCATGCATCACATAGGCTCCTACACGGTTGGACGGATCTGCCCCAAACCTGGCACGCATCACCCAAGGACAAAGACTGGGAGGTTCAAATCTCCGAAAAAGCCATCACTGCGCCTGTACGGCCCAAAATAGATGATAGCCAATGGCGTCACTTGGAATGTTCACAGGGGCCATTCAGGAGCGGTTATGCAAATCACTCCAACGACATGTAAAATGTTCGTATGAACTGCCGCCACAGGGGCCCAATCAGGAGCGGATATGCAAATCTCTCCTACGTCAAAACAGAATGTTCATATGCACTGCAGCCGGGGCCTACACGGGGGTGGGGAGCTGGGATTTCATTATTGGGTAGTCCCGGGGGGGGCAAGCTGGGATTACATTGTTGGGTAGTCCCGAGGGGGAGGGGGAACAGGGATTTCATTGCTGTGTAGTCCGGGGGGGGGGGCAAGCTGGGATTACATTGTGTGGTCCGGGAGGGGGGGAGCAGGGAATTCATTGTTGCGTAGTCCTGGGGGGGAGGGGGGAGCTGGGATTTCATTGTGTAGTCTTGGGGGGGAGCAGGGATTTCATTGTGCAGTCCCGGGGGGCGGACAGAGATTTGATTGTGTAGTCCTGGGGGGGAGGGAGGAAAGCAGGGATTTCACTGTACAGTCCCAGAGGGGGGAGCAGGGAATTCATTGTTGTGTAGTCCTGGGGGGGGGGGAGCTCGGATTTCATTGTTGTGTGGACCCCAGGGAGCTGGGATTTCACTGTTGCGTAGTGAAATCCCAGCTCCTTTTCACTCAAAGAAACACAGTTACAGGTAAGCAACCTGTCCTTCTTCATGGTCTCTGTGCATCACAAATATGGGTGATTTACTAAGCTGACTTACCGGAGGAGGGTTGGTGTCGCTAGGTTGATATCGAAGATAGCACTGCCCTGCCAAAAACACAGTCAGATCTCGCCCTGACGTTGAGTCGGTAGTGCTTAACGAACGCCGACGGCGAAGACCAGGTTGTGGCTTTGCAGAGGTTGGGTAAAGGGACTCCCTTGCCAAATGCCGTCGAAACCACCATGCCCCGAGTCAAATGAGCCTTTATTGCTCCTTGGAGGGGTAGACTGCTGAGCTCACATGCCAGTCGTATTGTCTGTACAATCCAATTGGAGAACCTCTGAGGAGAGACCGGCAGACCTACTTGCCGACCACCATAGCAGAGGAAAAGCCGTTGTGAACGACAGGCAGACTCAGTCCTTGCTTTGTAGAAAGCAAGCACTCTCCTGACATCAGGCGTGTGCAGCGTCCTTTCTAATGGCATTGATGGGGATGAAAAGTAAGCTGGAAGAACAATGTCCCAAGTGGAACTCCGTGACCACCTTCGGGAGGAAGGCAATATCTGGGCGAAGAACTACCTAATCCTGATGGAAAATAAGATAAGGAGTATTGACATGGAGTGCACAGAGTTCACTTGATCGACGAGCTGTTTCATTTGGGCCACCAGGCCTTGCATTTCTTTGTTGTCATGTTTGCATTTTGCACGCATGCCTGCCTTACCCATAGGTGGAGGAACTTCATTAAAATATTCCCAAACGGGTCTCTTTTATGGCCTGCTGCCATTATAGGATTTCTCTCCAGGGAAAGAATAATATGATAACCCTCAGGCTATACAGACAAAGATCCAAAGACTTGTGGAGTAATCTGCTCAAAAGGTTTCACTTTCATTTTTACTGCTTGCCCCTCCCTCCTCACACTTAGCTTCTTGTGCAGATCTATTCCACTCTTCTATTCATTGAATTTTTTGAAACCCCATCATTGACGGGGCTGGATGTGACACGACGGGACTGCAGGCGGTGCAGGCGCCGCTTGCGACGGTAGAAAGCAGCTGGAGCGGCTCCACGCTAGCAAAGCACCCCGTGGAGGTGAAGCGAAGGAGCCCTGGCCGTCGTTCGCTCTTCATGCGCCTCGCGCTGCTGCTTTGCCTGCTCCCTGCTTGGGAGCCGGCAAAGCGGCAGCGCGAGGCACGCAGAGCGAGAGGGAGCCGGCAAAGCGGCACGAGGCACCCGCACAGCGAGCGGCCTCACCTCCATGGGGCTCCCAGGCAGGGAGCCGGCGCAGCAGTGCAAGGCGCCCGCAGAGTGAGCAGCTGCGCCTCGCCTGTATGGGGCTCCCTGCCAGCTAGGCAAAGCCAGGGAGCTGGCACTTTAAGTGCTTGTCGCGGCCACAGCGTGTGGCTCGTGTTGCGAAACTTGCTCGTCCTCCGAACGTTAATAAATGATAAAATTTTGCTCGTTTTACGAGTAGCTCGCATACCAAGTTACTCGTAATCCTGTACTTGTTCTAGCCTTGAAAGCCCTACATGGCTTAGGGCCAGGTTAATTTAGGGACTGCTTTCTCCCCTATAGGCTTGCCCAGGAACTAGGATGTCAGCGACCTTATTCTCCATGTCATCTCAGAAGATTTGACAAACGAACACAGGAGATGGTGGTGGTGCAGTGACACTAGAATGCCCTCCTTTATTTCAACAGTCTTTTAATGTGTAAGGCTAGTTTTATTGCTGCCAATTTTAATATGCAACACCTTGGGCAGCCCCATCCTATGTGGGTGCCCCTAACCCTCTGAACCCAGAAGATTAGGAGCACGAGCACCCAACAAAGGGCAGGAGGAGCGTAGCAGATAGGATTGCCATCGCGCTCCCCTTGCCCTCAAAAACATTTAGACAGCCAATTTTGTTTTTCTAAATGCTTTTCCTCTCGCAAGGTGTGGGGTCTTGCTCCAGCTCCAGCTCCGAAGCAGAATAGGAGCTGGCACAGGGTGAAGGTCTCACACCTGTGGCTGATTGGAACCAAGGCCAGCCGACCTTGGCCAGTCCCCCTCCCTCAGGGAACAAGAGCGGGGAGCTATCTGATGAGGCTCAGCTGCAGGAGTTGGCCATGGGCAGGGAAGCTGACTATGGGGGGGAAGGGACTTCAGGCTTGCAGCCTTATCAACGCCGCCAGGAGAAGCGCCTGGTGGAAAGGCATGTGGCCAAAAGGAGGCACAGCAGTTGTCTTCGAGCAAGGTACCCATGCCAAGACCCAGACTCAGACTGAAAATGAGGCGAGGGTCAGGATATATCTTGGAGATTCTGACAGGCTTCTGTTTGTAGGAAGCAACGACTCTGATCCCTGGCTCTCGCACTCTGATCCTTGAACCCATCCTGTTGATCCCTTGGCTACCACGACTTTGGACTCTGACTCTTGCTCCTTGAACCACAATCTCCTACCCTTGGAACTTTGGACTGACTTGACTACGGACTTGCCAATTGGACTGGTGCTTGATAGACGGCTGTGATTTATGGATTTGTAAGTTCTCCCCTCATGAGGTAATGAAAGGGAATGGATTACTTTCTGTGACTCAGCTATTGTGTAGCAATAAAGACTCTGTTTTTTAGACCCATAGTGTCTGGTGTGTTGAGGCCGGGTCAGGACGGAAGGAGAGGCTGAAGCACCGCCTAGATTCCTTGGAAGCTGGTGGTGCCTCGCTCCTCCCCTCCCCTGGGAACGCCCCCCCCCCAATGCCTGAACTGAAGTCGATCTTCCAGCTTCAGTTCCCAGCTGGTGTGGAAAGAACCATGCCAGCTGCAAGGTGGGGGGGGAGGGCGCTCCACAAACCGACTCCCTGCTGCGACCTTGGAAGGGATTTCCGAGGTTGCAGCGGGGAGCCTGACTTCTCCTATGCCCCCCCAGGCAAGGTTGGAGGGCCACAGGATTGTGCCCTTACTCTTGCTGCTGCTAGGTTTTTGTTTTGTTTTTAAGTGTTGGTTTATTATACGTTCCTTGTTACTGCTTTTAGAAATTATATCTTGTACTTGTACTGTTTATATTATATGCTTTTAGGATTATGCTGTATGGTGGTCTGGGTACTGTTAGTAAAAAGACATAAATAAATTATTATTGTTACTATGTGCTTCAGTGGTGAGTGCTGCACTGCTTGTTGTGAGGGAATCCTACCACCTCTTTGCCATGCGGAGAAATGGTAGTCTAAAATCTCTCCATACGTGGGGAAATTGTCAAAGTTACCGTGCCAAAGAGAAGGTGTGATGGTCCATGATTTTCACGTAGACACATTTTTAGACAAATGGCTCCCAATGTGAAATTCAGATTCTTCTTCGTGGTCTCTGTGCATCACACATATGGGCTCTGCGCGTGCGCGGAGGCCGCTTCGGGAAAGTTCTATAGCTGAGGTAAATTTTGGGCGGGAACCCCTCCCCCCTGCGTCTCCCTTGCACGGGTTCCCGCCCTCTCCCTCAGTTCCTCTTCGACCGCCATCGCGTGTGGCTGTTCTTTCGAGAGGTTCTGGAATTCTAGTTTGGAATTCAGTTAGCTTACTGCTTTTTTGAGGATATCTTCGCAACTTTCCCCCCCGTTCGTCGTGGGATCAGTGCTACGATTATGGCTCCGAAAGCCCCCTTTCGCAAATGCGTAAGGTGCGGGACAAAGCTTCCTCCGGCTGACGGACACTCGCTGTGCCTCGCCTGCCTCGGCGAAGGCCACAATGTGGACGCTTGCCATCATTGCCAAGCGTTCACGAAACAAGTGAGGAAGCACAGGGCGAACAAATTGATGGCCATTCTGTATAAAAAGGCCCTACAACTGCCCGTGGAAAAGCCTATCCCTTCGGCTAGGCCTAGTATGCCACCGTCGCACACGGTCTCCTCAGCGGACGCTCAGGAGGCCTACATGGCGGCGATGATATCAAAGAGCAAAGCTAAGAAGGCTCGTAGAGAAAAGGAGGAAAAAAGGAAGAGGAAGGAGCGGAAAGATAAGGCGAGGAGATTGGCAAAGAAATTAGCTTCGTCTCTCTCGGGATCGAGATCGACAGTGGCTCCGGATCCGACGGACGTCGTGACCGTTGAACGCCCGGCTGGGCTGAAATCTCCTCCCGCACGGGTTCCCTCGGGCTCAAGGGACCCTCCTCCTTGCTCTCCACCAAAAGCCCCCTCGGGATCGAGGGAAGCTGGACTGAAATCTCCTCCTCCACGGGTTCCCTCGGGCTCGAGGGACCCTCCTCCTCGCTCTCCACCTAAAGCCCCCTCGGGATCGAGGGAGGCTGCCCGGCTCTCAGTATCTGAAGGCAAGATACCGGATTCACCTTCGGAACCGAGACCTACGACCACTGCTCTTCCGACTCTAGCCTCGGAGCCGAGAACTGCTCTTCCAACTCTAGCCTCCCCGGTTCGTGCGATATGGGCTCGTACTCCACGGACTCGATCTAGCTCACTCGAGATCGAGGAGGTGCTGATTACCCGGGACCGGGCATCCTCCAGATCATCCGATTCTCGTAGAACCCGAGACCCCCAGTGATACAGGGAGAGGTCTCAGGATTCAAGGGATTCGAGATACTCCAGGGCGTCTCGTTACAGCTATCGCCGGAGGCACTCTCCTGTGTCTGAATACAGATACCAGACCAGGGTGTACCGTTCCCGAGAGAGGTCGCCACCCAGGAGACACTCCCCGAGGAGGGATGCTAGACGCTCTCCACCGAGACAAGAAGGGGTGCGTCCCGACCCCAGAATGTCCCCGCTGGTCCGCCCTCTAGCCCTCCCTTCACAAGTGGACGAGAGAGAGGATCGGCTAACTACGGTCTCGATGGCAACCGTATCCCGCTCCCGCAGGTCGTCGACCCCGGGGTCTCCCATAACGGACTCGGACTCTATCGTCTCGCTGTCCCCATCGTCCACATCCCCGGACCAGAACGTCTCCACTCAGGCCGCTGTATCCCCCTCTGAGGATATGGGCACCTTCCAGGACCAAGTCCTCCGGATGGCTCAAGCCCTCGGTCTGGAGACAGCTGTCGAGGAGAAGAAGCAAGTAGACCCTCTCTTTGACGCGGTTTCCAAATCATCTTCGGGCCCGACGTTGCTCCCTATCACCCCGACGATGCTGGAGACGGTGCAGGGATCGTGGAGCTCACCATCCACAGCTCCTCCTGCGGCAAAGCGCCTGGACGCTCTTTACAAGATTAGGCCAGACACAGCTAAGTTTCTCTTCTCCCATCCCACCCCGAACTCGATGATAGTTGAATCAGCACAATCGAGATCAGGCAAACATCATTCCATACCGTCTGACCCCGAAGGAAAAAGGTTAGACAACTTCGGACGAAGAGTCTACACCTCGAGCGCCCTGGGGATCTGGGTTGCGGGGTACCAAGCTACGATGGCTAGGTACCAACTCTTCCTTTGGGAGAAGATGGGAGGACTGATTGACTACCTACCGGACGAGAAGAGAGACTTAGCCAGAGTCTTCCAGGCCGAGGCAACGAACACCTCCAGACAACAGATCCATACTGCCAGACACCAAGGGGACTGTCATGGGAGATCCCTGGTGAGTGCAGTCGCTCTCCGCCGTCACGCCTGGCTAAGGTCTTCTACATTGACCACGGAAGCTAAGGCCAAAATTGAGAATCTGCCCTTCGATGGAGTCGGCCTCTTTAATGATAAAACGGACGACTCTCTCGACGCGGTTCAGAAAGCCCGGGTGAATGCGAGGAAGATGGGCCTACTCCCACAAGCACCTTCCAAGACATTCAGACGCCGCAAGTGGGCTCCGTATCCGCCTCCGGTAGCTCCTAACCAGCAGGGTCAGCAACTCCAGCAGTGGCAGGACAGTCGTTCTCGTCCACAGCAGCCCCGGGCACCGAGGCATCAGTTCCAGCAGCAACGGTACCGGGGCTCCCGTAAAGGAGGCGACTTTCAAAGACGTCGGGTTTGACGCGACCCAAGGCATGACCGATATCTCTACTCCGATCCTCCCGGCTCGACCTCAGTTCGGAACTCGACTATCCCTCTTCCTACCATCATGGAAGAAAATTACCACTGATCGTTGGGTTCTGGACATTATTCGGCATGGGTACAGGATTGAGTTCGATTCTCTCCCACCCTTTCTTGGCATCCGTACCACGCAGCCATCCCAGACGCCGCGGAAGGAGGTTGCTTCGTTGCTACTCAAGGGGGCCATCGAGATGGTCCCGCCTCACCTGGCACAGGACGGCCTTTACTCCAGGTATTTCACGGTGTCAAAGAAGGATGGAGGGCTCCGACCGATCCTGGGTCTACATTCAGTGAACTTCTACATTCTACCCAAGAAGTTCAGGATGGTCACTCTCCAATCGTTCTTGCCTCTCCTTCGCAGGAACGACTGGTTTGCATCCATCGATCTCCAAGATGCCTACTTTCACATAGGGATCCATTGAGACAGCCAGAAATACCTGAGGTTCAAGATCGGATCCGATACTTACCAGTTCAAGGTACTTCCATTCGGACTTTCGACGGCACCGAGAGTGTTTACCAAGTGCGCTGCTCTACGAACCCAAGGGGTGACGCTCTATCCTTACCTGGACGATTGGCTCATCGTTGCTCCGTCTGCTCAGGAACTTTGGAGCGCCCTCCACCTGACTATCGACACTTTGGTCACTCTCGGGCTCTGCCTCAACGAGAAGAAGTCCACTCTCTTCCCAACTCAAAGGATCCAATTCATCGGAGCATTATTAGACGCCACGGTCGGTCGTGCCTTTCTACCGAAAGACAGAACTCTAAAGATACTTACCCTCGCCTCGAAACTACAGAAGGCGACGTCGTGCACAGCTCACTCGATTCAACGGCTCCTCGGTCTCATGGCTTCATCCATATCGGTCGTTCCTCTCGCTCGGCTTCATATGCGCCAACTCCAAAACTGGTTCATAAGGTCGTTCGATTCCGAGATGAATGCCCATCGAACGAGGCTAACTATTCCGTCCAGCATAAGACAGTCTCTTCGCTGGTGGATAAGCCGCTCCAATCTGACAGAAGGGCTACCTTTCCAACCCGTCACGCCGTCGCTTATGCTCACAACGGACGCATCTGTCCTGGGCTGGGGAGCTCACTGCGGGAGTCATACAGCACGAGGCCAGTGGGGCCCGCGAGACAGAGAGAAGCACATCAATGTCCTAGAACTCAAAGCAGTATGGAACTCGATGAAATCCCTCGAACCTATACTTGCTGCGAGACATCTGCAAGTGGTCACGGACAATACTACGGTTGTGGCCTACCTGAACAAGGAAGGCGGCACCCGCTCACTACGGCTGACGAACCTCATCCTCCGTATATTCGACTGGATGATCCCTCGTCATATATCTGTGAGGGCCATCCATATTGCGGGGAAGGACAATACTCTGGCAGACGCCCTCAGCAGGATGTCACTCAACTCCCACGAGTGGCAACTCGACGTTCGAATTCGACAATCCCTTTTCCACCTGTGGGGAACCCCAACAGTGGACCTATTCGCCACCTCAGCCAATACAGCCTGCCGCATTTTCTGCAGCAGAGCAGGACACGACAATGCGTCGATCGGGGACGCATTCCTGATAACTTGGTCGGGGACTCTGTTTTATATATTCCCACCGATTCCATAGTTGGCCAAGGTCGTCTCGAAAATCCAGTCCGAGGGCACGAACTGCATCCTAGTGACTCCATGGTGGCCGAGGCAAGCCTGGTTTGCACCACTCCTCCGACTTTCCAAGGGAGAGTATCGCTATCTACCGAACACGACAACGATACTGTCTCAAGCCCGAGGCACGCTATTGCACCCGAATCCGTCCATCTTGAAACTCACGGCCTGGCTAATTTGATACCGAGTACTCTCCCTTCGGAGATCAAACTCGTGCTGCAGGAAGCGTGGAAACCATCCACTAGAGCTTCATACGCCAGAAATGGAAAGCCTTCTGTGATTACCTCGGTCGGATCGAAGTGCCCTACTCTAGCGCTCCTATCCACCAAGTACTGCAATTCATGCTTCATTTGCATCACAAGGGGCTTAAGACGAGCTCGTTAAAGGTCTATTTGGCTCCCCTGTCAGCTTATCATAATGGTCAAGGTGGATCCACCTTGTTTTCGAACCCGCTAGTTAAGCGTTTCATGAGAGGATTGAGAAACATGACCCCTTCATTTAAACCAGTCACTCCGGTCTGGGACCTCCAGTTGGTTCTGCAGGTACTCATGGCTAAACCATTCGAGCCAATGGCGACAGCGGATCTCCGCTTGGTAACTTTTAAGACCGTATTTCTTGTTGCAATCACCTCTGCTCGGAGAACATCAGAGTTGGCGGCTCTAAGGGTCGATCCTCCATACCTCAGTTTCCACAAGGAAAAGGCGGTGTTATGCCCAGATTTGGCCTTCCTTCCTAAGGTCGTGTCCTCCTTCCATCTAAATCAAGACATTATATTGCCGGCATTCTTTCAAGGTCCGTCGACTCCATTGGAACATCAGCTCCACATGCTGGACGTGCGAAGGGCGCTATTGTTCTACAAGTCCCGCACTGAGTCCATTAGGAGATCTCCCCGTCTCTTTATTTGTTATGGCGGGCGCTCCAAAGGCCTGCCAGTCTCGACCCAACGTCTATCCTCCTGGATTGTAGACTGTATCGAGCTAGCATACGAACTCAAGCGACGACGATTGCCGAACTCGGTACGAGCTCATTCTACCAGAGCCGTATCAGCCTCGACGGCCTTCGCGAGAGGAGTCTCGTTGTCGGATGTCTGCAAGTCGGCTACGTGGTCCACGCCTTCGACGTTCGTATCTCACTACCAAGTCGATGTTCGATCCCGGAGGGACAATGCTTTTGGCAGAGCTGTCCTTTCCTCGGTCCTACAGTGATGACGACACTGACCCTCCACCGGTAAGTCAGCTTGCTACTCTGCCCATATGTGTGATGCACAGAGACCACGAAGAAGGAGGACAGGTTGCTTACCTGTAACTGTGGTTCTTCGAGTGATCATCTGTGCAGTCACACAACCCGCCCATCCATCCCCGCTACGGTGTCACTGTCGAGTTCGATGGTGTACCGAACTGGGACTCTTGGGCTCACTATGATCGGTACCGTATAACACCACCGAATTGGACTTTCGGTATTGGTATTAGGAAGTTGGAGTAACCACTTCCTATGTTCTCCCTTGGTACTGGGATCGCGATGGCGGTCTCAGGGGAACTGAGGGAGAGGGCGGGAACCCGCGCAAGGGAGACGCAGGGGGGAGGGGTTCCCGCCCAAAATTTACCTCAGCTATAGAACTTTCCCGAAGCGGCCTCCGCGCACGCGCAGAGCCCATGTGTGTGACTGCACAGATGACCACTCAAAGAACCACAGTTACAGGTAAGCAACCTGTCCTTATGGAGTCTATGAAATCTATGTGAGGACTGTGTGAGAAACACACAGATGAATATACATACTGATGAACTCATTTGGGCAACTATAGTTGAGATATAGAAAGCATATTCATAAAAGAGATAGTGTAGAATGCCATCTGCAGTTTTCTTTTTGTTATATGTAAAGGACAAGTATGCTGCATTACACAGGAAGAACTGAATTGGGCCTTTGTGTACACTTTGTTAAAAATACCTAAGATTGCCTGAATTATAAAAAAGAAAGTGACAGCTACAGTGACATTTGCAAGTGCTAGTACTGTCATTGAAAGGAGCACAATGTATTTGTGTATCGTTTATGAGGCTAATGCAACTAAGGACAGAAAGGGTCTTTTGACAAATAGCGTGCTACAATTGCAGATCTGTTTAAAAGAGAGGATTCTTTATTATTCATCTGGGTAATTGGGGTGTTTGGTCATCTGTAGAGTGAACTTCTACAGTAACTCTGTACACATAATCAAATCATAGCAGAAATAAACACATTGATTACTCTTCAGTATGATGAAAGTCACTGCATATATTGAATGAAATACTGCAATGATCTGGTCATTCTTTAGGCCAAAAAGGAGTACAATGCTTTCATTTATAACTTACAAGAGTTAAATGTTAACTTTATCTGCAAAATTTCTAGCACAGGCAAGATTGTGGTTAAATATGCAGAATTACCTGTATGTTTACTTGCATCATGGGCAAAATAAGAAAACAGCACCCCACTCACTACTTAATCCCTAAAGTGGGAGGTGCTAAGACTCCAACTTGCCTAAAAATCACTCTTTAATCTGGTAACCTTTCTCTTAAACTTAAGATGTGTGCAGGTTGGGTTTGATTAGTATGTAGTGGGAGAAAACCACTCTTCATATGAACAAATTTTGATGAACACATATTTCCACTCCTCTCTTGCCTGTTTTGAAGGTGGCATAACACTGCTGCCAGTCCACTTATGCTTTGGGAAGAGGAAAGATGATGCATACATAGGTTTCCTCCTTTCACCCACCTCTGCTTGGTCTGACAGCAGGGAACAACAAAGAAAACCACTCTTTGCTAGGTCACGTGACTTCACAGCCTGATGAAGTATGGGCTTCTTACCACCTCAGGGCCAAACTGCACATGATGTCATTCACTTTTTTTTTAAATTTGTGCTTAACCTGACCACTTATGTTTGGGAGAAAAAGCAGTCCTGATCCAGAATGTGAACAGGATCAAGGCACTTCGTCAGTTTTCTGCTGAAAATCACCCCCTCCCTGGCTGCTATTCTGTTTGCAGTAAACAGAATGTTCAGGGCAAATAAAAGCTTGGAAGTGGTGATTTTCAGCAGAAAAAACAGCATGAGCTCATAATCTTGTCAGCAGCACATTCTGGATCAGGGTCCCACAGCTGCTTTTTCTCCAAAATAAAAGAGACCAGGTTAAGCACCATCTTTAAAAAACATGAATAGCATCATACATAGCTTGGCCCTTAGTATAGCAGCAATAACATAAGCAGACCACTGATGCTCATCTCACAATGTTACAATCCTATTAAAAAAACAACCTCATTATAAGTTTATTTATTTATTTCATTATTTATAGGCTGCCTTTCAGGATTACCCCTTCCAAGGCTGCTCATGTAGTTTCATTATATTAGTCTGAGGCCTTTGAAGTCTTAGGCTGCATTTCTAAACATGCTTACTAGGGAGTAAGCTGTACTGAAAATAGTGGGGCTTAGTTCCAAGTAAACATACATAGGATTGTATTGTTAGTATGGTTGTTTAGTGTAAAGTCAAGTGTTTTCTTTTTCTTTACATATGTATTGCATACCCTGCAACATTTCACAGATGAAAATAGGGACATACATGTGAATTTGTAAGAGGTATGGTCAAGCAACATGAAGGTCTGATCAAGAGGGCATGACCAGGCAACATGACGGCGTGGCCAAGGGTATGGCCAGGCAACCAAAGAGCATGGTCAAGTACAAAGTTATTAGAGGAAACACAAAAAATCTTCTATAATTATTACATTATTATATTATATATTATCTTATAAGTGGCTTTTGTAATATTTTTTTAACCTTACTTAAACCCTTAATTGTTGATATCTGGTGTTTTTCATGGGGGGGGGGTGTCAGTGCTTGCAGGGCAATCTCTTTCTTTTTGTTTTAAAATGGTCAGGATTGGCACAAATTCAACAGGTGAAGTTTTCCCACCCACCCCACACCCCCGAACATGGAGCTTCAGAGAGAAGGGGAAGTTTCTTGCATTTCCTTCTGACACTGTAAATTCACCTGTTAAGGTACAGAGTCAGCTCTGTTAGGAAATAAAATCTTTGGCAATATAAAGATAGGAATCATGTGATAAATTCCCTCATTCATCTCTCCCTCCCTCTGTCCAGGCCACCGGGTGCAGCCTCCTTTTCAGCAGGTAGAGCATGTGTGTACGCACATATGCACACATCCTCCCAGCATCTGTCTCTCAGTGGAGCTGTTCGAGCCTAAAAAGAGCTACATTTAAAGGGGCCATGCCATGGGCAAAATTGCAGCTAAGCTTGCAGTTTTAGCTTAGCTGCAATTTTGCCCATGGCATGGCCCCTTTATGGAAAGTTTAAAAAGTTTAAATTTGGGACTCTGGATGACAAGTGAGAAGCCAGGATGGCTTAAGGCTTTTCGTGACAGTCCTGGCTCCACATGCTGGACGTGCGAAGGGCGCTATTGTTCTACAAGTCCCGCACTGAGTCCATTAGGAGATCTCCCCGTCTCTTTATTTGTTATGGCGGGCGCTCCAAAGCAGTTGGAGACTATGTTCGGGGCAGTTGGAGACTATGGTATTGTGTGTGAAAATGGGCAACATATTCAAAATGATGTCATTATATATTATTTATCATATTTAGAAAAGCTGGATTATGAAGTACAATTCAATCCCAAGGGAAGTTTATTTCTTTCCACTACAACTTAAATTATAATTAAGCACTGCTTCCTCTCTTCCTGCAGGGATGTTGAAGAGTCCTTGGTCTCAAGTCACGAGTCGAGTAACGAGTCTTTGGACCCGAGTCCGAGTCCTTGGTCCAAAATGGTGACTCACGAGTCCCGAGTCACTCCCAAAGCTGACTCTACGAGTCTCTATTAAAATCAATGGGGGGGGGGTGGTCCCCCAACAAAATAAGGCTACTTCAGATGTGTGGCTTAAATAAATTCTAGGCACAAGTGTGCCCTTTTATTTCAAAGCTCTGCAATTGATTTTGGCAAGAACAGACCAGGCAGACAAACCCAAAATAACCAGGGAGGCAGAGGAGGCAGGGAACCCCAAAGCAGGCAGATAGAGGCCTTTTGTCTTGGACAATTCAAACTGTGGAACTGGTTAAGAAGACACCAGGCAGGCAGAGGAGGCAGGGAACCCCAAACAGGCAGGCAGAGGCAGTCAAACCCAAAATGTCTGAAAGGTGGCATTTTAGGAAAATGATTTTAAAAAATAAACTTGCTGTACTTCCTAAAACTTATCCATGTTGCATTTGAGGAACCCGATTTTTTCTAAATGTTTGGCCCCCATTCTGGAACGGTGAGGTCTCATCACAATTCCACCCTCACTGAACACCCGCTCCACTGGTGATGAACTTGCTGGAACCAGAAACACACTCAGAGCAGCCGCACAGAGTAATCTCAGGTCCTTCTGCTGCCTCTCCCCAAACTTCAAGACATCCATAGGGCTATCCTTACTGCATCGCGCAGAGACCAGGACACTATAGGATTGCATTTCTGCGCCAAAGTCCAGTAGTGCAGAGTCAAAGACCGAGCTTGTATTGGTGGTGATGGGCTTGCAGTATGCAAAGAGAGAGGCTGAAGTGCAGGCCTTTGTCTGTGGAGTGCCTTGGACTGCCTCAGTGCCGGAAGACCGAGTGGGCGATGATGACAAGAGCCCTGCTTGTTTTTTTTCAGTGTACTGCAGTACTGCTGGAGCTCAGCTAGGACCTTTTCTTTCACTGCAGCGGTTGCCTCTTCATTATCGCTGATCTTCTGCAGCCACCAAAAATGGAAGTTTTGGTCCAGGACTGCAGCAAAGTAGTAAATGTAGGAAAGCCAATGGTTTCCCACCCTGGGTCCTCTGTGGCATTGGTTGCAGCAAACGAGCGATCATCAAAATGCCCTCAAATCTGGTCTCCAGGCTCTTCTTCAAAGCTGCAACCATAATGAATAGATGTGAAGGGTGAAGATGTTTTAAATGGTGATACAGTCCAATAACCGATGGCACAACTGCCGAAATGGTCACCCCCTT
The DNA here is from genome assembly GCA_021292165.1 of Shinisaurus crocodilurus. Taxonomy (NCBI): domain Eukaryota; kingdom Metazoa; phylum Chordata; class Lepidosauria; order Squamata; family Shinisauridae; genus Shinisaurus; species Shinisaurus crocodilurus. The sequence goes on along the minus strand of CM037880.1, from coordinate 175,587,251 downwards.
CTCACCTTGCATGACCATTGTAGCTTCCAGGAAGGGCTGCAGAACTTGGCTCAATTCCTTCAGCTGGGCATACTCCAGTGCAGATGGCTTCAAGTGTGCCTGGTTGACATCAAGTACCTTTCCCACCCATTCCTCATCGAGTTGAAGGAATGCATTGATGTGGTGCAAGGTGCTGTTCCATCTAGTACTGTTGGCTTGTGGAATTGAAACATTGGGCCCAAAACTTCTCTCAAATGCATCCTGGAAAACACTGCTGCTGTGCAGAAAGTTACAAATTTTGGACACCTTTGCTAGGGCTGTGTGGATTTTGGCTTCCTTCAAGCCGCCATGCACACATAACTGCAGGGTGTGAGCAAAGCAGGCCAGCCTCTTCAAAGGCCGCTGGGTTGGTCCAGCTACACTGGCGTGGTGCATGAGGGACACAATCACGTTTTCGTCCACATCCTGCCAGTATTCTGTGTTCTCCACTGTGGTGCTGGTGGTTTCCTCTGTGTCTTGAACTGCTGCCTTCTTCTGCTGAGTCTTGATGCTGGGCCACCGAAGGTGGTTGCTCCACAGTGGCAAATGCCTTAATCATGTTACTTGCGTTGTCTGTCACTATATAGCAGATTTTCTCTTTCAAATTGAAAGTTGTGCAGATGCTTTCAAAGATGTCAAGGATGTTCTCGCTAGTGTGTCACCCATGAAACTGTTGACACGCTAAAAGTCTTGTTTTTATTTCGAAATCAAGGACGATATGTGCAGTGAGACCAAGGAACCCTCGCATTCTTCTGTCGGCCCAGATGTCGACCGTCAGTGCCACATCATCTACCTTGGCTAGAAGCGATGTCAGTTCTTCTTTCTTTCTGGCATACAGTCTTTCGATTTCCATGGTCACTACGGCCCTTGTTATGTCTCGACAACTCGGGTCCAACAATGCACAGAATTGGCGAAATTGCTGTCTCTCCACCAAAGATAGCGGCAGGGAGCATCCGGCAATTAAATCTGCCACAACTGATCGCACAAACCTCTTGTGCTCGGGGTGGTTCGCAGAATAACATGTTAAGGTGCTTCGTGTGGCAGATGCAGCAGCATCTTCACCAACAGCCACAGGTGCGGCACACTTGAGGTCCCAAAGCTTGGCCTGCTTGGAGGTGGTAGCCTCATCGCTATCGTCTCCCTGCTGTTGCCGCTTGAATTCTTCCAGCTTCCCTCCATGGGTCTTGATGTGCCTCAGAAAGTTGGATGTGGCGGACATAGCATCAGTTATCACAGATGAATATAACGGCTGTCCACACTCATATGGGAAGTGATAGCACAATTTAAAGACTAAGGGGCAAAATGACTCAATTTAGGGGTCTGATACAATAGTTTGGCAATGGTAAGTATAGATTTTAACATGCTTGTTTAAATTAAATTCACTTTAAAACAGGTTATTTTAAAAAAGAGACCCTTAATATAACTTTTTTTTTAAAAAAGCACCACACATCTAATTTAAATTTTGAATACCGTAGTCAGATTAAAAAAAATAAAATCATTGACCAGGAGTCTAGTTTCTTTTGTCATGCCCAAGCCCATACGCACACCTAAAGTGGCACTTAGTATGCACACCATAGGATTTAAAATTCTGAGTGTTAACAGTTCCTAAAGTTACTGTTATGCATAAATGTACACATCAGTACAGGCTATGTTAGTAAAATACAGACTTTTATAGAATCGATAAGGCTATGACTATACAGGCCTGTGGCTTATGCTGGCTCAGCTTGTCTGAGCGTGGAAAGCTAAGCAGGGTCAAGCCTGGTTGTTACTTGGATGGAGACCCCTCCTCTAGTTTCCTGCATTGAGCAGGGGGTTGGACTCGATAGCCTTGTAGGCTCCTTCCAACTCTATAATCTATGAATCTATTGCGGTTCTTGTGCTGTTAACAGTACAAGTTATAATGTGCAACAATGTTTCGTTCAAAGTGACATGCTCCAAATTACAAATCTTTTTATCTCAAAACAAAAAAACATCACCACCACCACCACCAAGCTCGTGAAGCACTTTCTGCAACACAAAGACGGGTAATTAAAATATTTCAGCTGCAATACTCAACACTTCTAAATGCCTTTTCTAAAATTATATTTCTTTGTATTTAGTATTTAAATCACTTGTAATCGTTTGTATCAAGGCACGTGGTCCAGCCACAATTAAAAGTGCTTCAAATCCCATCGATTTGAAGTAAATAAGTAATAATCATTATTAATTTTAAATTCATGCTTTCATTCCCCCACAGAAAAAAAGCAGTCAATCCTATATGAACTTTTTGGGGGACTAAGGGTGCAATCCTGTGCATCTTTAGAGAGAAAAAAGTCCTACAGTCCTACAAAAGTCCTACAAAATTATAAGATTTTTTTGTCTAAACATGCATAGGATTGCACCCTAAGACTCATTGATCCCTCATAGGATTTACTCCTGAACAAGCACACATAGGATCTTATTGTTAGTCCAGTCAATTTCAATTCGATTTACTTCTTAGTTCTCTTAAGGCAAACTGCACTAAATATGCTTAACTTTGGTTGGATCATACCCATAGATCAAAGGAAACAGAAAGGAACATTAACCAAAAATATCTTCAAGCACATTTACTCAGAAGTAACCCCTGCAGAGATCATTCCAGCAGGCTGCATTGAGGGAAATGATAAGAGCCATCTCACCAGCCCAGGTGAAAGACCACTTGGACTTGCATTTTTTCCTCTTCCCTTTCTGTCCCTTTTTCCTTTTGTGTTGTGTCTTTTCAGATTCTAAGCCTGTGGGCAGGGATTGACTTGTTTTCATGCTTATCTGTAAGCCACTCTGGGAGATTTTGGCTGCGGTATGGGATAACCCCCCCCCCCAAACTTTAAATAATTAAATAAATAAACGAGGCGAACTCCCAAGTGAGCATAAGACTGCAGCCTAAGACTGCAGCCTAAGCCTAAGAGCATAAGACAGTTTTGTCTTATGCTCCCAAGTGAGCATAAGACTGCAGCCTAAGACTGCAGCCTAAGCCTAAGAGCATAAGACAGTTTCCAGAGCTGTGTTAGCCTGTTGCAGCAAAAACAAAAGAGGGCCATATGACATCCTGAAGACTAACAATGTATTATGGCATAAGCTTTTATGGACTGGAGTCCACTTCACCGGATACAAGATGTATTATCCAGAGCTGCAGATATGTTGCACACACACATATCTTGGGGGAGGAAGAGGATTAGAAACAGGGCTGGTGTCAAGGGTCGGCATGGCTGGGCATCTGCTGAGGGCCCACACCCCAGCAGGGGCCCACTAACCAGAGCCCCCTGGAATTGCCCCTCCTCTTTCCCAATGCAACCTGATTTTAAGTGGATGTTTCATATGTCTTTTTTCTTTTAAATTTATCAGCATCCACACTATGTCTTTGGCAATGGACTCAGCTAGGAATAGAAAACAGGGCCAGCACCAGGGGTAAGCATGGTTGGGCACTTGCCGAGAGCCTGCACCCCAGCAAGGGCCCAGCAACAAGAGCCCCCTGGACTTGTTCCTCCTCGTCCCCAGTGCAACCTGTTTGTTCTCCTGCCTCTCGCTCTGGCCCAGGCAACAGAGATGGTGAGGAGGAGCAGGAGATGCCATGGCCTGCTTGCTCCCTGGCTCTCTGCCTCTCCAGCAAGCAAGTGGGAGCCATGATGAGACCCAGTGTGGCGTAGTGGTGCAGGGCTCTCCAACCTTGGGTCCCCAGATGTTGTTGGACTACAGCTCCCAGAATCCCTTGCCTTTAGCCATGCTGGCTGGGTATGCTGGGTGCTGTAGGCCAGCAACATCTGGGGACCCAAGGTTAGAGAGCCCTGGAGATCCAGAGAGCCCTGGAGATCAGCCATGAAGCTCACTGGGGGACTTTGGGTTAGGATTTTAAAGTTTTGTTCTGTTTTTAATTGTGTTTTATACTGTGTGTGTGTGTGTGTGTGTGTCCCTCTTGTATTTTATTGGATTGTAAATCGCTCAGAGTGGCCGGATGTCTGGCCAGATGGGCGATTCATAAATATAATAAATAAATAAATAAGCCGCTTTGGGTTCCTTGCAGGAAAAAAGGAGGGATATAGATATAATAAATAAATAAATAGGATGAGGAGCAATAGGGAGGGGGTCCATAGAGAGCATCTTGCCCCAGGCTATCTTGCCCAAGCTGGAGCCAGCACTGACTGTAAACAGTGGGATCAGAGGGAAAAGAAATGCAGAAAGTATGGATCCTAAGCAAGTTTACTGAGAAGTAATTCTCATTGTGTTCAACAGGGCCTAACTTCTTGGAAAGCATGCACAAGACTGCAGCCTTGGGGGTACAATCCTAAACACACTTAACTAGGGCATAAATGCCTACGCTTGAAACTGGACTTGCTTCTCAGCAGCCATGCTTAGGCCTGCACTATGAATCACCCTATCTGGGAACAAATTCTGGAGATGGTGCCACAGTCACAAAACAAAACAACACAGATCCAGAGAGGTTATCCGGTGGCATGTTGACGAGGAACTCATCTTAGGGTGGCAGAAAATCCCCTGCCTAAGAAGTGTGTAGGTATTATTGCACCTGGAGTACAGAGAGAAAAGAGGAAGGAAATACATATATATATATATTTAAAGAAGCGGAAAGGTCAAAAGATGCAAAGGATATTAGGTGTCCCACGTTCCTACGCAGACCGGGAATGAGTACAGAATCTAACAGGGGCGTGACCCACTCCTGACTGGCGATGGATAGTAAAATAGTAAAATCAGTAGCGAAAACACTGAAGGAGGAGCAATTACTTTACTGGGTGTGTGTGGAAATCTTGTGGCACCTTCAAGACTGACCAATTCATTGCCTGGGTTCACACGACAATACAAGACAAGCCATTCTGGCTTATCAGCCAGGGGGGCTTCTTGTGTCATGTGAACCCACCATGGCTATTCGGAGTGGCTTATAAGCCCAGCTTCTGGACTTACAAACCACCCCGACAGGCCATGGCTTGTTGTAGGGCAGTGAATGAATGAATGAACGAACTTTATTTATGGTCAACTGACCACCAACAGGATACAAAAATACATAACATTAAAAAGTATTGTTCTATATAAAAATATTAAATCACAGTGCCAGAGAAGATCTGGTCAGAATGGCAACATTCAGGAATTTGGCAACCCGCTCAGTGATTAATCTGTTAGATCCTTCAAGTAAAATGCACATAAGATATTCTGAGGACCAACCTGGAAGGGCTTGGATAATTGGGAGTAGTAATGCATCTCTAACCCTCTGATAATAACAGCAATTAAACAGAATGTGTATCACAGATTCCATTTCAACGTTGTTACAGGGACAGCATCTTTCATCTACTGGTGTTCTAGAGTATCTTCCGTCTAAAAGTTAGACGGGAGGACGTTAAACCTAGCCAGGGAGAACGCTTTCCTATATTTGGGAATTGATAACTAATTTAAGTAAGCCATTCCATCATTAGAGAAGGGGCCTGATAGACCCAAGGCACTAGGAGAACACGGGCCCCGTGCTGCGCAATGAAGTTCTTGTAGATCGATATCTCGCAGTCTCTGTTTAACTAAACATTTTGCACTATCCCAGTCCTAGGAAAGTAGGTGGGATGGGGAGAGCCCCATAGAACTAACTTTGTACTCCACTTCTTTCCTCCAGGGTGTCATACAGGGGTCAGTTACTGCTAGAAAAGCAAGGGAGGTAGAAGGGAGTACAAGGCAGCAACGGAGCCAAAAATGGATGGAATATGTCCATGCCAGACACTTAAGGGAATTGAGAGTTGAGACCAGCCTCCAAATTAAGGGCAGTGCCAGTGACACATCTAGGCACACCAAAAATGAGTCTGAGGAAGTACGATTGAATACCTTCTAAAGAGCTTTTAACAGTTGGAAACCAGATTGGAGCCCCAAAAAGTGTCTGAGAAACGATTTTAGCTTTATAAACTCGGAAGGCTGATGGAATGTGTTTTCCCACCATTGGTGAAGAAAAAACGGGCAATAGCATTCACATTTTGTTCGGCTTTGTTCTTAACAGCTTTCCCCTGCACCCTCCAGTTTACAGTTTCATGGAACCAAATACCTAGATATTTGTATGAATCCACTTGCTCAAATGTGTTGTTATTCACAGTCCAGCAATGTCTAACTTTCCTTTTAGAGAAGACCAGAACCTTGGATTTCACGTACCGGTAATTAATAGTTAGAAGATTTTCCTGGCAATAGAGAACAAATCCGTGCAACAGTCTCTGAAGGCCCAGACATGTCTGAGAGATCAGTACTGCATCATCCGCATATAAGAGGACAAAGATCCTAGAGCAGTGATGGCGAACCTTTTTGAGCCCGTGCCCAAACTGCAACACAAAACCAACTTATTTATTTCAAAGTGCCTTAAATTTGGCAGGAAGGAGGAGGGGGCACTAGCTAATCGCGCCCTGCTCTGTCTCAGGGCATGGCTCTTCGCCGGGCGTGCAAAGATTCAGGCGCGCGCACTGTGCTTCTGAGCTGTCTGTTCAGTTAGAAGGAGGGCTGGGTGCCTGCGCAGTCCGCTTCTGGGGGTGGAGATGTTGGAGTGTGCCTGCCTGTGCCCACAGAGAGGTCCCTGCGTGCCAGCTGTGGCACGCGTGCCATAGGTTCGCCATCACTGTTTTATACTCTTTTAAGGGTATTTCAATTTGTTTTGTTTCATTGTATGTTGTACATTGCCCAGAGTGGCCGGGTACCGGCTAGATGGGCGATCTAGAAATATAATAAATAAATAAATAAATAGTGTCTACTCAAAAGAGAGTCCAACGGGGCAAGGAATGCCAGAAGCTGCCTTATGTCAGGTCAGACCAAATGGATCAGTCAATATTGACTGTATTGACCGGCAGCAGCTTTCCAGTGTGACAGGCAGGAGTCTTTCCCAAGCCTACCTGGAGATGCAGAGGATTTATTTATTTATTTATTTTACAGCCAGCCTTTTTTCCTGTAGGAAACCCAAGGCGGCTTGCATAAGCTTCCCCTCCATTTTATCCTCACAACAACCCTTTGAGGTAGCTTAGGCTAAGAGTCAGGGACTGGCCCAAAGTCACCCAAGGGAACTTCATGGCTGAGTAGGGCCTAGAACCTGGATCTCCTAAGTCCAACGCTCTACCCACTATGCCACATTGGCTCTCCAGTGTGAATGTGTACCTGGTCCTTCGCCTAAAAATAAAGTATGTTTCTAGTCCTCATGGTTCTGAAATCAAGAGAGGATTCAAACAGAAACAAAGGAAGCTCCCTGGTCCATCTGGCTCAGGAGTGCGGAATCTATTTTCAATTTCAGAGAAGCTGGGGGGGGGGGCAATGCAGTGGTGGGCGGGGCTGAAGGCAAAAGGGCTGTGCCCCCAAAATACCAGCATATTGTAACTTAACACTCTTCCTGCCAGTAACTAAGCCTTAGGGAGAGACATTTTAACCTTTTAGAATGGGACAATAGTACTGCACAAAAGCAGGGAGACCACCAAGCCATTGGTGGTTGTGGGAAACGGGAAGGGGGCTTGGCAGGAGGGATTGGGGCCCCAAAAGGGCTGGGTTTCCCACCCTGATCTAGGCCACTGATCAGCAGTGGCTCTCCAGGGTTTCAGGGAGGGGCGATTCCCAGTCCTACGACCTGGAGATGCTGGGGATTGTACCACTGAGCTAATAATTCTTTAAGGGTGCAATCCTATGCGTGTTTAGACAGAAAAAAAGGCCTACAACTTCCAGCATGCCCCAGCCAGCGATCCCAGCTGGGGCATGCTGGGAGTTGTAAGATCTCTGTCTAAACATGCATAGGATTGCACACTAAGGGCACATTCCTAGCATGTTTAGACAGAAAAAAGGCCTACAACTCCCAGCATTTTCCTGCCAGCATGGCTGGGGCATGCTGGGAGTTGTAGGCCAAAAACATCTGGGAACCCAAGGTTGGAGAACAGCTGATGCTTTATGGATTTTGTAGGGTTTTTTAAAAAAAGTGTTTGCTCTTAGCTGCCCTGTGGCTTCTATCCTATACCCACTTACCTGGGAGTAAAACCCACTGAACTCAATGGGGCTTACTTCTGAGTAGACGTGCCCAGGGATTGCACTGCGAGTACCCACACTCCAACCAAAGGGCAGAATATACATATGCTTTAGAGTGCAACCCAAAAACACACTTTCCTGGTAGCAAGTACCATTGAATTCAATGGGGCTTACTTCTGGGTAGACGTGGAGAGGACTGCACTATAAATGAGGGCCCCTGCAGCCACATACCTGGCAATAAACCCCCATTCAACTCAATGGGGCTGACTCCTGAGCAAACCGTGCATAGGATGGCGCCAATGAACAACCATAAAAAAAGTTTTGCAGCCTGAAAAATAGCTAGAGGAATCAACAGGAAATTTGCAATAAACAAAATTATTTATTGCTTATTTATTTTGCTATTTCTTCTGCACCATTATCGGGGGGGGGGGATTTCCCCCCAGATCCAACATGACTACCACCACTCCAAACATTGCAACCCACATATACACACAACACTTACCTGGACGTAAATCGCATTGTACTCCTTAGGGCTTCCTTCTGAGTAAATACATGCAATTAAGACGACATTCACGGGATTTCTGGAGGGGGGGGGTTACAAGGTGAAAGACACTCACCTTGTAAAAACCAACTTTTTTCTTTCTTGCATGCTCTCTCTCCCAGAGCTCTTGCAAATCAGAAAGCTGAGAAAGCGCGCCTTTCTTAAAGTAGTAATAAAACTGTAAAATAAAATTGCATTTAAATCAGTTCCAGACGTTTCTGGCTAATCAATGCAGATCCAACGTGGCGATCAGGAAAAATATAAATTTATATTATTATTTTATATATAAAAAATTGAGTTCCAAGTACAGCTCACGCCAGAAGCGACTTTTTTTCTTTCACCTCCCGGCTTTGGAGTTTGGCGGGGGAAATTGTCGTGCGGCGCTCGGAGCATCATGATTGGCCAGCGGTGGCGGGAATTGGGGAGAGGGGGCGTGGCTTTCGCGTGGCTCTTTTGCTTTTCTGGCCCGCGGCTGGAGGGCTTGCTGCATGGTGCGCACTGAGGAATGGCGCCTTGCTTAGTCAGATGAGCGGTGCTCTTGCTTTGGTGTAGTAAGAACATAAGAAGAGCCCTGCTGGATCAGACCAAGGGTCCGTCTAGTGATAGAGTTAGAAATCAGTCCACTAGGTGGAGAGCTTGCATCAAGTATGTATCTGACACTAGTACTGTACAGCCACATTAAATCAAATGAATTACATTTTTAGTAAATGAATTATCTTAGCATGGCACTCTTTTATCTACTGTATTTTCTAGCACAGGGTTCTGGTGAGTTCCTGAGAACATATTAGTTGATAAATTAGTTGTTGAATTATATACAGTTAATGAAAGGCATAACGTCTGTTGCCTAGCAAAATTACTGTTAAATTGTTTGATTCCTCCCCCCTCCCCCATTTATTCAGTATGTTCACAGTTTACTTACTGAAGAGACTGGGCATCATCCAGCCAACATGAAGCACTTTTAAGTGCCATTGATTTAAATGGGAAAGTTTAACACATGCTTAACATTTAAAATTTAAATGTGCTAAGAGTGGGCCTAAAAGTGCCTTGCATCATGCCAATTGTTATTAGATGTTCCAATTGCCACCAACAAATATTTTTGAGCTCTTATATTGTATTATAGATTGTGCCCTGGCTTACTTTCTCTTTACCCAGGGTTATTTTTTACTGAACTTAGTCCTTGTCTGATAAATTCCCCTTGTTTCTACTTTCTAGGGGCCTGGCATGTAATGAACCGAACTCATGGTGTATGATAGGAAAATCACTCAAGGCATGCCTTAAGGAGCTTTCTCCTGCAGCTGAGCTTGATCTACTAACACTTCTTACAGCATTCATCATTATAACATTACTTTAACATAATTATAAAGGAAGGCCTGTACTTTTAAACTCAGATAATGTCATACTTTATATCTAAAGTTCACATAAGATGCTGTTGGCCCTTAGAGCACAATCCTATCAGGGTTGTGCTCTTGACAGACAGAGGGCTCTGAGTTTGGAGCCCTCCTCCACCTATCCTGTGCTGGCCAACTAGAGCCAGGCTGGGCAGAAGGAGGATGGAGGTGATTTCACCTCTATTTCTCTGTTTAAAAAGCAGCTAGACAGACCTCTGACTGGCCACCGTAAGGGAAGCTTTTTGTAGTGGCTGGGGGAGGGAAGGTCTACGATTGGATCTCCTCCATGTTCATAGTGTTCTCTAGAGGCGCAGAGGAGGAGAGCTGCAGCATCCTATGGCACCCCAGACACTGTCTGAGGGCCATAGAATTGCTCTCTCTACAAGGCCCTTTTGTTCTAAACCCATTCAGTAAAGTGGGGAAGGCATCCTGCATGTGGTCAGAGGTACTCATGTCTTTTCTCTCATTTTTTTTCTTAACTCCTGGACTTTCAATCACTGCCCTATCTTGATGAAACCTAGGCTTAGTTTCATTAATAAAGGTTGCTGCAAAGCAGTAATAGAATTTTTCCTCAAGACAAGCAACAGTTTCTACCTCAGCCCTAAGAAGAAAAAATATGACCCCAAAGTTACTAAGTCCAAGCTTGTGTCACAAAGCAAATTCATCTACATCAGAGTTGGGAAACATTTTCTGGTCTAGGGGGGTCACATTCCATCTGTGGGTGGGGCCAAAGGCAGAGTAGGTGTGATCAAAGGTAGAGTGGGTGGGGCAAAATGTGATTCTTACCCATTTTAAGCCTACTCAGAAGTAGACAGGACAAGCCTCAGCATGTCTGCTCAGAGGTAAGCTGGACTGAATCACCCAGCAGAACTTTCAAATAGCATCACACATATCAAACTTCTGCATGTGTAATCACAAGTAAGCATAAGCAGCATTTCTACTCACAAGTAAGCAGGGCAAGCCTCTGCATGTCTACTTATAAGTAAGCAGCACTGAATCAGTAACTTTCTCCCCAGCAGGGAAAGCTCTTATCTCCGATCAGCAGCTGTTTGAAGATAAGAGCTTTCCCCTGCTGAGTGCTGAGAAAGGGAAATAGTAGGACACATTGCCATCCTACTGCTGAGTGAAGTGGAATTTGATGCATAAGATAATGGAAAATGCTGATGTGAGGGGAAGAATAATTTGACTACTTAGAGAGAAACTCCCAAATGTTAAGTAAAAAAAGAGAGTTGGGGAGATTAACTAAACATGCATGGAGGATATGCTCCTGGTAGTGAAGCAACAGCACTGTCATTTTATCACATGCCAAACTTTGCATAGATCCATTTGATGCATACATTAAATATGCCAACTGTATTTTCTCAGTTAGACCTAGTATTGAAGCTTCTATTTGTACATTTATGGTTGGGGTTTTTTCATAGTTAACAGCTCTTGAATTGTTGTGAAAAGACTGGATGCAAATGTTACATATATTTAGCACTTGTCAGTTGTTGCTAAGTGTTTCCATTAATTATATTTAAAGGTTATTTAATACCGTAATTTAGATACCGTATGTTCAAGTCTATTTCCTGTAACTTGACTATAACCGGCAACTGTCAATGTCTGCTTTTGCACTGTAGCTATGGTTATTTGCTATCTTACTCCTGTCATGTTTGTTTTCATTGCCTATTGAACAATGAGCCTGGGGACAGAAGTATTGTAGGATCAAACCCACCCCTTCAATTTAATAGAAGAGTTGCGGCACTTGACAAGTTCAGTCATGCACCAAAACCTGTGGAAATTATAAATTAAGTACCTGCCTTAGCTTCTGTGCTATATAAACAGTAAACTGCCTCAAGGACCACCTCTTTCCATGCAAAACTGCCCAATAAAGGTCCCCATCAGAGGCCCTTCTGCAGGCCCACACTATCTAGCAAGGCAGGGTAGGATAGGACCTTTTCTGTTGTGGTGTCCTGCTGCTGGAACTCTCTCAGGGAAGCTTGCCCAGTGCACTCTCTTGTTATCTTTATCTTTTATTCATCCTGAGTTTTCAGGGCTGTTAGTTTGCTGCAATTTTATTCTATTGCACTGTAAAAATGTTTACTGAATTCAGGATCATTATCCCCCCCCCCCCAACTCTTTGTAAACCACCTTGGGAGGTTATATACCTAAACAGCAGTTTATAAATGCTAAACACAGAAATAATAAATGAAATAATAAATCCAGTGTGACATTTATCAAGTAGGTCACAGGGGGAAACTTAAGATATGGAGGAAGTACCGGTAGGCACCTTCCACTTTTGCATGGGCTTTCAAATTAATTTCAAAAGGATGGGCAAAGCCTTTGCTAGTGCACATCAGCTTCCTTCATTAAATGAATGGGGAAGCCTACATGCACCATGGCACAAACGGAACTCGGGTGATTTTGTTTGCTGCCATGTTAACTTTCTTTCACACATAGCCAGCATGTTGCATTCAAAATTAGAGTGGAACATTTCCTAAGGAAAAATGTTCACAATTAGAATGTGCACAGTGGAATGCATTACTTTGGAAAGACACTTTTTTGGCTGGCAAGAGAACTTTTTCAACATCATTTTGTGCATAGGGAAATAAGTAAATTGCAAAAGAAATTCTTAATTACTGAATTCATATGGATATCCAACTGCTGAACCTCAGTGAATAACAGCTGGAAATCAGATGCTGGAAAACAAGGAAGGGCTTCCTGAGAAACCTTGAATTATGAAGTCAGTTTTAGTGTGATGGTATTAACAAGGAAAGAAAGGGAGAAGGGATGAGAATATAATTCTTAAATTTGTGTTAGCACTTTTAGCTTTACATAATTGTCCAAGTGCCTTAAAAGGTTGGGTGGTGGGGGTTTAGAACAGTAAATTTGGTAGATCATACCAAAGGTTAATCAAGTTGTTTTGGCACCTGTGGCAGCAAATCCTACAAGCTTGTTTCTTCTCCCCCCTGGCAATGAAAAGTGCAACAATCATAAATGAAATAACTAATCACTTGCTGCCCTTTCATGTCATCCAAAATCAACTGCCTGAGGCAGCTGCCTCACTTGCCTAATGGTAGGGCCAGCCCTGCTGGTGAAAACCCTTATTCAGGCTAGAGTCTCATGTTTTGTCAATGATGTATAGAACTCTGGAAGATCTCAGAAATTCTGATGCCACTGATATAAATAATAACTTCATCATTGTGCCGACACCCAGAAGAAAGAGGTAAGACATAGGTATGGATGAGCTAGTGCCTCAACTTTATTATTTACAGAAAGATCTGCTGTGAGCCAACTTCTGTGCAGGAATGAAATGAGGCAGGGGGGTCACCTTGTGACCTCCTCCCCACCTGAATATGCTGGGGAAACCACCCCATACCCCAGGCACAAGCAGTATCTCACCTGCTTATGTCCAGCTGGCTACCTTTTGGTTGAGGGAGGCCCACCCAACTCCCCATCCCCATAAATCCCAAGATTTAGACTGGGTGCTCTGAGTTAGCCTCAAAGGCATTCCTTTCCCATCCCTGGGTCCTGTGTAGCCCTCACAGACAAGTCTTGTGAATCCCCTTTCATCATAAAGGTACCTCTGGGTGTTGGGTGATGTACTGATCCCCTTTTCCCACACTGCCCTGCCCTATGGTTATGACCAACCTATTTACACAAAGGCACAGTTCATTCTGATCTCCCATCTTCCATCTGTGTAGAATAGGCAAAAACAAAACAAAAAACACCTGTGCTCCATAGCCAATCAAATCTGCAGGTAAAAAGCTCCTGCTTGGCTCCATAACTACCAGTGTTGCCTACACTGAGAGAGTGCGTCCGTTCCCACCCCTAGCTGTGGGTGCTGCAGAGCTGCTGAGAAAGAGGTCCTCTGCCAGGCAGAACAGGCTTTTATACCTCACTGCCCCACTTGATCAGTATGGGGACACAATGTGCATCTGCATGCCTTAGCCTGGTCCCACCCCGTCTCCTGCACCAGCCACAACACTGCTTTTCCACCGACTCACCTGCAGCAGGTGCCCAGAAGTCCAGAGCTGCCATTAGCTTCAGTGGTGTTAAGATTTACAATTAGGGACCAAGTTCACATCATACTTCAAAAAAAAACAAAAAACTTGTATGCATGCTCTTGAGCATTCATGAGAATGTTGGCTTTGGCAGCAGCTGTCGTCTTGGACACACACAAAAAATATGCCTGTAAGATTATGAAGTTGCCACTACCACAGTCTCTTGTCACTTTGTTCATTTGCTATGTTTGCTCACAACAAGCACACACAGAGGAACAGAACAGCTGGAAGTGTATAAAAGAGGTGTTTTTTGTTTTTATTTTTTAAAAAAAGGTCTGAACTGACCCACAGGGTCCTAGCTACAAATCACAGATCACTTCTGAATGGTGTTATTTAATTCCTTCTGAAATGTATGCTTCAAACTGCAGTAGAGGATTTCATCCTAAATTAAGCTCTTCTGCTTTCTCTCTCTCCACTGGAGTACCTCTGTGCTCTGTCCTTGGTCTTCTGCTGTTCTCATTGTCCCTGGGTAACCTCATCCCATCCCATGGGTTTCACTGCCGCTTATATGCTGATGAAATCCAGGTCTACCTCTCTATTCCAGAACATTCTGCCTGGATGTTTCATCATCCTCTCAAGTTCAATATGTCCAAGTCAGATCTTGTCTTTCCTCCCATGTCCTCCTCTCCTCATTCAGTCTCCTTTTCCATTGACAACATCGCCATCTTCTCTCTGTCTCCATTGTCTCACATCCATCCAGCACTCTGCTGCCAAAATTATTGACCTCTCTCATCACTCTGACCATGCAATACCTCTCCTAAGTCCTTACATTGACTTCCTGTTCACACCTGGATCCTGCACAAGCTCCTCATCCTTACCTTCAAAACAGTGCCAGCTCCAGGTTTTTGAGGGCAGGACACCCTCCCTGGGCCCCCTCCCTCACTGAGTCTACCTTCTCACCACCATTGTCACCAGCTGCTGTTGCTTCTCATCCTCTTTCTTATCATTACTACCACTTTCTTGCTTGACAGGCAGAGAACCAGTGAGCAGCTAGGCAGTGGCTTATCAAATTTGCAGATGACACAAAATTGGGTGGAACAGCTATACTCTGGAAGACAGAAACAAAATTCAAAGTGATCTCGATAGGCTAGAGCACTGGGCTGAAAACAACAGAATGAAAGTTAATAGGGATAAATGCCAAGTGCTGCATCTAGGGAAAGAAACCAAATGCACAGTTACAGGATGGAGGATACTTGGCTCAACAATACTACAAGTGAGAAGGATCTTGGAATTGTTGTAGATCACAAGCTGAATATGAGCCAGCAATATGATGTGGCTACAAAAAAAGGCAAATGCTATTTTGGGCTGCATTAATATATGGTAAGTATAGCTTCCGATCACACAAAGTACTACTTTCCCTCTACTCAGCACTGGTTAGGCCTCATCTTAGTACTGCATCCAGTTCTGGGCACCACACTTTAAGAAGGATGTAGACAAACTGGAAAGGGTTCAGAGGAGGGCAACAAAGATGATTCTTCAGAAGAGAAGACTGAGAGGAGATATCGCGCTCTTCAAGCACTTGAAAGGTTGTCACACAGAGGAGGGCCAGGATCTCTTCTCGATCATCCCACATTGCAGGACACGGAATAGTGGGCTCAAGTTACCGGAAGCCAGATTCCACCTGGACATCAGGAAAAATTTCTTGACTGTTAGAGCAATATGACAATGGAACCAACTACGTAGGGAGGTAGTGCAACACTGGAGGCATTCAAAGTGCAGCTGGACAGCCATCTGTTGGGGATACTTTGACTTGGGTTCCTAAATTGAGGGGGGGGGTTGGACTCGATGGCCTTATAGGCTCCTTCCAACTCTACTTTTCTATGATTCTATGATCTAGTGTTCATGCTTCTCATCACCACAGTTGTCTGGGCCAGAGCATGAGGCAGGTGAACAAGCTGCTTGCAATGTTGATGAGAATGAGCAACTTCAGGGGGTTCTTGTCAAAGGACCCCTTCTGGGGTGTGGGCCCTTGGCAGGTGCTTGATCATGCCTACCCATGACACTGGCTCTGCTATAAAAACCCTCAAGGGCCTTGGCTCTTATCTCACCAGTCTTATATCCCAATGCATCCTTTCAGTGACCATTGCTCGTCCAGCCTCAGCCATCCTAAGGTCTTCTGCTTCCTAAAATACCTCTTCCCTTTCCACCTTGCTGTCCCATTTACTTGTAACTGACTCCTAGAATGCCTCCATACAACCACCTCCATTACTCCCTTCAAGTCCCTCCTCAAAACTCAACCTTTTCTAGTAAACTTTTGGACTAACTAAGCAAAAGTGCATGTAATTGCAACAATATTTATATATTCCACTCCGGATTAACCCTGTCTCCATCCTCCCTTCCTCTGCTGTTTACTGAATATATTTTTAGATTGCGTCTTGGAGTAGGGACTTTGCACGCGTTTTTAAAAAACGTGTCATGTACATGGATGATGCTAAATAAATAATATCCTACTAGGGCTAATTGCACTTACTCTGGGCCAAAATTAAGTCATCTTCAGCTATTTGTCTAGTTGCCCTGGGAAGAAGTTGGTTCCTCTTCAGTTTTCTAGTTTATTAGATTCTTTGACATATATAGAAACACTGCACCCGACATACTGTACTCTTTTCCTTGACTTTCCTGGTTGACTTTCTAACCAGGATAGCTGTTTCACCTCATTGATTTTCACTGTCTCCCATGTTTCTGCAATATCACTGTTCTGATTTAGTGCTCTAGTTTCCCCACCAAGTGCTCCAGTTTCCCCACCTTGGCTTTGCTTCTGGTGTTAGCATATAAATACTTATAAATTGACATGGTTCAAACATAACAACAACCTATGGGTTGTTTAACCCATGGGCTGTTGGGGATGAGCAGGCGAGAGCAGACGTGTTACCTGCAGTGTGCCCTCACCGCTTCCGCTTATACTCAGCAACTCATGATTAGCTCCTTCATAAGTTGCTGAGCATGATGTCCAAACCTGGACTGCTGGGTTGTTTGAGGGCTAAACAACCCAGTGGTTGACTCAACAACAAACCATGGGTTAACTGCTGGGTTGTTTAGCACCTAAACAACCCAGTGGTCCAGGTTCACACATCACGCTCAGCAACCTATAAAGGAGCTGATCGTGGGCTGCTGAATAAAAGCGGAAATGACAGCAGACACACTGCCTCCCACTCATCCCTGACAGCCCATGTTTAACCCATGGGCTGTCATTACATGCAAACCAGCCCATTGTGTTCCCCTCCAAATGGCCTTTTCGTGTGCAGGAGTCTTTGGATTCCTTAAACTACTATCCTTTATTACAATATGCTCACTGCCACACTCAATCCTTTCCCTGGTTTGAGGACCTGAATAATTTACACCATCATTATGGAGGATTGCCACTGTATCAATAGAGAATGAGTGATGGTTTACTCAAAGGATTATTTTGGGATGACATTTGGAGAACCTGAAGTTTAGAAACTTAATTAATCCTACAAAATTAGTGAATGTCACTTCCAGTATTTGGGCCAACTTTTATTAATATGTAATGTGTAATATCTGTTTTTGGGGATGAGCAGATACCTTAAATCAGGGATAGGCAAAATGACACTCCCCCAAGTGTGCCCATGAGGCCTGTTGTGCTGCCCTCCACTCACCACCACTGCCCCTTAGTTCACCTCCTGTCTGGCATGCTTTCCCAGCCTCGTTTCAAGTCAATGGAGTGACATCGCTCCATTGATTTGAACAGAGGTGGGGACAAAAGTTCCCTGCCAAAAAATAGTGGGAGGTGGGGGAGACAAGAAGATTGAGAATCCTGAGCATGAAGGCAAGGAAAGTGAGAATCCAGAGAGGGCCTAAATCCATTCCTAGTGTTTGTCTGGATGAACCCTGTATTTTCACATCTATTTTTTTTGAATGCTTAGAATGTAAGGTCAGAAGTCTATATTTTCTACTCATCAGTATTATCTGCCTATAGTTTTTTTGCTGATGTAAATTGCTACATTGTTGTTCTGTGAACATCTAAGTCCAGAGGTATGGGCATTTAGGTTTCCCCTGACATCTCAATAAAAATATTACATGTAGTTGTTTGGGGCCATTTTTCCTTACATTTTTATTCATTTGGACCTTGGCCAGTATGAGCATTTCAGAAAGAACCATACCCTCCATGTACCTACATCAGTACTTTCTTCATTTCATCGAATGAGATATAAGTAGCCCAGATTACATTTAAGATAAACCTGATGTTCTCAGACCACTGTCAATCTATTTTAGGGCACCAGAAAAGAAGGGAACAATACAAACCTTTTAAAATGGACTCATGGGAGAATATTACTCAGCCACTTGTCATTTCTTTTAAATGTTATATTTGTTGATTTAAAAAAAATCTGAAGAAAGCTTCTTCTTTTGCTGCAAGATGAATAGAAAATAGAGTGGGTGTATTTGGAGGCACATAATGAGTTTTGTGATAATATTGAGCTGGTTTTGCTGCATGTTGCCAATGAGATCTGGGTAAACTCAAGATAAAAGCCCCATTCCTCCATTACTCATATCTGGGCACTCATGGGGTGAGGGAGTGCAGCCACACTGCTGACCCCACCCCTGACATGGCCCCCTAGGGCTAGCCCCATCCTCTGATATCTATCTATCTATACTGAGCGCAGTCATCTCCAAAGGAAACCCTACACACGAGCAGCTGCTTGTATGTAGGGTTCCTTTGAAGATGACCACACTCAATGCATGGATGTGGGAGGGCAGGGCTAGCCCAGGGCTGCAATATTGGGGGCGGGGCAGTACCATGGGCCCACTCCTTCTTCACCATGGGAGTGCCTAACACATGGGTAAATGAGTGAATATGGCTACTGAAACATTCACATCTGAATATATCTTTACAAGAAAACCAACATGTAAAAGTGCATGGTTGCAGTGGGACGGTCCTTTTCAATGAATTTGAGGCCTCTGTATGCATCCCTGCAAATGTGGGTGCAGATATTTAATTATATTCTGCAATTGGCATTTATTTGCCATTTGTTAGGATTAATAAAAGCTTGCATACAGATTGGCACATTCCATCCTGTGTAATAGAGGCTTTCTGGCAATACCAAACAAGTATAGGGTATCCTTGACATTCCACTGGCACGAGGGCAGTAGTGGAAACATGTCCCAAGATGCATTGGTGTAGGAAGGCTTTCACTAAATTCTAATGCAGTCCAGCCAGCATGTCTGGGGCATAGGATTATGCCCAGTGGGAGCAATCCTATGGTCCCTAGACATTGTCTGAGTGGCCATAGGATAGTGGGGATTCCCCACTCTGAGGTCGGAAATATCACTCCAACCTCAGAAGGGGGAGTCGGAGATCTGACCCCCCCCCCTTCTCAGCTGACATGGAAAGAACTGCACCAGCTGCCCTCCAAGGTCAGAAAATCGACCTCAGAGAGGCAGAAAAGGGGGCATTCTGGTGGGTGGGGAGGGAAGGAGACTGGAGATGCCAGGATATGAGCTATCCTGAGCCTCTTCCAGCCTCCTTACCTCCCCCTCTGAAGCACTATTGCTAGACCAGCAAAAAAAGTCTGTTGAGTGAAAAATACAATGATTGGAGGATAGGGAAGTGAAGATCACCTCCACTGCTCCTCCTGCTCTGCCAGCTTCAACCCAGCACCTCATTGGATACATGGAAGCCTCCGACTTTGGAGGCGTCTATCTCGTGAAGTGGATTGAGCCCTTAATCCCACAGGACTGTGTTGTAATCATCTAACTGATGTATCTGAGGGGAGAAACAGAGTCAGTTTTCTGTCAAAAGCCCTTCAGGAGGATGCTGTTCATCTATGCTATGCTAGTAACAATTTATGTCTTGGATCAGCATCCAGCTCCCATTCCTTGGCCCTCAGTGCTTCAGAGAGAAGTGCTGCCCTAGACTATTTAATTCTACTATCTTGCTTGCCCCAAGATTAATGGGAGACAGTTGAAGTGGCCAGAGCTTTTTTCTTGTTTTTTTCCTGGGCCAGTAAACAGAATCCTGGATTGTTTCAGCAGGGTTCTTGTTTACTGAACACTGTCTGTATGAGCAATGCCAACATTACATAGGCATATTTATTTGAGAGGTGAAATTACAAAAACCAAGGAAAGCTCATTCTATTTGATTAAAAGGGGTGAAAACGTATTACTTCTCTCTGCTTAAAAGCAATATAAATAGAAATAATGGTTTGTATAAGTACAGCCTCACTATAACCTTGTTCACGTTTAATGCTAACCCATGGTTTATTTAACCTGTGGGGGGAGGAGCCTTAGCCGGCTATGGAGCAGTAGCTTTTCTGCCGAGCTCCCGGAATGATTTGAAAACATCTGCAAAATACACAGGAGAGACAAATCGTGAGTTTAAATTCCTTTGCTGTTTGCTTTCTGGAAGGTATGCAGATGTAGAGCTAATAAAGAAATAAAAAGAATAGCTTTTCTTTGATGTGCTTTGCCCTGGATTGTTTATGAGCTCCAGACGGGTGAAAAAGTCCCTACCCCCTCTTTGGAAACGCGATCGGGCGCATCCCTCGGATAACAGTTTGAAAAGGCTAATTAGGATCCTTGACACGAAAGATACTGAATTGTCTTATCAATTTGAGCAACTGGGTCCTGATAAGAAGCTACGAGGTAGTGAAAGTTCCGAGACAGCGAGGGGGAAGGGCGGAAAAATGGCGGACTCAGCTGGCAAATTCCCTGCTGGTGCCAAGCCAAAAACAACATCTCCAGCTAAGCTTAAAGGGGCAGCACCAGATTGGGAGAAAATTTTATTACAGTTTCAAAGCTCTATGGAAGCAGGCCAGCAGAAACATACAGAAGCAATTGAGAAATTTCAAAAACTGCATCAAGATGATATGAAGCACATGAGAGAGACCATAGATCATCTGGGGGTTCAAGTTAAAGAGCTGCAAGTTAGAGTGGATAAGGTGGAAAAACTCCAGGTGAAGGTGAAGGATGAAAAAAGTTTTGAAAAGTATGAAATGAAATTTAATGAGATGGAAATACAGATGATCAACATGCAAGACAGGCAACGTCGTTCCAACATTCGGATCAGAGGCTTCCCTATGGAGATGGGGGAGACTGGATATAAGTTAAGAGGCAGTATTTTGGAATGGATGAATGAAGTTGTCTCTGGAGAAACAATTCTTTGGGATGATATGGACATTGAGATTGTGCATAGAGTGGGAGCATTAAGGCGTGGTATGACATCCAGAGATGTTGTACTGAAATTTGCAAATTTATACAAGAAGGATGTCTTCATGAAAGCGATCAGAAAGAAAGGTCAAGTAGCTTTTAAGGGGGCTACTTTGCAAATCTACAATGATCTTTGTCAGCAAACAATTAAGTGGAGGCGAAGTGTTAAACCGTGTACAGCAGTCTTGATCAGAAAGGGATTACAATACAATTGGGGTTATCCAGTTTTTCTTACTTTTGTGTGGAACAGTAAGAGATACAAGATCTCATCATGTGATCAAGGCATGGGCCTGCTGGGAGAGTTGGGGCTTCATGATGATGTGGAGGGTCCAGAATTGATGGGTCAACTGGAAGAAGAAGGAGCCAGCGGAGGAATTGTATAAGAGGTTGTTTCAACACGAGAAGAAAAAAAAGAAATAGAAAATGTTTTATAAAGAAGTTATCCGGGAGGGAATGAGGGGCTGCTGTTCGGGTTGGTGATGGGTCCTCCCCCCCCCCGGGATAGGTGGGTAGGTTTAGGGTGGGGCAAGTTGCCCTGGCTTTGCAGGGGGGATAGTTTAGATGAATGTGGGGGTGGGTTAAGGGGTATGTTATTGTGTATTATTTTCACTTTTGGGGACCAAAAAAGAAAAAATGATGTTAATAGATGGATTATAAGTTAAGAATTTCAACTTTAAATGTTAAGGGGCTAGGTTCAGTTACTAAGAGGAGGCGAATAGAAGCACTTCTTAAGAAGGATAAGGCAGATATTATATTCTTGCAAGAAACGCACCAGGCAAGGAAAGGAGTCAATGAATTGAAATTGAGGTGGTCTAGAATATATGAGATAGCATGTGGATCATCTAAATCACGAGGAGTAGCAATTATAATGTCAAAGAATTGTGGTTTTAATGTTTTAAAGGTGAAAAAGGATGATACAGGTAGATATATTATAATGTATGGGACCTTGGGAGGGGAAGAATATGTTATTGTTAATGTTTATGCTCCCAATCAAAATCAAGGAGAATTTTATCAACATGTGTTTAAAGAAATGGGTAATTTTCAAAATCAAAGGGTTATTATGGCTGGGGACTTTAACATGGTATTGGATAGAAGAAAAGACAAATCCAATCCGATGAGAGAAGATCAGAGAAATAATCTAACGATCTTGAATAAGTTAATTAGTAAGGAAGGGTTGCTAGATGTTTGGAGAGGGGTCAAGGGGAATGAGGAAAGATATACATTTTACTCATCAACAAATAAGAATTATTCGAGGATAGATTTTATTTTTGTGTCCAGGACACTGTTTTCAAGGGTCCTGGGCACAGAGATAGGAGTGATAAAAGTTACAGACCATGCTTTGGTTAACATGGATTTGAAGATATATAAGGATTATAGAGAAGCGAAAAGATGGAGATTGAATTGTAATATTTTTCGTTTTAAACATTTAACAGAAAAAATAGAGAAGGAATTGAGGGAAATTTGGGAATTTAATCAAACAGAAGAATGTACTGAAGCGATAATATGGGATACAATGAAGAGTGTAATGAGAGGAATAGGATTGAGAGAGACAATAAATTTGAGGAAACAACAAGAAGTTTTTTATCAAAAGCTAGAGGGGGAGATTAGGGATTTGGAAAAGAAGTATTTAGAGAAGAGGGATAAAAAGATTTTTGCAGAATTACAGGGTAAAAGGAAAGAATTGGAGAATAAAGAACTGGATAGGGTACAAAGGAATTTGATTTATACAAAAAGGGAGTATTTTGAGAATAGTAATAAAAATTCTAAAATGTTGGCTAGATTAGCACAAAAAAAAAAAAGAAAAAAGCTTAGTGGGGGTGATTAAAGATAAGAGGGGTAAAGAATATAATCTAGTAAAGGATAAATTGAAAATTTTTCATGAATATTATATGGAGTTATATAAGGCAGGAAAATGGTCGGAAGCTGAGAGTAGAAAATATATCGAGAAAAATTTAAAAATAAAAATCCAGGATGAAGATAGAGAGAAAATGGAGCAACCATTCACAGAAATTGAAATAGAAAGTGCTATAAATAAATTAAAACAGGGGAAAACGCCAGGACTGGATGGTCTGGGGGCGGAATATTATAAAGTCTTTAAAAAAATGTTAGTTCCAAAGTTAAAACGGTTGTTTAATGATATTTTACAGGGGGGAGAGATCCCCCCGTCATGGAAACAGTCCTTGACTATTTTAATCCCGAAACCAAGGAAGGATTTAGCGGAACCAGGTTCTTATAGACCAATATCATTAATTAATCAAGATGCTAAACTATTGACAGCAATTTTAGCTAGAAGAATGAATAGTTTTCTAAATAAGTATATAGGGATAGATCAATGTGGTTTTATTCAAGGAAGACAAATGGCAGATTTAACAAGAAGGGTTCTGAATATAATTTATTTAATAAAGAAAAATAATTTGAAAGCGGGGGTTCTTGCATTGGATATTTTTAAAGCCTTTGATTGTGTGGAATGGCCTGCATTAAAGATGTTAATAAAAACTATGGTGTTTGGAGAAAAATTTATAGGTATTACTAACCAATTATATACTCATAATGTCACGTCGGTAATTGTAAATGATGGAATAACAGAAACTATTAGCCTAGGCCGGGGAACTAGACAGGGTTGTCCCCTTTGCCCAGTATTATTTGTGTTAGTTATGGAATTGTTAGCGAATTCGATAAGACAGGAGAAGAAATTACTGGGGATAGGAATAGAGACCAAATGTAAGATAAACCTTTTTGCAGATGATATCTTGTTAACATTAGAAAGGCCTATAGAAAATTGGGATTGGATAGAGAAACATTTAGATGAATTTAGAGAAGTAACAGGGTTAAAAATTAATTGGGATAAATCGGAGATAATGACATTTAATTATAGTAAAGTGGAGGAAAGGGGATTTAAACAAAGGAAAGTGGATATAAAGATAAAAAACATAATTAAATATTTAGGTATTGATATACTAAAAGATATGGATAAAATAGGGGAATGTAATTTAAAAAAACTAAAAGATGAAGTTAAAAATCAAATAGAGGATTATAAAAAATTGGGATTATCGTGGTTTGGTAGGATAGCTTTGATTAAAATGAAGATTTTACCGAAGTTTAATTTTTTATTTAGAATGATACCATATAAGATATCAGAGAAAGAAATTAAAGAGTGGCAAGTAATGTTAAATAGCTATTGTAATGGGGGGAAAAAATCAAGGATTACTAAGAATAGATGGTATAAGGCTCAAAAAATAGGGGGACTTGGTCTCCCTAATTTAAAATGGTATTATATAGCTAATCAACTTAGATATATTATGGATATTATTGTTAGAAAAGATTTTATGTGGTGGGAAATAGAAGCATTTGAATTGGGTAATAGGGTGGATAAATTCTTATTTACAAAACAAGGACATATTATGACAAAAAGATTAGAAAATCCCTTTTTAAAAAATATGTTAGAAATTTGGGGTAGAAATAAGGAAATATTTTTACCAGGTATATCCCCGCTTACTCCAGTGGTGGTTATGGAAGATTTTCCCGAGAATGTTAGACATTTAGAACGAATTTTTAGAGAGAAAAAGGCGATAACTTTAATGGATTGGCTGGAAAAAATGGAGACAAGACAGCAAATAATTGATAGGGTTGGGGCAGTAAGAATTTCTTGGTTAAATTTAATTCAATTAGTACAATGGGGTAAGAAATGGAAGAGGAGACATGAGCATGAAAGGGATTTCACTGCATTTGAGCAGGTGGTTATGTCTAGAGAACTCGTAGAAGGAAATGCATCAGCTAGGGGTCTTACAAAGATGTTATATAAAATGTTGCAGAAATCAGTAGAGCAAGCAGAAAATCTTAAAATAGTTTGGGATACAGAGTTTGAAGAGGAAATATCAAAGGATGAGTGGAATAAGATTTGGGATAGGCGAATATTGAAAAATATGTCTATAAGAATTAAAGAGAATTTTTATAAGCTAATTTGGAGATGGTATTTGACTCCAGTGAGATTAAATAGAATAGACAATAAATGTTCTCCAGTGTGTTGGCGAGGATGTCAGGAATTGGGTACATATGCTCATATGTGGTGGAGTTGTAAAAATGTAATGGATTTTTGGAAAATGATTTTTGAGGAAATATCAGAAATTGTTGGAGCTGATTTAGAGGTATGCCCTAAACTAGCTTTGCTAACAATAACGGAAAAGGTGATCGGTTCTCAAAATGTTAAAGAATTAATCATAAATTTGTTAACGGCAGGTAGACTAATGATAGCAAGGAAATGGAAAATCCAGCAAGTTTTCACTATTACTGAATGGTATAACGAAGTATGGGATATGGCTTTGAATGATATGTTGACTTGTAATATTAAATGCAAAAGGGGTCAATTAAAGAAAAATAATTTTAAGGATATTTGGGGTTTATTTTTGGAATATGTGTTTAAAAGGGGGAAAGGGAGTTTACCCTGTCAAGATATGTTGTATTTTTGGAATAATGAACAATTATAGAGTTATTGGATTGTTTGGTCCCATGGTGATGGGAGCACAATATTAGTTATGTGTGTGTGTTATTTTCTTTGTATTGTTTTAAAATTTAATTAAAAAAAAATTAAAAAAAAAATAATAACCTGTGGGGTGACAAATTCTGGGTTTGTCATAATGTGTGAACCCAGCAAGGTTAACAAACCATGATTTGTTAACTACAAACAACCCAGAAAGAGAACACATGGTTTGTTGTTGGCTTGTGAACACTTTCTTGTTTAAAGCATGGGTTGTCATTACATACAGACCTAGAACCGTGAGTTGTTCATTGGTTGTTTTGCCAGGCTGTAGAAGTGGCAGGTAAGAGTAATAAAAACGAAACTATCTGCTCTACATGCCAGTACTATAGCACCACAAAGGTTTGGGGGATACAAGGAGGGAGCAGGTGAAAGAGGAGGAAAACAAGCAACCCAGGGATTGAGAGAACAAACCATGGTTTGTTTGATCATTTGCCAGACAAACCCTGAGTAGGGCAACAAAACATGGGTTAAATCAGGGGTGCAGAACCTCTTTCAGCCCAAAAGTTTCAGAGAAGCTCTCTGGGGCAGTATTCTAGTGCTGGGCAGAGCGGAAGGTAAAAGGGGCGGGGCCAAAATGCCAGCATATTTTAGCTTAAAGCTCTTACTGCCAGTAACTAAGCCTTAGGAGAGGCCTTTCAACCACTCAGAATGGGGAGAAAAGTGCACAGAGGCCAGGAAACCACCAAATGATCAGTGGCTGGGGGAAAGGGGGTGGATTTACTGTATTGAGGAAAAAGATGGAAGATGTGGTGAGAAAACATGGGAGGGTCATCAGTTGAAGATGACATCATCTGAACCCCCTGTAAACTTCTGTGGATGGGGCAATGCAATAGCACCATAAAAGCATCATCTGGGAACAACCTCAAATTCGGACTCATATATTTATATTACTACGTAGTCACAGGATTTGGCTTTTTGATATTAACTGCTTGAAGGAACAAGTGACCAAAAAAAGCAAGGTTCAAAATCTGGATGAGCTTCTTCCTTAAAGCATTTTTTAAAAGTTTAATTAAGGAAAACATTAAAGAAGTATGCATGCTGAAGGCAATATTCAGTTTTGTGTTCTACAATATGTTACAGTTTTGATACAGACCTGTGTCTGGTGATACTGTGTGGGGAGAATAGTTATTTTTAAAGGCCAAGAGAAGGTTTGGAACAGGGAAACTCATTTAAGGGTTTATTGCATATTACTAAACTAATGTGGAGTCCCCATACTATGATGAATGGGGCAATATGACAATTGATCTGGTGATGAAGAGAAATGTCTTTTTAAGAGTGCAGCTATGATGTTGATAAATATGCAGCTTCCAATGAAAGCCTATTTGTTTGATTTATTAACTAATATTAAAATGATTTAAATTAGGAAATGGGGTTAATACAAGCAATCAATCCTGTTGGATTTTCACTTCATAATTCTGCTTCTGAAGATGTGTTTGCCAAGAGAACTTCTTATGACAAAAATCTCCCATTATATCAAGCAGCCCCTTTTTAGATGTGAAGTCCTACTGAAATGTATGAACAATGCAGAGCATGGAGATGGTGAACTTCTCTACATGATGAGGCATTTATTGTGCGCTTGCAGTCCCTCACTCATGGAACTTTGAGGCTCCTTTTTACAATGTCATCCTCCTCCAGGGCCTCTCCCGTGTTTTCCAACCATTTTCGTGGCTTTTTTTAGAGTGAAGAAAGTCAGCGATTAAAGTTTAAGCCAGAACAAAGGCCTCGTGTACAGCCGAAAATCCAACATACTGCAGCTATACCACAGTGCCACTTTGTGCTTGGTTAATAGTATAGAAAGGCAGAGAAAGGCAGAGAAAGCCCCCCCCCCCCGGAAAAAAGCCACATGTAACTGAGGCAGTCTTACCTCCTGCAAAGAAAACGGAAGAAGCAGCCTTGGAAAAGCAGCAGGGTAAGCGCCTCATGTAGAGAAGCCCGGTGGGTTTTGGAGAACTGATATGGGGTGTTTCCAGACAAGGCGTTTTATTGTGCAATTGCCTTGCCTAATTCACAGAGTTTTGTAGGGAGTCCTGATGTTGTCATCTTCCATTTGTAACCCTCCTGTGTCTTCCCTTGCTGCTTCTGTCTTTTTTCTTACTACAGAAAATCCATGAAGGAGGGAAAGATGGAATAGCTGCACGATTCTTGCTAAGAGCCCTCTACCCAGAAGCTAGGAGCCCTCTATCTGGAAGCACCCTATGCCTGGAATATCAGCAATCTTTGTTTGACATATGCTGGAGTAGCATGTTTAAGGTGACCATATGTACTGGTTTTACCAGTATAGTACTGGTTTTTTGGACATTGTCCTGGTTAGTCGTGAGATATAACCAGTACAGTTTAGGACTACAAAATCAAAAATTATTAATTTATCAAAAGATTGAGTACATCAAATCAATCCTTGATAAACCAGCCTAAATCAATTTTATTAATTTATCCTAGTTTTATTTTTATTTTACACGACGGTTCTCACTGTTGGATCTTGGCAATACTCAGCATTCTGCACATGCACTATCACCATATTGTGGCCGCAGCGACTCTTCGATAATACTCCCGTGCAGTACATACAGCCCGACCGTGGGAACTTGATGATGACGTCATCACACAGAGCCCGCCAAAATCAACCAATTCGGTGTTAGTTTCGGACTATAAAGGCCCTCTGCAGCACACAACAGGCACCAGTGATCTAGCATCTTCGGACCGTGACACTGGCCCTCAGAGCTCCACGCTCTCTCGGTTACTCGAGCTTTTCGCTCCGTCGTTTTCACGGCACACCTCACTGCTTTGCCAGGACTAGGCTGACCATACATACTGTTTTAAAAGGGACAGTCCCATTTTTTTTCATATTTCCTAACCATCCCTTCTTTTTAATATAAATGTCAATTTTGTCCCATTTTTAGTAAACTATATATAGTTTTTAATTTTTTGTAAAAAACTGAACGCGGCTTGTTTATTTCTCATAAGACTCTCCGCGTTAAGAAACCTCGGGGGGGGGGTGAGCCAAGCCCCATGCGGAGCTGCTCCCGCGCTCTCCTTAGCCCTTAGACAGGGCGACTACTGACGTAGTCTAGAGCGCCGTGTGAGCCATGCCAAAGAAAGGGAACACTGCTATTTGTTGCTTGGTGCCTTTGGTGGGGGGGGGGATTGTTTTTCCCTGTCTAGGGCCTGAACATGTGCCTTGGAGGGGAGTCATGGGGCCAAGTGGGGGGTTCTGTGGGGGCCCCAATTAGTGTAGTGACGGGTAGAGGGAGATATGGCATTGGGAGGAGGACTAGCCAGGTAAGGGGAACACAGCCCAGACACTTAATGGCTGTGCCTTGTTCCAGTCCTCCTCGCACCCGCAGGTTTGGTGGTTGCCCTATCAGCCTGCCCTCGGGTCTCCGGATGCTGCTTCTAAATGCCAGATTGGTGTAAAATAAAACCTCCCTCATCCACAATTTAATAGTGGATGAGGCAGCCGATCTGGCATGCATTACCGAGACCTGGGTGGGAGAACAGGGAGGAGTTAGTCTCTCCCAGCTTTGCCCACCGGGGTACTTGGTGCAGCATCAGGGTAGACCTGAGGGCCGGGGAGGGGGGGTTGCGATGGTCTATAGGAATTCCATCTCTCTCTCCAGGCTCCCTGTCTGTCTGTCTACTGGTCTGGAGTGTTTGCACCTTTTGCTGGGCCTGCGGGACAGATTAGGGATTCTGTTGGTGTACCGACCACCCCACTGCTCAACAGACTCCCTGGCTAAGCTGATGGAGGTGGTCTCACTGGCGATGCTGAGGTACCCCAGGCTGTTGGTCCTGGGGGATGTTAACATCCATGCTGAGGGCACCTTGTCTGGTGTGGCTCAGGAATTCATGGATTCCATGACAACCATGGGACTGTCCCAACATGTCATCGGCCCAACACATGTAGCAGGGCACACTCTAGACCTGGTTTTTTCAGCTGAGCATGGAGATGGTGATCTGAAGGTGGGGGACTTTGAATCAGTCCCCTTGTCATGGTCAGATCACTACCTGCTGAGATTTAACGGCAGCTTTCCCCCTCTGCAAGGGTGGGGGACCTATTAAGATGGTCCGCCCACGGAGGCTGATGGATCTGGATGGTTTCCAGAGGGCCCTTGGGGGGTTTCCGGCTGATATGACTGGTGGTCCTGTCGAATCCCTGGATGATCTCTGGAATAGAGAGATGACCCGGGCGGTTGACATGATAGCTCCTGAGCTCCCTCTCTGTAGTAGAGCTCGTACGGCTCCATGGTATACCCCAGAGCTGAGAGTGATGAAGCAAAACAGGAGGCGGCTTGAGTGCAGGTGGAAGAAAACTCCTAGTGGATGCAATCGAGCCCTGGTACGTGCCTATAGCCAGGTATACCTAGAGGCAGTAAGGGTGGCAAAGAGACAACATATCACTGCCTCTATCCAATCATCTCTTTGCCGCCCAGTGGAGCTCTTTAGAGTCGTCCTGGGCCTGTTATACACTGGCCCCAGGGACATCACATCGACCCATCTGATGCCCGCTACAATATATTCGCTTGGCACTTCCAGGAAAAAATCTCTTGCATCCGCAGGGACTTAGACTCTAATGTTATAGCAGTAGAATCAGGAGAGGTACTCAGAGCACAGCCTGGTCCAGTTATTTTGGATGAGTTTCAGTTGGTACAGCTCGAGGATGTTGACAAGGTGCTTGGATGGGTTCGTGCAACCATGTCTGTTCTGGATCCTTGCCCCTCTTGGCTTATAAAAACTAGCAGGGAGGGGACGGCGGGCTGGGCCAGAGAGGTGATCAATGCCTCCTTGTGAGGGAGAGTGGTCCCATGCCACCTGAAACTGGCGGTGGTGAGACCACTCCTGAAGAAACCCTCTCTGGACCCGGAAGATCTCAACAACTTTAGGCCGGTGGCGAATGTTCCTTTCCTGGGCAAGGTCCTTGAGTGGGTGGTGGCCAACCAGCTCCAGGCACTCTTGGATGAGACTGATTCTCTGGATCCATTTCAGTCGGGGTTCAGGCCTGGTTTTGGCATAGAAACAGCTTTGGTTGCCCTGTATGATGACCTATGTCGGAAGAGAGACAGGGGGAGTGCGACCCTGTTGATACTGCTGGATCTCTCGGCGGCTTTCGATACCATCAACCATGGTATCTTTCTGGAGCGGCTGTCTGAGTTGGGGGTGGGGGGCACTGCATTGCAGTGGTTCCGCTCCTACTTGGATGGTCGGCTCCAGAGGGTGGTGCTTGGGAAATGTTGCTCGGCCCCATGGACTCTCCAATATGGGGTTCCTCAGGGGTCGGTCTTATCCCCCATGCTATTTAACATCTACATGAAACTACTGAGTGGGGTCATCCAGAGTTTTGGAGTGCGTTGCCATCAGTACGCTGATGACACGCAGCTCTATTTCTCCTTTTCCTCTTCAGCAGGTGAGGCTGTGGATGTGCTGAACCAGTGCCTGGCTGCGACAATGGACTGGATGAGGGCTAACAAACTGAGGCTCAATCCAGACAAGACTGAGATGCTGTTAGTGGGTGGTTCCTTTGACCGGATGGAGGGTGTTCAGCCTGTTCTGGATGGGCTTGCACCCCCCTTGAAGGAGAAGGTTCGTAGCTTGGTGGTGCTCCTGGAACCATCTTTGTCACTTGAGGCTCAACTCAAGTGGCCTCAGTGGCAATGAGTGCCTTCTACTAGCTTACCCCTATCTGGACAGGAATAGCCTGGTCTCAGTAATCTACGCTCTGGTGATCTCTAAACTAGACTACTGCAATGCACTCTACGTGGGGCTGCTTTTGAAGACTGTTCGGAAGCTGCAGCTTGTGCAAAATGCGGCAGCCAGGCTTATTGCGGGGACCAGAAGGTCCGAGCACATTACACCTGTTCTGGCCCGTTTGCACTGGCTGCCAATATGCTTCCAAGCCGAATTCAAGGTGCTGGTTCTAACATATAAAGCCCTAGCCAGTGTGGCGTAGTAGTTAGAGTGTTGGAGGACTGTGACTTGGGAGATCCAGGTTCTAGTCCCTGCTCGGCCATGAAACTCACTGGGTGACTTTGGGCCAGTCACTGTCTCTCAGCCTAACCTACCTCACAGGGTTGTTGTGAGGATAAAATGGAGAGGAGGAGGAGGATTATGTAAGCCGCTTTGGGTTCCTTGCAGGAAAAAAGTCGGGGTATAAATATAATAAATAGATAAATACACAGCTTAGGACCACAATACCTGACGGAACGTCTCGCCTCTCCCAACCGCAATCTACCCGGACACTACGCTCAACATCTGGGGCCCTCCTCCAAGTGCCACCTCCAAGAGAGGCTCGGTTGGTAGCAACAAGGAGGAGGGCCTTCTCAGTGATAGCCCCCCAATTGTGGAATAAGCTCCCCACTGAGACCCGCCTGGCGCCAACCTTACTATCATTTCGGCGCCAGGTTAAGACTTCCCTCTATGCCAAGGCATTCAATAGTTAAGAGCTCGAAATAGCATGGGGGGGGGGGATTGTCACCTGTAGACTTAGTTTTATTAACTTTTGGATTGTATTTTAAACTGTGCTTTTTAATTTGGTTTTTAATCTTTTTTTGTATGTTTTTATTGTTGTTTTTATGTACAAACTGTTGTGAACCACCCAGAGAGCTTTGGCTGTGGGGCAGTATAGTAAATAAATAAATAAATAAATGTCCTGGTTTTAAATTTGAAAAAAATGGTCACCTTAAGCATTGTTATATGCAACATGGAGCTGCTACCGTTACCGTACGTGGCATCCTCGAGCTCTCCCCTTTCCCCTGTATATTTAGACATGTTATAACATCATGAAGTTTTGCCTCCAGCAGCAGCTACCACCAGTGATGTGGTGCAGCAGTGGAGAAACTCACGATGTGATGATGTCATGTCACAACAATGCAGGCTTAGTGTGCCTAAACATTATGGAGGAGACTAAAAAAGCTCTACATGAGGATGCTGTTTGTGGTGGCAGCCTCATGTTATCTAGAATGTGGACTTCTAGCTATAACAGATAGAGATGGTGATATGCTGGGATCAAGAGAAGTGGGGATTGGTGAATGGAGATCATGCTCTTTGTCTTACAACCAGCATGGTGCCATATTGGACTTGGTGTGGCACGCAGCTGCAAGGGTGAGTGGACTCTCAATATTTCACCCTAAATTTCAAGCATTTTTTCCTGCAGTACAACTGTTCCATTTCCTGGTCAGCAAGTAGTTTTACTAGAGGGCTACTTCAAGGAAGGAGTAGAGTCTAGTGACCCAAACCAAAACTCCAACCCCAACCCACCCAAAGGCATGTCAGCTATCCCTATCACCATAGTCACTGCTCCCTCCACTCTTGCTTCTGGTTTGGCAACTGGGGTGTGGAGTGGGAGATGGCCCCTTTCAGGGGACCATAGGCTGCCACTTGTTGACCCCTGTTATACTTACACTACAATCCAAATTCAGGTATATTGTATGATTATCCTGAGAAATCTATTGTGCCAGGCAAAAACATCCCACTGTTTTTCTCATACTATGAGGCTGAAATAATATGCTGCATGTATTTTATATTTTTGGATCTACTAGTTAGTATTTCAACCAACAGAACATCTGTTTGGCACACCTGCTCATCAACTCACAAGAAATTCCCCATGTTCTTAGTAGTAGTAATAACCTATTGAAATTGGAGTAGAATATAGTGCGATGACTGCTTGAATACAATAATGACCTCAGCAGTTTCAGCAAGCAGAGTAGCTACTGCTTTCTCTTGTATCCCATGCCCCATATCAATGTTGATTTGCTTCCTTTCATCCTTATCAATGAAAGGGAACATATACATTTATCAGTCTATATAAAATGCATCCCTTAGTAACTATTTATTTACAACTGCTTGAGCAGTTGAACTTGAAAGGAGCATCACAAGCCTTTATGAAACACAGTTCCTCACTTTTCCTCAAGATAAAGTGTCAGCAAAGTGACTATCAAAGTGGCTGTAGGCGCTAGCCACGGAGCTACCATTTTATGGACAATTAGGATCTCATTATTTTTGTATGCAAGGATTTCCCTTTAGCTGCTATTTTCAAGTACTCTAGGAAAGTTGTGCCCAAGAAAAAAATTGGAAGAAGGAGTTGATAGATAATAACTGTCTGGAAATGTAAATAAAATGTTCTAGTGAAGTGGAGGAGTAAGAGCTGACAATAGAACTCAACCCATAAATAATAATAATATAATTTGAAATATTTTGTGACCTTAAACAAGAAATCCAGTTGATAATATTTTGACATAACCCAGGTGGTTTCCCCTCCCCACACACACTCATTATGCCCATGATTTCAGAGATTACTTGTAAATATCCCTTCCCTTTGGGGTAAATGAGCTTCTAGGAGGGGGGTGCTGTCATCTTTCAAACTTGCTTAATGCTTCACTGAGCTGGTCAAATGCCATTAGACTTCCTAGATCATGTGCATGCTGGCCATGAATGCTTTCTTTGTCTTCACTCCCAGTTAAGTGTGTGGCTGCAAAGCCAGAAAACCCGATAGAACTGCTTTTCATTGCTGAGCATGGTTGGAACAGCAGAAAGTTACCCTCAATTGAACATATACTGATCTTCTTATTATTCAGAAACAGTTAATAGAAACTAAATATCATACTTGTTAAAAGGGTGTGCATGCCATAGTTAAAATGCTTTGCACATCACGAGGCAGCTGAGTTGTACAGAAGCTGTTCAGACAATATCTGCGTACTTTTCTTTAAAAGGGAGTGGAGTTTAAGTGAAAATGTGTAGCTGTGAAGAGGCCACAGTGATCATTGTGAACCACTCTGGAAATTTCGAATCAATCAAAGATATTTAAATCAATGAAAAGTTTAATTATGGTCATAGACCAGCATAAGTCCAATTAAAACCATAATTTAAAACACTAGATCAACATTTCACCAATCTTATTCTCATCCTCATCTACATTTCTTTTCTCTCCCCCCCCAAACCTCAATCTATCATTTACAGAAATAAAACATAAAATTAGCTCATATAGAAATTTCCTTAAATCTGTACATAAAACTGTCAGTACCACAAGACATGTATAATAAATTCACCCTCTCAAACATACAGCAAAAGGAGTACCCTGAAATCTTCCTTGTACTATTACAGAGGGTAACATTAAACCTAACTAATCATACCTATATTCAGAAAGATTTAACATTTCTAAATATTTTGCCACTTTGATCCCATAATCTGGATGCATACCCACAAAAGGGTTTATTTGTTAGACTGCATATTTTAGCAGTCTAAATCCCTGGTTCTGTGAGACAGCAAAATTTTAGCCTGGATAGTCCCCATAATTATCAAAACCTCGGGGGGGGGGGGACCTAGTGTACATATCTTGGGTGCTTCCCGAAGGAGGGCTCCTAGCACTAACAATCAGAAAGCATTGTGCAGCTATTCTGCTATTTAAAATTTTATGAATTTTCCATAGAAAGAAAAAAAGATGGAAGAAGCAGTGGGTAAACACAAGAGGGTTCCAAATGGAAAATGTCATCATCTGGACTCCCTGTAAAATTCCATGAATGAGGAAGGGTGATGGTGCGATGAAAGCTTCATCTGGAACACCACTTGTTCTAAAGCAATTTCATCCATGGAGAAACATTGGAATCATTACATAATTGACCAAGCAACACTTTTAAGTAAATGGATCAATCACATGGTTAGGTGGGCTTGAATCTTATCTGGGGTGTTTCTGGATAGCAGTTTGACCTGGGGCATGTGTGAATTAATTTCACAGCTAATCCAGGGAAGTCAGACGGCATTGTGGCCTGAAGCCTGTGGCACTGCCAGAAAGTCAGACACCAGCTGAGTGGGATCCGTTTCTAGATTGCATGGCTGGCATTTACAGAGACAAGTGAAGAGTATCCATGTAAGATATTGCCATGCAGTGCCACTTCCTTTTTCACCAAAGGACACTTGGGAGCCTCCTGCTTCCTGCCACGTGAAGAGTCAGCAGCAGGTGGCACACTCACACAGCTGGGCTTTTGTTCTCAGACCTAGACTGATAACTCCAGACTGTCCAGACTTGACCATTTAATTTTGGTTGTTGTTGTTGTTGTTGTTGTTGCAGAAATCAAATATAGAAGGTTGGTCACATCAGCCCCTTTAATGTGCCTAATCTGGGGTTGTGGGTGGCATTTTTCATTACCACTTCTTCCTCATGTACCTGCCTACCGCCTTGAATAGGTTTTTCAAATAATTGATTGCCCAGTTGCTTAGACATTTAGATTCAATGCATTTGTGTGAATGAGAGAAAAAGCAACTTTGTGTTACATGATTTACTGTGCAGTCCTATATATGTCTGCCCACACATATGTCCATTGGAGTTTGATGGAGTTTACTTCCCAGGTCAGTCAGTATAGGATTGCAGCCTGAGGGTTAGATTGTGTATCTTGTATACCTGTGCAGAAGAAATCCTCCTTGAAGTGTATTTGTGATCATACATAACCTAATTTTATGGGGGTAGGGGATAATAGCTGCATACTAAATATGCACTCTTGGCTCTACAAAGAGCACTTTTGCCCCCAACCCATTCCATGCAGGCGCATCTCCCTGTATCCCACCTCTGCACATTTCTCAACATGTTCCAGGTTACAGCAACATCATTTCTAGGCAGTGTAGTTTGTGTTGTGTTCCCAACCTCTAAGTGTTTGCCGACAGCATTTGCTGTGCATCAGTCAAGTTCCCTTCACAGCCCCACTGTGGCCTTGTTGAGTGATGGGTGAGTGATTCTTTTGTAACATTGCTTTAAAAAAAAATAAAAAAATCCTGAACTGAATGTCAACCATGTGCTAGGTGTTAGTACATAAACAATTTATATACTAATACAGAGCACACACCAATACACCAATGGCGCAGAAACCATGTTTAGCTTAATGTAAGAACAAACAGTTGAATAAACTTTGTAATGTGAACTGGCAGCATGCTTTTTGCTCGAAAATATTCTTGAATATGAGTTATTCTTGAGAGTGTGTTTACGGGGGAGGAATAATCCTCTAAAAACAAAACAACCCCACACCACACCACTACCCACTCCAAAAACTAAACTTTAATCAAGAGCACAATTTTGTATATGTGTGTAAAGTAGGTAAAAAAACAGCTAACAATCTGCCTGCAGGTTTCTTTAAACTTGCTTCTGCCTTCCTGGTCCACTCTGAAAACTTTGCATTGGTGAGGCACATGGGTGGAGATCTTTAGGTACTTAGGAGACTGTAGGGAAAACTAGTGATAAACAGCTGCCTGAATTCCTAAGTGAGACCTCCTTGCACTGGTGTCCCTTCACCAATCTGTCTCCCCACACACAAACAACTCAGTTTACATCTTCATGTTCATTTCCATGTGTCAGTGACTCGGTATACAGTTTTAAAAGCTGAGAGACAGCATGCAGATGTTATTATACAGCAAGAGAATGCAGATAAAGTGAGCCTTGTGAGTTGCGATATACTTGTTGCGCATGGCTCTCTCTCTTCTTTTATACAAGTGTTCCTGCAATACCCTCCAGAAAGTTGGTGTTTTATTTCAGGCATGTGAACAGGGAAGTTTACTGTCACTGTGAAGCTCTGTTCATCAGTGTTTTTATAATGCTTATAAACGGTTGCGTAAATTAATGTATGGAAATATGACATCTCATCATACAGGAAAATAAAAAGAACCCACATAAAGCTCTCAGTGCTTGCTCCTGCTCTAAATACAAAACCAGATCACAAACTATAGCAAGAACACTTAAATCAAATGTTAATAATACTTAGCATTTATAAAGT
This sequence comes from Shinisaurus crocodilurus, assembly GCA_021292165.1. Lineage (NCBI taxonomy): Eukaryota > Metazoa > Chordata > Lepidosauria > Squamata > Shinisauridae > Shinisaurus > Shinisaurus crocodilurus. Next base: position 175,549,842 of record CM037880.1, on the reverse strand, counting down.
GCCTTAGAGTCTGTAGAGGTAACTGACTAAAATGCAGAAATCAGCTCTCAGACTTGTAACAGTTAGGGTAATTTATACTGTTAATAAGTCCAAGAACTGTGTTCTGGAGTATGGAGAAGTGGAGCACCAGCCCAGTTTTAGTCTATACTGCCTCCCTGTTCTACCAAAATAGCAAGCTACTAGTTTCTGTTAAGCCTTCTGATCTGTGCTGGAGTGATCTGTGCTGAACTAGATGGTCCCTGTTCCTCCATAACAGGGGTAGGCAACATGTGGCCCATGGGTCACATACAGCCCCCCGGGGGGTGCCTTGTTGCCCCCACCAGATCACCTGCCTCTGTGGCGTGGCCCCCACTGGAGCTGCACAGCCGGATTCCCAGCAATTCTGCTGGGAAACAAGATGCTCGTAGGGCATACACCTTGTTTCCCAGAAGAATCACTTGGGATGCAACTGTGCAGCCACTTTTGGTTGTGATGGCAGCTGCAGCAAGGAAGGGCTGCGGCCCACGAAGGGTTCCATGGGGTCCAGTGCGCCCCCTCAAACGTCTGTAATTGCCCACCCCTGCTCTATAATATGACCTTGTTCAGACTTAATGCCTACTTATAGTTTAGCATTACATGTATGAGACTGCTTCCCTTTCCCATCTCCTTCAGCACAGACACAAGGAGGAGACGAGGCGTACACTTCCAATTTAGCCCTTTCAGGGTTATGGGCCCAGAGAAAATCGGATTACAAAATGACCTGTTGGACTGGTGCCGGGAACCGAGCGGTGAAAAGTTCGGGGCAAGGTCGAGGGTCTGTGCCAGCAGCGGCGGCGGGAGTTGTTTATCCAGCTGCTGTGTGTCAACGCTTCGAATACTCGGAGAAGCAGTGATTGATGGCAGAGAAGGACATCAAAGCGGAAGAAGAATCTCCTGGACCTTCTTCACCTGGTAAGCAAAGGGAAGAAGAGGGAGGTGTGTCTGCTGAGGGCTCTGACAGTGAAGCCGGGAGTTCTGAGGGGGAAGAAGCGGCAGCTCTCCCTGTTTCCAGAATGGCGGCTGTACAAGCCCTGAATCCACTCACACGGAAATCTGTTAGTGGTATAGTAATAAAGGTTGGTGATTCACTCATAAGCTGGAAATCAAAGAAGCAGTCCAGTGTGGCTGGCTCAAGTTGTGAGGCTGAATACACTGCATTATCAGAAGCATGTGGTGAAATCACATGGTTCATTCAAGTTTTAAAAGATCTAGGCTTACAAGTAGCATTACCGGTTCACGTGTACTGTATAGCTTCCCCAGTCAGAATCCACCCATACCTGTGGAACTTCAGCCTTCTTTGAATCCAATTTAAGACACACGTCTAAAGAACCTTTTAAATACCGTAACACTCTTTTTGCGGCATTCCAAGCTGTTACCGTGGGCTGTGCTGCATATCTACCCAAAATTCCAGCGCTTAAGGCCAAATCTGGCCTAGACCACTGTGCAAGATAAAGTAGACTTCCAACCAATGATTGATAACGTTCTTTGTCAGAGAAAAGTTCCTCTAATTCAGAAGAATGCAAAAAATCTGTTGTCATTGGTGTTTGTACACTTTTGCAATCAGCCATTCCATAAGACTCTAACAATTGGAGTATTTTATGCTTTTGGCTCAATAATATGTTACCCTTGTCATCTTTGAGCACTTGAACCCCCAGATAATGGGACACTTCACCTAATGACTTCAAGAGAAAACTCTCTCCCAGTTGTCTGGCCAATTCGTGAATTTGTTCAATGTTGCTGGATAAACAAAGTATATCATCAACAAAAGCAAGTAACATCATATAACTGGAACCTGAACCTCTAGTATAAAGACACGGATCAGCAATGCCCTGCTGAAAATGCAACTGGATTAATTTGTCATTGAGACACCTGTTCCATGCACGGGCAGATTGTTTTAATCCATACACTGCCCTGTGCAGTTTCCATACTACCCCAGCTTTTTCTTCAAATCCAGGGGCAGGATGCATATAAATTTCCTCTGTAAGATCTGCATTCAGATATGCAGTTGTAATATCAAAATGGTGAATTATGAGACCTTGCTGTGCAGCCAATGAGAGAACAAGTCTCATACTATCACTTTTTGCAGTTGGGGCAAAAACCTCATCATAATTCAAACCCTTAATTTGATAAAACCCTTGAGCCACAAGTCTTGCTTTATAATTTTGTTCCCCATTTAGAGAGATTTTCCTTTTAAACACCCAGCAACTGCCTGTCACTTTTACACCAGGTGGCGCTACACATGGTGTATAAACCTCATTGCGCTGAAATGAAGTCATTTCAGCCTGCATGGCATCTTGCCATTTCTGTTTTTCTGGACCTGGTAATTCTTGTACTTGTGCATAAGTTTCTGGTTCACTAAGTGTGACATTACATACTCGAATCCCAGTCACTACAAATCTCTCTGGTGGTACACCTTTTGTTGCTCGTTGAGATCTGCGAATGGCAGATTCAACATTCTCCGTTTGGCTGTCTTCCCCCCCACTCCCCCCTAGCCCCTCCTCATCTGAGCTAGTGGGTGTGGAATGTGAGTGTGTGTGGCTTCTCGAGCTGCCTTCTCCGTTGCAGGATTGGCATGAACTCTTTCCCATCCCTCCTCAACAAAAGTTGCATCTTGTGAGATAACAACCCTGTTATTTCTACAGAAAAACCTCCATGACTTTGAACCCTCTGTCCCAGAGTAACCCACAAAACGCAGTCGTTGAGCTTTTGGTTCTCCTTTTCTCCTTTGTGCTTTGGGGATGTGTACGTATGCAAAACTCCCCCAGACTCTCAAATGTTTTAAGTTAGGAGGTTTACCAAACAACCTTGTGTAAGGGATATCACTTATAGCTGCTGTCCAAGTTCTATTACATAAGTAATTTGCTGCTAAGAATGACTCTCCCCAGAATCTTGAATTAGATTCCAAACCAGCATCTTTTAACAGACAATCCTTAATTTTCTGTAATTCACCAAGATGCCTTTCCACAGTTCCGTTCTGCCACGGAGAATATGCACAGGATTTTCTGTGCACAATACCTTGGGTACTGAGAAATTGCTGGAACTGATGATTCATGAACTCAGTTCCCAAATCTGTTTGCAATTGCAACACATTTTGCTTAAACTGTCTCTGGACATAAGTCAGCCAACTTTTGAAAACAGAATAAACTTGATCCTTTTTCTTAAGTAAATAAACCCAACCAAACCTAGTTTTGTCATCTAGGATCAAAAAAGCATATCTTGCCTCTCCCCAGCTCGGAGGGAAAGGGCCACATAAATCTGCATGCACTAACCCAAACAGTGTATCAGTCTGCCTGTCAGATTTACGGTTTATAGGCTGGATACGGGACTTTGCTTCTTTGCACACACCACAGTTCAAATATTTGTTACATTTGTTTGGTTGTAAGCCTTCACATTCTTTAGACATCTTTTGAATAGTGTTAAAATTTGTGTGCCCGAGCTGTCTATGAAAAAGGTGCGCACAGCGTGAATGTGGGGGGGGGGGCATTAACGCTTGCTACAGCAGGGATGTCTCCTCCCTCAGTATTCTGGTTTTGTAACACATACAGACCATTAATTGACTCTCCTGAGGCAATTATTTTCCCTGCCTTTGACACAATACCTCCTTCTTGTGAAAAACTGACACTATAACCATTTGCAATCAAAGACGATACACTTAGCAGTGAGTAGTCTAAAGTAGGTACAAATAATACACCCTGCATTACATTGCTAAGACAATTAATTTTACAAGTCCCCTCCCCCAAGATAGGTGATTTATGGCCATCTGCCAACGCTATAGTCTTACTGTTTTTGTCCTTGGAGACAGGAGTAAACTTGACAAATTGTTTATAGGAGTTGCAAATAGTTCTTGAACTTCCACTGTCCAGAATCCAAGAGTCCGTGCCGAGTTTTCTGTCCAACTCCACAGCAGCCGAGAATAGAGTAGATTTCTCCCCCCTCCGTTCTGACTGCATTTCTTTCTTCTCCCGGTCAGACTTGGAAGTCAGTTTGACTCGACAATCTCGCCGAATATGTCCCGGTCTGTTACAACGATAGCATCTCCTCACGATGACCATAGCTCTTTCTGTTCCGTCTTCTCCAGCCTTCTGAGGTGTTATTTTTCCTTTGGTTGTGTCATTTCCACGTTTTCCCATACGGCCAGATGCAAGGTTGTTTTTAGCTGCTTCTTCCAGCTCTAACAGCCTTTTTGCCTCAGCTTCAATCAGACGTCCTGACAGGTACTCCATTGTAAGCTGATCCTCTGGCATGGCCTCAAGACTGGCCACTAAAATGTCCCAAGAAGAATCAAGAGAAGAAATAACAATCTGGACCTGCTGGATTTCTTCTAATTGCTGGCCCCTTTCAGCAAGCTGAGCCAGTAATCCAGTGATCACTTGCAAGTGTTCAGATACTTTTTCTCCCTCCTGTAACTTTTTGTTATACAGTTGTCGTGCCAGTGCTATTTTAGTTCCAGCTGTGGTACGTACATGTATCCGCCTCAGTGTTGTCCAGCATTCTGCAGCTGTCTGAAGCCGTCTGACATACATTAATTGCGAATCTTCAAGCCCCAAAACAATTAAAGAGTGGGCTCTGTCCATCAGTCTCCGTTCCGCAGGACTAGGCGCTGCCGGAGGAGCATTCACTCCCACCTCCCATAAATCCTCTCTTTTCAGCAACATTCTCATTTTAAACTCCCATGAGAGATAGTTGCGGTTGTTAAGTCTCTCAACATACACACCGAGAGGTTGTGGAGGTGCTGCCATGACTTCTATATTGGGAGCAGGTTGTATCAGCTGTTCCTCACCTCCTTCCTCCTCTTCCTCAGACTTTATTCCGTCTGTATCGTCCTCCAGCTTTTTCCCGTGAGCCAGCTTTCCGGAGATATGAATGCAGCTAAACCACTGCTCCTCCAACTGTCTCACAAAGCAAAAAGGACTATCCTCGGTTGCAATGCACACCTCCTCACCAGGAAACACACCGTTGCGCAGCTGAAGAATCTGGGCCCATAACCTGTCGGAATTTTGCTGTCGCCCCACGTAGCAGAGATAGGAGTTGTTGTTTGCAAGCTCAAAGAATAACGAGGAGACGTGAGTTCATCAGTAGAAACTTTTACTGAGGTTCTTCACGCATAGATTCATTACAATATACAGCTATACAGTTCAGTGCAAGGCTCCCCATGCACGGCACAAAAAGCATAGAGTCAAAGACTAGTGGGGAGAGAATATTACAGCATATAACTCCTCCCCACTCAACACTCTGTTTATGACCTTGGGCACACTGCCCGACTTTAACAAGTTTCACTTCCAAACAGAACTTCTGTTCACAGGTGCTCTGCTATAGTCCTTTCTGCTCAAGGACACATTACATACTCTGACAAGATCAGAATCTGACCATGGAATATGTGTCAGGCAAGCTTCTCTCTGGGTTGGAAAAGTGGCAAAGCAAGCAACATGCTGGACGTAAATCAGCACACAGCGCGGCTGACTCAAGCAACGGCAATGCTGGTGGGAACGGCGCCAAGCTGGTGGGAGTTACTCAAGCAGCAGCTTTAAAAGTGAGAAAATGCTTTGGTTGCGGTTCGACTTCGCATCTTAAAAAAGACTGTACTTTTAAGAGCAGGAAGAAGAAGAAAAAGGAAGTTACCAGTACACCTGAGGATACAATTAAAATGGGCAAAAGTTTGATTGCTCGGGTGGGTTTTTCCAACGAAGACATGTGGGTACTTGACAGCGGAGCTTCTCACCACATGGCAAATTCCAGAGACATGTTTCAATCTCTGGATGATGGATATACAAATTAATTTGTGGAACTGGCTGATGGAAAACGAATCCAGGTGACAGCTGCAGGAACAATTGACTTTGCTTCTTTGGGTCAACAAAGAGCACTGCTTGTTCAAGAACTGGACACAAACCTAATAAGTATATCACAATTGGCTAATGATGGATATGAAATAAGTTTTTCTAACAGCAACTGTGTAATTTCACATGAAGGGGTGATCTGTGCAAAAGGTGATTTGCAGAATTCTCTGTATGTTATAAATCCATTTGTAACACATGATGAGAAGGCAAAGTATGCAAATTTGAAACCACATGACAATTGTTTACATATTTTCCATAAGAGGTTTGGACATGCCAATTACAGAAGCATAGAAAAAAATGCCAGGTCTGTGTGAGGGTGTGAAAATGAAACCTTGTTCTAAGTATGTGGAATGTGAAGTATGTAGTACAGCAAAGTCACACAGGTCTAACATTCAGAAACACAGTGATAGAGTGAGCACAAGAATCTTTGAGCTGGTACACTCTGATGTTGCTGGTCCATTTGAAACTAGCTATGGGGGGAACAGGTACTATATGTCTCTAATTCATGATTATTCTCGATTTGGATTCGTATATCTGCTGCGACATAAATCTCAGCAAGAGAGATTTGAATCATTTGTTAAATGGGCTGGGAACAGATATAAACAATATCCAATAGGAGAATTACTCACGGATGGTGGGGGAGAGTACATGAGTACAAAGTTCAAGAAATTTTTGGAAAGTGAGGGTATAGGGCACAAAGTCACTGCCCCATGCTCCCCATTTCAAAATGGTGTTGCTGAAAGACGTAACAGGACACTCCAGGACATGATGAGGGCCCAATTGACTGAGTCAAAGGTGGGAAACCGTTTCTGGGGGGATGCATTGTCAAATGCTAACTATCTGCTGAACAGGTTACCAAATTCCACAATTGGGAAAACTCCATATGAAATGTTTCATGGGAGGAAACCAAAGGTAGCACACGTGCGCATTTTTGGGTGTAAATGTTTTGTTCATATACAGGCTCAAAACAGGACAAAGCTATCTGCAAGAAGCTTTGAATGTTTTCTGCTGGGGTATGATGCACAAACAAAAGGGTACAGGTTGTGGTCACCACACCACAACAGGGTAATTCTGAGCAGGGATGTGATTTTTCACGAGCAAACAGAAGACCAGAAACAGCTGGTGGAATTGCCAATGCATGCAATGTCTGAAACACAGCAGGATGCTTCTGGGACAGAACAGGCCACTGGGCAGATATCTGGGGAACAGGAGGGAGGTGAACAATCTCTGAGGCGTTCAACCCGAGAACGCAAAACACCTGTTAGATATCAGGATGAATTCCAAAGTGGGAAAACTGTTGTACATAAAGCTCTCAAAATAGCTTTAGAACCACAAAGTTTTGAGGAAATTCAAAGCATGGAACCAAAAGTGAAGAATGATTGGTTTGAGGCCATGCGGGATGAAATCAATGCAATGCATGAAAACAACACATGGAGTCTAGTATCTTTGCCTGTGGGGCGCAAAGCCATCACCTGTAAATGGGTGTACAAGGTGAAGACAAATCACCAGGGGCAGGTGGAAAGGTACAGGGCAAGGCTCGTTGCCAGGGGGTTTGGACAAAAAACATGGGGTAGATTTTGATTCCGTATTTGCACCAACAACAAGGTATGCAACTGTCAGACTATTGTTGAAATTGGCAGCACAAAGAAAAATGATGGCATTTCATTTTGATGTAAAAACTGCTTTTTTATATGGGGAATTACAAGAGGAACTCTACATGGTACAACCAAAAGGTTTTGTAGAAGACCCCAGTCTTGTATGTCGTCTGAACAAGTCCATATATGGGTTGAAGCAGGCAGCTCGATGCTGGAACCAAAAGCTGGACAGAGTTTTGATTAGTTTGGGATTCAAACAAAGCAAGGCTGATCACTGTCTGTATACAAATTACACAGAACAGGGAAACTGGGTGTATTTGTTGATTTTTGTTGATGATATCTTACTGGTAACACAAACAGTAAGTCAGAAAGACAAAATTGCACAAGAATTGCAAGCACACTTTGAACTGAAAGATCTGGGTTTGGTACAACACTATCTTGGAATGCAATTATCTCAAGACGAGGAAGGTTCTTTCATGGTTGAACAAAGTGGGAAAATTCAGAAATTGCTGGAAATTCATGGATTGGAGAATTGTAACCCAGTTACTACTCCAATGACTCTTGAATATCAGAAACACACAGATAACACTGAATTTGATGATATTGGCAAATATCAGAGTGTTATTGGAAGCCTGCTATATTTGGCAAATGTAAGTAGGCCAGACATCAGCAATGCTGTAAACATACTTAGCAGGAAAACGCAAAATCCTTATAACTATGATTGGCTAGCTGTGAAAAGGGTGTTAAGGTATTTGAAAGGTACCATGAATTGCAAACTGAAATTGTCATCACACACAGATGGAGGTTTTTGTGTGTACACTGATGCTGACTGGGGATCTGCAACAGATAGAAAATCCACAAGTGGAACGGTTTTAATGTATGAAAACAGTCTAATTGACTGGTACACACGAAAACAAACTTGTGTGGCTATTTCTAGCGCAGAATCTGAATTCATCAGTTTATCTCAAGCATGTAATGAGATAGAGTGGTTCAAACAATTGTTTGCTGATATGCACATACCAGTAGACAAGGCTGTTACAATTTTTGAGGACAACCAAGCTTGCATTAGCATGGCTCAAAATGAAAAATGTAGGCCAAGAACCAAACACATTGATGTTCGTTACTCTCATGTAAAGGACTGTGTGCAAAAAGGGTGGATAACACTCAAGTACTGTGCAACAGGGGATATGGTGGCAGATCTTTTCACAAAACCATTGCCTGTAGTAAGACACAGGAAACTAATGACGGCACTAGGCCTCATTGAGTAAATGTAAACAACATGTATCACAGGCTGTGGGGAGATGTTGTGACATGTAGCAAAACAACAGCTGTGGCACAAGTGTTTTCATTTGGAAAGGTACAGGATGGCTAGAAAAACAGTCATATTGAGTCTGGCACTACTGTTCTGTTCTCATGGGAAAGTAGGTGTGTACGAAATACGAGCTGATCACATGGTTTGTACTTTCTGATGACATAGTATGAGTTGTTAGGTTTCGTTTCCTGTAACCAGTTTAGTTGAGAGAAGGATTGCTTTCTGTGTGCTTCTTCTTGTCTCTTCTCTCTGATGCTCTGACTTATTGCAATCATGTAATGAAGTGTGCTAGAGTGGACTTGATCCACTGGGACAGGCCATGCATTATAATCTGCAATATAGACTGTAATTTAGGAGATTGTATTTACTCTGATATAGAATAAACAGGTAGTAAAAACCCTGTTGTGGAATCTATGGAGTTAAATCCTAATTACAGTTGAGCTGACAGGACGAGTGAGCTGCAAGCTGGCTGAAATCCGAGACGCTTGGAAACATGCTGCGTGTGGGAGAGAAAAGCTGGATCTCTGTGTGAACTACATGGGCCAGTTACACACACGAGACAGAGGTTAAATCTTCCATCTCACGCTCTGCTGAATCCACGTAGGCAGGCGGGCCTACAGGGTGGATTGTAAGCCATCAGGGCTGTAGCCAATTTAGCCCTTTCAGGTTGATGGTATCGAAAGCCACCAAGAGATCCAGCAGTATCAACAGGGTCGCACTCCCCCTGTCTCTCTCCCAGCAGGTCATCATACAGGGCAACCAAAGCTGTTTCTGTGCCAAAACCAGGCCTGAACCCCGACTGAAATGGATCCAGATAATAAGTCTCATCCAAGAGCGCCTGGAGCTGGTTCGCCACCACCCGCTCAAGGAAAGGAACATTCGCCACCAGCCTAAAGTTGTTAAGATCTTCCGGGTCCAGAGAGGGTTTCTTCAGGAATGGTCTCACCACTGCCTGTTTCAGGTGGCATGGGACCACTCCCTCTCGCAAAGAGGCATTGATCACCTCTCTGGCCCAGCCGGCCATTCCCTCCCTGCTAGTTTTTATAAGCCAAGTGGGGCAAGGATCCAGAACAGATGTGGTTGTGCGAACCCGCCCAAGCACCTTGTCAACATCCTTGAGCTGTACCAACTGAAACTCATCCAAAATAACTGGACCAGGCTGTGCTCTGGGTACCTCTCCTGATTCTACTGCTATAACATTGGAGACTAAGTCCCTGCGGATGCAAGATATTTTTTTCCTGGAAGTGCCTAGTGAATATATTGTAGCGGGCATCAGATGGGTCGATGATGTCCCTGGGGCCAGCATATAACAGGCCCCGGACGACCCTAAAGAGCTCCGCTGGGCGGCAAAGAGATGATTGGATAGAGGCAGTGAGATGTTGTCTCTTTGCCACTCTCACTGCCTCTAGGTATACCTGGCTATAGGCACATACCAGGGCTCGATTGCATCCATTAAGAGTTTTTTTCTACCTGCACTCAAGCTGTCTCCTGTTTTGCTTCATCACTCTCAGCTCTGGGGCATACCACGGAGCCGTACGAGCTCTACTACAGAGAGGGAGCTCAGGAGCGATCGTGTCAACCGCCCAGGTCATCTCTCTATTCCAGAGATCAACCAGGGATTCGACAGGACCACCAGCCATATCAGCCAGAAACCCCCCAAGGGCCCTCTGGAAACCATCCGGATCCATCAGCCTCCGGGGGCGGACCATCTTAATAGGTCCCCCACCCTTGCAGAGGGGGAAAGCTGCTGTTAAATCTCAGCAGGTAGTGATCTGACCATGACAAGGGGACTGATTCAAAGTCCCCCACCTTCAGATCACCATCTCCATGCTTGGCTGAAAAAACCAGGTCTAGAGTGTGCCCTGCTACATGTGTTGGGCCAGACAGGGAGCCTGGAGAGAGAGATGGAATTCCTATAGACCATCGCAACCCCCCCTCCCCGGCCCTCAGGTCTACCCTGATGCTGCACCAAGTACCCCGGTGGGCAAAGCTGGGAGAGACTAACTCCTCCCTGTTCTCCCACCCAGGTCTCGGTAATGCATGCCAGATCGGCTGCCTCATCCACTATTAAATTGTGGATGAGGGAGGTTTTATTTTACACCAATCTGGCATTTAGAAGCAGCATCCAGAGACCCGAGGGCAGGCTGATAGGGCAACCACCAAACCTGCGGGTGCGAGGAGGACCGGAACAAGGCACAGCCATTAAGTGTCTGGGCTGTGTTCCCCTTACCTGGCTAGTCCTCCTCCCAATGCTATATCTCCCTCTACCCATCACTACATTAATTGGGGCCCCCACAGAACCCCCCACTTGGCCCCATGACTCCCCTCCAAGGCACATGTTCAGGCCCTAGACAAGGGAAAAACAATCTCCCCCACCAAGGGCACAGAGAAACAAGTAGCAGTGTTAGGGGGGTGGCCCTTGCCCTTGTGGCACCCCCAAAGTCACAAATGTCCCCTCCCATCAGGAGATATTTGGGCCTTCAGGCTTCCACCTAACTCAAGTCTGGGTAGGCCTCAATCCTTCACAGTAGTCCAACAAGATCTGGCGGGTCATAGGTTCCCCACGCTTGATCTAGCTCATTGTTGCCTACACACTGACTGGCAGTGGCTCTCCAGGGGTTTACACAGGAGTCTTTCCCAGCCTCACCTGGAGATACGAGGGATGAAACCCAGGACCTTTTGCATGCAAGATGGGTGCTCTGCCATTGAGCAATGGCCCCCTCCCCTCTGATAAAGAAGCCATGGTGTAGTGGAGTGGGAACACTGGGTCCCAGAGCTCTGGCACTTTTTTCAGCTGATCCTAATAAATTAGCTAGTATGCTATGGACTGATTTTCTTTGGGGGTATCTATCTATAATGGATCAACACAGCTGCCTGCATTTTGGGTTGTCCTTGGGGTATGGTCATTGGGGCTGTAATGATGAGCGCCTGCACTTCAAAATTTAGTATTGAACTACCATTAAGTAGTACTGTACTAATAAGGAGGAAGTTATCACTGGCTACACACACAGTGCCTTTCCCTTGCCACTCTGTAACCCCACAGCTAGGGCTGCACACAGCCGGAGTAGATTATGGGGACAATGGCCTAAAGGCCATGGTGGGGACTGATGGTTATCCGCAATGACTGGGTTCAGGCAACATGATAAACCACACCCAGGGGTTGAGTATGGGTTGAGTGTGGGTTGTTGCTTAAACGTGGGTTGTTGCTGAAATGTGGGTTATCGTGTTGTCTGAACCCACCTGCACTAACAAGCCATGGCTTCTTAACCACAACCAACCCACGAAGGGAACCCATGGTTGTTATTGGGCTGTGAACTGTGGGTTGTTCACCATGGTTTCTTATTTCAGCTGGGTTGAGACGATAACCCACAGTTCAACGACAACCCATATTCAACCCTGAGTGTGGGTTTTCATGTTGTCTCAACCTAGTCAGTGTATTCATCCAGAAGGAAAGAGCACTCAGTGGCTTGCAGTGTTGGTATTATCTTTGAGCAGAGTTATCAGACTGCTTCCAGCTTCTCCATTGCAGATTAATCCATGGAGTCAGGAAACACTCTGGAACACCACAGGTCTAATTCTACCTGTTTATTCACTTAGCAAGTAAAGTTCTACAGAGTATACATTTCCTAGTTACAGTCCATGTGCAGAGTATAAATGCATAGCATAGCAAGCATAAATGCATAGCAAGCATTATATCCAGTGGAGTAAGTTGAGCTTCACTCCACCTCAGCAAAGATGTTACATTGTTGCAGTAACAAAGTCTAGCAAGAAGAAACAAAGGAGAAGAGAGAAAGCAGTCCTGCTTCTCTCTAAGATGGCTTCAGACAGAAAAACAAGTTAGCACGTCATCAGATCATACAAACCATGTGACTAGCTCATATTGCTCCCACGGTCTAGCTTCCCATGCGAAAAACACGGGAATCTAGAAAGACATAACAAACTTGTTTACAGCCATTCTGTTCCTTTCCATATGTAAACAATGTGCTTCAGCTGGTGAAGTGATACATATCACAACATGCAGAGGGATCTGATAGGGGTTTGTACTGGAAAGTGAAATATCATCAATTGCCGCGGCCCCAATATAGTGAGAGTGTGTGTGCTGAATGCCGAGTATTGCCGAGATCCAACGACGAGAACCGTCGTGTAAAACTAAAACTAGGATAAATTAATAAAATTGATTTAGGGTGGTTTATCAAGGATTGATTTGATGTACTCAATCTTTTGATAAATTAATAATTTTTGATTTTGTAGTCCTAAACTATACTGGTTACATCTCACGACTAACCAGGACAATGTCCAAAAAACCAGTACCGTACTGGTAAAACCAGTACGTATGGTCACCTTACATATGATACAGTACTAGGAAGAGGATCTTATTTCTATGCTCCCAAGTAATGTCTGAAGCAGCAGACATCACTAGGAATTAGATGCACATCTAGTGCATATTCCTGTGGTGATGTGCAAGTTGCCACTAGTTATTATTCAGAAGTGTGCGGATATATGGAATCAATTATTAGACTATGTATTAATAAAGGGGAAGGGGAGTATGCCTTGTCAGGATATGTTATATTTTTGGAATGTGGAATTTAATTGATTAAGGGGATGGATGTATATTAGTTGGTCCCTAGGCGGGTGGGGTGTGTGTGCACCTTATGATTTATTTTAGTTGTATGTTTGTGTTTTACAGTTTTGTATGTAATTTATAATAACTAAATAAAATGTATAAAAAAATAATAAAAATTATTCAGAAGTGTGGAAAGAAGACGAGCCACGTGTGCATCCTCATTTTGGATGCTTCTGGGTCATGCCCTAAGCAACTGTCAGTCACTTCTGAGTGTCCATCCTCACAAACTAAGTACCACCTTTGTTCCCACTAGCATACCCAAAGTATTTTGTTCAACAAGTGGCTTTTCTCCATGTTTTAAAAAGAAAAAAATAGTCCATGATTGTTAAAATTAGTTCATGGTTGTTACATAAATGTAGCTAGAGCAGGAGTCAGGCTAGGAGGCAATTAATCCCAATCTTTCAGATTCTTTCTTTTTAGTTTTAAAAATTGCATTCCTGTTATATGGTCTTTTATTCCAGCCCTTAGGTATTACACTTGATTCTCTAGATTCTCTCGGATAGAGTAATCAATGATCACAGTGTTTCCTCAGGTAATACTTAATTGCTGACTCTACAACCATCAGTAGAAAGACTAACTGAAGCCAAGAGTGTCTCGACATGACCTGATTAGTCTCCCTAATTCTTTCAGGAATCCCATCTGGCCTTCAACTTGATTAAGATTAGGCGAATGATCTTTCAGTACCTCATGACTGCAGTTTTGTTCTGAAAATCTCATTCATTCCTCTACTTGAGTTTGACTCCCTGTGCATTTATCATCTTGTTTCCTTCCTACAAAATAATAATAATAATAATAATAATAATAATAATAATAATAATAATATCATATTTTTGTAGGAGTTCTGCCACTTCATACCCTTCATTTATTCCCAAGACATTCTCTTCTCAATGTTACAGAGATTTTGTTTCCTCTTTTGTCTATCTTTTCTGCTAAATGTTTTAGAAACAGTCTTATCTCCCTTCATGCATCTTGCCAACATGAATTTGGCAGGATGGGTGATTCACAAATGTAATAAATAAATAAATAAATAAATAAACAAATGAATTTGTCATCATTTTAGCTTTGGATTTAGCACCACATGGTAAAACATGGAACCCAGGGTGCTTCCAGATGGAGGGACTTCTCGTGCTACCAATTGGCATTGTGCAACTATCCCATGTTTTCCTCCTTAATGGATTTGTTTCTGATAGGAAAAAAGATGGAAGTATATGGGAGAGTTACAAATGGAAGATGATAATGTCTGGACACACACACACCCTGCTAAAATTCTGTATTTGAGGTTGGGCGATTGCAGAACAAGAGCCTCGTCTGCAATCTCAGTCACTACTTGGTGAATACAGCAACCCATCTAAAAAACCCTGAGGATGTGTCCTTCATATCTGGTGGGATGCATGTGCATTTTGCATTTGGGTATGCCCGAGTACCCACAGTCAAGTGACGGTGGATTGGGGTGTTTACTATAGCCAATGCCTTGTTTTCCTTTAGAAAATCAGGTTTAGGAGGAAATCACTGAGAACAGGCTCATGCTGGCTCAGTTTGTCTGAGCGTGGAAAGCTAAGCAGGGTCAGGCCTGGTTATTACTTGGATGGGAGACCCCTCCTGTAGTTTCCTGCATTGAGCAGGGGGTTGGACTCGATGGCCTTGTAGGCCCCTTCCAACTCTATGATCCTATGATCTAAAGCTACTGAAGCTTTAGATCAGTTTTGCTGCCCCCAAATTTCTGTCCCCCTCTGAGTATTCAAAACAATCACATATTTGAAATACCCTGGGGGAGAAAAAAATAAGCCATTTGTGGGAGCAATATGGAGTAAGCAAATGGTGAGCAGAGAAATGGTTAAGCATTGCTTTCCCCATGACATTCCTTCCTCCTCAGGCACCACCTCCCAAAGTGGTTTTTCTTGTTTTTTCTTTCTTTTTTAAAGTGATAGGGCTCTACTATTTGCATGAATGCATATCATGTAGTTAACCCGTGTGTGTGTGTGTGTGTGTGTGTGTGTGTGTTTAGTACCATACATTTCCCCCTGAGTTCTGCCACAGCCAGTAGACAGCCTAGAATGGGGAATGCTAGCTCCTACGATATAAGGTATGCATTTCTATTAAAAAGTAACTTCTTCTAAGCTTTGTTTCCACAGACCCACTGCCCTTATGGCCATGCAAAGCTACAGTTGGGCACAAGCCTGCTTAAAACAAATGGAAAAAGAGGAATAACCTCTTGGTTCCAAAAGGGTAAAATAAGCGTCAGCACATTGACACAGTTCAATAGTGTACTCTTTGATCAAAGAGCAAACAACAAAGGTCCTGCAAAAAGAAGTCTGTGTTGACATTTCTGTTTTTTGGTGTACTCTGCCATCCTCTTTGCACCCTCTCTGTAAAAATGTAAGAGCACAAGTAACATTCTCTCTAGCTCTTGGTTGGAACTCACATTTCTGACCAACTTTCATAGCCACTGTACAAGCAATCTGCTGAAAATTTGTCCCCATCTTAAGCTGTGTGCAATGTGTCTACAATTTTCATAGCCAAGATACATGTTAAGGAAAACTTTTGAAGTGGCTCAGGACACCATGCTTTGAAGTAGCCGTGCCACAATCCTTTTTTTGATCTTTGTGGTGTGTGTAAAGGGCTACACAGGGCTTTTTGCAGGGGTCAGATGACGGCCTGATAAGTTGATAACTGCCTTGCAATTCTCCCAGAGCAGGGAGAGAGGCTTTGGGAGGATGATAGAGGTTGGCTTTGCATTATCGGGTCCATTTCCAGTAGGGAAGATTTATTTATTTATTTATTACATTTATACCCCGCCTTTTTTCCTGCAAGGAACCCAAGGCGGCTTACATAATCCTCCTCCTCCTCTCCATTTTATCCTCACAACAACCCAGGGCCGGATTAAGAGCATTATGGGCCTGGTGCTGAGGATTTTGGTGAGCCTTTTTATGGAAATAAATAAAATGAAGACACAATTTTATATTGTGGAGAAAGCCAACCTAAAACCCCTTTCTGACACACACACACTCACCAAGGTGGGGGGAAGGAGACCCAGGGGGGGGAGACAGCCAGTCTCCACAGAGACCAAAGGGGACAAACAACATCTGCATAGAATCACCCCAGGGGGGAAGGCAGGAAGCATCCCCAGGTTCGTCAATGCTCTCGTATATCAGCCCCATCTACATAAGACTTGAATACCTTGCCAGAGCAGACACTTCGGCACCCATAAGAAAGGACCATTCAACACCACAGGATGGGACCATTAAGCAAGTGGCTTCAAAGGGACCCCACCCCACAGGGGGAAGGCGTCACCCCACCTGACCCAAAAGGCCGCCCCTCAGGGAGGGTGGCAACCCACCTGATTGGCCACCCACCTGATTACAGAGGGAGGGGCTACCTGAAACCCAAGGTATAAAACACCCTGCGCAAGGGAACTGAGTTGTTGGACCTGATCAGCAATCTTGCCCCATGCTTGGGGTAAGGGAACGAAGGATCGGCAACCCCGGGTAGCAGAACCCGGCGCGCTCCAGCTAGCTGAAATCACTGGCTGCTTGGGTTGACCGGACCCCGGGAAACCAAGCTGAAATCACTGGCCGCTTGGGTTGACCGGATCCCCGGGAAACCAAGCTGAAATCACTCACAAGCCGCTTGGGTAGACCGGACCTCCGCCGGGAACCCAGCTAGCAGCATGCGGTTGACCGGGCCTCTGCTGGAGCCCGAGCTGAACTAACTAGCTGAGAGCCCTGAAATCACGGTGTCCTTGAGACCTCTTGCTTGCTACTTTGTACCGTACTGATAAGCTGTATTGCTGGCGTGTGTCTGGGTTTGTGAAGGTAATTTTGTAAATAAACTTGTTTTATAAAAGATACTTTTGTTATAAGTTATCCCTTTGTTCTGGGCTAAGGGTGATAGTCGCTGGGGACCTCGGAGAAGGCCCGCCCCAGGACTCGCTACCCCCTTAGCATTGAACCCGCGCAGAAGACCAGGTTGTCGGTCTTCCACTTGGTGGCAGAGGTGGGATCACTTATTAGCCCAGAATATCTCCCAGACCCAAAGTAGCAAGAGCCTAAGGATCACCATGGGTGACCCAGAGCCTGACGGAGCGACTGGGGGAGCCGAGCCACGGCGGCCCCTGCCCGCAACCCCCATCAGCCCGGGGTTGGCGGCGCTGATCCGGCAGACGGAGCTGCAGAGGGAGCTGCTGGCAAGTCTGGCCCCGGGTGCCCGACCCAGGGGCCGCCCTATCCCAGTTCCGACAGATGGGAGAGAGGATGTGGTGACCGAGGACCCCGCTCCTCTGGAGCCCCTCGAGCCCCTCGAGCTTCCCTCAGAATGGATGGCACACGAGTGGGAGAGGATGGTCCACGAGCGCAAAATGATCCGGATGCAGATGGAGTTGGCCAAGCTGCAGCTTGAGGCGGGGAAAACTCCCCCGACTGTCCCCTCCGCTCCTCCCCCTCCGTCGTGGGACCGCAAGGCGTTCCCCTACTACAAGCCAGGGCAGGATGTCCTGATGTTTTTCTACATTTTCGAAATGGCGTGCCAGGAGCAGCGGGTCCCCGACAACTTGCGGTTGTCCGCCCTGCGAACCCAGGTCAGTGGGGACCTGGCTGACCTCCTCGGGGCTCATCTGCGGAAGACCCCGGCAAGCTACGAGGCGTTCAAGGCAGCGGTCAGGCAACACTTCGCCCTCTCCGCCGAACATTGCTGGCGAAGATTTCGAGAGGGTAGACCTTCCCCTGGGACCACCCACGTGGCATGGGCAGCCCAGGTGATGCACGTCTGCGAGTCCTGGGTGGAGGCTTCCCGGGCCTCCACCCTGAAGGAAGTTGTCGTCGCTACCCCCTTAGCATTAAACCCGCGCAGGAGACCAGGTTGTCGGTCTTCCACTTATATTAAAACAAATTAAATGCAGGAAGTCTCTGCTGGGAACTCTTGGGGATCCTTGTCAGGCCCCAACCTTGAGAGAGGAACAGCACCAAGCCCTGCAAAGGAATAATTGCGTTGAGCATAATTCTGTTTGTAGAATCTGCCCCTTTAAAGCAAAACAGTCGTTCCAGCCCAGCTGAAGAGAGCTCCAGCTGGCCTTCTCCTGGAGCGACAGCCGCCCGTACCGGGTGGAGAAGAAAGGGGCCATTATGTTCCCCACCAACACCACCCTCTGAGGACAGAGAAATAAACATATAGAGAAGAAGGGCCATTTTATCCTTTAAGAAATCAGGGGGGGTGTCCTGTAGCCCAATTCTGGCATAAAGAAAGGGGACGGGGAGAGACCCCCTTCTGCAGCTGGCAGGGTGACCACTGAAGCCCACCTGCTCCCTGGATGCCCACCTACCCACCCCTCTCCAAAAGCGGGGGTGGGGGCAACCAGCCGGCATCAGCATGAGCTTTGCAAAACCTTATGTAAGCTGCCTACGGGTCGGGGGTGGGTGGGTTGCCTGCCTTGTTCCAGCCCCCTGCCCAGGGCTCCTGCGGGTGTCGTCGCGAGGTTGCCGCCGCCTCCTCCTGCCGCCGCCGCCGCACGGGCCAGGATCGGGCCTGCGCCGGCTCACCTGCCCGCCTGCCACCTGCCTGCGCTGCCGGGCTCAGGCTCCTGCCCTCGCCCATTCACCTGGCGCCAGCTGCGGTGCCGCGTCCATCCAGCCCGCCCTCCTCGTGCACCTGCCCACCCGCCCGCGAGCACCACCCGCGAGGCGCCCCACAGATGCCCTGGTCCCGCCCCCTCCCCTGCTCCGCTGTGCCCAGGAGGCGGGGGCTCCTCGCCCGGCTTCCCCCCCGGCACAGCCTTGCGATCACCGCGCCTCCTCGCCGCCCTGCAGATGCATCCTGCGCGGGGGGGCGGGGGGCGCCGGATCCCCGCCTCCTGGCTGCAGCTCGCGCGCCCTGGCCCGCTCCGCCTGTCAGCGCATCTGCCCCTCCCCGGGGCTCTCTGGCTCATGCGAAGGGGGGTGCCGTGCCTGTCCAGCCCTCGCCTGGCAGCCGCGGGAGGGATCTGTCAGCTGGCCACACGGTGGAGCCTTCAGCCTGGTGCATGATGGGACTCGTAGTTCCGGGCTTCCTTCGCCGGGAAATGCAGCCCCCGCCCGGCCCAGCCCCGGCGGGAAGAGCCGCCGCGCTGCCGCCTGCGAGGGAGCCGCTGCCTGGCGTCTCGACGCAAGGGCAGGTGCGGCAGCGGCAGCAGGCAGCGGCGCGGGCGAGTGGGCGCTGCCGGGCCTGTGGGCCTATTTTGTGGTAGGGGCCTGGAGCTGCAGCTCCAATAGCCCCTATCTTAATCCGGCCCTGCAACAACCCTGTCCTGAGTCCCAGTCCAACACTCTCACCACTACGCCACACTGGCTCTCAGTGATCCAAGATCCAAGTGCCAAACTTCCCCATGCAAAAATCTGTAGGGAATTCTAATTGTGGAGCCATGAAAGCCACTACTAAAGAAGCTGCTTGTCTGGAAGGGCCAGAGCAACGAGAGCATGACTACGAACGCTGGAGCCACTCCAGAAAATGCATCCCTCACCAGAGGAGGCTGATATATACACCATAACAATTAGGCAGGATGGTAGTTCATAGTTTAGAATGGGGTGGGCGGGCTTTAGGCTTGCAGGATCTATTCTACTTTGTTTTTCACTAGATCCCCGAGATCTACTGTTTTTATTTTTTTTGAAATATTATTCATATATTTTATGTGTCTGAGTTTAGTTATATTTGGAAATGTAAAAGTTAAATAAAAGTTGTGAATATTAAACAAAACACCTTTTGCCAAGTACAAAATAATGGCTTAGGAAGGCAGATGATGGGTGTTTCCAGACAAGGCTTTGATCATGAAATCACCTTGCCTCATTCACAGGCGATGTCATCTTCCACTTGTAACTTTCCTAGGTTTTCCCACTGCTTCTTCCATATTTTTTCTTGCTGCAGAGAAATTTGTAAAGTAAGAAAATGCAGAATAGCTGGACAATGCCTTCTGATCGTTAGCGCTAGGAGCCCTCTGGCTGGAAGCACCCACAATATTTACACTAGGTTGTTCCCCTGAGGTTTTGATAATTATGGGACTAGCCAGGCTAAAATATTGCTTTCTTGATTTTAGCAACCTAATTCAGGAGGAGACAGGGGCTTTTTGATAAAGGATTGTTAAACCATCAGGAGTCAGAGATCCTTCTTGATCTACTGCAAGTCACTCGGAGATCTACAGTAGATCCTGACCAACCTTCTGCCCACTCCTGACACACCTGGCAGGCACCAGTTTAGGAAAGGCTGCCCTGGGGCTTGAAAGAAGCACCTTTCTTTCTTTAAAAAAATGTGAATGAGTTTTAGCCCAAGAAGATTCCTGGGGATGCCAAGAGGCACTCCAGAGGGCAGAGTAAACTCTTGTCACTCTGCTGTAACGCAGGCCATGCTTTACAACATACCTCCCATCATTCCCTTCACCTTCCACTTCTCTGTTCCTCTTTTAACTGCGCATTTGACATGGGGGACCGTTCCTACCACAACGTTGTCACCTTATTAGTCACAGGTCCGGACACAGCTCACCACCAGACATGTGCGGTTCTGCAGTGAGTGTGCTCAAAACACACCTCTCTTTTTATAGGATCTGAAGAAATACAGATCTCACTAGTGTCACCACCTCCAGGAACATCTGTCTTTCTGTGAGCCAATTGGCCTGTCTTTAATCCCTGGATCTATTTTCTGATTTCCTTTCTCTCTGAGCGCATCCCCCCCCCCCCCCGGTCTAATTATAATATCCCACCTCAGCTTCGGGTTATCTAAAAACACATAAGTGACAGGATCTCAATAACCATCCAAGCTGCCAGGCTCTCTGGTATGTGTTTGTGACACAGAGTCACGGACTCGCCGGTCTGCAAAGTAAGGCTCTGGCTCCTGCCACGCGCGCGCGCGCGCGCACACACACACACACACACACACACAGACACCCTGTCTGAGGAGAACAGACTTCCGCAAGACAGTCTCACGGAGACAGCCAGAGCGAGCAGAGGAGCGCCTGCTAATGGCTGACAGCTACATTGAGGAATCGGAGCTCTTTTCTGAGAAAGGGGAGACTGTGGAATGGGGCTATGAAGAAGGTAAGGAGATTGGGGTTTGAGGCTGTGAGTTGCTAGGTGGGCTAAAAGAGGGAGACATTTTCACTGTATGTGAGAGAAAAGCTCTGTTTACATTTACAGGTACACATTAACTCTTACCATCAATACATTTTGGTAAAACGATGTGGGTATCAGGTGTTCTTTTAGCATATAGACATTTCATGTTTAGAAGCAAAATGCTTTAAAAAGAAAAGTAAAAGAAGCAACACTATCAGCTGAATCTAAAAGTGAGTGATTTATATTTAAGGTTTAAAAAAAGAACCCACATACAACCTTTAAGCTAATGAAGTGTTTACGAAGTGTTTACGTAGCCAGACCTTCTCTTTCTAAATACAAAGGATGCAATGAAAACCAGTCGCTTTTCCACAAATAAGTTCCACATTCCCTTGCTGTGTTTGAAACTCAAATACTGTAGCTCTGACAGCACTACTGACCATACACAAAAAAAGATGGATTGCTTTTGTTGCTTTTTACTGTTCAGTGAGCACAGACTGTGGCCAGTCAAAAGGATTTCTAATCTCCTCTCACTTTTGATAATCCAAGCTGTATTTAATAATGTGTATGGCTAGGGCACAGAGGGGTTGGATCCAGACTTAATCAGACTTAAGAGTAGACCCACTGAAATCAATGGGACATAAAAGTTAGTCCTGGATCCAAGCCAGGATGTTTAAGATGACATCAGTGCTTAAAAGAAGCACGTAGCCACAATTGTAGGTGGAATAATGTGTACATGGTGATCTTGAGATGGAGGGCGAAGAAAACAAAAATTGCAGGTCCATTAAGGGGGGAAAAAAATCCAAAACTGAACAGTTGGATAATACAGTACCTTTATTAGGGCCAACTTGAAACTTCACGAAGTAGTGAGCAAGCAATCAAGTTCACCAGAGTTCTTTGTCAGCCTGGATGGAGTGAAAAAGGTGTCATGCAAATGTAATTTAATTATTTATTTATTTATTTATATTCGTTATAATATAACTATAATTTACAGTGTGGAGTAGTGGTGAGAGTGTTGGACTGGGACTCGGGAGATCTGGGTTCTAGTCCCCACTCGGCCATGAAACTCACTGGGTGACTTGGGGCAGTCACTGACTCTCAGCCTAACCTACCTGACAGGGTTGTTGTGAGGATAAAATGGAGAGGAGGAGGAGGATTATGTAAGCCGCCTTGGGTTCCTTTCAGGAAAAAAGGCGGGGTATAAATATAATAAATAAATATGTTGCTTACCATATCTAAAAATATCTCTAAGCAGTTTACAAAGAAAGATTAAAATAAATTAAAATGCATCATAATAAATACAATTTTTTAAATATAAAACATTTATAAAAAAACATTAAAACCAAATACTCAAAACACCATAATTAACAAACAACCTGGGCAGCACAATCCATCATGGAAGACTTGGATAAAGAGAGGGGTCTTTAATTGATGCCTAAAACACACTACAGTTAATGAGGTTAGATTGTACTAGATGAAAACAAGATATTAGGTGTAAGCATGATCTAACCTTTCTCTCAGACTGCAGAGTTCTGATTAACTCAAAAGCTTGCTCACTGCTCTGTAATGTTTCAATTGGTCCTGATACAGACTAAGCAAAGTTTCTCTTAGGGTGCAATCCAATTGGGATGCCCGTAGCCCTCCGAACTCAGAGGATTACGGGCATCCTATGGAGGGTGGAAGGAGCACAGAGGTGAAGGTCGCTTCCATGCTCTCCCCCCCCCCCGCCCTGCAACTCAGCTAGACAGCTGATTTCAGCCATCTAACTGAGGCGCCTCGGAGCGGGAGGGAAGGAGGCGGAGTCGCCAGCAGGATACTTCGTATCATGGCAGGCAGTGCCTGTCTCCTCCCCTCCCCAGAGCCTCGGAGCCGCAAGCAGTGCAGTTCTTTCCAGCTGTGGGGGGGGGGGAGGGCGCTTCGAGTTCGGAACCCCAGCTCCGACCTCAGAGCAATTTTCCGAGGTCAGAACTGGGACTCCGAAAAATCCTATGGTTGTCTAGACGCTGTCTAGCATCCATAGGATCATGTTGCCCCAGTGTAATCCTATGCAGCTCTACTGGGAGGTAAGTCCCATGGAATTCAATGGGACTTACAGTTAAGTGTGTATAGGATTGCAGCATAAAAATATGAAGTTTTGCTTCTAGAATCATGGCTTATAATTGAATGTTTGTGGTTGAAGAGGCATTTCCCGCCCAGATCAGACTGGTCAGTGATTATGGTAAGGGTTTTCCATCTTCTCCTTGGCATGTAGGAATGCTCACTGACCTTAAGAGAGCAGGAGTTTAATAGATTTCATAGATCATAGAGTTGGAAGGAGCCTACACAAGGCTATCGAGTCCAACCCCCTGCTCAATGCAGGAAAAAACTAGAGGAGGGGTCTCCCATCCAAGTAATAACCAGGCCTGACCCTGCTTATGGTAGCTTTCCACACTCAGACAAGCTGAGCCAGCGTAAGCCACAGGCCTGTTCAGTTCTTTGATCAAATATATTCCTTTCCCTAAAGAAACCTCTGGTATGGACCACCTGATCCAAACCGTGTGTGACCTTAAATGTGTATTTGCATTTAACATGCCTGTTTTTACAAATACAAATAGCAGCTGCCAGGGTGTGTTTGTTGATGATTATTGGGATTGCAGCAGGGAGGGAGGGGGAGCTTAACCCTTTTCTCCCATGCTGCTGTCCTGACAAAAATCGCTCCATTGAAGCTGCCATTTACATGGGGAGGAAATCCCCATTGGTGCAAAGACGTATTTAACATCACACTTAGTTTTACTCCTAGTTCTGTGCTTGGGACATCTTAGAAGGATCAGAATGGTTTGGGCTAAGCTTTTTAGGACTTCTGAGAAGCTTGTAGCAATATAGGGAGGTTGACTAAATATCTTTTACACCACTTCTAGCCCATGATTCTAAGAGCATATGGAAATATTGTAATATTTCATTTCAGAGTAATGTATTTTCTTTTTTCAGGAGTTGAGTGGGGCTTAGTCTTTCCTGACGCTAATGGAGAATACCAGTCTCCTATTAATTTGAATTCAAGAGAAGCCAAATATGACCCCTCACTACTGGAAGTATGTTTATCACCAAACTATGTTGTGTGCCGTGATTGTGAAGTCATCAATGATGGGCACTCAGTTCAAATCCTCTTAAAGTCCAAATCAGGTATGCTTTCCCATGGTTTACTGTTTGTCATAGAATATGTCTAGACCATAATTTAAATATCATCATCATCATCATCATCATCATCATCATCATCATCATCATCATCATCATCCACTACAGACATTATCTCAATAATCCTTACAAGTACCATATAAAGTCAGTGTCATTATTCCCATACAGAAATATAATGAATAAATAAATCCCCGTCTTACAGATATGAGTAGTGAGGCTGAGAGAGAGTGGCTTGCCTAAGGCCACTTAGTGAGTTCATGGCCGAGGTGAGATTTGAACAAGGAACTGCCTGGGTTGGAGCTCACTCTCATGGCTATGACACTACATGGGCTGTCATTTCATTTCATTTTTGACAGAGAGATTTTCCACACAAAGCTGTTGATCAACTGTTAATCTGCTGAATCTACTTTTGGTTTCATTGCACAATTGAGATCTGAGCACTACACAAAGAGCATTTCCTTTCCTGTTTTTCCACTACATAATCTCTAGGTGGCACTGTGGTATAGCAGAATAGTGCAAGAAGAAATCACGCTTTCTTTCGCTTTCACAATTAAATGTCACATTTACCCCCTGCTCTAAAAAAAAAAAAAACCTCTCCAAAAGTGCTATTTAGACATGGAAGCAAAACTGGAGGGTCACAACTTCGTCTAAAGAATCTGTAAACATCTGTGAGTAGGGAATTATGAGCGCATGATAAATGCCTTGTGTAGAAAAGTCCTACGGCACACATCCTTCGCTTGGTCTCTGAGCTTTCTTTGAGAACTCTCTCAGAAAACTCAGAATGCAGATGCTTGTCTGTAGCGTAAGTATGGTCAGATGCAAATGATCAGAATGTGCAGAAGGTCCCAGAAGCTTTCAAGATAGGAGTGGAGTGTAATGCTCATGTCTGATCCTTCCGGCATGACGAAGATGTGTTTTCAGCCACCATCTGGCCACTTTCTTTTGTTTTCAGTGCATTAATTAGGGAAATGTAATGCTAGAACTGGCCTCCAACCAACAGAACAGTGTCAGAAACTGACTTGTAGAGAATGGGCAACAATTAAGGTGTTCCCGCCATGCTCTCCTGCTTTCATGTGGGCAACCTATTCCCAATGTAGAACTGGCTCTGTGTTTTTGCTTCTGTGCAAAGGAGAATTCTGCAACTTACTACCGTATGATGAAGTATGATGCCAGCATTCAGATTTAACAATATGTAGAAACTTTAGCATTTAACATATTCTTGGCCACCTTTCAATGCTACCGTATGTAGCAGCTGGGGAACAACAAGGAAAAGTCCCATAATAAATATAGCCAGCAGGAAACATTAGTCAATGGATCTTGGACCAGAAACTTGCAACTCCAAGCTGGGAAGAAGATTTGACGCACTTCTTAAGGTCACTTCAGACACTCTCCAGAAGTGACAAGACAAGAAGCATGAGTGGCTTATATGCATCCCCTTCCTACACATCCTGGTCACATCCAAACTGGCAAAAGACATATATCTTTCATAGGAAATTATATTGCTATGAGATTAGAGCTGGACTGGATTAAATGGCTTTTTAGGGATCCCTCCCAACTCAGTTGGAGGCTATGCACAGCATGCTAAGCCACACTGTGGAGCAAGCTACACAGTGTGGCTTAGAAGCCACCCTACTCCCGATGCACCCAACAGATGATTTAGATAGATCATAGAGTTGGAAGGAGCCTACAAGGCTATCGAGTCCAACCCCCTGCTCAATGCAGGAAACTAGAGGAGGGGTCTCCCATCCAAGTAACAACCAGGCCTGATCCTGCTTAGCTTTCCACACTCAGACAAGCTGAGCCAGCATAAGCCATCAGGCACATTAGGGATAAGGTGCTTCCTCCTCCTCCTCTTCCCCACTCGTTCCTCCTGTGGGTATCCCAGGGGCCCCGCAGAAGCACCGAGTTCCCCCCCACTGCCGCTTGTCAGCAGCGATGGGGAGGGGGGCGAATGGGGGAGCCTCTTCCCCACTAGCATCACCAGCCCAAGACAGCTGGTGGGGACGGCAGGGACATGGCTGGCCACAGCCTGATCCCAGCAGAGAGGGGTTGCTCACGAGCAACCCGTCTCTCCCGGGATTGGGCGGGGGAGGGGGAAGGATGAGCCGTGCTCTGACAGGTCTCTTCTGGAGGAGACGGGTCAGAGCGTGTCTTGTCCCCGCCTGCTGCCATG
Organism: Shinisaurus crocodilurus; assembly: GCA_021292165.1. Classification (NCBI taxonomy): domain Eukaryota; kingdom Metazoa; phylum Chordata; class Lepidosauria; order Squamata; family Shinisauridae; genus Shinisaurus; species Shinisaurus crocodilurus. Next base: position 175,523,052 of record CM037880.1, on the reverse strand, counting down.
TGCTGCCTTCCCAAGCCCTGCGTGGGGCTTGAGGGGGTAGCGCACAGCAGCGGGGAAGCCAATGACAACTGCCCAAAGTGCCGCTTGGGCACTTTGGGCGGCTGTCATCGGCGCTTGGCTAGAACCGCTTGACCAGACCGGCAAGCCTTTTTTGCTACTCTTGCCAAGTGGCTGTGTAGCAGTTTCGGCCACTGCTGGCTGGGCTTGTTGTGTCATCCAGGTTCGGACTATACAGCAAGCCCAGGGGTGGCTACGAAACCCTACTACAAGCCATGGCTTCCTGGGGTGGCTGCAAAGTCCACCCAGGTGGCTTCGAAGCCACCCTATGGGAAGTGTACCGGGTTCACACAACACACTAAGCCACGGTGGTTTCGAAGCCACTGTAGCTTAGAGTGTTGTGTGAACCCAGTCAGTGATTTTTTATTGTTAAGAGTGGGGTATGCCAAACTTGTCAAACCAGTAGGACTGCTGGAGATTACCTTAATGGACCTGGCTGAGTACCTTTTCCTTGTTATAGAGATTGCTCTCAATACCTGCGCTATTTTGGAAGGAGAGGGCCATTTGGGAATTAGGACTTATGTACTTCCCCCCTCACAGTTATGGAATGTATTCATTCAGCCTGTGTGAACAAAGAAAGCAGCTTGGGGTTGCAGGTGAGACAAAGGTCAGGGCTGGGGGATTTCTTTGGAGCCCTGAAGGAGCTGGGCAGCCCCCACTAGAAATCTGATGGGGGAGCAGTCTCTGTTGGAGTGACTTAACGCTGTGAACATCCACCTATGCTCAACCTGTATATGTGTAAATAGTTGCAAATATTACAAAACACCGGTAAGTCTCCTGTGATCTCATTCAAAGCAGACCAACCCAGGGTAAGTGCTGGAACCGCTGGAACCTCAGATGTTGGAGAATTTAGGATAGAATGCACATCTCTCCCCAGAGTTGTACATATCTTGCCCCAATTGATGTGACCTGGACACATGGGGAGAGGAATCATGTCACACATTCTTCTCCTCTCACCTAATTGGGAGAGTGTTTGTAGTGGTTCATAGTATTTCACTATCAGGAATTGAGGGCCATTGAAAATGGACATCACTAAGTTCCACTGCTGCTAATCATGTCACTAGTCATTCATATATGTATCTGCTCTCTCAGCAGAAAACAAAGTATGAATAGATACAGGTATAGATTTATGGTATTTTCACTTTACGTCATATTGTCATAGCAAAGAGAGATGCATAGCATGGCAGTAGGTGGAAATGTGCACATTCTGAAGATATTTTATTCACTTTCAGAGGAGTACCCTCATTACAGAGAAGTAGATGAAGTGTCCTATAGTATCTTCAGGGTTATCTGATTTGTTCCAACATGAGTGTCTGATGAAGGTCCTGCTGCAATGAATTAGTTAATCTTTCAGATGCCAGAGCACTCTTCTTTAGTTACCAGTTTGGCATTTTTCATTGAGCTATCAAAGGGAGAAAGAACTATGACTCTCTGCCTTAATGGCTATGCTTTATACATAAGATCCAAGGGAGACTGGCATTTTGCCTCAGACCATGACATATCTCCTTAGCAGGCAGCAGTGAATGCTGCAAACTTCAACACTTTCCGTCCAAATGTTTCAAACAAGCTTTCCCACTAAGCAAATTAGCTCATTTATATTTATACATAATTAAATACATGAACTTCCAGAAGATTAAAATAAAAACCATATATTTACACACCCTTACACACACACACACACACACACACACACACATTTTATATTTGTCATGCTTCTCCCTTGCCATTAGTTATTTGCCATTACCCTAAGAAACTTCAATATGTATACTGACAATTCCAGTTTTGATTTTCATCTGTGATGTTCCTGAAAACCTGGGTTTGGTGTTATATTACAACCTTTTAAAGTAAAACAAACTTTGAGAGAAGGATTAGCTCAGTGGCAGTCAGAGTGCAAGCTTTGCATGCAGAAACCCCCCCCCCCCCCAGTTCCCTGATTCAAGCCCTCCGGGAGCTAAAAGGATCAGGTAGCACTAGCAAGTGATAGGCAAGGAGATCTCTCTGGCAGGGACCCTGGCCTGGAGAGCTGCTGGCAGTCAGAACAGACAACACTGCCCTAGACAGAGCTGGTGTAGGGCAGCTTACGAAAGAAACCAAATTAAAATGACTTCTGACTAAAATATCCTCCACATCACAAACTAAAAATTTTAAGGACACTCAGTCTCATAAGAGAAAAGCATGGAGACAGGTTAATCCCCCTTACTTCTACTGCCACCCTTCCACGTCTCATTCAGTTGGACTCTTATCATCCCACCCAAGGGAAAAAAAATCACTCCCCGAGTTGTGTATGTGTGTGTTGGGGGGCGTGGGGCGGGCGTGGGAGCTTCATCCTCACTCACTTCTACCCACTCACTTCTACCCACTCACACAGTAGAATATTCAAGGCCTAGGTCCCGCTCTGCCTTTTACTCAAACAGGACTCCTATGGGGTCATACTCTTATTGTCCATGGGGAAGGAGAACTGTGGGTCTTCCACAACCTTTTCTTCACAGTAGATCTCCTTTCCTTAGAACAGTGGTGAAAGAAAAGTTTCAAATGTGAACTGAGAGGAGCACCCATTTTTATACTTGTGACAATTTTCATTATTTCCATCCTGACAAAAAACAAACAAATAAACAAAAACCCTAGGCATTGTCTAAACCACAGATGGAGAACTTTTGGCCCAAGGGTCACATACAGCCCTTAGCCTAGTGTCACGGGGCCTGCAGAGATGGGATGGTACAGAGAAAGATGGCATATACGTGCGCGCGCGCGCGCGCACACACACACACACACACACACACACAGAGGGTGCATTATAATTCTGCAGTGTTGCAACCCCCATTTTGTCTCCAGCTCTATCCACTTTTAGTTTTGACCATGCCCATCACTGACTTGTTGCTTGCGACAGATTACCCCCAAGGGAACATTGCCTCAAGGGAAGGTCCCAACCGCCTCCACTCTAGATAGATAGGAAGTGTCCATTTCTATAACCAGGGGAACAAAAGATAGCTCCTTGCTTACTGAATGCCTTGTCTATATCAACTAGAGATAGAAACTATCACCTGAGCGTCAGCCTGAACCTGCCAGTAGCTGTCCTTTATACTGCCCTGTGAATCCTAGAAGAAGTGTTTCTAACCTGGGGTTCGTAAAAAAAATTACCCATTAGAACTGAGAGAACTTCAGAGTCCTAGCCCTACTGAATCTGCAAACATATGACTGAATATTACCTCTGGAGGAGTGAGCCTGAGGGATCCTTTTCACTTCCCTTCCCTGAAAACCTTTTAAAACAGCCTTAGCCAAGCTGATGCCCCCCAGATATGTTGGATTGTAACTCCCATCAGACCTGGCCATTGGCCACATTGACTGGGGATGTTTGGAGTTGTAGTCCAACACATCTGGCGGACACCAGGTTAGGAAAAGTTGCTTTCAATAAACTGTCTGCAAACCATCATGTTTACCTTCCTTGTTCTCATCCATCCAGTCAGCAGCATATCTTAGTACAATTTGTGCTAGCTGGACATAGGTCACTCTGGTGCTTTCATGCAGACACGTGAAAGCACCTATTGTCCACTGAATTGTATTCTTGGCACATTCTGACCACATTTGTGACATCCAAATATGTACGGTTGTGACTTGTACATTACTGTCATTCACTCAGTGTTCTAGTTCTTGTACAGCATACATGAGAAGAGCCGTGCTGGATCAGGCCAAAAGCCTATTTAACCTAACATTCTGTTCCCATGGTAGAAACCAGATGCCTATGGGAAGTCCACAAGCAGGACATGAGTGCAGTAGCACCCTCCCTCTCATGTTCCCCAGAAACTGGCATACAAAGCTAAGCAGGGTCAAGCCTGGTTATTACTTGGATGGGAGACCCTCCTCTAGTTTCCTGCATTGAGCAGGGGGTTGGACTCGATAGCCTTGTAGGCTCCTTCCAACTCTAGATCTATGAAAACTATGAATCTATGAAATGCATACTGGAGCTAAATGACTGGGTTCAGACAACATAATAACCTATGATTAAGGGTTGAGTGTGGGTTGTCGTTGAACTGTGGGTTGTTGTTGAAAAATGGCTTATCATGTTGTCTGAACCTAGCTGTGCTAATAAGCCATGACTTTTTAACCACGAACAACCCATGAAGAGAACCCATGGTTTGTTGTTGGGTTGTGAACTGTGGGTTGTTCACCATGGTTTGTTATCTCAGCTGGATTCAGACAACACAATAATCCAAATGCCACCAACACACAGAGATGCCAAAATGCCACCAACACACAGAGGGAGCCAACATGGTGCTGGCTGTGATTAACTGCTGAGTTACACCACATCCCATGCTCTGTGGTGTTGATGAGGAGGGACCAGTGGTTGATATGGGGGCATCTATTTTTTTAAATTCCCCCTCCCATTGTATTCAGTGGGAGGAACATTCTTTGTGCCAGTTGTGGAGCTGGTGTAAAGTTCTGCATGGCTGTGATCTGGAGGAGTATGGAATATGGCATAAATGTGCTCCTCCCCTCTGCCACTGCCATTCTGCATCTACAAGGCATGACAGGTGATATCTGAGAAAAATGTTGTTGCTTAACAAATGCACAGGTTGGGGTGTGTCTGTGTGTATTTTCATGTTCAGCTTCTTCACAACAAACATAAATTATATAGTACATGCAGTAGTAAAAATACAGGCCTGGTGTATCATTATGTACACATCCACACCTAGGAATGATATACACAGAACAACATTATGGAAAGCTATTCTACCTCACAAAAATAATACAACAAGATACCATCTGTGTAGCATATTATGCACATTGGAATGAAGTTTGCCACCACAGAGCAAAAGAACCAAGTTTGTTAGCCCCCCCCCCCCCCCCCGTGCTTCACCTTCACACTAAGAGGAAGAATTTTCCTACTGTTTATTGAGAAAGTCTACAGAAAATTGCTGGCTATGAATGTCACCTGCTATAATTTGTCTTGTGCTCTTTTGCAGTGTTAGTTGGAGGGCCATTACCTCGAGGGCATGAATTTGAACTGCATGATGTTCGGTTTCACTGGGGCAGAGAAAATCAGCGTGGCTCTGAACACACTGTGAATTTTAAAGCTTTTCCCATGGAGGTAAGAGTGGTTTCACCTTATGTAGCCTTTGCATTTATCCTCAAAATATTAAACCATTGCCTAAAAACCTGTTGGTTTCATTTTAACCCAGCAGCTCATTGATTTATAGTAACATTTAAAAGCCGTCACTGGAAGTATGCATTGGGAATTTTGAATTTACATGTATCGTATTGTGCCTCTGGTGCAAATTCTACGGCATGATGAATTGGTCATAAAGTTAACCCACAGTGCTATTAACTTTGACATTAATAATATTCTAACAAGATCTGCTATGTTAGCATTTCCTGTGTCACCTTGACTAATACCAGGAACTAACAGGCAATGGCATGCTTTGCTTGCTCTTTTATGACGAATAAGTGGCAATCAAATGAAAATCATCTGTGGATTTTTCAGTATTTAAAAATAAGATAATGTATGGCTCTGATGCACAGATGGTCTCCAGTTTTTTGTGCAATGCAACTTCTGAAAACAGGCCAAAGTCCTTAATTCGAACCATGTGCAATATTCCAACTCCACGTATCCACCTATGATGCTGGTTGGTAGTATTCAAGTATTTCCTCATGCTATGCAGTTAATCTTTTATACTATAAAAGCTCTTTCAGTGCATATTTGTTTGGCTTTAAATATTTTCATGCTATTTATCCTAATCTCCTTAGAAGCTTGAAAACAAATTTCCTTTCCATTTTAATTCTTGGTGGGATTTGTTATTAAGTACTGAGCTGTTGCGATAAAGGCTTGCTTTCAGTGCTGTGCCAAAAGAATTTTGGGTCCACTTCAGTCACAGAAAATTAGCTCTGCTCCATCACTAAAAAGAAACCATCAAAAAAGTAGAAAATCTGCACAAAACCTTGACGGTTTTGCAAATTAAAACAGGGAAATGCCAATTCTGTTCTTTTAAGAACCGCAGGAAGGTCCCCTTTATATGGCCCTCCTTGCAACAAAAGAAGAAACTGGGCTTTTGTTCTGAAAATGGACATAAGTCAGTATATGAACTACCTACGCAGGTATAGGTTTAACAGGAAACTTTCATATTGGAATTAAGAAAGTTAGCAGAATTTTAGTTTTTGTGTGTGCAACAACCTGATAATACGAGCTAGGTATTCAGTTAAGGAATCAAGTTCAGAACTGTTTTCCTTTGCCCTCTCGAGCCCCGGTGGAAGGAGTCGTGGGGGAAGCAACAGGGGGAGGTGCTGCAGCAGAAAGAAGAGTGGGTGGGAATATAATTTATGTATTATATTCACAAATACTCAATTCTGGATTTACTTGTTTCTTTAAAAAAAAAAAAAGCCTTGAGGGGGAGATCTGAGGCAGAGAAGAGTCAGGTTAAGTAGCTGTTCCCCTCCCTGCAACTATACCCGCTAAAATTCCCTCTTCTACATAGTTTGGTATTCAAGGTACAGGAGTCCTGTCTTCAAGCGTGGGCATGATTGGGCACCTGCCAGGTGCCCATATCCCAGCAGGGGCCCACTGACAAGAGCTCCTTGGACTTGCTCATCCTCTTCACCATTGCAACCTTCTTGTTCACCTGCCTCATGCTCTGGCCCAGACAACGGTGGTGGTGAGGAGGAGGAGCATTAGATGCCACTGCCTACTTGCTCACTGGCTCTCTGCCTGTCAAGCAGGCAAGTGGTAGCAATGATGAGAAAGAAGATGCTGAGCAATAACAGCTGGAAACAATGACAGTGAGAAAGTAGACTCACTGAGGGAGAGGGGGCATTGAAGGTATCTTCCCCAGAGGCCCTCAAAAACCTGGAGCTGGCATTGCCTGTCTTCTTCTACAACTGGCCCTCCTTCCTAGATGAGGCTAATATTGTTTTAAGAGCTGGCACTTCTTCTTGGCCCTCCCTTATGTTGAAAGTTGCCTGTCCTTCTCCCCTTTCTTATGCTGTTTTTTTTTGGGGGGGGGGAGAGCATGCTCACGAGTGCCTGAGAAGCCATGGTTGATGCTACAGTGTTGGCAAGTCTGCTAGCAATTTCTTTCCTGTGAAGAAGCAGTTCTTCCAGAAATATATTTTTCTGCAAAACTACATGTTATGAGATATGCAGGAAGTCCTGAAGATCTAGAATCCTTGGATGTGACTCCCCCCCCCCCCGCTAATTCTTATGGTTCTTGCAAGTTTCTAATTGTATGTGGATCTTCATGGATCTAAAGTCTAGTCAGGGGTGGGCAACTTGTGGCCCTTTAGATGTTTTGGCCTACAACTCCCATCAGTTCTAGTCAACATAGCCAATGGTGAGGGATCATGGAAGTTGTAGGCAGTGGAGGCTGGTGGCTCCAATGTCAGCAGGGCTGTGTATTCACTCCAGAGTTTACTCTGAACTTTAAAGGACCTATCCATGGTGCTGAACCCTCATACCCAATATAGGTTTGGCACCATGGATAGCTCCTTAAAAATCCAGAGTAAAATCCAGAGTGGATGCACATCCCTGCTGACTTCAGAGCCACCAGCCTCCACTGGTCATAGGCAAAAACATCTGGAGGGCCACATGTTGCCCACCCCTAGTCTAGCTCAAATAATGCATTTGCATGAAATTATTCTATAGTCATGGGGAGTTAACATAGAGTATGCAGATACAAAGACATGCACATAAAGATAAGAGATGCTTCACATGTTACAAAATTAGTGGGCATACTGCATGTCCTCCCTGTGCACCAAGTAATATATAAGAGGGAAACAATCCCTTTAAAAGTTGTATGTACATGAAGTGTAGTGGCATGATTATGTTTTCGCTCATACACAGGTGAAAGGGCATGTTTCTATTGCCCACCTTCCTTGGTATACTGTGAATACACACAACATGGAGGAGCGTACCCACCAATTTCATACCTTGTGAGGCAGCCTTCAGATCTTTATGTCTCCATGTCCCATCTCCCTCATCTCATCTCCCTGTCTCACCTAGTACAAAAAACAAAAAGAACACGAGGGGTGCAATCCTATGTCCCCCCCAACCTTGTTTGAGGATTTGGCCTGGAAGGCTCTGTGACTTCAGAAATCTCATCTGAGGTCACAGCACCTCGGAGTGCCCCCCCCCTGTAGCCAGCATGGTTCTTTCTGCTCCGGAAGGAAACTATAGGGAAGAAAGCATGGAAGACCACGTTGGGTTCCCCTGTGGGGCGGCATATTCCTGGGGGGAGGGGAGGGGCCAGGCTCAGCTGGATTCCAAAGAATCCAGGCGGCGCCTCAGCCTCTCCTCCTCACGAGGAGAAGTACAACATCCAGATGGCTGAAACTGGCTGTATAGATGTTTTTGAGGGTGGAAGGAGCACAGAAGACATCCTCCCCCCCTGAACTGGATGCCCGCAATCCTCCGAGTTTGGGGCATTATGGGCAGCCTCATAGGATTGCGCTGCCTGTTAATTTACAAAATTGCAGGCTCAAAAACTCAATAAACTATATTTTAGTGCAGCATATTGTTAACATACATTTTAAAAATACATACTTTCCCCTTAGAAACCTGGAATATAGCTAAAAGACTGAAGTAATCTGGATAAAATTTCAAGGAGCAGGCTAACCGGGTAGTGGTACCAAAAGAGATTTAATTAAATCTGAACAGCTTTAAAATGGGAAGTATAGGCTGTAGCTGCTGATATTTAAATCTGTTGAAGCCAATGGGCTTTTAAAGCAATAGATATGTGACAACCAGGGCCGGCGCTACCGCTAGGCAGACCCAGGCGGCTGCCTAGGGCGCGTGGCGGAAGAGGGCGCAGAACTCTGCGCCCCTTCCTCGCCTCTGGCGCGCTCCTGCCCTGCCCTGCCGCCTCCGCTGCGCCTCCCCGCCCGCTTGCTGGCCGCCGCCGCCGCCGCACCTCCCCCCCCGCGCGCGCCCGCGCGCCCGCCCGCCAACCACCTACCTTCCCGTCGTAAAGCACGGGGGTCCCATCGCGTCGGAGGAGGAGGCGGCGGCGGCAGCAGCAGCCAGCAGCCAGCAGCGGCGGCGGGGGGAAGGTAGGTGGTGGTGGTGGCGGTGGCGGCGCGGGTGTGTGTGTTGCAGAGCAGGGCTGCTTTGCTCCGGAGCCCCCCCCATGGCACGAGGGGGGGCGCTAAATGTAATTTGGCCTAGGGCGCCAAACAGCCCTGCACCGCTCCTGGTGACAACAGACTGGGTCCCAGTGTTGGGAGAAAGGTGGGATACATCATCATCATCATCATCATAGACACAGCTTGTGTTGCATATTTACCTTGCTTTTTAATTCATTAAGTATGTGGCAGATTTCTGCAGAACACTTAAAATATATTTGTATAGAAATCTTTGAAATACATGATTTTTTTTAGACGATTGCTATTTTTTTCAGAATTTTGTAGTGCACAGTATTGCCAAATTCCATGTTATTTTTCAGTGTTTATGGAAATAAACAACATCCTGTATCTTTAAGTGAGACAATGCAGATTATTTTTGTTGCACATCTGGGAAGCTTGTACTCAAGGTTAGGGCATTTTGGTTCATGGTTTCGCAGATTGGCCAACTAGAGTTTTTCCAGTGTGACCTCTGGAACTGACACACTTGAAATAAATTACTATGTTGTCTTGATTATTATCTCTACTCATGTGATTCAAAAGTCAGATTCTTTTTTTTTTGGTTAACTAACATTCTGTAAAGACTTCACAAATGTATCTACCTATATCTATAGCCATAGCTGAAGAATTTTTTTAAAAATGTTGACTGTGAGGAACCAACTTAAGTTAAAATTAATTAAAATTAATTAAAAGTAATTATAATTCTGTCTAGGGATTATAATTTTAGGGAAGGGCTGTAGTTCCGTGGTAGAGCATATGCTTTGCATATGGAAGGTTCCAGGTTCAAACCCTGGCATCTCCAGGTAGGACTAAGGAAGACTCATGTTTGAAACCCTGGAGAGCTGCTAACAGCCAGTGCAAACAATACTGAGCAAGATGGACCAATCTGACTCCATATAAGGCAGCTTCCTATGTTCCTAATTCATCAACAGTACTAAGCAGAGTTTACCGTTCTAAAGTATAATACAGAGAGATGATACATTTTTACTTACTAGTTTTTACAGTTCTGGAAGAACATAAAAGTAACATTTCCAGTTCATTTGTACAATATTTCTTTGGAAAGCTTCACACATGCATTTAATGTGCCAGTCCAGACTCAGTGGAATCTATGGTTCTCAGCACCGTGCATCTATATTAATAACAGAGGATGTCTGTCTGTCCATTTGTCACCATCATAGGTCCAAGAAGATGAAACCTAGACAGCTGAAACTCAAACAAAGGGGACTCTAGGGTGTGCATCTCAGGGTTATTTTGTTTTTAAAATGCATTAATTTGAATTAATTTAAATGTGTCTGTGGGGTTGAAGCCTGAATCTTCAGCCGGTAGGGACAGACCTCCCTTACCAGCATGTAGTTTTGCAGTCTGTACAGTTTGAAGCCAGGGGAGATTAGTTAGCCAAGGGACAGAGTTATATGCCTTCCCCTTCCCGCTGCTGTGGGGCAGCCCTCCGCTCAGGGAAATGGTGTGGACAGACCCGTCCAACATTTTCAGTCACTAAGGCCAGACTTCCCTGACCAGTGCATAGTTTTGCAGTCAATATAGTTTGAAGCCAGGGAAGACTAATAGGCTGAGGGAGACAGATATATGCCTGCCCTTCCCTCCTGCTATGGGGCAGCCCCTCTCAGTGGAATGGAGTGCACAGACCCCTCCCTTCAGGGTACACCTGGCAGGGGGCGTGGCAGTGGGCATGGCTCCACTCAGAGGAGGCAGGCTTAATGTGTCCAGCTCTCTGACAGCTGTGTAGGTTTGCATGAAGTCTTCATATATCAAACTAAGGGCTATTTAGTAGGCCAAGGGGAGAGAGTCATATGCCTGCTCCCTCCCGCTACTGTGAGGCAGTGCTCCTCAGTGGGAAGACCTCTCCTTCAGAGGACTATTGGGATGTACTATGGCAGGGGCTAGACCTAGGGATACCAACAGGCTTGGCTTCACTCTCAGACAGGGCAGGCACAATGTGTCCAACTCTGACAGCTGTGTACGTTTGCTATCAATGTAAGGGCTATTCCCACCGGTGTGAAGCTGGGTCTGTTGCTAGTTCAAAATAAATGGACACTTTCCTCCCAATGGAAGCTTCCTCCCCCCCGGGGGGGGGAATAGCAGAAGTGTGGTGGGATTTGGATCAGGACTGCAACAGGGACAAAGACTGGGTTTAAACAATAAGATAACCCACACTCAAGTGCTGAGTATGGGTTGAATGTGTGTTGTCGTTGAACTGTGTTGTTGAAATGTGGGTTATCATGTTGTCTGAACCCAGCCGAGATCACAAATCATGGTGAACAACCCACAGTTCATAGCCCAACAACAAGCCATGGGTTCTTTTCATGGGTTGTTTGTGGCTAACAAGCTATGGCTTGTTAGTGCAGCTGGGGTCAGACAACATGGTAGCCCACATTTCAATAACAATCCACAGTTCAACAGCAACCCACACTCAACCCTTGAGTATGGCTTATCGTGTTGTCTAAACCCAGTGATAAGCCCCTTCCGCACAGGCCATGGTTCCTATCCAGTCCACCCCTCAACCTGCACAGCTGCTATTTATTATTTTAAGACACTCACACAAGGGGTAATAATGTGATTAATCTCTTATCTAGTTTGGCCCTTAGAGCAATTGCTGCTGTTTCATAAGTACAGCACAGCAGATATTTTTCAGTTTCATTTAGCTGATGTGAAATGCATTCAGTGTTTTCCCCATAGCAGATAGTAGTGGTTGGTGGGTTTGTTTGTTTTATTAAATTGAAGCCTAATCCTTAACCTTCTGAGGCAGAATAAAAAAAGAAAAAAGCAGTGAAAGCAGTTGATACCATCTTTAAGTACAAAGGAGAGGCATCAAAGCGCAGCAATTACATTATGATCCATCGATAAGGTCTTCAGAGTATTGAGTTTGTTTTGTCTTGTTTTATTTGATACAAGTGGTGCATTCACAGGGCCTGGAATGGACTTTGGTTTCAGGCAATTCATCAATGGGGATCTTGAATGCTACAGCTGTTAATTAACTAAAAACAGACACACTTGCAAATAGAACACCTAACACTTTTGCACTGCCTTGGGATATGTTGGAAAAGCTGACCCCCCCCCCCCCCTATGCCCTGATGCCTTTCTCACCAAATTCCAGGAACTAACTGATGTTCCACTTCTGCTGCTGAGTTTGGTGTAGCATATTTCTCAACCAGGTTGGGCATTATTCAGAGTGCTGGTTTTGACTTCTAAAGCCCAGGCTTTTACATTTGTGCACAGAACATCTGAGGGAGAATTTCTTTCCATTGAGCCCATGTATGTATGTATGTATTTATTTATTATAATAGTTCAGGGGTTGGCAACGCAGTGTCTGCGGTGCCCACCAGGACCCCTAAGTCTGCCTGCCAGACTCCAGTGCATTCCCCTGCCAGACCCCTTCATCCGCCCCCCTGCCTGCTCATTTGCTGCCACTTTTGTTTACGTTTGCAATGGTCAACTTATTTATATATATTGAACAGTCAATATATTTATTTTATATTATTGCCCAGCAGCTTTCCTATTGCGTGACCCTTTAAATGTTACCCTACCTACCTGGGAACTGCTTTCTTTTAGTGGTTCCTGAATGGCAGGGGCTGGTGGTGTGGGTGTTTCCTTGAGGAGGGGTGAGATTCTTGGAAAAAGACCAGCACCATCACTACACAGGCCCATATGGCCGAGTCTAGTTCTGACTCCAGGATTTTGAGGGTCCTTGGACAAAACACCCTCCCACAGTACTTCTACCTTCTTACCGCCATTGTCACCAGCTGCTGTTGCTCCTCCTCATCTTTCCCATCATTGCTACAACTTGCTTGCTTGACAGGCAAAGAGCCAGTGAGCAAGCAGGCAGTGGCAGCTCCTGCTCCTCCTTCTTATCACCACAGTTGTCTCAGCCAGAGCAAGAAGCAAGTGAACAAGCAGCTTGCAATGGTGAAGAGGAGGAGCAACTCCAGGGGGCTCTTGTCGGTGGATTCCTGCTGGAGCATGGGCCTTTGGCAGGTGTCCGACCATTTCTACTGTTTGAGTCATTGAGTCATTGGCCCTGATTGAGTCATTTAAATGTTAACTGTGCAGCAGTCACTCATAATAAGCAGCTCCCAGGCCCAGCTGCCTCTCAGTTCCTTTTGTCTGCTGCAGTGACTAGCAACATTTGGGATGTTCTTCACCTCACGGCTTTTCATACAAAATTTATTTCAGAGTCCCCTCCTGGGACATTGAGCAGAGTTCTTCCTCTTCTTTCTCTTCCTCCTTCTTTCCTATCTCCTATGAGTTTTTCCTCTTTCTTTCCTTCACCCCTCTGCGGCATATGGCCTCCAAGGCCTTCTCAAAAAGTATACCTGCTGTAGCGGGAAGATACCGCTGACGGATACTCTTACTGTCTCCTCTGCCTCAGGGAGGCACATAAAGTGGACTTGTGCACCCACTGCCAGGCCTTTACTAAACAGGCCAGAAGAAATAGAATAACATACCTCCACACCCTTCTGTGGGAACAAGCCTCAAGGTGGCGGATACAGCACACTGCCTCCATTTGCCAGAAGCCGGCACCCACCCTCTCTCAGCCACTCACAATGCCCCTACTCATGCAAAGCGCTGCAGGGCAATCATCCCCAGTATCAGGAGTACCATCCCTTTCTCTGGCATCAGCTTTGGTCTTGCCTTTGGACCAACCACAGAAACTTAGCTCAGAACCAAGCCCTCGGGACAGAAGGTCAAGTCCAAAAAGGTTAAACCAACCGAGCCCCAAAATAAACACCCTGCCAATCCCAATGGCTACACCCACACCAAAGCATCCACCTTCGGTACTGATGGTGGCACAACCTACTTGTCTCTGGTCCCCCAACACCAGTTCTGGAGAAAATGCAACTCCCATGAAACTGCAACTCCTCAGATGATATTCAGTGCATAGGGTCAGTATCAAAAGGCAAATCCAGGGAACGCTTCTCCCTGAAACCCTGCCAGCCTTCTCCTCAAGACTGTTCTCCATGTAGGGTTAGATCCCTTAGATACCTAAAAACCTCACCAGCTTCATCTGCCTTATCAGGGAGCATCCTCTGACATCACTACGACATGCCATAGGAGTACCATTGACACTTTTCAACAGATCTCTCCTATACTACTATGAGGACCACTCTCCCCCACGAAGGGATCATTTCTCCTCCTGATGGTATAATAAGTACAGGGATAAAAACACCCTACATTGCTTTTCATGCCTCTGATGTTCTCATTCCCCTCATCATAGCGAACAATCTCAGGTGCCTCCAACCATGGACTACTGACCAACACTGTATCTAAACCACCTGATACACAGTTACTTGTTACTACAGTACCTAAATTTACCAACTTACCACATGGCCCTCCTCTTCTGGCTAACTTCTTCCAAGATGTAATCCTTCCAAAACTCCCAGAAGCCATACCTCTTCCACTGCACCCCAAGCATCATCAGTGGTTTCACTAGCTAAAACTTCACCAGCCGCTATCCTGGAACCACCTACCAACACACGTTCCAAGGATCGCTTTTTGGTGCGGGACAATTATTGCTCCAATTTCTCCTCTTTTTCTGTGGTGGCCTCAACCTCCTACTCAGATGCTACTGCTGGGGATCAAAACTCTCTCTCTCTCCTTTTGGTGATGTTAGACCCTATGCAGAACACATACTGCAAGTGGCCAAATCCTTGGGGCTAGAGATTAAGGCTCCACCAGTCCCAATCATGGATCTGGTATTTCAGAGGGTTCAACCAGACTTAGCCTCTGCCAGTCACTGTTTCCATGCTTCCAATGCTTTTGCATATCGTTAAGCAATCATGGTCGAAACCTTCCATCATACCCCTGTACATCTAGAAAGACAAAGAACCTATGCAGGGTTCAGGAAGAAGACTGCTTTTTCCTCTTTAAACATAGCACACCAAACTCCAAAATAGTGGAGGCATCCCTATCCAAGACCAGGCAAATCCCCCACAAGTTGAGATACTGCCTTGGCTCTTAAGCAATCACACTCCAGCGCCTTCCTGGCCTCATCTGCTGTGACCACGCTTCCGCATGAGGCTGCTCCAATCATTGTTCCTCCAGGTCTTCAGCCCTGAGACAGACTCCAAGACCTGCCTTCTGGACCTTCCCATTCTGGTCCAATGTTCTCTGGATAGTGGATGGTCCCAATGCACCTCTTACAAGAACTCAGCTTTCAGCCCCTTCACCCATCATTAACAGTGAGCACAGATGCATCCCTTTCTGGCTGCCCCCCCCCCCCACTGCAGTTCACTTAAGATCTATAGACAGTCATCTATAGACAGTGGTCCCCATGGGAATGAGCCCTACACATTAATCTGCTCAAACTGCTTGCAGTCACAAAAGCTTTCTGGACACTCGAAACACACATCATTGAATGATCCATCCAAATTGCCATGGACAACACCACAGTCATCTTTTATATCAACAAACAAGGTGAAACAAAATCTCTCTCCCTTCTACTGCTCACTCTGAACTTCTGTGACTGGTGCATGCTCCACCACATTGTTCCTGTTACCATACATCTCACAGGAACGTCAAACACTCTAGTGGACTTACTCAGCAGAATGGGGAGTGTGGGCTTTCTTCCAACCTCTTCATGATGTGGAGCACCCCAACTATCAGCCTCTTTGCCATGAGTCTGAACTTGAAATGCACTGTACCTTCTGCAGCAGTGTGTGGGGCACAAACCAGATTCTCTGTGATGTCTTTCTCCTAGATTGTGTCCTCTTTGCCAAGTGGGTGGTGTCGACTATACTTCTCACTTACCAGCTTACATATCTCCTGGCCCCCATCTAAGTATGTGGCCATTCGACTAAGGCCATAGCATCTTTTGCTGCTTTCTTCAGGGGTATTCTGCTTCCTCAGTTGTGCAGCACTACAACTTGGGCTCAACCATCTAGCTTCATTACCACTTAGACATCAGGGCTCGTGCAGATGCAGCTTTTGGCAAGGCAGTTCTTTGTATGGTTTTGGCATGACATCTTCCTGCTCTATTAAGACTCTTGCTTTTCAGTCACCCATATGTGTGAGTCACAGAGACCATGAAGAAGGGCAGGTTGCTTACCTGTAACTGAGGTTCTTTGAGTGGTCATATGTGAACTCACACCACCCACCCTCCTCCCCGCTTTGATGCCTCGCTCTCTTTTATTCCTCCACTGCTGCGGACTTGGAACTGAGAGACAGGCAGGAGCCACATCTGGAGTGTGTGCAAAGGATGTGAGCATGATTCCCACTTAAACTCTGTTCAGCTCTAGAATGTTCCGAATGACTGTTCTATGCAGGCACGTAACCCATATGTGTGAGTTCACAGATGACGACTCAAAGAACCGCACTTACAGGTAAGAAACCTGTCCTTATTAATATGTGTGAAGAAATGCTATGTATATAAATAACTGTGGATGTTCTGTAATGTTTAAATACCCTGTGTGACCTCTGTGAGGCTATAATGTATCTGTGTAGGCCTGTGTCGAAGTACTGTGTTAGTAGTAGCTGCTTGGTGACATGTTCTGAAGGGCAAGAGAGAAATGATCTGCCGGAAACCCAGCTAGCCGCTTGGGTAGACCGGGCCTCTGCCGAGAACCCAGCTAGCCGCGTGCGGTTGACCGGGCCTCTGCCGAGACCCGAGCTGAACTAACTAGCTGAGAGCCCTGAAATCACAGTGACCTTGAGACTTCTTGCTTGCTACTTTGTACCGTACTGATAAGCTGTATTGCTGGCGTGGGTCTGAGTTTGTGAAGGTAATTTTGTAAATAAACTCGTTTTCTAAAAGATACTTTTGTGGCTATAAGTTATCCCTTTGTTCTGGGCTAAGGGTGAGGCGCTGGGGACCTCAGAAAAGGCCCGCCCCAAGACTTGCTACCCCCTTAGCATTGAACCCGCGCAGAAGACCAGGTTGTCGGTCTTCCACTATAACCAAATCAGCCACTTATTCATAATTTAGATGTCCGCTTTCCAGAAGTTAATAGGTAAAAGGTAAGGATTGATTGATTGATTGATTGACTGACTGAGAAAATTTAAGCCTGAAAAGCCTGCAAAAGATCATCTGATCCTAGAAGAGCTGATTGGTAAAACAAAGAGACCTACAAGCACTTATCAATTTAGGGGTCTAAGTTCTCTGTCACTTTCCGAGTTATTCCTTCTAACAAACCATAGATATACGTATAGATAGAAACTTCCAGCCTACAGAGGTACACAGAACAGACAACAGTTCCTTGTGATGTATCTTATTTAACTTTTGAACCAGCCTGCAGCAAGATATTAGAGTGGGCTACTGTGGTCATCCCATTTTAGAACTTGGGTGGGAATGGGAAATAATAGACTTTTCCAAAAGGAGGAACCTTTTGGCCAATTCTATACATCAATTTAAGGTAAAGAGAAAAACACAAAAAGAAAGGGAAAGGGAAAGCGAGATGCTACTAGAATCTAACATAAGAATCTTTTCATAGCTAGTCTGTAGAAGTGGTGCAGAGAACAGTCGAGCAGTGATTTATGGTACCCTCACGGTTTCTCCCTCCTCTCATCTTTTAATGGCATTTTGGATTTCTAAGCAAAACCTGAATAAAAGGGCTTGTGTATAGGGATTAAAAGTTTTTTTTTTTTTAAAGAATGAGTCATCCATCCTTCCTTCCTCCCTGCCCCCCTCCCTGCGTCCCTCCAAATCGGGGCAGCAAAGCAAAAGGAATACGTGAAAGCAGCTACTGAAGTACGTATGTAGGCTGGCATAAAAATACCATCCCTCTGTACTACATATTCAAAGAGAAATCCTTCAGTGGCTGGCTCTCCTTTTAGAGGGCTGATTTTTATTAGGTTTTGTGTCACATCACAATGCTCAATCTTATTACCCTTATATTAGTTTTGAGACAGCAGTGGCTCTAAACATATAGCAAGCAGTAGCGCATGGCTTCTCATGAGAAGCCACATCATTTTCAATTGCCTTCTAGAAGTGGAGAAGAGGACACGAGACATTTCATGCTTTGCTGAAAATGAGCAGTGCGATGAAAGAGTAATGGGAACAGGCCATGGCTGTTCAAACACCAATCCAGACTAGTGCTTCATTCACTAGACTATGGCCCCAAAGTCAAAAGCATGGTTCCTAAACTCACATTTGTTGAACATAAAGCTTGCTCTGCTAAATGCTAGGATGAAAATTCACTTCAGTTCTAGCGCTCTGCATCAGCTCATCAGGTGTACCTTCTACAAATAAAGCTAACCCAGAACTCTCAGGAAGTGGTGCTGAGGAGAGGGACCTAGGCCAGGGGTGCTGAAGCTCAGGCCCACATGTCAGACTGCCTGGGGTTTCATTCTAGCCCAGCAGCACCACCCCCCAATTGCCACGTCCCCTTCTGGCCCCATCCACTTCCCCCAACTGCTGTTCATTTGACGGTTTCCCAGCTTTTGCATGTTTTTTCCCCGTTCTAAAAGGTTGAAATGCCTCTCCTAGGGCTTATTTCCGGGCAGTAAGAGCTTTCAGACAAAATATGCTGGTATTTTTGGTATTTTGGCCCCACCCTTTTTGCTATGATCCTGCTCCTTTTGTCTTCGGCCCACTGATTGCACTGATGCTTAGCAGTTTACTCTGTTTGTATATAAGTAAGCATAACCTCCATGTGGGGAGCACAATAAAGAGAACTAAGGGCGCAATCCTATCAAGAGCAGCATGAGCCTCCACACTTGGAGGCTCACGCTCATCTAATGCAGAGTGGGAGGAGTGGCGGAGGCGATCTCCACCTCCCTGCTCCTCATGTTCTGCATTTTTGCTAGACGGCAGTTTTGGGCCATCTAGCAATGGCATCTTGGAGGGGGGGGAGGGAAGGAGGCTTCAGAATACCTCGTATCATGGCCACCGCAGTCTCTTCCCTTCCCTGCCAACCAGAACGCCCCCTTTACCTCCTCTCTGAGGTCGTTTTCCTGACCTCGGAAAGCAGCCACCACCATTCTTTCCACACCAGCTGTGAGGGGCAGGGGATGGGGGTGGAGATCCAGTTCCCAGCTCTGAGGTCAGAGTGCTGTGTCTGACCTTGGAGCTGGGAATCCTATGAAGGGAATCCTATGCCCCCCCCCCCGACGATGTCTAGGGGCCATAGGATTCTTTCCTAAACTTCTGAGTTTTCTTGAGTTGTGGAAAACCTATCAAGAGTGCAGGCTACCCTTTATGGAGAACCAAATAATATAGTTTGTTCATTAGGGAAGGGGCTGTAGCTCAGTGGCCGAGCGCATGCTTTACATACAGAAGGTTCAGTCTCTAGCATCTATTGTTAAAAGGATCAGGTCAGTCAGTCAGGCGATCACTCGTGACCGAGTAAGATTGTCTTCCAGGATAAAAAAAAAGAAGAAAATGTACAAAAAGGAGATTTTAAAAGGAGGAAAATTCTAAAGAAAATTGTGTAGACTCTAGCGATGGGATGACTGTGGAGGCCAATTCTAGATCCACACAGCTTCCCACAGTGAGGACACAGGTTACCAGATGGAAGATGGTCTTGTAAAGGATTCATTTGACGTGCTTTTCGCTTAGCACGTTTCTCCCTTTCACCTTGCACTCGAGCTTCTTCAAAGTCCATAGAACCTTTGTGAAAGGTCAACCTCCATTTAGATTGTTCATGGGCCAGAGCTTCCCAGTTTTCGATGTTTATATTGCATTTTTTTAGATTAGCCTTATGAACTCCCTTATGAAAGGGCTAAAATTGCTTCAGCCCTGATGGCTTACAATCCACTCTGTAGGCCCGTCCGCCTACGTGGATTCAGCAGAGCGTGAGATGGAAGATACAGCCTCTGTCCCATGTGTGTAACCAGCCCATGTGGTTCACACAGAGACTCAGCTTTTGTCTCCCACACACAGCATGTCCAAGCGTCTCGGATTTCAGCCAACTTGCTCCCTGCTGTTCGCAGCTGCACTGTAGTTAGGAATTAACTCCAATAGAATCCACAACAGGGTTTTTACTACCTGTTTATTCTATATCAGAGTAAATACAATCTCCTAGGTTACAGTCTATATTGCAGATTATAATGCAATAATCCAGTGGACCAAATCCACCCTAGCAGTACTTCATTACATGTTTGCAATAAGTCAGAGCATCAGAGAGAAGAGACAAGAAGAAGCACACAGAAAGCAATCCTTCTCTCTACTACAAAGTTACAGGAAACGAAACTTAACAATCATACTACGTCATCAGAAAGTACAAACCATGTGATCAGCTCATATTTCTTTCCCACCTACTTTTCCCATGAGAATAGAATAGTAGTGTCAGACTCAACAAGATTGTTTGTCTAGCCATCCTGTACCTTTCCAAATGAAAACACTTGTGCCACAGCTGTTGTTTTGTTACATGTCCCAACATCCCCCCACAGCCTGTGATACATGTTGTTTACATTTACTCAATGAGGCCTAGTGCCCTCATTAGTTTCCTGTGTCTTACTTTAGGCAATGGTTTTGTGAAAAGATCTGCCACCATATCCCCTGTTGCACAGTACTTGAGTGTTACCCACCCTTTTTGCACACAGTCCTTTACATGAGAGTAACGAACATCAATGTGTTTTGTTCTTGGCCTACATTTTTCATTTTGAGCCATGCTAATGCAAGCTTGGTTGTCCTCAAAAATTGTAACAGCCTTGTCTACTGGTATGTGCATATCAGCAAACAATTGTTTGAACCATTCAATCTCATTACATGCTTGAGATAAACTGATGAATTCAGATTCTGCGCTAGAAATAGCCACACAAGTTTGTTTTCGTGTGTACCAGTCAATTAGACTGTTTTCATACATTAAAACCGTTCCACTTGTGGATTTTCTATCTGTTGCAGATCCCCAGTCAGCATCAGTGTACACACAAAAACCTCCATCTGTGTGTGATGACAATTTCAGTTTGCAATTCATGGTACCTTTCAAATACCTTAACACCCTTTTCACAGCTAGCCAATCATAGTTAGAAGGATTTTGCGTTTTCCTGCTAAGTATGTTTACAGCATTGCTGATGTCTGGCCTACTCACATTTGCCAAGTATAGCAGGCTTCCAATAACACTCTGATATTTGCCAATATCATCAAATCCAGTGTTATCTGTGTGTTTTTGATATTCAAGAGTCATTGGAGTAGTAACTGGGTTACAATTCTCCAATCCATGAATTTCCAGCAATTTCTGAATTTTCCCACTTTGTTCAACCATGAAAGAACCTTCCTCATCTTGAGACAATTGCATTCCAAGATAGTGTTGTACCAAACCCAGATCTTTCAGTTCAAAGTGTGCTTGCAATTCTTGTGCAATTTTGTCTTTTTGACTCACTGTTTGTGTTACCAGTAAGATGTCATCAACAAAAATCAACAAATACACCCAGTTTCCCTGTTCTGTGTAATTTGTATACAGACAGTGATCAGCCTTGCTTTGTTTGAATCCCAAACTAATCAAAACTCTGTCTAGCTTTTGGTTCCAGCATCGAGCTGCCTGCTTTAACCCATATATGGACTTGTTCAGACGACATACAAGACTGGGATCTTCTACAAAACCTTGTGGTTGCACCATGTAGAGTTCCTCTTGTAATTCCCCATATAAAAAAGCAGTTTTTACATCAAAATGAAATGCCATCATTTTTCTTTGTGCTGCCAATTTCAACAACAGTCTGACAGTTGCATACCTTGTTGTTGGTGCAAACACGGAATCAAAATCTACCCCATGTTTTCGTCCAAACCCCCTGGCAACGAGTCTTGCCCTGTACCTTTCCACCTGCCCCTGGTGATTTGTCTTCACCTTGTACACCCATTTACAGGTGATGGCCTTGCGCCCCACAGGCAAAGATACTAGACTCCATGTGTTGTTGTCATGCATTGCATTGATTTCATCCTGCACGGCCTCAAACCAATCATTTTTTACTTTTGGTTCCAAGCTTTGAATTTCCTCAAAACTTTGTGGTTCTAAAGCTATTTTGAGAGCTTTATGTACAACAGTTTTCCCACTTTGGAATTCATCCTGATATCTAACAGGTGTTTTGCGTTCTTGGGTTGAACGCCTCAGAGATTGTTCACCTCCCTCCTGTTCCCCAGATATCTGCCCAGTGGCCTGTTCTGTCCCAGAAGCATCCTGCTGTGTTTCAGACATTGCATGCATTGGCAATTCCACCAGCTGTTTCTGGTCTTCTGTTTGCTCGTGAAAAATCACATCCCTGCTCAGAATTACCCTGTTGTGGTGTGGTGACCACAACCTGTACCCTTTTGTTTGTGCATCATACCCCAGCAGAAAACATTCAAAGCTTCTTGCAGATAGCTTTGTCCTATTTTGAGCCTGTATATGAACAAAACATTTACACCCAAAAATGCACACGTGTGCTACCTTTGGTTTCCTCCCATGAAACATTTCATATGGAGTTTTCCCAATTGTGGAATTTGGTAACCTGTTCAGCAGATAATTAGCATTTGACAATGCATCCCCCCAGAAACTGGTTTCCCACCTTTGACTCAGTCAATTGGGCCCTCATCATGTCCTGGAGTGTCCGGTTACGTCTTTCAGCAACGCCATTTTGAAATGGGGAGTATGGGGCAGTGACTTTGTGCCCTATACCCCCACTTTCCAAAAATTTCTTGAACTTTGTACTCATGTACTCTCCCCCACCATCCGTGAGTAATTCTCCTATTGGATATTGTTTATATCTGTTCCCTGCCCATTTAACAAATGATTCAAATCTCTCTTGAAGCTGAGATTTATGCTGCAGCAGATATACGAATCCAAATCGAGAATAATCATCAATTAGAGTTAAAAAATATTTGTTCCCCCATAGCTAGTTTCAAATGGACCAGCAACATCAGAGTGTACCAGCTCAAAGATTTTTGTGCTAACTCTATCACTGTGTTTCTGAATGTTAGACCTGTGTGACTTTGCTGTACTACATACTTCACATTCCACATACTTTGAACAAGGTTTCATTGTCACACCCTCACACAAACCTGGCATTTTTTCTATGCTTCTGTAATTGGCATGTCCAAACCTCTTATGGAAAATATGTAAACAATTTTCATGTAGTTTCAAATTTGCATACTTTGCCTTCTCATCATGTGTTACAAACGGATTTTTAATATACAGAGAATTCTGCAAATCACCTTTTGCACAGATCACCCCTTCATGTGAAATTACACAGTTGCTGTTAGAAAAACATTTCATATCCATCATTAGCCAATTGTGATATACTTATCAGGTTTGTGTCCAGTTCCTGAACAAGCAATGCTCTCTGTTGACCCAAAGAAGCAAAGTCAATTGTTCCTGTAGCTGTCACCTGGATTCTTTTTCCATCAGCCAGTTCCACAAATTGATTTGTATATCCATCATCCAGAGATTGAAACATGTCTCTGGAATTTGCCATGTGGTGTGAAGCTCCGCTGTCAAGTACCCACATGTCCTGGTTGGAGAAACCCACCCGAGCAATCAAACTTTTGCCCGTTTTAATTGTATCCTCAGGTGTACTGGTAACTTCCTTTTTCTTTTTTTTCTTGCCCTTAAAAGTACAGTCTCTTTTAAGATGTGAAGTCAAACCGCAACAAAAGCATTTTCTCACTTTCAAAGCAGTTGCTTGTGTAACCCCCACCAGCTTGGCTCCGTTCCCACCAGCATTCCCGCTGCTTGAGTCAGCCGCGCTGTGTGCTGATTTACGTCCAGCACGTTGCCTGCTTTGTTTGTTTCCATTTCTCCCTCTCTGAGAGAAACTTGCCTGACACATATTCCATGGTCAGATTCCGATCTGGTTGCCTGTTAGCTCAACTGGTACAGCTTCCACGCAATTTAATCCTACTCCCAGATCTGCCTTACAATGTCCAGAAACTGTTCTCCGTCTCCCACTGCATCTTTAACTGCTTCTCATATTACAACATTCCAGAGCTCCGGCATGAGTTAAACAAATGCTGCTTCTGGCCGTTTCATAATACACAGTTCTGCCCAGATAGCTTTACCACTATCTGTATGTTAAGATTTATTTTAGAGCTGGTGCTGCCGCATTCCCGGGAACAGGGTTTCCCCCCTCCTTCCCTTCCAGAAATCTCGGCCTTGCTTCCAGAGCTTCCGGCTTGAACAGAGCCTGCCAGCTCTCAGCACACACACCTCCTGCTCTCTTGTGGATTCAGGCCTTGTACAGCCGCCACCATTCTGGCAACAGGGAGAGCTGCCGCTTCTTCCCCCTCAGAACTCCTGGATTCACTGTCAGAGCCCTCAGCAGACACACCTCCCTCTTCTTCCCTTTGCTTACCAGGTGAAGAAGGTCCAGGAGATTCTTCTTCCGCTTTGATGTCCTTCTCTGCCATCAATCACTGCTTCTCCGAGTATTCGAAGCTTTGACGCACAGCAGCTGGATAAATAATTCCCGCCGCCGCTGCTGGCACAGACCCTCGACCTTGCCTCGAACTTTCCTCCGCTCGGTTCCCGGCACCAGTCCAACAGGTCATTTTGTAATCCAATTGCTCTGGGCCCATAACCCTGAAAGGGCTAAAATTGCTTCAGCCCTGATGGCTTACAATCCACTCTGTAGGCCCGTCCGCCTACGTAGATTCAGCAGAGCGTGAGATGGAAGATACAGCCTCTGTCCCATGTGTGTAACCGGCCCATGTGGTTCACACAGAGACTCAGCTTTTGTCTCCCACACACAGCATGTCCAAGCGTCTCGGATTTCAGCCAACTTGCTCCCTGCTGTTCGCAGCTGCACTGTAGTTAGGAATTAACTCCAATAGAATCCACAACAGGGTTTTTACTACCTGTTTATTCTATATCAGAGTAAATACAATCTCCTAAGTTACAGTCTATATTGTAGATTATAATGCATAGCATAGTCCAGTGGACCAAGTCCACCCTAGCAGTACTTCATTACATGTTTGCAATAAGTCAGAGCATCAGAGAGAAGAGACAAGAAGAAGCACACAGAAAGCAATCCTTCTCTCTACTACAAAGTTACAGGAAACGAAACTTAACAATCATACTACGTCATCAGAAAGTACAAACCATGTGATCAGCTCATATTTCTTTCCCACCTATTTTTCCCATGAGAATAGAATAGTAGTGTCAGACTCAACAAGATTGTTTGTCTAGCCATCCTGTACCTTTCCAAATGAAAACACTTGTGCCACAGCTGTTGTTTTGTTACATGTCCCAACACCTTACCCCTGCAACAAAGCATGTGTGTGTGTGTGTGAGTGTGTGTGTGTGTGTGAAATGTTAAGAAGAATGTATGGAGTATAGGGTAGTAATGGGGAACTTCCAGCCTGCAAGCTTTTTTTGCTGCTCTCTCTGATAGAAGATAAGAGACTATTTAAAGGCAATTAAGATAAGAGGGTATTTAAAGGCAAGGGGTTGTCCCATTTATTCCTTAATATCTTTCAATGTCATATGATAGATTTTATATTTATTCATTTGATTTATAACCTGCCTTTCCACCAAGAAAATGGTGCTCAAAATGGCTAACAAGAATAAGAACCAAAATAAAAATGGTTAAAACCATCATAAAACAAATACATTAAAATACAGTTACACACACATATACACACTACTAGAAGAATCAAAACAGCACCCAATGCAACAGACCAGCTTACCGTACATACCAAAGACCTGCTTGGATAAAAACATTTGTGCCTGCTGGTAACCTAGCCTCCCCCAGTAGCAGGCCCAGGCCAATGTATCTTGCCACCTCAAGCAGGATGGCAATGATGCTGCTGGCCACCCGCCCACTCACTCAGCCAGCCTGCTCCCTCACTTGCTCTGGCAGCTGGGTCTGCTGGCTGCTTGCTCCTGCCCACCCCGCCACTCCCGTATTGTGCCCCAGCCACAGGGCTCCTGCAAGAGGTTGGCTGAACTATCATGAGAGATATCGGCCGACTTCTTATGGGATCCCTGTGGCTGAGGCACAAGGCGGGAGTGGCTGGGTGGGCAGGAACAAGTGGCCAGCTGACCTAGCTGGCCCAGCAAGTGAAGGAGTAGCTGGCTGGCCAGCTGGCCAAGCAGGTAGGGTGGGTAGACGGTGGCGGCAGCGACTACCCACAATAAGAAGTGGCAGCTGGCAGTGCACCCAGCAGGTTGCTCTAGAAAGCCCTGCCAGTTGCTCTCTTGCTGAGGCAAATGCCACAGCGGGAGGGTGGCTGGTGGGGCTCTCCAGAGCACCCGCTGAAGGTGGCAGGGAAGCAGTGGTGGTGGGCCCTCCTGGCAGGGGCGGCGAGGGAGTGGAGAGTGCCACAATTTGCCACTCTTCCTGCTGTGCCACCTGAATGGGGCACGTCAGCCTGCATGATGGTAGGGCCGGCCCTGCTCAGTAGGGAGTTCCACAGCCTGAGCATTCTGTATGATCACTTCATTTTACTCTAAACAAACAGTATTTCAGATTACTATGCAACAGCCCTGTGGATAAGGATGATATAATTTCTGTATTCTGCATGGAGCTTAATGCACTGTTCAATTAAAAATTAAATTTTAACAGTGGCCTGGGATTTCCATATAATTAACTATTCATTATTTTTCAATGTACTGAACAAACACTCATTTGGCACTGGACCACCAACAAATTCATTCTCTAGAACTGACCACTTTCTCCTGTTTGGTGCTTTCCAGCTTTTGCCCATTTTTTCATTCAGGGCATACAATCAGCTCCATCTCACTGAATTGCTGCTATGTTGACTGAAATAACATTTCACTGTTAGTTTGAGGTTCATCAGTTGTATTCACTTATTATAAGGTGACCATTTTTTTCAAATTTAAAACCAGGACATTTATTTATTTATTTATTTATTTTATATACTGCCCCACAGCTGAAGCTCTCTGGGCGGTTCACAACAGTTTGTACATAAAAACAACAATAAAAACATACAAAAAAAGATTAAAATCCAAATTAAAAAGCACAGTTTAAAATACAATCCAAAAGTTAATAAAACTACCGTAAGTCTACAGGTGACAAGTCCCCCCCCCCATGCTATTTTGAGCTCTTAACTATTGAATGCCTTGGCATAGAGGGAAGTCTTAACCTGGCGCTGAAAAGATAGTAAGGTTGGCGCCAGGCGGGTCTCAGTGGGGAGCTTATTCCATAATTGGGGGGCTACCACTGAGAAGGCCCTCCTCCTTGTTGCTACCAACTGAGCCTCTCTTGGAGGTGGCAGTTGGAGGAGACCCCAGATGTTGAGAGTAGTGTCTGGGTAGATTGTGGTTGGGAGAT
The DNA here is from genome assembly GCA_021292165.1 of Shinisaurus crocodilurus. NCBI lineage: Eukaryota > Metazoa > Chordata > Lepidosauria > Squamata > Shinisauridae > Shinisaurus > Shinisaurus crocodilurus. The sequence continues at coordinate 175,495,740 of CM037880.1, read as the reverse complement.
GAGACGTTCTGTCAGGTATTGTGGTCCTAAGCCGTGTAGGGCTTTATATGTTAGAACCAGCACCTTGAATTCGGCTCGGAAGCATATTGGCAGCCAGTGCAAACGGGCCAGAACCGGTGTAATGTGCTCGGACCTTCCGGTCCCCGCAATAAGCCTGGCTGCCACATTTTGCACAAGCTGCAGCTTCCGAACAGTCTTCAAAGGCAGCCCCACGTAGAGGGCATTGCAGTAGTCTAGTTTAGAGATCACCAGAGCATAGATTACTGAGATCAGGCTATCCCTGTCCAGATAGGGGCATAGCTGGGCCACTAGCCGAAGCTGGTAGAAGGCACTCCTTGCCACTGAGGCCACTTGAGGCTTGAGCCTCAAGTTACAAAGATGGCTCCAGTAGCACTACCAAGCTATGAACCTTCTCCTTCAAGGGGAGTGCAAACCCATCCAGAACAGGTTGAACACCCTCCATCCGGTCAAAGGAACCACCCACTAACAGCATCTCAGTCTTGTCTTGATTGAGCCTCAGTTTGTTAGCCCTCATCCAGTCCATTGTCGCAGCCAGGCACTGGTTCAGCACATCCACAGCCTCACCTGCTGAAGAGGAAAAGGAGAAATAGAGCTGCGTGTCATCAGCATACCACTGCTGGCGATGCACTCCAAAACTCCGGATGACCCCACTCAGTGGTTTCATGTAGATGTTAAATAGCATGGGGGATAACTGGTAACTTATCCCCCATGGGGATAAGCATGGGGGATAAGACCGACCCCTGAGGAACCCCGTATTGGAGAGTCCATGGGGCCGAGCAACATTCCCCAAGCACCACCTTCTGGAGCCGGCCATCCAAGTAGAAGCGAAATCACTGCAATGCAGTGCCCCCCACCCCCAACTCAGACAGCCGCTCCAGAAGGATACCATGGTTGATGGTATCGAAAGCCGCCAAGAGATCCAGGAGTATCAACAGGGTCGCACTCCCCCTGTCTCTCTCCCAACAGGTCATCATACAGGGCGACCAAAGCTGTTTCTGTGCCAAAACCAGGCCTGAACCCCGACTGAAATGGATCCATATAATAAGTCTCATCCAAGAGTGCCTGGAGCTGGTTGGCCACCACCCGCTCAAGGAAAGGAACATTCGCCACCAGCCTAAAGTTGTTAAGATCTTCCGGGTCCAGAGAGGGTTTCTTCAGGAATGGTCTCACCACTGCCTGTTTCAGGTGGCATGGGACCACTCCCTCTCGCAAAGAGGCATTGATCACCTCTCTGGCCCAGCCGGCCATTTCCTCCCTGCTAGTTTTTATAAGCCAAGAGGGGCAAGGATCCAGAACAGATGTGGTTGCACGAACCCGTCCAAGCACCTTGTCAACATCCTTGAGCTGTACCAACTGAAACTCATCCAAAATAACTGGACCAGGCTGTGCTCTGGGTACCTCTCCTGATTCTACTGCTCATCATCATCAGGCGATCACTCGTGACCGAGTAAGATTGTCTTCCAGGATAAAAGGAGGAAATTCTAAAGAAGATTGTGTAGGCTCTAGCGATGGGTCCGTAAGTGACTGTGGAGGCCAATTCTAGATCCACACAGCTTCCCACAGTGAGGACACAGGTTACCAGATAGAAGATGGTCCTGTAAAGGATTCGTTTGATGTGCTTTTCGCTTAGCACATTTCTCCCTTTCACCTTGCACTCGGGCTTCTTCATAGTCCATGGAACCTTTGTGAAAGGCCAACCTCCATTTAGATCGTTCATGGGCCAGAGCTTCCCAGTTTTCGATGTTTATATTGCATTTTTTTACATTAGCCTTATGAACATCTTTAAACCTCTTATATTGACCACCGATATTTCGCTTTCCATCCTTGAGTTGGGAATAAAGTAACTGCTTTGGGAGACGGCAGTCAGGCATTCGAACAACATGACCGGTCCACTGAAGTTGGCGTTGAAGGATCATTTTTTCAATGCTAGTAGTCTTTGCTTCTTCCAGTATACTGACATTTGTTCGCCTATCTTCCCAAGTAATTCGCAGGATTTTCCGGAGGCAACGTTGATGAAACCTTTCAAGGAGGTGGAAGTGATGTTTATAGATAGTCCATGTTTCGCAGGCATACAATAAAGTTGGTAATACAATGGCTTCATAAACCAGTGTTTTGGTCTTCTTACAAATATCCCGATCCTCGAACACTCTATGTTTCATTCGAGAAAACGTGGCACTTGCAGAGCTCAGACGATGCTGGATTTCACTGTCGATGTTAGATGTAACAGAAAGATAGCTGCCAAGTGCCAAGATAGAGAAAATGATCGACATTTTCCAGTATTGTCCCGCCAAGCTGGATAGATGGCATCACCAAAGGGTTAGCTTGCACTTGCTGATGAAGCACTTTGGTTTTTTTGATGTTAAGTGAGAGACCAAGTTTTTCATATGCTTCTGCAAAAGCATTTAGGATAGTTTGGAGATCATCCTCTGAATGTGCGAAGACCACATTATCATCAGCACACTGAAGTTCCACCATGGAGGTTGTAATTACCTTACTTTTTGCTTTCAGCCTGCTGAGATTAAAAAGCTTCCCATCTGTTCGATATATAATTCCCACACCAGTGGGAAGTTTCCCCTCGACAAGATGTAAAATCATGGCGATGAAAATAGCAAATAATGTTGGGGCGATAACACATCCCTGTTTAACACCTGATCCCACTTTAAATGGAGCACCATGAGAGCCGTTGTTGTCCAAAACTGTTGCCGTCATGTTGTCATGGAGAAGTCGCAAGATATTCACAAATTTATTGGAGCATCCAATTTTCATAAGGATAGTCCAGAGAGCTGTACGGTCTACAGTATCAAAGGCCTTAGCCAAATCGATAAATGCCATATAAAGGGGTTGATTTTGCTCCTGGCATTTTTCTTGGAGCTGACGTGCAGTAAAAATCATGTCTACTGTCCCTCTAGAGGGGCGGAAACCATATTGAGTTTCAGGGAGGATCTCTTCTGAAATAGATAGAAGATGGTTTGCGAGAATCCTAGCAAATATTTTACCTGCGGTAGCTAAGAGAGAAATGCCCCGATAGTTTCCACAGTCTGTTCTATCACCCTTCTTAAAGAGGCTGATAATTATGGCATCCCTGAAGTCTTCTGGGATCTCTTCTCTTATCCAGATTTTTTCGATGAGTTTATGAAGATGTTGTACAAGTTTGGGCCCCCCTTCTTTAAAGATTTCAGCAGGAATCCCATCTGGTCCACTAGCTTTGTTGTTCTTCATTTGATTAATGGCTTTTTTTACTTCATCCAAAGTGGGGAGTATTGCAAGTTCCTCTCTAATTTGTTTTTGCGGGATTTGCAAGATATTTTTTTCCTGGAAGTGGCTAGTGAATATATTGAAGCGGGCATCAGATGGGTCGATGATGTCCCTGGGGCCACACAAGGAGGCATTGATCACCTCTCTGGCCCAGCCAGCCGTTCCCTCCCTGCTAGTTTTTATAAGCCAAGAGGGGCAAGGATCCAGAACAGACATGATTGCATGAACCCGTCCAAGCACCTTGTCAACATCCTCGAGCTGTACCAACTGAAACTCATCCAAAATAACTAGTCTAGGCTGTGCTCTGGGTACCTCTCCTGATTCTACTGCTATAACATTGGAGTCTTAAGTCCCTGCGGATGCAAGAGATTTTTTCCCGGAAGTGCCTAGCAAATATATTGCAGTGGGCATCAGATGGGTCGATGATGTCCCTGGGGCCAGCGTACAACAGGCCCTGGGTGACCCTAAAGAGCTCTGCTGGGTGGCAAAGAGATGATTGGATAGAGGCAGTGAGGTGTTGTCTCTTTGCCACCCTCACTGCCTCTAGGTATACCTGGCTATAGGCATGTACCAGGGCTCGGTTGCATCCACTAGGAGTTTTCTTCCACCTGCACTCAAGCCGTCTCCTGTTTTGCTTCATCACTCTCAGCTCTGGGATATACCACAGAGTCGTATGAGCTCTACTACAGAGTGGGAGCTCAGGAGCGATCGTGTCAACCGCCCGGGTCATCTCTCTATTCCAGAGATCAACCAGGGATTCGACAGGACCACCAGCCATATCAGCCGGAAACCCCCCAAGGGCCCTCTGGAAACCATCCGGATCCATCAGCCTCCGGGGGCGGACCATCTTAATAGGTCCCCCACCCTTGCAGAGGGGGAAAGCTGCTGTTAAATCTCAGCAGGTAGTGATCTGACCATGACAAGGGGACTGATTCAAAGTCCCCCACCTTCAGATCACCATCTCCATAATGGCTGAAAAAACCAGGTCTAGAGTGTGCCCTGCTACATGTGTTGGGCTGATGACATGTTGGGACAGTCCCACGGTTGTCATGGAGTCCATGAATTCCTAAGCCACACCAGACTAGGTGCCCTCAGCATGGATGTTAACATCCCCCAGGACCAACAGCCTGGGGGACCTCAGCATCGCCAGTGAGACCACCTCCATCAGCTCAGCCAGGGAGTCTGTTGAGCAGTGGGGTGGTCGGTACACCAACAGAATCCCTAATCTGTCCCGCTGGCCCAACAAAAGGTGCAAACACTCCAGACCAGTAGTCAGACGGACAGGGAGCCTGGAGAGAGAGATAGAATTCCTATAGACCACGGCAACCCCCCCTCCCCGGCCCTCAGGTCTACTCTGATGCTGCACCAAGTACCCCAGTGGGCAAAGCTGGGAGAGACTAACTCCTCCCTGTTCTGCCACCCAGGTCTCGGTAATGCACGCCAGATCGGCCACCTCATCCACTATTAAATCGTGGATGAGGGAGGTTTTATTTTGCACCAATCTGGCATTTAGAAGCAGCATCCGGAGACCCGAGGGCAGGCTGATAGGGCAACCACCAAACCTGCGGGTGCGAGGAGGGCCGGAACACGGCACAGCCATTAAGTGTCTGGGCCGTGTTCCCCTTACCTGGCTAGTCCTCCTCCCAATGCCATATCTCCCTCTACCCGTCACTACATTAATTGGGGCCCCCACAGAACCCCCCACTTGGCCCCATGACTCCCCTCCAAGGCACATGTTCAGGCCCTAGACAGGGAAAAACAATCCCCCCCACCAAGGGCACCGAGAAACATATAGCAGTGTTAAGGGGGTGGCCCTTGCCCTTGTGGCACCCCCGAAGTCACAAATGCCCCCTCCCATCAGGAGATATTTGGGCCTTCAGGCTTCAACCTAACTCAAGCCTGGATAGGCCTCAATCCTTCACAGCAGTCCAACAAGATCTGGAGGGTCATAGGTTCCCCACGCTTGATCTAGCTCATTGTTGCCTACACACTGACAAGTAGTGGCTCTCCAGGGGTTTACACAGGAGTCTTTCCCAGTCTCACCTGGAGATACCAGGGATGAGACCCAGGACCTTTTGCACACAAGATGGGTGCTCTGCCATTGAGCAATGGCCCCCTCCCCTCTGATAAAGAAGCCATGGTGTAGTGGAGTGGGAACACTGGGTCCCAGAGCTCTGGCACTTTTTTCAGCGGATCCTAATAAATTAGCTAGTATGCTATAGACTGATTTTCTTTGGGGGTATCTATCTATAATGGATCAACACAGCTGCCTGCATTTTGGGTTGTCCTTGGGCTATGGTCATTGGGGCTGTAATGATGAGTGCCTGCACTTCAAAATTTAGTACTGAACTACCATTAAGTAGTACTGTACTAATAAGGAGGAAGTTATCACTGGCTACACACAGAGTGCCTTTCCCTTGCCACTCTGTAACCCCACAGCTAGGCCTGCACACAGCCAGAGTGGATCATGGGGACAATGGCCTAAAGGCCATGGTGGGGACTAATGGTTATCCGCAATGACTGGGTTCAGGCAACATGATAAACCACACCCAGGGGTTGACTATGGGTTGAGTGTGGGTTGTTGCTGAAATGTGGGTTATCGTGTTGTCTGAACCCACCTGCACTAACAAGCCATGGCTTCTTAACCACAACCAACCCACGAAGAGAACCCATGGTTGTTATTGGGCTGTGAACTGTGGGTTGTTCACCATGGTTTCTTATTTCAGCTGGGTTCAGACGATAACCCACGGTTCAACGACAACCCACGGTTCAACGACAACCCATATTCAACCCTGAGTGTGGGTTATCATGTTGTCTGAACCTAGTCAGTGTATTCATCCAGAAAGAAAGAGCACTCAGTGGCTTGCAGAGGGATCTGATAGGGGTTTGTACTGGAAAGTGACTCCCACTGGCTGCAATAGGGCTAACTAACTCCTTACTGCAGCCTTCTCCAACCTAGTGCCCTCCAGATATGTGGGACTACAACTCCCAGCACCCCCAGCCACTGGTCGGGCTGTATGTACTGCACGGGAGTATTATCGAAGAGTTGCCACGGCCACAATATAGTGAGAGTGTGTGTGCTGAATGCCGAGTATTGCCGAGATCCAACGATGAGAACCGTCATGTAAAATAAAACTAAAACTAGGATAAATTAATAAAATTGATTTAGGCTGGTTTATCAAGGATTGATTTGATGTACTCAATCTTTTGATAAATTAATTATTTTTGATTTTGTAGTCCTAAACTGTACTGGTTATATCTCACGACTAACCAGGACAATGTCCAAAAAACCAGTACTGTACTGGTAAAACCAGTACGTATGGTCACCTTAACTTATTATCTCTCATTTCAAGTTGTAAGGTCTACTCATGCATGACATTTCTGGTGTGTTCTATCATTCATAATTGGGCATATCATTGGTTTAGATAATTGTACGCTACAGCCAAATGAACAAGGCTGCAACGGTAAACCAACATATCTGGGAATTTACCATTGAACTAAATGGGACTCACTGCTGAGTTGACATGTATAAGATTTCACTGTCAATACAATATTACTTAATAGGATCATATACGCTTTTTGGAAACAGAAGGCTATCATATTCACTGGGGATCCATAACTGCGAAGCTTTTGGTGAACATTAGCATGTTAGAGGCACTCTTTTTAGCCCAACAAGTTAGAGGCCCATGAGGACTTATGGTAGAGCTCAGCCTCCCTGCTTCTTCAAGGCAGTCATTGGAAAGGTGATGGTAGAGCAGGGGCGGGGAACCTTGGGTCTCCTGGGGGCCAGAAGGCCACACCCCTTCCCCTGACCACTGCTGGTGGTTTCCCAGCTTTTGTGCAGCTTTCCCCCCATTCTAAAGGTTGAAATTCCTCTACTAAGGCTTAGTTACTGGCAGTAAAAGCTTTAACTACCATATGATGGTATTTTATTGAATTTTTGTTCCCATCCCTTCTGCCCCTGGTTCCACCCTCCTTTGCCTTCGGCCCCACCCGCCATTGGAACACAGCCCCCAAGAGCTTCTCTGAAATGGAATTCAGCCCTTGAACTGAAGGGGCTTCTCTAACCCTGTGGTAGAGGGAGAAGGAGGGGAGGGGCCCCCAACCTGAGCGGCAACCTCCTCCCTAAACTGCATAGCCAGCATGGGGTTGTAGCCAATGTTAGTCCTAATAGAGTAGACCCATTGAAATGAATGGGACTTAAGTTAGGCTAACATTGGATACAACCCACTGATTCTGAATGCCACAGCATTATAGATGGGGGTTTCAGGACTGGCCATTCAGCTAGCCCCTAACTTGAGCATTATACTGCGGGGTGAGCCCAGAACTTGATAAATGTGTTTTATTGTCATTTTAACTTTCAGTAAGCCACATTGGGAACCTGTTGAAGGGTGGGGGTATAAAACCAATAAACAATAAATAAAATGTGCAGCCCTGAACTTGAGCACTACAGCTGTAGATGGGCACAGAAGATTTCAGGACTGGCTTCACAGCAAACTAGCCACCCACCTGAGCAATAGAGTGAGGAAGGGAGGTTTTATAGCCCTTCTCCCCAAGCTATCACAGTTACTTTTTTTTTCCTTATTGAAAGGGCAGCAGGGATGAAATGGGCCAGTCCCTCCTTTCTTCGCTGTTAGGACATCTAATTGTTTATGATGTTGTTTTCCTACTGGAGGGCTTTGTTCACATTTAATCTGTATTAGGAGGATTTGTCCACCCCCCACTTTTTCCCCTTTTTCTTTTTTTTACAAAGTTATACTTTCCTGAATGCCTGGGGAATCTACTAAGTATGCAGAAGTGCTTGCCTTATCTGTGGGCCACCCATTTCACTGCCTTTCTGGATGGCAAATCATCACCACATTTATTATTATTAGAGAGAGAATAACAGATGTAACAATATTTTCTCTCTTTATGAGCTCTTTTCTACACAAACGGTAAATGCAATGGCTGGGTCAGCAGGCCTGTGTCTGCTGATCCCACCTCCAGGCTCTGTGTTAGAGCTGGAAGGCCTGAAAAGGGGAAATCTAGGTCAGGGGTGGGCAGAAGGTAGATCTCCAGATGTTTTGGATTTCAGCTCCCAGAAGCACCTGCCAGCATGGCCAATGCTTACTATTCCTAGGAGTTGGTCCAAAACATCTGGAGATCTACATTCTGCCCAGAACATGATCTAGGGTATATGCCTACAGATGCCTGTGTGCAGACTCTCACATGATTTTTGAATCCTAGTTGTGAAGAGTTCCAAATTGCATGGAGCATCTATGCCCATAACTCTGTCTGGGTGCAAGCACCCCTTTCAGATTTCCCAGCAAACGTGTCGATCTGGGGGTGGGACAGTGGGGTGCAGCAACATAGGGGGCAGGGCTATCAGGCACCTCTCCACATTTACTGTATGTCTGGAAACAATGAGTGAAGAGGGCTGTTCAACCAATCTACGAGTTTATCAGGACTTCTAGTATTAAATAATAATATTGGATTCTGTGCTTTGCCAGAACCTAGTTTCAGGGCATTAGCCTTGTTCCAAATTGGTAGCTTACTAATCAGAAATGGTTATCTTTCCCCCACTTAATAGGCCATATTGGCTGTAATCATGATTCCCTGCCCCACCATTCCTCCATTATAGCAGAATTATGCTACTCTTGCAATCTGTGGAGAACTCTGCAGCCCTGGAAAAGAGAGAGAGAGAGAGAGAGAGAGAGAGAGAGAGAGAAACAGGAAAGGTAGGCTATATTTGTTCCTGCTTTATATTTGCTTTCTTCCATTTGGCTAGATTTCACTTTTAACGCATGCTGAACTCTCGTGCCCTTCCATTCTTCTTTTGCTTTGCTATTTGATGGAAAATGCCTTTGCATTTTGTGCCATGCCCAAACAGGAAGCTGTTTTCTTAAGCAGCCCACATACTGATTCTATGAATTTTAATTTCCTTCCTTTCTCCGTTTAGGCAGTTTGTGGCCAACATATATTATTTTAAATCGCCTTTATTGAAATTGAATGCCCCAGTATCAGAATGACTCCCTGTGAAGATATGGAGCTTAATTGTCATATAACTGTTCATAGTTGCTCTGCTGCACTTATTCAATTGACCTAGGATAAGTTGGTACTTATGCAAATTCCCATAAGTTGCTAGACACCATTTTATTTGAGAATAAGATATTGTTGTTCCAACTTATAGTTTGCTAAAATGTTAAGTAGCTTAAAATATTTCTTGATCATATATATATTTCTTGATATCGCTTTTCCCCATCACTGCTTCTATTAAACCCAATAGCAAAGGCTATTTAAAAAATAGCAAAGGCTTTAAAAATTATTGTAGCACTCGAAGGCTCTAGATGTCACTGACTAAGTCAGTGGTTAGGTAATTTCAGACTCTGGGCTTAATGGTGTTACAGACCCCCTCTTCACACGAACATAATCCATTTAGGCATGCACGTGCACACGCACGCGTGCACACACACAGAAATAGCACTTCCTACACACAAGAGGGACTACCAGCAGACTTGGGGAAGCCCGAGCTTTGCAGAAGTACAAAAAATCTTAAGAAAGAAACTCGGGGTGAAAAAACACAAAACTGCACAATAAAAACTGAGCACGCTCGGTGGGCATAGAATGGTGAAAGAATGCCTATTGTGGGGGAAATGGAAAACTGGGAAGGTGGTTGCAGGAGGAGGAGAAACGGAATGAAGTGGATGGAATCCTAGACAGGCAGCCCCCCTCCACTGCAACATTTTGTCGCAGGTCCCACTTGCATAAATTTGTTTTCCTTCTCATTTTTTTGCTGTTATTCAGAAGTGTCATAAGGGGAAATGAGCTGTGACTTTTTCGCAGGGGCATGATGACTACATATAAGCTTGTCACAAATGAGGTCCTTTCCCTGAATGACAGAAGGAAATGAGAAAGGTGGAGTTCCTATGGCCCTCCCTGCCCTTTTGGAGGGGTGTGGTCAGGGAGACATCATTTTGAGGAACAAGAAGGTTACATTTCAGTTCAGGGTTTGTATTCCTGGATGTCTGGGTTCAGGCATCTGATCGCATTTCCTGGCTGGATTTCTAGATGTGTATGCTGGTAACAGAGATAGAAAGTCCAACTTAAGAGCTTAATATAATATTTTTGTACTATGAACTCACAACCTTTGCAAGGACTGCAGAAAAACAGTAACTTTCCCAATCAAAAGGAAACTCTTTTTTTCTTTTTCTTTTTAGCAATAGTTTCCCAGTTTTGCTTTTTCATTTATGAAAACTCACTCCCAAAGATTAATTAACATCAGTAGTGCTCAGACCCCGGGTAAAGAACTGCCTTCCACTGGGTCATTTCATTTACATATAAAAGATGTTGCTCTGGTGTCTGGAAAATAAGAGAGACAGTGACTGGGTTCGCACAACAACCCAATCAACTTCTTAAGTCTAACCTACTCATTCTAGAGTAGGGATAGGCGACCTGGTTCCCTCCAGATGTTTCAGATGACAACCTCCATAAACCCCAACTGAATATATTTCAGACCCTAAACTTTTACTTATAATAATTAAGTAGCACAATAGTGGTATGGCTTTTGTGTGTGTGTGTGTGTGTGTGTGTGTGTGTTTCCCTAGTAACTTCATAGCCATTGTAAATCACAGTCTTATATTGAGCAACTTGTACACAACCTTCACTTGCTTTCCTGCTATCTTTGGTCTGTTTGTACTTTGAATGATGGATGATTCAGTGCCACATAATGATAAAGTACGGGTACATTCTCAGAATTTGAGTCTGTTATTTGAAAGGATGCATGTACGTGCTCACATCAGCCATGGACTTCGGTTACTATCCATTTATCTGCTTTCCTTGAATCAGTGTGTGTGTGTGTGTGTGTGTGTGTATTAAGGAATAGGCTATCAACCATCAATGTTAGATGACTAAATGAGTGAGAATAGTTCCTTCTCCCTCTATATAAAGATTCAGAAATGAGTTGATGATCATATGAAGAGTTACAAGAACTGTACAGATCCAGAATTTCAGGCAGGCAATACTACCTAGGGCACAATCCTATCAAATTATCATCAGGACACAATCCTAGCCCCTGAATCCCAAAGCTTGCAAGCATCCAATGCAGAGCGGGAGGAGTGGCGGAGGTGATCTCTACCTCCCGCTCTGCATTTTAGCTAGATGGCTGTTTTCAGCCATTTAGCTGAGGCCCTTCAGAGTGGGAGGGAAGGAATATGGAGTGCCATCAGGATACATTGTATCCTGGCAGCCCCAGTCCCCGGCCCTCCCCACCCTCCAGAATGCCCCTTTTACCCCCTAACTTCAGACAGGCAGCCAGTGCGGTTCTTTCTGTGTCAGCTACAAGGGCAGGGGGGAAGGTGGATCAGAATGTGGATTCCCCTTCTGCAACTTTAACTGTATGCTCCCAGCCAACGATTAGTTATTGGGGATTTCCTGTGAGGTGGAGGGGAGATTTGCCCCCAGTCTTTGACCTCTTTTGTGTGACACCCTTCAATACTGGAAGCAGTGGATTATGTCCCGGAGTGTCCTTGTGAGGCTAAAAATGCCACTGTCAGTCTCTCCTTGGCTTTTCCATCCCTTTAGGATCATTGTTGCCCCCTCTGCACCCCCCAGTTTGTCTATGTCCTTAGAAGATAATAGGTGTGGTATTGAGTGTGCATTGTTTTCCCAACAGGGTCAGTGGCTAGAACCTTAACTCATTAATTCAGGGAGTTTCTTTATAGGGATCTGCCATGTAGTAAGCCCCCTGCCCCCCCCCCCTCTCTGCTGTATGTTATGCTCATCAGGCAGCATGAGTACCCTCTAGTGGAGATTAAGAGAAAAAACAATCAATAAAAGATACAATTCATAAGACAGTCTGACATCAATGTTAGGTTGCATCCTGTCTGGATAATGCTATTTCATTTTGTTGCTTTTGCTTTAGAAGACACTAGGGCTGAAATGTCAACATATGATTTGGTATTTAAATGTACAATTTAACATTAGAAGAAGGTAGAATTATGCATGCTTGTAAAATTGACAAATACCTGAAAAGAGCAAGTCAAACAGTATAATTTGCTTCTTTATATTCATTCAACACATTATACTTTCTGAATACCAAGCTGAATGATAAGCACCTTCTGTCTAATTGTGTCTTCTTCAATATGAATATTTTCCTTTTCTTTTAAAACTGATTTTAATACAAAAGGAAAGCATACAATGTTTACAGCTGAAGATTTGTTTTAGCATCTACCACTTCACTAGCTAGTCGCGAGTGCTTATGAATGAAGCACCTACGTTTTGAAACCATGGATTTTGCTGTTCATTTTTGATCTTGTGACATATCTGATTAAGATACTTTTGTGACATTATGGGGGGGATCTACACTAGGGATTTTTACCAGCATTGTAATGCCTGACTGTGAAGGATTGAGGCCTACTCAGGCTTAAGTTTGCTGAAGCCTGAAGGCCCAAACACTTCCCTAGATTAGTTGAAGCCTGAAGGCCCAAACACTTCAGGATGGGAGGGGGAGTTTGAGAGTTTTAGTTTACCCAATAGAAGTTAAGAATTATATATCCTGTTCAAAGTCACATGATTATAACCTTCCAATCCTGGGAAGGCTATATATGTGTGGGGTGTGGTCAGCTAGCGGCAGAGAGAGACTGACTGCAGAGGAGAGAGGTAGTCTGAAGTTAAGCTAGAGAACCTTGTATTAGTTGTTTGCTTTATTTTATCATACTTGCTTTTGAATTACAACTGCTCTATTAAGTAAATACCCTAATATTATAAGTAAAGTGCTGTTGTGTAACCTGGTTTGTTGGAGTGACTTATTCACCACGTCTAAAGCCTACACCCATGCTACTGGAAACAGGCAAAGGATTTGATCTCCTGGAACGGGAGAGGCTTTGAGAAGAGGCAGAGATCTTCCAAAGGCAGGTCGAGGGGTCCCTGCAGTAGCGGAACCTTGACAGATGGTGGCAGTGGAGCGATCCTGAACAGTGAGATTAAGCACTCCAAACAGTAATTGGGTTTTTTACTAATAGAGCTGGCAAAAGCAGTGTATGTTTTAACTTCAGGACTGCGGAATAGGGACCCAGTGAGGCAATTAAAATGAGCCAATATCTCTCCATGAATAAAACTGCCCTGATTGAGCAGTGTAAAAAGGACAATTTGCCATGGGAGGAGAAAACAGCAGAAGAACTGAAAGTTATGCTGATCTCCCAGGCGGCAATAGAAGGAGCTGCACACTCTAGCCCTAGTGTAGCAGGACCCCAAACAAAAGAGTGGGAGCTCCGTGAACAGGAACTGCGGCTAGTGGCAAAGCAGAAGGAAGAAGAGACCAGGTTAGAGTGGGAACGGCTTCGACTGCAGCAGGAGCAACTTAAGGCCCAGGAAGAACAACGCAGACACGAGGAAAAGTTGCTGCAGGAGCAACTTAAGGCCCAGGAAGAACAACGCAGACACGAGGAAAAGGTGCGGGAAGAGCAACACAGACATGAGGAAAAGCTGCACCAGGAGAAACTTCAAGCCCAGAAAGAGCAACTTCAAGCCCAGAGAGAGCAACTTCAAGCCCAAGAAGAACAACGCAGACATGAGGAAAGGATGATGAAATTGAAAGAGGAGCAGCCTGTCAGAGTTACCCCGAAGGACTTCACAGCATACACCCCTGGAGACCACTTTTGAAAGGGCAGCACAGAAGTGGGGACTGCAGGAGGGTGATTACATGAAGTTTGTGCCTAATTTAATCAAAGGGGAGCTGGCAGAGATTTATAATAGCATGCCAGAGGGGGAGGCTGTTTCCTCTGCTCAATTCAAAGAAACGGTGTTTAAAAGGTTCAGGTTAGGCCCTGAGCACTTTTAGGAAAAAGTTCAGAGGGTTAACACCTCAACCTGGTAAATCTATGGTAGAGTTTGCAACAAAATTAAAAAACCTGCTCCTAAAATGGGTGGATGAAGCAAAAGCTGACAACAGGGAAAAGGTGCTAGAGCTTATGGCTCTGGATCAGTTTTATTTTCGGTTGCCCAGAGAAATAAAACTGAAGGTTAAGGATAAAGATCCTGAAACTGTAAACCAAGCTGCAGAAATGGCTGACAAACTGATTGAAAACCGGGAAGAGTTAGGCCCCAGGATTGAGTCTGAGAAGAAGGGGGGGAAATGGGAAGCCCCAAGTAAAAAGGAGTTCAAAAAACCTCCTTTTGATCCTTCTCACCCCAGAGACCGTGCCTGTTATTCGTGTGGTCAGACAGGCCACATCAGGAGTAGCTGCCCCAAGTTACAAGCAATAACACCAGCTAACCTAGGTAGTCCTAAACCCGAACAAACCAAGCCACAAGGTGTAGCAAGCATAAAAAACCCTTATAATTGTGGATTTGTGATCACCAACAGGGAAGAGGTTAATAATCAGTTTAAAGAACCTGTTTATGTAAAAGATAAGACCATCATGGCGATGTTGGATTCTGGAGCTGATGTTTCTCTGATCCGAGCAGATTTGGTGACACCTGAAGATTTGGTACCAGGAATGTCTATTGAGATCCAGGGAGTGAATGGTCCCTCCTTTGAAGTCCCAGTAGCAAGGTTATCCATAGAATGGAGGGGTTGGCGAGGTCTGTATGAAGTTGGAGTGATGGAACCTCCAACCCAATTTGCCCCTATCATTGTGGGAAAGGATATAATGGGACCAGAAGCTCAAATATGTGTGGTAACCTGCAAGCAAAAGGAAAGGGAGGAAACTTCAAGGCAGGACCAGGCAAAAGCTAATGTAAAAGAAAAGGTACTAGAGGTACAACCCA
Organism: Shinisaurus crocodilurus; assembly: GCA_021292165.1. Taxonomy (NCBI): domain Eukaryota; kingdom Metazoa; phylum Chordata; class Lepidosauria; order Squamata; family Shinisauridae; genus Shinisaurus; species Shinisaurus crocodilurus. Next base: position 175,480,719 of record CM037880.1, on the reverse strand, counting down.
CAGTGATTCCGGAAGGTCCAAAACCAACCCCAGACCCTCCCCAAACCGAAACAATAGAACAAGCCTCCATGCAACTTGTAGACGTGAAAGCCAGTGAAACAACCGAGGCAGGTGGTTCTGTAGAGGAGAAGGCGCTAGAGACCCCTTTTCCTGATTTAAGAGGAGTAGAGGAATTCAAGCAAGAAGTCCTCAGTGATCCTAGTTTGGAGCCTCAGAAAAGAGTTGCTCTCCCTCAAGAGAGGCCCTTCTCTGAGGAAAGAAGGGAGCAGATTATTTGGGAGAAAGGATTGCTGTATAGGCTGTGGTTACCAAAAACCCAAGAGTTAACCTGGGAACCACTAAAGCAACTGGTAGTACCTAACCAATTCCGGCTAAGGTTACTAGAACTAGCCCATGATGTGCCATGCGCAGGGCACTTGGGGAAAAACAAGACTAAACAAAGGCTCATGGCAAACTTCTTTTGGCCTGGAATTGCTAAGCAAGTAGCAGAGTACTGCAGGTCTTGTGAAACCTGTCAGCATGTGGGGAAGGCAGGGCATCACAGTAAAGCCCCTTTACAGCCTCTGCCTATTATAGGAGAAGCTTTCTTTAGGGTGGGCATGGATATTGTAGGGCCTTTCACTAAACCCACCCGCAAGGGAAAAAAGTACATCCTCACAGTGGTGGATTTTGCCACAAGATACCCAGAAGCAGTAGCACTAGCCTCTATAGATGCTGCATCTGTAGCTGAGGCTTTGCTAACTATATTTTGCAGAACTGGATTTCCCTCTGAAATCTTAACAGATTGTGGGTCAAATTTCCTCTCCGAGATAATGGAGTGTCTGTGGAAGTGTTGCGGGGTAAAACACTTGAAAACCACTCCTTATCACCCCCAATGCAATGGAATGGTGGAAAGATTTAACGCCACACTCAAAGGAATGATTAGGGCTTATGTAAACACACACCCAAATGACTGGGATGACAAACTGCAACACCTACTCTTTGCCTACAGGGAAGTTCCACAGGAATCAACGGGATTCTCACCTTTCGAGCTGTTGTATGGCAGAAGAGTGAGAGGCCCTCTTGATCTCCTGAGGGAAAACTGGGAAGGTAAACTCGTAGAAAACAAAACCTCTGTGGTGGATTATGTGTTAAATCTTAGACAAACCCTTGATACACTCTGTAAACTAGTTCAAGCCAATGTAACCAAAGCCCAAGAGGTGCAAAAGTTCTGGTATGATCAAAAGGCACGCTCTAGAGTATTTGAGGTAGGGGATCAGGTAATGATATTTCTTCCCCTGCGCAAAGACAAGCTTAAGGCTGCTTGGGAAGGCCCCTACACAGTCAGAGAGAAAATGGATGATTTAACCTATGTGGTGGTTAAAGAAAAATCTGAAAAAAGACCCAGGGTAGTACATGTAAATATGATGAAGCCACACTATGAGAGGAGTGGAGTAGTTTTACAGGTGCAGAAGGTGCCAGAGGTAGTATACTTAGGGCACAGGGTTGGAAATGGTCATATCACACCATTATGGGACAAGGTTGAAGCTATCAGAACCTGGGACATACCTACAACCAAGAAACAGGTCAGGTCATTCTTGGGATTTGCTGGGTATTACAGGAGATTTGTTCCCCATTTTGGTGAAATTGCTGGACCTTTGACTGATTTAACCAAGAAATGTAAACCTGACAAAATTGTGTGGACTGATGAATGTCAAAGAGCTTTTGATAGACTAAAGGACATTCTAAGCTCAAGGCCCGTGTTAAGAGCACCTGACTTTGAGAAAACCTTTATTGTGGCTACAGATGCCTCTGAGACTGGCATAGGTGCAGTATTGTTACAAGACTATGACTCTGTTAAACATCCAGTAGCCTACCTGAGTAGGAAGCTTCTACCCAGGGAGAGAAACCTGTCTACGATCCAAAAGGAATGTCTGGCAGTAGTGTGGGCTCTGGACAAGCTCAAGCCTTATGTTTTTGGGCAAGAATTTACTTTATGGACTGATCATCATGCCTTACAATGGATACAAACAATGCAAAATACCAACTCCAAGCTTCAGAGATGGTCTTGGAAATTGCAGGAATTTCAAATGAACATTGAACATGTGCCTGGGAAGGAGAATGTGATAGCCGATGCTTTGTCTAGGAAATAACCAAAAAACAGTTGCTTTTTTGTGTAGGTTAACGTTTCACAATTCTCTTCTGTAAAAGGGAAATTGTTCCACTCGAGGAGAAGGGGGGGAAGATGTGAAGGATTGAGGCCTACTCAGGCTTAAGTTTGCTGAAGCCTGAAGGCCCAAACACTTCCCTAGATTAGTTGAAGCCTGAAGGCCCAAACACTTCAGGATGGGAGGGGGAGTTTGAGAGTTTTAGTTTACCCAATAGAAGTTAAGAATTATATCTCCTGTTCAAAGTCACATGATTATAACCTTCCAATCCTGGGAAGGCTATATATGTGTGGGGTGTGGTCAGCTAGAGGCAGAGAGAGAGACTGACTGCAGAGGAGAGAGGTAGTCTGAAGTTAAGCTAGAGAACCTTGTATTAGTTGTTTGTTTTATTTTATCATACTTGCTTTTGAATTACAACTGCTCTATTAAGTAAATACCCTAATATTATAAGTAAAGTGCTGTTGTGTAACCTGGTTTGTTGGAGTGACTTATTCACCACGTCTAAAGCCTACACCCATGCTACTGGAAACAGGCAAAGGATTTGATCTCCTGGAACGGGAGAGGCTTTGAGAAGAGGCAGAGATCTTCCAAAGGCAGGTCAAGGGGTCCCTGCAGTAGCGGAACCTTGACACTGACTCACTGGAATGTCACATGACGCTCACCCCAAACCTGCCTCTTCACAACTATTTCTGCCATCATATCCCTGATTTTTTCAGACCAGTTATATCTGTTTTTGTATGTTGCATTTCCCCCCGAGGTACATATTCCAGCGTGTGCTAAACTTGCAGTACTGTTTTTTGGGGGGGAGTGGCTTCAGTGGGTTGGTGGGCTGGGTGGGGAGTGGGGCTGCAAGCGGAAGTGCCCCACTAGCTTTGCCCCATGAGAGGTGGGAGGACTGCAGCAAGCGGCACCACAGCCTCCTCCTCTTCTCTCCCCATCCCCTTCTCCATGTTTTTTTTTGTGAGGGGGCAGGAGGAGCTGTCAATTACTTCTTTTTTTCTTCCCCCCCTTTTTAAAATCTCCACACCTTCGCTCATTTGCAAACCTGCACATAGCTTAATGGAGCCAAAAAACCCCACCAACAAATGAAGCCTAAAGGGCCATTTCCCTGCACACATCACCTCTCCAACTCCTCTTACTTCTCCCACCATTGCATTTGTGTGTGACACAAGATCACATTTTCAACACAGTGGAAACTGTGCTCAACTCATTAGCATGTGCCCCAACACTGGTAAATGCAATTTGCATAAATACCATGATGGTACTCCCTGATACATGGAAAGGGCTCTAGTGTAGATCCCTCCTATTACATATGTTAACATGCCTGGCAAAATATTGTTTTAAATTCTGAAAGTAGAAGCCTGTGTATTTCTGCTCTCCATTTAGGGCACAATCCTGTACAAGTTTCCACAGAAAAAAGCCGTACAAGTCCCAGCATTCCCCAGACAGCATGACTTACCGTATTTTTTCTGTCTAAAAATGCATAGGACTTCACCCTTAGGCAGTTAACAGCACAATCCTATACATGTAAAATCAGAAGTATGTCCCATTGAGTGAAGAGGGTATAGGATTGCAGCCTAAATCCCATTCACCTCAACAGAATTTTAAGCAGCCTAACTGTGTACATTAGGAGTGGGGAAGCTGCAGCCCTCAGCCAAATTTCATGGGGCCCTAATAATGCTGACCACAGAGATGGGAAGGAAGAGAGAACGGAGAGAGAGAGAGCACTTTGACTCTGTTGCGGATTTATCTGACATCCATAGTTGTAGCCAATATTAGTCCTACGTAGAGTAGACCCATTGAAATGAATGGGTCTTACATTAGCCATGACTAAAAAGTTCTGTTCATTTCAATGGGACGACTCTATGTAGAACTAACATTGGACACTACCCTGTGGTGAGATGTACTATATTTCCATCATCATCATCATCATCATCATCATCATCATCATCATCATCATCATCATCATCATCATCTCCTCTTCTAAATTTGCATATATATAAGCAGGGTGCAGCCCTGCTTATTCCTCCGTGTGTTAGTGCTTGCATGGCAGATGCTGTCTGAAGTGGGCTTTGGTTGACTTAAATAACAGAAATATGTGAGGCAATAAAATACTGTCCCTGCTAGAATAAGCGAGATAGTCATGTAGTTCTTCCTTTATTGTAATGATGGCTGGTATGAACTTCCATTTAATTTTTTTCATTCTTTCTATGTAGGCCAAGGCTGAGTATCAACATTTCATGTCTAAAAATGGTATTACATGACCTCACCACAATTATCCATGCTTTGATAACATCCAGATTGGATTATTGTAGTGCATTATACATGGGGCTACCTTTTATAAGGGTTTAGAAACTGCAGCCAGTACAGAATGCTGAAGAGCAAGATTGATAATGGGGGCTCACCATTAGCAATGTTATTTTTCCAGTCTTGAAATATCTGCACTGGTTTCCTGTATGCTTCAGGGCTGAATTTTAAGTACTGATTTTGACTCCAAAGGCCTAAATGGTCTGGAACTAGGGTATCTGAAGGATGGCATTCTCCTGTATGAACCTGCCCAATTACTGAGATTATGAGAAATCCTGCTCCGAATGTCCCAGCCATCAGTTATTAGGTGGATGGCTGCTGGAGAAGGCCTTTTCTGTTGTTGCACCCCATGTTTGGAATACTGTCTCCAGGATGGTCCACCTGGCATCCATACTGCTTTCTTTTAGTGCCAGATGAAGGCAATCTTATTCTCCTGGGGTTCACTGATTATGTGCTTTAATGCTGCAGGTCTTTTATTGTTTTATGCTTGTTTTTTGTATGTGATGTTTTATTATTGTTATTGCCTAACTTTTTAAAAATATTTTGTGAACCATCTTGAATAATTCTGTGGAAAGGCAGGATAAAAAATATTGCTTAAAAATGAATAGGTAGTGTTTGCAAAGGGGTCTAGCACCTGGTACAGGAGAGATTCCTAGGCAAAGAGCATATTTGTCCTATATGTAATGCGCTCTCCCTCCCCCCCTCTCTCTAGCTCCATCTAATCCACTGGAACTCCACAATGTACCACAGTATTGATGAGGCAATGGGGAAGAAGAACGGCATAGCCATTATCGCTTTGTTTGTGCAGGTAACTTTCTCATTTCAGGAAATGTGCAAGGTCACTTCCCCATCTCCAGTTTTGCCTTCCTTTCTAAAGAGTTGCTTAAATTACATTAAAATGTGGAGCCCTCTCCTGCCTTCCCACTCCTCCAAAGACAATAAGGGAAACTAGTTTCAGAGGGAGGGAGAAGAGGGTTCTTCACCCTGCCTGAAAAGAACTTGCCCCAGAAAGGTTTACAAATGAAACTCTTTCTGCTCCTCACCAGCCTGTGCCAGAAAGAGCCTCCCACGTCCTGCCACAAGAACTCAGGAGATGGCTCAGTCTTCCTCTTTCTACCAACTCCTGTATTAGATACTTCTGCTCTCTCTACCAGCTTCTGAGTTAGGTACTGAATTAGACCATTGGTTCATCTAGACCACAGGCGCAGGACCTCAGGCCCATGGGCCAAATCTGGCTCACCTGGGCCCCCCAAATGACTGCTCCTCCTTTCCTTGGCCCAACCAACCTCTTTCCCCCCAATCACCTGTTGTTTTGTACTTTCTCAGCTTTTGCATGTCCCCCAAGGCCCAAGCTTTAGGGCCTCTCCTAAGGCTTAGTTACTGGCAGTGAGAGCTTTAAGCTAAAAAACGCTGGTATTTTTGGTAATGTGCCTCTCCCCCATTTTGCCTTGCCCACCACTGGATTGAAACCTCCAAGAGCTTTTCCAAAATTATACTTCACCCTCGGGCTGAAAGAAATTCAACACCCTTGGTCTAGACTTGCTGTGATCTCCAGGGCCTCAGGAGGAGAGCGGTCTTTCCCTGTACCTGTTACGTGAGATTCTTTTAAAAGCAGATAGCAGGGACGGAGTCTGAAACCATATGTTCTATCACTCAGCTATGACTGCTCCCCTGTGTCCTTTGTAGTAGACCTTCTTCTGGTCACAGTAGGGCAGGCTTATCCAACCTGGTGCCCTCAAAATGTTTTGGACTTCATCGCCCATCAACCCCAGCCAGCATGGCCAATGGCCAGGAATGCTGGGAGTTGTAGTCCAAAACAACTGGAGGGCACCAGGTTGGGGAAGGCTGCATTAGGGTGACCAGAGAGAAAGCAGGTCATGGCTTGTGAACTTTTAATAGTTATATTGGAGAAGGAATTTCAGCAGGTACAATGTGCCATGTAGGGCTGTTTGAAGCCATGCTCACCAGATTTCCCTCTTTCAAACAACCATTAAATGTAGAAGAAGCATCTGGTCACCCTGTTTAGAAGCCCCCGTAGCTAATAGAATTGGAGTACTGTGGAACTACTGTGAACTTCAATGGTAGTACTCCGAAAGCTTTATCACAACCAACAGAAAATGGTCCCCTTGAAATATTTATTTATTTAATATATTTATTCACTGCCCACCAGCCAAAAGGCTCCCTGGGCGGTTTCCAAAACACAACACAAAAATAACAAAAATAGTATAAAAACACAAACATATTAAAATATAACACAATCAAAACAAGCAGCCAAATAGTTTCTAGAAAAAAGGAAGTTGTCATTCATAGCTGAAACTGATTTTATTTTTTGGCTTCTGTTAATTTGTCATGTGTTATAACTGTGTTATAAATGTCTCCAAGACTCCTGTGTTTGAATGTAAAAGTATATTGATTATGGTTCTGACACAGAGATGGGACTATTACAAATAAGGAAAGTAGCTCTCAGTATCCTAGAGGACGGTTCCATAATTGCTTTGGAAACTGCCCTCCAATTTCAGCAAAGCTGACCTTGGAGTTACTCAAAAAGTTGTATAAAATTGTGAAATAAATCTCTTTAGGTTAATACACATCTCCACTTCTCAACTCAATTTAATCAATGGGTAGTGGGGTTTTTTGTTTGTTTTTGCATTGCTAGTTATTTTTATTTTAATGGAAAATGTCTGTTCACATCTTTAAGTTCGGTGTGCTCTTTGATTAATGGTCTTTTGGAAGAAAACCAGGTTCAGTCAATGGATTTGATCCAGCTGTAGTTGTGGGCAACCAGGTGTACATAGCAACCAGCAGCCCAGGATGTGGATGCATATCCCCATTTGCATCAACCCATATATCCAGCCAGATCAGTAGAACTTAGAAGAGCATCACATCGTGGATGGGAATATGCATCCATTCATCTGTGTTATTGCACAATATTTAAGGAATAGACTTCCTCTCAAGCTATTGAAGATCATGGACATTGGTCAACCCAGCACAAATTAGAATTTCTTCTGAAAACAAAGATGTTACTTGAACTGTGGCTACTGTTGCCTTAGCAGCTGCAAACAATGACAAACCTATTATGATTCTCACATAGTGGATTGTAACCAACCTGCAAGCTCAGAACTTTCTTCCTTATGAGTGAATTGCTGTGTGCTCTGTACATTTTAAAGTTGCCGTTTATACTTCTGTTGGATCAGTTGGATTTATTTATTGTTCAAGTGGTTAGTTTGGTCTGACATTTTCTTGTTATGGCTCATGGCTAAAACAAATAAAATCTAACTGAACTGAGCAGAACAGATGTACATCTGCATTGGAAACACATGCAGAAGGCTGCTTAACCATGCAAACTCCTCTTGCTGGATTGGAGCAAATGTTTGGATATTTTAAAAATACATTTGCATCTAATTTTTTTAAAAAAACCCTAAAATAACAAAGCTTCTCTGGGCCTGACAAAAGCCCCATGTGCGTGCAATGTCTGGATGGATCATGGATGTATTATTTATTTATTATTTATTTATTTCTTATATTTATTAATTGCCCATCTGTGTTCCCCCACTCACTTTACTAGGGTGGGAAGCTGTGTCCTCACCCTTTGTCCTCATAGGTATGGGAATGGGTACAAAGAGTCACAAGACTGGGGCGCTTTTATTTATTTATTTATTTATTTTAATTTTATTTATTTATAAAATGTATTACCTGCTTTTCTTTATAAATAATCACAAAGTAGGATACAAAACCAATAAAGCATAGTATCGTATGACCCTTTCCATGTGTATGGTAGGGGCAGTTTTCAGCGGAACAAGGCTGACCTCTTCAGCCATGTACAGAACTCAGCTTTTTGTATATACTGCCAGTTCTCAAAAAACTGAATTAGGTGAATGGTGTTGACATGCACATGCTCAGTGGTACAGCACATGCTTTGCATGCAGAAAGTCCCAGGGTCAATCCCCAGCTTCTCAGGTAGGGCTAGGAAAGAATCCTGCCTGAAATCCTGGAGAGCCGCTGCCAGTCAGTGTCAACAGTACTGGGCTAGATGGACCAAGGGTCTGACTCCTATGTTCTTATGTTTCTTTCAACCACTGGATGTGCAGCCATTTTATGTCCCATGTTGTGTAGTGGATAGTGTCAAACTAGGACTGGGGTTCTAATCCCCACTCAGTGATGATGATGACCTTGGACCAGTCGCTGTCTCCTAATCTAACATATGTAAGGCTGTTGTGAGGATAAAATGGAGGGGTGGGAAACATATATGCCACCTTGAACTGCTTGGAGGAATGGCAGGATATAAAATGAAAGGAATAAAATTATTTACTCTCAACTTAATGCACAAAGCCACTGACAGCAGAAGAAGATACAAACTTAACAAACCCCTTTTGTGCACTTTTTAGAGCTGAGCAAATGGTAACCTTGGCCTCTTTATTTATCACCCAATGATGCCAGATTATGACATGACATCCAATAATTACTGAAACATTAAGGCGAAAAGAGGCGAGTTGACTTATTCTGAAGTTTGATACCTTGGTACTACACTTCTGTCTGTTTTAGTCTTGTCTAGTCTAGTCGCCTTTCTGCCAACTGCTTTTTTGGGCATCATTGCTTGAACTTCATGCATAAGGTCATTCAATTTGGGAGAAATGAGCACAGAACTGGCTTCAGTTCTTGATGACCTTGTCAGTACGAAGGTTTCAGGGGAGGGAATGCCAGTCATAGCACTGTATGTCAATCTTTATTTACTGTGCATTTCATTTCAGATAGGAAAGGAACATTCAGGCCTAAAGGCTGTGACTGAAATTCTGCAAGACATCCAGTACAAGGTAAAGAATGGTTCAAGAGAAGAAATAATACTTGTTTCACTGACTAATTTGGGATTGGGTATTTACAGTGACCTGAATCTAGGGTGAAGGGATGTCAGAAATATAAATGTAAAATGTGTATAGAGGCCATAATGTGAAAGCATTTAATAAGAGATCAGTATCATGTAGGAATGGTGAACTTTTGGATCCTATTGCTCACACTTTAGCAATGATTCCGTTGACAAAAAAGTGAATTTTAAGCCATATTATATGGTGCCAATTTAAACTCATCTAACAAGAAAGATGGAACATCTATGTACACCATTGCTCAAAAGCCCACTGTCCTTATCCTACAACATGCATTAGGGTTGCTTCCTGTGTTATGGCTTGAGTTCACAGAAACACTCTCATGAATGATAACATATCAAATATAGTAGCATAGGAAACCATTCTCCTTTGCTTAAAAACATATTATATTGAGGTGACAGGATTTTTTAGTTATTTTTTTTTAATATCTTGCCTTTCCATCATTTCCATAAATGATGCCCAAAGTAATAAAACCAAGATTAAAACAAAAACTTAATTACAACACAGGCAACACAGAGGAAGTTAACCTGGCAACCTCGGCAGGGAGTTCCATAGCAGGGGGAGTTCCTGGGAGCAGCCACCGAGAAGGTCCACCCTAGCATCTTCACTAAATGTGCCTCCAATGGTGGAGGGTCATGAGAAGTTAAGGGTGCAATCCAATGAAGCTGCCCGTAACCTTCTGAAATTGGAGGATTACTATCCTATGCATGGCGGGAGAAGTGCAGAGGTGAAGGTAGCTTCTGCACTCCTCCCACCATGCAAAACACTTAGATGGCCGATTTCAGCCATCTAAGTGTTCGGCCTCAGAGTGGATGGGAAGGAGTGCAAGGTGCCACCAGGATACTTTGTATGCTGGCAGTGCCCGTCTCCTCCCCACCCCACCCCTTCCCCAGAACTCCATCTCTGAGGTCACTCTTATGACCTCAGAGCTGCAGCCAGCATGGTTCTTTCCACACCAGCTGCAAGGGCGGGGGGCGGGTGCTCCGACGAGTTTGGAGTCCCAGCTGCAACCTTAGAGCGGGCTTACGAGGTTCGGAGCTGGGATTCTGAAAAATTCCATGGCTGTCTAGACTTTGTCTAGCTGTAAATCAGAAACACTGTCCAAATTTCAGTGCCCCCCTCCCCAAGCTTAGCACGGCCCCATTTCATAGATTTCAGAGATCATAGAGTTGGAAGGAGCCTACAAGGCTATCGAGTCCAACCCCCTGCTCAATGCAGGAAACTAGAGGAGGGGTCTCCCATCCAAGTAATAACCAGGCTTGACCCTGCTTAGCTTTCCACGCTCAGACAAGCTGAGCCAGCATAATGGGACTTCAGGCAGTCATTGAACACACACAGACAGGGAGAGAGAGAGGTTCCTGCAATCCTAAACACACTTACTTGGTTGTAAGCCATTGAATTTAGTGGAACTTACTTCTGAGTAGACATGTGCTGCCAGAGAGGAGGTAACATTTTCAGAAAGTAGCACTATAATTCCTAGATCAAATAGAAGAAATTTGTAATCTATTTGAAAAGAAGCCACAATATTTCTTTATTAAATTTCCAACTTTGTCTGGAGAACTGGGCAGGAGGGGAGGGGCCATTCCTGATACCAACTGAACTCAAGCAACTGAACATCAGCCAAAAGGTATTAGGGAGATTTTGAAAAAATCCCAAACCCCAAAACCTTGGGAAGGAAGTTAAAAACAAGTTACAGGGTTCTTTAGCTTGCAGTCCTACACCCACTTATCAAAGAGTAAGTCTCATTATATCAGTGGAATTTACTTCTGAGCAGACATACCGGTATATTGTCATTTGCCAAGGCAAAACTAAGGATGATTTCTGGGAGATTATTATAATTAGATAACAAGTTTTATTGATTTGATGACCTTCAGTGTTACAATTTGTTTGCTTGTTTGCCCACTGCATGCGTTTCCATTTAAAGTGTGCTGTTTTCTCTTAAGAACTAGAGACAAGACTGATTTCTGTTACATTTTCAGGGAAAGTCCAAGACAATACCTTGTTTTAATCCCAACACACTATTACCAGGTGAGTATTTATTTCTATGCCACAAAAACTTTACTGGAAAATGTATATGTACAGTTAACTTTCATTGCAGTCTCATCTTAAACCACTCGTGCACCTTCTGCTTCTCTATAAATCCTTTGGCAACCTTTCAGTCTGAACAACACTTTTAACTTAACTGGATTACCAGCAAAGATAGCTCTGAACATGGTATATCCCATTTAAGCAGCAGAGATTATGAATGGTGTCTGTCGGCACAGTACATATTGAGTACCCACCAGGTAACATTTGTATTTTTCACACTGATGAGTCATAGTTCTCAAAATACCTGTCTCTGCATTGCGTCAAAGTGTAATTCCCACAGAATTCAGGCAGCTGGCATTTCCACTGGCAATTATAGCTTGGTACAGATAATTTATATAGCATTTTTACAGTGCAGAGTGTTTTAGAGTGTTTATCTTCTTTGTCTAGGTCGAAGATAAGTTGCTATTCTTCCCACATTATAGATGGATGGACATCTGAGGTTGCCTTGCCCATAGGAAGGTTCCTTATACTGAGTCAGACCATTGGTCCATCTAGCCCAGTACTGTCAACACTGACTGGCAGCGGCATACCATGGTTCTATCTGGAGAAGTTGGGGACTGAACCTGGGACCTTCTGCATGCAAAGCATGTGATCTGTCACTGAGCTACAGCCCTTCCTCATTGTTCACACACATAGCAGACAGATACAGGGCTGTAGAGAGGCAACTGGGGACCCAGGGCAAAATATAGTCTTGGGGTCTTCCTCCTTCCTCCCCTTCCCCCCAAACTGCTGTTAGTAGATAACAGTATAATCAAGTACATGGAATATTGACAGAATTAATGTAATATATAGTTTGGTATTAAATGATGATTTATTCATTCATTAATGAGAGCCAGTGTGGCGTAGTGGTGAGAGTGTTGGACTGGGACTTGGGAGATCTGGGTTCTAGTCCCCGCTCGGCCATGAAGCTCACTGGGTGACTTTGGGCCAGTCACTGACTCTCAGCCTAACCTACCTCACAGGGTTGTTGTGAGGATAAAATGGAGAGGAGGAGGAGGATTATGTAAGCCGCCTTGGGTTCCTTGGAGGGAAAAAGGTGGGGTATAAATAAATAAATAAATAAATAATGACCATCAGTGCCAATTCACTAGCCAGGCAACCCTATTTTAATGGAATGCAAAAACTTTACAATCCAAGAAAATTACAAATCACAGTATCTGTAAACGTTATTTACAGTGACTAAAATTAGGAGTAGAAATTATCAAACATTCACATAATTCAAACAAAAAGTCCTTATTACAATAATTAATTCTGGTCTTGGACCGTAATAAAGATTTGATTGATTTGAATAATTAATTAATCATCTAATACTTAAACAGGCAGCCTACTTGAATGACTCCTTGCTTGCTTTCATTTTGGTGAATCTATCAATTAAATGGTCAAAAGAGATTTACTTTGACTAAAGATACACTTCCCTGACTACTGTTATTGACTATTCGTAGGGTAATGCATATTTGCAGATTTTCCATGCCTTTGGCATGAATTTGGTTTAGTGCAATCAGTGTGTAGGGTTGTGGTGTGTGTGTGTGTGTGTGTGTGTGTTTGCCCTGGTTGTTACACAGTCCTGAGTCTTGTGAAGCAAATTCACACAGTGATAGGCTGAAGTTGGGCAAAGTGTCTTGCAGTGGGTGTTGGGGCCTAGTTCTACCCTCCCACTCAGGACTTCCACAGCTGGTTGTTGCCTCTTTGCTAAGGAACCACTCCAGCTCATCTGCAGGGAATAGGCTGTGGAATGGTGGAGCTTGCAGTGGCTATTGGGGCTTAGAACTCCTCCCTCCCACTCAGAGGTGTTGCTTGTCCCAGTGTACAGTCCTCAGTCAAAGAAGCACTGCAGCACTCAAGCCCTCCAGCTCACCCACAAGGAATTCTAGGAATGGGCTTTGATTTGACTCTGTAAGCCACTGCCCTAAAGGTCACAGGAGAAAGGTCTGACCGGCACAGTCTTCCTTTGTCCACTAATAATATGGACAGATATTAGATAATATGGGCCAATACGCTGGGGACCCTCAGCCTTGTGGATCCCCAGCACAGTTTACCCCCTTTGCCCCCTCCCCACACCCCTGTATACATATCTGTCTGAAACAAAGAGAATGCAAGTCCAAAGTGAGAGCCAGTGTGGCGTAGTGGTGAGAGTGTTGGACTGGGACTCAGGAGATCCGGGTTCTAGTCCCCGCTCAGCCATGAAGCTCACTGGGTGACTTTGGGCCAGTCACTGACTCTCAGCCTAACCTACCTCACAGGGTTGTTGTGAGGATAAAATGGAGAGAAGGAGGAGGATTACGTAAGCCTGCCTTGGGTTCCTTGCAGGAAAAAAGGCGGGGTATAAATATAACAAATAAAAAAAATATTAAAAAGTGACACAGCAAAAAGTGACGATGAACTCATGTTCATCAATTGCATTTAGCTTACATGTGGCATGGCAGTAATGTGGCATGGACTTTTCCATTGAACAGTAAACCACTAGACAATGAGCATGATCCATATTGGCCGCATGGCAACTGCTATTCATTTGGATGGGAGACACATGGGAATATTTCCTGGTAGATTATGCCCATAGACTTGTTGGTATTTCGTGTAACATCACACGTGGTAAGTTTTGACTCACAGCGAAGGCATGTAAGTGCCTGCACCTGTGAACAGGGTGAGGCACTACTCTCAGCTACTTTTTAAATGTATATATGTTGTGGTTTTCCCCAGTATACAGCACATCAGTGTGTGCTAAACTTGCAATACTGTTCTGGGGCCAGGAGGAGTGGCTTCAGTGGGGGGGGTGGAGAGGAAGTGTCCTATCAGGCTTCAGCAAAACAGCAGCAACTCGAAGAAGGAGATCCTTCAGTTGCTTTCCCGCCTCCCCCCACCATGGTTTGTCTGTTTCTAACCTTCCCAGTGAACTGGAGGGTAAATTCAAGGCTGTTTCCCTCCCTCCAAAAAAATAAAGTTTGGAACGTCCCCTTTCCTCAAGGAACAACTAGCTGAAAACCTGCCAAAATGCATGTCTACTCAAAAGTAAATCACATTATCTTCAATGGCACTTACTCTTAGGAAAGCCAGCATGGGAGAGGGGCTGCACTTTTGGGGGAGGGGGATTGCTTTTGGGTGGACAGGATTGGGGGTATTGATCCTGCTGGCTTCATCCCATGGTGTTGGTGTTGAAAGTAAAAGAGTAATCTGTGTGCTGGCCTGCATACAGATGCAGCACATTGGCCTTCCACACACAGCAAGCAGAGTTTGTGTCCAAACCACGCAGCAGTGTTCAGCTCACCCAGTTGCAGATTAATCCAGGACTCAGGAACCACTCTGTAGACACAAGCAGGTCTATTCTACCTGTTTGTTTACTTACCGTATTCAAAGTAATCACTACAGAGTATGCATTCCATATACGCAGTCCATGTGCAGAGTACAAAAGCAAAGCAAGCAAAAGTCCAGCAAGCTTTGTACATCCAGAGAGGATAAGTCCAGTAGAGAGAAGAAGAACAACTTCAGACTGAGATGAACAGTACCTATAAAATGGCTGCTGCCTGACCAGCACACACACGCACACACACACACACACACACACACACACACACACGTCACCAGCAATAGATCACATGACATACTGGTTCTCACACATTTCTTGAGCACTGCCAAGAATAGCCTAGGAAAAACACGGAGAACACTGTGAAGCCTAGACATAAACAATGCCTAGCAATGCCTGATAGCAGCCCATCTGTACTGTAAATAAAAACTCATAACTCATAGCATGTTGCTGATACTCCAACACATGGGAAGTAGGAGGACGGTAGCAGCACCACAGCCTCCCACTCGCCTCTTCTCATCCCCTTCTCCTTCTCCCTGAATTTTTGTGAGGGGCAGGAGGAGCTGTCAATTTTTTTCTTTTTTTAAAAATGATCTCTTTTTTCTCCTTCACACCTGCTCATGGATGAACACCCCCCCCTTTAAAGGGTCATTTCCCCTGTACACATCACCTTTCGAACTCCTCCTACTTTTCCCGCAATTGCATTTGCGTGTGACACAAGATCACATTTTCAACACGCTGTATTCATTAGCATGTGCCCCAACAGCGGTAAATGTGTTTTGCATAAATACTTAGACAGAGCTCCCTGATTAACGAAAGGGACTCTTGTGTAGATTCACCCCAAGTCCTAATGAATGTGACACATCCTGGAATCTAAATTCCATTCGCTGACTTACTAATTGCATGGCCTTGAACAGCTCAAATTTTCTCACAGAATTCACTTTTAACAAAATATTGAGACAATACTTTCTAACCATGTTAAAGGCTGTAATCCTAAGCACACCTACAGTGCAATCTTATATACGTCTGTTCAGAAGTATGTCCCATTAAATTAAATTGGACTTAATCGCAGGTAAGTGGGAATAGGATTGCAGCCTTACAGAGTAAGAACTGAACGAACTTCTGAATAGACATGCTTAGGATTTGTGCTGAAAGAGTCAGGCATGATCAAGACTTAAGCCACAGCATGCAGAGGGTGCGGTATGGATGTCGCACAAAGGAATATAGAGGCTACATGTGCAGTGCTGCCACTGCCTGCATCCAGACCTGGAGAGGACCTTGGAGAGGCAGCCTCACGCTGCATCACGGCTGTGTGTGAAGGAATGGAACTTTCAGCCTTTTTTGTTTGGTCTTTGGATTGTAAAACGGTTGCTTTTCGTTTTAAACAACAAAGAGTCTTGTGACACCTTAAAAACGAACACATTTATTTTGGCCTAAGCTTTTGTGGACTATCTGTCTGTTAAACATTCACAGGAAGGTGACAATTAAGGAGAAATAGAAACTTAACAGGGGCTCTGCTCCCGTTCTGAATGGGCCGAAGGGTGGGAGAGGGGAGTTAAATTAAAGGGCCATGGGAGTGTCCCTTTAGTTAAGGTGAGTCCCGTTCCCCCTTTGCCCCCCAAAATGTTCTGCCATTATAAGTCTCAAAATTCTACCTACTGCTTATAAAAAATGACACCGCTCTGAAGCTAGAATGCTGCCAGTACTCCAGTGTTTGGAGAGGGATTCTAGTGTTCCTGTCAGCATTCTGACTGTGTGTGAGGGGTAGCAGGAAACTGTCAACTGAGATAAGAGTGAGGTGATTTTGAAGGCTCAGGGAATCGCTCTCACTAATTGTCAGATCACTGATGAAGAGAGAGAAGAAAACGAAAAAGCTGTTCTGGAATCCCACGTAAGCTTATTCAAAAGTAAGCTATCATGAACATACAGGGCCATATCTATTCATTTGTACACATCTACTCAGTTAATGACTTATTTGTGTTTTCATAGATTTCATAGATTTAACAGACGTGCCCCATAATGAGTAATGATGTTATGCAATGTCACAAATTGTGCTTGCTTACAAGCAACAAACAGGCATGGGTCAACTCACAGGAGGATTCCTCTAGCAATACAGTAAGGTTCAGATGCTTCATAAAGCAATACAGGACCAGGACAATGTGGGGCATCTTTGCTGGTCCCAAGCACTCCATTCTCCCCATCTGGATTCAGGCCTGAAAGACCTAGGAAAAGTGTGGGTGCATAGAGGATAAGCTGTAAGCAAGCACAATTTGTGACATTGCACAACATCCTTACGATCACAGGGCACGTCTGTTAAGGAATCAGCCTAAGCTTCCAATTTCTTGGCTTTGTGGAGCCTGAGCCAACATGAGATAGCCTTAATTCTGGTCTTAAATCAGTGGGTTTTGTTTTTAATCATTGAATAATATATATAAGTTGAGCTGGAAAAGAGCAGAGTGATACAGAAAGGAGAGAAAAAGAAGGGAGAATTTGAGAGAGACAGAACTGAAGTTAGAGTACTGTTGCAGAAAGAAGTCAGGATGGGGGGCCTATTGATTATTATTGGCTGAGTTAGGGAAACAGTCTATAGTATCTTTAGCTGCATGGGTTTATTGCTGCTCATTGTTATTGTTATGGTTAACTGTTCAAACTGTCCTAAAATTAGATTTGTTTCTAAAATTATCATCTGAATAACTGTTTAATTTGTTGTTGCCTTACTAAATTTTTAAGGGAACACAAAATTTGTTTTAGAATAACTTTGTCTGAGGCTTGGTTATTTGCCCCATGCCTTGTACTTTCCCAAACTGCCCAGTATAGTGAGTTCACTGGCCCAGTAATTATGCTCCAGAGATTAGAGGGCTGTTTAGTAGAGGCAGCCATGCAATAAAAATATCCACTGTGTGGCAGTGGAGGGGACTGTGATGTCATGTTATCTGGGGTTAAATTTAAAGTGTATAGGTGGTAAGTATAATGTGTTTGTGAATTAGGTATAAGTATGTATTCCTGCTGTATCTGGGTGAGTGAGAAAGGATGGGCAGGAAGAATGGCGTATTTGAATAAGTGACATGATTGGCTGAGAGAGTGAGAAGGGGGTAGAGCCTGTGTTTTATAAACAGTGGGCGGTGCTGTTTAGGAAGGTTTGAGGGGATTTGTGGGTAAGGGTTAGAGCAAAGAAACCCCCAACCTTAAGTAAGCACACCCAGAGATCCCAATAAGGAGGGCAAGCTTGAGGCCCTATTGAGGGGTGGAGTGTGAAAGGGACCAAGAAGGAGGGTCTGGGCTAGCTGGTTTGCTCTCCTCCCCTCACTGTTGTTGTGCAGACTGCAGACTACATCCCATAAAATCACACTGTGGCAGGCACATTCCTGTTGTGCAGAACGCCATTACCATGGCAATGGAATGCTTCTTGCACAGCGCTGCCACCAAGTGGCTGTCACAGACTGGCCCTCATATTTATTTGTCATGCTCAGATTGCCTGGAACTAGGGAAAGCCCTTGCATTGGGGTTGCATGGGGAAGACTCAAGCTAGTGAGAGGTATACCCGGGAGAAAGACATAGCAGGTAATCCTTGTCTGGAGGAAAGGTATTTTGTGCCAGAGGAGATTGCAGCCCTTATTAGACCCTCTCAAGAACAGCATTTTTGCAGCAATCTGGTAACCAATGCACCAGACTACCCCACCCCTCTTTTTGCTGGGATGTGGTTTGGAGATGAAGTACCTCAAGAAAAGGATCTGATGTCCCCAGCACGAGTTGCTCCCGATGAGGTCTACCTGACATGGCTCTAGACTTTAGACTGGAAGTGCTGGATCATGCCCTTAATTTTAAAAATACAAATAGACCAAAAGTAAAGATGCCTTCATTTTTGTTTTCAGACTAAGCTATCTGTTTCATTTCAGACCCACTGCTACGAGATTATTGGGTGTACGAAGGCTCCCTCACGGTTCCACCCTGCAGTGAAGGTGTCACGTGGATCTTATTTAGATATCCTTTAACCGTATCCCAACTTCAGGTAACGGTGCCGCTTATAAGACCTTAGAATGTAATTCTCAGTGAAAGGTTATAGCGTGCAAATATATCACAGGACATTATACTTGCTTTATCTTGAAGATCTCATTAGATCGGTTGGTACATGGCTTTTAAAATAAAGGTTAAATCTTTTGTGTGACTGAAAGCAACGGAAAGGTTAGAAATGAAAAACTGTTGTTACCATGTATGCCATGTATTTTTTAAAAGTACCAGTAAAGAAAGGAAAGAAAGAAGACAAAAATAAAAAATAAAAAAATAACTGGGCAAAAAACCAGTCCTTTAGTCCTTTGCCATTGCTTGCCTTCAAATAATCCCTGCAGAAGAAACAGGCACCTAGTACCCATCATCATCATCATCATCATCATCATCATCATCATCATCAGGCGATCACTCGTGACCGAGTAAGATTGTGTTCCAGGATAAAAGGAGGAAATTCTAAAGAGGATTGTGTAGACTCTAGCGATGGGTCCGTAAGTGACTGTGGAGGCCAATTCTAGATCCACACAGCTTCCCACAGTGAGGACACAGGTTACCAGATGGAAGATGGTCCTGTCAAGGATTCGTTTGATGTGCTTTTCGCTTAGCACGTTTCTCCCTTTCACCTTGCATTCGGGCTTCTTCAAAGTCCATGGAACCTCTGTGAAAGGCCAACCTCCATTTAGATCGATCTAGTACCCCTATTCATACATTCGGTACCCAAATGCGTGAAGGGGGCTCTCAAGAATGCACTGGCTAGCCTTGCCTTCTGGACCCAATGTGTGTATCAGCCATGTTCCCTGGCTGTTGTGTGATCAACATCCAGAGCCGGTGCAAGACCTCTCACTCCCTGAGGTGGGAGGACATGCCACTGCCATGCACCCCTCCCAGGGGTGGGGGGAGCGTAAACTTTCAGGAGTGGGGGGGGAGCATGAACTGCGGCTGCTGCTACAGCCAGGGGTTGGGTGAGGGGAGTGCACGCCGCTACCATGTGCCACTGCCAGGTGAGGTGGGGGAGCACAAGCTGCCAGGGGTGGGGGGAGCAAGAGCCCCTGCCGCCATGCAGACCCCCCTGCCAGCTGCCACACACACCCCACTGGCACCACTCGCCTTCCCCTCAATACTTTGCTTGAAGCGTCCTTCCTTAGAATGAGGTATTGGTGGGGAGCACAGGTGATCTCCGGGGTCACCTCCCCTGCAGTGCCTTGCTCTGAAGAAATCCCCCTCAGAGTGAGGCATTTGGGCTGGGCGGGCTCTGTGGAGAGCTCTCTTGCTGCAGCAAAAATGCTGCAACAGGGGAGTGGTCAGTGCAGCTCTCCAGAGCTGCTGCCCACCTATGCCCTACTCAGAGTGAGGCATAGGGCAGGAGGGTGGCAGCTGCTCCAGAATGCCACATCAGTTGCTTTTCTGTTGCAGCATTTGCCGCAGCAGGAGCATGGCCAGTGGGGCTCTCTGGAGTGCCTGCCCACCCTGTGCCCAGTGTAGGGACTCCTGGCAGTGTGGTACACGGGATCTGCTGCCCAGTTCCAGATGTATGAGAATTTCGAGGGGGGTTGGAAACAGGGGCGAACTCACCCCGTTCGACTCCCCGAACCACCTCTCGCCCTGTTTGACCCCTCAAACCCCCACGCGACCAACCTGCCCTCGGCTCGACGAAACCCGCGAATTCCCGGGACCGGAAGTGACTCGACAGAGATCCTGTCACGTCACTTCCGGACCCGGAAGTGACATGATGGAGTTCCTGTTGCGTCACTTCCGGGTCCCTGGCGCTGCATTTTTAACTTAGATACCAGGGCAACCCACCTAAAACAGCCGCAATTTGCCATTCGCAGCCGTTTTTAGGTGGTTTACCCTGGTATCTACGTTAAAAACACAGTGCCAGGACCCAGAAGTGATGCAACGGGATCTCCGTCACATCACTTCTGGTCCCGGGAATTCGCGGGGAAGGTGGACAAGTGGGGGGGGGGGTTATCATGAATGCCACGGTGTGTGTGTGTGATCGTGAACACCCCACAAAAGGTACGGCCGCTGAACACGCGCACACAAACACACACAAAAAACCGGATTATCTACCTCTGCCTTCCATCAGGTGGGGGACTCACCCCACCTCATGGGAAGGCTGTCCTTGTCAACTTCACTCTGAAGGAGTCATAGGGGGACCTTTCAGCAGATGCCTCACAATCTGGTTTGGGTGCTGTGCTCTTACAAAAATATGATGACTCTTGGCAAGCAGTGGTATATGTGTCCAAGTCCCTCATTGATGCAGAAACCAGATATGTACAGATTGATAAAGACCTACTAGTACTTAGTATATTGGTTGCTTGTGAAAGATTTACCCAATATATTTATGGATGGACAGTGGCTGTGGAAACAGATCATAAGCTCCTCATAGCTTTGTTCAGCAAAATATTCAATGACTATACACTAGGGATCCAGTAAATGATGATCAAACTACAGAGATATGATTTGGCTGTGACCTACACACCAGGCACACATATGTTCACTGTGGATGCACTTTCAATAGCTGTTTCCCCTACTACTGCAGCAGAAAAGGCTTTGGAGACAAAAATGCAAGCTTATGTGGATATGCTTATCACTTCCTCCTCAGTGTCAAATAAAAAAATGTGACAAATCAAAGTAGAAACTGATACTGACCCTTTACTGCAGGTCCTGAAACAAGTAGTGACTAGTGGCTGGCCTGAGACTAAGAATAGTTATGATCTGAATACCAGAGACTACTGGAATTGTAGACATGAACTCCTGATGATAGATGGCCTGATCTCCAAGGGGAGCAAAATGGTGATACCTGGGAGCCTCCATAAGGAAATGCTGCAGAAATTCCATGAGGGCCATCTAGGCATTGAGAAATGTAAAGAAACGAGCATGGGAGGTGATGTATTGGCCTAGGATTACGGTAATCAGGATATAGCAGCTATGGTAGAAGGCTGTTTCATCTATTTAAAATACAAGTCATGTCAACAACCAGAGCCATTAAATCCACATCCTATTCCCCAAAGGGCCTACCAGAAGGTAGGAACTGACTTATTCACATGGCATTCCAAGGATTACTTAATAGTCACAGATATTACTCTCTTTATCCAGAAATATGCACATTGCAAGGTACCAGCAGTAAATCAGGGATTGCCAGCCTGAAAGGGATCTTTGCCAGGCATGGTATTCCAGATGAAGTCTTCAGTGACAATGCCCCACAGTTCTCATGTGCTGAATTCAGGCAGTTTGCCAAAGACTGGGATTTTCAGCACGATACATCTAGCCCTCAGTTTCCTCAGTCAAATGGATTCATAGAAAGGTCTGTCCAGACTGTCAAAACTCTGATGATGAAAGCCTTTGATAGCGGCGGTGATTTGTACAAGTCCCTGTTGATTTACAGGAGCACTTCATTGGAAAATGGTTGGTCTGCTGCTCAGTTCTTGATGGGAAGGCGCATTAGAGCTAATTTGCCTATAACTGATTATTTACAATCTAACATACAATCTAACACCAATGACAGTCCCAGGAAGATGAAGGAAATTCAGAAGCTGAAACAAAAATATTATTTTGAGAAGACAGCCCATGCTCTTCCAGAACTTAAATCAGAAGACAAGGTTTGCCTGCGAAATTCTTCTACTAGTACTTGGGACCAAAAGGGTATAGCTGTGGAACAGCCATATCCGAGGTATTATATAATACAAATGGATGGAAACTTATTGTGCCATAACCATTGTGATCTAAGAGCCATCCCAGGATGTTCCTCAGATGTGTCAGCAGGTACTGATTCCAGCTGCAATTAATCAACAAATGTCTTCCCCTGTCAAGAGGAATCTGATTCTGATCATCAATAGCAGGGCCCACTAGATACCAATGATGAACAAATATTGAGGCATTCTGTCAGGAAGATAAAACCACCAGAATGACTTATAGAGATATGGTAATATGATAGTGTAATTAACTGGTAAGATATTTCTTTTTCCATGTATAGCACTGTTTATACAGTAATTTCAACTTGTATCTATTACAGTAATTATTTTATTTTATTTTGCTATCATTTAATAATTAAGGGGCGGAGATGTAATGATAGAGTTTATACTTTATTGACACTCCTTTACTATTAAAGAGTTGGTAATTTGAGGACTTGCCCTAATGTCACATGGCCTGGGTGGTTCCAGAGGCCTGTAGACTGCTGTACAAGAGATTCTTAGATGCTCCTTAAAATAAAGTTATATTTTAAATTATCCCCCTTGCCTGTTTTGGACCCAGAAACATTACAGAGACTTTCCTTTTAAACCATTTCCCAAGAACGTCCCAGTTCCACACCTTTCCTTCCTTTCATCTTCAATGCAAGCTGCTCCCTTCTTCCTTTCAAAACTGAAAAGAAACAATGTGGATTTCAAAAGCACTACTCTGAGGAACAAAAAATCCTTCGCAACAGATTTCTAGCTGTTCATCAAATGAACAAACATACTGGAAAAAGTATGTTTTGACTGCTTCAAAGTATGTGGCATGGGCATCCACAAAAATGATTTCTCATCTGGAATGTCATTGAGAAATGTGACCTTGCAAGTTGTTATTAAGGCAACAATAGTCCATTAGCTGCACCAATCTGAAGAATAATCTTGAGTTGAATCTGATCCTACGGTGAGTCGCATGTAGAGAAGCCTCATATCTCCATGGTTTAAAGTTACCTCTCTTTTCTATGTGGAATAAAATTTGCAGTCAGATGAGAGGCCCTGAAAATGCCTGGAGTAGAATGTAGAATATGGAAATGATGTGTGTGTGTGTGTGTGTGTGTGTGTGTGTGTGTGTGTGTGTAGCAGCTTTGTGGGGTGGGGTGGGGTGGAGGGAAGAGGCTCGGGGAAGGCTGTAGCTCAGGAGTAGATATATGCTTTGCATGCAGAACATCCCAGGTTCAACCCCTTGTTTTTGTTGCTGGAGCTTGGAAAGATGTAAGCCACGGTCTGAAACCCTGTAGAGCTGGTGGCAGTCAGTGAGCTAGATAGACTAGTGGTCTAACTAACTCAGAACTTTCCTTCACGAGACATCTATTGTGCGCTCTGCGCTCGCGATTCCTCAGTCATGGTAGTTTGCAGGTGCTTTAGACAGGGCCTCTCCCATGCTTTAGATGATGTCATCATCCTCCAGGGCCTCTCCAGTACTTTCCCAAGCATTTTGCGGGTGGTGGTGGTGGTGGTGGTGGGTTGATCAGGAAAAGTCGAGTATTTGGGGGAATGGCAGACTGAAATGTTGTAGTTGTGCAATTCTGCTATATCACAGCACTGCTTAGAGTTATGTACCAGAACATATAGAAGGGCAGAGAAGGAAAAAACCCAGAAAAAAATGTTTGTAGAGGATCTGATCTTAATCCCACAAAGAATCTGGAAGCAGAAGCCACAGTAAAGTGGTGGGTTAAAAGCCTCATCCAGAAAAACCCTCAGTATAAAGCAGTTTCAGATGCTCATATATATATTCTCATCTCTCTCTCTGGGAACTGATGGAGATAATGGTTGAAGTCCAATTGTCTCAGTCCACTGACAGACCAACATCCACCAGCAGAGTGAATTCCCCTACCCTGCTGCAGGCCCCCTGCTCCCCCCCCCAAATCTGCTCTGGAGGGCTGGGGGGCCGACTGGAGAAGGTTGGGGGAGTTGCATGGGGAGAAGCAGTGGGGAGAAGAGGATGGGAACAGTCTGTGGTGTGAGCAGAATGCCGTTCGCACAACATTGGATATCGCCCAATCGCTCTTTTTGCTCTCATCATTGTGAACCTCTGCTTTTTATGTATAATACATTTTATATTTTTAATTGTTATATTCTTGATCTTATAAGGCTTTTTTTTTTTTTTACGGCTTTGTATACCATAAGCAGGGGGATGGTGGCATATATAGGCTAAACAAACAGAGGTAAAATAAACAGTATTTAAAATAAACATTTTCCTTACAAGGAGACCAATGACTGATCTATGCAAATGACTATTTCCTTGTTGTATTAGATAGAAGAGTTTCGAAGACTGAGGACACACGTTAAAGGGGCAGAACTCCTAGAAGACTGTGATGGAATATTAGGAGATAACTTTAGACCAACACAGCCACTTAGCGACAGAATCATAAGGGCCGCCTTCCAGTAGCAGAGACAAATAGTGAAAGTAATCGTAATGTAGGTAAGTAAAGGAAAAAAGAAGCAAAATGGCAAATAGTGTAAATCTGGTATAATTTGCATATAGATGAAGAAGTTTCTTTTGGAGGGGAATGCAATGGAAATTTATTTTAAAAATCTTCATTATGTGCAGATTTCTAGACTATATAACAACAACAATAATATATTTCTACTTTGCCTTTTAGGGCAAGCACTTACAAGGTAGCTTACAAAAAAACCGTAAAAGTTGTTATATGTTATTTTATTAAATAATATATAATAAAACAGCATCAGATGAAATTATATGTATGGGGGGCTGGCAATAAAATCAGTAAAACATTTTAGTTTAATAAGAGTCTATAGCAGCCTTCTTCAACCTGGTGCCCTCTAGATGTCTTGGACTACAGTTTCCATTAGCCATGCTGGCTGGGGCTAATGGGAGTCAAGGTCCAACAACATCTGGAGGGTGACAGGTTCTGCCCCAACTAAAAGGCTGCAAGAGATGGGGAGCTAAGTAGAGTTCCCTCTAAGTAGAGGGAATTCCACAAGTATGGGCCCACCACCCACCATCTTGATCGATATTAGCAATGGGCCAGAGAGCAGGGCCTCATGAATAGGGGAACAGAAATCAGTCCATGAAGTGCTGGTCCTACACATGTGTAAATAATATTAATTAATGCAGGTGTTAAGAGATTTGACTTCATAAGACCTCTTTCCTTAAGCCTGTTCTTTCAGTAACTCTGGGTCAAACAAGATGAGATGTTGGAGATCCATGACTAGATCACCTATCTCTTTTAAATTTTTTAAAAAGCATTTGTGCGGGTCTCTGAATTGGATTGGGGGCACAGTGATGGGGAGGGGCATATTTGTTAAACCGTTTCCCACTGCACCGTTCTTATTATATACATTCTACCCGCTGTTGCTATTTGCTCCATTAGGGAAAATAACACTGGAAATGGGGAAAAATTGGCATGGGGGAAATGGTGTGAGGAAAGGTTTAAAATCTTCTCCCCCTAGCATTGTGGACCCAAACCAATACAGGGTGCCCAGCAGCTGATTTTAAAAGAGATGGGAGAGCTGATCGTTGATCTCCAACATCTCATCTAGTTTGTACCTGTCTCGGAATAGAGGAAGGCAGTGGGTGGGTGGGAGGAGACCAATGCAAAGGACCATATAGATGTCTTTACCTTTAACACTTGTGAAGAAATTGAATTTAGGTCAGGTGTCGTTTTTCATACCCCTGCATGACAAGCTTCACCTCCCCAAATTCTGTCTTCCACACAACAGTTAAAAGCCTAAATGCACAGGAGCTCTCTGTGTCCCCCTCCGCGTCTAATCACCTTGCACAGGAGAGGAGACAGAGGGCATGTATGGTAAAATAGGATAGGTGGAGCCTGTGTTGCAAGTTGGAGTTAAAGGTGGGTCCCTGGTCTGAAAACGTTGCAGACTACTGCAGGATGCAGTAGTCTGCAACCACTGAACCACTGCCCTCTCTTTACTGCATCTTTGTTTGTTTGCTTGCTTTCCTGTTGTAGACATGCCCTTCACCATACCGGAATTTCCATTATATAGTACTCTTTGGCAGTCACAAAATATAATTACTTTATTCTTGAAATGGGTGATTTCAAATGTGTCTGGATTCCTGCATAGAGATTACTTGAGGGGGCAGTCACAGACATATTCATATAAATTTTATTTGTCTGAGAGTGAATAATGTCCTAGGGCCATTGCCAGTAATTCAGATTTCAGCAACACTGAAGTTATTTGACAAGATTACTTTGAATGTTAAGTATGCAAAAGTTACCGTACATCTAACATTATATTGATCTGAAATGGCAAAACTATTTCAATACACTTGACAACATCTAAAAATAATTCCTAGGAACAATTTAGTTACCTTGGCTGTAATTTATAAAATAACATGCAATTTTAGATTCTAGATAATAGAATTGAACATGGAATATGCTGGTATTCATAGATTTCATAGATCATAGAGTTAGAAGGA
The DNA here is from genome assembly GCA_021292165.1 of Shinisaurus crocodilurus. Lineage (NCBI taxonomy): Eukaryota > Metazoa > Chordata > Lepidosauria > Squamata > Shinisauridae > Shinisaurus > Shinisaurus crocodilurus. The sequence goes on along the minus strand of CM037880.1, from coordinate 175,453,867 downwards.
GCCTACAAGGCTATCGAGTCCAACCCCCTCCTCAATGCAGGAAACTAGAGGAGGGGTCTCCCATCCAAGTAAGCCACACTAGAAGGCTATGCTAATTTAGTGCTTTAGAATGCAAATGATGTTTTCCCCCCACATTATTTTGTCCCCTATGTAGAGTTTAATCCTATATAGGTTGGCATTTATTATTGTGGAGGAAGGGGGGGCTGGCTGACCCGCCACACCCCCACCCTTTCCTACCCCAAAGGACCCAAGACCCCCAGAGATCTCAAGGTACCAGACTGCCAAGCCCTCAGCTCTTTGCAATCCTACTTGAATCTCTGTTCAGGGACTTGCCTTTGTCTATAACCTGGATTTAGTTACTGAAGCCACAGAGCAATCCAGAAACACCATGTGGGATAAAACCAAGAAAGGTTTATTCTGGTAGCATTTTACAACAAAAGGTGGGAAATGAGAGAAGCACAAAATAGAGCGACACTTTAGTACAAAGTAAACTTGCAAAATAACAAAACCTGATTCCTTAATATCTTCCAGGCACACAGCTCTGTTACCTGGGGGTCAGTTCTCTTCCAGGGTTAGATCCAGCACAGCCTCGCTGCCCGGGAGGACTACTTCACCTACTCGAAGGTCCGAGATGGGTAGCCCTCCACGAGGCGTGCCTTTCCAGAGCCCTCATTCAGCTAATTTCACCAGGAGCTATCTGGGGTCGTATCCTGAGGCCACCCGAAGGCTTGGGCCTCTCCTTGGCTTACTGCCATTGCTCCAACAGCCGGCAGCCACGCGATGACCAAAGACAAAGACAAAAACCACACGTTGGGAAATATAGCTCTTTCCCCCTCCCCTCCTCTTTCCTGTAGCTCTGCTGCCTCTTAGTCAATCAGGATGTACTTCACCTGGCCAGGCAGGGAGGGGAGCTCATGACTCATGGCATTTGCATCTGAAAAGCCGTAGACTGGACTTTCAGGACTTCCAGGTGCCACCCAGAGGAACTATGCACACTTCGCCCCCTCCCAGCCCCCCAACTGGCCTTACTTGGTTTACACATGAGGAGGCGTGTGTGTGCGTGTGTGCATGTAGGAACCCCCAAAGGCTCTTTTCTTCACAATTATCTAGCACAATTAATTTTGCTATTATTTTCCCATTTTGCATTATTTTCTATTTTGGATGCACATCACACAAAAGCAAATCAAGATTAGGGGGCGGGATCCCTCTGTAGGGTTGCCTCTCATACTTAAAATTTAGAATGGCTCCAAATTACTCTTCTAGATCCAGTTCCTTACCTATTTAACTCTAACATTAACTGATTTGCAGCCCATTCATTATATAAACAGAACATCAATTCTTAAGGCACCTTTTGTAAACAGAAAAAGAGGGGTGGATCCATATTTGCTGAACAATTTTTATGATAAAAATAAGCCATCTGAGTTAAAATTGGTATGCTAAAGGACAAGAAAGATAGCAAAACCAACTACGAGAGAGCTGTTCACAAGAAATGCCCCCACACATTTAGCGAACACATGAGGGGGAGCAGGACCCCACCTGCTCATCTTGCTGGGATGCTGATGCACCTGCTGGCCATGCTCAGATATCAGCCCTTTCAGAACAACAGTGTACACAGGGCTGCTACCAGAGGCTCATTCCAGTGGTGCATAAGCACTGGGGGCCAGACTAGCAGGCATGGTCCTGCTCCCCCTTCACACATTCACTGAATGTGTGGGGCTTTTTTGTGAACAACCCTGAGGTATCTACCATTTCCCATATAAACTGTAGGTTGATTTAAAAATGCGACAATGTATTTTCACAAATAGTTGCCAATGATCTGTCTGCAGTTCAGTAGCATCCAGTCCTAAATAGTAACACGGAAGAGGAAGTTTAATTACATCACAATCATGGTAGAATGAGCTAGCAAGATGGATGAGAGGAGGAAATCACATTACAAGCAATTGACATCTGGACTGCTTCTAGGACAAAGAGGCATCTACCATCAGAGTCAGGTGATGAAGCGTGATGGGAACATGGAAGTCTAATTAGAAAAACTATGGTGAAATTTTCTTAAGTGATCTCAGCTAAAAGTGTTAAATTCGAAGACTGGAATGAAATGTTTATAAATACACAAAAACCAGTGGTTAACAAAGCATGCTCAAAACTGAGTATGTCTCAGCAAGATTTTCAGTCTCAAAAAGAAAAGCTAGCAAGGCTACATTTTATTATGCAAGTAATACTGAATAGAATATGCCCACAAAACTGATTAGAATACAGCAATACCTTGGATTGCAAGCATAATTCATTCTGGAACCGTGCTTGTAATCCAAAACACTCTTATATCAAAGCGAGTCTCTGGCGGGCATGAGCGGGGCCAATTTCGGCCTGCTACGCCCGCTTGAGGCGAGCAGTTATATCCCTACACTTGTCTTGCAAGACCTTGCTCGTTTATCAAGTCAAAACTTTAAAAAATTTTTTGCTTGTCTTGCAAAACGCTCTCAGACCAAGTTACTTGCAATCCAAGGTATTACTGTACTGAGAAATTGATTACCGTATGTACCAACAGTGATTAATACATTAATTGAGTAAGCTATACACTCTGTGCTATGAGCCACACCTCAGATCCTTTCAATAATGACCTTGAGCCAGAGGATCCTACCTTGGAGATCCTGTAGCCCCACACCTGCCTAAAACAGACGGGGGGGGGGCACCCCAAAGATCTTTCTAAAGAGGAGTTGTCAGACTCTATTTCTCAAGAGCAGTTAATCAGATCACTCTAGCTGGGAATCTGAATTCTTTTCTGAATCAACACACCAACTTGCCTAATACTGCTTGTTTCCTGTAGGCCCCCAGTAGAAATGACTGAAGGTGCAACGTGAGGCCATTCATCAGTGTCACAATGTGAGGATACAATCTAAAACACAGTTCCTTTCCATTCCTTTCAACTTCAGCTAAAGGGTAGAACTTAGACGAAATCGCACTAGGATATAAGAGACTCAGATGAATTTGGACCTTTATTGGAGCAACCTGTGTGTGTAACCTGTGGAGCTGTTCTAGGTTCTGCAGATCCCACCCATGTCTAACCTTGGTACCTGCTGCGACTTGCTCAGTTCAGATGACTTGCTGCTAGCTACCGTTTTCCAGCCACTGCATGCCACCTCTACCGCTCTGAGTCAATCGTCTATGGCTTAGCCCATATGGAACAGGACAGCTTGCGACTGGTTGATTACATTATGTGTGCAAATTAATTTTGCTGTAAGAGAGCTGAACTGAAAATGTTTCTTGGGATTTGGAGGGCTTCCCATAAAAGAAAGGAAAGATATTGGAACCCTCTCAAATGTGAGCTCATTCCTGTCTTGCATTTTCTACCTGTGCAAGAAAATAATGGTAGAGGAATAGAACTGAGGGTAATTTTGGATAACTACAGATATACAAAAGGAGACAAGTCACCACACTCTGGATGTGCAGTCACCATATTTTTTGTCACGCAACTAACTCTCTCCAGGGCTGATGTCTGGGGAAATTGGTTCTGCTAGTTTGCAGTGCTGATAGTCTAGCGATTGGGGGTTGTTGCCTTGCTGAGTCTCTCCTCCCTGGAGCACTTTTGCAGTGTTTTAAAACTTGATTGCTCTTCCCCCCCCCCCCCAGCAAAGCATGAATGTTCAATCACTTCAATATAGATCAGGGGTGTACAATCTTTTGGGCCCCGAGGGTTCCAATGTGATGCTGGTTCGGAGGGTGAAGCCCCTCCCCCCAGTGATCCTGATAGAGATTGCTCTTTTGCCATGGTCAGCAGCAGCAGGGAAAGAACAATCTATGAGGCTCTCTGGGGAAGTGAACGGAGAGCCCCAGCAAACCTGATAAAGGTTGCTATCTCCTTGCTGCTGCTACCAGTGACTAAACAGCGATCTGTTTCAGGATCACTGGAATAGGGGGTGGAGAGAAGGCTAGCAAGCGGTGGGGGAGAAGCAGTGAAACCACTGTGGTTTTATACTGGAAGGAGCAATAGTTAAAAAGCTTAAGGCAGATGGGCAGCAAGGTCATGACTCATACATAATGCATTACAGACTCTTAACACAACTGTCAATGAGACTTCCGACAATGAGGGATCTGTGATTTAAAGAAATAAAGTGCACATTGGGCCATAGAAAATAAGTCTAAGGATGTATTTAGGAATGGGTTTTTTTTTAATAGCAGTCTATAAAAACCCCACCAAGACATTACTGCAAGGGGACAAGGTGCTTTAAGTCCAGTTGGCTCTGCAAAAAGACCTAGTGCTCACTTTTAGAACAATCGCGTGAATAAGGATAACAGACGTGCATAAGCAGAGCTGTGCTGGATCAGACCAAAGGCCTATCTAGTCGAGCATTCTGTTCACACAGTGGTCAGCTGCCAGATACTTACGGGGAAGCCGACAAGCAGTACATGAGCATGATAGCAGCCTCTCCCTCATGTTCCCCAGCAATTGTATTGAGAGCCATACTGCTTCTGATACTGGAAGTAATATATACCCATCATGACTAGTACATGTTTCACAATTCAAAAGCAATATACAATGTTTATATACTCATGGCTCTTCAGACATTAGAAGAGACTTAAAATTTACAGTGGAAGGCAAGAGGACTACATTGCTTGAAACATATACTCTTTCAGAATGACCCATCAGTTTTCAGGGTGTAAGGCGGAGGTGCATAACCTTTTGGCTCCAAGGTCCACATGTGATGCTGGCTCGGGGGCCACACACACACAGGTACACACTTCCTAGTGATCCTGATACACATCACTCTTTCCTCACTGCTAATAGCAGTGAATCATCAGTATGAAAATTGCTGGGGAAGGTCATGGGGAGCTTTCTTTCCATCCCCTCCCCCAGTAATCCTGATACAGATAGCTCTATTCTTCTGGCTAGCAGGAGCAGGGAAAAAGAGATCTACATGTGGATCTCTGGAGGAGCGAGTGGAGAGTACAGGCGGTGGGTAATTTGGTGGTAATGGTGGGGTCAGGGCACCCTTGAAGGGCCCCAGCAAAGGCCTGGGGGGCATGTGTCTCAAAGTCACAGGTTCTGCACCCCTGATATAAATGGAAGACTTTTATTTTTATTTTTTTTAAACACATGCACCCCTCCTAATGTTTTGGGGGAGAGGACAAACCATACCACTCAATTAGCAATTGTTCTTCTGGTAACTAAATCTGTCAGAACCATGGCAAAAGTGGAAGGCCATGCTCCAAGGGACATAAAACCACAGAGAACCTTCTTTTAAAAGTACCTATGCATACACCTACACCCTTGTTCCAATATCTTCCTGACACCATGAGGATTGCTCATGTAAAAAAATTAAATGTTACACAAACAGATATAAAGGGGGCTGCAGGATTGTACCTACTGGCCCTGTCCTCACCTCACCTATGTGCATTTGCCATAACTTGTGGAAGAGAACACACACAGGAACAGCTCATACATATGTGAAGGAAAGAAACTTTCAGCTGTTTTTGTGTTTGATTTTGGGGATGTAAAATTAGTTCTAAAATTAGATTATTGTCATTTAAAAAAACCCTTCTGAATAACTGTTTTAACTTGTTTCCTTACTAAATCTGTAAGTAAAAGTGACATTTGCTTTGGGAAAAGCTTTGTCTGAAGCCTTGTTATTTTCCCCATGTCTAAGTTCCATACCACACTAACCCGTATAGTGAGTTGGCTGGGCCAATACTTAAACTCCAGAGATTACAGCGCTGTTTAGTGGAGGCAGCCAGGGAATAAATATAACCACCTGGTGGTAGCTGAAGGGACCGAGAAGAAAGGGCTGGGTACCCTGGTTTGCATGCTTCCCCACCATCCTATGGTGCAGGCTACAGCCAGTGGCATTACGACATGCATAGGCTTCTTCACAAGTTATGATGAAGGCACATCGGAGCAAGGAAGTCACCAGCATCCCACTCTCCCCTTTATGTGCCTTCACTGCGTATATATGTAACGTGCATACAGTCCTCATGTCCTCTTTGAAATAGGGATTGAAAAGTGCATAGCAAAACCTGTGATACTGGTAAAGATAAGGTTCTTTTTCTATATTACACATTTTGTAGTGTCTATTTACTGTTCATATGCTTTGATAAACAATATGCTACAAAATATTTCCTGTTTTTAAAAATGTTAACATAACATATGCCTATTAAAAATATAATTTTCTAGCAAGTAATGATGAAAGAACAATTGCACACTTTAAAATCATTTTTCAGGTAATTATCATTATGTCAGTGACTTCATTTTATTATTGTGTATTAAAGAGGCTGCCTTTCCAGCTACTCAGGATGTCTGTCTTGTCCAAGTACAAGGTGTGCAAAGGCAGAAGATCAAATGCACATCAAGGCCCCACAAGAAACAATGGAAGAACACTGCCTGTACAGATGAATCTCAAAAGTATCTTGGCCTGCAAAGGCAGAATATCTTGAAAGCTCGACCTGACAGGCATTCTTAAAATGATGAGAAATACTCTGTACATGCTCAGATGCACTGGTTTTAATTTAAAAAAAAATTCCAGGGCAAAATCTGGGCATTGCAACAGACTCCTGGACTTGCTCAAATGAAGCCCAGGGATTTAAAAAGGGAAGCTACCATGGTTTCCACATAAAAGTAAGTTTTGAAATTATATGAATATACAGATTAGCTTTTCAGGTTACATATTTAGATTACATTCATGAGCTTGAGAGGTACAATCAACTTGAAGAACAATGATTTTAAAATATTTTTGATCTATCCGGACGCCTGGAACCAAGAAGAGTACACATCTCCATGTTAACCACATCATCTTTAAATTTAAACAACACTGCAAAAGATGAAGAACATATCTTCATAGTCCAGATTAAAACCTAACAATAGCAAATTCCAAATGTGTTGATTTTCCAGGAAATAGTTGGATTTTTCAACCAGTAATTTCAGTAATAGCCAGGACAATAGTTTTTCTGGAAGACATAGAAGAATAATCTCTTTTTAGCAAAGTGTATTTCCAATTAAAAGCAAACTGTGATTTTAGCAGACAATTAGTGTCATTTACTTGATGGAACCCTCAATTTTCTAAGCCCTTTCTGACAGGACTTTGCTAACATATTAAGGTATGTGGCTTATGTTGGCTCAGCTTGTCTGAGTGTGGAAAGCTAAGCAGGGTCAGGTCTGGTTATTACTTGGATGGGAGACCCCTCCTCTAGTTTCTTGCATTGAGCAGGGGGTTGGCCTTGTAGGCTCCTTCCAACTCTATGATCTATGAAATTTATGAAGTCATACTAGGATGATCCAGGTCAGGAGGTCACACAGACTTTTAATATGTATGTATTACATTTATATCCCACCTCTCCTCCAAGGAATCAAGGCACATGTACTTAGTTCTCTCCTCTCCCTGTTCTCAAAAACAACCCTGTGAGGTACGTTAGACTGAAAGGAGTAACAGGCTCCGGATCACCTAGTGAACTTCGTGGCTGAGTGGTGATTTGAACCTGGTTCCTAGTCCAACACCACATTGGATCTCATCAGATGTAATAGTTTATAATATGATACAATATAATACTTCAGGTGGAAAGATATTAAAATAAATATAAGAAAAATGGGCATAAATCCAAATCCACAATCAACATTTAGTTCCTGTGATAGGTTTATCTGATTTTTTAAAAAATAAAATAAAATTGTATTATATCCTAAAGCATTATTATTTTAATATTAAGATAGTCAGACATTTACCTTTAAGGAAGACTACAGGACTGATATTAATAAGCACCATTTTTAGTTGGCACACAAAATTATTTGTGGCACCTCATGTTTAATATGTCTATAATGCAATAAAATACAACATTTTAACATTGTCTTACAGTTATGTTTCATTTCTTTAATACAGTGTGTGTATTTCACGTGCCAGTATAGCTTAATTTTACTTAGTTTTATTTCTGAATGAATATTCCACTTGAACAAGTGTACAATGTATAAATTCAATTACAGAGTAATTAGCTACTCAATCACTCTTACATCACACTTGGGACTAGCTAAGAAAGAAAGGGGCTACTGTTCACAAATATATAGGAGAACTGTGTTAATTAGTTTAGTGCTAATTAATTGAGTCTGAGAAAGTATGTGCCTGCCCTGAGACAGATTTCAGCAAAAGTTGTCATAAAAAGCAATGTTTCAGTTTATTTTTAGTATATGGTGAGATGGAACTTCCACACTAGGCCATAGCCCAAATTAAATTATGTCTTTCAATTGTCTTAAGGAGTGCTTGCTTGGAATATTTTCTAAGAACGTGATCCAATGCTTTCTGGCATCAGTGCTAATGTTCTTCTAGAGTCAATAGTCAAACAATGAGGCAATCCTGTAATTCTATGAAGAGTAAGATTATTAAGGGTGGATCTGGTGAGGGTGCTCTGTGCTTCAAAGTAGGCAACCGATATCATGCACTGGGGCCCCCAAACCACATTCTGATAATCGCGTTGGTGGAGATGAAGCTGTTTGTTTGTTTTACACTGGTGTAACTTGGCACAGTCCAAATTAGGATCAGAACCAGTGCGTGTGGGGAAGGAGAGATTGAACCTCCCCCCCCACCCCACCCCCAGAAATCCCACCCCCTGCAGGTAGGGGGTTGTTAAAAAAAGAAAAGAAAAAAGTCTCCATTGACTCCAGTGTCAGAGTGGGGTAGAATTTCAGGAAAAAAACAGGTAGGGGGAGGTTTAGTCCTCCTCCTGGAGTGTCATGGTCCTGATCCGAATCAGGGCTGCACATGCTTGCAGGAGAGTAAGAAAAATGATCCTGCATAGCTCCATTATGCGTGATTAGCTGAACATGTAGTTTGGCCCAAAGAAAGCTGGTGTGGGGAGGTAACCAGGAATGGATTTTTATGTGGGAGGACTGTGAGCAGCATTCAGTTCTGGTACTCAGAACACATTCCTGGGCTCAGAATTCTTTAATTCTGCTTGTATGTCTTTTGTACCTGGCTCTGGTTGGTGGATCTCAAGCTTTTAGTAAAATGCAGTGTAGCTCCTGCAAGACTAATTTGGTTTAGCCCATTGTTTGACTATGAACTATTATGAGAACCACAAGTGTTTGGATCGGGCCCAGTGCCCAGCAATGGCCTGCAGTGCCATCGCCTATTTGATGATGGGGTAGAGGTCTGAATCCAACACCACCATTACCCACCTCCAAAAGGTGATTTGCACTTTTACAGCTAACATTGACAATAATCTTTTGGATGGGTATAAGGGTACAGATCTTTGCATGTTATCCCATCATGTCCAAATATTTTTCATTTGAGTGAATAGTACAGACTGGTTTTGGACATTATTATGGGAAATTGATACATAAGTCACTTAGCTGAAGTGTTTCCTGTAAGGTCTAAAACTACTATGGAAATTAAGCCAAAACTGTTGCATTACTGCTATCCCAGCTCGTAGGGTGACCATGTGTCCTCTTTTGCAGAGGTCAGAGGATGGTCCTCTATTTGAAGGGCTGCCAGATGACTGTCCTCTATTTTGAAGGCATCATCTGTTTGAAGGGCTGTCCAGTCCAAGCTGGGTATAAAGATAAAGAACCATCAGAAGGAAGAGCTGGGCCTTGAAGTTGCCCATCAACAGACCTGGACAGCAGGCTGAGCAAGGCACACAGGTCAGCTGGTCACAGTCTTCCACACCATAGGAAGATGTATTGTATTTCTATTTAAATCATAGACATAATCATCATCATCATCATAATAATATTATACATTTATACATATAATTTAGCATATACAAATATTATACAAATTGGTGTCCTCTTTTTTGGTGATGCATTTCCTCTGTTGGCAATTCACAAATGGCCACTTTAGGCTGGTTACAGCACACAAAACTGATAATGTTGAAAATACAAAATAAACTCAATACAGAAGAAGAAATTACAAATCCATACCCTGCAGTGGCAGTGCACATGTGCAACCTTCAGACAAACAGTTCTCTGTGTGGGAGGTGGGCCAGCCAGGGAGGGGGGATAAATAGTAAGGAAATACTACACATAGAGAAGTGTGTACAAACGTGGTTGGGAAAGAATTGGCTAGGGACTGGATCGTCTCCTAGGTTTAGAGGACTCTAACGAGCAGAGAAGACAACAAAAACAGACTTTTGATAATGGAAGCAATCAGGAACTTCTGGAATGTGAGCTGTTGGAGGGACCCAGTTAGGTGGGAGAGAGGACCGGGGACAGTGGACACTCCAAAACTACGGCAATTACAGGGACTATCAAATCATCAACCATAAACATTCAAATTATTACTCATGCAAATGATGCAGAACTTGCATAATTAGTGAGCTCATGGGTAACCTTGAAGGCCATACACACCTGGCTGGCCCTCCCATGAGGCACGTTGAGGTGCCCGCATCAGGGGGCAGAGCTGCGAATTGCGCTGCTTCCCTCCCACCCCCTCCACTACCCCCACCAGGAGGACTCACTGCCACCACTGCTCCACCACCTCTAGCAGGTGCTCTGGAGAGCTCTGTCAGCTGCTCTCCCACCATGTCATTTGCCACGGTGGGAAAGTGGCTGGCAGGGCTCTCTGGGGCAGCCACCCACCCTCTGTTTCTCTCATCACATGCCCTGCCTTCCCCTTACATTTGCTGCTGCCACCGTCACCACCACCACCATCACATTGGCTCTATGGAGAGCTGCATGGCTGGGAAGAAGTGGTTGTGGGTTCTTGTGAAAGCTTGCCGTGCATGGTTCTCCATAGAGCTGATGCGGCAGTGGTAACTGTAAGGGGAATAGGGGTGCGATGGGGGAAGGAGAAGGGGGTGGGGGTGATGCAGCGTGCAGGAAGGGGCGTGATACAGTGGCAGTGCCGGCAGTGCTGCATGTTCCCGCCTGCCTCAGGAGGTGAGAGAACTTGTGCCAGGACTGCAAACACATACGAAAAACCTCTGCAATAATAGAAATAACTGCAGTAAAGGTCAATGATTAATCAATCATCTTCACAGGCTAATGATCAAAATCTCCATACAAGACTGAAAAGAAAAGGTATCAATTAACAAAACATCTGTGCAAAACTGACTACATGACCAAGACTGCTAATTGTAAGCTTCTTAATTACGTTTAAAAAAAAAAAAAGCCTTTCCAAGAGTATTCCAGTCCAAAATAAATAAAGACTGTTTCCCCACTTATACCACAGAAGCATCTTTGGCAGGGGTCCTCAAACTTTTTAAGTGGGGGCCAGTTCATTGTCCCTCAGACTGTTGGGGGGGCCGGACTCACTGGGACTCCCCTGTGCTGCCTCCTTCATGCTGCCCCCCGCCGCCGCTGCTGCAGGACCCCCCCGCCGCCCCCCGCTGCCGCTGTCGCTGCTGCAGGACCCCCCTGCCATCCCCCGCCCCCCCGCTGCAGGACTGCCCCGCTGCCGCCACCGCTGCAGGACCCCCGCCGTCGCAGCAGGACTGCCCCGCCACCCCCTGCAGGACCCCCCCACTCCCCCGCCGCCCACCACTGCTGCCGCTGCAGGACCCCCCACCACCCGCGCCATCCCCCGCCGCCGCTGCAGGACTGCCCCGCCGCCCCCTGCTGTCACTGCCGCCGCTGCAGGACCCCCTGCCCCCCGCTGCTGTAAACCCCCCCACCGCCCCTGCCGCCATCCTACCTGGTCCCCTGCGCGCTGCTGCTGCTGCCTCCGCCACTGCCTCCGCCCGAGTCCGCCGCCACCGGAGCTGCTCCGTCGCGTCCATCCTGTACTCCGCCTGCGCTCAGTTTTGAAAAACAGAGCGCGGGTGAAGTCCAGGATGGACGTGACAGAGCAGGGTCCCGTCGCATCACTTCCGCCGCGCCGGAAGTGATGCGATGGGACCAGCGGGCAGCGAGGCGGATGAGGTAAAGCCTGCGTGGGTGGACGAGAAGGGAGGAGGATGGGCGCTGTCCGCGCCCCGCCACTGGCTACGCTGCCCCTCCTCCCCTTCCCTCCCCGCAGGAGATGCAGGGCGGCGGGCGGGCAGGCGGCCCGTGCCCCCCCTGCCGGCTCAGCCGCCCCTCTTCCCTCACAAGTCTGGATCGGCCGCTGGGCCAAATCCATACCTGCAACCACATTCACCGTGCAATCCTTACATGTCTACTTCAGATGAAAGTCCTAGAGAGTACAGGCCTGTGGCTCACACTGGCTCAGCTTGTCTGAGTGTGGAAAGCTAAGCAGGGTCAGGCCTGGTTATTACTTGGATGGGAGACCCCTCCTCTAGTTTCCTGCACTGAACAGGGGGTTGGACTCGATAGCCTTGTAGGCTCCTTCCAACTCTATGAACTATGAAATCTATGTGGCCCGCGGGCCGTAGTTTGAGGACCCCTGATCTAAGGCATTCCTTTGAAACACTTTATCTGTCAATTTATCCATCTAAGCAATATCCAGAACCCTAGTCAACAATTCCATATTCACTAGGTTTGGTACAGCTTTCCAATTATAAGATAGGATGATTTTTGTAGCAACAAGGAAAATTTGTAACAATAGCTTAAGAACTCCATGGAATTCAGCTTCCGAAGAATTCAAAAGTACACTTAACACATCAAATTAAAGCCCCATCTCACTTATTTGAATATCATCCTTAGAAGTATGTGTGCTATCAATGGCTGAACTTTTCTAGGGGTGTGTGAATCAGCAAAACATGAGCTCATTGAGCTTCTCCAAATTCCACCTCATAGTTCATTCCAACTTGTGTCTGTATCAGATTATGAGGGGGGGAAATTTGCATGAAAATTTGTGCGTATTTTTCTGGGCATTTTCCAAATGTACATATCAATTGTGCACATTCTGAAAAGTACCAATTTTCTCCCACTGATTAAAGTGTGCTTGTGCACATTTTGCAAAAGTAAGCATCTTCCACAGACATTTTTAAAATACCGGTATACAAATTTTTGAATGCATTTTTTGTTTTGTTTTATTTGTTCCATGAATCACATTGCAAGCTCAGAAATTTATGGAATTTGAACACAGCTTGCAGTCAGCTCTGCATTCAGTTCTGGAAGGTGCAAACGGGGTAAGATGCAAATGGTATAGTCTTAGAAACCCAAAAATAGGGCGGCACCTGAAAGGGGGATTTCCACCTGCACAAAATGGGAGGGTGACTGTTTTTCTGCATAGAAAGGTACTTGACTCTAGAAAAGCATGTTTCAGCAGTAGTTGGAAGGTCACACAAGAACTTGGGGCTCTCAATAACCGATTAGTAAGTCCTAATGTGCTGGTCTGATTGCAATAGGATACAGGGCACTTTGGTTTTTATACTTCCAAAAACTCTTTAGTCTGAGGCAAAGAGAACCAGGATTATACTCCCATGTCCATGTCAATAAAGGGTGATGACTGACCCTGTAAACACATCCTGTCCTGGAGGGATAGCTCTTACAAAACCAGCAATTACAGATAAGATGGAGACCTAAGGGACAAATTCTGAGTGTGGCAACAAAATGAAGGCAAGCTGGTGCTCTCTGAATAATAGAATCATAGAAAAGTAGAGTTGGAAGGGGCCTACAAGGCCATTGAGTCCAACCCCCTGCTCAATGCAGGAATACAGGTCAAAGCATCCCTGACAGATGGCTGTCCAGTTGCACCTTGAATGCCTCCAGATTGGGAGAGCAGCCCCTATCTGGTAATAGCAGCCCATAAAACTGCTTTGAAAGTGATTTATAAGGAGCTTGTGATATGACAGGTGGATCTGCTGTTGAAAGGGAGGGGGAAGTAAAACAAAATGGCCCTGGGCAAAATTCAAATTGCATGAACCTAAACAATGTGTACACACATACACACACACACACACACACACCTCCAACTCCAGTCATGAGAAACAACTAGTAGCTGTCAATATGCAGGCATGAAGGCATATGTCCCTGTGGTGGTGGTGGTGGTGGTGGTGGGGCTGCGGAAACCAGGGGAGCCCTGTCAAAAACACCCCTTTTAAAAGGAGTAAGAGTTTTGACAGCTAGCTGTCATACTTCCATACTCCAGTAAAAGGGGGTGGGCTGCGCTTTCCCACCTTCCCGAGCACCTAGAGTCTCGGGAATGGGTGGAAAAGTTGCGGGCACTGCGACCTATCGGGGAAACACAAAAACCCCTTAGGTTCCCAGTGGCAAGGCAGGATAAATCCCTCCACCCCCTTTTCATGACCAAAGATCACTCACATCTTTGCTTTGAATTGACAGCTCGCCATTTCACAGCTGTCAAGACAAAAAAAATCAAACCCCCCCGCTACTGGGACTCTCTCTGGGTCAATGACCACGGTTCGTACCTGGTGCATTTTGACAGCAGGTACCCCCCCAGGACATTACCCAGATGGGGCTTTCCATTTTTGCACCTGCAGAAATGTGTACAGCTGCACCTCTGGAATTGTGCGATTCTGGCTAAAAAATAATAATTTAAATTAACAAAAGTATTTGCTCACATTTGGGGCGCAAAAAAAAAAGTGCGGTGGCAAACCACTGACAGTCCCTCCAATGTGTCTCTTGGGCACTTTGGAGGGGTTGTCAGTGACTGTCAAAATGGAGATCATGAAAAGTGATCTCTGGAAGAAAAACAAAAGGTAAAAGGGGGGGAGCCACAGGAGTCAAAATGGCTCCCTATCACGGTCGGGAGAGTGGCTTGAGCTGCAAAGTCACCTGGGATGCCAGATGGCAGACTGAGCAGGAAGGACGGAGCTGACAAACCACGCTGCACCCAATTGTCTGTTGGGCGCAACATGGGTTCTTCTCACAACAAGAAACCTACCATGGCTTATTGCCAGGGTGGGTTGGCATGACATGTGAAGCCGCACATTCCCTAAGAGAGGCACTGCACACTATGGTGCGTATTTCCTATTCTGTATTTACATATTTAGATACAGTATGGGCCTCTTGGCTCTAAAATAATATCAGGAAAGAAAGGTATTAGTAAAACAGGCTGATGTAATCTATAGCAGCTAATCTTGACCTGGGAAGCTGCCAAGGAAATCTGGGTGGCTGTTTTTTTTCTGAGCGTTATAGATCATTTGCTTGAGGAGGTGTAGGGATTTGATTGCCCTCAGCATTGTAACAATGCATAGTATTCAATAGGAACTTTACACAACTGGACTCATGTTATAGTTAGCTTTTCCCCCCCTTTTTGGTCCAGAAGGGAAACAGTATTGTAATTTTATACAGAGGATTTCTTCAATGAAATCATTAAGGAAAGGTCCACATTCTGTATCTCATTCAAAATGTTACTGTTTTCATTTTCTGATTTTCTGTGAAACATAGTCTTTAGGTTACATATGGAAAGAAGATATGCAATTGAATGAAAGGAATAAAAATCCTGGTGCATAGAGCGGAGCAATTCTACACAAATGTCAGGCATAACTTAGGGTTGTTCTTCCTAGTTCCACTCCATTACCATTTGTGGGTTTTCTTCTGATTTACACTGTTGGGAGAAAGGAGAGTCAGGCCCACCATACCATTGAAGAATATGTCCCGAAACTCCCGCTCCTGCTGTCATGAAACTCCTTTCAGTTTTCACTGTCTCCCTGGCTGGACATAAACAGTCTTTCAGACTCGCTGTGGAATTTCAGTAACATAATTGTTCCATTCTCTTTTCAGAGAAGGGAAAGACAATGCTCCCATAGTGCCCTTGGATGAGAAATGGAAACATTTGAGGCTGCTGCTTCAGTTTCCCCACAAAGCCTGCTTTGTCTGCCTTCATCTAATTCAGCCTTGATAGACAGCTGTGACAGTTGGCCTGTCCACATGGTCCAGTGAAATTCTGGGAATGAGCTTTATATTACACGAAGAAAACACATTAAAACTTCCAACTTGCTACTCTTAACTTTTTATTGCTTATGACATCCAGGCTTTGCACTGCACTGCTGTATTGAGGTCTACAACTCCTGGTGTGTTTGGTGGGAAAATGATGGATATGAACACACACCCCAGATATAGGCAGCTTTTGAATGTTCCTCCGAACTTTTTGTCCACCAAATTCTGGTATTATAGGGCAAATCCAAGGTGGTTTCTACAATGTTCATAGTTTATTCATGAAGAAGATTCCCCCTCCCCCAGAAATAAGAAGTTCTGTTCTTTTTCAATAAATTTAAACCTGTTGGAATCTCCTTGTAAAAAAGAAAAAGAAAAATGCATTTAGACATTTTTTTTTGTGGGGAATATCTAAAAGATATCTGTGCAATTTCAATTAATAAATTTTAAGTATATAGAATACTGGCTGATAGTAAATGCCTTTCCCAGTACCTGCTATATGATCCTTTTAACTGGAGATTCCAGGGACTGAACCTGGAAACTTCTGCACCTCTCTCATTGAGCTCAAAGGAACCAACCCCCCCTTTTTTACAGTTTAGACCAGGGGTAGGCAACTTGTGGCCCTCCAGATGTTTTAGCCTACAATTTCCATCAGCCCCAGCCAGCATAGCCAATGGTGAGGGATGATGGGAGTTGTAGGTCAAAACCTCTGGAGGACCACAAGTTTCCCACCCCTGGTTTAGAACTTGTCTTATATATTTTGGTGCACAGTGGTATAAAAAGGGGGGGCTTACTACACTGAAAGTTACACTACTATCATTTCCCATATTGTACGCTATTGACTGCATTATTGCAAAATATGAGTGCAAGATGTAGGCCACCCGTCTTGACACAGTAGAGCTATTGAAAAAGGAAATAAAAAAGGAAGTCCAAAGCTTGAATTAAGCTGCCAATGCAACCTCAAAAACAGAAGACAAACAGTGAACCCTACATATTTACTCAGTAAGTCCCATTCAGTTCAATGGGACTTCCTCCCAGATAACTGGGTATAGGATTGCAGCGAAAAATTATAAATGTTGGCCAGAGTTGCTTCATTATAGGGAATTTTAAGATAATATTATTGAGGTTGGAGATGGAATCAAATACAAAATCAAACATATTTTTGTACTTGAGGAACAAAGTGGCAGCTGATAAGACCCAATGAAAGATGTCACGAAAGGAAGCCCATGTAAATAAAATCCTGAACCTTGGATTCATGAAGAGGGCTGGAATGATGATATACCGTTATCTTTGCAGGAGTCATTGATGCTAACTAAACATTATATCACCATGCAAGCTTAATGTGTACTTTCATTAAAACACATTGGGCTATCCCTGCATGAACATTAATAGATATACACACACAGCAGAGTTACCTGTGTCAACAGTGTAGATCTAAACATTAGAGTACAGATGAAACAGAGCAGCAAATGCTAGAAATTAATGCTCAATTAATAAATTTTAAGTATATAGAATACTGGCTGATAGTAAATGCCTTTCCCAGTACCTGCTATATGATCCTTTTAACTGGAGATTCCAGGGACTGAACCTGGAAACTTCTGCACCTCTCTCATTGAGCTCAAAGGAACCAACCCCCCCTTTTTTACAGTTTAGACCAGGGGTAGGCAACTTGTGGCCCTCCAGATGTTTTAGCAGTTCTAGCAGTTCTTTGGATCGATCACCAGCATGAATCTAGGCTGGATCCCTTGTAAGGCAGAGAGCAGGAGTATAATCAGAAATATACAATATAGAAAAATAAATATCCAGAGATCTGCGAACAGGGTTCCACTCATGGAACAGGTGCCTGCAGCTCCCATGAATGGAACGGGGTTTGGCCATTTTTGCTGATTCCCCCTTGCCCCTACAGCCCCTTGCAAGCGCTCCCCTCCCCCATGCAGTGGAGGCTTGGGGGAACCCCCGGAACAGCAAGGGATGTATTGTGGGGTGGGGGCAGCAGGGTGAGAGGGGAGCCTACGGAAATTGCTTCCCTCTTATTGTGGAGGAAGGGGGGGCTGACCCGCCACAACCCCACCCTTTCCTACCCCAAAGGACCCAAGACCCCCAGAGATCTCAAGGTACCAGACTGCCAGCCTCAGCTGTCTGCAATCCTACTTGAATCTCTGTTCAGGGACTTGCCTTCATGACTGTAACCTGGATTTAGTTGCTGGAACCACAGAGCAATCCACAAACACCATGTGGGGTAAAAAACCAAAAGAAGGTTTATTCAGGTAGCATTTTACAACAAAATTAGGGAAATGAGAGAAGCACACGAAATAGAGAGAGACACTTTGGTACAAAGTAATAGAGCTGCAAAATAACAAAACCTACTGATTCCTTATATCTCCCAGGCACACAACTAGTTACCTGGGGTCAGTTCTCTTCCAGGGTTGGATCCAGCACAGCCTCGCTGCCCGGGAAGACTACACACCTACCCGAAGGTCCGAGATGGGTAGCCCTCCACAAGGCCTGCCTTGCCAAAGCCCTCATTCAGCTAATTTCACCAGGAGCTACCTGGGGTCGGATCCTGAGGCCACCCGAAGGCTTGGGCCTCTGCTTGGCTTGCCGCCATTGCTCCAATAGCCAGCAACCACGCAATGACCAAAGACAAAGAACAAGAACCCACACTTTGGAATATAGCTCTTTCCCCCTCCCCTCCTCCTTCCTGTAGCTTCCCGGCTTCTAACCAATCAGGATGAACTTCACCTGGCCAGGCAGGGGAGGGGGACTCATGACTCATGACATTTGCATCTGAAAGCCAGGTCACTGACTAGACCGGCTTTTCAGGACTTTCAGGCACCATGCCCGATCCGATACTTTATGTACATTTCGCCTCCTCCTAGCCCCCAACCGGCCTTACTTGGTTTACACATGAGGAGGCGTGTGTGTGCGTGTGAGTGTGCGTGTGCAGGAACCCCTAGAGGCTCTTTTTCTCCACACGCTCCCTTTAAAAAAAAAAAAAGAAACCTGAGAGGTCAACCCTCTTATTTCATTTTAAACTAACTTAAAAGAAAAAGCCTTTGCTAGCCTTCTACCACTAGCACACCTCTTCTCCTTCACACACACACAAAAACAGAACAAAACGAAAAGCATCAAAACATCAAATACATTAACTACAATCTTAACACAGCTCCTTAAACATCAAAACAGCAAAACAACAATCAGAAGTTTACAGGTTTGCATTACATCGGTTTGCATACACAAGAAACATCATATACAATTCAAATGGGAACCCCAACCCTTCTGTTGCCTGACTGGCACTCTGTCTAAAAAACTTTCTAGGGTTGCTGCTTCTCACACAAGCCTGTAGGGGGCAGATTGCTGACTGAAATGTGACTCTTCCATTCGCCTTTAATTTTGCTTCTACAGGCTTGCTTCTGCCACCCTCCACCTAACGACATGAATACACCTCCCCTTTTTCCAAAGGCTTGCGGGTGGCACCCACCACCCAATGACATGAATACACCACCCCTTTTCCCAAAGGCTTGCTTGTGGCACCTTCTACCCAATGGCATGAATGGGATGACTGTTTCCCTCAGAATTACATGCTGAGCCATGGAGGCTCTACCTAGGCGGCTAGAACACACAGCCTGGCAATCTTCCAGTCTCTTGGACTTGGCTCCTTTAGCCCACCACCCAAACTTGCACGGGATGACTGTCTCCTTCAGAATTAAATGCTGAGCCATGGAGACTCTACCCAGGCGGCTAGAACACCAGCCTGGCAATCTTTCAGCCGTTAGAGGGCTTCCCGCCTCTAACATTCCTTTTAACCTTCTGCATTGTTCTCTCGCCTCTGACTGATTCTTCTCTGGCAACTCTTCCCTGCCCTGAGGCACTTTGAACACATGTAGACATCATACATACAATTTCAAATTGACATGATACAGTTTGGACTACACACCTACCCAAAGGTCCGAGATGGGTAGCCCTCCACAAGGCTTGCCTTGCCAAAGCCCTCATTCAGCTAATTTCACCAGGAGCTACCTGGGGTCGGATCCTGAGGCCACCTGAAGGCTTGGGCCTCTGCTTGGCTTGCCGCCATTGCTCCAATAGCCAGCAACCATGCGATGACCAAAGACAAAGAACAAAAACCCACACTTTGGAATATAGCTCTTTCCCCCTCCCCTCCTCCTTCCTGTAGCTTCCCGGCTTCTAGCCAATCAGGATGAACTTCACCTGGCCAGGCAGGGGAGGGGGACTCATGACATTTGCATCTAAAAGCCAGGTCACTGACTAGACCGGCTTTTCAGGACTTTCAGACGCCATGCCCGATCCGATACTTTATGTACATTTCGTCTCCTCCCAGCCCCCAACCGGCCTTACTTGGTTTACACATGAGGAGGCGTGTGTGTGCGTGTGAGTGTGCGTGTGCAGGAACCCCTAGAGGCTCTTTTTCTCCACACTTATCATTCGGGGAGTCTTCACTGGAGTGAATGGAAGGGGCTCTTACATGAACAGAAGGACTCATTTGATTTGCAAGGTTGAACACTATATTTATATTTAAAATGTATGAAATATGTACAAATGTGTAATTATATAATATAAGGACAATCACATTTTTCTTTATTTCTGCTCTCTGTTTTGCAAGGGACCTGTGCATTACCTTTAGTCCTGGAGAGAGATCCAGATAACTGTTGACTTTTAAATGTTCAAAGGGACTGTAGCTATTGCTCCTTCATCCAAGCATGCCTTGGGCAACCTGAGGTCTTTTTGCACTTGGCACAGTCTGATTGAAGCAAATCTCCATAACACCTTCTCCAACTCATCCTAAAACTATTACAAATGGCGCATTGGGGCTTTTCATTATCCCCAGATATATCTTTCTCTGTTTCTGCCGGCCATTTCTTGTTTGTTTCTTTTCTTTTGTTTTCCTTTAACATCCAGCCTGATGAAGAGTTCTGGTGAACTCAAAAGCTTGCTCAGTTCTGTGCAAGATTTTAGTTAGTCCTAATAAAGGGTATTTTGGGAGCTAAGGGCAGTATCCAATTGTGTCATTCCTCATACTCATATAGCACTAGTGGAGCTCTGCTGAATTTTTCTGTTGAGCAAGCACTTGTGCAACCATTTGCACAACCATTTGCACAACTGCTTGCCTAACCACTTGCACAGCCGCTTGCACAACTGGTTATGCAACTGCTTGTGCAACCATAACTTTGGTTGGATTCTCCTCTTGCAACTTTCCAGGGTCTCAGCAGAGGTCTTTCCCATCACCCGCTATCTGATCCTTTTAACTAGAGATAGCACCTGGGACCTTCAACTGAGCTATGGACTCTCCATTGTAAACTTGTTCAAGGACCAAAGTGCCCAATGATTATTTTCTTATGATGCTTCCCTATTTTTTTTATGTAAAGATCTCCAGAAAACCAATCTGCACTCCGAAAATCCTCGGGGTATTTTTGTAAATGGGTCAAAACATTATTCTTTTAAGCAAAATATGATCATTCCGATCCAGAAAGGGAAGTCTGTGGATAGAAGGAGGCCTCTACAAATGGAAGCACTAATGCAGATGCACATGTGCATCTGATTACAGTGGCCACTTACACATCTCTCCAAGATTAGGAACTGATTCAGCAAGAGAGAGGGCAACAGAGGACACAAATTTGAATAAAATTTGCGTATGCTAATTTATTTGTATAGATGCAAATTTAGAAATAATTACTATAATTTAAATAGAAATACAATATTATCTCACACTAGTGGGGAAGAGTGTGAGCAGGTGACTTAGGTGCCAGCTCTCTCCGCTGTCCAGGTGCATGCTAACTGTTGATGGACGACTTCAAGGCCCAGCTCGCCCTTCTTATGGTTCTTTCTTTTTCAACCAGAATTGACTGGACGTTTGTAGGTGACCTTCAAATAGAGGTCACCTACAAACAGGGGACTGTCCCACCACACCCTTCAAATGGAAGACTGTCCTCTGTAAAGTCAGACAAGCGGCGACCCAAGGTATCTACATCACGCAACACACTGAAGGAAATTTCCCATAGCACAGGATAGTTTTGTTAGAAGGCAGAGAAGAAGAATTTTTCCTTAAACAGATGGAAATCTTTAAGGAAACGAGGAGTCAGTAGCAGCTTATCTCTGCCAGTTAGTACATGACAGCTGCTGCATTTCATATTCCTGCATCTACATATCGGCTCCAAAATGTACTCAGGATGAAGCCCACCCACCCCCAGCCACACCACACATCCTCTCTACTCATACTCACAGTGCCTGGCCACTGCTGCTTATTTCAAATTTCTAGAAAGATAAGCTGGTGGGCTTCATTGTTGACCTATGGTGAGGTTGCTCTGGCCATTTTAAAGCTAACTTTACTTTTTTTTTTTTTTTTGCACATCAAACTTGGTCTGATAAATTTATCAGACGTCTGGAGATATGCTTTGTTCTTGAAAGGGAAATGCTTACCGTAGGTATGTGTAGGAAAATTTGAAGTAAATTTTGTTTTATCTTATGAAGATATGTATAGATATAGATATAGATATACAGTAGATATAGATATTATGTTACTTTATGGGCGCAATCCTATGCATGTTTAGACAGAAAAAAAGCCCTACAACTCCCAGCATCCCCTCACCAGCATGCCCTAATTGAATCTTGTATGCTGCCATGAACCATTTTTGTTTGAAGGTTGGGATCTAAACACGTGGTCAGGGCCCCACTTAACAGGCTTGATGAGTCCTTTGATTCAGATGGGGATCCTTGGCCAGGGGCTGCTCATTGTTGTGCATGGCTGGAATGGGGCCAATATATTCAAGAATAATGTTTAATGATCAGTGGTAATTATTTGTAATAATAATAATAATAATAATAATAATAATAATAATAATAATAGCAGCAGTGGCCTGGCACTGTGAGTATGAATAGGCAGGATGTGTGACTGGTGAGTGAGCTTCATCCTGAGTACATTTTGGAGCCAATATATAGATGTATAGAGCCAGTGTGACGTAGTGGTTAGAGTGCTGGACTGGGACTCAGGAGATCTGGGTTCTAGTTCCCACTCGGCCATGAACCTCACTGGGTGCCTTTGGGCCAGTCACTGACTCTCAGCCTCACCTACCTCACAGGGTTGTTGTGAGGATAAAATGGAGAGGAGGAGAAGGATTATGTAAGCTGCCTTGGGTTCCTTTCAGGAAAAAAGGTGGGATATAAATGTAATAAATAAATAAATAAATAAATATGAAGTGCAGCTATCATGAAACTTTCCGAAATAAGCTGCTACTGACTCCTTTTTTCCTTGAAGATGATGATGATGATGACGACGACGACGACGATTTTGTGCTTTTCTCCCCTTCAGATGTCCAAATCTCATAAACATGCTGAAGAATTTAGATCAACAACCCTTTCTCCACCATATGACTTTTAGCAACGGAGATTATAGTGTTAAGGTAATAACAGAAACTACCATAAACACAGGAAACGAACACAGGAAAGGAAAATAACGGCTTCTTTAAAAGAGAGACATTACATCATGTGCTCTGCAACACTTTTCCCATTTCACAGCCAAGATACTATAGAACAGTCCTAGATAAGAAACATGTTTTATTTGGAGAATAAATATAGTTCAGATTCTAGCAGCAGATTATTTCTGTTGTGTGTGTCCTGTTGGTCATGGGGCATGATTCTTAGTTTGGGTGCAAGAGGACCTACATTCAATTCTCAGACAAGTCCATCTATCAGGGGAAAAGGGGGCCATGCCTTTGGAAATTCCTTTGGGTCAAAGCTCAGTGATAGAACATATGCTTTGCATGCAAAGACATGTGTCTGAACACTTGGAGAGCTCCTGCTCATCAGTGTAGACCAGCGATCTTCACTATTTTTCAAGCAGGAGCCACTTTGACTCCAGGCACTGCCACTGAGGGCAGTTGGGGGCCTTTCCTAGGCTGTGGGTGTGGAGGCCCTCTCCTCTTCCACCCAGTCAAGTGGTGATGCTATGCACCAGACTCGGTTGGAGGCCTTTCCAGGCTTCCCCATCTCCTTCCACACTGTCCAAGCTAGCCAATCTTGTCGATATTTGCCTCTTGGGCTCCTCCCCCACCATAGCTAATTGGCTGATTGCTCCTCCGTTCTCCTCTTCCCCTCCCCAGCCACCTTACCCCTGAGGAGCAGCAGGTCTCCTGACTTCCCACCCCCAAAGCTGCCTCCAGTAGCCCAGATCACAGCAGCTGGCCCAATTGCTAAAGCAAACAACAAGGCAAAGCTAGTGAGCCCCAGCTGAGAGTGAGCAGCTACTGTACATAAGAGAGAGAGAGAAAGAGGTGGAGAGCCACACTTGATCACTGAGTGCTGCCAGTGGCCTTCAGGCCTTGCAGTGAAGAACACTGGTGTAGACATTACTGAGCCAGATGGGCCACTGGTCAGACTTGGTATAAAGAAGCTTCCTATGTTATTTGTATTACAGCTATTTTTGTTGACACTTACATGCTAATATTGTTAGATACAGTGGAAAAACTCTGTCCAAGTTTCTTCAGAACTGGCCACATTGAAGATGTATTCAAAGATTCGTTCAAAGATATCTTTGTTCGTTCAAAGATATCTTAACTCATGTGTTGAAAGGTTTCTTTATAGTGTATAGAAATATTAAAACATAGGGAACAATCTCCATTTGCATAAATTGGTATAACTTCCCTAAACAAACAATTTAAGTTTTGATGACAGTGGAACATTTATATTTTTGGAGGACAATATGACTGGGAGTGAGACAAAAAAGCAAGGTATTTGGCATAGAAGAACAATTCAAGTGCTCTGTGTACTGCTAAGTTGCAGTCTTTTTTCTTTTTTGGACCTGGATATATTAGGGATAGGGGTTCCCCTGGCAAGGGTCCCTCCGCAATTTCTACATTGACATAGAGTTGCTTCTCCCAAGTGGTTGAAATTCAAAGGTGGGAGTGGATCCTTTCTCTCATTTTACCATTCATGACAAAACAAAGGACATACATTCTCTGAAATGAAAGAATGGATTCCTATGTATGTATGACAAATTTATATACTTTCAGTATTAAAGAGGAGAAAAAGAATGGACTGTTGCTTCAGGAGGCCCAAAGAGTCCCTCACTGAATAATGCTGATTTCAGTGTTGGTATTTTAATTAATTAATTAATTAATTATCCATCTTTTTATTCCTAAAGGAGCCCTCAAGATAGATTAGAGCAACTCATAAACATTGCTCACAGGTCTATAGAAGTGAATGAAGTCTTTAACTCTAAATTAGATAGGTCAAATGTGCTGTCTCATATTCAGAGGACCAACTTAATGCACCGACTTAATAATAAGTGTTTGGATCATTTTTAGACACATCGGATTATATCCAGTCCACTCTTGCCATGTATAAGTGTGAAGTGCTTCTGCTGTGGGAAGAGGCCAAAACCACCTCCGGATGGCACAGCCCTATAGGGCAGGGCTCTCCAACCTTGGGTCCCCAGATGTTGCTGGCCTAAAGCTCCCAGCATACCCAGCCAGCATGGCTAATGGCAAAGGATTCTGGGAGCTGTAGTCCAGCAACATCTGGGGACCCAAGGTTGGAGAGCCTTGTTATAGGGGCTACTCCTTGGGAAGGAAATTTGCGGGCACATGGGAGGCTACCAGTTGAAGGGGAAATTTAGAAGTGTCATTTGCACTGGTTTGAATCTTGTTCATCATACCCTGCTGGGGGTTTTTTTCAGCCGCTGTGCTAATGATTATTGTTTGAAGATGTTCACTTCCTTTGGGAGGGCCCAAGGCAATAGCAAGAGCTGGAAACAGAATACCGGTAGTATTTTATTTCAGGATAGAAAATTTGTCCAGAAATTAGGAAGCTACAAAACAATCCCCCTCACCATTTTATTTGTTTTTCTTTTAAAATAACAGATAAAAGAGTAACATAGTAGAGTAATTTCTTTTACATAAGGCTTAATAAAGGATAACCTGCAAAGAGACTTTATGTATATACTTGCTATTTCAGAATTTTCAATATTGTTCTTGAAAGGTGTTTCTCTTCCTTCCTTATACCTAATTATATGTGCCAACTTTAACAGTGACATGGTATTCCATATAATCTTAATCAACTTCCAGCTGAGAAGTCACTTGATGTCCATTAAATTCTAACTCCACCCTGGCTGCAATGAAAAGATTAATGACCTGCTGTTGATCCTGTTTGGCAACGATACCTTTTATGTAGCCCAAGAAAATAATCAGAGTTTAACAATAGGTCATAACCAGAAATATATTTAATTACATTAAGAACTCCTTCCCAAAATTCCATAACTAGCTGCACTGGAAGTTATGATGAACTTTGTGAACATGATCACATTACAGCATTTATCAAGGATGCATTAAGTGCATTTTCTTTAATTTTATTAGGATCCTGTACCATCTTCATTAGGGGTGGGCAACTTTGGAGGATCTGAGGGCCACTTCTGGCCACTCCAGGTCCATCCCGTGGGCCGCATTCTTGCTGCCACTGCTGCGCCACCAGCAAAAGAACTGCAAACAAATTGAGGATTTGCTGCTGAAGATGATTTGGGGGTGTGGGTTGTACTATTGCTTTCCTGTAATTAGTTAAGCAATTGGGGCCTTCTAAGGCATATACAATAGGGCAATGCATGATGTATTCAGCTTTCCTTAATTAAAAAACAAAAGTAAAACAGACTCATGAAGACGAATATAATAAGATTAGAGGCAGTACATATGATTTAAAATTCTAAAGAAAACATTTGGTTGCTAGAAAACAAGAAGACCCTGAAGACCCCTTCTAGGTAGAGAAATCCTTGACCTATATAAAAGAAGAAAAAAGCCCACTTAAAACTGGATAGTATCTGGGCCAAACCACACATTATATGAGAGATCTGTGATTGGATTTCCTATCCCCACCCTCATTTTTAATTGAAATGGAGCTCTTTGTGGAAAATGAACGAGGCTTTCCATGCTTTTTCTTGAGTTTCCTCGAAGTAGCTTAGGGAAGTAAATCCCCTGACCAACTGTTGCCATTATTTGTGACTTCACACAGGACAGGCGCCCTCCAAATGTCATCAGAGCCACATGGAACCAGCTTTTCTATGACCTGATCCCATGCAGCTGTGGGCTGCATGTGAATGAGGCAGGCAACTGCATGGGCCTTTCCCTATTTTCTGAGTGTGAAATCTGTCTGTACTTTGTGTCAGAACTTTTCTACACGAGGCATTTATTGTGCACTCATGATGCCCCACGCACAATAGTTTGTCCACTCCAATCCCCCCCCCCCCGCAATCTGTCAACTGACTTCTCAACATTCCACACAGTCTGGAAGATGACAGGGTAGTTTTTTTGGCTATTAAAAATGCATTTTTATTTTAATTTACAAATATATAGCCTTCTGCATTTGCAAATACAAATTTACAAATATGTAGCCTTCTGCATACCTAAGTCCACTTAGATTCCACTCCCTCATTTTTGGGTGGCCCAGTTTCGCTTCCACACTCGACACCCTGGGATTGTTATTAATACATACAAGAGGAACTCGCAAGTGTTGCAGGGTATCCCTACCCCTTAACTGAAGTGCTCCTGTTTGAGGTTCAAGCCAGACCTCCTCCAGGATACTTTAGGGACTCAAGCAGAGCAATTTCTCACCTTGGTTTTCTATATTTTGCCAACTGAAATGTGTAACATCCCCTGGTTCCTGGAGGTATGGATGCGAGAGAAATTTGTTCAGTTTGCATTTTAATGTGAACCTATCAAACTTGCACTTCCTGATCCAATATTTGAACCGAGATACAGTTATCCTTCAGTATTTACACTTCTCCAAATGCTGTAAGGCAGTTCTTCACAAAATGCATACACAAATGAGTATTAGCAAAAAAAACAAAACAAAACATTATGTATAAACCAGGCTCCCTGGTTTCATGTCAATCATTGTGAAGAGTTGGTCATTCTCATATTTGGATGGAATCTTTATGACTCGTTGAACCACATTAAGTAAACTTAGTTTTATCAATTAAAAATTGGTTATCTGGGGGAAAGTGTGCTTTATGTTCCCTTTGAGTTGTTAAGCATAGTCAAACAAATCAAATTCTTGTTTTATGTCTCCTCATTCCTGTGGTTCTTTTAAGACTTTGGTTAACAGCCAGCATAAAACTTCACATACTGGAGACATGGAACCCCAAAGTATTTTTCTACTGGATTAAGCTATTTCTTTAGCCAGTTATCTTTGTACAGGAAACATGGTGCATGTAGTAGCCAGTGTACATCAGAGAATGCATTTTATGAGAGTTTGATAAACAATGCCTTGTTAATTGCATTCCTTTGCTGTGACATCTTTTTTTTTCTTCTTTTTTTTTTTTAACCATTACTGAATGGATGAGTGATTTTAAAAGAAAACCATAGAAAGTCTACTAATCCTTGGCTCTCAGCCGTGGGTGTTAAGACTCACAAAAACAGAAAGTGAAAAAACATGGTGATTCCTCTTCTGTTTAAGGGTGATATTCAATCATTTAAGAACAAGCATCCTGGACAACCAATGCATTCAATTCCTGTTGACATTAATGGAAGTCAGTGGGACACCATAGGCACAATTCACTGGGAGGTTTTCTACACAAGCCCAGGGATGGGAGACAATTTCATGTGGTCCACGTTTTTAAGCCAAATGACACAAATCACATTTCCTGGACAAATATGTAGATCAGAACAGTTATACTTTAGACTGCACACTTCTCCTAAGTTTGTGATGTCCCCCCCAAAAGTGCTAAAAAATTCTCAGCTTAAAAGTAGTGCACAAAATGGAGTACATTAGGGAAAGTTGTATAAAAAATGTGTATTTTAGGGTAAATTGTATGTTAGGGGAAATTATATACAAAAATTAATGCATTTTTAAAAAAAGGCTTAGAAGTGTTTGTTTGTTTCTTTGTTTTAATTGCAGACTGATGTGGAAAGTGGATGGAATGGACTTACAACTGAATTCATGTGAAACTCTAAATAGATGGATTTGCCCATCTCTATGCAAGCCACATTACATCAACAAGATTTACAGAAGGACATAGATGTGCACAGAAACATGTGCAGCTTTTGTTCAGTAGTGTTTGTGCCATATTCCAGAGACATGTTGGGCCAAACCTTGACTTTCTGTCATCTTCTTGAATTATGTATAGAGAACCATAATTCCTCTTTTATTCTGAAGAATTAATAAGCATAATGTTTATTATTTATTAAGTGATCAATGAACTAGGTGTTCAATCAATAAAGAATTGTAAAACAAGAGCGCTAGCTGCAGGCATACAATAGCATTATAAATAAAACAAAGAAGGAAGAAAGGAAGGAAGGAAGGAGCTAAGGGGAAGGAAAAGGAAAAATGTGATAGAAGAGAAAAATGAAAATTAAAAACTCACAAAATGAGCCAGGAAACATCCAAAGTTGATTAGGAGAAATTATTAACAATAATGCAGAGTTAAATAAAATTCACACACACACATGCGCATGCATGGATGCACGCACAAATGCAGGCAGACACACACACACACACACACACACACACAGACACACACCGCTACCTGGATTTTTTTTATTTTACATTGAAGGTTGTTTATTAATTAATTAATGAAAGAAAGAAGTTAATTTCTGTAAGCAATTTCTGTTTCTGATTGTCATTTAAGGAATATTTGGGGACTGTATGTCAGTCCCCTGGCCATCTTGCTGTGGGGTGCCTCAAGTTACCATCTTGTATCCATCTCTCTCTTTCTCTCTCTCTCTCTCTCTCTCTCTCTCTCTCTGTGTGTGTGATGCCTCTAGGCGTAATAATACAGAAGTAATACCCCATTTTCCCCACTCTAAAAACCCCTCAGGTAAGTGTTCTTTAAAAAACAGAAGTGAAACTGGAGGATCACAACGTCGTCTACCCATAAACAACCATGAGTAAAGGAATCATGAGTGTACAATAAATGTATCATGTAGAAAAGCTTAAACTTAAAATCACAAGATGCAATAACATAGTAAAACAAAATAAAAATAACCTGTAACCCATATTTTGACAAATATGACTCTATAATGAACACATACAATATAGTATACCAGCATTGTAAAATGAGATATGTTGGAGAGGATATACAAAGACTCTTCTGATCAAGGACAAATAGATTATATATAACAGTGTGCTTAGTGTATATTGCTTTCAATGGGATATAAGTATGCTTAGCTTTCTCTGCATTGTGTCTATTTGTCTTCTGTAAGCATAAGTGGGCATAACTGAAAGCACAGTGGCAAACGTGATTAGTAGACCGTTTACTCAAAATGCATCTATAACTCGTATTAATACAGTACTGACTGTTGATGTGCCCCATGGGTCAGACTGTAGTGAAAGCGCATATACTCTTAGCTGTATGGAAGATCTCAAGATGTAAGCCTACTCTCTTGGCATTTGACTCCTGGATGCTTCAGGCACAAGTAGTATATTTTAGAAAAGAATGCCTGTGAGCATACAAAATGCCACCTGTATGGATATAAGAAACATCTGTTCTATTTCATTCTAGTATGTATTGTCAACGGGTGGGTTTGCACATCATGCTAAGCCAACCTGCGAATCAGCCATGGAGGGTTGCTTGTTTGCTGAACAACCCACGGTGCGCCTGACAGGAAATTGAGCTCACCTTGGGTTGTTCTCCCCCTTCTTCCCCCTCACTCCTCCAGCCAGCTCTGGCATGTATCCCAGTGTCCTTCATGGAAGAACCTGTCCTGTCTCCCCCGCCATACGACATGGCTGGTTACCTATGATGGGTTGTTGTGTCGTGCAAACTAGGTCAATATCTTTTTTGGACTCTTTCTTCTAACTCTGGATGTCATTACCTTTAAATCTTTTCCAATGACTCCTGTAAGACCTGGTTCCCTTCTCTTTGTGTGGCCCCACCCTGCATGTGCTGGTTGCATGCCACCTCATTTCCATAATTACCTGCACCAGGCATGGGTTGCTGTGTCGTATGAACCTGTCGAGGGTGGGCGACAGGGGGTGTCTTCTAAACAACCATGGAACCCTAGAACAAGCCATGGGTTGTGGGGTGGTTTGGAAGACACCCCCGCTGCCCACCTCACTGGGCTCAGATGATACGGCAACCTGTGCCCAGCATGGGTAATTATGGAAATGAGGCTGCACGCAACCTGCAAGCATAGGGTGGGGAAAAGAAGCCACCATGGCTTCTTTTCCTTCCCAATCATGCAAACCCAGTCACAGTTAATACCTATTAAAAGCCCAGCAAAATAAAGGCATCTTGATTGTCTGCGTAAATACCATCAATGAAGGGGTCATTTGACCTCTCTTGAGGTGCTGGCACTGAAAGACCCTATTTTGTGATACCACTAGCCACACACGCCCTCAGCAGCAGAACATGTATTCTGTGATGTGAATCCTGTGAGGCCAGGTCCCCTGCTTTTGGGGCATTTCCACTTGGCCTGGGAGTCCCACACTGGCTCCAGAGGTTGTTTCTGAAGATGCCTGGAGATCATCTGCTGTGAATCCCATAAAGCCAAGTTCCCCAGTCTCTGCTTGGCCCATTTCTGCCTAGTCTGGGACTCCAGCTGCAAAGGCCGCTACTGACTATTGAGGTTAGAACATGCACTGATTTGTTATGTGATTGACTTTTAAATATACAATTTAATGGATTCTTATTCAATATCTTAATATTTATATATTATTGCCTTATTATGAATTGTTTATTGCATTGTTCTATATATTAAGAAATTCTAGATTAACGTGTATACTGTTGATTTTTATTGCTATTATATTTTGTCAGCTAGCTGTCAAAACTCCAGTTCCTTTTAAAAAGGTGTTTGTTTGTTTTTTTGACAGGGACATATACAGGCATGAATGCATATATCTCCGTCAAAAAAACCCCACACCAAAACAACCCTAGGCCTAGGTAGCCCTGTCAAACACACACACACACACACACCTTTTAAAAGGAACTGGAGTTTTGACACCTAGCTGTCAAACCTCTGTGCTCCTGTAAAAGGGGGTGGCTTGCACTTTTCCAGTTTCCCGAGCACCTGGAGTCTCAGGAAAGGGTGGAAAAGTGAGAGGAACCTGAGAAGAATCATGTTCTCCCTCCCCAAAAAACCCTAGAGGATCTTGCCATGAGGGGGGTGATCTAGTGGCCACCCCCTTTCGCGAGCAAAGATCACTCTCAGCTTT
This sequence comes from Shinisaurus crocodilurus, assembly GCA_021292165.1. Lineage (NCBI taxonomy): Eukaryota > Metazoa > Chordata > Lepidosauria > Squamata > Shinisauridae > Shinisaurus > Shinisaurus crocodilurus. The sequence continues at coordinate 175,422,021 of CM037880.1, read as the reverse complement.
GGTTTCTCTTGACAGCTTACTTTTTGACAGCTGTCAAGAGAAATCAAAGTGAAAAATAAAGCTCATGACAGCCTCTCTGGGCCAATGCCCATGGGTGTGTGTGCTTGCTGCATTTTGACAGCAGACCCCCCCCCCCAGACATTGCCCAGCTCAGGCTTGCCATTTCAGACCCGCAGAAGGGTGCAAGTGCGCACTTGTGCAAGTCTGACTAGCAAAAAAAAAATATGAAAAAAATTGGGGTGCAAAAAAAATAAATAAATTGATGAACCAGTGACAGCCCCTCCAATGTGCTGCTTGGGCACATTGAAGGGGCTGTCACTAGCTGTCAAATCAGAGTTCATGAAAAGCGATCTCCAAAAAAGGGGGGAGCTCTAAAGGGCTTGCGATCATGGCAGGGGCACGGAGCCAGTGACAGCCCCTCCACCTTGCTGCTTGGGTTCTTGTGGGGCGGCTGTTACTGGCAGTGACCCAGGTTAGCTTGGCAAGGTTTTTTATTGCCACTCTTGCCAAGCGCTTTGCTCGCCACTTCCCACAACCTACAATGGGGTTGGTTGCCCAGGTTCAGATGACATGACAACCCATTGTGGGTCCAACAACCCTACAACAGCCATGCATTGTTGGGGTGGTTTGTTGCCCACAAACAGGCCTCCCTGCAGGAAATGGTCCGGGCTCACACAACATGACAACCCAACATGGCTTGTCACCCACGATGGGTTGTCGTGTCGTGTGAACCCAGTCATCATAACACTTGAATAGTGCTGTCCAGAATAGACCAGATCTCAACTTTTCAGCTCTGAAGGAAAGATTTTTTTTTATTTTAAAAGCCAGTATGTGTAAAACAGGAATTCTCATCCCCTAATCAACCATCCTCAGATTAGCTTGCAGTTATTTATGCTTGAAATGAATGGATTTGCTCAGTTTTGGTTCTTTGTGAAATCTCATCTGATTATTTATTTATATTTTCAACACCTGGGACTCTCTGTTGATGTCAGGTAGGTGTTGTTTAAATAAACAAGCCTTCTCTGATTGATCGGCCATGGTTTTATTGGCACAATCTGATTTTAAATATTTTTATTCTGTATTTTTATTTCCCACCCCTTTCTTTTTATTGTTCACTGTTCAGACATCTTGTTAGATATAGAGTGGTATATAAATTCTGTAAAATAAATAAATAAATAAATAAATAAACCAATGAAACATCATTTTTCTAGTGTTTCCAAGTTGTACCATTAAATCATGGGAGGAAAAATAAAAACACAGAGGAAAGCAAATAATTTTTTTAAAAAAACAATAACATTTGTAACAAAGCATCAGCAGCATGATCTAGACATTAACAATTCATCTAAACAGAAAGGCTTTCACTTCTACTAGTTTTAGTGTGGGTGGAATTTCAAAACAAAACTCCTCCTGACCATAAAAAACCACAGATTTTTTTTTAATTTTTTTAATTGAATTTTCCAAAACAACACTTGGCTTCCGCCTCGTTGTCTGACAAACATTACCAATCCTTATCCAATCTAAGTTTCCTCTATTTTCACAGAAATTTTTTTTATCACCTTACCAATATTCAGAAATCAAAACCAAAAGTTATTAAGTCACTTTCCCTCCTCCCCAAGAAGTCCACCAGAGGTTTCCAGTCTTTCTTGAATGAAGTTAGATTTTTTTTCTCTAATTAAACAAGTCAATTTCACCATCTCTGCTAAGTCCAACATTTTCAACAGCTAGTCTTCTATAGTTGGTATTGTTGCTTCTTTCCATTTTTGAGCATAGATTATTCTTGCTGCCGTCATCATATATTGTAATAATGTTCCACAGTCTTTCTCAAGTTGTAAGTCCATTATACCCAATAAAAACATTTCTGGTTTCAGTTTAATATTCACTTTTAAAATCTTTTGTATCCATGTGTGTATTTGTACCCAATATGTTTTCACTTTTTTACATGTCCACCAAACATGATAAAATGTTCCTTCATGATTTTGACATTTCCAACATACATTTGACACATTATTATACATCTTAGCCAATTTCACAGGAGTTAGGTGCCATCGTTGGTACCAAAAAACACAAATTTTTCAAATGGTATTAGATATAGTCCAGCAGTGGCGAATCAAAATTCTTATTGCTTCACATCTATTTTATAGCTTTCTGTTTCCACGCATGCTTAATTAGTAATAATTGACACCACGCTCTCTCTCACTCCATTCAGAGCTTCTTCTAAGATTTTGGGGGATGTACCTGGGCTTGTGTATACCCTGTTGAAAACAATGACACTTGCTTCTGATTGCAGTGTACTACATGGCCTGCAGGAGACAAGACTGATCTGATGCAGTCTCCAACTTCTCAGGTGTCCCATTCAAAGAGAAAATGGCAGCACTCTGTCTTGAAGCAATGGGCTCGGTGCCATTCTTTAGGTCCCAGCAAATGCCCACCCTGAGCACCCTCTGCAGCCAGTCATGGGGATGCTGTTGTCCCAGAACTACTAGCACTGTTTACTCTTTCCCAGCATTTACAGCGAGAAACTGTATGGAGTTGAGAGGTTTCCAGTTAGAAAAGTAAGATCATGCCATATGACATCCTGTAAATAAATTGCCTTCTTGCAAGATGAAACCAATTCACAAAATTACTTTCATATTTTCACAAAGTGCTCCAATTTGTATTGAAGCAGTTGAAAAGCCAAAGTGGAGATTATATTCTCTTTGAAACATAATAAACCTCTATTGGCATGAATTGTATACTTGTATACATGAATTGTATACTTAAGTATACACATATACTTTAACTTGAGTAGTCCCACTGATTAACTGCATCTAGTGATGACAATAATCTCTCTGGAAGGAACGACCTGATCCTCTTTTTCAATTTAAAATTAATATTGAGGAAGAGCAGGGTGCAGATTTCTTTGTTTCTCGCTTGCGCTCTCTTGACACTAATAGAAGATGATCCAGTAACTTGTCAATTTTGTTTTTCTTAATGGAACTTCAGCATGCAGCATCAGACCTGTAGTGTGATAGTGCCATCAGCTGTCCTCAAACTACATAACAAACAGTCCCTTGCATGCATTCTCAAACCATTCCAATGTGTTGCAGAGCTATAGTTCTTCTAGTCTGCCTTGGGTTCCTTGTGAAATCTCAGTTATACATATGTACAGAAAAACCAAAGGAAGCACGAATCTAGCCAGAGCATGAGGTAAGGAAACAGATTTTTGATACTGCTTTGTTGAAAACACCCTTCCACATTTGTAGGCCATAGAAGTGTGTGTGAAATTAATTTTAAAAATAAATAAATAAATGCAATTTTTGGAGGGGGCAGGACAAAAGTTGCAAAACTATTGGGAGGAGCAGAAAGTTTACCTAAAAAGCAGCAGCATGAAGAAGAGAGGCTTCCCCCACATTTTAAAAACAAAAAACAGAACTCCCCCCCTTCCACAGCTGTGGTACTCTTCCAAACAGCGTGTCATAGCTCCCACCACCACCATCAATGCAGCTGGAACAACACTGGTATATCATGACATTATGCCACTGATGTAGCACCATTCAGGGAAGGCACTGTGGGGAAGAACATAGCTGCTGGGCTGTTTGGAGGGGTTCCACCCCTGTGGCAAAAACAAACAAACAAACAAACAAACAAACAAACAACAACAAAGACCCCAACATTTTTTTAAGGAAGAAAAAAGAAGTGAAAAGCCTCTGTTGCTGCTGCCACATTTCAGGTAAAGCTTTCTGCCCCTCTGAAAATTTAGTATTTTTTTCTCCCACACCCCAAATATATATTAAGAACATAAGAAGAGCCATGCTGGATCAGACCAAGGGTCCATCTAATCCAGCATTCTGTTCCCACAGTGGCCAACCACCTGCCCACTGATAGTCCACAAGCAGGACATGAGTGCAACAGCACCCTCCTGCCCAAGCAACAGCAGCCTCCCTTTTTATCCTTTTCCTTCTATTTGGCACCCCACAGACCTTTCACAGTTCTGTGAAAAAGTTCGAAGTGGAAGAACCTTCAGCTCAGCTCAGCTCTAGCTTTAGACAGACCAACATAGGCATTTCCAAATGCTGCCACCAGAGGATGTACAAAGCACATGCTTTGCTAAATCAACATGTAATCAGAAATTAAGCCAGATCTTCTCCCAGAGGTACTATATTTCTAAAGAGATGAAAAATGTCTACAGCAGTTCATGGAAGAAGAAAAAAAAAAAACATGCCGGAGATGTGTTATGTACTAAGTTAATTTACTAATGCACTTATCCCCAGAGTTCCAGTTAGCCCAAGAGTAAATAAGTATTATTACAGCTACATTGCTGAGATACAATGTTAACAGAGATCGCAAGCAATCTACCCTTAACCATAGTTTCTGGCAAAGAGAGCAACTATATTGTTCTAATTTATAATTTATAGGACTGACCAATAAGCTGTTGCAAATTAGGAAGAAATATGAATAAGGAGATAAGAAAAGGGTAAGCTATTTATTTTCTCCTCCCATTCCTCCTCCTGTTTTGGTTTGTTACTCTTGTCTCTCTCTTCCACCTGGTTCCTTTGTACTCCCAGTGTTGAAACTTAGATTGTAGGCACCTCTGCGCAAGGGGCCTCTCTTAAAATTGTGTTATTCTGTAATGCAATATGTACATTAACCCCCTCCTTCCCTCTGTCTCCCTGAGTGCATGTACGTGCGCACGCGCACACACACACACAAACACACACATACACAGATTGTTGAAAGTCAGAGTCTAGTATCACATTAGACTAGAAAAGTGACTCACCACTGTTTGCAAAATGGCTACTTTAAAAAAAACAACCCAGTTAATCATATCTTTTGTAGATGTCAAGGTAGCATTTCAATAAAGGTATCTTAGAGTGAAGTCTCTTATCTCTACAAAGAGAAATGTCAAAGAATATTTAATGGATAGCTCCTGTGTCAGCAAGGTAAACTTCCTTTAAAAACCAGCATGTTACTTCTCAGATGTTCACATTTTTATTAATAAAATTGCATGCTTTAAGGGGAGGCTGTTATAAATAAATATAATGGGAATCTACATTTTCTTTTATTTTACAATATGTTTATTTATTTCTAAGATATATTAGTTGCCCTATAGTTGATAGGTCTCAATGTGATGAACCTGTGCTCTCTGTTCTTACTTCTGCAGGCACCAGCACTGCACGATCTGAGAGGTGTCAGGATTTCTTGCAGTATCACCAAATATGATAGGTCAGACTTGTGGATGATGTGCCACTTAACTGGTGCCCCTAAAAATAATGACCATCTTGAACAACTTATTTGGGTTGCTTGTACACATGGACTGTTCCAGCTTGGCTTGCCCATTCCAATTCAAACCTACCTCCATTTATTTATGATGAGAACACTTTCTCATATTCCATGAAGCTACCATTTTAATTCTGAAAAGTGAAAAAGCACATCAGAAATGTATCTGTGTTCCAATTAAGAACTTACGGTAACCTTGTGTATAAAATGGAACAGCATTAGCTGGTGCCACAGAAGGTCAGGAATAAGTCTCTATTATTCCTCAGCCTCTGATGTCAGATTCCTGATGTCCCTGTGTCCTTCTGATGTCAATGACATTATGACCAATCGCAGGCCAGCTTCATCATTGTCACTATGGTTTTCTGTATTTATTTTTACTTTCTTGCTTTTCTGTTCTTGTTTTATTTGTCGAGTGGGCTTGTGCTGGGACTGCTTTAGCTATATTGTTAAAGGCTTACATAAATATGAGAAACAGCTTTTTCTACCCAGTATTGAGGGTAATGGGACCGAGAGACATGAGGTGAGCATTTGTATTAAGTTATACTGAGGACATTAGGATAGATTTTTTTTAAAGAAAGAAACCAATGCAATAATTCACATGCTGGGATGAATGTGTAGGGATTTTATTTTATTTATTTATTTATTACATTTGTTAATCGCCCATCTGGCCGGCCACCCGGCCACCCTGGGCGATGTGCACTTCAACAATAAAACAGACACACACAATTAAAACAGTATACATTTTTTTAAAAACCCGTAACCCACCCCATATTCCCGCCTGAAATACCACGTTTTTTAATGTGCGGTGGAAGCTCATCACGGAGGGGGCATGGCGAAGGTCACTAGGGAGGGAGTTCCATAACTTGGGGGCTGCCACAGAGAAGGCCCTCTTCCTAGTCCCCACCAGCCTGGCTGCTCTGGCTGATGGGACAAGGAGAAGGCCGTCCATGGCAGATCTTGTTTAGTGGCCTACTTGATGTTGCTGGAGGTGCTCCTTGAGATAAACTGGACCGAAGACGTGTCGGGTTTTAAAGGTCAAAACCAACACCTTGAATTCAGCTCAGCAAGCAACTGGGATAGGGGAGAAATTTAGTGGGTTCACATTTTAATGCAAACTTGCATAATTTCACTCTTTCAAACCAATACTCAGTTATTCTTTGAAATTTGTGCTTCCCTTAAGTATGCAATGGTGTTTTCTAATCAAACAATGCATACAAAAATACATATGTTAGGGGAAAGTGCATAGAAAAATGTGTGTATTCATGAAAATAACATTCAAAATGCATTATATTAGGGAAATTGCTTGCAAATGTGTATATCCAGAAATTGCATACAAATTTCCATGCTTTTATTTATTTATTTATTTTAAATCTCAATATTTGGGACAAACTGAAGATAGGAAAAATTAGTAAAATTTGGGATGAAACAAGCTTAAGATTGGGGGAAAGTGAGAAACTGATGCCTGTGCTAGGTGCCACACAGGTGCTAGGTGGGGCTAGGTGCCACACAGCATCAGGGCCGGTGCTACCATTAGGCCAACTAGGCAGCCGCCTAGGGCGCAGGGCTAAAGGGGGCACCAGAAACGCCTTGAAAAAAAAATAAAGTGCTCTCAAGTGGGAAGGGGGGCGCTAAATATCTGATCTTGCCTAGGGCACCAAACTGCCTTGCACCGGTCCTGCACAGCATCTGTGTCTGAGAGGGGGCTAACAGTGTCATGAGGAGAAGGGGTGATGGTTCTCTTCCTTGAAGGCCTGGGATCCCCTGCTCCACCTCAAGGTCTGTGATATTTGGCTCAGGGGGCTCCATGTTATCCTCCGAAGAGACATCTACACACATTACTTGTAACATGTGAAAAGCCCTCCACTAAGGGTGTTATCTGGAGAAAACCTATACGGAAAGCAAAGAGCTTACCCTGCAGCCTGAGACTAGTCATCACAGGTTTTGGAAAGCGATCATCAGTATTTCCCCTCAATTAATATACAGTATACACAAAGGCAATCCGTGATCCTTTCTATATGCTGTCAAGGGAGCATATAGAAACCACTTTTACCTATGCAGAGTTTTGGGGTATCATGGCCAAAACTGCAAAGAACTTGGAGAGCATAACTGTGCAATGTTATTATAACAACAGGACAACTTTTTAGCAGGGATGTTGAAGAGTCCTTGGTCTCGAGTCACGAGTCGAGTCATGAGCCTTTGGACCCGAGTCTCGAGTCCGAGTCCTTGGTCCAAAATGGTGACTCACGAGTCACGAGTCCTGAGTCACTCCCAAAACTGACTCCACGAGTCCCTATTAAAATCAATGGGGTTTCCCCCCAACAAAATAAGGCTACTTCAGATGTGTGGCTTAAATAAATTCTAGGCACAAGTGTGCCTTTTTATTTCAAAACTCTGCAACTGATTTTGGCAAGAACAGACCAGGCAGACAAACCCAAAATAACCAGGCAGGCAGAGGAGGCAGGGAACCCCAAAGCAGGCAGGCAGAGGCCTTTGTCTTGGACAATTCAACTGCTGAACAGGTCAAGAAGAGACCAGGCAGGCAGAGGAGGCTGGGAACCCCAAACAGGCAGGCAGAGGCAGCCAAACCCAAAATGTCTGACCCTAACCCAAGCCCCCCACAACAACACATCAATCAAAATAAATCTCAACACATCGTTGGGGCTGCGCTCCTGGTAGCTGTCCATAGTGGCCGAGCAGCGGCACGCCTCGCTTCCATGCGCTCTTCACCGGTGATCGCGCTCCTTCTGGCACAGCCAGAAGACTCGTCAACAGCCCAGGGATGTTGACGAGTCCTTGGTCTCGAGTCCTGAGTCGAGTCTCGAGTCCCATTAAAAATATTGGGACTCGAGTCCGAGTCGAGTCAGAAGGGGGACTCAGTCCGACTCACGAGTCGAGTCCTCGAGTCCGAGTCCCCATCCCTGCTTTTTAGAAATGTGTCTGATGAATCACTACATTGAAAGCATATTTATAACATTAACTATCAGGAGCATCTTATTTTAGTGTACCAGTAATAGCCCTTCAGCTACACAGTTTGCTCCATTCATAAGATTCATTCTTTATAACTGAGTCGTTATAATCAGGGGAAGCTGTGCAAACCTTGGACCTGGATGCAGTGGTGGGTCGGATGAGAGCCAATAAACTGAATCTTAATCCTGGCAAGATGGAGGATGAGTGGTTCCCATGTCCGGGAACTGGATCAATCGCTCTGGATGAGGTAACACTCCCCCTAAAGGAGCGGGTGCATATTCTGGGGGTGTTCATTGATCCTGTGCTGTCACTGGAGGCACAGGTGTCTTTGATGGCTAGAAGTGTTTTTTACCAGCTCCGGCAGGTAAAATAGCTACTACTATTCCTGGACAGGGATTGCTCGAAAACTGCGTCGCATGCGTTGATCACCTCAAAACTGGATTACTGCAATGAACTTTATGTGGGGCTGCCCTTAAGGTTGGTCTGCAAGCTGCAGTTGGTGTGGAATGCCACAGCCAGGTTGGTAACAGGAGTGTCATCACCAGCATATTACAACTGTGCCAAGGGGACTACACTGGCTGCCTATATGCTCCCCCAGACCAGGCCAGATGTAAGGTTTTGGTACTTGTTTACAAAGCCCTAAACAACTCAGGACCAGGATATTTAAGAGACTGCCTGACCCACTGCTTGCCTGTTCGGTTGCTGCACTCATCAGGAGATACCCTGCTGGTGGTGCCTAAGACATCAGTGTGGTCCATGATGGCTCAGAACAGGGTCTTCAGTACCATAGTGCTCCCTCTCTGGAACTCCCTACTGGTACAAATGAGACAGGTGCTGATGCTTCTAGGGTTTTTTTTGGCACTACTGAAAATTTACTTGTTCCAACAGGCAATCCCAGAAAGGTAATCTTGCCTTCAATAATATCCAACGTGTTATTATGATTTTATACTGTTTTATTTTGTACATTGCTTAGAAATTTTCTTTTAATGTAAGGGATTCATAAATATAATCAAATAAACAAGAAATAATAATCCGCGTGGAACCTCCCCATGCAGTTAGCCCCAAATGGACCTGTTATCATTGGTCCATTCATCTAAGAATAGCCTTGCATGATAAAGGAAGAGACACAGAATGGGTAAACACTGGACAATTAATTGGATTGGAAAGCTAGAGAGTTCAGGCGAAACAAAGCAGACTTTGATAAACTGTTTTTCTTTTCTTTCTTGCAGCAAATGAACAGGCATTGAACTAAAAGTAAACAACTGATTTTGCTTATACACTTTCAATTCCTAAGTAATCACCTTGGCCAACATAAGCAATGCATTTTATCATGTCCAGTGGGCTGCAGCAGTGTGTGTGACTTCACCAGCGGGGCAGCACTTACACCCCTGGAGAAGCCACCAGGAGCCCCCACCCCCCCACTAGCAGAAAGCTCCACCAACATAGATGCACTGTCAGCATCAACTGTGTTTCTGCAACTGTACAAGGTAAAAAGAGGCACGTGCCGGGCACGTCGGGAGTGGATTGGGCAGCTTGGATACTTCCAGTCCAATGCCTCCTTGTTCCCCTGACATTTATTTATTTATTATATTTATACCCCGCCTTTCTTCCTGCAAGGAACCCAAGGCGGCTTACATAATCCTCCTCCTCCTCTCCATTTTATCCTCACAACAACCCTGTGAGGTAGGTTAGGCTGAGAGTCCGTGACTGGCCCAAAGTCACCCAGTGAGTTTCATGGCCAAGCGGGGACTAGAACCCGGATCTCCCAAGTCCCAGTCCCACACTCTCACCACTACACCACACTGGCGTGTTTCTGGACATTTCTGGACATGGCTCCAGAAAGGGTGAAAAAGTACACCCCTGGAATTGGTGTATGTACTTATTTTCCCTCCCATTAGTGTAAATGGGAGGGGACATGTTTTAAAAGCCAAATGGGGAAAATAAAAACTGGAAAATCCATCCCCCCCAACCTTCTACCAGCAGATGGTAGCCAGAGTGTCTCTCTCCCCTTATTAATTAAGAAGATTCATAGATATATTGATCAATTAAATAACTTTTGATCAATTAAAAATGTACCACTGGTGACTCTAGCAGCAGATTTATTTATTTTAAGAAATACATTTTCAATACAAGTATTTACAAAAGTTGCCAAGTTCGAAGATGTTCTCTGCTGAGACACTTGCATCTAAAACAAGGAGAAAATTCTGTTGTCTTTGAAACAACTGACTTACTACTCATATGCAAAAGTAATTAATTAACTAATTTATCAGTTAAAACTAATTCAATTGATAACCTAAGATTTCTTTAATCAGCTGACGGTGCCAATGTTCCTTAGGAGCACATAAAATGCATATGATGTGCAACTCTTTATGTTGATCTTTAAAAGCCAATGTCATGAAAGATTTGATCTGATGTTTCTCTGTCTTTGTGCAATAATACAGGGATACTGTTATTCATTATATTTATACCCTGCCTTTTTTCCTGCAAGGAACCCTAGGCTGCTTACATAATCCCCCCCTCCTCCTCTCCATTGTATCCTCACAACAACCCTGTGAGGTAGGTTAGGCTGAGAGTCAGTGACTGGCCCAAAGTCACCCAGTGAGTTTCATGGCCGAGTAGGGACTAGAACCTGGATCTCCCGAGTCCCAGTCCAACATTCTCACCACTACTCCACACTGGCTCTCACACTGGCTTTCTTACTTCTGCTGCTACTCTCAAATTTGCTACACATGGCAGCTTTCAATTATCCTTATAGAATTCTACTTTCTGTAATGGACATCTCTCTAGCCAATTTCTGGACTGTAACTTAATCCACAAGTTTCCTGATTTGACTAGGACGTTTGAGCTTTTTCAGTGCAGGACTGAGAGAAGCCTGTTTTGTTACATGCATCTTTTACACACATTTCCCAGTTAACTTACAAATCCAAATGCAAATGTTATGGCAGAACTCTGCAAGGCATCAGGTAGATCTAAGATACTCACTTGAGGGCTTCCAAAGTATAAAACAATGAAAGCATCAGAGGTCAATTGCCTTTCTGTCACTGAAAGAAAATTTTTTATTCCAAAAATATTCTTGGTTCTCTTTAATAGAAAACAGCTCTCTTTTGCTCAACCCAGCAATTTGAAAATTTAAGTGATAAGAAGCAATTCTCTCCATGGAGAAACTATCAAATATATTTAAAAATAAGATGTTCAGTTACTATGGCCACCTTAAATCTACTGCCTTAAATCACAAACCCAGTAATGTTCTAGCCTTGAAACTGGGTTCATCCTGCTTCCAGTAAAGTCGATTAGAGTTTCCGCATTGAATTAAATAGGATTTTGGTAAGATCTTCTATGGTAGTTTCATAGGAGTTTTCATAAGCTAAAACCTTGTGCTTTCAAGGGTCTAAATATTCCCAGCTGCACTCAACTGTCTGCCACATCTCCAAGAAAGAATTATAAGGGAAACTCAAGCATGTCACTAAATGTATCTCCATACTGGGACCTGGTTCTGAAAATCTGAAGGAAGGTTTTTACTGAATTGCTCTGCTAAGAGCCCTCCTATATGAGGCATTTATTTTGTGCTTGTGATGGTAGTCTGCTGGTGCTTTACATGATATTGTCATCCTTCAGGGCCTCTCCTGTTATTTGCAACCATTTTAGTGTTTTGTTTTGTTTTTCCTAATGAGGAAAGTCTGGTATATCCCTAAATGCTGGCATGAAACCCTTGTGTATTTGCACAATTCTGCCATACCACAGCACCACCTAGTGGTTGTGTAATGGAAGATACAGAAAGGCAGAGAAAGACAAACACCAGAAAAAAACATGTGTTAAGGAGCCCATCTTAACCCCACAAAGAATCCAGAAGTAGAAGCCTTGGTAAAGTGGCGAGTTAAAAGCCTCGTGTAGAAAAGCCTTAAAATAAGCACCTTATTTCAAAGTATGTTTTAATGTTTCCCTGCTCTTTCCCTCTTTCGTTTCTGAGGCATAGTTGTGCCACTGTTTTGTAGAAGTGTGGCACTGCCGTTCTGTGGGCACACTTCAGTGAATATTGCCCAGCACCCCCTGAATTTATTCTGTGATTCCTTACCATATGACACTGACTGTTTACAGTGGAAGGTGCATGCATGCTAAGTGGGGGGTGGTTTTTACTATATGTGGGCTGTTATCAGGAAAACACATGTGCACCTCCACATACCTGCAGAGAGAGAATTTTGAGGACCCCCCCCCCCCCCCGCAGTCTCTTCTGGTGCCTTTTCTTCCATTTCAAAATAAATCCTGTAGTTATTCCTTGTCACTGAGTTCTGTTTTCAACTAGTTCTAGTTGTGGCAACACAGGTGCACTTAAGGGAGGGATTTAAAAACAAACAAACCCCATGCAAGGTTTTCCCCAGCTGCACAGAAAGACAGGTCCACTTTTGGAAGAAAATATATTTTTTTAAAAACACCTTAGGTATTGTTCATGGTTGCACCACTGTGTATTAAAAATTGGGTGGGAGAAAACACCTATCGTGCCACCCCGCCCCTTATACCTGTATTGGCCCCTATGTGATCAGGTGACTCTCTCCTCCATTACCCCCGCTCGCAAAATTCTCCCCGCCCACAGCTGCAACTGTTTCAGGGGAAGAAGATTCTTACAACACAGAGAACTGTAAGTGCAGAGAGATGACTCCACTTTCTCACAACATTTTCATCACCACTATCTTCAATGATGATGATGATGATGATGATGATGATACCTTCACACACACTAGCCCACTTCAGGTGTTAAAAATGGATGTGTGAAATGGGCAGCAAGGTTGTGTGTACAAGCCCTGCACCCAACAGCCTTGTCCCTGCAGGGGATGCTTCAGATTTTTGCACATTCAGCATGATGGTCTGAAGGGAGCTTCTGCACGTGCTCAACTGAACACGTGAACGTGCTTAGAAGACTCTGCACAATCAAGAATCCCTCTGAACATGTGCAGAAGTTCCCTTCACACCACCGCAAAATCCTGAATTTCACTCCACGGGGATGGGGACGTTGGGGGTATGTGCAACCCACATTGAACACTTTTAGGGGGCTATTGTAGTCATCTTACTATTATGGGGTGAAATGTATAATCTATTATTATAGACTGGAGCACCACCCATAGACTTTCCCCCCTCTCAGTTTCTGCCCCATGTATTCTGGCAAGAAACAGCCATTTTCTTAGTCTGCAATAAAGTGAGCATTAAATGGTGTGCTTATAAAAACACAACAAAAATAGTGACTTAAAACATTCCTTACACATATTTAAAGCTTTCAAAATATATAAAGAATGCTTGGATTAGAAATCTGAAATCTTAAACTTAAAATCTGAGAAAACATGAAGAAAAAGCAAGAAATGTAAGCTGTTACTTTAAAGACTAACCTGGCCATGAAATTCTAGGGCTGATCAGAAAGTGCCTTGCCATTTTCAGGCTGCAAAGGTAATTAGCCACTTTCTGCACATTCGGGGATGGACTAAAGAAATTCTTAAGACTTTACAGAATGGAGGACTCACCATTTTAGCAGTCCATGTGTCAGTTGCAGTGGCTTTTCTTTGTTTTTAAAACTCCTCCCCCCCTTAAAAAAAAAAAAGATTCTACCCACTGTGGGAAAGCATTGGGAGGAGTTAACCCCCGGCCCCCTCCTGCATACACAAACCAGATTCATTTGAGATGTCATCTGTTACAGATTACTAATACAAATGACCAATTCTCCAATCCTACCACTTGATAAATAAATAGCTTTATGGAATAGGTTTTTTTATTTAAGATTTTTCTGGAATAAAAATAAAGATTATTTAAAATATTTTAAATAATCTTTAAATATTTTATAGATTATTTAAAATGTTTAAGCCTATTTTTATTTAAGATTTTTCTTAGGGCACAATCCTATGTGCCTCCAACCTTGTCTGGGGGAGCCATAGGATTAGGCATAGATGGCACTATCTCGGAAATCCCTTCCAAGGTTGCAGCACCACAGAGCACACCCACACCCACACCCACACCCACCTTGTAGCTGGCGCGGTTCTTTCTGCGCTGGCAGGGAACTGAACAAAGAAGACCATGTTCAGTTCTCCCCTGGGGGTGGGGTGTTCCCAGGTGCAGGGAGGGGAGGAGCAAGGCACCACTGGATTCTGAGGACACCAGGCGGTGTCTCAACCTCTCCTCCGCATGAGGAGAGGCAGGGCTTTTTTTCTGGTGGAACTCACCGGAACTGAGTTCCAGCACCTTTTCTTCTATTAATTGCATTACAATTTAATCGCCATCTACTCCCGAGGAAATGTAATCCAAGAGTTCCGGTACCCTTTTCTCCAGAAAAAAAGCACTGAGGAGAGGTAAAAGATCTAGACGGCTGAAATCGGCTGTCTAGATGTTTTTGAAGGGCGAGGGGAACACGTCGGATATCCTATCCGCTGCACTCCTCCAGCCTTCAATAGGATGTCCATAATCCTCCAAGTCTGGAGGGTTACGGGCAGCCTCATGGGATCACGCTGCCCACCAACTTTCAAGACTGTGGCCTTCCCAAATCAGCTTACAGTAAAATTCAATAGCAAGCAAATTATAAAAAAATACCCTTACATTTTAAAATAAGCCAGTTAAATTAAAATACAATTCAAAGTATCAAGCAAGCAGCAAACACATACCATGAAACCTTTTTAATTATAAGACAGACAGAATACGGTAAGTATTTTTAAAGCCCTCTTAAAAGCAGTCGCAGATGGAGCCAGTCGTATCTCACTCTGGAGGCAATTCCATAGGGTGGAGCCATCTACCGTATCACTTACTTGATAAGACACACACATCCCTCAGCTTTTGGCACACATTAGAAGCCAAGCCATGGTAGGGGGGGGGGGAGAATCTCACCACACTTTCCTCAGTATGGAGGACCACCCAAGTCTGCTGTGCAGAACTTTACCACTTGGTGAGCTAATTATCTGTATTGGGCCAATGTTGCATATAGCACACCAGTAATTAAAGTGTCCTTCTTGATTTTCCTAATTAATACAACGAGAGCAGTCATTGTAAAGAAGATGATTTGCCAGATGCCTTTGGTGCTGCAAGAAGCAGCAATTAGGCAGCGAGATCGCACACAAAATCAGAACCTGTTGGGTCAAAAGGTGCAGAGCCAGAATTTCACAAGGAAGAGAAGATAGTTTCGGGAGAGAATGATGAATGATGATAGAACTGGAAAATTTGCTGAAAGAATAGTACTGATGAATGCCAAAGGATTGTAAGGGAGCAATCCAGTGGGGATACCCGTAAGCCTCCGAATGTGGAGGATTATGAGCATCCTATGTAGGGCAGGGGATGCTGCAGAGGCGATCTCCACCTCCCCACTCCTCCTGCCCTGCAATTCAGCTAGACGGCCAGTTTCAACTGTCTAGCTCAGTGTTCTCCAACCTTGGGTCCCCAGATGTTTTTGGCCTACAACTCCCAGCATGCCCCAGCCAGCATAGCTGGCTGGGGCATGCTGGGAGTTGTAGGCCAAAAACATCTGGGGACCCAAGGTTGGAGAACACTGGTCTAGCTGCAGCACTTCAGACAGGGAGGAAAGGAGGCTAGACACATTGTATCCTGGTGGCCCCAGACTCCTCAGTCTTATGACCTCAGTCTTATGACCTCAGAAAAACCTTTCCATGCCAGCTTCCGGGGGGGGGGGGGAATCTGAGCTTGGATCCCCAGCTCTGAGGTTGGAGCTCTGTTTCTGACCTCGAAACTGGGAATCCGAAGAATCCTATGGCCCCCCTGATGCTGTCTAGGAGCCATAGGATCACTCTGTCCAACACTAAAAAAAAGCCATATAAAATGCTAAAAATAACCTCTCCCAATCTGGTGCGCTCCAGATATTCTGGACTACAGCTCCCAGGATTCCTCACCATTGGCCACACTAGCTGGGGATGATGGGAGTTGAAGTCCAAAACATACAGGCCTGTGGCTTATGCTGGCTCAGCTTGTCTGAGCGTGGAAAGCTAAGCAGGGTCAAGCCTGGTTATTACTTGGATGGGAGACCCCTCCTCTAGTTTCCTGCATTGAGCAGGGGGTTGGACTCGATAGCCTTGTAGGCTCCTTCCAAATCTATGATCTATGAAATCTATGAAATCTGGAGGGTACCAGTTTGGGGATGGCTATGCTAAAAAAACTAACAAGAACAAATACAGAAAAGGGCTTCATACTAAATTGAGGCAGCACATAATGGTCGTATGGCGATGGTCGATGGACAGGCATTGCCACTGTGAAACTGAAAGTTAATTTTGCCTGCAGATCCACAGTTTCAAATGGGCTTCTAGGCACTCAGCCCTTCTGAAGTAAAATAAGAGATCAGAACAGTGTGTATTTAGAATTCTTCTACAGTATATTGAGTACTTTCCAAGCACAACTTAAAGCTTATTATGCCCTTTACGTTTTCCTATGAAGTTCATTGTTGTCACAGTAATTCTGTCTCACTTTGGATGAAGAATGTATTTCATTTATTTGGGAATTACGAAGGTTTGTGGTACAGTGAAGTGGTTAAATAATTGCCAAGTCACCATAAAGACATGACTCTGTTTAATGTGCACAATCTTAAATCCATTCAGCTACAAGCCAAGCAGAACTAATCAAAATATTGAAGATAGGTCCTTACTGCCAAGCATCTCTTCAGCATTTGCCATTCCAGGCATTTACAAGACCAGAATATGAGTTATTTTATAGTGAGGGAATTGGATTTTTTTTTGTGTGCGTGTGCGTGAAATAAGCCATAGCTTAAATGAAACAAAATAAAAATCTTCTAATATAATACTACAGAGTTAGAGGCTTGAGTTCTTTTTATTAAAAAAGTTAATATGGCCAAAAGGAAGAGCTACTCTAATCTTGAAGCTCTCCACCATTTTATAGCTGATGTTAACTTATATTATTACACCTTAAAGACTGCACTCTACTAGACCTAGTCTGATATGAAGATATCATGTAAAGATTAAAAAAATACACAACACCCTCCCACTCATTCAATATTTGGAATTTGATAAGCACAATTAGATTTTTCTGATTTTGCATTTTAGTATCTATGTATTTTTAATTATTATTATTTGATTCAGATTTTGTATCATTTGAGTCTATGGGGGAAATGGTTTTTGTGACCGTATGATTTCTTCTAGGATTGTACAGAAATGTTCAAGCCATTTCTAGGGGGTTTGTTACTGTAGCAAGACCAGGAGGATTTCATTAATCTTCAGCCTAGGAATATGCCATTACTAATCTTGCAAAACTAGAATGATTAGGAAATGAAACAGGACCCAATGATGGGTGAGGATGAGGAGGCAATGTGCTGTAATAGAGGTCAACAACACAAACAATAAAATAAGGTCCATGTGACCATTGCTGATATATGTGAAATTACTTGGGATCGGTGTACAGTTGCCAGTCTCCAATTTATCCAGACCCTTATGATTTTGACATTACATAGGTCTCTTTGCTTTTTTTTTTTTTTTAAAAAAGGTAAACAAGACCGCTGGTTATATGTCAACCTTTTGGCACACCTAAACTAGCTTTTTGGATTCTGCCTTGACTTTTGTATTGCAATAGAAATCGTTCTTGGGGTGGGGTGGAATGTTACAATCAACTCTTTAGATTAGATTCCATTAGAAGTTTAATATAATCTAATGGCATATCAATACCATTTCTTTATTTTGCCATGTTTAAAATGAAGCCATGCTTTCTACTTCAAAACAGTCTTGGTCTAGTGACTGGGTAATGCTAACTTTTCTGAGCATGAAATATTTTAAAAAGTGAAATAGATATAGCTCAGTTGAAGAGAATGAATTTCACAGTTCTAAAAATCCTTTTATGGTATGACTCATGGTCTTGGTGGCAATTATATTCATCAGATCTGTTTACAATAGATATGGATACATATCATGAATCACTGGTGATTTTCTTGAATCAAAGAAGTGAATAATCATAGCTGTGGAACACCATACGGTTTTGCCATATATTTATGTATATTTTATATATTTTTGCTGTAGAGTATGTGAATATGACATTTTGTTGAAATGGGTTGATATAGAAGAAGATTGAAGTAAATAAGTTTAAATAGCAGGGCAGATTGGAAATTCATATTCTACTAGACCACATCATTTAGATCCCTTTAGTTGAAATAGGACTGTTTCAAAGACACTAAGATCTATTTCTTTATTTTTTTTTTAAAAAATCCTGTTCTTCTACAGCTAGCCTTGCTGCATAAAGAGTTAAAATGTCCAATAAACCACATACTCTGAGGTACATGGCACATGCATTTGGGCAGATAATTGATTATTGTGTATAATTAATGCTTAAATAGGCAAGTAGTTGCTTTTAGAATGCTTTAACCAAAGGCAGTTTAAGGCACAACCCTATCATGTTTAGAAGAAAAAAAAAGTCCTACAACTCCTAGCATGCTCCAGTCTACAACTTCCAGCTATGCTGGCTGGGGAATGCTAGTAGTTGTAGGCTGGCGCATGCTGGTAGTTGTAGCACTTTTTTCTATCTAAACATGCATAGGATTGCATCCTAATACTCTATTCTTTGTTCTCTTTATGATGTAGTCTTTGAAATAATAAGGGAAGCATAGCATATACCATAAAGATACAATATTCTTTACCCTTAAGTTATATGCCCATACAGAATAAATGAGGAAGGCTTTTCACAAACATTACTACAAATGGCCAGTCATTGATTAAATGAACATTTGAAAGATATCATGCTACAAACCTATGAACCCGCACACTTTTGTTGGACTGTATATGTTCAAATGTAAGGGGCCTGATGATAGCACAATGGTGCAACTAGTAACTGTGTACCAGTACCAACTGCTCCTAAATCATCCCTCTTACAGAGCAAACCTATGGCCTCTAGACAGTGTCTGGGGAGCCATAGGATTCTTCAGATTCCCAGATATGAGGTCAGAAAAGAGCTCCGACCTTGGAGATGGGAATGTGCGCTCGAATCCCCCTCCCCCCCTCACAGCTGGCATGGCTGCTTCTCCAAGGTCAGAAAAGCAACCTCGGAGAAGAGGTAAAGGGGTGGGGAGGGGGGAGAGGAAGAGACCCAGGATGCCAGGATATGAGGTATCCTGGTGGCACTCCAGCCTCCTTCCCTCCCCGTCCAAAGCGCTGCAGCTAGACAGCCAAAACCGGCCATCTGGCTGACTTGCAAAGCAGGAGGACTGGGGAGGTGGAGATCACCTCCGCTGCTTCCCCTGCTCTGCATAGGATGCTCGTAAGCCTCCAAGGCTTACAAGCATTGAGGGTGCAACCCATAGGATTGCACTCTTAACCTCCTTAGTCCTCCCTGTGACTTACAGATGGACTACAAATAAGGGGGGGAAAATTATTGTCTGCAGTTTGGTGTACTAGTTTTTGAGCTATAAAGCAGAGATGTCTGCACAATGTGGCATGATGTGGAACACTGGGCCTTGTACTGTGCAACACAATACGGAACACGAAGCATGACTGTATGTATCTTCAAAACATATTTTAATTAAGATAACCATCTTTGCAAACAGGAATTGTAGAAGTCATTTTGAAGCTTTATCTTAGTTGACGACAAGCTGAACATCAGCCAGAAGTGTGATGTAGCTGCTAAATAAGTTAATCACATGGCTCTCCAACCATGGCCCCCCCCATGGTTGTTGCTGGCCTACAGCTCCCAGCATACCCAACCAGCATGGCTAATGGCAAGGGATTCTGGGAGCTGTAGTCCAGCAACATCTGGGGACCCAAGGTTGGAGAGCCCTGAGTTAATGCATTCATGGGCTGCATTAACAGAAGGATAGCATGATCCAGTATGGCTGCCTGTAACCCTCCGAACTCAGAGGATAGCAGGCATCCTATCAAGGATGGAAGGAGTGCGGAGGTGAAGGTCGCCTCCACACTTCTCCCACCCTGCAAAAGACTCAGACTGTTGATTTCAGCTGTCTAAGTCTTGCTACTGCTTGCAAGGAGGGCAGGCTGAGGTGCCACTAGGATACGTCATATCCTGGTGGAGCTTCACTCCTCCCCTCCCCCTGGAATGTCCACCCAGCACCAGCTCCAAGGTCAGACCTCAGAGCTGCAGCCAGGGATGGGGACTCAGACTCCAGGACTCGACTCGTGAGTCGGACTGAGTCCCCCCTCTGACTCGAGGCCCACTCGAGTCCCAATATTTTTAATGGGACTCGAGACCAAGGACTCTTCAACATCCCTGGGCTGTGCCAGAAGGAGTGGAGAGAAGTGCGATCGCCGGTGAAGATTTTATTTTTTAAAATCATTTTCCTAAAATGCAACCTTTCAGACATTTTGGGTTTGGCTGCCTGTGCCTGCCTGTTTGGGGTTCCCTGCCTCCTCTGCCTGCCTGGTTATTTTGGGTTTGGCTGCCTGGTCTGTTCTTGTCAAAATCAATTGCAGAGTTCTGAAATAAAAAGGCACACTTGTGCCTAGAATGTATTTAAGCCACGCATCTGAAGTAGCCTTATTTTGTTGGGGGAAAACCCCATTGATTTTAATAGGGACTCGTGGAGTCAGCTTTGGGAGTGACTCGTGACTCGGGAGTCACCATTTTGGACCAAGGACTCAGACTCGAGACTCGGGTCCAAAGACTCGTGACTCGACTCGTGACTCGAGACCAAGGACTCTTCTTCAACATCCCTGGCTGCAGCCAGCCAGCCAGCCAGCATGGTTCTTTCCACGCTGGCTCTGAGGGCAGAGGGAGGGCAGTCCGAATTCAGAGTCCCAGCTCCAACCTCGGAGCACGTTTCCGAGGTCGGAGCTGGGACTATGAATTATCCTATGGCTGTCTATCCAGATTGCATCTAGCAGCCATAGGATTGCATCCTTATAGAATTATAGAGTGCAGATCACAATAGTTCCACTCTAACCTGCACTGATCAGGCAGGGTGCTTCTGAAGTACTTTGTCCAGTTCTGGGTGCCACATTTTAAGAAAGAAATTGACAAACTGGAGCATGTCCAGAGGATGGTGAGGAGTCTGGAAACATAGTCCTATGACAGTGTTCTCCAACCTTGGGTCCCCAGATGTTTTTGGCCTACAACTCCCAGCATGCCCCAGCCAGCTACGTTGGCTGGGGCATGCTGGGAGTTGTAGGCCAAAAACATCTGGGGACCCAAGGTTGGAGAACACTGTCCTATGAGAAGCAGTTGGAAGGGCTCAGTATCTTTATCCTGGAGAATAGAAGATTAAAGGAAGATATCATCTTCAAATATCTGTCATACATAAGATGAATCAGACTATTTTGTGTTGATCCAGAGTCAGGACAAGAAACAATGGGTGGAAACAGAGGGAAGCAGATTTTAGCCAGACACCAGGCGGTTGGACTCGATAGCCTTGTAGGCTCCTTCCAACTCGATGATCTATGAAATCTATGAAATCAGGAGAAACTTCCTAACAATTTGACAGTGGAACAGATTGCCTTGGGAAGCTGTGGGCTTTCCTTCACTGGAGGGATTTAAGCAGAGGTTTGATGACCTTCTGTCAGAGACGCTGTAATTTCATCCTGCATTGTTGCAGATCCTGCAATGAGCAGGGGGTTGGATTAGATGACCGCCAAGGTACCTTCCAGTGCCATGATAATATGGTTACCAAACCTAAATTTATTATTATGCCTATCTAAACATTACAATGAAAAGTGTGAGAAAATTAGTAAAACTTTTATAAGATGCAAGATACAGCATGTGAGTAATATCTACTAAGAGCAGAGCCTTTTCAGTCATGGTCCTACAACTTTGGAATGCTCTTCTGCAGGAAGTCAACCTGTCTTCCTCTTTCGCTGTTTTTTGAAGGTAGGGGAAGGCATTTTTTTTTTTTCATCAGGGCTTTGGGATTAAGCCTTTACATTGGCTGGTACTGTTTCTGGTTTTTAATGGATTGATTTTATGCATGTTTTATTGTTTTGATATTTCTTTCCATTCACTATTGTAGATCACTGGTATATAAATAGGAACATAGGAAGCTGCCTTATAATGAGTCAGACCCTTGGTCCATCTAGCCCAGTATTGTTGACACTGACAGGCAACGGCTCTCCAGGGTTTCAGGCAGGATTCCTTCCTAGCCTTACCTGAAGATGCTGGTCATCAAAACTGGAACCTTCTGCATGCAAAGCATGCACTTCACCACTAAGCTACAGCCCCTCCTAAATATAGTACATAAATTAAAAAATGAGGTTCTGGCTTCCTCTCAACAAAACCTAGAAGTATTTTCTAAATCAGAGACACTGCCTGGGATGAGAAGGGGACCTTATTAGCTCTTCTAGGGACTGTCAAATTCAGAAGAGGCAAGGAAGGAAGGGGAAGGTGGTCTATAGCCAAGAAGAGCAAGTCTCCCAGTGAAACTTTTACAAGGGTCAGGGAGTATCACTTGATCCACTCTGGTCAATCCTTGCAAGGAGGCTTTGTTGGCAGGTATGGCTGATCTCCACCTGACACCACCCAGGTCACCACCTCAGGGTCTATTGCAGACTTGAGTCCTGCCAGCGTTATATCTTGGAAAACACAACTGGAGTAGTGATCCTTTAGGGCAGGGAATTAGTGACTCGTGGGAAGGACAGGGAAGGACAGGCCCTATCATTAGGCAGAGTAAGGCAGTCACCTCAGATTGCAGATGCTGGGAAGTGGCAACAAGGTGTTGGAGGAGACATCTGTGTGCCATACAGCCTGTCCTGTGCCCCCTAAGCTAGCCTGCTGCCTTCAGGTGTAGTAAAGGATGCTGTCCCATAGCCAGAGTTGAAGAAAGAATAAACTATTAGTCCAGTTGGATTTTGTACATGGTGCCTTGTGCTGTAAAACAAGGATTCTGTTGTGGAGCAGTAAGTCCTTTGTTCAGCGTACCCCAACCTGTGTGTTGGAGCTATGGGATTATGGGAGTTATAGTTCAACACATCTGGAGGGCACCAGATTGGGGGAAGGCTACCTGTGTTTATCACTCTGTTCTTTGGAGGGGATGGAGGTAATCCCGCCCCAATTCTCTATCTATCTGTTTGTCTGCCTAAAATTATTTATAGGCCACCTATAAGGGTGGAATTATATAAAGAACATTCCCCAAAGTTGAGCTTCCCCAGTTTTGTTTGTAATATAGGAAATGCAGAGGTACAGGGGAGTATGGTCTGCATTTAATCCGGCTTGCTGTTCCCCTGGCTATACTTTTTCCTCAGCCTATATTATAAGGCCCTTGCTTCTGGCTTCCCTCACAAGACAGATGACACCAAGCCAGGAAAAGCTGACCAGCTACTTCCAGGTAGGTAGAGAACCCTGACAAACAGCTAATAATCAGGAGCCTTCAAGTCATCCAAGTGAGCAGTGCCATAACCAGGAACTCTCTGTAGATATGGGGGACTTGGTGATACTGATGGTGGGGGAGGTTGGCCCATCCAGATGTAGGATTCCATCTAGATGTAGGATTCTTTGGAAGAGTTTGTCCTTCTGCCCTTCATTTCTAAAATGGCAAAACCTATTTTAAATAGCATATCTTTCTGACCACTATAACCCCACTACACGTGATTTTTATTTGCTATCAATAATATCTTGCCATTACATGACCCTCCTAATAAAGGTTTGTTTGGACCACCTGTGCGCAGTCACTTTGACTTTTCCCTATAATAGATGTACACCTGAAGCCATCATGATACCACTTCACTTAGCGTCTATAAGCAAAATAAAAAGCACACCTCATGGCTAGAACTCCATACATTTCGAGCTGTGGTTCTTATTTAAATCCCTTGTTCATGCTGTTCTTCCTAAATGAGAAGGGTCTGAATATGTAAGTCCTGCTTATTTTGAACAAAACCAAAAGAAAAAGGAAGAAGTGGCTTTCCAAGCTTGTTAAAAAAAAATGTGCTATCCTCTTAATAATGGACTCTTTGGGCATTGAAAAAACACATATCATTAAGAAAGTTCCATACATTCTGCCCATCACATGGTTCGTTAGTGTAGATTGATGATTTGCTTCATATACGTGATAATGGATGGCACACATTTGTGTTTATTTATTGAGAATGCAATATTACTGGAATGTGCATAAACAGTCTTTGCTTCTGAAATAGCTCCATGTTTGGAAGGGACGTTGGTGTTATCAGACTTGTTAGCAGCAGTATTGTTTGATTTAGCTCTGCTCTGTGAATAACGGGATCGGCACTGAAAAACATCAATATTGCTGCCATTCCTGGCAGGCACTGGAGTAGTATGCACACAGATTGGAGCTGATATGTCATTGTACAAATGCAGGGACCCAGAAAATGTCCAGTTATTGAGACCCTGCGGCAGGGGGACGATGTTCTATTCATGGGCTCTGCAGCGCCAGGTCAGAGAATGAAACCCAAACTAAGTGTAAAGTTCAAATTAGTTTGAAGACCTCCCTGTGTTTAAGTGTTTGCAAAAGACAGACCCTTTTCCAGAATTCCCTGCTAAAGATGCAGCCTACTGCCCTGAATACACATGTCGGGATTATTACAGACAATATACTGGGGAGTCAGTGTAAAATGCGTGAAAAGCCAAGCCTTATTTATTTATTTTTTTAATGTTGATGTAGCTCAATTTCCTGTTTCTGAAAACACAATAGACGCTCTATCCATCCTTTTATAACAGGACCACTATTTTAGGAGATGTGCTTTGGAGACTGGTGATAGAAAGAGACACAATAATCTTTATGCATGGTTGGTTGGCTAAAACTATATTTACATGAATTTAAAAGTTGGAAGCTGACAGAGATAATAGCCCCCCTTAACATTGCCGACACCCTGTGGTCCTTCTTAATAGCTCTTCTTTATGTTACAGCAGCTTGCAGAAACAAATTTAGAAAATTCTTTTTTTATTATTATTTTGCAGGAGGTATAAAATATAAACCATGTCATCAGCATTGGTTATCAGGAATAATACTAGACAACCATTCTGTACCATTAGACTTCTGCGAAATTTTCATATAAATTGAAAATAAACCTATTCTAAACCATTTCTGAAAACATTCTTATTTTGTGGAAAGGCCAGTCCCGGGAGCTTCTATAGTTTTGCATAATAATATTATCACATTGTGGAGAAAGTGTGACTTGGATAGACTTTTGTCACTCAGGGGGAAAATAGTCTTGGTTCCTTTAGTATGTTATGACCATATTTTGAGAGAAGGGTGGGGTGGGAGAGAGAACCAGAAGAGGCCTAAATACAAATTTCTGCATACAAAGCTGTATATCCTGGTGACCTTACCTATAACACAATTTCAATGTTATTAGTGGGGGGGAAAACTCAATTTCAATGTTATTAGTGAGGGTAAAAGTGCTGGTTTATTATGGTTGATGTCTGTAGGCTATGCAGCTTCATTTACAGTCCCTTGGGCAGCGATATGTTGAACTCTGTTTTCAACAGGTAACTTTTGAATAATGTTATTGGTAATTGCTTTTTAATACAGAGCCTGCTTTGCATTAAAACAGTCAGCAAAGTCCAGACAGAAGCAACCTCTCAGTCTGCTCTTTAATTTGCCTTTCCCCCTCCCTTCCACTGGATTTTTCTTTAAAATATATTTCAATTGGCTTATAGGTTATATATGTTAACAAACACTTACTAACCCCCCACCCCAGTAGGACCATAGAGTTGGAAGGGGCCTACAAGGCCATCGAGTCCAACCCCCTAGAGGAGGGGTCTCCCATCCAAGTAATAACCAGGCCTGACCCTACTTAGCTTTCTACGCTCAGACAAGCTGAGCTAGCATGAGCCACAGGCTTATTTGTAATATATCCCCTACATACATAAACATAAACAATACTGGTCATCAAATTGCAGATATGGTTTATGCTCTGAGGAAAGAAGTTGGAAGTCCTCATGAAACAGAAGAGCATCATTGGCTTTTAGCACTTCTGCTTTCCTGATAGGATTTATGGGTATGGGATTCCTACAGAACTATGTTATTGGTTCCTCAACTATCAGACCACCCTTATTTCCTCTACCAGCATTCACATGAGCTCAAGTAGGCACATGTGTATCATCATCATCATCATCATCATCATCATCATCATCATCATCATCATCTGTTTCTTAAAGATTTTATAACTTTTCTTAGACAGGGAAACAAGCAAATCAAGTCCACCCATCTGTCCACCCTCAACACCATTCCCCCTTAAGCAATTTCCATAAAGAGTTAAGACAGCGCCAAATACAGGCACTGCCCTGGTACAACGTTTTCCTCAATTACTGCCTGTGTCCATAACTGACCCCACACCACAAGCATCCATGTTACACATTCTGATTCACACCCACCCACAGAAAGAACATAGGGGTGTTGCAAGATCGTACAGGCTAGCACTGCCCTAATCCACATCTTAGTCCTGTCCACCACTGCTAATGCCCACAGTAGAAACACTTCCCTGCCATCCACATGTTCAGGTGGCATGAGAAAGGGCTATCCACATGTACTGATCCAGCTCCTCCATGCTCCTGCAGGTTCCATCATATCTCCTATTGGGTTAGATTTCCAGTGAAATTTTCCACAAGATTGGCTTGTGGTTATTGCCAGGTTCTTGAGAGTCAGTAACATTTGATAGAGGCTGAGAGGCTTGCTGAGACTCACAGATGAAGGAAAATGCAGATCTACCATCACAGAAATATTCCCTTCCTCTTTCCTGAACTGAGTTGAGGACAATGGGTCTGTCGCCAAGGCCAATAGATAGTCCACCTTAGCTCAGGAAATGGAGAAGGTTTTATGTCTTTCTTTGTTTTTTGTAACTCCATGACTGCATTTCTATAATGACAGTCTATGATAGTGAGCCAAAAATGCCTCAGGTTAAAATAATGCTGAACTGGGCTGTTGACCTACTCAGGGGATGTAGGAGACCTTGAATTCATGTTCCAGACAACCTATTAATTCAGTGGGTGACCTGGAGTAGGTTATCAACATCTGCAGTTTCTCACTAGTAAAATGGTTTTGTGAAAGCCAGCCTATAGCCAAAAGACCAAGGGGACACTCTGCAATGATGCAGTAGAGAGAAGGGTGGCCTGGTTGCCATAGTGGTTGCCTCTTCAGGCATGAGATAGGGTGAAAAATGATGAGTATTGGTTGGTTGAATGCTATGGGGGGACACACCAACAAATTAATATCAGAGTATTCCTGGCTTGCTTAAGGTTGAGGCAGGGCAAAGTAGTTCTATTCCCATTTAAAACTCATTTAAACTCATAAATCATTACCTGAAGCCAAAAGAAGGGCACAGCAAAGGGAGCTAAATCCCAGAAGGGCAACCCTTTACAAAGTTACAATTGGGAGATAAATCCAAGGTGGGAAATCTAGCAGGAACTTAAGAGTTCTTGCAGCCCTCCTCTAACAGAGATTCCTGAGTGGTTGAAGAGAACCTCAACCACATACTAAAACTAAACCCAAGTTTAGAAAGGGGCAATAAAAGCAATACATAGCTCTAAATTTACAAGGGTGACTGTGTGCAGACCTAGCTAGTGGAAGAGTCTGCTTATAAACAAAACAAAAAACAAAAGTGTAGGCTAACTTCAGTTTGGGCTCAGTGTAGGCTCAGGTTTTAGGTCTTATAGAGCAGCTCATAAGTTCAGAAGTAGACCCATCCCAAGTTTGGGAGTTCAGCTTATCATTTAGTCTTTCCACTTCTACTGAACACTGAAATGGCTCCACCAACTGCTGCAGCGGCAGCTGCTGAGTTCCAGGGATGGGGACTCGGACTCCAGGACTCGACTCGTGAGTCGGACTGAGTCCCCCCTCTGACTCGAGTCAGACTCGAGTCCCAATATTTTTAATGGGACTCGAGACTCGACTTGGGACTCGAGACCAAGGACTCTTCAACATCCCTGGGCTGTGCCAGAAGGAGTGGAGAGAAGTGCGATCGCTGGCGAAGATTTTATTTTTTAAAATCATTTTCCTAAAATGCAACCTTTCAGACATTTTGGGTTTGGCTGCCTGGTCTGTTCTTGCCAAAATCAGTTGCAGAGTTTTGAAATAAAAAGGCACACTTGTGTGGCTTAAATAAATTCTAGGCACATCTGAAATAGCCTTATTTTGTTGGGGAAAAAATGCATTGATTTTAATAGGGACTCGTGGAGTCAGCTTTGGGAGTGACTCGTGACTCGTGAGTCACCATTTTAGACCAAGGACTCGGACTCGAGACTCGGGTCCAAAGACTCGTGACTCGACTCGTGACTCGAGACCAAGGACTCTTCAACATCCCTGCTGAGTTCCAGGATTATATAGATGTGCCTAATATATACATCAGAGCCTTCTGAATGATTGATTTATGACTAGAAAGACATTAATTTATCATTTTCCATATCCATTTCTATATTCCATTTTCTTTTTGAGACATTTTGAACATAAATGTATACTAGAATACCATTTATTATTTATTTGAATATTTATGTACCACCAGTATTCAAGAAAAAAAAAAAAGCTGATGTAGATAAAGATCATTCCAACAATTTCAGTGAAGCTGTTTCAACTTAGCTGAAGCCTCAGGCAAAAGCAAGACATCCAAACCTGGATTTTTATCTTGCTGGGTTCCTCTGGCTGGTCCCTCTGTATTTTTTAGGGTGGGTAATACCATTGATTTGTCTTAATGATTTTAATGGTTTTGTACATCTGAAGGAAGATCAAAGCGTAGTATTTAGGACATATTAGATGTGTGTCCTCCATAGATACAGAGTAGCTAATTCATTTTTGTTTAGTGATGAATGGGTACTACAGTCAGTAAGAATCCAATCTATTATTAGCTAACAGGAACTAGTGAGAGAGAAGTGCTATAATGTATACTGTGGTCAAAGCCTTGAAAAGACTAATAGTTCTAAGATCAATCTTACATACCATCCAGAAAAGATGCTGCAGAAGCATCCTCGCAAAATGTCAGGGCCAAACAATATTTATCAGAACGTTAACAAATTGGCCCCAAACCAGAGATCCTTTGGTGCAGCATGAAAAATCTTCCCCTTCTCCACCACTGAAAAGGTGATTTGGGCTGGCAGCTCTGATTATGCTGAACCTCTATTGGTAGAAGGGAGGGCCAAAATTCAATCCCCCTGTCCCCATAGGTCAGGGGTAGGGAACCTCTTTCAGCCCGAGTGCTGAATTCAATTTCAGAGAAACTCTCAGGGCCTGCATTCCTGTGGTGGGTGGGCCTGAAATACAAAAGGGGTGGGGCCCAAAATACAAAAGTACCAGCCTATTTTAGTTTAAAGCTCTGTAACATAAGCATATTTTAGCTTTACGTCTGGAGAGGTATTTAAATTTTTTAGAATGGGGGAAAAACATACAAGAGCAGGAAAATCACCAAAGGATTGGTGCTTGGGGAAAGGCGGTATGGCCAGGGAAAAGGGGCATGGACACCTGGAAAACCTTGGAGGGTTGGATTTGACCCGTGGGCCTGAGGTTCCCACCCCTGACACAGGTGATCGATGACATCAGATCTGACAGTGCCATGATCCTGTTTTGTGGCAGTGGTTGTGTGGGTATGTAGTGTGTAGCGACAGACTGCTGTGTGTATTCTGGCGAGGGGCAGGCAAATCTGTCCATTTTGGTTTCTATCAGTTTCTCATTTTTCCAGTCTTAAGTTTCCATTGTCCTAAGCTTGGAGGAAAAAGTTGGCATGAAAATTTGCATGCATTTTTGTGAGCGTTTCTCCTAATATGTGCATTTTTGTGCATTAAAATGCGATCGGAACAAATTTCTCCCCCACCTGCATGCTGGATAAGAATTCATCCCACAGCACCATTTTTAGAGCACTGTGGTAAATCCAGAAGAGGCATTCCTTTGCATAGAACACAACATGACAGTTCTGGGTTCAGTTTATCCCTGTATGGAACACTATTTTCCATACTAGATTAACATGATTGTAGCCATGGTCCACTGGAATTTGCTATGGCCTTGCTGGCATGTTTGGTCATCATTCTGATGTCACCGGGACATGCTTCCAGGTAGGTATGCAGATGCAAGGCCAAAATAGCTGCTGTAAGATATTAAATATGGCCATGCTCTAGGGCCTTTACAATAATTTTATGAGAACACAGGCTAAATGAAGGTGGCTTGGCAATGTATGGTGCAGAGGCTGTGGGCAGGAGGCAACAGGCAGGAGAATTGAAATATCTGAATTTGTTTGTAAGCGCAAATTCTGGGATTTTTCTTTATCTAAGAGCCATATCAGCATGGTTCTGGTGTTACCAAAAGTAACATGAAGGATCAGATTCACAATCCTATGGGAAACTAACAATGGTTGTATAGTGGTTTGAGAGTTGGACCGGGACTTGGGACATCCGGATTCTAGTCCCCACCGTACCATGAAGCTCACTGGGTGACTTTGGGCCAGTCACCAACTCTCAGTCTAACCTACCTCACAGGGTTGTTGTGAGGATAAAATGGAGAGGATAAGGACCATGTGAGCCACCTTGGGCTCTTTGGAGGAAATGTGGGATAGAAATGTAGAAAATAAATAAACAAATAAATAAAATTTGCCACGTGGCAAATTGTTATTATAAAGCATAAGCGTATAGCATAAACACTGCAAACTGCATATAGAATTGAATTTTCCCTGCTCATCCCAATGGAAGTGCGTTCATAGAGCTGCTTCTGACTCTGCAATGAACAGGGTCTTGAGCTTCATGTATGTTTTGGAGCTTTGGTAACAAAGGCAGTAGAGCAGCTCTAGGTTGTGGGTTCTCTCTTCATGTTTAAACCAGTTTCATTTTATTTACAGTAGAATTTCATGTCAAAATAGCATTCAGTTGTCAGGCTACATGCTGTATTAATAATCCTAAAACTCCTCCAAATTGTAGGTCAATATTAAAAAAAAAAAACCCCACCACTTTATTCTTACAATATGAGGAGTAAAATACACATCTGAAAATAAGAAATGGCAATATTGCCCTATGGGAAAAACCCTTTTGTATTGATCTATTATTTCTCAGCTTGAAATGTGCCACTATTGTACATCCACTTGATTATGAGCCTTGTTAGTACATCCCCAGTTGGTTCAATGCAAGCGCTTCTGACACTTGCAAAGTTACTCACATATTCCACCAAGCAGCAGGGAAAAGCTTGCTAATGAAGAAATAACAAGCTGAAGATTTGAATAAATATTTAGCTGATTGCAGGGAGGTACAGTTAATTTTTGTTTTAATGCTGGCCACTGAGAAAACACAATCAGATGGTTTCTTGTGTCCTCCAAAAAGGTGTTTTGGTGGTGTTTCTTTTCCTGTGCCACAGGGCACTTTCATTTCCTGATTCGATTATATACTACGTGGCCACCTGAACCTTCCAATGAACTTGTTCTATTGTGTTTTTCTATTTTTAATCCTGAAAGAGTAAACACATTTCTCATCAAATGTGTTACAGACTGCTATACATTGCTGAGATTTATGAAGGTGCCACTAGGTTATTACAGAGCCATTCATTTATAAATAAGTGTCCATTCTGAAAGGAAGCCAGAAATGATAGCAGCATTTTCCATCATTTCAAAAATCTATATTAAAAAAATGATGCCGTTTTTTTATGGCGGCAACAGCTCTATTGCTGTAATTTCGACTTCATGCTTTTCAGCGTCTGCATGTTTCCAGACCTAATGTATGATTCAGGTACAAAAAAGATGATGCATTAGATCCTTAAGAACAGAACACAGGCCGCAAAGAGGAATGTAACAGCCGTTTCAATATTCATTCGTAACAGCCAAAGTGCAGTCCTCAGACCTTGCTCACTGCAGATTATCCAGACTACAAATAAATACCCTGTTTTGGATTTCAGGAACCTTTTGTGAACTTTGCTGTGAAATATCTTTCTTGCCATGCTTTTCAGACTATGACATACTGATTTTTCTGAAAATGTAGCTGCCTTTCCCTAGACCATACTCTGTCTAAACCTAGAAGGTTTTAGCCACTTGTGGAAAGGCTTACATATCCATGGTCAACATCTAATTTTTAAATTGGAAGAACTGAATTGAGCAAGGGCACAAGAGCACATGGATTCAATTGATTGGCATGCTCCCCTGTGAGCTGAGACACAGCAAAAAGTATACTCTAATGCTACAATCCTACACAAACTTACCTGAGAGCAGTGGAGGCTGGTGACTCCTGTATCAGTGGATGAACCATGGAGCTATGGTGGTGAACCATGGAGCACCATGGACAGCTCCTATAAAGCTCAAACAAAAAGATGCAATGGATAGATTTCATAGATTTCATAGATCATAGAGTTGGAAGAAGCCTACAAGGCTATCGAGTCCAACCCCCTGCTCAATGCAGGAAACTAGAGGAGGGGTCTCCCATCCAAGTAATAACCAGGCCTGACCCTGCTTAGCTTTCCACGCTCAGACAAGCTGAGCCAGCGTGAGCCACAGGCCTGTATAGGATAAGGAGCCCCACTGACACAGGAGTCACTGCCTGGGAGTGAACCCTGCTGAAAAGTGTGGGACCTTCTTCTGAGTAATTACGCACAGGATTGCATAATTCCCCGATGCCTCTTTTCCATTGCGTGAGCAGTCAAACAGAAGCTTGAACAGAGTCTTCCCCATATTCAACAATCCCAATCTTTCATCCCGGGGCCCAAATGAGAGAAGCCTGGAGGACAAAGGATGACGTTACAAGACAGGAAAACCTGTGGCCCTAGCGAGGGCCCTCAGCCTAAAATAGCCACCTGCGAGCAATCAGTTCAGGCTTCTGGCAAGAGCAATTTGTCCCTCCCCTAACAGTCCTCTGGGCAGGGGAGGGGGAGAGAGGGGGGTGGCAGAAAGAGGGAGAAGTGGGCCCTGTGCACTTAGCTCTGGGTCTACCCACCACTGACATGCAGTTCCTGACAGCTTCATCATCATCATCATCAGGCCGAGTAAGATTGTCTTCCAGGATAAAAATTTACAAAAAGGAAATTTTAAAAGGAGGAAATTCTAAAGAAAAATTGTGTAGACTCTAGCGATGGGTCCGTAAGTGACTGTGGAGGCCAATTCTAGATCCACACAGCTTCCCACAGTGAGGACACAGGTTACCAGATGGAAGATGGTCCTGTAAAGGATTCATTTGACGTGCTTTTTGCTTAGCATGTTTCTCCCTTTCACCTTGCACTCGGGCTTCTTCAAAGTCCATGGAACCTTTGTGAAAGGCCAACCTCCAGAAGAAGCCCTGACAGCTTACCCTCAAGGGAATACACCACTCAACAGAAAAAAGTTCCCCACCCTTGTTATAAGAGAAAATGTTGATGGCTCTTACATAGGTGTTGTGTCAAGCTGCTTAACCATGATTAGAAACTATGTGCATCATGGAAATGGGCAGAATTGTTTGCTCTTAGAAAAGTACAGTGAGGAATCCATACAAACCCAGTGCTGCTAGATATGCAATTGATCTAGTCAGAGCAATCCATGTGCAAACAGGCTTCAATGTGTGACTCCCTTGTTAAATTATACAGGCCTGTGGCTTACGCTGGCTCAGCTTGTCTGAGTGTGGAAAGCTAAGCAGGGTCAAGCCTGGTTATTACTTAGATGGGAGGGAGACCCCTCCTCTAGTTTCCTGCATTGAGCAGGGGGTTGGACTCGATAGCCTTGTAGGCTCCTTCCAACTCTGTGATCTATGAATCTATGAATGTAGTCCTACACTTGTAAAAGAGTGCTTGGTGGTTTACAAAACCCTGCATCGAGCACCTGCATCTAGACACATTGCGACTCATGCTGAATCAGCTGCCACAGAAATAGACATGTGGGTGTGGTCAGCTTTAATGCTCTTGGAAAAGAGGAGCAGGATCCAGCCCTCCACAGGGGATTGGCACTGCCACCAATCTGTTTAACAAGAGTCTGTGCAGAAATCCTCATGCATGTGGATCTGTGGATTAGGCCCCTGGTTACAAAAGTCTAGCACATTAACAGAGAAGAATTACTATTGTACCACAGACTTTTATCTAAGCATCGGGAACTTGGTTTCTTTTAGATTACTATTTAATGAAAAGCTAAATGTCATATGTTTTTTGGCATATATTCTGTTCTTCATTTTGCCATGAGCTCAGTGAAAGGGTCAGGAAGAAGACTGGGATGCATCAGTTTCTCTGCAGAGTTTCTCCTATCCATTCAAAAATAATTGAATGGCATGTCTGGAAGGGGTGTGGTCCATAGCTGTCGATATACAAGTGATATTGATATGATATCTTGGAACACTTGATTTCTGCATGCTTAAATTCAGTAGAAGGCCCAGCCCTGTCTAAACAAGATATTCTTCTTTGCTGATTTGTTTGAAATAAGTTTAAAATATAATTGCCAATCCCACAGACGCACCACTGAACAATGCTGTAGTTACATATACCAATGCATTTAACTGAGTGGTTCAAATAGAATAAGGTTTCTTCTATTTATTTCCATTCAGAAAACAATTTGGAATTGCATTTTTAATTAATGACAGAAGTTAACAAAATAAACATGAAAGGTATCCCATTAAATATTTTAAATTAATCTGAAATATGCATAATCTTAAATCTTCTGGCACCATATCTGTAACCTAGGATCAGCTCTGATATTGTAATTATCTTTATTGTAGATTAAAAATGAGAGTTCAGTATGTAAATACAGCAGTAAAATACTAGGGTTTAATAAAGTAAAATTTAAAAGTAATTGATATTCTGACAAAGCCAACCAGCTAAATTACACACACACCCAAGTCTTTTGCTGGTGCTGACTGGCTGCTTGGGATGAAAGCCTGTGAGACACTTTAAGAAGTTCAACTTGGCACCCAGGGTAAAGCAAACCTGAAGGGGTCTATCTGGCTGGAACAGGTGAAGAGGCAAAAAGCAAGCAACTGTGCCATGAAGTCATTGGCATGTGGTCACAAATTAAGGACCAAAATTCAGCACTAAGACTCAATCAAGCCACTCCAAGTTAAGTGCCTCATGATGAATATACTAGGCACAGTATAAGGAAGTAGGCATGAACACACCCCAGGCAAAGAATCACATACCTCCAAGGTGCTGCATAATTAGCCATAATCCTAGCGGTTGGGTGGAGGTTCCTTACTCTTAAGCACCGCAATTTCAGAGAAGTACTGTCTTGATTAGATTTAGCCCATCCTGAGTCCATTCTATTGAGACTATTGTCCACTCTGAACAAAGATATCTCCCCCTCTTTTGTCTGATTGCTCCGAGGACGCAGAGCTTTTCTTGCTTTGTGCCCTTTGTTAAAACACAATAAGAACCCAAGACTCTGAGACTCAGTGTTTGTGGCCTTCCCCAAGATTTGGTACCTCATGTCTCTGGTTCCATGACAAGCCTAGTGTCCCTGACTGCGTCCACTGGCTCTCGCTCCTTTGCTGAAATCTCTTTAAGCCCTCTAGCTGAAAAAAGCTAGTAGTGCAAATCCATGTATGTTTATTCAGATGTAAGTCCCACTCTGTTCAATGGGACTTATTTCCTAAGTATTGCAACCTAAGAAGACAACCCAAAATGTGCAGCAGCCATAGCACAAACTTTGAGCAAACAACCAGCAGCAAAGTGTGGATATTTACAGTGAACAAGAACAGGGGTGGGGAACCCCAGTTCTGGGTTCCCAATTGGGGTTCCCCAGATGGCCACACACCCCTTTCCCCAACCACTTATCATTCGGTGGTTTTCTGGCTTTTCTGTAATTTCCCCCCACTCTGAAAGGTTGAAATGCCTCCTCTAAGGCATAGCTACTGGCAATAAGAGCTTTAGGGCACAATCCTATGCATGTTTAGACAGAAAAAAGTCCTACAACTTCCAGTATTCCCCAGCTAGCCATGTTGGCTGGGGAATGCTGGGAGTTGTAGGGCTTTTTTTCCTGTCTGAATATGTGTAGGATTGCACCCTTAATGCCTTTTTGGA
Source organism: Shinisaurus crocodilurus (assembly GCA_021292165.1). Taxonomy (NCBI): domain Eukaryota; kingdom Metazoa; phylum Chordata; class Lepidosauria; order Squamata; family Shinisauridae; genus Shinisaurus; species Shinisaurus crocodilurus. The sequence continues at coordinate 175,386,023 of CM037880.1, read as the reverse complement.
TCAGGCTACTTCATCATCATCATCATCATCATCATCATCATCATCATCATCATCATCACCATCATTTTGCAGCAGGGTAATCTAGGGGTATACCACTGGAGGCTGGTGTCAGCAGGGCTGTGTATCAATGCTGTTTTTTACTCCAGACTTTAAATGAGCTATCCATGGTGTTGAACCCTATCCCCAAAATAGGTTTGACACCATGGATAGCTCCTTAAAAGTTCAGAGTACAATCTGGAGTGGATACACAACCCCGCTGACATTGGAGCCACCAGCCTCCAATGGGGTATACTGTCATTAAGGTGGGTCCCCCAAACTAATAAGTGCCTGACTTTGTTGGCGGTAGCACTGACAATGTGGGGATGGAGCTTGCTGCTGTTTGGGGACAGTTGGCAAGGCCAGATTCCAATACCAGAGCAAGGGGACAAGAGGAAGCTTTGAGATGGATCTTCTGTCCAGCTGCCTCCCATTTCAAGCAGCAGAATATAGGATTCTGAAGGTTCCAAGCCCACCCCTGGGAGTAGTTTCATATTCAAGGAGTCAATATAGGAGCCAGTAAGTGAGGGGTAGGCAACTTCAGGCCCAGGGGCCAAATCCAGCTCTCCTGGGTTGTCCAGATGGCCCCACCCTCTTCCCCCCTATCACTGATCATTTGGTTGGAATGGGCAGGGAAGCAAAGATCACCTTCACCGCTCTTCCTATCCTGTCCTGCATAGGATGACCATCAGCCTCCGAGTTCGGGGGGGGGGGCTTATGATCATTGAGGGAGCAATCGATAGGATTGTGCCCTTAAGCTACAATATGCTAGGTTATTGTCTTGTTGGCCCCACCCCTCTTACCTTTGGCCTCATCCCCCACTGAAATGCAGCCCCCAAGAGTTCCTCTGAAATTGAATTCAGCCCATTTGCTGAAAGAGGTTCCACACCCCTGCAATAAGAGATAACACGATGGAATTTACCACTCTACCTAAGCTGCACACTCATACTTATTCTGAAATACTCCCATTGATTCCAGGGTAAATGATGCAACTATTTTAGCTGGCTAAATGCCTGGATGTATTCCATGTTCATGCCATATTTTATTGTACATGGACATGCTGTAGAGTTTAAACTCTGTACTGTGTGGACTGCACTTTTTGCTAACCCACAATGAAACACAATTGGTAATTTGCCTATCTTGTTGTGATCCAACCCTCACTGCTCTAAATTGCAACCAGCCAGTTCTAGCTCTGTTCATTTAACTTTCATTACTTGATACTTCCATTAAAAGGACATACTTACTAAGATTAGCAGTACAATCTGCGACTTTTAAATCCATTGGGAAGTAAACAGCGAAGACCCCAGCCGATGTAACAGCTCTTATATATGCTCTCAGACGTCTGTGTCCCTTCTGAAGTAGTGTAAACAAAGAGCAGAAACATCTGCCTGAAGGCAGGAGCATCTACTGTGCCTTGTAAGTTGGCCCCAGATGTTTTCAGGCATTGGCTCAAAAACTACAAGACACCTGGGATTTATTTAGTTTGTAATGTCCATAAAATTAAACCAATTAAATTAGTTGTAATTTATTGTAGTAGTTTCAGCACAGAGGGGGAAAAACCTGCCTCTATGCAGCTCAATGGAATCTTTGCTGTTGAATTCAGGATTTCATGTCGAAAGATTCTTTGCAGAGTCTACATGATTATGGGATGGAAAACAATCCATTTTCTCAGGCTCAGATTGGAAAAGGGGCTACATCCCACAGAAACTCAATCTGCCAAAGTAGAGGAAATGATATTGGGGACAATTTTGTTCATTTTGCATTTTGATACAAACTTACCCAATGCACATGTCCTGAATCAATATGCCATCCAGAATGCAGTTATCCTTTCATATTAACACTTCTTAGAATTTTGTGATGCATTTTTTTAAATCAAAAGATGCATTAAAATACATATATTAGGGAAAGGTGCACACAGAAATATGTATATTCATGAAGAAAGTACAAAAAAGGCACTATATAAGGGAAAGCTGCTTAAAATGCACATATTAGGCAAACGTGTTAAAAATGTGCATATCAAGAGACATGAGCACAAAAATGCTTATGAAATGTTGTGTACTTAAAAAAAAAGTCACAAACTGATGTAGAAATGGGACAGATGGAACTAAGGAGTGAAACCATTTATTATTTTATTTTATTTTAAATTATTTTTAGGCTGCCTTTAAGGGTAACATCTAGATGAGAAACTGAGAAAAATTGAAATTGACAGGTTTGTCCATCCCTATAATTAGCAATAGGAAATTGTGTGATTGTTATGCAATAAAAAGGTGAACCTGAAGAATAAATTAATTGTCCACAAAAGTTATGATTTGGGGAGAAAAGAGTCTATATTGCAAGAGACACCAATCTGGGGGTCAGTTAGATTCAGAGAATCTCCTCTTCACACATTTCCCTGAGGCTGAATTGTAAAGCCATGCATTAATATCTGCTGAAGCATCTTTTTTTCCCAGAGCAGCAACAATCCAACAGAAATACCTTAGTGGGGGAGGGATGAGGAGTCAGAATACAGCCAAGCCACATCGACTAAGCCAGTGGGCTTAAGCGGGGCGGGGAGCTGGGACCCTCACTTAAGACCCTGTCTCCCTGCCCTCTGCCTCTGGCTCTTTGGTTTTTTGGCTCCCTTCCGGCCCGTCCTGTTAGCAGTGTAGGCTCCTCTGGTCACCCGTTCAGGGGCCGAGTAGGAGTTTTGGTCCATTGTCTTAATTGGCAGAAGCAATGGGCATATTTTGCCTACTCTACACTGTGAGTCAGGGTGGGAGAAATAATTTTGATTGGGGAATTTTGATTCGATCAATTTGATCGTAGCTAAATTGGTCGCATTTGGCGGGAAGTGCGGAATTAGGCAGTGGGGCTTCGGGTCCTGGTGAGCATCCAGTGGCACCTTTTCAAGGTGACTGGCGGTTACCCGAGGCTTCCCTCGCTAATGTCTTGCAGCTTGGCAGGGGGGGGAGATCGGGCCGCCTTTGGGGTTCTACCTTTTCTCACCTACATTGGCTGTCTCGTGGCACCAATGGGAGGCGACACTGGTAAGGCCCTCCAGCTCCACATGGAGTGCAACTGGACGGTGGCGGGGCATCCCGCCTCCGATTCGGTTAGGATGGCTTTGCTCAAATCTTGGTTTTTACTCGGCCAATGGCCAGGAGTAGATTAGTACCGCCCTTCACCCTTCACAGATCTTCAATTCAATAAATGTGGCCCTGATTTTAAACCATATATACTGTGTCTGACTCTTCATTATCTCACCTATACACACGCAAACAATGCCTACCGGATCAACCCTGTCCACATGCTTATTGACATTCTCAATGAAATATTTGTTGGAACTCTCTCTTTTTGCCAGTCACCAGTCCTCTGGAATGGTAGGTGCCTATTGGGTGCAAAAGACCCACATCATCTGCCCAAACCACATTGTTGTAATTTTCATACACACTGTGCAGGCATTTGCCTGCAACACGAGTAGGACAAAAGTGGGGCGGGGACATGGGCATGCAGGCAAGCCCCATCCCCAATGTTCCTGCACTCCCGGCTGCCCTAGAGATCTTTGTGAGTTTAGCATGAAGAACTGAAAAGGCGTTTGTTCAGGAGAACGCAGCACTCGCAAAACTCCAGCGATCCGGAACTCTGATAAAGTAAGGTTCCTGATCATGAGAACTTTGTAAGTACATTCTGCCAGATGCACTTACAAAACTATTTTTTTGACCTTCACACTCAATGCGCAAAGGTCTCTAGGGCAGTGAGAAGCACGGGGATGTTGCATGCATGCCCACGTCCCCTCCCCACTTTTGCCCTACTTGTGTTACAAGTGACTTTCTGCACAGGGCTGTCTTCAACCTGAGATGTAAACAGCACTAGTGAGGATTTAACTGAGGCATTGGTTAGGAAGAAATAATTTGAGATGTTACCTTTTCTTTGAATTGAGTATTGGACTGTTGGAATACAAAATAAGTACTTCATCATTCCCTATGTCGGTCAAGACAAGTTTTATTAGAGTTAAAATATATCTAGCTCTAGATATACACACATACTTTACTACCACATTATTCTTAGGTGTCCATCGTGTAAAGGTGCACAAGAGTCCTACAAAAAATAGAAACGAAACCCCAAAAGCTTTCTTTCTTAATATATTTTAGAGATGCAGGACAAGGACAGAAGGAGATAATGCTAATAGATGTGATTTCCATAAACAGTAGGGGACAATTTTTACACTGAGAGCTTAGCAAAAGGGAAGGGAGAATACATTGAAGAAATCACTGCTGTTTAGTTGCTATATAAATATTGAAAATAGAAATCTGGGGAAAGAAAGGGAAGTTAACATCTAGCTATCTATTTTTCATATTTAAAAGGTCAAACAATTTAGATAAGAGCAGGTATCCTACTGTACAGAGGATAGTCCTCTATTTGAAGTGCTGTCCAGTCCAACCATAGTTTAAAGATAAAGAACCATAAGAAGGGAGAGCCCAGGGGGGCTTGAAATTGACCATCAACACTTCACAGCCAGACAGTAGACAGGGCTGTCACCTGGTGGGATATATTATATTTCTGTTTAAATTATAGGGTGTTTCCTGCCCCCCAAATTGGCATATAAGCATATAAATTGACCTATGCAATTTCAATGCAAATCAGTGTCCTCTTTTTGGTCATGTACTTTCTTTTTTTCTGGTGGTGGTGGCGACCTCCCTAATTGCTCCTCAAAATGGAAGTCAGGCCAAAGTGAGTTTCAGGGCCTCCACTTTAGGCTTCTGTATGTAGTTTGCGAGAGAATGTTGTATTTATTTCAGGGCCGTTGTTTCTTCTTGCAGGGCCCACATGGCTCAGATTAATTCTATCAACATGATACAAACTGAAACTACACAATCTTTTAATTGTTTATCACTGAGAAGCTTCTCAGCTGTCAACACATTTTAGGAGGCCTTAATGGGAGTACATGGGGCTAGCTGAATAATGCATGTTTATACAGAAAAAGTCCTACAACTCCCAGCATTCCCCAGCCAGTTGTAGGACGTTTTTCTGTATAAATGCATATAAGATTGTGCCATAAATTTGTGGACACATTCAAGGTTGATAAAAGCTGCTATAATCATTTCTGGGCCGGGCAGTTTAGGTTTTTCTTAGGGACAACTTACCAGAAAACAAAGCCTCAGTCAGCTTGCATGTGGGTTTTTTTGGGGAGGGGGGGAGACCAGTTGTTCCCAAGTGAGGGGCAAGCTGATTCTTGTTTTTCACTGTTAGGTGAACAGAGCACCCTCGAGACCCCTGCACTAGGCACCTCTCTCTGGACCTAGCAAAAACTGCTGGGCTCCACTGCCTGACTTGCTCAGGCCTTTGCCCTCAAGCACTACCTAAGTACCAGAATTTGATTTCAAGGACTGGCAAATCTGATATTTTGCTGTTTTAATTCTCTTATTTATTTGTTTGTTGTTAGTCACCTTGGGCATGATTCATGGAAATGGTTGGATATAGATGATGATGATGATGATGATGATGATGATGATGTTATTTTTTAACTTATTATTTATTTTTATTACACAGGTTTATATACTACTTTCCAGTGAACTATCAAAGCAGTTAATAATATTATAAGTATAAAACCTTAACAGTAATAAATCTAACAATAAAATACAGTAAAACAATCACTCGGCAATAAAAATATAACTGTACTGGCTGGGTCACTCCTCAGGAAAACCTGCATGAAGAGGTGGGTCTTAAGCAGACCACTAAAGATCAAAACTCAAGACACCTGTCTTTTGTTGTGAAAATTTGTCTTCCATTTTGATTTTCAAATAAATGGTCATAGAACTGAATGCACAGAAAGACTTAGAAAGCTGAACCATGTGGTAGGTATGTAGTCCCCTAAGAGCAAAATGTGACTCTTCAAGCATATTTTGTTAAAATAGTATGAACTATGTCTCCAGAAAATGTCTGTCCAGCATTTCAGAAACACATTTTTAAATAAGAAATACATGAAAGGCACCTTTCTTTTACCTAGCAATTACGAGTCCTCTCTTCAAAAGATTCCTGATGGATAAGTAGTACCATTCTGAGTCATTTGAAGCCATTTTTGTGCCCCCCCCAAGAATACATGTTATCACACTGCCATCTGTTGACCAATGGCAACAACGTCTTGTGCATTTGTCATAGACTAGTCTATTAGAACAACAACAACAACAACAGAATTCTTGTTTGAGCATTATGAAAACTATAGACTCGAGGCAAATTATATTGAATGTACTGATACAGTTAAGGACCATGCTTTAGAGCATATATTAATAAGGTGTCTAAAGATTCACTTAATGGGTACTAATTTGAATGAAGTTATTTTTTTTTAGATAAAAAGCTCTGAGCTGTTCTGTTATCCAACAGTTCCCTAATTATAATTTCCCTATAAAACATGTCTTAATAAAATTTAACAAACTTGTCCTCTCATAGACAATGCTATCTGGGGCATTTTAATTACATTTTCCATAGTAGTTAATGTGACCTTGACCCAAATTAAATTCCAATATGTAAAATTTCATTCTGCAAATAAGGGCAATCTTCACCTCATCTGAAGTGGATACCGAATTGTGCAAGAACCTCCACCCTTACTTTGCTCTTTGCATGAGGAATCTATAGAAATGAAATAGAGTAAGGCTTGTGCTGTTAATAAGCTAGCCTGGCCACTGAAATCTGATCGGTGACCTTGAAGGGCTGTATATCTTTCCTCTTGAATCAGCTCATGTGACCTTATTATAAGCAAAATCACTGGGGGAGCAAAGGCAATCCCTGGAAAACATGGTAGGGACAGGAGGTTTCTCCTCTGAATAAAATAATAGATATACCGGTACCCATTTTGCATCCTTCTTAGAAAAGAATATCATAGTTATGTTCAGTCCCATAAAAAGCCTCTCCATTTCATTATACTATCTACACGAAACAAGTCATTTAGATATTATAACAGTATTTTATAGAATACCTTGTACCAAAGGCTCCTTTTTGCTGTAATGGTAGTAAAACACAATATAGGGTTCAATAAATAAATAAATAAATAAATAGGACACTGCACCCTTGTTGTATTGTTGATTGGGACAAAGCCCCCATTTCAGTTCCAGGAATTGTTGCAAATTACTTTTAACATACTATATATTTCAATAATATCTAGTTAAGATTTTATGATGACATTTTAGTCTAAAATATGATGTACTGTTTCTGCCATGTTTTCATAAAACATTACCATGGGTGAGATTTTCACATTAACTACAATTGCAGGAATGACTGATGTTCAAATCTAAAGACAATTTCTGTCATTATTAAACTTCATTATAAAATAACGTACGTGGGTGGAATTGTGGTTTGATGCTTTTATAATTTGCTCTACCTTTCCCAATGTACTTTTCAGTTACATTAACTGAATCATTTCATCTTATGGATGCAAAGATGAAGGAAAAGAACAAAAACATACCCATTAACTGAAGCAGTGCAAATGTGCATAGTTAATGGAAACCATTTTGACATATTGTATTTGATTCCATGGTGTATCTACTCAAACAATTTCAATGGCATATTAAAACAAAATGCTACATTGTGCTCTTCACTAAGAATACAAGTAATAGACTTCAAAAATTACCTTTCAACTGAAACTGTTGGAAATGAAGAAATGTTTTACATTATAAAAAGCTAATGCCAGTGAATGAAAGAAATGGGTTGGAATGAAAATCTGGGCACGGAGAGGATTGTTTGTTCTTCTTTTTCAAGGAATGAACGTGATATACACTGGCAAGATTGCGTAAGTATGAACACTCAAGCATCTATCCAGCAATAATTAATTCATTGATTTTCTTACAATTAAAGACTTCTTAGTGGGAGACCATATTGAGCAATTTGACAGTATCGGTTCTGGCAAAGTCAAAAGCTAATTGCATTTAACAATCATGATGTTTCAGGAACACAGTTCCAAACATGTCTCTGCTCTAATTCTAATGCATGCATTGTTCATGGAACAAACATAATTTGTTTGTTAGTAGCATAGTATATGTAACGATACAAGGCATTAATAAGGCTGATGATGAAAGTATTTCTATTCACGTCAACCCAAAATTACTGTAGCTGATGTTTCACATTCGGCATTTCATAGAGGTGCCATTTTTCTGTTCCCTTAAAAAAAGGAAGACATTACAGTAATACCTTGGATTGCAAGTAACTTGGTTTGAGAGCGTTTTGTAAGACAAGCAAATTTTTAAATATTTATTTAATTTTTTTTTACTTGATATACAAGCGACGTCTTGCAATACAAGTACTGTAGTACAGCTTAAATTAAAAATCTCTGTACAAATTTTTTTGGGGGGATTCCGTTTTGATATAAGAGTGTTTTGGATTACAAGCACATTTCCAGAATGAATTATGCTCTCAATCCAAGGCATGACTGTATAACCATTCCCCTGTGATATAACAAGAGCTCTTGAAGCAGCAACACTGGAATGCAACTGGAAAAAACAGAAACTCTACATGTATGTTTCAGCTAAAGGCTAGCTTTGGCATTTAGATGCGATCTGGGCTAGGGAATTTTATTTTAGATTTGCAACTGAGTGTTCATTTGATGGATGGACTGCAACCTTCTCTGGGCTGATCCAGTGCAACAAGGAGTTTAAACTTTACTTGCTTGTACTGCTTGTCTGTCTTAACTGCTGAAACAGCCAGTCAGCCCAGGGGATATCTGTCATGATACTATGATTAATATGCAACAACCACCAATGAAAAACTAGCTGTAATATCCCTAAATGTGGCCCTTGAGGAACCATATACAAAAATGATGCTTACAAACTTCTCTTTTACAAGGACAAGAAAGAAGTAAATAAGTTGTCATCCTTTTTCCATTTTCCATAAATACCTGAGTCCAAATATACCATCCCAAGTAAATAAAATAGTTTCAATGAAACATACATACAGATCACAGCAAATTCTTTTGTTGTTAGGTTTGAACATTTTTCTCTTGTGAAGTCTTTACACTGGAAAGCAGCTTGGAAAATACAGTGGAGCATCTATTCCTATGGAAGCAATCCTAAGCACACTTATTAGGGAGAAAGTTCCATGGCATAAAACATAAAACCTACACAAATGACCAAATTATACTGGGGTGAGCTCTCTCACTGAGGATACTTTGGTCATCTCTATCATTCTGCCAATGTGTGGTAACTAGGGATGAGTGAGAAATTCATTGCATATACATTTTCATGTGCGATTACCCAGTTTGCACCTCCCAGCCAGAACACAATTTGACCGGAACACAATTTGCTGTTGGAAATCTATACATCTCTGAGTTTGTGATCTGTTTCGCAAAACAAAACTAATGCATTCAAAAACATACAGACATTTCACAAATGTGCACGGGAAAATGTGTACTCTTGTAAAATGCACAAAAACACATTTTAGTCAATGGTACATAAGCACAAAAATGTATACATTTGAAAAATGCGCACAACAACATGCACAAAAATACGTACACATTTCTGTGTGTTGGGAGGGAAGGCTTGCAATCCAATGTGGAGCTGAGATGGAATAACCCTAGAGGTGGAGAAATGAAAACCTGAATGAGATGGAGCTTGATGGATTCACCCATTCCTAGTGGTCACGGAGCCAGCTGTATGGGCTTTTTCACTTACCTGTATGGAGCTTTCTATGTGATTACAGACAGTGGAGGCTGGTGGCTCCAATGTCAGTGGGGTGGTGTATCCACTCGGGCTTTCAGTCTGAACTTTAAAGGAGTAATCCATGGTGCTGAACCTATTTGGGGGGCTCTGGGGTTCAGCACCATGGATAGCTCCTTAAAAGTTCAGACTAACACCTGGAGTGGATATGCTGCCCCCCAACATTGGAGCCCCCAGCCTCCACTGATTACTGATTGGGAGCTGACAGATGTTTCTAGGGCCAAGGCCACTCTTTGTCAAGGAAGCATGAGGATCCTGGCTGGACTAACAGAGACAGAACCATCTCAGTAAAGGCTACTAGGGCTTGCAGCAAGTTCTGCCATCTCCTGAGATGTAGACCTTGGGCTTTTCTACACGAGACATTTATTGTGCAACTCATCGTTCCCTACTCATGGTTTTTTATAGGTTCTTTAGATGATGTCTTGATGCTCCAGTTTCACTTCTTTGTCTAACCAGCACTTTCGGCTAGTGTTTTTTAGAGCTGGGAAAATGCAGCATTTAATTGTGATAATGAAAGAAACTGCGGTTTTCTCTTGTGTATTTGTGCTATTCCGCTATACCACAGTGCCACCTAGAGGTTATGTAGCAGAAAATCAGCAGAGGAAACACTACTTGTGTGGTGCTCAGATCTCAATTCTGCGACAAAACCGAAAGTAGATACAGTGGGTTAAATCTGATTAACAGCCTCATGTAGAAAAACCTCTCTATCTTGTTGAGGAATCCCACCCCAGTGTGTATTTTTTCATAATCAATGCAAAAATCCTCTATTATCTATCTCAGTCAGGCTCTGGTTGCTAAATTCTTCCATTATGGATGGGATTGTTTGGGAATTCTTCAGTATTTAGTCACTGACAAGGTTTGTTTCAGGGCCTGCAGCTCTTCTGAATTTGTCCTCATGATTACTGGGGTCTAGGAAGAGGTGGTTCTTCTAAGAACCCATATGGAATATTATGGGTAATCTATGGTGAATACAAACCAGAACACGTGCAAAAAATAGCAGCTAGAATGAATGACCAAAAGAATAAACAAGAAATCAAAAGAGCTGCGGCTGAAAGGGCTGAGTACGTTTAGCCTAGTAAGAAAGGTCAAGAGAAACACACTATTTAAATGCAATAGATGGCTGAGCATACACATCTGCCTTATACCAGATCAGACGATTTGACTTCCTAGTCCAGTGTTGCCTGCTCTGGCTGGAAGTGCTCTCTGGGATCTCAAGCAGAAGGTCTGAAGTGGCTCTCCAGGAAAGTGCTTCCTGATCCTTTTAAGTGGGGATGCCAGAGATTGAACCCGGGACCTTCTGCATGCAAAGCATGTGCTCAACTACTGAGTGATGGCTCCTATAACATAATGGAGGGGAGAGTCTTCATTTCTAAAGTGCCAAAAATTTGCTAAGCACTTTACAGAGATTAAAAATAAGACCATCTCTGCTGGCAGCGTTACAGTCTAAAAGACAAAGAAAAGAAGACGGGGAGAGAAGAGTGGGGGGCAGCAAACTTAGGCACCAACTTACAAAAGCCTCCAGATGTTCTAAGCCTGTGTAACCGACTCCGGTCCAGTTTATCTCAAGGAGAGTCTCAGCAACATCAAGTAGGCCACTCAACAAGATCCACCACGGATGGCCTTCTCCTTGTCCCATCAGGCAGAGCAGCCAGGCTGGAGGGGACTAGGAAGAGGGCCTGTTCTGTGGTGGCCCCCAAACTGTGGAACTCTCTCCCCAGTGACCTCCGCCATGAGCTTCCGCTGTTCATTAAAAGCATGGCTTTTCAGGCTGAATATGGGGTGGGTTAGGATTTTAACATTATACTGTTTTAAGTGTATTTTAATCTGTTTTGCTTCATTGTATGCTGTACATCATCCAGAGTGGCCGGGTTACTGGCTAGATGGGCGATCTAGAAATACAATAAATAAATAAATACATAAATAACCTCTACAAAGAGGAGGGTGAGTGGGAACATGCGCGGTATTTCCGCCATCCCTTCCATTGTTGCCAATCTTTTTGGAAAGTGCTCTACAAGGCAAGTCCACAATATAAGACAAGGCCACACTAGACCACATTACAACATGTGCTGTGGTTTTGCCTCTGGTCCTCTGAGCCATGAGCAGAAGACGAGACCATTAGAAAATCTGTTATAGGCAGGCCCACAAACACTCCTGCTTCTGTTGGGAGTGCCACAAATCCCAGCTTCCTCTGCCACATGAACTCATGCTACAGGGTGGCTACGCATGATTTAGGATAAAGAAGATTACAGGCATGAGAGCAAATATTTACAGTCGTGCCTTGGATTGAGAGCATAATTCATTCCGGAAACATGCTTGTAATCCAAAACACTCTTATATCAAAACGAAATTCCCCCCCAAAAATTGTACAGAGATTTTTAATTTAAGCCGTGTGAAGGAGGCTGATCTTACACCAACCCTGCAGGGCAGGCCACAGTCCCAATGTTCCCTGGACTGGCACACACCTCCCAAGGTCCCATACACCAAACTGGTGTAGCAGCCCCAACCTTTAAAAAGGAACACACGCCAAGATTAAGTTGGAGACTTTATTAAAAGTAAAAATAACAAATTAGTCAGTGTAGGGTCTCCAAGTGTCCAATATAAGTAAAATAATCCCTTATAAGAAAGGGCTAAAAGAAGGTAAGGAAAAAGGGGTGAGGTAATTGTGAGGAAAAGGGAATGGGAATAAAAAGGGACTCTAAAAGAATATAAAAACAAACCCCAAGAGTCTGCAGGAACAAAGCAAGTCAAACCAGGCCTAGCTTTTCCTAGCTACCCTGTCAGAGTGGCATACCTGCCCAGATGGAACTTCCCAGCATCCACGCCCCAACGGAAGAACCCTGAAGCCTTTTCCCCTAGCTCCTTTATTGCCCCCAGGGTCCATTTTCCCGCCCAGCGTTCACCAATCCTGTCTTCCTAACTGTCGAAGGAGGGGCCCCCGCCCTTTCTCAGCTGTAGACACTTTCTCATGACTTCATCCCAATTAACGCCTGACCTTGCTTCTCAGCTCTGCAGCTCACCCTTATCTCCCAGGTGCTCCCAAACAGCCTCCCAGTACATTCCAAAGGACTACAGTGAAAATCCGTTAGCTAAACAGCAATGAGGGGGGGAAGGGACATCTAACAGGGTTTCTTCTAAAGTCTCAGCTACTACAAGTCCCATCTTCACATCCCCCCCTTTAAGGAGATGAGACTGGGAGGGAATTCCTGCCAGACCTCATCTTCTACTTATTCTTCAGTGTGAATCCAAGACAAGCTATCAGCCAATACATTCTCCCTCCCCTTAATATGAACTACGGAAAATGTATAATCTTGTAAGGCCAGACTCCACCGTAACAATTTCCCATTCGAATTTTTCATTTTGTCTAGCCAACACAAAGGAGAGTGATCTGTCTGTAATTGAAACGCCCTCCCCCAAAGGTAAGGCCGTAATTTCCCCAAAGCCCACACAATGGCTAAACATTCTTTTTCAATGGTGGACAAATTTCTTTCCCGAGGGATCAACTTTTTACTCAAATAGGCCACCGGCAGCAGTTGCCGATCCGGTCCCTCCTGTAACAGCACCGCCCCAACCCCAGTTGCCGATGCATCTGTTTGTAACACAAAAGGAGAGGAAAAGTCAGGGGCTCTCAGGATAGGTGCTGCCGTTAATTTGTCTTTAAGAAGGTCAAAGGCCTGCTGGCACCTTTCTGTCCAAATTACTCGCACTGGTTTTCTTTTCTGACACAAGTCCGTCAAAGGCGCAGCGATAGTACTGTAATGTGGTACAAATCTCCGATAGTAGCCAGCTAGCCCCAGAAAAGATTGAACTTGTCTCTTAGTTTGGGGCACAGGCCAATCTCGGATGGCTTCCAACTTTGCTTCCAGAGGCTTAATATTTCCACTCCCCACCCTATGGCCAAGGTACACCACCTCCCCCAAACCAAATTGACATTTTTGAGCTTTTACTGTTAACCCAGCTTCTGTAAGCCGCTCAAACACTTGTCGAAGATGATCCAGATGCTCTTCCCAAGTCTGCGAAAAAATGGCTAAATCATCTAAATAAGCACAGGCAAAGGCCCCCAGCCCATTCAACAGTTTATCCATTAGACCCATGAAGGTTAATGGCGCCGATTGGAGCCCAAACGGCAGGACGGTGAATTCGAATAGCCCTTTATGGGTAACAAAAGCAGTTTTAGGGGCATCCTCTTCCGCCAGAGGCACCTGCCAATATCCCTTAGTCAAGTCCAAAGTGGTAATGTACTTGGCGGTTCCCAATTGTTCTATCAGATGGTCGGCTCTGGGCATGGGGTAGGGGTCTAGATGTGTCAATTCATTAATTTTTCTAAAATCTATACAAAATCTCACTTCTTGGGACTGCTTCTTGCTCACCAGTACAATAGGAGAAGACCACATGCTCTGGGACGGTCTAATAACACCCAGATCTAACATAGACTGTAATTCCTGTTCAATAATTTCTGCATGTCGACCGGTAGCTCGATAGGGATAGGAGTGCACGGGAGCATGTTCCCCTGTCGGAATGGCATGTTGTACTAATGTCGTTCTCCCTGGAATGCTGGAAAACAAAGGAGCAAAATCTGTAATTAATTGCTGCAATCCTTGGCGTTGCTGTAGGGGCAAAGTTAAAGGCCAGGGTATTTCCTCTATCCCTCCTTTCTGTCGACATTCTTCTAACAGATCCAAAGGCCCATCCAGCTCTTCGGGCCCAGGCTGAAGGGGAAACACAAAATCTTTCCGGTCCACATACCGCTTAAGCATATTGACATGAAAAACCTTCGGCAATCGCGAGGTCTCTGCATACTGCAACAGATAGTTGACTTCCCCCAGCCGCTCTTTCACAGTCAAAGGCCCTTCCCACTTAAGGGTTAACTTATCGGGTTTAACCGGTTTGAGAACAAGAACCTGGTCTCCGGGCTGAAACACTCGGACTCGGGCAGTTTGATCATACCACGCCTTTTGCGTGCCTTGAGCGTGGGCTAAATGCTCCTGCACCACTTGTTGTACCTCTCTCAGAGTATTCTGTAGCATTTGCATAAAACTTATAACATTCTGAGAGGAACTAGCCACCTTTTGTTCCCACTCTTCTCTAAGCATAGTCAAAGGGCCTCTGAGTTCCCGGCCAAACATTAGCTCATTCGGAGAAAACCCCAAGCTTTCCTGAGGGGCATCCCGATATGCAAATAGGAGCATAGGAAGCCCTTGATCCCAGTCTTTAGGGTGGTTTGTCACATAGGCTCGAATCATCTTTCCCAGGGTCTGATTGAACCTCTCCACTAGCCCATTTGTCTGATGATGATAGGGCACAGAAAAACATTGCTCTACCCCTCCCAGTTCCACATCTTTTGCATTAGTTGCGACACAAATCCAGGTCCCCGGTCTGAAAGTACTACTTTGGGCATACCCAGCCGGGCACAAATAGTTAACAAAGTCTTAGCCAAAGTAGAAGCAGTGATTGATGTTAACGGTACAGCTTCTGCATAGCGAGTTGCGAAATCCACAACCGTGAGAATGAATTTTTTGCCTGTCTTGGTGGGCGTCTGGAAAGGCCCCAATATATCCACAGCAATCTTTTCAAAAGGAGTCTCTATTCGGGGAAGGGGCTGTAACGGGGCTTTAGGGTGATCTTTATTGAACCCCACTCTTTGGCAGGTGTCACAAGAGCGGCAATAGTTTTTCACGGCTTCGGCCACTGACAGCCAATAAAATTCATTAGACACCTTGTGCAAAGTCCGTTTCCTTCCCAAATGCCCCCCCCCCACGCAGTGGCATGAGCCAACTGTAAGACCGGTTCTCGAAACCCTTGTGGCACCACTAACTGGCGATAAATCTTCCACCTTTGTCCAACTCCTTTCGGTGCAAACTCTCGGTATAAGACTCCCGCTTCCCAAAAGAACCGAACAGGATGTTGAGGCGTCACAGTAGCCACCTGGTTTTCAGCCGCCTCCCTGCACTCCTGCAAGGACGGATCTTGGTTTTGAGCCTCCACAAAGGCAGTGGAGCGAAGATTCCCTGAAAGGATTTCTTCTCTCTCCGCCACATCCTCTTCGCCTGCTGGCAATAAATCTTTTCCCTCCTGTTTAGCTGACTCTGGCTCTGCTGGGTCTCCGTCCCCCTCCCCTGCCCGTCTGTCCATAGCTGTCGCCTCTCCCTCAGCCGGGGGGCAAGATTCTACTATCGGGGCAGGGAATGCGGGGTCTGGGGAGGCCTGCTTCTTCTTAATTGTCTGACTCCGAGTCACCGCTAAAACAGGGGCTTGACTGGCCAAGAAAGCCAGATCATTTTCAATGAGAAACGTAGTAAATTCAGTTTCATGTACTAACAAGTCCAATTCTCCTTTCCAATTTTTGTATTCTAACGGTATTCTAGCCAAAGGCATGGCAATGGGGGGAGAGTTATAAGGAGTGATGGTAAAAAATTGTCCCTCTAGCATCTGTCCTGGCTTCACCAGACTCCGGTCAATAGCGGAAAGGGCAGCCCCACTGTCTCTCCAACCCTGTCCCCATTGCCCATTAATTTTAAGAGACTCACAGAATTGTAGCTGGCTCCACTTGACTTGTCCCGGTTGAACCAAAGCCATCGCCGGCTCCTTTCTCTTCCGTGACGGTGAATGCCCGGCCGCTACTCCATTTCCCGGGATACGTGGGGCTGGATCTTCTCCCTCTCCCTCGCTGGCCTCACTCCAATCTGAGGCTTCTCCGGGGGAATCATCGAGAGGCACCGGTCTCACAGCACCCACTTTAGCAGCTGCTTCTTTTTGCAACTTGGCTTTTAATCTGGGGCAGTCTCGACGAATATGCCCTTCCGCTTTACAATAAAAGCATCCGGTCGTCGTCGGGGTTGAAGTAGCTTTGGGCCCGATTCCTCCTCCAGTTGGTCCTCCCAACTTCGTTGGATTTGATGTTTCACCCTTTCCGCCGCCTCCCGCCGGCTTGGCTGGGGTGGTTCGATTGCTGCTTCCACCCTTCCGATAAACTCCCATCTGGTCCGCAAGCAGCGCCGCTTGCCGGAGGTTGGTGGGCCGCTGATCACTCACCAGCGCTGCCCTTCCTTCGGGGAGAACGGCATAAAACTGTTCTAAGGCCACCAGCTCTCGCAAATCTCGAAAGGAGACAGCTTGAGCCGTCTCCAGCCATAAATCCAGGGACCTCCGCAGCCTCGTTGCCGTGGAGACAAAACCCTCACCGGGCTCAGCCTTAATCTCTCTGAAACGTTGCCGACACCTCTCGGCCGAAAGGCAAAAAGTTTGTCTGACTAGTTCTTTAAACTGTCCATAGTTATGCGTATCCTCTCGCGGGACGCTGTACAACAGTTGAGCCAGACAGCCTGAGGCTCGTGATCGAAGGGCCGACATCCAGCTGTCACGGGGAATACGCTCATCTTCGCAGGCAATTTCAAACAAGCCCAAATATTCCAGCGGATCCTGCCCCTCATGAAAACGGGGCAGGTCCCTTGAAGTTTGGCTTCTCAGGCCGAACAGTTCCAGTGCGTTTTGCCAACTGGTTTTGCAGAAGGTCAACTTGCTTTTGTAATTCTCTTTCTCTGGATGTAGGCCTGGGGCGAGACAGGTCGTTTTGTCTCTCTCTCTCCTTGGAAGTAGATCGGGGACGAGACAGGTTCGGGATCCTCCTGGTCCGCCGGAGGGGAACCGCTGTTGCTCCCTCTTCTTCTCCTTGGTCACTCCCGCTGCCCGTACTCCACCTCCGAGACCTGGAGATCTCCCCTCGGCCCCTAGATTCCACTATCCAGTCTGCCAAGCGAGATGGGATCGACACCCTTCTCTCTTCGCCCTCCGCGCCTTCCCAGTCAACAGTCACTTCAATAGGAGGGGCGACTCGAGGAACCTCAACCGGTAAAATTTCCTCCCGGTCCAACACCGGCGGATCGTCTGCCGCCTCTGCTCCCAGCAGGGGCCGGTCCTGATCCAACAGGGCAGACTCCATTTCTGCCATGAAAACTTTTCCCTATCTGGAAAATAACAAACCCTTGCCTGGTTTGACAAACAAATGTTCCTCAGGTGGGCTGCAAAATCCGACCGCTAAGCCACCATGTGAAGGAGGCTGATCTTACACCAACCCTGCAGGGCAGGCCACAGTCCCAATGTTCCCTGGACTGGCACACACCTCCCAAGGTCCCATACACCAAACTGGTGTAGCAGCCCCAACCTTTAAAAAGGAACACACGCCAAGATTAAGTTGGAGACTTTATTAAAAGTAAAAATAACAAATTAGTCAGTGTAGGGTCTCCAAGTGTCCAATATAAGTAAAATAATCCCTTATAAGAAAGGGCTAAAAGAAGGTAAGGAAAAAGGGGTGAGGTAATTGTTGTGAGGAAAAGGGAATGGGAATAAAAAGGGACTCTAAAAGAATATAAAAACAAACCCCAAGAGTCTGCAGGAACAAAGCAAGTCAAACCAGGCCTAGCTTTTCCTAGCTACCCTGTCAGAGTGGCATACCTGCCCAGATGGAACTTCCCAGCATCCACGCCCCAACGGAAGAACCCTGAAGCCTTTTCCCCTAGCTCCTTTATTGCCCCCAGGGTCCATTTTCCCGCCCAGCGTTCACCAATCCTGTCTTCCTAACTGTCGAAGGAGGGGCCCCCCGCGCTTTCTCAGCTGTAGACACTTTCTCATGACAGACATGGAGAAACAGAAGTCGGTCGGTTCCAGTTTGCCTTCATGGCTGCTTGTTGGCCAGAGTGTGATGGTTCAGACTCTATCTTTCATTACTGCTTCTTCTGCCCTCTCCCTACACTGGCTGCAGGAGGAGGGAGTCTTTTGTCCCATGTCACAGGGGTCAGGAGACCTGCACTGAGGCACTTTCAGCCCAGCTGTGTAGGTCGGGCACCTGAGCAGCAGAAGAACTCTGACCCAGTGTAGTTTCTGACATTAGCTATATGGGTGGAATCAAGAAGCAGCCATTGCTTCAGATCACAAATGGCTAGTAACTGTAGTTGAGCTCACTTGCTTTAGTGGAGAGGATAACTTCACTACAGAGGTTCTTTTATGCTGCAGTCAGGTTTTTGTATGGGTCACCTCATTAAGCCCCATTTTCTTCTTGCCACTTACTATAATCAGTTGCTGTGGGTTAAGCTGTGAGGGCGTGGTGAATGTGGACTGATGTCTTATGCACATATTTGTTTTATGTAATATGACAAATTATGTAATAATAAGTTCATAGGTATTATGAAATTATTTGTCCTTAAAGTCTAATGAGATGCTGACATTCCTAAGTTTTCAGACTTGGATAAGGGCTGACTTCTGGAAACTGAACATTGGACTGCTTCCCTCCTGTTCTTAGATCTAGCTGGAAGGAAGGACAGAAAGGCGGGCGGGCGGGCCCCTTTTGCACAGGGTTGCATTTTGGAAGCTGCAATTGAGAGAAAGAATCACAGCTGATATTAGCACTGCTGCACTGTAGGAACGATATAGTACTAATAGTGGTAACCTGTCCTGTCTCCCTCCCTATCCTCTGGGATTGTCAGGTGGAAAAGAGATGAGTTTTAGAGACAATGAAGACCAGGAAAGTGGTAGGAGGCGAATGTTGGGATGGGAGGAGAGTAGGGCATGGAAAGAAGAATGAAACATATACTGTACCTGGTATATGTTGATTCTAAAAATGGGATATGTAAAAGACCCGCTAAACTCAATCTTGTGTAAATACAGTGATTTTAAAATGTATTTTGTGTTATACTTTCAATGAACTTGACCTCTGGTGATCTGAAAAGAGTGCATGGTATTGTTACCGATAATTGGTGGTTATGTTTGAAATGAATGCTTAAAGTAATGTTGCTTAATGAAATGTTGGTTAATAGATTGCTCTTTTGTAATGGAAAAAAATCTTTAAACAAATGAATACATTTAAAAAAAAAAAAAGGAGATCAGTGATTTTTTAAAAAAGGATGAGAAGAATGGGGAAGAGGGTAATTTTATTTGTAAGCTTGCTATGCATGTTTGGGAGACTGTACAAACATACAAACACAATTTCACATTCAAATGTGAATAGAAACCAACATTCCTGAACATAATTAATCTTGGTTTCCTATACCTCAATGTTTCCATGGTTTCGATGAAGGAAAATTCTTTGCAGATACCAAGTGAAGTTACATGTCGCAGGGCTGAAGGGATAATTTCTGCCTAAATACATTTTTGATGAAGCTGTTAGTGACCTGGAACAGAGTTAAAAAATAAATATGCCATCCTCAGATTTGTAGGATAATGAGTGGCCTTTGGTTGCTAAAAGAAATATAAACATTAATATAGCCTCTGGAGGAAAGAATTAAAATAAATCAATTAACCTTTTGATATAGTGGACAAATGCTCTGTTGGAACTGTCAGACTATTAGATAGTAACTCATAGTTTTAGTAATAATTAGGAAATTGTGAGCAATACTGAGACGAAGTTAAAGGCAAACTTGAAAAACTGAACACACACACACACCACCCCTTTCCAATTTTGCAAACTATTTGTTTGCTTAGACAAGTATGCACATTTAGATCTTCAGTATGCAAATACAGACTGGTTACATTTGTTCAGTGCAAATATTAGTTTAGTTCTAGCAAGTATATCTCAGAGAATCACAGTGATTTTCTTGAACTCTTTTTATTCAATAAGGCCAAAACCACAAGTGCATTTAAAATACTTTAATAATAGCTTGGAAAACTTCCCCTGCTTCTTAAATGGCATATATACCCCTCCAGCTTATTAAGGGAAAGACATGCCTCCACATAGTGGCTTATGACTAGATTCAGATGGAATCTTATAATATGGAGATGGAGCCACACTAAGGGCACAATCCTATGCATATTTCACAGGAAAAAATCCTACAATTCCCACATTCCCCAGTCAGGAATGCTTGCTGGGGAATGCTGGACACTGTAGAGCTTTTTCCTGTCTAAACATGCATAGCATTACACCCGGAGTTAGTTGAAACTTAGTTCCCAATTAAATCAATGGGACTTAAGCTGAGTCATGGCTAACTTATAGCATTGATTTAAATTGGACTTAAGTTCAACTAACTTAGTCCAGATCTAACTCATGGTGTATAAGCCTGTCTTTCTGCATTATCTAACTACCCTGCCCTTCTTCCCCAACACAGGGGCGGGCAAACGTTTTGGCCCCGATAGCTGCATGCAGTGCTGGCTCAGGGACAACACCCACATGAACATGCTTGCACATGCGCTGCGCATGTACACACACTCACTCACCCCAAAACTCACCCATCCATATTTCTGCATGCAGGGATGGGGAGTTTGCTAGAGTATAGGGAGGTTCAAGCCTCTCACCCATCCTCCCCAGCGATCCCTTCCAAGATTGCTGTTCCCTTGCCACTATTTGTGGTGGGAAAACAATGATCTCGCCAGCACTGGAATTGCTAGGGGATGGCAGAGGATTTGACTCCCACCTCCCAGCAATCCCAACTGACATAGCTATTTTCCATGGTACCAATGGAAGCTTATCTCCCAGTGCAAATAATAGGTTCATTCCTCACCCCAACTTGGATCAAGACTGTAGTGAGGGCAAATGGTTAAAGCTACCCTGACTCCATCTGCTTATAGTTGCCAACAGCATGTTATTCTACTGGCCCTACCATTATTTTTGTGGTTAGCCCAGTAGCCAGAGTAAGCTGGTTAAATAGAGACAAGCTGTATGAGAGAGACCACATAGGAATGGGAGAAAGTGGAGAGATGACAGCTGTGTCACAGTAGTGATGCCATTTTGAGGGCTTAATAAATTAATTGTATTATTTATCATTAGTATTTAATAAGCACTTTTCTGTGTGCTAGGGCTCTCAAAGCAACATGCAATTACATAAAATCTAATGAAAAGAGAAAAAGAAAAACAAACAATTCAAACAGTACAGTTTTCACTGCCTGTCTAAAACCAATAGGGATGGAGCCAACCTGACCTCCACACTCAGGGGGCTGCTGCAGAAAAGGATGTATCTCCTGTACCTACCAACCTTGCCTCTGCGCCCAATTAGGGGGTGTTTCGGAATGACTGTGTCAACTGCCTGGCCCTCTCCCCACTCCACAGAACAATCAGGGCCTCAACAGGATCTAGCATCTGGGACGACGACGACGACGACGACAACAACAACAACAACAACAGCAACAACAACAGTGCATTCAGGAGTCCTTCCGGATCCGTTTGAGGGCAGACCATTTTAATAGATCCCCCACCCGTGCAGAGGTTAAAAGTCCCCACAAATCTAAACCCTTTTACGTCGTGATCTGTCCACGACAACGGAGTTCTTTTGAACCCCACTACCCACAGATCACCTTCATCCTGTCTAGCAAGGAACAGATTGAGAGTGTGCGCTGCCACATGTGTAGGGCCAGATGAGCCATGGCCACACTTGCTATGGAAGCCACAAAATCCTGAGCTGCTCCTAATGAGGGAGCCTCAGCATATATAAAGTCCATTTTCTTTATGTTTCTGGCTGCATGATTTGTACAGATAGCCAGACATGGCTGATGGCCATGTACTTGTATTGTTCAGGAGGGATCAAAGCTTTTTAGATACTGATATCATTTTTTGATAGGGTAACCTCCCTTGTGGACTGTGAGAATTCTGTGTTGTTCATTCATGTGTTATGAGGAGATAGGGACATAATCATCTGGTTGTGACTATAGCTCACAAGGAAGACCACAGCAGACACCAATTGGAGCTTGGGTAAGCTTGGGTTCGCGAGAAATTAGCAGCCTCAGCCTCTGACTGGACTGGCGCAGAGGATGCAAATGAAGGCATGAATGGAGAGTGATTGAAAGCTAGGAAGGCATGAATGGGCAGTGGATGAAGTCTTGCAATGATCAGATTAACACACATGGCCTGAAGGGATAAGAGAGCAATTCCTGAAAAGAAATTGAGACAGTCCTGGAAAAAGGATGGACCCAATTCCAGACAGGACTCGCATCAAGATCTTGAACTAATCAGATGGGGGGAGATACCTACAAAGGCTTCCCCCCTATGACACCCAGCAAGGGCCATAGGCTCACACAAAGGACAGGAGACCCTCCGCCATAGGCACAGGAAGGGCTGAGTTATTAATGGTGATTAAGAGCATCAGGGAGACAAACTCATGTAACAAGGAGTTCAGAGAAAAGATATAAGAACTCAAGCTTAGCTAAGAGAAGTCAGCAAGCAGGAACATGCGCACCTCTTGCTCCCCTCTGCCACGCAGGACCCCTTCAACGCAGGACCAACAAGAAGACAGGTAGCTATGGATTCTTTCCTTTCCTTGCTAGCTAGCGTGGGGCTCCCCCCCCCCCACTCCTTGCTGTCCATAGGCTGCCAGGGCATAGGGACTTTTTACCTCTATCAGAATTATAGAGTATGATTGGAGATGCAGTAGGTATATTTTGCTGCCTGGATTTATTGTGTAAGACATTATACCATTAGAAACCAAGACACTCTACCTGCTCTATATTTCTTCTTGAATAGACAGCTCTTATTTTCCTTCTAAACATGTTGTGTCTCAGTTTAGTGTTAGTATTTCAAGTCTATGTTTAGTGTTAAAGGGCAAAGTGCGCACTTCACCCAACTGCATGCGTCTTTACCAGGGATGTTGACGAGTCCTTGGTCTCGAGTCACGAGTCGAGTCTCGAGTCCCATTAAAAATATTGGGACTCGAGTCCGAGTCGAGTCAGAGGGGGGACTCAGTCCGACTCACGAGTCGAGTCCTCAAGTCCGAGTCCCCATCCCTGGTCTTTACCCTGGCCAAAGACCCCAAACCTCTTGCGATAGGGTGGGATTAGCCTCTCTTCTTGAAGGGAATCTAACGCCCAGATTATCTGTCATAACACATGCAGCATATCATGATTATCAGAAAACCAGAAGGACTGCTGCCATTGCCAAAGACAAAAGCAGTGATTGATAATTTGGATCTATTAATTTATATAACATATACAAACATAATACTTCCCTCCTTTTTTTCTTTTTTCTTTTTAGCAGAGAGACAATTTTAAAAAATCATTGTATGGGGGGAATGGAAAACCAGGAGGGAGCAGAACTGAGTATCCTGGAAGAAGGGATGGCTAATTTTGGCTGGAGCACCACGTTCCACTTGTAAATAATAATACTGAAAAACAGATGCCATAAGCACCCATATGAGGTGACTTCCCAATTCATTTTGTGTCAAATACAAACGCATCCTTTCACCTGCATAGAGCCCCCAGCTCAACTGAAATAAATGGGAGAAACATTGTAAGAGGCACCTCCATATGTTCATCAGAATCTCTGCACCCACAAAGTGTCACTAGGTCAGGGTAGGCTATCACATTAGCAAATGTAGATAAAATGTGTGACAATCATTTAGGCAAATGGCGAATCAGGAATTCCTGTAAAAGCCAGGAGTAATTTTAGATGTAACAATGAATTCAATTTCATCAGTGCAAATGCCTTATTTTTTTAAATAGGATTTTCTCCTTTAATTCTGCATCAAGTAATATTACAGACATGATACAGTTGGACTGGACCACTGACAAAAAATGTGACCTTGGTCAAAATATAGAGTTTGGCCAATTGTTAAAGCAGTGGGTTGTTTGAACAGTTAATATTATATTCATCCCTGAAAAAAAAATAATCCCTATAATGTCATACACACACACAAGACTCTATAAGCCAAGAAATTCATATACCAACACTTTTACTTTTATGGTTTTGGAAACCATTAAATGACTTTTTAAAAAAGGAAGAAAGAAAAAGAAATTGAAATGCAGCCAAGTACTCATGAAAAGGGGACTCTGTGTCTTTAAGCTAGGGAGAAAAATAAAACCCAATCATTCCAAATGTATTGCTTTAGTCATCTGGTTTCATTCTATTAATGACCTTTAACATCTGCAAAAATATTGTGAGAAGCTAATTTTGTTTGTACTGAGGTGGTGCAGAACAGTTTCTGGCTGTCAGTCTAGGATGTGCTATAAAATAAAATTGTCTTTCTGGGAGTCTGACAAAAACCTACTGTAAAGGTTCAGTTTATTTACAACAGGCTGAAATGAAAAGGGGATTTTACAGCATTCTAATACCCCCCCCCAATGAATAGTACTACTACTTACACATTTATATACTTAAAAAAAACACACACACAAAAAAAACACCACCCAAACTTCCAAGATAACCAACAAGATTGAGAGCCCTATTTTGTACATTGTGGCACTCCACAAATATTCTAACCTGTAAGAAAATAAGCATTTCTCTGTAACTGCTCTTCACTTATATTGTACGAACGCTTCTTTTAAATGAGCTATTACACTGACTTCAGCAAGCTGGAAAACCCTCTCTTCTTACTCCTCCTGTAGCACATTCAGTGCAACAGCATTCCTGCGCTGAACATGAAGAAGTATGGTAAAGAATGGAGCAAATAATTTCTGCTTCTGTTTTCCCCACTTAATAATGGCATTTATATACTACAGTACTACTTTAGAGTGTTCCAAGTATCATCATCATCATCATCATCATCATCATCATCATCATCATCATCATCATCAGGCAATCACTCCTGACCGAGTAAGATTGTCTTCCAGGATAAAAATTTACAAAAAGGAAATTTTAAAAGGAGGAAATTCTAAAGAAAAATTGTGTAGACTCTAGCGATGGGTCCGTAAGTGACTGTGGAGGCCAATTCTAGATCCACACAGCTTCCCACAGTGAGGACACAGGTTACCAGATGGAAGATGGTCCTGTAAAGGATTCATTTGAAATGCTTTTTGCTTAGCATGTTTCTCCCTTTCACCTTGCACTCGGGCTTCTTCAAAGTCCATAGAACCTTTGTGAAAGGCCAACCTCCAGTTAGATCGTTACATGGGCCAGAGCTTCCCAGTTTTCGATGTTTATATTGCATTTTTTTAGATTAGCCTTAAGAACATCTTTAAACCTCTTATATTGACCACCGATATTCCGCTTTCCATCCTTGAGTTGGGAATAAAGTAACTGCTTTGGGAGACGGCAGTCAGACATTCGAACAACATGACCGGTCCACTGAAGTTGGCGTTGAAGGATCATTTTTTCAACGCTAGTAGTCTTTGCTTCTTCCAGTACACTGACATTTGTTCTCCTATCTTCCCAAGTAATTCGCAGGATTTTCTGGAGGCAACGTTGATGAAATCTTTCAAGGAGGTGGAAGTGACGTTTATAGACAGTCCATGTTTCGCAGGCATACAATAAAGTTGGTAATACAATGGCTTCATAAACCAGTGTTTTGGTCTTCTTACAAATATCCCGATCCTCGAACACTTTGTTTCATTCGAGAAAACGCGGTACTTGCGGAGCTCAAACGATGCTGGATTTCACTGTCGATGTTAGCTGTAACAGAAAGATAGCTGCCAAGACAGAGAAAATGATCGACATTTTCCAGTATTGTCCCACCAAGCTGGATAGATGGCATCATCAAAGGGTTAGCTTGCACTTGCTGATGAAGCACTTTGGTTTTTTTGATGTTAAGTGAGAGACCAAGTTTTTCATATGATTCTGCAAAAGCATTTAGGATAGTTTGGAGATCATCCTCTGAATGTGCGGAGACCACATTATCATCAGCATACTGAAGTTCCACAACGGAGGTTGTAATTACCTTACTTTTTGCTTTCAGCCTGCTGAGATTAAAAAGCTTTCCATCTGTTCGATATATAATTCCCACACCAGTGGGAAGTTTCCCCTCGACAAGATGTAAAATCATGGCGATGAGAATAGCAAATAATGTTGGGGCGATAACACATCCCTGTTTAACACCTGATCCCACTTTAAATGGAGCACCATGAGAGCCGTTGTTGTCCAAAACCGTTGCCGTCATGTTCCAAGTATATCAAATACTTAAACAGCTGATCCACTGTATGTTTGTTTGGAAGTAAGTGTGTATGGGATTGCAGATTCACTAATAGTTATAGGAGCTCTGTTAACACAGATCACTATTATCCACATATTGCAGATGGGAATTTGGTGTTAGGTACCATAGGAAGTCCTAAACGGGGCATAAATGGTGGGAGGTATATTTTACAGGAGTGGTGGCTGGGCGACCAGTCCTAGGCTGCAAGCTAAAATTAAGGCTAAATTATCATCATGCTTGAAGATGCATATGCAAACATATTATTTCTTTGTATCTGTATGGATGTCCAGAACTCGGGGAAAGCTTTTTGGTCCCAAGAGCAGCATGTGGTGCTGCTTGGCAGGTTGAGGGATGCACACACACACACACACACACACACACACACACACACACACACTTCCCAGTGGCACACGTATCTCAGTGCACAGGAACAGGAAGATTTAAACTCCCCTCCCTGCCTGCTGAGATCAGGGGATGGTATCACTGGCAGGGAGATGTTAAAACCTCTCCCCACACCTAGCAATCCTGATTGAGATCACTGTTTTCCAACACTATTAGCAGTGGGGAAGCAGCAATCTTGGTTTCATTAGGATCACTTTAGGTTAAAGTGTCTCCCCACTGCAGCGATACCAACAGAGAATGCTCTTTCCTCACCGCTATTAGAAGATGGTACAGAAAATTCTAAGTTGTTTGAGAGACAGACATGTATGCCTCCCTATGTGACATGCACTATCAAGAGCTCTTTAGTTCATGGTGGCATTTTCTATGCTTAGGCAAAAGGAGCCAACTGCTGATTTGCAGCAAGAGGGAGGGACAAGCGCCATAATAATCAAAGACTTGAGATCCCAGGGACAGTGATAGCCAGTGATGCTGACATCATTTACAGGCTCCAAAACGTATTGCAATAAACCTATCAAAATAAATTAACCTCGGGGCAGTATTCTATTTGGCACTAGTGTTAATGTAAATTATATTGCGCTAGCATAAGCTACCTCCAGCACAACAGAGCTAATAGTAATAGTATCAAGCTAATAGTATGTGTGAAGGACTGCAAAATGTAATTCAAGAAAAGCCTAGCTTTAGCTTGCCTCATTATTAGGGTGGCTACTTACATATCACCCAAAAAGAGGAAATGGATCACCAAAAAAAGAACAACAATTTGCAAAACATTTGCACATGCAAATTTATATGTATAGGTGCAAATTTAGAAACAATTACTATAATTTAAATAAAAATACAGTACATATCACCATAGTGGAGAAGGATGACTAGATGACTTGTGTGCTTCCTCAGTCTGCTGTCCAGGTGCTAATTGTTTATAGGCAACTTCAAGGACCCTGCTGGTTCTCACTTCTTACAGTTCATTAACTAAAAGCAACAAAAAAGCTTTCTTCAGATAGAAAGCAAAAGTAGAAGACAGAGGAAAGAAATGGCGGTTCAACTACGCAATGAGGATGGCAAAAAGATAATGGATGACAAAGAAAAGGCAGTAGTGTTCAATTCCTACTTTGGCTCAGTCTTCTCCCGAAAGAGGGTCTATGACCCCCCCTGGCAAACCTGAAGTACAAGCTGAAGGGGCAGGATTGCAGCCTGAGATTGATAGGCAAATGGTCAGGGAACACCTGATTACTTTGAACAAGTTCAAATCTCCAGGGCCTGACAAACTGCATCCTAGAGTAATAAAGGAATTGGCAGAAGAACTCTCAGAACCACTGTCTATTATCTTTGAGAAATCATGGAGGACAGGTGAAGTGCCAGATGACTGGAAGAGGGCTAATGTTGTTCCTATCTTCAAAAAGTGCAAGAAGGAGGAACCTGGGAACTACAGACCAGTCAGTCTGACATCAATCCCTGGGAAATTTTTGGAGCAGATTATAAAGAGGTCAATCTGCAAGCACCTTGAAAACAATGCAGTGATAACTAGAAGCCAGTATGGATTTGTCAAGAACAAATCCTGCCATACCAATCTGATCTCATTTTTTGATAAGGTAGCCTCCCTTGTGGACTGTGAGAATGCTGTGGACATCATATATCTTGACTTCAGCAAAGCTTTTGACAAAGTGCCTCATGATATCCTGATTAGCAAGCTAGCTAAAAGTGGGCAAGATGGAACTACTATCAGGTAGATCCACAGTTGGCTACAGAATCGGACACAGAGTGCTTATCAATCAGGGCCGGTGCTACCATTAGGCCAACTAGGCAGCCGCCTAGGGCGCAGGGCTAAAGGGGGTGCTAGAAACGCCTTGAAAAAAAAAATACAACGCTCTCAAGTGGGAAGGGGGGCGCTAAATATCTGATCTTGCCTAGGGCACCAAACTGCCTTGCACCGGTCCTGTTATCAATGGTACCTTCTCAAACTGGGGAGAGGTAATGAGTGGGGTACCGCAGGGCTCGGTTCTGGGCCCAGTGCTCTTCGACATTTTTATTAATGACGGATGAGGAGGTGCAGGGAATGCTTATCAAATTTGCAGATGACACAAAATTGGGTGGAACAGCTAATACTCTGGAAGACAGAAACAAAATTCAAAGTGATCTAGATAGGCTGGAGCACTGGGCTGAAAACAACAGAATGAAATTTAATAAGGATAAATGCCAAGTGCTGCACCTAGGAAAAAGAAATCAAACGCACAGTTACAGGATGGGGGATACTTGGCTCAACAATACTACAAGTGAGAAGGATCTTGGAATTGTTGTAGATCACAAGCTGAATATGAGCCAGCAATATGATGTGGCTACAAAAAAGGCAAATGCTATTTTGGGCTGCATTAATAGAAGTATAGCTTCCAATCACACAAAGTACTAGTTCCCCTCTACTCAGTACTGGTTAGGCCTCATCTTGAGTACTGCATCCAGTTCTGGGCACCACACTTTAAGAAGGATGTAGACAAACTGGAAAGGGTTCAGAGGAGGGCAGCAAAGATGATCAGGGGACTGGAAACAAAGCCCTATGAGGAGAGACTGAAAGAACTGGGCATGTTTAGCCTTCAGAAGAGAAGACTGAGGGGAGATATGATAGCATTCTTCAAGTACGGTACTTGAAAGGTTGTCATTGTCACACAGAGGAGGACCAGGATCTCTTCTCGATCATCCCAGATTGCAAGAGACAGAATAATGGGCTCAAGTTACAGGAAGCCAGATTCCACCTGGACATCAGGAAAAATTTCCTGACTGTTAGAGCAATAAGACAATGTATGGAACCAACTACCTAGGGAGGTAGTGGGCTCTCCAACACTGGAGGCATTCAAGGTGCAGCTGGACAGTCATCTGTCAGGGATGCTTTGACTTGGATTCCTGCATTGAGCAGGGGATTGTACTCGATGGCCTTATTATAAGGTGTAAATTGAGGTGTACGATTTTGCCTCGCGTGGGCGTAGCGGGCTGGAATTGGCCCCGTTCATGCCTGTGCGAGGCTCGTGGGGATTTACCTTGTCCCCGGGGCGGCTCACCTCTCCGCGGCGAGCCGCCTGTGCCGCACGTGCTGGTCCCGTCGCCTCACTTCCGGCTCACCGGAATTGACGCGATGGGACCGTGCGCTGGTGCGCTGGACCCCCACACTACGTTTTTGGTGGGGAAACCAGGGCAACAGGGCTTAAACAGTCCTGTCGCCCTGGTTTCCCCACAAAAAAAGTAGTGTGGGGGTCCAGCACGCTGGTGCACGGTCCCGTCGCGTCACTTCCGGCCTGCCGGAAGTGATGCGACGGGACCAGCGTGGCCGGCGCCGGCAGCTCGAGCGGCGCAGAGAACAGCTCCGCGCCACTCAGAAGAACGAGGTGGGGGGGCCACCGCCGCGGAGAGGAGAGGCGACGGAGAGGCAGCCCCCGGTCAGGTTCGTGGCCACCACTAGCCTTATAGGCCCCTTCCAACTCTACCTATGATTCTATGATTATCTTTAAATTGGACTTGGACTGGACAGCCCTTCAAGCAGAGGACTGCTGTCTGTAAAGGAGGACACTTGGCCACCCTACTCATCATATTGAAGTGGGCACTTTCCCATTGTAAAGCGCATGCTTTGCATGCAGAAGGACTTAGGGCTAGGATCTTAGGTAGCAGTGCAGGAAAGGCCTAAGACCTTGGAGATGTCACAGGCCTGCTGGACCAACGATCTGATCCCAAGTTAAGGTATTTCAAATGTATTTTGAAGGTTGCATTCGGGTACTACAGGAAAAGGCACAGTGTAGCGGCACAGAAGAGGCATCTATAGGAGGGTGCCTGACTCTAGATAAGAATGTGGTGGTGGTGGTGGTGGTGGTGGTGGAGAAGAAGAAGAAGAAGAAGAAGAAGAAGAAGAAGAAGAAGAAGAAGAAGAAGAAGCTGCCGCCGCCGCCTGAAATTCGTCCACAGTTTTGCCATGTGTAATTTGATTTTGGAATCGTATCCTTCCCAGATGGAATGTGATGGATACATATCTAGAGAGAAATAAAGGTGTAAGGGAGCATCAGCAGCAGTGATGTGACATGGAGAAAAGAGCAGGCCAAGGATGAAGTCCTTGTATCTGGAAATGGAGAGTGAAATAAAAAAGGAGTAGAAGACCTAGAGCAAGACAGTAAACTGTCAGAAGGATGATAGGAGCCAACAGAGTGGTATGGTTCTGCTTTCTCAAAAGAAACAAGACCAGTATTCTCTGTTATATTGTCTAAGTACAACAATGGGAGAACATTATTCCAGTACTATTAAGACACTGTTGTAGTCAAGTGTGACGGACTAGATAGGACAGTTTTTGTAGGGAAGAAATTCTAGTCTCTAATTATCCAGATCAGTGGATATTAAAATTGGGAAAAGGGAATGACTCCTGGAATAATTGAAAGTGATTTCCCTTTTTGCTTTGCTTTCTCTTTGCATTTATCAGGAAGGACTGTGTAACATGTGAATTCTGAGTAGCTCTGGCAAACATCTGGGCTTTGCTGTAGATTTTACAATGGAGGGAAAAGCCAGGGGAAGATACATTTGTTTAAAAGTCTGGCAGCCAAATATCCAAGACATAGTTACTTGGAAGTACCGGTAAGTCCCACTGGGTTTAATGAGACATAATTCTGTATGCATAGGACTGCAGACTCTTTTATATCATGGTTATGCCATATTTACAAAGCAAATAGGTACAATCATCTTGCAAAATTGCTATCTTTTAAAACAATACATTTTGGAACAATTTTCTAAAAAGTATATCTTAGAACAGCACCACAGTATAAAGAGCCATCATGTTTGCTGTGTATACACCAGCATATCCTTCAGCAGGTATATGAATGAGAAGACAGATTTAGATCTGAAATATCCATGTATATGCATCAGGAAACAAGCCAATCCAGGATCCAGATGTGTGTACACTAATGTTTCTTTGTTTGGATAAATTTATCCCTAATTCTATACAAGATATTCAAAGGGGTTTACAAAATACAATACAAAACATAACCTATAAAATAGTCATCATTAAAACATCCATAAAACAAATAGTGTTAAAATCATCATCATCATCATCATCATCATCATCATCATCATCAAGCATCAGCAATTTGATATACAGCAGTCAGTCAAAAATGGAATGCTTCTTGAAATAAGTAGGCCTTAACTGCCCTGTGAAAAGCAAGTAATGATGGAGTCAGGCAGATCTACCCTGGGAGGAAGCTCCTGAGTTGAGGTGCTGCTGCAGAGAAGGCCCTGTCTCTTTCATACAGCTGCCAACTCTGTGGTGGTGGCAGGCAGGTAACTCCCTCCCACCATTTAAAAACACACCTGCAATCCAAACTTCACATGTGTGCTATAGGAAACACTAGTGAAACTCAGGATGTGTATTATGAAATATAAAAAAAGAAAACAATACACTTTTAAAACATACTTCATAACAATGGAAACACATGCCAGACTGTTACCTCCTCTTGTACTTTGAAGCAAAGGGATGTGTGCCTTTGCCATGCATGCCTAGTGTATAGACTAGGTGCAGCATTCAGTAGTAGGACCCACTGCTAGCACAACAGGACGATAGTGGATCCTACAGCAAAAGGAAATGAGCCAAAATGCTCATTTCCGGAACAGGGTAGGTCAGCAGAGCTTGCAGAAGGGAGCTCTTCTGACCTACCCTGTTCTGGAAATGAGCATCTCTATAAAAGCAGGGTACACCAATAAAACTTGCAGCCCTCGGATTATGGTAAGGCCAGCTAAAACACATAGGTCTTCCAAGCCTTCCTGAAGACCTGCAAAGAAGGGGCCTGATGAACCCCTGATGGAAGCTGATGCCAGAGGTGTGGGGCTACCACTGAAAAGGCCCTCTCCACCAGCCGAACCACCCTTAGCAGTGGGCAAGTGAGAAGAGCTTCTGTTCCTTTTGCACAAGTGGTGGGTCCTGCTCCTAGTGCAACAGAAACAGTGGGAGTGCAGCAGCAGTATTGGATACTGCCCTAGGGTCTCCAATTTGCTTAAAACAAACAAACAAACAAACAAACAGTCTACTCTGTTCCTATCCCTTTAACAACGTATGATATGCAGAAATCAGTAGGTGAACCTAATTATAGGTTAAACTTTAAGGAGTTAAACCTTAATGCTTGTTAATTGCTACAGATTAAGCTGGTGTTAAAGGGAGAGCTAAAGTCAGGTTTGAAGGTTGGCAACTGTAATATAGAGCCATTTAGGGTCCTATGGGTTGCACCATCGATGCTCGTAAACCCCCAAACTCAGAGCACCATCCGCTCTGCATTTTCACTAGATGGCCATTTTCGGCCGTCTAGCTGGGGCGCTTCAGAGGGGGAAGGAGGCTGCAGAAGACACAGGATAGCTTGTATCCTGGCCTCTGCAGTCTCCTCCCTTCCCTGCCCCCTGGAACTCCCCCATTACCCCCTCTCCAAGGTCCAGTTCCCAGCCTCGGAGAGGCAGCCGGCATGGTTCTTTCCGCACTGGCTGAAAAGGAGTGTGTGTGTGTGTGTGTGTGTGTGTGTGTGTGGGAGATCAGAGTGCAAATTCCCAGCTCTGAAGTCAAAGCTGTTTCCGACCTCAGATCTGGGAAGCTGAAGTATTCTTTGGCCCCCTAGGTGATGTCTAGGGGACATAGGATCACTCTCTTAATTGACTATAACAGACATTCATAGATTTCATAGATCTTCCAGACTACATAGAGTCAGTGGGTTGGCCAGTAGTACAAGTGCTTCTGAGAAATAGTCATGTGGGTTTAAAGCAGGAAAGAGAGGTATCTCATCCCTGTCTTTCTTGAATAGCATCCCTTAGCACACAAAACTTCTGATAGCACATACAATTTCCTGATATTTGCCATCTTTTTAATTAAGTATTATGTGTGCTGTTGTTTTGGTATGGTATATGTGTGTTAAAAAGTGAGTTTATTCATTGCCAGTGATAACTTGTTTTGCTTCATTTATTCTCAGGATGATAATTTATATCCCAAATGGTAGGCGTTGCATTCTTTACAAAGAGATTGCTGCTAATATGTACATTATGGATGTATGAACAGGATCCCACTAATGAATTGTGAAACGAAGAAATAGCTTGATGTAGACAGACTGAATATATCTCATTTCAACAAATGGGTTTCTGCATATTACTTTGTGAGGGACACGGCAATTATTATTTTGTTAGTGTCGAGATTGTTTAGCTCTCACGAAGGAGATCAGAGTGAACTCACACAGCAAATATGGTAGAAAGACAGTGTTTACACATCATAATGAGTTCCAATTAAAGAACATGCAAATAATTAAGATAATTCAGAGTTAAAACTATGCTAATAATCCAGCAATTACAAGGAAAAGTGTATTATCTGTGATTGGAAACTTAATTGAATACAAGGTGTGAATTACTTCAGGACTTATCTAGAATGAACTGGGAAGCATATGCATGCATATGAAGGACTCCTTGATGGCTAATAGGTGTAAGTTGTTTTCATTAAAGTAGGGAGTAGAAAATAGCATCATTTTGACCAAAACACTGTGGAATAGAATGGAGGTCAAAGAGAAACATGCTAGAACTAGAAGATAGGCTCATCAATGTTCTGATTCCCACATCAAATAGTATCTTGAAATGTGCATTTTCATGGTGAAGTTACATATGGACCTAAGCATGGTGCTGAAGAATGCTTCTCTTGCCGATCTCTCCATATGTCGGAAATACATACTGCACTGTATACCACATCTTGGCCTCCTCCTTCCTAATATTTGCTTCCAACTCCCACGATCTTTAAGTTAGTCCATGCCACAGTTTCCTAGCAGCTACAACAATGCATCTCCTAAATGAAGCAAATGGCTATGTGCTTGTATGGTGCATGCTTAGGCCTGTTTGTATTGGGAAGATCAGTCCCATTGGCATCAATGGAAACTTCTGGGAGGGGGATTTTCATTGGGACTGTAACTAGGGGTGCTCAAGGATTTTGTCTGGTCTACATTTTGAAGTGAATCCAGATTATTCACACTTCCTGGACTAATTTAGACATTGGAATACAGTTATCCTTCAGTTTTTACAATTAATTTTTTTTTTGGTGATACAGTTATTGGCTCAAAAATGTACCGAAATGGATATAAAATGCATATTTTACGTAAAATGTATACATAAATAATGCAATTTTTCATGCAATTTTTAAAAATTGTGAATGGATGGAGAACGGGACAGAATGGATTTATGGAAATACATGCAAAACTGACACAGGATGGGGAAAAAAATGGATCCCTCCATTCCTTACTACAAGGGAGAAGGGTTTAACTCCCCCTCACTGCCCCCCACAACCATTCCAATCCTGGTTGGGACCTCCTACAGTGACTATTTACATTTTTTTTAAAAAAAAACAACCAACCACCACCACACCATGCATGTAAATTCTTTCATGCCATTTGCCCAATTTGTCTAGTTTGGCCCTCAGAAAAAATGTTACACCTGTCCTATTGGCATGCCAATTAAACGTTGTATTCCAGAAAGTGACCACTGACCAGTATTAGTTCCTGTGTGTAGCATCTAAGTAGCAGGCCCTTATTCTGTGGGTTATAGGCTTGTGCATCTTCCCAACACTTCAGGCGTAATCCTATGCATATTTAGACAGAAAAAAGTCCTACAAGTCCCAGCATTCCCCAGCCAGCATAGCTGGGACTTGTAGGAATTTTTCTGCCTAAACATGCACAGGATTGCACCCTTAAGCAAGTTATTTATCCCGAATTCCATCCTGAATATTTGTAGCAGTATGTATGACTTTCAATGTAACTTGCCCAATAATATATGTTTTTCAAACAGACTGTGAGCAGCTTTACTGTGGAGTCTTTTTTCAATTGATCCTCATATGAATCCCTCAGAATTACCAGCAAAGCAGCTGGAATCACCATCTGAGCATCCCTTCATTTGCATTCAAAAGGTTTATCTACTTAAGAGCTTGGAAGGAGCCAAAAGAAAAGAGGGGGAAAAACTTAATAAGGAAAACGCACTAGCAGTGTCAGTTATAGTACTTCGTACTGTGTCTAGCGGTACTGTGTGCTACCAATAGTACTAGAAACTACCGTGTCTAGTAGTGGATCTCTGTTCTCCAGGAATATTTAATTGTTGCTTGAAAGTGAGTAAAGGAGAAACCTTTGGTTCACTGCAATCTCAGAATGAGTCGCATCAGGTGTCCTGATAAGGTGAAAACATTTGACAGCTAGAAAGACTGTAACTGGCTGGAGCCCACCAGCAGGGGAGACATTTCATTCATTGTAGAAATGTGTATGTACGGTGTCCTACCGGTCTTCAGAACTGATATAGAATCTCAAGTGGGGGAGGGAGGATGTTCTTATGAAATTTGCAGTAGTTGAGTTTTCTGCTGAACTGACGGCAATATTATCTTTTCCTCTCTGTATATTTCCACAACCATATTGAATTAAGCCACTACAACTAATCACTGCACCATGTGCAATTTAGACTATTTTTAAACGTACTGATTTCAATTAAGTGGCAAAGGAAAAGAGTAATCTCTGTGCTAAATCAAGAAGACACAACATAGTTAAGATTTCAGAGACTTATTTCATTGGGGACAGTGCTGAAGAAGAACCATCTCTAAGTTGTGACTCCATGCATTGAGATTTTATAGATGTATTTGTGTGTGTGTGTGCGTGCGCGCGCACACACAGAGAGAGAGAGAGAGAGAGAGAGAGAGAGAGAATAAATACATACACTGTAAATGATGGTTAATGTTTGGAAGAAGCTAATGCAACATGTCAGTGCATCTAGAAGCAGCAGACAACAAGGCAGAGAGCTTTCACACTTCCTTTATAGGATTTATGAAGGCCTTAAGCAATGTAATAGTAGTTGACTCTGAATTTTGCTTGCTGGTTTTCATCATACACCATGCTTTATACAAATAATGACAATGGAGCTGGACCTTGCTAACTGATCCTCTCTTGAAATGAGCAAGGTCAGCATTCAGCAAGGATTCTATTGGAACTTTTGTCTAGAGATGGTTCCACAACAGAGTGAAAAAGCAAAAAGATCTCTGCTTGCAGCATGAGACCGCTGGAGAAGAACTGGGAGTTTGAAATGTTTTGGCGGTGGGGTGGGGGTGTAGAAAACTGGATTCAGTGTTAACATTTGCTTGTTCTCCAAAGAAGCATTCATATGGTAGTTTGTTGAAGACAGAAGTCCCATTCAGGCATTCCTGAAAGGGTTGAATTAAGCACATGAACAGGGAGAGCTGCACCCTGACATCACATATGTGATGCTAACCTCTGATGTCAACACATCCTGCATGAACATTGGAGGGGTGGGGGCTATGCGCATACAGCTGCACACACATAAGCCCCTTGTAAGCCAAAAACCCGCACTGTCAGGGTTTCTGCTCATGTGGAGGCCGATGCACGTATAGCTGTATGCGTGTAGCCCCCCTCCCTCCAGACATTTGTGCTGTATGGATGGATGCCTGGGGGGAGATGCATGTGCAACATTGAGTGGCAGAGCCACATGGCACGGCCCTGCTCCATGTCTGCATGTTCAATTCAGCGCTTTCAGGAATGCCTGAATAGGGCTAGATACCTTCAGATCAGGTCTCAGCTTTGATGGACATTATTATTTATTACATTTATTTAAATGCTGACTTTCAAGATTTAAATGCTAACAAGGCAGCTTACAAGTAATATAACAACAATAAAATCACAATAAACAATATTAACAAAAGTTTAAAAAATCATCAGGCTCCTTCCCACAAGCCAGCTGGAACAGAAGCAGGTGTCTGGTGTTATCTCTCCTGGAATCCTTCCCACTGGGCAGCTGATGGTAGATGGCCCTGTGGGGAATGGGGGTCCAGCTGGGGCAGGCCCTGAGGTCTTCTCCACCTGCCTCTCTCCCTCTCTCCTGGAATTCATAGACCTATTTCATGTGCAGAACTATTTACAGACCCATATGTTGGCAACACAAGCCCTGTTCAAGCATTCTCTAAGCATGTTGTTTAAGGAGGGGTTGCACTCCAGCTCTCCTCTTCATAAAGTCGCCCTCCACACATACAGCATGACAAGAGCAACAATGGCGTGGCGTGGCTGCAGCACTCCCCCTCCTCGTGTGTTTAAACAACACACTTAGGGAATGCCTGAGCAGGGCTACAATTGTTGTGGGTAGAGAGCCACATGATAGACAGTTCGGTGCAATCTACAAGACTTGTGGTGTAACTGCGCAAACACATGGACATCAGCACATATACATCAGGAAAGAGATGAGACAAAAGGAATGGTAAGAAATTGCAGACAGAACCAGGAAAGCAGGTTTTTATAGTCATCACATATGGACAAGAAGACTATAGAAGGCCAGAACAATGGAGAGTTTAAGTGCTGCGGGGGCCAATAAACAGGAAATGATATTGAATATCTTATTATTATTTTATGTGAAGCTTTTGGCACAAACTCCTAGTTCCCATACCTTACTTTAACTCAGTCTAATTGTAACTGAAATAAATGCGTATTCTTCCCTTGTTTACCCCTGTGTCCATTTCCCTGCCCTTTCTCTTGGCTTGCTTATATTGGATGATAGATTGCAAACTTCTTCGGGTAGGGATCTGTCCTCCTATTTTTTGTAACACACCATGCACAGCGATGGCACAACAGCAGCATTTCTGGTATGAACAACAGTAGATAACACTGGGCCCAGTTCCTCCTAACGGAAAGTCTTGTCATCCTTGCTATATATTCCTCTCTGGAGTGGATGTTCTAATCTTTTCCAGTTTGTGATAGTAACATGGAACCAAAATTTAAATTTAAATGAGTGGTGTGATGTGTCTAGGGGTCCTTTACAAGGCTCTGGTCCCTAGAGGTCATCAGGCAGGTCACTCAACTGGCCTACTGAGTCCAGGCTTCCCCGTATTCTCCCCCAGAATTACCCACTGTCAACACACCCTGATCTGCAGAGAGCAGTAGAACTCTTCTCTTCAAATATTTGGCTATGCAATTCAAAGCTAGCATGTGGGGGTAAGATATACTAACCAGGGCCAGCCAAGACATGTTGATGTCTGAGGCAAAGAATAAGATAGTGCCTCCTCCCATCCCACGTACAAAAGCTGACTGGACATGCAGTTGAATCTTTCTTCAACATTGACCATGGGACAGTGTCCCCCACAACACCTGAAGGCAACAGGCTAGGTTGTAGGGCATAGGGCAGGCTGCATGGCACAAGGCTCTTTCCTCCAACACACTGCTGCCACCTCCTAGTCTCTGCCACCTGAGGCATCGCTTTACCTAATGGTAGGGCCAGCCCTGATACTAGCCTGAGAATCCACCCTGACTAGAGCAGAGGGAGTTAAAACAGGAAACATATATTTATTTATGGAATATAACATCCAGAACAAATGGTCATCTGATAAAGTTTAATCAATTCTGGGTTGGATCCAGTCTTAGTCATGCTTAGAGTAGTTAATCACGATTAACTTAAATCCTATTCAGTTCAGTGGGTCTATTCTATGTTTGACTACGTCTGGCTTTACCCTCATGGTTCGATGTGATAACGTAACCTAAAATCCCTGACTCCCCTCTTTAACATCTATGCTTACCGCCAGCCTTTTACTCTCTATACTCTCATTTCCCTCTCTATACCAAACTAACTCCTCTGTCTTCTCACTCACTACGGGCCAGAGCAGACATTACTCTAAAGATGTAGCTAGCAGCTAAATCTTTTTTTTAAAAAAACTATAGAATAAGTGGCCCCCATCAGATCTGGACCTTAGCACGAGAGTAAGGAGGCTCGATCCCTCTCCCCACTGTGGTCCCATTCCAAATCAGTCCCCCCCCCCGACACACCTAAGGCTGTGAAAAAAGCAAAAATCTGTGTGCATCTGTGCATTCACGTTTGCCAGCCCTACCTTTGTTTACGGGGGATTCGCAATCTCCCCCCCATCCACGATCACCCCTCCTCACATCTTCTGTTCCCCCGCGATTTCCCGGGAACCGGAAGTGACGCCGCGGAGCTCCCATCGCATCATGTCCTGGTCCTGGTCCTGGTCCTGGTCCTGGTCCTGGTCCTGGTCCTGGTCCTGGTCCTGGTCCTGGCACTGCACTGCACTGCACTGCACTGCACTTTTAATGTGCACTGCACTGCACTTTTAACCCAGGCAACCCACGGCCGTTTTAGGTGGGTTGCCCGGGTATCTATCTTACAAGTGCAGCACCAGGACCAGGAAGTGACGTGACAGTAGGGATGTCACCGTGAATATCGGGGGGCTGGAGCGAGGCCGAAATCGGCCCCGCTTGCAGCCCCCCGATATTTGCAGGCTTACCTTGCCGTGCTGTTTGGTCCGCCGCCGCTCAGGCCACGCCGCGCCGCCCGTGCAGGCTCCGTTGACCGCTGCGTCATTTCCGGCTGTGATGCGCCGGGCCCTGCGCCGACGCGGCTGAACCCTGTTGCTGCGGTTTTGGCGTAGAAACCAGGGCAACAGGGCTTAAAATGGCTATGTATGTAAAGTAACATGAGATTTAGATCTAACTCAACTACCACTCTGCCCCCTCATTCTTTACATTGTCTCTCTCCATTCTAACTCAAATGTTTGTCCCTGACCCTTCTCAACTGTCTTCTAGCCCCCACTTTTAATGGACTTTCTCAACGAAGTGCACCCATCATTCCATTCTGTACCTTGCCGCCAATAATTCCTCCACTCATTCTCCTGTTACATGCAGAAATAAATTGTGTGTGTGTGCGCGCGCACACACACTCACACTCACACACACACACACACACACACATAAATTCCCACATTTCTTATTGTTGGTGATTTATTCCCATTATAGAATTTGGATTTATTTTTTTTAGGATTTGCTGCCAGATTGTCCATTACCTTGAAGGCAAATCTAGCCAGTGTCATACTATTTTGAGAAGACAAGTGGTTGCACACCCATGTTGAGTGAAGGTGTATGCTAGTAAAATATAGGAAGGGTAATGCATCAGCCCCAGAGAGGATGTACTTAGAGGAAATGTTCTCTGAAGTGAATCTAGATGGCTTTATCAGGGTTCCTGGTCATACATAGGCTTCTACTTGTATTCAAGAAATGCAAGTAGAAGCCCCCTTCAGACTTCTCCCCTCAACACAGGAAGCTTGAGACCTAAAAATGGAGCAGGAACTGTGGTGGTGGGGACATTGAGGCGGGGCTTGCATGCACACCATGTCCCCACTCCATTTTTAGGTCTCATGTGAGCAGGTTGAATGCCTGCATAGGGCTATTGCCATCTGGATCCTTCATTAAAAAAATGAGTGAGCAAAGAACGGCAATTCCAGAGAAAAGGGCTAGTGTAGAAGCAACCCTTGTTTCTAGAAGTGAGAGTTTCCTTATATGGGAAGTAGACATAGTGATAATGTCCTTCCATGGAATTGAAGACACAGGTTGTGTTGTGTCCCTGCATTTGTACGTATAACACATAGGAAACAGACATAAAAATCCAGGTCATCCTCACTAAAACAACAGACGAGTACTCTGGAATTATAGCTGTGGAGAAAATATTGGTCTTGAACTTTCCAGACACACAAGTTATGTATGCAGAAATTGATTTACCGGTACCCATCCCTCAAAAAGACAAGCCATGTTGACTTGATGGGGCCAGCAACTACGCCTTAGCCTAGAAATATTTTGGTCTTTTGGCATGCAAATACCGAAGCCACACACACACACACACACACACACACACAAAACAAACCAGTAAACACGTATAAATACTTCATCTTTAAATAGAGTATCCTTAGATCCTAACAGGCTGTTTGAAAAGTACTCAGTTAACATCACCTGGTTCCCAGTGGGGCTTAGGGAACTGCCACTTGAACTCCGCACAATACCCCACAGCAATGCTGCTTGAGGGTATTGTGGGAAATTAAAATGGCAGTTCCATCAGAGTGCTGTTGCTCTTTGTTTCTGTTGTCACCACCTCCAGATAGGCCTGTGACACCAAAGGGGAGCACTAGAAGGCACATTGCCAAGATTTACCTCAAACCTGAACTTAGACCTGGATGTAAATATTACTAAAGGTGCATTAGACAGAAAAAAGTCCTACAACTGCCAGCATGCTTTGAGTTGTAGGGCTTTTTTCTGTCTAAACATGCATAGGATTGTGCCCTAAGGTAATGCTGTGCTTTGAAATGCTGTAAGTGTTTCTATGTTGTTGTTATTGTTGCTACTGCTACTAATAAGATGGTGCAGATCAGCAGAAGTGATAAATTTACTGCCTAGATTGATAACATATTGCCAGCACTGCTCCCTTTTATTGAAAATGTCTGTGAGAAGAGTAGGTATTTTAAACCATCAGAATATAGGTAACTGAATTGTATGATAACTGCCAAATGCTCCATAAAGCTGTTCCCATTTTAAATAACGTTGCTTCAGTCATGCATGAGCTTATCTTGCAGTCATTTCCCCAGAAACAGTCAAATGAATGTAACTAGCACAGGCGTTTATAGCACCCCAATTTTAAATTTCCATAGGTAGATATTAGCATTAGAAATGCTTGATTCAAACAGAAAAAATAGAATGCCAAGTGATCCCCCCCTCACCTATCATAGGAATTAACCCTGACCAAGAAAGGACAAGAGAGTAGCAAATAAATTCATGATCATTTCAAACAGTTATATATAAAATCCATTCAAGAAATTTGGCAACCAGTTTCAAATGGTGGAACATTTGAGAAATTGTTATATGTTTCTGGTATGGTGGAAAATGAAGGATAACCAGCCCAGAGTGCAACTGCCAGCAGAGGGCCAACAGAACCCCGCTATGTGGGCAGAATGCCAGATATGCCGCTGCCATAACAGATGTGCCAGTGGAACACCTCAGATACACCAGTAGAATGGCTGAAATGGGGTGGCGTCATGATGAGCGAGATGCAGGTGGAAAAGGGGAGGACCACACTTACAGTGTACATATCCTATATCCTTTCAATGTGCCCCATGTCAACAGTGTAACCTTACACCAGCCTAAGAACTGCACATACAAGGGGGAAGTATACTCACACACTCTCCCCCTGCCCTCACGGGGGTGGGGGAGGCTCAGGCATGAGCGCTGGCTGAGATCCCAACGGGAGCCACTCACTCTTCTCTCTTACCTTGTCACAAACATCCAGGTTCCAGATTGCTTGTTACTGTCTGTCTCCATCTCCTTTGCTCTCCATAGGTTGCTCTGTACTCTCCTGTACCTCCACAAAGGCACAGGATCCATCCCATGCACCATTCCATGCTCAGCATGAGAGAGGCCCACTTCATGACTAGAATGCTTCTGGTTGCTCCTCTGGATTTGTTAAAATACTTGCTCCTGTACCTGTGCAAGCTCCATGACAGACAGTGATGCAACAGGTGAAGGTGTTTCTAACATGAAGCTGGCGCCATAAGGGACACTGCAGCTGCTACCCTGTTGTCTCTCAAGCCACTCTCTAAGACTCAGGGAGACCTGTTGGGTGGGCTGGTTGGCCACCCCACACTTGTGTCATTTCCTTTCAGGATCTCCTCCATCTTAGATGCTGTTCAATAAAGACTCTGACATTGCTAATTGGGTGGTTTGTTTGTTGCTGAATAGAGAGGGGTCCCTCTGGGGTATGCTCTGGCTGCAGCTAGTCTCAGCATGGGACTCTGGTGGGGGTGGACAGGAAGCTTGATGGGGGTTCAGGACCAGTGACACTTCCACTGTCTGCTCGCTCAGAGTTC
This sequence comes from Shinisaurus crocodilurus, assembly GCA_021292165.1. NCBI lineage: Eukaryota > Metazoa > Chordata > Lepidosauria > Squamata > Shinisauridae > Shinisaurus > Shinisaurus crocodilurus. The sequence continues at coordinate 175,342,401 of CM037880.1, read as the reverse complement.
CCTGGACTGTGAGGGAGCAGGACTCTCAGGTTGCATATGTTGGGTCAGTGCTGCTGCCAGGGTGTATGAGTTGGCAGGAGCCAGGAGGAGTGAGGGGGGTGGTGTGGGGGAGGGTCAATGAGGCCTCTTAGGATCCGGCAGGGGTGGCCTATCAGGAAAAGTAGTGCGGGAGGGAGAATGGTCTCATGGGTTGCCAGGTGGAGGAGGTAGGCCAGAAGAGCTGGTTGACGACCCATGCAGGAGCCACGCGATTGGTCCACACAGCGCTTCTCTTGGGACTCAACTTTGCCTGAGGGTCTCTCTTCCCTTTCCTACTGTGGGGTTATACCAAGCGTGGACTTGAATCCTGGAAGCTCCACCTCATTTGCTCCTTACATTACTGTTGTTTTTTCCTGTGCATGTAAAAGGTGGGTGGAGGCAAACTCCCAGCTCCTGCTTCCCAACCCTCTGCCCTATGCATTGATCTGCTGGAGGTTGCTGTGGCCAGTGTGGGTCTGTGCTTATCTTTGTTTGGTATGTCCAGGCCCTTTCCCTTGGCTGATGGGCACAAGGCTCTTTTCCGCCCTGCGTGATCTTGAACCATTGTTCCAGGAAGGCTGTGCATGCTCCCTGCAGGTGTTCTGCCAGGGATCCATGTGGGAGTAGTGTTGTGTCCTTCCTCCTCATTGGGTGTTGTGCTCCGAAACAGGGGTTTGGAGGAACATCATGGCATTCAAAGCCCTGACTATAGGGATGCCAGGGGATTGGCAGTAGTGGGGTCATTACTAGCTGTGCCATTGGGGCTGATGGATTGAGGACATTCTTGTGTCATCTTGCATGTGCCCCCAGTATCATGAGTTCATTGACTCCCTCAATGTGGGAGCAGCATATGGGCATCATTGTTGACACAGTCCCTGATTGATGGGCACTGACAGTTTCGAAGGACACTTGGGGTGTGTCTCTCATTTTCCTGCCACTATGCTGAGATGTATATGTATAAGTGCAAATTTAGAAATAATTACTGTAATCAAAATAAAAACACAACACATTTGAATATGCATGTGCACATTTGCATATGCAAATATTATGCAAATTGCTGTCCTCTTTTTTTTTTTTGGTGATGCATTTCCTCTTTTGGGGTGATGCATAAGTGGCCATCGTGCCTGGACACAGCAGAACAAGTGCTTAAGTAAGCCCTTGGTAGGGTTCTTCTGAAGTGCAGCCAGGGTGCGTGGTGGGACACAATACAAGTTCTCCTCTTGTACTTTGCCATGTGTGGCGTAGTGGTGAGAGTGTTGGACTGAGACCTGGGAGATCCGGGTTCTAGTCCCCGCTCGGCCATGAAACTCACGGGGTGACTTTGGGCCAGTCACTGCCTCTCAACCTAACCTACCTCACAGGGTTGTTGTGAGGATAAAATGGAGAGGAGGAGGACGACTATGTAAGCCGCCTTGGGTTCCTTGCAGGAAAAAAGGTGGGGTATAAATATAATAAATAAAATAATAAATAATAATAAATAATGTCACTTACTTCAAAATGTGGTAAGCTAGCTCTGCTGCATTTTGGGGCTCTTCTCCTCATTCTATTGAGTGGGACACTGACCTTTGCCTGAATGCACCACTGCAACACTCTCTCGATTTTACCAGATTTTTGTCAGCAAGTGTTCAATGTTCATTTTTCAATGCTGATACATATTTTTCTTAGCATAAACCTTCTTCTAATATGAACTGGAAAATGTTTACCTCACAGTGCAATCTTGCACATATCTACTAAGTACCACTGTGTAAGTGCACATGGGATCGCAGTGGTCCATACTCACTAAGATTCTTTTTGCTATATTATCTATGAACTTAGCTCATATTAAAGGACTACTGATCCTGATATTAAAATAGGTACTGGAATTAGTGGAATGTCTTCTGAGTTGTGGCTATTCTCTTCCACTTATTAAGGACCTTGTAATATAACATGAAGCTAGGTTTCTTGCTTTTTATGCAACTCTACCCTTCCCCACCAATACAACAATTTCAGGTAATGCGTTCTGATGATGCTCCATTGGATTGCATGGTTCTGCTATGGATCAGATCTTGATCAGGGATTAGGTTCCTCATGGCAGAAAGAGATCAGCACTACAGAGATCAGCATCCCCGCCCCAGTCTCTTGAGTGGGACTGGAAGCCAGACAGGGCTGTCTTTCTGTTGCTGCAACAAAAGTCAGAGCTGTGGCTCACGCTGGCTGGCTCAGCTTGTCTGAGCGTGGAAAGCTAAGCAGGGTCAAGTCTGGTTATTATTACTTGGATGGGAGACCCCTCCTCTAGTTTCCTGCATTGAGAAGGGGGTTGGACTCGATAGCCTTGTAGGCTCCTTCCAACTCTATGATCTATGAAATCTATGGAAGTCTGAAGCTTAAATAGGAAGTTACCAGCTTTTAGGCTAGTTAGCTCTGCTTCTACACTGACTGAGACTTTGATCCTTAAAGGGGCCTGATCTGTTTCAGTAACCTCAGGCTGCAGCAATGTGGGAGTGTTTGTGGCATGCTAGTGACTTCATAACCCAAGTCCTCAGAGTCTGAGGAGGGTAATGCAACTTCCTCTGGGTGCAGGTGGGCTACCTCCTGGGGTTCCTCTGGAAAAGAGGATTCTGAAGAGATGGAAGCCTTGCAATGCCTTTCCATAGCTGAGTCTTCTCCCTGTTGACTCCAGAGGGGTCAGATCTTCTGGGGACGAGGGGTCAGATCAGAATCCCCTGAGGATGAAGGTTCGGGGCGCTGATCCATCATGACATCCCCTGTGATCCATTTCTTGGTCTGATTCTGCAGCTAAAGGCAGGATGACATGAGTCACAAACCTCTCAAGTTCAACTTTTAGCTGAATCTGTTCTCTCCTTCCCCCTCTTCTTCCTTTGTTTTGTTTTGCCACACCTGATGCAATTTTTCTAAAATCTCTTCTCATCTTGTGAATGGAATGGGGGATAAGGAGCCATGGATGGCAGGGAGTGGAATTTAGGGTAGGCAATGGTAGATAGGTCCAATAATAATAATAATAATAATAATAATAATAATAATAATAATAATAATACATAATATTGGCTGTGAGACCCTGCTTTTGGGCTTGGGGGCTGTAGCAAGGCCCATGCTCCATTTTAAGTACCTCACATGCTGGCACAGCAGTTCTTAGGATGCAGCGGTAATTACTTAAATAAATCATAAGAGAGAAAGAGACAGTCTTTAACTAGCCAATGTGCTTTTTCCCAGAACCCACATTTGTGCAATGAAAACAAAAAGCAATACCAGAGCATTCCCACTAAGGTGGCATTTGTGGGATACAAGTCTTAATGAATGCTTCCAATAAAAGGTCTTGTTTGCTCATGCTGTAAGTGAACAGTATTCTGCTTTGCTAGGATTAGGAATAAAATCAAAATAAATACAATGTATGTATGCATGCTACAAGACAGGCCATCTTGCCAAATGTCATCCTGCCAAAAAAACAAGTTAATGCTACAACATCAGAGTGATCAAGTTGTCAGTTTGTATGAAATGGAGCTTCATGCAAAAGCTTCATGTTTGGAAATAACTCTGTACCAATTACAAAGGACTGAATCAGAGCGCTGTCGTTTCACATTTCTAAATGTTAATGATTTAACTCTGGGAATATGAAGAGGGGGTGGTTTAATACAAGAAAAATTGGAATTCATCATACCATTTATATAACCTATGATCAAGAGACCAAAATGGTTTCCTGTACCCCATTTCGGATGAACTGAAATGCACAAGGTAATTGACAATGCTACCTCTAAGAAGATCAAAGGTACAGTATCAGTGTGTGGCAATTCAATTTGATATAGCTAGATTGCTAGGCACTACAGATCATTAATTTTTTTTTATTGCCAAACTTACATATTTTCCTCTGTTGAAAACACACACACACACACACCAGAACATTCTTTAATAACCCCATCTTCTTGAGCCTCATGTAGGTTGGAAATTATTACTTTAATTCTTTTGAATAATTTTTCAATTTTGTGGCAATTAAATGAAATCTGAGTTATGGAGTAAAAACAAAAGGCCCAATCCAACTAAAATTAGTTATGACTAATTTAAAACCCATTGCTTCAAATGGGACTTTATCCTTACTAAATTTGGCTAGATCAAGTGTCCAGTAAAAATAGTTCAAACTGTACTCTCTGGGGATTGTTTTCTAAGTATTATAGTAATTGAATGATAATAATTATTAATATGGTTCAATCAAATGTAAAGCCTTCACATATGCATGATGAAAAGATATACATCTGTCCATGATACCAGGGCAACATAGATAATTCATACACAATCCAGATTCCAGTTGTGTCATAAGCACAAAGCTATTCTCATGATGTTATTAGCTCTTGAGAAATTGAAATCAGCAATAGAAACAAAACCTAACACCCCATTTCTAAATTTTGTATGTTAACTCTTGTTGACAACTCTGTGTAAACCTACTGTATAGTAACTTCATATTTTTCAATGTTGTAATGGTTGGTACAATCATTATACAATGGGTTGGTCTTATGTGGAGTCTGTCTTACATACTAGGCCTTCATCTCATAAGAGGGAAAAATCTTAAATCCTGATGTTTTCAAAACACACTGTAAAAATGGATGAAGATCCAATTTATAAATTCACCCTGGTTTTGCTGGGCAACTTTTCTTGGAAATGCTCAGTTTGATGGATCAGTCACACACCCCAAAATGACACCTTTTCAAAACACTGTATTTTATTTTTGGCAAACAAAGAAGTACAAGGTTACGGCTCTGTAATCTGGTATTAAACTAGAGCATCAAGCCCACAGAGTGCAAGAAAGCACTACTGGGAGATGTCTACAACTGATCTCCCCGCCTTGTGAGGCTTAAGATTACATAAACACGTTCTCTTTCATTTAACCTCCTCAAAGCCTGTCTCTTTGAATCAGAACTCATGTTGGCCACTCCAAATTATTGAGACACAACTTATCTACAATAGACTGCTCCAAAAGATTACTGACAAATTATAAGCAATTTCAGCTGCCTGTAAATGTTTCCTGTGGATCATTTTGACTGACCTTGAGATCAACCTTAAGCAATCTGGGTATTTGTCTTTTCATATATTTCCCCAGTGGATATGAATATCAGTTGTATTAAAAATGATGGATGGTGGCAATTTCCTATTAATTGCTATAAAAAACCTTTAGCACTTTTGATGTTGACCACCAAAAAAGAATGACTGTGTTTCAGGTGAATGTTTTGTCTGGCAGACTTTGTGTAAACAAGGTTTGAATGATCCCTTTGAATGGCTGGTGAGTGGGGGGAGCAGCATTGGCAATTGTCCTAGAATTACAAATAGTTTGAGAAAGCAATGAAATACCTATTCAACAGAAGTAATTGCCAGACACCAGGAGCAAAAAGAAATGCTTTCTTTCTCCCCCCCCCCCCCCGCTTATAGTTTTTATACATCTGCCAGAGTGAGAATGAATTTGGACGATTCTAAAAGTATGGAGTTCAGGACTTCTTTCTTTAAAAAAAGAAAGAAATCAGAATCTGATAGTAGTATCCTCCTGTGAAATCTGATAGTTTGCAATGTTGTGTATGCATGTCAAATTATAGAATTATTTGAAAAATGCTAATAAAAATAAAAGGATATTCACCCCTTTTTGTATGGGAATTATTTATTTATTTATTTATTTATTACATTTATATCCTGCCTTTTTCCCTCTTGCAAGGAACCCAAGGCAGCGGACATGCTCCCCCTCCTCCATTATGCCCTCACAACAGCCCTATGACATAGGTTAGGCTGAATCAGTCCGTGACTGACCCAAAGTTACCCAGCCCAGCGAGCTTCATGGCTGAGTGGGGACTAAAACACAGATCTCCTGAGTCCCAGTCCAACACGCTAACCACTACACCACACTGGCTCTCTTTAGCCTTATTCACACACAGGCAAAAGTGAATATAATCAGCATGTGATGGGGCAGTGGAATTGTGGCCGCACACTCTCTCAGGACACCTCATAGACCTACTTTGCATTGGCTTGTTGGATACAATGGGTGGATCCTCTTTGCACGCACAGGCATTAATGCATTCTCTCTCCTTCACCATGCACATCTGCTAATATCTCACATTTGGGCTCCACATGTGGGGCTTTATGTAGGAACGGTTGAAAGAGCTGGGTATGTTTAGCCTGGAGAAGAGAAGATTAAGGGGGAAGCATAATAGTGGTCATGCAGAAGACGGGGCAGAGTTGCTCTCTGTTGCTTTTGAGGGCAGGACTAGAACCAAGGGTTGGAAGTTGCAGGGAAGCAAATTTCAGCAAAACTTTAGGAGAAACATCCTAACAGTGAGAACTGGTTGGCAGTGGAATACACTGCCCTGGAAGGTGATGGTGAGTTCTCTTTCATTAGAGGTATTAAAGCAGAGGCTGGATGGCCACCAGTCAAGGATGCTGTAGCTGCATCCCATCTTGCAGAGCCTGCACTGAGCAGGGGGTTGAACTAGATTATCTCCAAGGTCCCTTCCAACTCTGTAAGTCTAAGATTCTTGCACATATGACCCAATATACACAATATTTCTTGTAAGGTGATGATCTCTTGAGACAGAAATTATTACCTTATTTGCATGATGGAGGAGAAGCTATATTCCCCTCTTCATTAGCAGGGAGGGTCCATAGGCCAGGTAAATATATTAATTGGACTATAGGGTCCAATGCACATAGGCCTGATAACATGCACTCCTTTCTATTATTTATTTATTTATTTATTTATTACATTTCTATACCTCCCAGTAGCTGAAGCTCCCTGGGTAGTTTCTCTTAATTTTGATGGGAACCATGATTGTGATTGGGTGTATGCAACAATAATATGTTTCAGTTACACATTATGTTCCACATGTGGAGGTGAGTCATATTGTGGGGGTTGCATGCAGGTGCAATCCCACTGCCGTGTCATGAATTAATTAACCCCACTTCGTCTGTTGTGGGCATCACTGCTGAACATTTGTGTGAGCAACTGCATATTAATAAAGGTAGTACAGTTTTGATCATTTAGGAACTTTTGGGCAGTATCCAGTGCTGCCATTGCACCTCCGCTATTTGTGTTGCAATGGTGGGACCCTCTGCTAGTGCAGCCTAGAGCAGCTCAAGCCAAAATGTTCATTTCCAGAAGGGGCAGGTCAACAGAGCTCTCTTCTGCTACCTCTGCTGACCTGTTCCATTCCGGAAACAAGAGTATTGTCTTGTTTCAAATTGCTTTAAAAAGCACTAGCTTTCCATTGTGCTAGCAGTGGGTCCCACTGGCACAGAGGTAGTACTGGATACTGCCCTTTATAGTGAATGTAGGAGTAAACTGACTATGATTATGCAGCACTAACATATCTAATCTATGCTTAATAGTTTTCCCTCCTGGGGTTGATTTACAGTGCATTTATTATTTCAGAGGTTAATGACAGATAATGTTCCAAGCCTCTCAAGAATCTTGCATAGTTTCATGCAGTTAATAGCAATTGCTATGAAACAAGCATAACTTCTCTCTCTTTCTCAATTTTTTTTCCTTCATAAAGGGCTTCCTCAAAGCCTGAAGGCACAGTACGTGATAAAAATACTGCAGACACAGGGCCCCACATAGGCAGGTCCAAGTCATTGCAATGTACCTTGATAGTCTCTCAGTTACCTCTAATTCAGATATATTCATATACAAATGTAAATGTTCCCCCCTTTCTCGGAGTCTCAACCAGATATCAGAAAGCCAAGCTGGGTTTGTTCCTACCTATGCATTATCATCAGTAATAAACTCTCTGAAGGCCAGATGAAGGCCTCCGGCCATGTAATTGGAATATAACATTTTTGATAGGACATAAAAAGGAATAGAATCTAGATTATTTTCTCCTTCCTGCGTTACTCAGCAACTAAGATTGTGTGTATTGCTTAGGAAGACAGATCTGTTGGATGAAAAAGGTGCCCAATACCGAATGGAAAGGCAAACAATACAGAAGGGCCGCATAGTGTGGCGTAGTGGTGAGAGTGTTGGACTGGGACTCGGGAGATCTGGGTTCTAGTCCCCGCTCGGCCATGAAACTCACTGGGTGACTTTGGGCCAGTCACTGCCTCTCAGCCTAACCTACCTCGCAGGGTTGTTGTGAGGATAAAATAGAGAGGAGGAGGAGGAGGATTATGTAAGCCGCCTTGGGTTCTGTGCAGGAAAAAAGGTGGGGTATAAATATAATAAATAAATAAATAAATACATAAATAAATAAAAGGGGAAATGGGCCCATTTTAAGACATATTGTTTTTGAGGTCCAAGTCACATTATATATACCAGGAGTGGGCAACCTTTTTGAGCCTGTGAGCACATCTGACAATTAGAGGAACTATTCTGGGCACCACCACAAAATGGCTGCCATGGGAGGCATGGCTAGTCACAAAGGACAAAGGCAAAAGTGGGGTCTGAGCCCAACACACTGAACAACTCCTTTGAACCCACAGTTTTCAGCACCAACAGAAACCTATTTCACAGAATACAAACTCTCTTTCTCTCCCCCTGCCCTGCCCTGTGCCTGCCAACTCATTCTCTCCTCTCTCTTTCTCTCTCTCACTCTGGCTCACCACCCATAGACGCTCGCTCTCTCTCTTTCGCTTCCTCTCTCTCCCTTTCCACACACCCCCACACACACTTGCACCCATCCATCCACCCATTCACACACACACTTCGCTTTGAAGTGATCCCAGGTGCCAGTAAGAAAAAATGTGAATTAAAATAAAATAAAGTGGCTGTAGTGGTGTACTTTGACAGGCACTAAGAAAAGTGTCCCAGGATGCACTGGGGCCCATGGGTTGCTTACCCCGGACATTTGCTAAAATAATGGTACATGAGAACTGTAGCTCAGTTGGATGTCCCAGGAATTTCACTCATGTATCAGCAAAACACATCTATTAAAAAGTGCCAGAGGTAAGCAGGTGGAGCAATGAGCGACAGAATAATTTATTTATTTATTTATTATATTTATTATATGTATACCCCGCCTTTTTTCCTGCAAGGAACCCAAGGCAGCTTACATAATCCTCCTCCTCCTCTCCATTTTATCCTCACAACAACCCTGTGAGGTAGGTTAGGCTGAGAGTCAGTGACTGGCCCAAAGTCAAGAATGTCTAATCCAGAATATGATTATGCTACATATACAGCTGCAGTTACTACAGTAGTAAGGATTCCTGAGTCCTTACTGATATTCACTTCTTCACCATTTATTTATTTATTTATTTATTTTACAACATTTATATATTGCTCCACATCTAAACAGATTCCAGAGCAGTGTACAATAAAAGGTAAAAAGTATAAAATGACATATTTTAACTTTGTAAAAACAGAATACCAGTAAAAACAGTGACTAGTCAATCAAGGAAGGCTTCTTGAAATAAAGATATCTCCAGCAGGTGCCAAAAACAGCACAATGTTGGTGCCTGGCTGACTTCTAGAGATAAGAGAGTTCCACAGAAGGGGAACCAATACAGCTCTACTATTGTGACTAGATCTTCTATGCTTATAGATTTCATAGATCATAGAGTTAGAAGGAGCCTACAAGGCCATCGAGTCCAACCCCCTGCTCAATGCAGGAAACTAGAGGAGGGGTCTCCCATCCAAGTAATAACCAGGCCTGACCCTGCTTAGCTTTCCACGCTCAGACAAGCTGAGCCAGCATAAGCCACAGGCCTGTGATCAGACAGGCTTGTCTGATTCTGTTTTTATTTTCTAGGTTTTTATTTGGAGTGTATAATTAAGAGCTGGTGTATCTTGTTTGTATTGTTTTATGCATTGGTATGGTCGGTAGACCATAAATAAAACATTCATTCATATCTATGTTTAACTTCTGATAGTCTGGGATAGTTCACTGCTACTGGTGATAAGTGCAGTAAACCTTATGGCTATGGATATATGAGAGGAGCAATGGGAGTTATGTCTTCACTAATATTTTTCTAATACGAAGATGAATGTATATGCATTGAAATGCCTCTTAGGTAAACCATATTGCCATCATTTCACATTACATGTGCAGGCATAGCAGAAGTGCAATAGCATCTGGAGCAGTTTTGGAAGTTCACCCATTTACATGGTGGAATAGGTCTTCCATTTAAAACTGGCTTTCTTGTTCAGCCAGATGATCTGTTGCACTAAACACTTTCAAAATACTTCCAGCTGTGTGTACATTTTCCCACTGGCTTCACACATGGATATCTAGGTCTAGGTATTGAATGCTAAGGGCCAAACTCAGAACACAAAGGTTTACTGCATACCTGATCTCAGTAACATTGTACCCATGTTCAGGTATTCAGTCTGAATGCATGAGGGTACAAACACCTACCTGAAGGAGTGCCTTCTCCCATATGTCCCTGCCTGATTGCTAAGATCATCTTCAGAGATTCTTCTCTGGGTGCTGCTGCCCACAATGGTGTGACTGGTGGCTACCAGGGGAAGAGCTTTCTCTGTAGTGGCTCTGAAGTGAAACACCCTTCTCAGGGAGATCTGTCTGGCATCTTCACTGTATACATTTAGATGTCAGCTGAAGACCTTCCTCTTCCAGTAGGCATTTAATCTCTATTCTGTTGCTCTGATTATTAACTTTATTGTTGGCTTTTTAATGTTTTTTGCATTTTGAATGTTTCAGAATTCAGATATTTTCATGGTTGTAGTTATTCTTCTAGTGGTTATTTTATTGCTGTTTTGGTTCTTTTTATGATTGCAAACCACCCCGAGGGCATCTGCATATAAATTTAATAAATAAACAAACAAACAAATGATAGGTGTATAGGGGGCGAGAGGTGAGTGCATGCCAGCCCAGCCCCCAACGTCCCCACATGTGCTGCCCATTCCTGCAATTAATGTGTTTAGCACAAAGGGCTGACCAGAGAGATTCTAACCATGTTCAGCTGAATGCACTTCGACCCCTCCCTGTGTGTGAAAGTTGGGAGTGGAGGGGGTGGAGCACTTGCGGACACTGAGGGTGGGACTAATGCATGCACCTCTGGCCCCCTACACATGCTGTGCCCTTAGGCATCCAGGCTGAATAGGGCTTATATTTCTCTACATTATAAACAATGGTTTTAGTACAGGAGTTTGATGCAATAAAGTGTTATTCATGTTTCTAATTTAGTTCTGACTGCATTAATATTTATAGTGAGAAACATAGCTGATGTATATTTTACCCAGAATTATATGCTGCACTTTTCTCCACAGTCAGGCAAATTCTATTTGCCTCTTATTTATTTACATAACTAGTATTCTTTTTTTCTTTCTTTCTTTTTACCCCGAGCAGTCTCTTCACGATGTTGCTGTGGGCTATGCTAAGTTAATATATCAGTAGAACAAAGCTGGGCTTTATGATGCTATCCAGACATTTAGAGAGACTTTTGGAACAAAATAGAAATGAAGCCTGGTGTGTTATCTGGCAGCAACCCATAGTAACTGTTCAGTTTTCAATGGACATAATCTTTTTGACAGTGCCAAAATAATCTTATAAAAAGAATCCTGCCATGTTCTCTTAGAATGTAACATGGCAGCCTTTGAGCATTCAAACATCTATACAATAAAGGGATATACATTGTCATTGTTGTTGTTTGCCAATAGGAGAAAATTAAGCTGATTGTACCTCTGAGAGCATGTAGGACATCAATCTGTATCATGGACATATTTAGAATAAATATTCTGGAATAAAAACTAGCTAATAAAAGGTAGTGATTGGATCAACTATCCCTGATATTACAATATCAGTACTTAATTATAGCATCTACTTCCCGCTTCCACTTCTCCAGATAAATATTTTCTGAAAGTATTGGAGTTGCCAATACTGGGAGATGGTTACTTAGTTGCCTATTGTATGGAAAGCACTAATGAATACTTTGGGAAGACTGTGTAGGCTATGTTTGAGCATTATATAAATATACCATGTTCTAGCACTCTTTGTTTATCTTGGACTTCAGCTTACATGCTTGTTCAATAAAAAGTAATGATGTAGTTTTTAAAATAACATTTTATAATAAACAAGGATTAAGGGTTGGTCACTGAAAATACCATGCCTTTTTCATATTTATTCCCAAGGATTTCCATGCATGTACATCCCGGGTAACTGTGTGGTGCTGAGCGTTCTGCTAACTAGAGGGCTGGATGTACTCACCCCCAGTGAGCTGGCAAGTGGATTTGTAGATGCCTGCCTCCCTTCCAATGTGTTTTTTCATATCTTCAGTTACCAATGGGCTTCGCTTCAGGCACTGTTTGTCCATAGCATCCAGTCCTTGCTACCACACCATTACCAGAAGCAGCAATGCAGTTGACATATCAGGAAATCAGGAAAGGTGTACCCAACATTACTAGGATCCAAGACTCAGGACCAGAGTGTTGACCTGTGATCTATCCTTGCTGCTGTCTTCCCTTTCCCAATCCTCACTGCTATTGACGATTGTGCGGTGTTTTGTTTCTCATATTGATGGTGTACTTGATTGCCCTATCCTTTTAATGGGTGATAGCTGCGCATGGGCTTCAGACGTGAATAGAATAGCTCTCCGCACCTCTGCCCAAATTTAGATGAGCATTAAGGTTTGCATTGATAAAGGTACTAATCTTTCAACAAAAAATGTTGTGTGTTTACATCAACAAAGTGTACAAGGAGCATATTTTGGTGAGTATGTAGCTCAGTATTGGAGTGAATGTTTGGCATGGTTGAGGCCCAAGCATCATCAGGATCTAAAGGCAGCCCTACATATGATGGTAGCCTGATTTTACCCATTATTAACTAGAAAAGCTGCTTCAGGAGGGGTGCTAGGGGTCAGATAAGCAGTGGAAGAAGGAATACTTAACCCTTCCTACACCCCTTCACTGCTCCAAAATTGCCCCCTTCAAGCAGTGCCCCCCCCCATACAAGGTTTCAAACATGTGCTTGCCCTTGCCAGCATGCACCTGGAACTCCACAGGGAGGGGAGCAGCCGGCAGGAGCAATCTGGAGCAGGAAAACATGCCCCACCTATTCCCTCTGCTTCCCCAACTCTGGATAAGGAAGCATCTTATACTGTGGGGCTTTGGGGTGGGGACAGGAATCTTTTTCCTGTTTATTTGATTTGACATTTATTCTTTCCTGAATCAAAATGCCTGTTTATCATTATCCAAGTAATATAACTTTCCAATCAAACAGCAGGCCTGTATATTTAGAAAAAGTCATGTTCTTTTTCTGCCTCCATGATGAGTCACTGCTATGACTACATGTGCATGCAAATTTATCATCTAATTGATCTAACTGATCTACATATCTCTGAGTCATAAATACTGCAAAACAGCAAATCAAAAGCAAAAAGATAAGTGATAATCCAGCATTAGGCCTATATCAGGAACAATTTCAGTGTCTTTTCTGCACTGCCAGATCCACCATAGCTAACAAAACAAAAAAGTTTTCTAAATGTACACAGTAGTAAAAAATTGTGCATTGTGAAACCTCTAATGTTCAGTACAATAAGATGTTTGTATTTGGGGTTTTTAATAGCGCAGGATATTTTTTCTTACACTGAGCTCCACATATTTATTTTATTTTTATTTCTGAACACATTAGGATTCCCCCCACCATTGTTTGTAAACAACAACAACAACAACAACATAGATAAGTTCTTTCATTGTGGCGACTTTTGGGGGAAAGTAACAGCAGAACTGCTCATCAGGATCTGCCCCATGTTATGAAGAATTCTGCAGAGATCAAAATTATGCATAATGCTGCACCCACAAAAGTTAACTCAGTGATTTAGGGATGGATAAATCACTCCATCCCTAAATCACTCAATATACAGTCAGTGCCAGTTTTGCATGTATTCAGTCATTATGTCCATTACATCCAATTTACACATCATTCTGTAATTATTTTTTTAAAACCTGCATGAAAATGTGCATTTATTTTTGTATGCAACTTTGTCTAATATACCAATTTTTGGACACAATTTCTGAGCTAGCAACTGCATCACAAAATTCAGAGATGTGTGCAATCTCAAGGATAACTGTGTTCTGATCCACATATTAGTCCAGGAAGTGCAAATTAGTTTGGTTAGCTTAAAAATGTGGACCGAATGAAATTCTCCCCCAGCTCTCTATATAAGGCATTTTGCTGTGCTTTTTATCTTATTGTCAACAACTGTGGTCTCGAGGATGAACTGGAATATGAGATGATCTGGAATACCAGTGTAGTTTCACACTTGTTTTCTCAAGATCATTTAATATGGGATAGTATCACACCGTTTGATGGTCTATCTACCATGTCAAATTCTCCATCAAAGTGGCTAATGGGTGGGTTTTTCCTCCTGACCTGCCATTGTCAACTAAATCTCTGGCCCAGGAGGAAAAACCCACCCAATGCACCTTCTCCTCTGTCCCCCCTCCAATTCATGTTGCTCCACTGCTTGGGTTATTACACCAGCAGTTGGGTACTCTCCCCCTCCCTAACACTGTGCTCCATCAACAAGACCATGTGCAAGATGCATGTCCCCTGCCCTGCCAAATGCCATAATGGAGTGCTGTGGTGAACTGATGCCCTCCCAGTGTGTTGCTCCATTATGATAGCTAAGGCGAGTTACAGAAGGTGGGATGGAGGAGGTGGGATCTGTTAGATGTCATAAGAACAGAAACACAGCTGAAATGGCCACAGCTTTTATTGAACAATATCAACTGTAGAGTGGGATTCAAAAGCAACACATAGACCCAGTTTTCACATTGAAAACAACCCAGTTTGTTAGCTATGGGTTGTTGTGAATGAGTGGGAGCAAGCAAACCTTCGGTTGCAAGTCGGGGCTGGTTTTCCCCCAACAACCTCCAGTTCCTGGTTTGGATGTCATGATAAACAGCCCAGGGACGGTGCATCCCTGGGTTGTTTTAACTCAGTGGGAGTAGGCAGGCAGGAGCCAGCATACTTCCTTGCTCCTGCTCATTCATGACTACGCAGCATTCTGGCTAGCCGTGACATGCGAACTGGACGATAGACACTGGGTTGCCAACCTTTCTGTTTATGCATGGTCCCTGTCTTGTGACAGACAGGGGACAAATTGGTGCAGCTTTTCTCATCACTGCAGTGCCATGTTGTATATTGTTGCACCTGTTACACTGCAGTCTGTTATACACTCTGGTCAGCCAACTGGTTGTGTATGCTGGAGGCTCTGTGGTTCAAAGTTAGCACTTTTTGGACCTCTTGAGCTCCTATAGTTTGCTTCCTGAAGTGGCTCATTGGTGGAGTTTATTTTATATGTAGCAATAAAGGACAGTTGTCTTTGAAGAGCCTCCTTGATCTTGGCTTGTTTTCCTGCTACCTCAACACAAAACTGTTGTGCTGTTGAGAGCTGAACAACCAGCAGACAGTATGAACTTGCTCTCAAGTACTACTGGGGAGCACTTACACATTCTTGAAAAAGAGAAGATAAAAAAGAGAGTGCGGATTTGCATAACATTTGCATAAGCTAATTTATATGTGTAGATGCAAATGTAGAAATGATAGAAATAGAAATACAGGAGATCTCACCATACCGTGGAAGACTGTGACCAGGTGACCTGTATGTCCTGCTCAATCTTCTGTCTAGGTGCTAGCTGCGGATAGGTAACTTCAAGCCCCCTGCTCTCCCTTCATATGGTTTTTTATCTTTCAATCAGACTTGAACTGGACAATCTTTCAAACAGAGGGTGCCTTTAAATAGAGGACTACCCTCTCCAAAATAGGACAAATGGCCACCCTAAGTACTACTGGTAAGCAGCCTGATTAAGGCCTCCATCTTGGAACATTGCCTTGGAACCTGAGCAGATCTTGTGTTTAAAGTGGCTGTTCTGGGGCACGTTGTTGTCAGACTGCTTCCTCCTGGGATAAATTATGCTGAGAGGCTTTCATTTTATCTTGAAGCAAACAAGATAGAGGGCCTTGAACAGAAGTGAGCTGTACTCCTGATGGTCTGCAGGGTTGAGACTTTTGCTATAAAAAGATCACTCAATTCACCTGCTTTACCCAAATCTGAGATATTTGATGAACCTGTGGGATTACTGAAGGGTTCCTTGCAGGAAAAAAGGCGGGGTATAAATAAAATAAATAAATAAATAAATAAGAACCTTTCCAGGTATTCACATCTGCAGGAGAGGGCCTTTTGCAGGTGCCATTACCTGTAGAGGCCTGTTTGTCAGGTATGAGTTAATAGGCTTTCTCCTGTGTTGCCCCCAAACTATGAAATGTGTTCCCTCAAGAACAAGAATTGGCGCCCACTCTCTTGGTCTATAGAGAAGGTGTGCAGATACAGCCTTTCAATTTAGCCTTTTAAAATGTGTCATTTTAATGTGTTTACTGTTTTTGCTGTTCTTGTTTTTATTGTTCTAAAGTTTTATTGTTTTAAATGGTTGGAGAATGCCTTGACAGCTTTTTTAGCAGAAAAGATGGTATATAAATATTAAAAATAAATAAGTAAACAAATATGCCCAGTAATTAAAATCCTTGCTAAGAAATGATTGTAAAATCATCCTAGGGCACAATCCAAACTCGGAGGATTATGGGCATCCTGTGCAGAGCAGGAGGAACGCAGAGGCGACCTTTGATTCCAGCCCTCTAACTGTGGCGCTTTGGAGGGGGAGGGAAGGAGGCTGAGGCGCAGTCAGAATATGTTGCGTGTTGGCGGCGCAAGTCTACTCCCATCCCTGCCCCCTGGAAGGCCCCCTAAACCCCTTCTCCGAGGTCGCTCTTATGACCTCAGAGAAGCAGCTGGTGTGGTTCTTGCCACACCAGCCGTGAGTGGGGAGGGGGATCTGAGCGCAGATCCCCAGCTCCAACGTTGGAGCTCCTTTCCAACCTTGGAGCTGGGAATCTGAACAATTCTATGGCCCTCTCGATGCTGTCTAGGGGCCATAGGATCACTCTGCTAATCTATTTAAAAACTTAGTTTTTAAATTAAACACATTATCCATCTATTGGGGATAAGGCTTACCATGAAACCATGTGAATAGGTGGTCATCTGTAGCCTCTAGTCACATGTCTATGGCCAATACTACTGCTGGCTCAGCTTGTCTGAGCGTGGAAAGCTAAGCAGCGTCAGGCCTGGTTATTACTTGGATGGGAGACCCCTCCTCTAGTTTCCTGCATTGAGCAGGGGGTTGGACTCGATAGCCTTGTAGGCTCCTTCCAACTCTATGATCTATGATCTACCCTCTCAGGTATCTGTATTCACCCAATGCCATGGGAGGGTGAGCTGAAATGAAAATAAACACAAAATGATGTAGAATGAGATTTCAATAAATACTGAAGAAAGATAACATGATGTGAAAATGTTAAACTAAATGAAGCTATAGAAAGAAATAATGTGATAGAAGGAAAACTGGTCTGAGAGGGAGAAGAGACCATAGATTGTAGTTTGCCTCAGGCAATATAATGCCTGGAGCCGGCCCAGGGTATAAAGTAGCATTAGCATTAGGCGGCTACTTGTAGGTGCACACATCAGATCTTTTCATTATTTTAGCCTTTGGCTCTTGTATTCCAAAACTGTCATGTCTTTTGAAATGTGTTTACTGCTTAGGAAGTACATTCTGCTGTTGTTACAGTACTTTCTATAATAAGTATAATTCTGATAACTGGCTCCTTCTTTGTTTACTAGAACAAATACAGATAGAGGAACATCTTATCCAATCATCTAAATAATGATCATGACTGGAAAGTAATTTCTATCAACTTGTAGTAGCACAGATTGGTTCCAGGATGGAATTATTACATATTTTTTTTTAAAATGTGACTGAATGGTTGTCACTAAAATACCAATTAAAAAAAAACACACCACATGTCTGCACTCTCTTCTCTTTCTCGGGTATGGCATTCCTCCTTATCATGGCACTCTGAGACATTAGTCTGAAAGTCAGTAATGGGAAATTTTAAATAAAAAATATGTTTGTGTGTGCGTATGTATGTGTTTGTGTATAATCTCAGCACTTATCAAACTGTATATTTTACATGAATGAACGTCAAATCCATTTTAAATATTATTTAGAAACTGTGAAAGGTGGCAGGGAACCCTTACCACTGACTTTCAAATGAGACCTTCCCAGTCCTAAACAGTTACTGGATAACCATCCAGTTAAGATGGCTAAGCAGCTAAAAGAGAAATTAATAAATGTGGAAATCCTGTGTACCTTTCCTTCTGGCAATTCCCATACTAACAAAGGAACCGCTTCATTCTAGACATTTTGATACACCTGCATACATCACAGACTGGGCGACTGCACAGTTCTATAGGTGTGCATGCTCACACTTCCGTTCTTAAACATTTTCTCAAAAAAAGAGCGAAACTGCTTTCAGTGAAAAACATGGTATTTGCCGGGTGGGGTTGGGGAGGATGTAATGAGTATATTGTTTTGACACATTTGTTTGCCTGTTACAAAAAGCATTCATAATTTCCCGTTTGACGTGATCTCAGCATCCAGTAAAAAGCTGAGGGTTTTTCATCCCTCTGACAGGACTCCATTAATAAAACAACAATCTTTTGTGTGTAGTAATCTTTAATCTTATTTTGTCACACACTTCTCAGTAGCATTTCCACTCGTTTTACGTATAATTTATGGCACTGAAACAACTCCCTGCCCTGAAAAAGGTCAGTCTGTCAAGGTTTGCTTGTCTTTGAGGAAAAGTAATAGAGCATTATTTATGAAGCAAAAAATGCGCTTCAATACTTTAATCAATCAGAAAGATCCTTGCATTATTGTATCTTTTTCTCTCACACACTCCCTCACACAGACAAACATAAGCAAAGGATACATCAACCTTGCTTTCTCTTTTATGTTGCAAAAGGCCTTTACCTTTTATGTCTCCTTCACCTTTTGTATTTGCTGCAATATGAAAAATAGAAAGCTGATGATGTCTGATATATGCTCCCGAGCAATTTGTAAATTATGTGTCCAGAGCTGAGCTTTCCCAAAGATCACAGAGTCTTTGGACAGATTAACTGGGCCTATCCAGAAGGCTCATCATATTAAATTCATCTTTAGGGGAAGGGGGAAATGAAGGAGAAATGAGGAGGACAATATAACTAAAACAATGGCAGTGGGGAAACTGCAGAAAGCTTGAACCTCCTAGGAGGTTGCTGACAACATTCAGACACATTTGGTACCCATGTGTTTTGACTTAAGACATCTTCATCATGAGCACAAATTGGAACATGCTATGTGGGGAAACAAATTGCTAGTTCATTAGCAGAAACAGTCACACTGTAAATTAAATATCTCAAATAGGGATCTAATTTAGGGTTGGTGAAGCTGCATTCTTTCCATATTTTATGGACACAAGAATTTAATAACATGATCACTGTGGCGGCAGTCCTATGCACACATACCTGGGAGTCAGCCCCATTACATACAATTCTTTGTAAATATCCATACAGAATTGCTGTGTAAACATTCAACATTTCCACTGAGTAATAATTGATATTCATGCCATGTCCATATCTAATCTGGGCTATCGCCACGAATGAACAATATTCCCCCTAGTGCTTGTACTGATCTGCCCCCAAATAGGGGGCAGATCATCTGCCCATATTTCTACAAACTGGAAGCCTTATATGCTGCATACTAGGGGATAATTATTGCACTACATGGTAGGGCTGCCTCTGTCCTATCATGTTTCCAAGGTCAAAGGCAGTATGCGATCAAATGGATACCTGTTGCTGAAGAACAATAGTGGAGGGGAAGCAACTGCTGTCATGCCCTGCTTATGAGTTTCTCAGAGGCATGATCTGGTTGGCTGCTGTATTGGATTAGATGAAGGGTGGGAAACTAATGGCTCTTCAGATGTTTTGGCCTACATCTCCCATGATCCGTCACGATTAGTTATGCTGGCTAGGGCTGATGGGAGTTGTAGGCCAAAACCTCTGGAGGGCCACAAGTTGCTCACCCTGGATTACATGAACCTTTGCGATTGTAGCCAATGTTAATCCTACTTAGAGTAGACCACTGAAATGAATGGGACTTAAGTTAGACTAACATTGGATACAATCCTTGGTCTGATCCAGCAGGTGCGCTTATAATCTTACATCATGGTATGGAAACAAACATTCAAACTGGATATTCAACTATAGATAACAGTAAAAGTAGAAGAACCAAAGGTGCAATAGTATGAGAGTTTACCCTGCACATTTGAAAGAATCAAAATCCCTGTACCTTGTAGGATCATATGGCAAACACACACACACACGGCAAAAAGTAGAACTAGAAGAGTGGTACTTGTGCCTAACACTTTGCTGGATTGAAGTTTAAATGTTTATGCACATGGAAACACTGGCCAGGTTCATATGTAATGCTAAACTATGGTTTAATGTCACGTGAACAAGCCTCAGGGCTCACATGCACCTCCTTCCCCTCTCCTCCAGCACAGATGCAAGGAGGAGAATGGAAGATTTTGTTTCCATGTTCAGCTAACCACAGTTACTGTCTGAAATGGGACAAACTATGGTTAGTATTAACTATAGTTTAGGGAAATAAGCCAACTTTAAACCATGGTTTACAATAATGGATTGTTTTCAGAAACCACAGTTAACACTAACCACAGTTCTCGGGTTGGACAAAATGGGTAACTGCAGTCAGGACCGGTGCAAGGCAGTTTGGTGCCCTAGGCAAGATCAGATATTTAGCGCCCCCCCTTCCCACTTGAGGGCACTGTATTTTTTTCCCAAGGCATTTCTGGCGCCCCCTTTAGCCCTGCGCCCTAGGCAGCTGCCTAGTTGGCCTAATGGTAGCACCGGCCCTGACTGCAGTTAGTTGAAAACAGTTGTGAAAGCTTCCAATCTTCTCACAGCCACACCAGGGGAAGAGAGGGGAGGAGGAAGTGCAAGCTCAAGATTCATTCTCAAAGCTCTAAATTACTCTTGGTCCCATATATCTTGTCTTGCACGGAGCCCTGACTCTTAAATAAATGGCTGGTCAAAATAATCTGTTTTGAAAATAATTTCTACACCCAGATGATATTTGTATGCACACACACACAGAGAATTTCTGTCCCAAACTATGGTATAACACAAAGCTAAAATATATTAAATTTCTTGAATAGTTTATACATGTATATGCCATTCACTCAATTCTACAACATGCTCACTAAAGAAAGAAAGACTGCAGCCAACAAATGGAGTACTGTTGTTAAGTTCATTTTTATTTGGCCAAACATAAACATTGTATAAACTGACTACTGGAAATGCTTCTGTGTTTGGACATTTGAGGGCCCATTTAGAGTGCTGTTGGGTTTCAACCAACAATTGTATCTTCCTGCTTAGAGATCCATTTTTTTCTGATTGGTTTTCTCCTTCCTATATTTCCTTTCTGTGGAGGACCAGAACCGGCCCGTTGCGTCACTTGCGTGAGTTCGGCACCTAACGGGTTAATCAGTACCGAGATATTACACTGTACGCGGCTCCTGTGCAGTTTAAATCCAGCCGCGACCAACCATTGACAAGGAATCATACTGAGACAGAAATACTATGATTATATCACCTTTAATGGAGCAGAACTAATAGACTATCAGGAATTTCACACTATACACAACAGAGTTCATAAAAATCAATGAAGCGGAAAGCTTCAATACACATCGGAGGTATGACTTAGCGTAATACAGAGAATAACTATACATCAGAGAATCGGACTTACGGAACTAGTGTAGCAGTCTGTGTAGCCGGTCTCTGGGCGCCCTGCCCAGGGTTGGAAGCTGCGTGGTTCTGACCGGAGTCAGAGACCTGGTCCATGCAAGCCTGCACCCTGTGCCCAACAACCCTTTGTCTTCGAGGACTGGTTTTCTACCCTCACTCAGCCCCCTCCCCACCCTCGCTGACCAGGTGGGCTGGTTCCGCCCTGAGGGGTGGTGGTGCCTCTTGGGTGCTGGCATCTCCTGGGTACTTTGGGGTACTCTGCAGCTCTTTGAGACTGCCCCCCCACCCTCCGAATGTTTATGCCCTTCCCGGAGAGTAGGTGTCACTGTTCCTATTGAGGATATGCAGTATGCAGATGTAACTATGCAGATGTCTCTACGTACAACCGGTCTGCCCAGAACTGTGTCTCCTGTCCCCTGGGTGGGGATTATGCAAGAACGATGGGGGGAAAGAAGGGGTGTCAGCAGAAGGGGGAACTGTGTCTGGGTTCATTCACCATGTATGCTCAGGCTTTCTCCACACTTTCCCATAAACATTCATCCTTCTCAGGCATTCCCTCTTCCTAAACAATAGGGGAGAAATCCAGCCTTTTCTTACTTTGAGGTTTCTGGCACTACTCTTCTCTTGCCCGCTTTGCCCTCAGGAGCCACCCAAGACTAGAACTAGGCATCTTTGCGTCTGGATTCCAATGGCCTTTTTGATATGCCATATAGGTCTTCAGATTGAAATGTTCCAGGGGCTATAATGCCTTCCTGGGCTCTGGGTGATTCCACAGTCCATTTCAGGCAGCCTATTGGTTTTCTTAATTTAACAGGGCTAGTAGGGCTATAAACGATTTGTGGTCATGCTTAGTTTTTGCCTTGGCTGCAGTCAGCACTGCTCTTGCCTGCCTAGCTACTATATTTTCTTTCCTTTTTCTCTTTTTGCGTACACCTCTGCTAGTTGATACCCATTAGGTCCTGGTCCAGAAGACTTTTATCTCCAGTTGTCTCCACCCACCAGCAGCTCTTTAGGTTGCCTACAGCCCAGCATCATAACATCTACTCAAGTTCCTGACCATCTTCTTTCTATCCCATGACTTGCAGCAGGGGTGGGCAGAAAGTAGATCTCCAGATGTTTCAGACTTCAATACCCAGCATTCCTGATCAATGGCCATGCTGACAGGGGCTTCTGGGAGTTGAAGTCTAAAACATCTGGAGATCTGTGTTCTGTCCACCCCTGACATAGGCTTTGATACAAAACCCTACCTCTAGATAATGTGCTTGAATTTAGGTGTTTGGCTTTACCTAGTCCCTTGCTACTTGTGCCTTTCCCTTTCCCTCTCTCCTTTTTACCTTCCTCTCTTGTGTTTTCCTCTGTCAAACTTTAGATTGGAAGCTCCTTGTGCACAGGGGTCAGCCTTTATTTTATTGTAATTTATTTATTTATTTATTGTATATGAAATTGCCTAAAGTGCCATGTACATTACTTGTGCTGCATTAATACATAGTAAACCTACCACAGGACTTCTGTGCTAAAGTATGTTGCTGCAGCAATCACTCTTATTACTTTATCAACTGTGTTGGTATTTGCAGCAGCACCAGTTAAGAACCATCCAAGTCCAGTCCTCTCCCCAAAATTCCTTAAGGTGCAATCCTATGCATGTTCAGACAGAAAAAAAAGGCCTACAACTCTCAGCATGCCCCAAGCAGCATAGCTGGCTGGGGCATGCTGGGAATTGTAGGCCTTTTTTCTGTCTAAACATTCATAGGATTGCACCATTAGTTTCTTTTCCAGGAACATATAGAAATCATTTGATAGAAAGGTAGGATATAATTATTCAAAATAAATAAAATGTCGATTCCTAGTTATTCAATGGGATTCTGGTCTATTTCTGCAGACAATGGATTGGCAACCTTCCCGACATTACTACAGCTGTCCATATTTAACTACTTAGCATGAAATATCTGATAGGATTTTCTTAGAATTTTCTTTTCCTGGAATTTTTTTCCAGATTATTTAAGTTCAGGTCTATTGTTTCTGTGATTAAAAACAAAAAAACAAAACAAACAAACAAACACCATCATCATCACCATCAAGGAATTGATATTATCATTTCTCACTCCTATGAGTGATAGCTAGAGATGTAATTTGGATTTTAGGTTTTCAAACTACCTGATCTTGTTTGTGGAGTGGCACCTATGAATTAGAGATCCCTGCCAGGGCTTCCATTTCTAGTTTCAGAATACTGGGCTTGTGCAGTCTGCTGCAGTATTCAGTACACATCTTTTTTCTTACAGGCTACCAGCACAAGCTTACCAATGGGCATGAGTGCATGTGCTCATTGGCTTCATGAAGGGAGTGGTCAGCACTGCAGCAGGGGAGGCTGGTGACTCCAGTGTCAGTGGGGCTCCTTATCCATTGCATCTTTTTGTTTGAGCTGTATAGGAGTTATCCATGGTGCTGTACTCCATCCCCACAAGGAGGTTTACCACCATGGAGAACCATGGATAGCTCCAATAAAGCTCAAGCAAAAAGGTGCAATGGATAAGGAGCCCCACTGACATAGGAGTCACCGGCCTGCACTGGTTAGCAGACACAAGCTCCATCCAGGCTGCTGCCAGTGGAATCACTCACTCTTCTTCCTCACCATTGACTACATCGCAGTACCAATGTGATCTCATCAAAATTCCTATTTGTGCTGGTTTTAAATGCATTTATTTATTTAAAAGATTTATAAGCCACCTTTTAGGGAAAACTCTCCTGCAGTATGCAAAATTTAAAACCACAAAGCACAATAAAGCAATAATAATAAAAGAAGAATAAAATAACAATTAAACCAAAACATTAAAACCAGAACAATTAATTTCAGATAGCAGCATATAAGCAATGGTATCCAGTACAGTTCTGCTGGGCGGCCATATGCCGTCTTTGACACTTTTCCTTTTGAAGGGTTGCCAGAGGACCAGTCTCTATTTGAAGGGCTGCCGGGTCCAATTCCAGTTTAATGAGAAAGAACCATAACAAGAGAGAACAGGGGGCCTTGAAGTTGCCCATCAACAGGTCACCTGCGCACAGTCTTCCACATTATGTACTGTATTTCTATTTTAAATTATTATAATTATTTCTATATTTGAATCTATATATGTTAGCATATACAAATCTTATGCAAAGGTGTGTGTTCTTTTGTCCTCTTTTTTGGTGATGCATTTCCTCTTTTTTGGCAATTCATAAGTGGCCACCCTAGTTCTAGATCTATCACAGGACAAAGTAAATAAATAAGTATTTAGCATAGGCATTTGTGGACTGGTAACCTGTGTTTGTTTGTTTGTCTGTTTGTTTTTAAGACAAAAAATTGTGGCAAACTGCACATGTTGCAATTGCAACCATAATTTTATAAATTCTCCAAGTTAAATCGGAAGGCAGACTGAGCAGAAAATGGGACAGAGCCAATCTATGATGGAACAATAATAAAACATAATGGAGAACATCCTTAATATCTATTTAAACCTTTGCTAAGCCAAAGTACAGCCCCCAATTTTCCTGTTTTGCATGTAAGAAAATTTGTATAATTTATTTATAGTGAGGCTGATTTTGTTTGTGCCATTGCACCTGGAATAGCAATTTTGCATTTTTAGATTTTACATCACTGTGCCAGGTGACTGTGAAAAGAAGGAAAAGAACCCTTTCTTTGGTGATGAAGGTGATCTAACACGTAAGGAGCAGTTGGCTTACACAGTTTCTGTTTCTTGCTACAATCATTTTCTCCAGAATAGATTCATATTCTGTATCATTTTCTGTTACCTTTATGTTTTTTTCCTTCAAGAATGAGAAATGAAAATTTTAATGCCTCATATATTTTGTGAATTACTGTAGACGCGCATGCTGTACTGCTTTGATCTTTCCTATATTCTACAGTTTGATTGGATTGTGATGTGAATAGAAAACAGCACAAAACAAATCAGTTTCTGAAAGAAGGATTGTAACAAGGAGTGCAGTTGTGCTGGCTTCCCAAGAGAAATTGTAGTTCCAAGAGATGCTGCTACTTATGGCCTTCTCTGCGCTGCCGGATATGCTCAGGAAGGGCAGTGCCTGGGTAGCAGCCCCAGGGGTATTCCAGCAGAAGCAACTTCTCAATGAACTTCCTTCCTGAATTGCTCTGCAAAGAAAGTGGAACTGGAACCCTTCAGACATAAGGCAGTGTGCAGGAATCTTCTCTGCCTCTCCACAGTGATGGTTGTGGGGCGCATGCAGAGAAATCGCCAGCCATTCACTCACTCACTGCACTCTACTGCATTAAAGATGTGGTGCAGAGTTAAACCCACACACACAGACAAATCCTCTGGCCCAAGGGCATCAAGACATTGGGCGGGTTTGCATGTCCTGCTAACCCACCCTAGCAATAAACCATGGTGGGTTGGTTGTTTCCCAAACAACCCATGGTGCGGCCGACAGATGATCAGGCTCGACATGGGTTGACACCCCCCTTCCCTCTTGATCCTCCTGCAGGAATCCTGCTATGAACATCTGTAGGGGGGACATCTCTAGAGGGGAACCAGCTGTACCTATTGTTTATGTCCTATGGCAAGCCTTTAGGGGGATTTTGCTCAAGACATTCAATATACTTCTACAATATTATCAAAGGGCTCCATATATTCTCTCTGGGATCCCATTTTTCAAATGCAATCTTTGTGAGGTTGGTATCTGGCCACCTCACATGCCTCCTCTCGTACTTGAGGCCCAAGCTTAGGCCTAGTCTTTATAACAAGGCCTCCAGGCCTACCACAATCCAACCAGCCCTGCCTCCCTTAAGGCAGTTACAGTAGCACAGCAACAGTGTGAATCAATCCTTTTCGCATCACCACTGTTATGTGTCCCATTGTTAAGTTCTGCACACGACACTGTAGTAACCTCTATTTTAGATAGACACGATGCTTACTTGCCTGCTTGCCTGCTGCCTGCCTGCCTGCCTGCTTTGTTTTGCACTGATATACACAGAGCCAGCGGAAGCCCCACAAGGCTTGACATGGAACATATACAACAGTACCGACATTGGGTCCCCCTGTGATGTTGAATCCTGATTAAGCGTACAGTAGGCTCCCCTCTACCAACGTTCACACACACCCCAACACTGGCAGAGGTGAGGTAGCATGCACAACCACACACTCCCCCTCCACCCGATTCTTAATTGTGTGAACACCTGAACAGGGCTTAGTTCTCAAACAATTGGGCCCAAGTCATACTCTGTTCCGAAAGCTTTACGTTCTAACCTACTTGAGTGCTGGTTATCTGAAAGAACACCAACCTCCTTAACTCTGCCTCAAACCGTACGGTCTTCAAAACAGTCCTTGTTGCAAGCGCCCCTGCTTCTGAAGTGCCATGGGTGGCAACCAGGCACAGGCCTTTGTTTGTTGTCGTACGCACTCTTTGGAACACCCTGTCAGGTGAGGCCTGACTGGCTTCTACCTCAGACCCAAACTACACGTTACACTAATTGCACAGTGGGTAGCTGAGGCGTCTCTTTTATTTTACTCTAGCATAACTGTACATGGTCCCAATTCAGATTGGAACTAGCACACTCTGGAAAGGAAGGATTATACACAGTGGGGGGGGATTTAGGGGAGGGACAGGTGGAGGGGAAGGTTTACTCCTCCCCTCCCAGAGTGTGCTAGTCCGTGTCCAAATCAGGACCACATGCAGATACACCAGAGAAAACAAGACAAGCCTCAGCTACCCACTACACGATTAGCATAACGTGTAGCTTGGCCCTCACTTGATTTATTTATAAAGCAGTCCAAGTCCTTCATTCTGAGGGAGGTTTTTTTAATGTCGTAATTGCTTTAGTGCAGGGGTGTTGAACCTCTTTCAGCCCAATGGCCTGATTCCATTTTGGAGAAGTTCTCAGGGGCCACATTCCAGTGGTGGGCAGGCCCTAAAGCCAATGGGAGGGAGCAAATTAGCAAAAATACCAGCATATTTTAGCTTAAAGCTCTTACTACCAGTAAGCCTGAGTTTCTGCACCCCTGATTTAGTGGAATTCATGGAGGATAGGCTCATAGTCTCCAATTGCCATGAAAATGCCAGGACCATCAAGAAAACCCTTAAGCCATCCGGGCTTCTTACTTTGTCATGTAGAATCCCAAATTGCCAGCTACTTTAAACTGCTCTTAAAGGGGCCATGGGCAAAATTACAGCTACGCTTGCAGTTTTAGCTTAGCTGCAATTTTGCCCATGGCCCTTTAAGAGTACCTCTGCTTAGGCTCTAACAGCAGCAGGGTCTCCACGGAGAGACAGACACTGCTAACCTGTGAGGGCCAGGCAAGGATGTGTGTGTGCGTGCTTGCATGCATGCGCATGTGCATGCTCTACCTGCTGCCTCTGCTGCACGTTGCTGTGGTGAAGGGATTAGCTGAAAAGAAAAGGTGGTGGAGGCTGCACCCATTGGCCTGGACTGAGGGAGAGGTGAATGAGGGAAATTATCACATGATTCCTATATTTATATTGCCAAAGATTTTATTTCCTAACAGAGCTGACTCTGTGCCTCTAACAGTGTTAGAAGGAAACGTAAGAAACTTCCCGTTCTCTGTGAAGCCCCATGCTTGGAGGTGTGGGGTGGGTGGGTAAGCTTCACCTGTTGAATTTGTGCCAATCCTGACCATTTTAAAACAAAAAGAAAGAGATTGCCCGGCAAGCACTGACCCCCCCCCCCCATGAAAAACACCAGATATTAACAATTAAGGGTTTAAGTAAAGTTAAAAAACAAAACAAAAACCAGTTATAAAATAACATATAATATAATAATGTAATAGTTATAATATATAAGATATTATATAATAATATAATTCTGGAAAAGTCATCCTAGCACTGGCGCTGCTGCTGCTACCTCTTCTTCTAGCAAGGAGCAGCATTTCACAATTATCCCTCAATTACACAATACTTCTTCACACAATGCATAATCAATTTGCTGCCACAAGATGTGATGGTCAGTGCTGTAGATTGCTTTAAAACATGGAGCTTCAGTGTTTAATACTGGATATATGTGCTCAAATGCAAGATATATGAATTGTGGGAAGGAAAAATATTTATTAACCTCTAACTATGAATTAAAAAAAAAGAATAAATGTTGAAATATTTTGTCCCAGAATACATTTACATTTAAGGCATACCATTTCTCCATAATAATAATAAAAAACCCTGTTAGGCCTTCCGAGTCTTTTAACAAAGCATAGTCCAACTCTATGATCCTATGAAATCCTATGAAATACCAGTGGCCCTCCTTGACAACTTATTATTGAATTTACCTAAATCTAATAGTGTGATTCAATTGTATACTTATTTGGGAGTAAGCCCTATTGGGACATACTTCTGACTGAGTGATCATGCCTAGGATTGTGCTATAAGGCAGCACTATTCTGGCCACTTCCTTGAGAGTAAAGTCACATTGAAAGAAGTGGGAGTAGCTTTTGAATGAACATTTATAGCATCAGGCTTGAAAACTAGACTTTGCTCCTATCGGAACACCAGGAATAGCCCTTGATGGTCAGAGACCTATAATGGGCAGCTTCTCATGAATTTATTTTGAAGACTGACACAATTTTTGCCCTTGAAAGGCTTGTGCTCTGAACTTGGCTGTCAAAAATTAACCCCTAGATTACCTTATTCAACCCATAAGTCTAGCAGACGAAAGGAAGGACACCTTCATGCAAACCAAGTCCCTGCATACAGCAAGCAACCTGGGTTTTTGTATACAATGACTGGGCTTGCATCTTGTAAGAGAAGGTGTTCATGCCTTCCTCTCTGTGCTAGGTTAAGACCATAAGACCATAAAAAGAGCCCTACTGGAAGGGCCTATCTGGTCCAGCATCCTGTTTCCCACAGTGACCAACCAGATGCTCTGGAAAGCTCTCAAGCAGGAGATGAGGGTAACAGTATGCTCCCACTCATTTCCCCCAGCAACTGGTATTCAGAGGCATGGTGTCTCCAATCCTGGAGGTGCTATGTAGCCATCATGACTAATCCATTGATAGCCTTATCAGTAATATAATGCATTAAGAAGGGAAACTAGACTACTAACCTCCATGAATTTGTCTACTCCAAGTTGGCAGCCATCGCTACATCTTCTGGCAGTGAATTCCATAGTTTAACTATGCACTATGCAAAGAAATGCTTCATTTTGTTTGTCCCAAATGTGCCACCATTTAGCTTTAGTGGATAACCCCATGTTCTAGGTGAGAGGGAGAAAATACTGCAGTTTTGTGTTATAATTTCCTCTAATAACTTTTGTACTTGACCATGCCCTTTGGTTGCCTGGCCATACCCTTGGCCACACCCTCATGTTGCCTGGTCACACCCTCTTGATCACACCTTCATGTTGTTTAACCATACCTCTTACAAATTCACATGTGTGTCTCTATTTTCATCTGTGAAATGTTGGAGAGTATGTACGCTATCAATGGTTACTAGTCACGATGGCTATATATATAACCTCCAGTGTCAGAGAGAATATGTGTACATACCAGACGCTGGTGGGTGCTATTATATCCCTGTTCTGTTGTGAGCTTCCCATAGGCATCTGGTTCACCACTGTGTGGACAGAATGCTGAACTAGATAGGCATTTAGTCTGATCCAGCATGATTCTTATGTTCTCATGCAGTGATCTTCATTATTTTTCAAGCAGGAGCCACATTGAGTACTACCGCTAGATGTGGATAATTGAGGGCCTTTCCCAGGCCTTGGGAGGCCTCTCCTCTTCCTCCCCCACTCTCCAGTTAAATGCCATGCACCAGACCAGACTCAATGAAAGCCTTTTAAGACCTCTCCTCACCATTCCCCCTCCACATCATCCAAGCAAGGCCTCATCAGTCAGTCACCAGGCAGGCAAATTCCAACAGACTGATGTGGCCCTTGGATAGGGACGGATCTTTTTCTCATCACTGAGGGTGTGCTCTGCTCTACACAGTTCTGCAAAATCTCCCCTCTTTGACCCTCTTGCTCTTTGACTCTTGGGCTCTCTCTCTCTCTCACACACACACACCCCAATCTGTGCCAAATCTATTCAGTCAGGCGATCACTCGTGGACCGAGTAAGATTGTCTTCCAGGATATATAAAAAAAGAAAATTTACAAAAAGGAGATTTTAAAAGGAGGAAAATTCTAAAGAAAATTGTGTAGACTCTAGCGATGGGTCCGTAAGTGACTGTGGAGGCCAATTCTAGATCCACACAACTTCCCACAGTGAGGACACAGGTTACCAGATGGAAGATGGTCTTGTAAAGGATTCATTTGACGTGCTTTTTGTTTAGCACGTTTTATCCCCTGTTTGAACAGATATGGGGTTCTGTGAAAGCAGCTCGTCTGCCAAAAATGAAATGCAAGTATGGAATATAAGCCTGACTGGCTCTATGGATTGTGACTCCTATTTTAAACATCACTGCTTAGGCCTGGATCAAGAACTGCTGCAATAAAAACTGAACCATATTATTATACTATTTGAGGGACAGAAAGGGGGGGGGAGTTTCAAAAAAATACAGAGTAATGAAAGAATGAAATGTTTCTTAGCAATGCTTTATGTAGACCTGTCAACTGATTGGTGTTTTTTCCTACTTTAAGTTGAATGCTTAATCGTATTATTTAAATATTTATCATTCGTGAACATCAGCTTTCGTGGACGAGTTGCCTAGAGCAGAGAAGGAAAAGGAAGAGATCAAAATAACTGCATGATGAACAATATTTATTACTGATTGTTTTCACTGGGAGAACAACATGGAAGGGGGAAATGTTTTACTTGAAATTTAAACAAGCAATATGGTTTTTCGTGTCATAATTTCATTTTACCAATACCCTAATATATCCCACCAGGTAAGATAAGGCCCAGGAACCATTTGTACTGAGGCACCTTTTTGTCTTAATAAATGACAGCGTTTCCTATGAGGCAAAGTAGGGTGGGAAGATTGTGTGTGTGCATGTGTGCTGTCAATCACACTCAAGAAAAAATGTGACCCATTTATTAACATTGCGATGAACCAGGTGCTTTGTGAATGTGCCTCAAACGTACCCACCCACCGTTCTTTGTTATCTCTATGCAATTCTTGTAACGCCAGCCATCACTATATACCATTTGCATCGAAAAACAGTGATTCTATCAGACTGCAGTGGAGGGAGAGAAGAAAGACAGGGTAGGGTCACTCCATCAATTAGCTCTGCTCCTGATTAGGCTGCTTTCTCCAGCAACTGTCACTTGGCAGCAGCCACTCCATCAGGCTGCAGCAGAGGGAGCAATGGGGAAGCAGTGCTGCTCCATTAGTTCAGTTGAAAGACCAGCAACCTTTGGCTCCTTCTCTCTGTGTACTGTTTCTATCTCAGCTGGTTCTTACAACTAACTAACTCCCCCCCCCCCCCGGCGTTGTACAGGTCGTCATTTTCCTATAGGCACTATTTGTTCGAAATTCCTTAAGGTAGCTGACTGCTGCTGTTTTGAATTGCTCCATAGGAAAGGTCCCCTGGGACTACATAATGGAATCCCAGCTCCCCCAGGACTACCAGCTCCTATGGGATTACACAATGAAATCCCTGCTCCCCCGGGACTACCTCCCCCCCCCCCAGGACTACACAATGAAATCCCTGCTCCCCCTCCCCCTTGGGACTACCCAACAATGAAATCCCAGCTCCCCCCCCTCCGTGTAGGCCCCAGCTGAAGTTCATATGAACATTCTGTTTTGACGTAGAAGAGATTTGCATATCCGCTCCTGATTGGGCCCCTGTGCCAGTTCATATATATGTCGGTGGAGTGATTTGCATAACCGGTCCTGAATGGCCCCTGCGAACATTCCAAGTGACGCCATTGGCTCTCATCTATTATGGGCTGGCTGTACAGGCACAGTGAGGGTTTTTTGGAGATTTGAACCCACCAGTCTTTGTCCTTAGGTGATGGAGAGTATGTGTGCGTGCCAAGTTTGGGGTGGATCCGTCCAACCGTGTAGGAGCCTATGCGACGCATGCAAACGCCCGTACACACAGACAAACTTTCACATTTATATAGTAGATAGCTAGTATCTGAGTTTGCTTTTTTTTTTTTTTTTTTTCTCCACCCAACCTGTTTTCATTTTTGACTGTAAGCCTGGGGGCAGGGCTGACTTCTTATTGATCTTTGTAAGCCACACTGTGAGCCTTTTCTGCTGAAGAAGAGAGCTAAAACACAACAAATAAACAAACAAATAACGGTGAGCCAATGTTTGCTCATTTGTGACCACTGACTTCGATCCTAGGATAAGTTAACTTAAGGAAGTTTACAGAAGGAAAGTTTTCCATCCCCTCCAACTCCCTAAGGTCACCCACAGACCGGAAAATCCTCTCTGAAAGGTTGGAGGGCTGTCCTGAACAATGTGGGACGGAGCTGTTGAGGGAGGGAGGGGTGTGTGTCCAAAACTAGCCTGTTGCCAACCAAAAGGTTATATTTTTTTTGATGGAGACCGTTCTGTCAGCTGAGAACTGTCAAATGATGAAGATGCCCATGCGAATTAGTCTTAAGTTAATGCTAGGTCATGCACAATTGAGGTGGATGCTTTTTTGTTAAATGTCTATGAGGCATTTATTGCCTACCTACTGCTCAGATTTCCCAGCAAGCTGACATTCCTAGAAACCTGTGTGCATTGTTAATAAACTGGTTCTCCTTTTATCTGGCTGCCAGAGCTGAGGTAGGAATGTGAATGTTCAAGGAATGAATTGCACCTCAAGTATGCTGTCATTCTACTCTTCATCCTGCAGAATTGTGTTGCACTGTGGCTGCCGTTTTTGTCTTGTCTTGTCTTGGGTTTTCGTTTTGGTTTTTTGGTACTTTCCACAGAAATAATTCTGAAACTGTACATTTTGTTTTCTATTGTCTGAAGCAGCAGTCTTGCTGAGCGTCTTTTGTATCACTATTTTGGTTATGTAGGCCTTTTGCAGGTTTTAAAAAGCACGTTCGTTTAGCACATTTTCTTTTTAATTAACAGAGTTTAATTAACCTGGAAGGAGTTCAGGTTGGACTGTATCAAAAGCCCATGTGGTTTTTTTAAAAAAAATAATTAAATGCTTGCATACATAACATGCTTTTCAGCTGATCAGCTAACAGTCATGCATTTGGAACTTTGAAAGACACTTGTGATTTTGTATAGAAAATCAAACAGAGCAACTTTGATTAAAAATATTTCCCCCTCTACAGAATGGTGAACCCTGCTTGTCAGCACATCTCTAGTTTTTCCTTCATCTAATAAGCTAGCTAGGCCAGTGCTGCAAAAGGACATTATAATATTAACAATGCTGCTGGAAAGCTCTCTGCTTTAGAATGAATTAACTTTCACTGCAGTGCAGAAAAACACCAAGTAAAATTGGCTCAGCTCTGAATAGTAAGTTTAACCCCCTGGATGCAGCACCGTAGTATCTGTGTCTCAACAGTTTTCGTCAAAGCAACCATTTAAATGTATGGAAATTATGGAATAAACTCAGCTACAATGTAAAATGTTCCAGTTCTGGAAAATGTTCTTTACATTGGAGACATTTCTTTTGTTAGGGGTGAGGGGAGAG
This sequence comes from Shinisaurus crocodilurus, assembly GCA_021292165.1. Lineage (NCBI taxonomy): Eukaryota > Metazoa > Chordata > Lepidosauria > Squamata > Shinisauridae > Shinisaurus > Shinisaurus crocodilurus. The sequence goes on along the minus strand of CM037880.1, from coordinate 175,308,231 downwards.
CACCTCCAATGATTTGAATGTCTTGCACAGACATGTTGACCCTTTCCCAAATTACTTTCTGGATCCAGTATAGATTTTCTCTCTTATCTGAAACACTATTTTGAAATAGAATATCCATACTGAAGTGGTCACCTATTAACTCAGACAAGGACAACGAGGACCAACTCGGGTTATTGGAAAGAGGTTTATTGTGCACAATTGGTCCTGAGAACAGTGTCGCAAAGCAGAACCCCGGGCGGGGCTTTTACAACAACTTTTATAGCATACCTGAGTTTGGTCATTTGGCAACAGTTCTTACATTGGTCAGCAAGGTCAAGACAAAAGGGGGTTTGCTTTAGGGGAGGGGGATTTCCTTACAAGAAGACAGGAAGATGATCTTACAATCAAGCAGCTGCTAGGTATTATCTTATCTTGGTCAAGTAGGCAGGGTGAGACAACAAGACACCTCAACATTTGTGAGTCATCAACAGCCATTGACGGCCATTGTCAGTCATTGCCACAGTCATTACCAGCCATTGGCTACATTCTTTTAGTATTAGTCATGACCCTGGCAATCTGCCTACGTGCCTGGCTTGAATCTCTTGTAAGTTTTTCTTTTAACTATTTCGTTCCCTTCACTACTACTGTTTGGAACACCTTCCTGGGTACTATCACTTGGAACACCTTCCTAGGCAATAAAGTGCTCCTAGGTACTGGAGTGACTCCCCCTGTGCAAGCTAGCCATTGGCTCTCCACAACAGGAAGGACCATACAACTTTCTGTTTGGGATGGGATTGCCTAGGTAATTACAGTAATACCTTGGATTGCAAGTAACTTGGTCTGAGAGTGTTTTGCAAGACAAGCAAAAAATTTTAATAAATTTTGACTTGATAAACAAGCGACGTCTTGCAATACAAGTATTGTAATACAGTCAAGAAAAATGATGACTTTACACTATCATTCTTTATTGCAGCTTAAAAATATGTGTACAAATTTGTTATGGGGAATTTCACTTTGATATACAAGTGTTTTGGATTACAAGCATGGTTCTGGAACGAATTATGCATGCAATCCAAGATATTACTGTATACTCTTTACTGACTTTTAGCTTGTTCTCTTGCTCTGATTGCTTGCCCCAACACACACACTCTGCTTAACCCCTGGGTCCTGCTTTTCTACACAAGGCATTTATTGTGCATTCATCATTCCCTACTTATGGATGTTTATGGGTTCTTTAAATGATGTTGTTGTCACCCCTTCAGTTTCGCTTCTGTTTGTAAACAGCACCTTCCGTAGGTTTTTTAGAGCAGGGGAAATGGGGTATTTTTTCTGATGGCAAAAGAAAACACGATTTCCTCTTGTGTATTTGCACTATTCCGCTATACCACAGTGCCACCTAGATGTTATGTAGTGGAAAAACAAGGAAGGAAAAGCTCTTAGTGTGGTGCTTTGATCTCAATTCTGCAGTGAAAACAAAACTAGATGCAGAGGATTAAACAATGTTGTGTAGAAAAGCCCTAAAGCTCAGTTCTGACTAGCATACACAGATATTGAACAGTGTTCGATATCATTAGGATAAATATTATGCTTTATTTTACAATTTGTTTCTGATTGTTTTGTGTTTTCCCAAATAAACATAATCTGCTCAAGATTCAGCATTAGATTTGTGGTTTGGATTGGTCCTCTGCAGTCACAGCTCTGAGGCAGAATCAGTGCCGGTCCCAGGTTTTAGAAGGCCCTTGAGCAAGACACCCTCAATGCCCCCCCTACCCCAGTAAATCTACTTTCTCACAATGCCATCAGCTGCTATTGCTCCTCCTCCTCTTTCTCATCATTGCCATGACTTGCTTGCTTGACAGGCAGAGAGCCAGTGAGCAAGTAGGCAGTTGCATTTACTTCTGCTCCTGCTCACCACCGCCATTGCCTGGGCCAGTACAAGAGGCAGGTGAACAAGCAGCTTGCAGTGGTGAAGAGGAGGAACAACTGAAGGGGACTATTGTCAGTGGACCCTTGCTGGGGTGTGAGCCCTGAGCAGATGTCCAAGTCCGACCATGCTTACCTTTGACACCAGCTCTGGGCAGAATACTCTGCTGATCTGCTAATGTTTCACTCCAGGTGTGCTCAGAGCAACCAGTTGGAAAAGATCTAGGAAGGTATGCCTTAAGTTTTGTAAAAAAAAAAAAAAAAAGCTAGTAAATCACAGTGTGGCTAGGTTTCCAGAACTAGTTGCTACAAGTGGGACCTGCACCAGAACATTGTAATGTGGAGTGCTCCTGTTCAGGATAATCTCTTTTATTCCTCCTTCCACTTGTGTTTCTTTGGTTTTTTGTACTTCTGCAAAACGTGGGTCTCACTTGAGCTTGCTGGTATGTTCCTTTTGTGCAGGGGTGGTGCCATTTTGGCTACAAAAGGGCCAGCACTTGGAGAATTGGGATCACTATTAGTATATATGGTCAGAAGCAGGAAAACTCTCTAATGTATGCCTTGCCCAAAGGATGCTTTGACCTGGATTCCTGCATTGAGCAGGGGGTTGGACTTGATGGCCTTGTAGGCCCCTTCCAACTCTACTTTTCTATGATTCTATGATATAATTAATCTCTAAAATCAGCCAGTGGGAGTTAAAAGCTCATATGTCACTTCAGGATTGTGTTCCACGATGAATCACTCAAGATTTCAAAGAGCATTGCTGAATGGGACAGTTCTGAAAATCTGTTCACTTGTATGGATAATCACCATTTCCAAACCAAAGACCAGTAGCCACCATGGGTTCATTTGATCTTTCTTTTCCCAACCTATACCCATTTAGTGCCATCCAAATGCTAGTCCCACTAAAACTAACCAGATTAAGATAGTGTATATCTGTTCTGAGCGTGGAAAGCTAAGCAGGGTCAAGCCTGGTTATTACTTGGATGGGAGACCCCTCTAGTTTCCTGCATTGAGCAGCGGGTTGGACTTGATGGCCTTGTAGGCCCCTTCCAACTCTAGAAACTAGAATCTATGTACTGACTGTCTAATGCTCAATTAATTCATATACCCAAGCACCTCAGCAACACATCAGCTCTGAGATCTGTTCAAGTTGGTTAGCTTTTTAACATTCAGAATCCATACTCTTTAATCACCACCACCCCTTTTGCATTCATTTCAATTGCCAGGGCAATCTAGAGAGGATGATTTGTCTGCTCTTTCAAGCTATACTTTTGTGGTCTTCTAAACTGTGCCTTCTATATATCAAATGCTCAAGGAGGGGAAAGTGTCTTCTAAAGTGCTGTTTCCCACTTGATCTATGTTTTGTTGTTAAATTTTATTCACTCCAGTCAATTAGAAGAAGGTGGTGGATACATGGAGATGGACATAATTTGAAAATTCACTGTATATGGTGAGTTAAATGACTCTGAAAGAAACTCCATTTTAATATTGAATAAACAAACAGAAGCAAATTAGTTTTTCTTCCCATTCATCTTGATCCCCCTCCAAATGATGCACTCACATCTGAGGATCTGACCACTGAGGTCTCTGACACTGGGTTGGATCCAGAAATAGTCATACTTAGTTTGCACATAATGGCCGAAAAGCATGGGTTAATTAACCCACAATGTGTTGTGGTGTGTGCCAGGCTCGTGTCATGGCCATTTTGCACATGCAGCCAGATCGGACATTGTTCCATGATGTTTGAATCCAGACACTGTGGGTTAATTGGGCATTAAACAACCCACAGTTAACCTAAAATTAATCCAGTCATTAACTCATGATTAACCCATAGATCTGGTTCTCATGATCAACATGGCTTAAACAAGCCATGGTGGCTTGTTTAAGCCGTGGCATGTGCCAGGCGCTATTTGCCTAATCATCCACCTGGGCGTGGCTTCTCGTGTCATCTGAACCTGGGTGGCATGGCTTGTTGGAGGGGAAAAGAACCCTCAAATAACCCAGCAACAGCCCATGGGTTATTTGAGGGTTGTGTGCAGGTTTGAATGTCATGGAGCATCCTCCAATCAGTCTATCAGAGATTGCATATGCAAAATGGTGGTGGCACACAGCATGGCAAATCGTGGGTTAATTAACCCATGATTTGCCACCATTATATGTGAACAGGGCCTTAAAGTAGACCCACTGAAATCAACTGAACTCAAATTAGTCATGACTCAATTAAATCCCATTGATTTCAATGGGACTAGTCTAACTGTGAGTAACTCTGGATCCAACCCTAACTTCCACTTGCAATATTTACAGGCGGAATTCATAGATATGCAGTGAAGTAAATACATTAAACATAGTGAGACACTCTTCTGGTGTGCTAGATCTACTTGTTCATTTATACTTGTTCATTTAGGGTACTATCCAACTGCGGAGTTCTCCTATGAAAGTCCTTTGAAATGCACATCTCCCAGTCTAGCCTGCTCAAGAGAACTTCCTGAAAGATTGTGCCTTAATTCACTTACAGTGCAATCCTATACATGTCTACTCAGAAGAAAGCCCCATCGAGTTGTTGTTGTTGTTGTTGTTGTTGTTATATCTATTTTCATTGTTCTATTATTATTATTATTATTATTATTATTATTATTACATTTATATCCCATCTTTTTTCCTCTTGCAAGGAACCCAAGGCGGCTTACATAATCCTCCTCCTCCTCCTCTCCATTTTATTCTCACAACAACCCTGTGAGGTAGGTTAGGCTGAGAGTCAGTGACTGGCCCAAAGTCACCCAATGAGCTTCATGGCCAAGTGGGGACTAGAACCCAGATCTCCCGAGTCCTAGTCCAACACTCTAACCATCACACCATACTGGCTCTCAGCCTAACATAGTTGAATGTTCAAGGATAAACACTACCATAATTAAGCTGCTTTATTTCACAAGCAATGTTTTTATTCAATACTCTCCTTAAGATCTTTTACTTGGGCTGAGAGTCAGTGACTGGCCCAAAGTCACCCAATGGGCTTCATGGCCAAGTAGGGACTAGAACCCAGATCTCCCAGTCCAACACTTTAACCACTACACCACAGTGGCTCTCAATGGAACTTACTCCCAGATAATGTAGGATTGCAACCTTTATTTATACTCCTCCTCATTCATAAAAGCTCCAAGAGCCTTTCCAAATTTTCCATACATAAATCACAGCAATAAAGCTTGATAGAATTTGAAATGGGAAAAAATGCATTTGAGCAATATCTTAGTAAAGCAGCACAATAAACTCACAATAATCCTCCCAAGTCTTTTTAGTTTTTGTGCTTCTTAAATTCTTTGCACTATTGCTGTTTTCTGTTGCTCATTTTATTATGATGTTTTAACCCTTAAGGCTTTCCCCCCCTACTTCATGATTGTAACTCTTATTTGTGAACCACCCAGAGAACTTTTTGTTGATGGGCAGAATAGAAAAGTTGTAAATAAATAATAGTAAAAGCCCATATCCAAATAACACAGGTGTAATCATCCAGAGATATTTAGACCATTTAGGAATCAAGGGATTTAATTAGAAATCTATCCCCATTTTGTCTACAGCTGGTGAAACTTGATTATTTTTCCAGAGCATCTCCATCTATTGAAGGAAATATCCTTCAATATCCAATATTGTGATGCCAGGAATGTGATTTCTGCTCATGTTTGATCTACAGTATAATATATATCTTGCATTATTCCTTCTCTGGGTGCCCTCACCAGATGAAGTGAGGTGGATCGCTACTAAGCAGAGGACTTTTCCAGTGGTGGCACCCCAGTTGTGGAATGCTCTCCCCAGAGAGGCTCACCTGGGCCTGGCACCTACGTAGTGGTCTATGCAATGCCAGGTGAAGATCTTTTTATTCTCCCAGGCAGGCATTTTAAGTTCAGTTTTTATTGTTTTAAATCTGTTATTATATTTTTAGGTCTTTACACTGCTGCTGGTCCTTACTTTGGTTTTATACTTGAAAAAGTTTTCAACTTTTAAAGGTTTTATGTTATGTTTTATTATGTAGCTGCTGTATTTTATGGGTTTAACTGTTCTGAACTGGCCACAAAGCTTTGGCTATTGGGCAGTATAGAAACGAAATAGCTAATTAAGTAAATAAATATTCAATAGGCTGATTCAGACATAACACCAGACTATGCTACAAGAATTGACATGCTCATTCTTCTCAGGCCCTCACATTTTCCCTCATGTGCAGCAATTCCTTCCCTCCTTTCCTGGTTGAAGGTAACCCTAGTTTGCCATTTCATCTGAGCCAACCAACTATCATTTGCATTCACCTTGAAATATAAGACTGGAAACTGGAATCAAACCATGGTTACTAATCCTGGATAACAGAATGAATAATTATTTGCTGGTTCAGATGACATAAACTATGATTTTTCCTCAAACAAGACCTGAGGAAATTGCATCAGGTAAGGAAGGAGCACATGAACCTGGGGCTCCTCCCTGTAGCACGAAAGCATAACTTGATTTTAGGTCTGAACTAGCGCAGTGTTCAGTGCAAAGAGTAAATATTCTCCATTATATTAAAGGTTGGAAGAGAAGTCTGCCCTGGTGCAAATACATAGGTCTAGCTAACATTCCCAGTGGGATCAAACCAAGGTATGGGATCCATACCATAACTGTTGTAAACTGCCCACATAGCTTCGGCTATTGGGCGGTATAGAAATGAAATAAATAAATAATACCACAGACTGGGGTGATCACAGCTATGATTGCTGTGATGAATCTGCATGCAATCAAGAGTGGTGTAATCATGACGTCACCGTATTCTTTATTTAAGAAATGCAAGTGGCATCTTTCCCATTCCTATTTCATCACAGATATGGCCACAGAAGAAACAAGCAAGCTTAAGAGAACTTATCTCTGCTGTGGAACCCTGACCCATATGAAGGTCTATGGCAGAAAACTGTTTCAAAGTAATTTCAGTGCTATCTTCTCTCTGAGCTTTATTACACTGATGTTATAGAAATGTTCAAAGAACATAGTGAAAGAAACCAAAGACAGATGGTTGTTTACAATTTGCATCACTGCTGCCAATAAATATTTTTATTGCTATATTTTTATTGCTATGGTTGCAACAATAAATACTCACTATTGGAATAAAGCTCGTAAGGGTAAAGGAATTAAGAGTGCTTGAGAAAGCTTACTGCTTATATTAGATGAACAGCTGTGTCATTTGTGGATTATTAAGCATACTGGATATAGTCTATTCATAAGAATTGCCTTGGTGGATCACACCAAAGGTCCATCTAGCTCAATGTTCTGTCTCCTATATAGCTAGCCTGATGCTCTGGAAAGCTCATGGAAAAAATAGAGAACTTCCCCTCACCCACTACTAGCATTTGGTAATCAGAGGTATGTTGCTTCTAAATAGGGAAGTTCTGTTTTTAATTGAAGGACATGCCCTTAATGAATCTGTAACAGAGAAATCCTAAGTGGGATTTGGGCAGGGGGAAGCAAGGTGGGCAATTTTTTGCTACTTCCAATGCCCTAGATTGGCCAGGGTAGAAGGTGTACCATCTTTTTCCTCCTACTTATGGCATGGATTGTTGTTTTGTGTTTTTATTCCCCCCTTCATTGATTCCAATGGGGAAAATATGCCAGCTCCAAGGTGGCATAGACTAGGGATGGACGAATCGCTCTGATTTGCTTCCTCCCACATTTGAATTTTAAAAAATCTTTCCATCCCATTTTTGAAGAAATATGCAAGTTTTGGTAAATTCTGATTTAAAAAATTACGTAACTGAAACGAGATTCTCGCCATTTGCACTGGCCAAATTCAATCAGCACTTCTATTCCCAGGATGGAGAGGACTATATTGAACGTGCCTGCCATGTAGCAGTTGAAGATAAGGAGCCTGCCAGAAAGAAACAAGTGGCAACCCTATTTCAGCACCAAAAAAATGGTTGATTATACAGGGTTTCAAAACCAGAATTCTAAGAGCTAAGTACTCAAGGCACTGTGTGCCTGCAGTTCTGTCAGTTTCGCTTTCTCCCACATTTGATTTTTTTACATTATTATTTCGAGTTCTTTTCATCCTGTTTAGGAAGAAATGTGCTAATTTTGGTAAATGCTTATTTTTAAAAAATCAAACTGAATGAAATGCTCACCCATCCCTAGACCAGACTGAGGGGCTTGCGATAGCTCCTACTGGCAGAAAAGGCCACTGGCCATAGAATCACATCAAGGGGGCTCTCAGCAGTTGTAGCAAGGGGCCTCTACAGCAGACATCCCCCATGCTAGCAGAGCTCTGCCTGGGTTTTAGAGGGGCATCTCTGTGCAATCCCAACCCCTTCCAGCTACCAGATCTGGGGGTTAGGATCGCACTATAAGCCCTCAATTTTCAAACGGCAATACATGTAATAAAGTGCAAGAGTAAGGCTTCTGAATTGTCTAGTATAATAATGTAACCTGAGCTGCATTTGGTGAAGTCGTGGAATGTGCATCACCTCTGATCAAAAGAATTAGAACAAATATGGATCTGCAAGGCCTGTGGACAACGTCCACATTTAAAATGTCTTTAGATCTTCAGACAAGTCTCTGCAAATACATTGTAAAAAAAATAATAAAAATAAAATAAAGCTGCCTGACAGCTACAGGTAAATTCTTTTCAATATGCCTAGGATATATCTAATAAAGAATTTCTGTCTGTGGCTTTATTATGGCCTCTAATTGCTAACTTTGCCTGATTTCATGTCTGCTATTCTGTCCACAAAGATGCAGTATTCTGATTCTAATGAATAGAAAATCTGATATGAGGATTCAATAGGCTGACCCAATTAAAAATGACTCTCTTCTGGAGCTTGGAAATTTGTTCAGCTATGTTGTGTTTCTCATATTAAAAGTAGCAAAAAAGAGAGACATTCCCCCCCTCCCCATGTTTTTCAGTGGGAAAAGAATAAAAGATGTTGTAGGAACCTTAGTAAGAGATTCATATTAATTGGTAGTTTTATTTTTTGTCTGTATGAATGAAACTTATAAACCCGTAAAGTTATGTAGTCTGCATACTCTTACTATTTATTTAGTTAGAATATTTTTGGATTGCCCCTCCACTCAATGAATGCTCAAGGTGATGTACAATAAAAACACAAAGATTAAAACACATAAAATACAAAGGAATAAATCATATTTTAAAACTGGGGTTAATGATAAAAACAAAGACTGGCATTAACTATTTACAGCTCAGCAACACAATATTATCTTCACTAGCTGTGTAAAAGACACTAAGGAGGGGGGAGTTCCACAACTGGGGTGCTGCTACACAAAAGATCCCGTTTAAAGTGCCCACTAGTCTCGCTTCCTATGAGGTGGGACATGCAACAGGGACTCAGATAATTGCAAATTTTAGGCAGCCTCATATGGGAGGAGGCAGTCTTTCAGATACCCTGGCTCCAAGTTATTTAAGGTTTTATAGGTAATAACTCAGTGTTCTCCAACCTTGGGTCCCCAGATGTTTTTGGCCTACAACTCCCAGCATGCCCCAGCCAGCTATGCTGGCTGGGGCATGCTGGGAGTTGTAGACCAAAAACATCTGGGGACCCAAGGTTGGAGAACACTGTAATAACTAGTACCTTGAATTGGGCTTGGAAACACATTGGAAGCTGGTGCAGCTGTTTCAAGACCAGTGTTATATTGTCTATAAAACACATAGGAGGCAAAAGTCTTGCCACCGTTTTTTGCATTAGCTGAAGTTTCTGGACACTCTTCAAGGGCAGCCCCACACAGAACACATTACATTAATCTACACCACGAGGTGATTAAAGCATGCATCGCTAGGGCCAAATTGACTTTACCCAGGAAGGGACACAACTGAAGCTGGGCAAAGGCACCCCGTCCTGGCCACTGCCACCACCTGACCATCAAGGAGCACCGCTGGACCCAAGAGCATTCCCAAGCCGTATATGTGATCCTTCAGAGGGAGTGCTACCCCACCCAGAGCAGGTTGTACTCCCAAATCCAGGTTAGCCTGTCTACTGACCAACAGGACCTCAATTTTGTCCAGACTGAATCTCAGTTTGTTTGCCCACATCCAGTCCCTTGCCACATCCAGGCAGACACCAGTTCAGGACTTCCTCAGATGATGCAGATAATCACAGATGTTGCAGACTAAATCATGAGTCTGCATTGACAGTGGCTCCCATACCATGGAGAGTTTTGGATACGGATTTGGACCATGAAGGCTTTTGAGAACAATGAAAATCCATCTTTCCCATTGACTTACTGGGTGGCCAAAAGAAAGTCCCTGTCAGTCATACAGCCTGACCCTGTGCGTGTTTACTTGGCAGTAAGTCTCACTGAATGTAATGGGATTTCCTTTCTAGGCAATGCTCTGGTGCTTGGGACTGAGCCTTAGTTTCTTATCTGAAAAAAAATATAGACATAATATAGCAACCTGCCTCAGAGCCTTCTGAGGTGGACAGCCAAATGACTAAAATTACATATGTTTAATGTGTGGGCACATTTGTGTATCTTGAATATTTTTAAAATGCCACTGGGATTTTCAGTGAAGGAAAGGGGTTCTAACCCTTCCCCCATGCTTTTTTGTTGATGAAAATCCCCCCCCCCCCATCCTGGAATAGAAACTGCTATGAGTGCAAATAGATGTTTCTCTTCCAGGGCAAATAGTAGCTTCAAGGTGGGGGTTGCTGGGTAAATGGTATGGGAGGACACTATTAACCCCACAAAGTTACAACACAGTCCTGATCCAGAGCAGGGCCCCCACAATCGTTGTTGTTGCTGCTGCTGCTGCTGCTGCTGCTATTATTATTATTATTATTATTATTATTATTATTATTATTGTCATCGTCGTCGTCGTCATCATCATCATCTGCATTTAAAGGAGGGGTGGGCTACCTGTGGCCCTCCAGATGTTTTGGCCTACAACTCCCATTACCCCTCACCATTGGCTTTGCTGGCTAGGGCTGATGGAAGCTGCAGGCTAAAACATCTGGAGGGCCACAAGCTGCCCCCCCTTATTTAAAGTTTCATCCAATTTGGCCGAAAGAGGGCAACTGCAACAAGGTCTGGTGCCCAACATTTTCCCAAGACATCCTCCATAGTATATTGGCACTTTGTCCATCTCTGCTCCTGCATAAGGGTGACATCATTTTGGCTGTGCAAAATGCAGCAGCCAGACTAATAACCAGGACCAGAAGGTCCGAACATATAACACCGATTCTGGCCCGCTTCCATTGGCTGCCTATATGCTTCCTAGCCTGATTCAAGGTGCTGGTCTTAACCTGTAAAGCCCTATACGGCTTGGGACCCCAATACTTGATGGAACACGTCTCCCAACCACAGTCTACCTGGACATTATGCTCAACATCTGGGAGGCTCCACCTCCAAGGGAGGCTCTGTCAGTGGAGGTGGAGCCTCCCAGATGTTGCAGTGGCAACAAGGAGGAGGGCCTTTTCTGTGGTAGCCCCCTCAATTGTGGAACAAGCTCCACACTGAGGCCTGCCTGGCCAGGTCAAGACTGTCCTCTAATAAGCATCACAATAAATGTAATAACATAATAAATGCCTGGGCAAAGAAAAAAGTTATGAACTGGCATTGCAAAAATTGCAAAGTCTGCACCTGTTGAACCTCCATGTAGAAGATATTCCATAATTGGGGTTCCACAATAGAGAAGGCTCTTGTTGTCACATAATGTACTTAAGGTAGTCAGAGAAAAGCCTTTCTTGATTATCTTTAAAGCATGACAGGCTGACATAGATATTTGGGTCCCAAGCAATGTATGGCTTTAAAGGTAAGCACCAGCAACTTAAACTGGACTCAAAAGTGAATTAGCAATCTGTGCAGCTCCTTTAGAATTGGTGTAATAATATGATTCTGTTTGGCTGTACATTACAGTACAAGTAGCTTCATTCTGCACTAGCTGAAGCCTCCAGGTCATCTTCAAGGGCAGCCCCATGTACAACGTATTACAGTAATCCAATCTTCTCATACATACATTGCTGTCCTTGAGAGAAAAGTGCTGCGTAAGAACAGATATGTCTTCAGGAAACATCATGTAGCGGGATAGAAGGCATACAAGAAGCAAAAGAAAGATGCAAGTTTTATTTAAAATTGGAGAGTGGTGCTGGCGGTGGTGGCAGCAGCGGGGGGATAGTCATAGGTTGCTCCTATCTCACATTAGGAGTGTATAAATCTGTTAGGAAGCCTTGCCCCATTTGGCTGGATGTGCAAGAATAAGCAAGCTGAAAATGGTGCACACAAAAGTATGAGTTTCAACACATGGGGTTGTATCCAATGCTGGCCACTCCATTTATTTATTTATTATATTTATACCCCGCCTTTTTTCCTGCAAGGAACCCAAGGCGGCTTACATAATCCTCCTCCTCCTCTCCATTTTATCCTCACAGCAACCCTGTGAGGTAGGTTCGGCTGAGAGTCAGTGACTGGCCCAAAGTCACCCAGTGAGTTTCATGGCCAAGCAGTGACTAAAACCCAGATCTCCCGAGTCCCAGTCCAGCACTCTCACCACTATGCCACACAGGGCTCTCCATGGATAGAAGACATCCACAAGTCAAACAGGGAGGGGACAATTTTCAATGATTTCCCTTCCTCCCTGCAAACAGTGCCCCCCACCTGCTTTGGAGGGTCAGGGGACCCTCTCTTGTAGTGGGCTGTAGGTGAATCACTGTAAATCACCCCTCCCTGTTCTGCTAGTGCAGGGGTAGACAACCTGGAGCCCTCCAGATGTTTTGAACTAAATTTGGCCAAGCTGGCTGGAGCTTATCAGGGTTGTAGTCCAAAACATCTGGAGAATACCAGGTTGCCTACCCTTGTGCTAATGTATGTCTTCCATCAGTGGAGTGGCCAGCACTGGATACAACCCATAGTCTAGACCAGGGCTCTCCAACCTTGGGTCCCCAGATGTTGGTGGCCTACAGCTCCCAGCATACCCAGCCAGCATGGCTAATGGCAAGGGATTCTGGGAGCTGTAGTCCAACAACATCTGGGGACCCAAGGTTGGAGAGCCCTGGTCTAGTGTTCAGAAAGAGAAGAGAACTCTAAAAAACAATAAATGTTGTCGTAGCTTGATTTCTTATCATAAGGTGTGACAGAATTCATGAACCTTCCTAGCACCTGGAGGAGGGCATGATTGTTGGATGCTATGATTTCTCACCTGGAAATTGTAATGGAAGACATAATTTTATCGTATAATGTAGCACAAATGCCTATTCCATAAAATAAATGAGGACTGGTAAAATATGTAATATTTTACCCTGCTAGCTAAGGATTTGTTCTAGGTTGTGAAGCCTGTTCTATAATATTTTCCTTTTAAAAAGCTACTATAACTACTTACAGCTGAATATTTGATTCTCAGTTGCATCTTTGGAAGAAGACTGCCATTGTGAACTGCTTCAAAGGTGATTTCTTTAACAAAAGTCAGCGTTCAATGGGAACTGCTCATGAAATTCTGCTTACAGGATTGCAGTTCCCAAAACTTTTTTTTTTTTTTTTTTAAGTCAACTCAGCTCATCCATTGATGCATTTTCAACTTTATCTCCCAGTATAACAACATGGGTAACATTTGCAAAATGATCACTAAGAGGAGAAATTTGAGGACAGAATGCCAATGCAAAGTGTTTTACACAAGCCGTAAAACAGGTGATAAACAGAAAATGGTGCTGGGGGAGGGATGTTGTACTCAGACAATTGATTGCAATTTCTGAACATTGAATCAATTGGTTTTGACTACTGTTGCTACTTAGAAACATTTGTTTTCACTGACATGGTATAATAACATTTTAAACTTTTCATAAACCACTTTTTAGAAATGTTTGATGGTAGCATTTGGTTTTAAACGTAGTTTTGATTTTCCTCCCAAACCAGCTTAATCAGTGACATTTGTCAAAAACTGGGACGTCAAAGTACTTTCATTAGAATGCTCATTGCTGTTTGAAAAAGTATTGATTAAATATTAGTCTGATTTACAGAAGAAAAACTGAATGCTTACTGTGTTGTGTGTGCTCTGGTTTATGGATTGCTTTTCTGACAGCTAGTGATCAGCTTCATATCTGAGATGCTCATAAATATATATCCCAGCTTATTAAATAAGCTTGAGAGTAACAGCTGATTTTATATCTAATATGTAATTGTATGTCTTCCATTCAAAACAGCTCCTTCATGTTTCCATAGTAGGGGTGGAGTATGTACTTCACACATTTCCAAAAGGTTTCTGAACCAGGTATGGGATAGTTACTGCTTCCCTGGTGAATGATCAATGTCTGGAGCGGAGGTGGGAAACTTGTGGTCCTCCAGATGTTTTGGCCTACAACTCCCATCATGCCTCATCACAGACTAGGCTGACTAGGGCTGATGGGAGTTGTAGGCCAGAACATCTGGAGGACCACACATTGTCCACCCCTGGTCTGGAGGCATATAGGAGGATACCTTGCTCTTGATTCTTCAAGATGTCTCAGTGGTTTTTCTTACCATAGATCAGCAGATTTTGTTAGATGTTAGAAATGTTTACATGCATAAATGGGAGGGTTTTAAATTATTGCTTTCTCACAGAGTGAGTGTAAGAGATGCAGCTCTCAAGGTTATTAATTGAAAGTGCATCTCAGTACCTTCCTTGTTTGGCAAGGTACACTCTCCTTAATGCTGCATGCAACCCTATACCCAGTTATTTGGGAGTAAACCCCACTTAGTTCAATAGGACTTACTTCTGATTTATAGGATTGTACTGCAGGGGACATAATCCCAGGAAGATTCAGACTTGGGTTATAATCCATATTGGAGCACAAAAATTAAGTTGTCTACCTTCTGGATTTTGATTTATAAGATGGCTTCAAAAGAATGCTCAATAAATACAACTGCAGTCTTGTTAGACCAATTAAGAGTCTTCTTTTCAGTGTCCTCCCTCAGCATACAATAATATTTCCAGAATATGTTGATACAGTACATGTATTTCAATATTTGAGAGTTAATCCTTTTTCTTCACTTTAGTGTCTCTTATGCAAATACTTCTTCCAAGAAACTTTTACTTTGCTGTAGGAGAAATGCATGTATTTGAAAGATGTGCACTATTAATTTAAAATGATTTTCTGATGAATTATTTAAAATGATTTTCTGATGAATTTTGGCATGCATTTATTTTCAACAGTAGTAAAAATGGGGAAGTAAAACAACAACAACCCCTTTCTCTATAGAAATCTCCCTTAAAGTTTATGTACTTTAATCTGAATTTATTGGAACTTGCTGTTTCCACGGATTTCAGGGCTTAGTCTAAAATTTCCACATTACGAAAGATTCCAGCTTGTGTAATGAAAGTGTCTGTAATACCACTGAGAGTGCGAGTAACCTTCAGATGACCTGCTGCCTCTTTTGTAGATTTTGTCAGCACCCTTTGTAAAAATATGGGATTGCTTTGTGGAATTTGATACACCTCTTTCACATTTACAAAGTTTAAACTACGGTGATTATTTTTGCCACTGTACTTTCTACATTAAGCGGCCTGAATGAATTACTGCTCTTCAAATACAAACTATGAGATTATACATAAATGTTCCATTCTGCTTCCATTTTGTTTTTCATAAAATCCCCCCCCCCCAAAGAATAGATGGCAGTGAAATAGTAGTGCCAAGAGCTTGGATTTCAAGAGTTGTAACCAAGGAGGGGTGAAGTAAAAGATCTTAAGGAGAGTGTTGAATAAAAACATTGCTTGTGAAATAAAGTAGCTTAACTATGGTAGTGTTCATACTTGAACGATTCAATTATGTTAGACTGAGAGCCAGTATGGCGTAGTGGTTAGAGTGTTGGACTAGGACCTGGGAGACCTGGGTTTAGTCCCCACTTGGCCATGAAGAAGCTCACTGGGTGACTTTGGGACAGTCACTCACTCTCAACCTAAACCTAACCTACCTCCGGACTGATTCTTTTTGGCTGCTTGGTTTTATTGTGTGATTTTATATTGCTCTGCATTTTGTTTTATGTTCTTTTGTTTTTAAGATGACTGTTTTTATCTTGTTTCTCTTTGTAAATTGCCCAGGGAGCCTTTTGGCTGATGGGCGGTGAACAAATATACCAAATAAATAAAAATAAATAAGAAATACCTCACAGGATTGTTGTGAGGATAAAATGGAGAGGAGGAAGAGGATTCTGCAAGCTGCCTTGGGTTGCTTGCAGGAAAAAAGGCAGGATATACCGTAAATATAACAAATAAATAATAATAAATATGTTGCGCCTTGCTCTTGTGTCTCTCCAAAGAAGTTTCATTAAATCAAGAAAAAACAGAAGGGTTCTGCCCATGGTATAAGAGCAAGATAAGGTTTTAAATTAAATTTTCAGTATTATACAGAGATAACACAGAGGAAATGGCAAACTTTCTTCATGAGTCCACTGAGGTTTTTGTTCATATTCATGAGCATGTCTATAGCTGTAATGGGGCCTGTGTGGTGGGAAAGTGGCATATACATTTACAAATAAAGAAATGTTTGATGTTTTTAATGGAAAGTACAAGACCACACTTTGTATAAATGATGCTTGCCTCCTAACAGAGGGCAACACTCCAGGACAAAGCTAGAAAACACACACATGGGGGTGGATGGTTGAGCTGTAGGTGTTTTCACCATCATATCACACATGTGGATCCTTCATGAAACTATTCCCATTAGTAGACAGGAATGTTTGTTTGTTTGTTTATTTATTATATTTATACCCCACCTTTTTCCTGCAAGGAACCCAAAGCGGCTTACATAATCCTCCTCCTCTCCATTTTATCCTCACAACGACCCTGTGAGGTAGGTTAGGCTGAGAGTCAGTGACTGGCCCAAAGTCACCCAGTGAGTTTCATGGCCGAGCGGGGACTAGAACCCGGATCTCCTGAGTCCCAGTCCAAGACTCTCACCACTAGGTCACACTGGCTCTCACACTGGTATCTATGCTAGCAGAATGCAAGCTTCATATACCAGCAAATAATAGAGTACCGTATTTTTCGGACCATAAGACGCACTTTTCCCCCCCAAAAAAGGAGGGGGAAATGTCTGTGCGTCCTATGGAGTGAATATAGTAAAAAAAAAAAAAAATTTTTTTTTTTTTTTTTTTTTACTTTCCTCTGCTGGTCCGGAAGAGCGGAGAACTCCTGGGTGGGCGGGGGAAGCCCCCGCCTCTCAGCTGATTTTTTTTTTTAATTTTTTTTTTGTACCATACAGTAAGTGCGTCTTATGGAGCGAAAAATACGGTAATAGGCCATTCGTTGCTCTCGTGAATGCCCTTTCTTCCATTATTTCAAGTTCTTTTCATACCACAACATGCAATTAATGGTCATCACTGCAAAGGCTGATTTACACATGGACAGTCGCCATTTGACTTCTCATTACTTAACAGTCTGATAACTCTCAGCTGAATGTGTAAACAGAAAACCACTAAAAAGCAATGGGCTGGAGCCAAACATGGGCATACTAACCTACCTAAACTAAGCCCCACTTATTTCAATGGGTCTACTCTAAGCATGCAACCCATTGTGTTTGTGGCAATTGAAGATAATATGAAAGTTCTCTACCTCATACACATATGCAAATCCTCACCTAATGAACATGCATCTGTGAACTAGCCCTAGATATTCTCCTAGAAGAAGTGGGAAATGATATGTATTGTGTGTGTGTGTCAGCATTTGATTACATCAATTTGCAGTATATTGAGGACTGCATGATTCCTGCACATCCAAAGCAGGGTTCAGTGACAGTGCCTTTTCTATATATTTACCAAAGCCTTCCTCTGAGAAATGGATGCTTCCAGATGTGAGCATAGAGGAGCGATCTTCTGGGATTTAAACGTTTGCAAACATGTGGTTCAAATTTTTGCTAAATATTGCATGTCAGTTGGCCTTAAAAATGGATACATTTTATATTGCTGCTCTTTAACAAAAAGCATTGGTCTGGCATATTTCCAGCTCAAGGGCAAAAGTCCATTTGGGGATTTGTACAGAAAACAAGTGTTTTCCCTTAAATATACAATATATCAGTGTACTGTACATATGTTAAACTCCAGGTTACATTCACAGCATGATCTGCAGACAATCAGCTGTGTTCTCATGCTGACTGAAAACTATCCTTTTAGTTCTACAAAAATGAAGGAAGAGATGTATTATTGAGAAAAATTATTTTAAACTAGAAACCATAAAAATCTATTAGGTGCATTCACTTCAAATAGTTGCCTATGTATTTCTTTGTCTCTGTAGATCTATTAACTGAGTGATCGACAACATTGTTGATCTTTGAGCAAACCATACATTTCTTGATTAGTAGCGTTTTTTGTTCATTTTTAACCAGTTGGTATATGCCATTTCTCACCTTGGGCTGCTTAGTGTTGCCTCCCCAATATTATTTTTGAAGGCACTGTTGATACTTGCACCATTGAGTGGGAGGCCAGTAAAGCTTATATACAGGGTTAAAATTATTGCCTATGCTTCTTATAAGAATTTTTATTTAATGCAACAAATAATACTTAATAAGAAATTCAATTCTTATAACCCAGTATGTCATTTCCCCAACTGCACATATTTATCAGGAACTGCAGAAAGTTAAATATGAGCTGAATATCCTTTCACAGCAGGCCGAATTTGCTTGAACCTGTTTACAACAGGCATATTGAGAAAATGGAGAACATCCCAGTATGATTTTGGCACATTGCCTTAGACACCAGAAACATCATAATGTTATTTCAGCTATTGAAGATGAGTATGATAGGCTATATACCTCTCTCAGAGATATAAATTTACAATCTTTAAAGTTTTATTATGATTTGTATAGTAGGGGTAGCAAAATATTGCATCAGGATATGGATGCTTTCTTTTTCTTTCATGTTAATCTTCCATGCATTGATTCCTCACAGTGGCAGTTTCTTATGGCTCCTTTGCATATGGAGGAAATTATGAAAGCAATTAGTAATATGAACAATGGGAAATCACCAGGTGGGTTTCCAGTTGAGTGGTATAAAACATTTTCTAGCCTCTTAGTTCCAAAACTTTATCGCCTTTATAATTATATTTTTTGAATCATGCTCCCTTTCTTCATCATTAAATGATGCTTACATTATGGTGATTCCTAAACTTGGCAAAGATCACCCTTATTGTGCTAACTATCAACCTATTTTGTTAATTAAAATAGATATTGAAATATTAACTGCAATTTTGGCCAATAGATTGCAACAAATTATTACAACATTGGTTCAACCATACCGGGTGCAATTTATCAAACATAGACAGGGAGACAATAATCATAGATTAATAAGATTTAATAGCTTTAAACTCGGATAGAACCGACCAGGCTGCCATTGTTTCTTTAGATGCTGAAAAGGCTTTGACAAAATAAATTAGAAATTCATTTTTGCTACATTGAATAATTTCAGCTTCCCTGATGAATTTTTGAAATGGGTTGAAATTTTGTATTCAACCCCTAGAACTAGAGTTATGACTGGATGCCCATGAATTTTCTGGCTATTTTGGAATTTTAGGATGCTTTTAAGATGTTTTAAAGATGTTTTATAATGCTTTAAAGTTGTTTTAAGATGTTTTAATAGTATGTGTTGTGTTTTGATTAGTTTATGTATTTTATATTTTTGTTGTTCCCTGCCTCGATCTAGATGGAGAGGCGGGTAATAACAACAACAACAACAACAACAATTATTATTATTATTATTATTATTATTATTATTATTAATAATAATAATAATAATATTTTGTTAACTGGTCAAAGTCTGAATTGATGCTGATTGGAGACAATATATTCCATAGCGTATTAACTAATTGGCAATTTCGATGGTGCCCAGATTTCACTACTAATTTTGGAATATTTATCCCCAGAGAGATATCTCTAATAATTAAGTTAAACTTGAACAAATTGACTAATGAGATCTCACGGGATATAGACAGATGGACATCACTAAAGTTGAGTTTGTGGGGTAAGGTTAATATACATAAGATGAATATTATACCTTGAATTGTCTGTGTTATACATGGAATTCCTCTATCTATACCGGAAAATATTTTCAAAAATTTAATTCTCTGTATTGTAAATTTTTCTGGGATTCCTCTCTGCCATGAAAATCCTTGAAAAGGATGCAACTTGCCACCACGGAAGGTGGGCTTAGCTTTCCAGATCATGCTTTATATAATTGGGCCTATTGGCTGACTTGTACTAAATTTTGGTCTTTCCCACTTAGATTAGATTTTCCACCTTGGTCAGGTCTGGAATCTTCTTGTCCGGATCCTCTTTCTAATTGGATGGCATTAGGCTCTCGGCAAATTAAAATGGATAGGGTTCCTCCCACAGTTATGGTTGCTAGAGATGTGTGGCAGATAATATTGCATCAATTAAATTTTGATCCATTACACATGCTACATTGACCTTATGGCAAAATCCAGACTTAAAAATTGGTAAGAAAATGTTTTTGTGGTGGACTTCGATAGATAAGTTAGTTTTTACTTTGTATCAATTTGTGGGGATTGATGATGAGTTTCTGTCATTTTCAATTTGCATGTCAAATATGATTTGCCTGCTACAGCTGAATGGCAATACTTGCAATTTCAACATTTGTTGGTTTGGCCCAGCAAGTTTACAGTTTCACAGTCTCCTCTGCTGTTGGAAACACTTATTGAGGCTGATCAGTTATATCAATTCATGATCCATGTTTACAAATATTTATTATTGGTGAATAAATATGATACACAGGGCCTAAAGCAGGAATGGAATAGGGAATTGGAATGTTCTATTCAGGCTAAGCAATGGATTGCCACTTTAACATCCTTATCTGAAGTTTCAATGGATCTCAGGTTATTCAATAAAAACTTCTGTTTTGTGTTTATTGGATGCCACAAAATCTAGTCTATAAGGGTTTGTCTAAGTCGGCTGCTGGAGGTATAATACTGCTAATGCTTCCTTTAATCATACATTTTGGCAATGACCAACAGTTGTCTCTTTTGGGGAGGTGGTTATAATATGGATAAACTTTGTATTGGAAACCTCTTTAATAGTTACTGGTGCATACGTTCTTTTAAATTATCTACCGGCTTCCTGGAAGTTAACGCATAGTCAACGTAAGTGGATTTTCCATGCCTGTTTGACAGCTAAAAGACTAATATTACTACATTGGAAGGATAAATGCTCACCTCCTATAATGCAATTGATTGAGGACCTAACGGTGCTGTCAACATTTGAGCGGATGGCATATGCACACCACTCTTGTATGGGTATTTGGTCTGCCTTTGTTGAAGATTATGTATAATTGATATATTCAAATCTATGTAGTTATATATATTTATATATTTCCTCCCCCACACTTTTTCTTTTTTAAGGTTTTGTTTTGTTGAAACTTATAATAAAAAATAAATCCCCCCCCCCCCCGTGTTGTGAGAGAAAGTGCCTGTGGTACATTTATCAACAACACTCATTGGATGTATTTTTGGTGCAATCTGCCCAAAGGCTACTGTACCATAAATGCAATTCAGCTCATTGCATAAGCATGGGTATAATCAGTGTTGGGGACATTTTTCCCACACAGTTTTGAGTGTCAGGCTGCCTATTCCTTTTCCTTAATATGTTCTGGGTGGGTGGAGAGAATGAAGGACATGTGAACATTTCTAGCACTCCATATTCACTATAAAGAAACTGACAGCAACAACATCCACCAGGAGCATCTCCTAAAGCCCAAGGGCAGAAGGAAGAGCATTTCCTGGAAGCCAGATGGGTGTGGAGATTAATATGGCACAGCTTGCCCTCTGATGCAGCTACCACAGAAAACTTGACATACCCTTTTCTTTACTAGAGATCTAGGACCTTTAACGCACCCCCTAAAAGTAAGGTAGCTGAAAGCTATACACCAGGACTGTAAATCTTATAAAGCAGCCTTTCCAACCTGGCTCCCTCCAGATGTTTTAGACCACAATGCCCATCACACCCAGCTATCATTGACAATTGTCAGGGATGATGGGAGTTTTAGTCAAACACATCTGAAGGGCTCTAGGTTGGGTTAGGATACTATAAAGGTTTGCTTCTGTAAGAAAATAAGGAGAAATATTTAAAGCTAAATTTGAAATTTGTTTCAACCATCTAATAATATTTAGCAATATACTGACTTTAATTACATATTGTGATAGATACCCTCTCTGTGTATCCTTCTGTCAGTGCTGAATGTATGGCTACCAGTTTCATTTATTGTCCCCCTATTCTTGAGTTATGAGATATAAAAAACTGTAGATCACTTGATACGCCTTCTAAATACTATTCAGTATTTTATACAATCATATTTTGTCCTGTCTTATTTGTCTCTCTTTCAAGATAAACAATTCTAATTTTTCAATTTCTATTTGTTTGAGAGTTTCAATATGTCCTTGATCTTTCTCATTGGCCTTGTTTGAAACCTCTTCAATTTTGCAATATCCTTTTTGAGATGAGGTTACCAGTACTGAAAAAGTATTCCAGATGAGAATGATTGATTTGTAGAATGACATTTTATTATATTTCTATTCAGTTTTTTATGCATTTTAACAACCTGGTTACCTTTTCCTCCACTTTCATTGAACTGCTTACTATGATGACACCACACACTTAACCTTTGGCCTCTATTAATTGTCTCTAAAGATTCTTTTCTTTAATCAAAAATCTTTATAGGGTCACAAAACGGCACGGTTGAAGGGCAGATGCATCGTTAATCACATCACAGGCACTGTCCAATAGTCAACCAATATTTGCATGACCACTACCACAATTAATATATTACCTTGGGTGGGTGAGGGAGTCCACATTTTCTCAACAACTAAATATTGCAGTTTGACTGCAGGGGGAATATGGAATCCCTGTTTCAAAGCACTGCCGTTAAGAACAACAAATGAATATCGCCTGTCCGTTTGTTGCCCTGTAAATTAACCATCTGGAAAGGCCCCCTAGGTCATATCATACTTCATGATGACCGAATGGACATCCTCTTGCTAAAACTGTTATTAAGTAGACTTACTGTACTCCCGCACCCTGCTGCCACTCCCCAAAGCAACAAACAGCAGTTGTGTATATGTAGGCAGTGCAGGAGGAAAGAAAGGAGGAGATTGTGTCGTCACCTACCCTGATTTGAATTTGACTGCTACTTTGGTTTCCATCCCCCAATTATCAGAAATGATCACACAGAAAATAAGAATGGATGGCACATCTATAAGCCAGGTGCTGCCACTTATCAGGCATAGAATCTACTTTTGCTCCCAGACTAATGAAAAATGATTTCAAAAGGAATGAAGATCCTGTTTCAATAAAACCAGGGAAAAGATGTAACCCAAAAGCTGTCTGCAGACCTAGGAATAAGTGAAATGTTTTGACAGGGAAAAATATGTGTTGGCAACAATGCTTGACTCATATTTCAAAAGTAAAATTGAAACCATACTTCTAGAGAGTGCAGATGCTGACAACTGGAAGGATGTTCTGAAATACAGAGTGTATCAGAATATGCCATTCAACCCCGCCTCTTTGCAATCTGTTTCATGCATAAGACCAATACATTCAGGAGGGAGGGAGGGAGAGAAAAGTCAGACAGGCTGATTCTAAATCCATGTTGCTAAAAACAAGTGAATGAATGATCACAGAAAGAGAGAACACTGGATGGAGTTAAAGAAACATGCTTGTAGTTGTAGCATTGAACAGATTATTCACCATTTCTAAATGGCCTGTATAAAAATGGTTGGGTGTGGTTAGTTAGGATCATCCTAAGTAAATTTGGATGAAAGAAAAATGAAAGTAAATGCATATATCCAATGGTGTCAAAGGCCCAGCAGATCTGCAATACATTCAAACCCACATTAGATTCTAAAGAATCTGAATGTCCACATTTTAAAATAAAAATGTCTGACAAAGGTTTCATGTTCATCTTGCACCTGATTGAATCATTACAACGACTTGAATTCTCAATTTGCCTTCTAATGAAGGAACTAAAGCCAGGATTCCTAATATTTGGGTTTTAGTTGGTGGATTGGGACCCACTACTGGGTTGCAGCTGGATCTAAGGTGTGTTGTGTTCTATCTCTGGTCTCTCACAAACAGGCTGACACCATCTTGTCTTTGTAACAACAACCTTTATTCAGCCTTCTGATACTTTCTTTACAAGAGAGGGCCAGTTCACATGATCACAACAAGCCACCATGGTGAGCTGAGGTGCATACTGGGCACAATCTGCACAATCACTTCCCAGCTGCAGCTTATTCTGTCATCCAAACATGAGTGACATGGCTTGTTAGAGGGTTAATCAACCTTCAAATAACCCATGGGCTGTTGCAGGGTTATTTGAAGGTTGTTTAACCCTCCAACAAGCCATGTTGCCCATGTTCGGATGACACGATAAGCCTCAGCTGGGCGGGTAATTAGGCCATGGTGGCTTGTTGTGACCATGCGAACAAGGTCAGTGTGTAGTGCTCTTTATTGCCCCCTCTGGTAGCCTGAGGATGCATCCTTGGCTATTTCAGTATATTACGTCTCCCTCTTTTTAAACAGACTACCCCTTATTTCTTATCTAAAATAAATAATACCATTTAACTGCCTCACTCATGCTAGTACATAATCCTTCCAAATCTTTGGATTTAATTGTTGACCATATCTGGAATATTGATTGGGTTCGTACAATCACCACAACTCACCATGGCTTATGTTGTGGTGCATGCCAGCTACACTTTTGAATATTCAAGGTCACATAACCCATGAGCTGTTTTATGGAAGGGTGATCATGTGAACCAGCCCACTGTCTTTGATCTGCTTGCTGTTCATTCAAGATACATTCTGCTTCTGATCCTTGAGCATCTTCCTCAGCCATAATTTTGTTGGCATTTGTTGTATCTTCCCCTCTGCCTTCTGATTCATTTGGTTACACTCATCAGTTCAGATTGTGTCATAGATTGTGGCTCTTGGGATTTTTCTTGGAATCTATTTTTCTTGGGATCTCCCTGTATGTGTGTAATGTTCCTTTTTCTGTTCTCTTCTCACATACCTCAATTGTCTTCTGTTTCCTCTGTACACCTTTCCTTTCTGTGTCTGAACTATGTATGAATGTAGTGTTCCTGTGACACCTGGTACTACTGCTGGTTCCCAACATCCATCTTGTTATTGAACCCTTACAGAATTTCCTACCTTCAGCGGTTTGAGTAATTTTGCACCTCTGTCATAATATATTTTCTGTTTGAGTCTTGAGTTTATCATGCTATTTCTCATCTCATCTCCCTTTTTGATGTTTGCCAAAAGTTGACTTACAGTTGGAAGATTGAATTTCAGTCATCTGCTAATTAACAGCTGGTCTGGAGATGCATCCCCCACTATTGGTGTGTTTCTATAGCCCAACAAGCTTAAGTATACATCTTGATTGGTCTGTTTTGCTATTTTTCATGCTTTTCATAATTTGTACATACTTTTCTGCTAGCCCATGTGACTGTGGGTAGTATGGGCTTGTGAATGTGTGTTTAAGGCTCCACTCTTTGGTGAAAGTTGCAAATTCAGCTGATATATATTGTGGTCCATTGTCAGATATAATTTCATCACATATTCCATGTCTTGCTAGAATTAATTTAGTAACATTGACTACTGTGCTTTCCCCGGTATCTGGTAACCACTATCTGTAGATACCAGCTATAATAGTCCACAATAGTCCACATAGTCTTTTTGATCCCATGCAAACAGATCAGTCCCAATATGCTGCTATGGCCTGTTAGGTATGTCTCTCAATGTCTTTGGTTCTTTGGCATTTCCCTTTTGATATTCCAGACATGTGGAACACTTGGATACTATATTTTCTGTCTGAGCATTCATCCCTGGCCAATATAGTATGTCTTGTGCCATCTTTTGTATAACTTTGTGCCAAAATGTCCTGTGTTAAACTTCTCTAGCATGCTTGATCATAATGATTTTGGAATGACAATTTGTTGTTCTCCTCAAAATATAAGTCCTTTTTCTATTGTTAATTCTTCTTTGACATTCCAGAAATCTTTACTTTCCCATGATACTTGAGGTTTGCTTTGGGGTCCAACCACCTTTTTATCATCCTAAGCATAGTTTTTGCATAGTTTCATCTGTATCTGTTTCAAGTCTTATTTCTTCCAGTTTCTCCTCTGTTGCTGGAAGGCTCTAGAGCAGGGCTCTCCAACCTTGGGTCCCCAGATGTTGCTGGACTACAGCTCCCAGAATCCCTTGCCATTAGCCATGCTGGCTGGGTATGCTGGGAGCTGTAGGCCAGCAACATCTGGGGACCCAAGGTTGGAGAGCCCTGCTCTAGGGTATCATATGTACTTGCTTCTGCAGATCTTCCTCTCTGGCATGCTTTCCTGGTATGAATGTGCTGGATAGTGTATCTGCTATAGGTATTTCTTCCCCTGGTTTATAAATGATTCTCAGATCATATTTCTGTAGACACAAGATCATTCTTTCCAATCTGGCAGGTGCATCATCTAGAGCAGGGCTCTCCAACCTTGGGTCCCCAGATGTTGCTGGCCTACAGCTCCCAGCATACCCAGCCAGCATGGCTAATGGCAACGGATTCTGGGAGCTGTAGTCCAGCAACATCTGGGGACCCAAGGTTGAAGAGCCCTGATCTAGAGGCTCCTTCATTACATGTTCAAGAGACTTGCCGTCTATCTCCACTGTTACTGCTCTGCCATAGATGTATTGATGGAATTTCTCACATCCTGCCATGATTGCAAACATTTCTTTTTCAATTTGTGCATAATTGCACTGTGTTGGAGTCAGTGAGTGAGATGCATATGCAACAGGTTTCCCTTCTTGAAGTAGTACTGCTCCTATTTCAGATGCATCTACCTGCACTGTCACTTTGTTTTCTGCATCAAAATATTGAAGGACTGGTCTTCTGGTTCTTGTTATGAGTTCTTCTATCTCTTGGAAGGTTTTGTCATAGGATTTACAAACCCATTCAGTATCCTTCCTGAGCAGCTCCCTCTGTGGTGCAGTTACTTGCGCCAATCCTGGGGCAAATCTGGCTAAGCAGTTAAACATTTCCATTATAGTTTCCAGCTCTGATCTGGACTTTGGAGTTTCCAGCTGCTTTATTGCTGCAATCTTGTCTGGATCTGGTTTTATTCCTTCAGCAGTCAGTGTATGACCAAAGTAGGTGACATTGTTTACTCCAATCTGCATCTTATTTGGATTTAATTTCAAGTTTTTCTCTCTGCACCTTTCCAATAGTGTTTTCAGATTGTTATCATGGTCTTCTCAGGTGTAGCCATGCACTAATATGTCATCAATAATTACTTCCACACACTGTAACCCTTCCACTTCATGGGCTTTTTGCGGGAGGAAATTTCCTGGGCTGAGGAAATTTCAAACGGTATTCTTGTGAAGTGCCAGTGACCAAATGGTGAGTTGAAAGTTGTCAATGTTCTAATTTCAGTTGCCAGTAACCTGATTGCATCCAGTACACTAAAATACTTGGCTTTAGACAACTTGTCTGTTATATCCTCTACTAGTGTAGGCAGTTCAGATCTGTTCTCTTATGACGACCTGATTTAAGTCTCTTGGATCTAGATGAATCTGTAACTGTTTAGAATTTTTCTTCTCTGTAGCCAGCCACCATACAGCTTACCCATTCTGTTGGTTCATCTCCCTTCACTAGCACTCCCATGTGTTCCATGCACTTGAGTTCTTTCTCAATTCTATCTTTAAGCACAATAGGAACCTTTCTTGGTGCATAAATAACAGCTTCACATCTGGTTTCAGCTTTATTTGACACTGGTCTGCTACACAGCCTAAGCCTGTAAACACATCTGCAAAGCATTCTTTCAATATTTCCTTTGTTAGTTCAATGTGTCCTGGGTTCACCAGTCTCACAACCTTTATCAAGTTCAGTAGTTGACATGAACAATATCCCAGAACTGCTTTTGTGGGTGTTTCTACTATGTAAAATTCTAATGGATATGTAGTTTTATTGTACTAATACCTCAAAGTGCATCTGCCAACCGCATGTAATGAATGTCTTCCATTCATTTATTACATTTCTATACAGCCCAATGGCTAAAGCTCTCTGGGCAAACAGTTTACAAAGATTTTTAAAAAATTAAATGCAATATTGTACATAATATAAAAACTGTTTACATACAAACATGTAAACAGACAGCACACACACACACACACACACACACACACACAAATATCTCCAAACAATATATATATATATATATCTTCTTAAAGTTGGTATATCAATAGTTTCTAGGTCCACCTCCTCTGCTAGCATTCTATAGTATATTTGTGTTGGTATGTAGTTGACATTAGCTCCTGTGTCTAGTCTGAACTGAATAATTTTCTTACCTCTGCCTACTTTTTATGTCCACACTGACTTCTTTTCATTCTTTGTCTGCCCTTACTGATGCCAGAAACAGTGAACTTGTGTTGCCTTTTGCTTTTGGAGGTTCCTCTCTCTCCTGTATCTCATTCACTTGTCTCAGACCTTTACTTCCTGCAGTAAATACTTGTGCAAAATGATTTCTCTTTTTGCAATTATGGCAAATATTTCCCCATGCTAGACATTCCTCCATGTTGTTGTGTTTCTTTCCTCACCTTTTACAGGTTTTTTGTCTCCCCCTTCCCTGAAGGTCTTCTGGTGAGGCCTAGTACTCTGCCTTCCTGCCTGCTGGTGACTTGCTTCTTGTCTGTTGATTCCATTACACTTCTTGGGATTTGCCCTGCAATATTTTCTTTTGTACTTGGGACATCTCATATATTCTTTCTATTTTTAATGCCTTCTCTTGGGTAATGTCTTCCTCCTGCGAGATTTCTCTTGGATCTCCTTTGAGTTAGATCCCATTAATATTCTGTCCTTTATCATATCATCACTGTCATGAGAAGCACAATCTTTAGCTATTAGGTGTAACTGTGTGCCTCACTCATCTACTGCTTTTGTTGTCCCTCACTGTCCTTCATGAAATAGTTTCTGTTGGATGCAGACAGTTTTACTATGTGCACAGCTAAAAACAATGCAAACAATACTATAGTTTTCCTTCTATCTTCTGCAGATAGTTTGCCACTTGCACCCCGGGCCCTGCACATATCTCTGCCTTTCTGCCCAATGCTGATCTGGAACTGTGCAGCCTTTTGTTCTTCAGACCACTTAACTGCTTCTGGGCCTGCAAAGATTAGTTCCATGAGCTCCCTCCATTGGGCCCAATTTTCAGCAATGTTCCCATTATCAAAGTCCATAGGAGATACTTGCCTGGTGCTGGAGGCCATCTCTATTCTCTGCTGTTGTATTTTCAGCTTTAGACCTGTTTTACTTCTGACACCAATTTCCTCCCCGCTCCCCAGAAGCTCCTCTTACCCTATTGTTAGAAATACTGCTATGTTAACAGATTAATTATTGCTGTATTACTAATTGATTTTAAAGTAATCCATTTTGCCTGCCTGCTGTTTGAACTCAAGTCACCTCCTCAGCTTGTAAAAGAATTTGGCTCCCAGCTGTAAGAAGCATTGTGTACTGAAATAACTTTCAGTATTGAAACATATTAAAAGACCTTGAAAAGAGAACAGATAGATAAAAAGTATGTAAACAAAGAACAAAGTGCTGCTGTAATTAGGCCTGTTGCCAACCAACAGAACTTGGCAGGACTAGTGGCCAAGTGGTGACATGCGCACTACAGATCTGCGAGTTTGCTAGAATGTGCTTTGTATGATGTGTTCCCATAATTCCCTGCTATAAAAGGCGAACCCCATGTTTGTTCCTTTGTTCAACTCTTGTTTGTAGTGTGAGCCTCTCGAGTTGGATCTTCTGTGCAGAACTTTGAAAAACTTAACTCTAGTGCAGCTGCTTCTCTTTTCTTGAGAAATTGGGTTTTCCAGAAGGACCTCTGAGCATACTATCCCACATTGTTCTGGAAATCCCACCCCACCCCCCATGATAACTGCCTGGAGAGGCTTTTTGGGGTTGCAGGTGGATGAAGTGGGGAGGAGGGGATGGGACACTTACTTTATATGAACTTCCTTAAGGATGCAATCCTATACACACGTGGAGTATGTTCCAGTGAACTTAGTGGGACGTATAGGATTGCAT
This sequence comes from Shinisaurus crocodilurus, assembly GCA_021292165.1. Taxonomy (NCBI): domain Eukaryota; kingdom Metazoa; phylum Chordata; class Lepidosauria; order Squamata; family Shinisauridae; genus Shinisaurus; species Shinisaurus crocodilurus. Next base: position 175,278,282 of record CM037880.1, on the reverse strand, counting down.
TGCATGTTAATGTATCTTAGAATCCAAGCCTGTATTCCTAAACACACCTTTGGAAAGCAGTTTCTAGAAAAATCCACGAGACTAGCAGACATGTAATGACTGTTAGCTTGGGGTGTGTGTGTACATGCTTAAGATTCAACCTAAGAAAACAAATTCACTACGCACACTCATGTTAGGACTATTAGGGCTTAAATGGGGCCTGCAACGTGTGAATTGATAATAATTAGACCGCCTCTGAGCATGTACACTGTACATACCCTTTCAGCTCTGCGACTTACATGCAATGGTGACCATCAACCAGCACAAAGGACACTGCAAGTGGGAAGGATTCCACCACCCCTTCACCCCAAAACTACTCCGGAGGGTTGGAGGACCTTCCATAGATCAGGGGGGCACGCAGGAGGGCAGGAGGGAAGAGAGGAAAGTGCAGTCCCATGGCATAAGCAGAGGTCTGCTAGCCCAACATTGGATGTAGCCCTGAGTTACCAAAACCCACCAATGATGCCACACATATCTGGGATTACTGGATAAGACTTCTAGGTCAGAGGACAGAATTCTCAGATAGGGCTGATATATATCTCCTCTTGAGATTAAGCTTTTGGAACCAAATTTTCCTATTATATATATTTTTTGAACCTACGTCTTTCCTTTTTGCTTGTTGCAGCACCGTTTCAATTCTATTTTGTATCCTTCATGTTTCATAGTAACGTTATATTTTCATCAGCACACTACAAGCTTTATTCTCCTTTCAGTATATACACACATAACTCCCAAAAATGATGGCGTTATGAACATGTATTGAATAAAATAACCCAGGGTGCATTAATCCTATCATGAATTCCACATCTGACTCAGTGAAGGAAAGAATTACAGTATTTCAAAATGCCAGTTGCAACACTGCAATATAAGTTCACAGGCACATGATTGCTAATAATGAATGGAAAGGTGCAAATATAATATTGGAATAGTTTCCTGCAGAGAGAGATCATATATAATCATATACTGTCAACTTGCTTGATTGCATCCAAGATCGAAACCAACAGAGACAAAAGCTGAACAATGTTTTGTGTGGCTTCCTGAATTAAATTCCCCATGCGAGAGGAGGAATTTAATTGGTGATTACAGTGAAGAAATTAAGACAACTATTGTGCTTCAATTTGCATGATAAACAAATACCTTTTCCAATGGCTTCCAAAAAGGTAATCACATATTTAAAAAGACTTGCTTCTTAGCCTACATTAACATAAAAAAGAAGCATTTAATAGTCTCATTAAAATCTCCTGCTACACTTTTACTTCATGGATGCAGTCTTTCTTTTTCTGTGCATAGACATAAACCCAAGTTGCTAATTATTTTCTGTGTGTGTATGTGTTGTTGTTTTTTAAATCTGCATTCCCAAGTCAATCATTAGTCAATATATCAGTGTTTCAGTCCATTAGTCAGTCTTGGCAATACAGAGCACCTCAATTGATTAGGTGGTAGAGTGTTTTGCTTTGTCTTATATAAATGGAGCCTAGACAAATAAACCTAATATTTGGTAATAGACTTCATAGCAACTGTCAAAATGACTTAGAGTTTTCCCAGTCCTGGAATCCTTCAAAATTAATAATATATTGGTGCACTTTATAATACTATTAATGTTAGAAAAGTTCCCTCTGTTTAATGAGTAGATGTTTTATTATGCTTTATCATTCCAGTGACAGACAAAAAAATATGTTCTAATCTGTTTCTGTTTGCCTCCCGACTGAAGGATTGTAAATATGCTGTTAGCAGCTGGAGTAGAAGCAAAGGAAGAAAATGTCAAGATGCATGGTGCTTCAGGCTATGGCAGAAAGACAAAGCATCTTCCAATGAGTATGAAGGATGCAGGATCACATTACCTACTGGCCTCCATGGCATATGTCTAGAAAAGTCTTTCTGAAGCAGAGTTCACAACCAAAAGTGTAAGTTTCCATCACTCTGTAAGGACATCTCTGGTTATTTCAACTAACATCTGACCTCTCACTATTTTATTTTTTATTAATAGATCGCAACCCTATTGGGTTGACACTTGCTAGACAGAAGCCTCCGATATCAGAGGCTTCCAAGTATCCTATGCCCTGCCAGGCTGCTGCTGGTACAGCAGGTGGAACAATGGAGGCCATACTCACCTCTCTGTCTGTCTTTTAAAACTTTTTTCCTCTTGACAGGCCTCTGAGCCGGTCTAGTGAAGGCATGCAGGCAGGGGCGGGGCTGGAGAGTCCATGGGATTTTTTGTATCAAGGCCTCTCCCCTCCCTCCCTTCCGCACCCACCGGAACACCCCCCTTTTTTTCCTTCTGTGATGTTCCCCAAAGCCGCTTTTGCAACCTCAGAAAGCAGGCGCTACGGTTCTTTCTGTGGCGGCTATAAGGGGGCAGGGGAGGAAGAGGGGGAGGGGAGGGATTCGGCCATGTGTAGTCCCACTCCTGAAGCCATAGCCGTGTCTACAGCTTCGGCTGGGGGGATCTGAGAAATCCTCTGCTCCCTGCGACGCTCTCTGGGGACCATAAGATTGCTCTGTTAGTTATTTTATTAAAAGTATGTTTACTGCCTTTTAGTCAAAGATTCTCAAGGTGGTATACAATACAAAATTTAAAACACTTTAACCACAGAACTTAAAATCTTAAAAGCCAATTAACACAATTAGAAACTATTTGTTTGAAGTTACATTTATATCCCACCTTTCCTCCAAGGAGCCCCAGGCAGCATAAATGATCCTGCTCCTCCCCATTCTATCCTCACAACAACCTTATGAGGTAGATTAGGCTTAGAGTCAGCAATTAGCACAAATTACTTGCATTTGTGTGTCCCTTTAACAGTGCCCTGGTGCTGTGTGTATTGTATTCCGCAGTTCCACAGAAGTGCTGAAGAGCCACAGGATGTTCTGATTACAGAATTTAAGGGCTAGGGCTGAGGGAAATGCTAGTACCTGGAGGCTGAGTTTAATGCCCCTCCCTGTCTCCTTCAATCAAGTCTGAGCCTGCCTTTCCTGTTTGTTTCAGGCTATATAAGGTGATCCCTCCGAGATGCTACGGTAAGGTAAATGATAGTGCTTGAAAATCCCCAAATGTTTCACCTTTCTTTAAGTTTGCAATCAGGTCCAGCACCAGACTTCTGAGTATCAGTGGCCATGGTGTTGCCAAAGGCCCCCATACCTCCTTCCTCCCTGCTTTCACCACTCACCCCTCCTGCTGCTGCCACCACTGCCCCCTCCACCCACCTGCCCTGCCACTCTTCTGCCCCTTCCATGCCCCTGCCCATCCCTCCCTCTTCTCGCTTCCTCCACCGCTCCACTCACCTCTGCCCCCCACCCCCTCCTTGCCTCTCCCCCTCCATTCACTGCTCTTAGTTGCCAAATTCATAGATTCATAGATCATAGAGTTGGAAGGAGCCTACAAGGCTATCGAGTCCAACCCCCTGCTCAATGCAGGAAACTAGAGGAGCAGGAAACTAGAGGAGGGGTCTCCCATCCAAATAATGACCAGGCCTGACCCTGCTTAGCTTTCCACACTCAGACAAGCTGAGCCAGCATGAGTGCCTAGCTCTGATGAGCTTCCTCGGAGCCAGGCATTGTAGAGACTGGAGAGGTGTCCCAGGAGATTGCCAGTGCCATGGGTGATCTCCAGGAGCACCTCTCCTCCAGAGCAGCTGCCCATCCTCTGTTAGTTCTGGTTGACAGGCAGCTGCCCTGGTGGTGAGGTGTCCTGGGATATCACCTGGGAGACCCCTCCTCTAGTTTCCTGCATTGAGCAGGGGGTTGGACTCGATAGCCTTGTAGGCTCCTTCCAACTCGATGATCTATGAAATCTCCAGTCTCCACAATGCCTGGCTCTGAGGAAGGGACCCATCAGAGCCAGGCATTTTGATCTAGCCTGCTCTTTGAAAAGTCATGCTGGCCATTTTGCCTGCTGATATGGCTCTCCAAAGGTGGTGAGTGGAGGGTGTGGCGCAACCCCACAATTCAGTTCCCTGGTGTATGTCTACATTAGTATGTTTAGTGAGTATAGAATGTTGAACTGAGTGGGTGTGGTTTGTGATGTCTTGGAAAGGGTGGGGGGAGTGTTTGAGTATATAAGGAGTGTTTGAGTGATGTCAGAGTTAGTGTAGTGTGATGGGAGTGTTAGAGAGTAAGGTTAGTTGGGTTATTCGTGTCAGGAGTTTTGAGAGAAATCAGTGCTTGTCTGAGGAGTGAAAGTATTTAGAATTATAGGGACTTAGGTTAATTACAAAGTGTTTGGTGTAGGCAGGTTTAAAGTTATTTTCTGGAACTAAGATTTTGAGAATTAAAATAAACTTATTTTTATTTTGTTTGCTACCCAAATCCTACATGTCAGCTTGGTGTTATTAACCTGCATTACTTTTAAATCCACACACACACACACACACCTTTGTACCCACAGTATCATAAATTTAAGATAGATCCTTAATAACCAGTATTAATCTTTTTCCTCATTAGTAGGGGAAAGGTTTTCATTTGACCCTCCCCTCAGATTTTTAAGTGTTGGTGCTTAGCCTGAGAAGGTGTTATGCGCCTGGTCCTAAAGTGTAAGGGACCGTGTCATCGCAGAGGGTCTTAGGGATCGGACAGGATGGGCCCTTCTGAGTCTGTGGGCCTCAGCTGACAACCTCTGATGCCAGGCCTGTTTGTGATGACAGCAATAGAGCTGCTTGTCTGTCCATGATTAGAAAAAGCTAAATAAATGATGCAAAATAGTTTTTTAAATGTAAAATAAATTATTCAAAATAAGATAAATTAGGCAAATTGGCTTGGTGATACAACTTGTGTAATGTATACATCTTGCAGAATTCAATTATTCTTGTCACAGAATGTTATTTACTTTCGCTCATGATTATGATTTTTTTTAAAAAAATAATAATCATTGAATATTGCTCATATTGCTGTACTTTTAGCCTTGACGGCAAAAGAAAAAAGATTCAGTTTATAGGTTGAAACTATTTTCCATCTCTTTCCCATCTTTTTGTTGTAGTGTATTGTTGCACAGTTTCCATATCATGTATGTAAGTGTACAATTGCAAAGGTCAAGATCCCCCCACCCCACCCAAGATGCATCTAGAATGACAACAAATGAGCAAACCCCATCTATATTGGGGGAAAGAAAATGTGATTTAGATGCAGGTAGGTGCAGAACACGCCAGCCAAATAGCATGAAACAGATGACAATGACATGTGAAGTCATACATAGGAAATAATAAAATCAATCTATGCATATAAATAATAAAGCCATTGCATTACCGTTTCTGTTCAATATGGCTATCAAGTGAGTAAATTGTAGTAAATCAACCAATACATTCAGTCAGGTTTAAGCATTTTGCCATTGAATTGCAGATGTGAAAATGCTGACACTGTAAACGCTTCAAGGAACTTAATTTTGGGGAGAAACCCAAAACTAACAATCAGCCGCTTTATAGAAGATAACAACAAATCCTTATGGTTACCTTCAGAGTTTGTAGGTCTTCTGTTTCAAACCAATAAAAGTAGGCTTCTTGCCTTAATTAACAGAATACCTATGACACACAGGTAGAAAATGATCGATGTATCTCTAGTTAGCCAGCAATATCAACTGGGGAAATATGAAATATGAGAAAAATATGATCTCCAATAAAGAGTGGAACAATCTTTAAAGAAAATATCACACATATTTTTAAAATCACAGTCACTTTGAAACCTGGAGAAGGATTGTAGAGCGGCTGATTTATAATGTATCATGTGATTATTATGTCCTATCATATCATTATCAGTTCTAAGATGTAAAACTATATTATCTTACTCTTGAGTTGTCCCAATGGAGTGAAATGAGCCTGTGATTCAAAATGACATTTGGCTTGACTATCTATTCGGAAACATTTCCTGTTGTAGAAACAAAAATCCCTTATGGGTGATATGATTAAAATTCCTTGGCCATTTCTCTCATATATATATATATATATATATATGACAAATGAAGACAAAGTTTTGTGCAGTCTACCTACTCTTTTAAGAAGTTGGCAGAAGTTTAATTCCTACATGCATTGCTTCTTTTTCCCTTTCGCTATCTATGGTTCAGAATTAAAGCCAACAGGTATAATCTCTACTTGTACCTCTTTGTACCTGCAGCAGCCCCACCAGTTATACAACACAGGGTTGGTGTCAAGGGTGGGCATGGTTGGGCACCTGCCAAGGCCCACAGCAGGGGCCCACTAACAAGAGGCCCCTAATGTTGCTCCTCTTCACCATCACAACCTGCTTGTCCACCTGCCTCTCACTCTGGCCCAGACAACAGTGGTGGTGAGAAGAAGCAGTAGATGCCTCTACCTACTTGCTGACTGGCTTTCTGCCTGTCAAGCAAGTGAGCGGTAGCAATGATGAAAAAAGGAGGAGGAGCAAAGCAGCTTGTGACAATGACCGTGAGAAGGTAGATTGGCGGAGAGAGGGAGTCCATTGAGGGGGCCTTGCCAAGGGCCCTGAAAAACCTGGAGCCAGCACTCACAGAACAAAACAAGACTTGCCCTATCTGTTAGTTGTTATTCAGCTAAAACAATTCATAGAGGACATTACTCTTGAAATCAACTACTACACCCATTTTAGTACTTTCAGTGCTTCACAAGTCTAGGCTCCCACTTGTCTCAGGGAACCATTTTTGTGCCTTTGGCAGGGCAGGGAAGAAGGGCACATCACATGTACAGCTATTGTGGCAACAGGTGGTTGTCAGCCTCTCTGTTGCTTTCCCAGCCAATCAGGAAGTAGCAGGGGGAAGGGGAGGAGTTTGACTCAAGTGGACCAGGATGAGAACTTCTTCCCTCTGGTCCACTAATTGGTGATTTAAGGCTGGGCCCTCTATATACCCAGCCTGTGCATTTTCAGCTTGCCCAATCCTACCTGCCCTATCTGCTATATCACATTAGAACATAAGAGCATAAGAAGAGCCATGCCAGATCAGACCAAGGGTCCATCTAGTCCAGCATTCTGTTCACACAGCAGCCAACAAGCTGCCCCCAGGAAACCCACAAGCATGACAAGGATGGAACTTTTGAAAAGCAAATTGCCATTGTTTCAAGGAGGCACGATGTGGTAGTAATGGGTGACTTCAATTTCCCTGATATCTGTTGGGAGACTTATTCAGCCAAACATGGCCCCTCCAAGAAATTCCTGAGCTGTGCTGCTGATAACTTCCTCCTACAGAAAGTGGAGGAAGGAACTAGAGGATCGGCTATCCTTGACCTGATTCTAACCAACAGAGACGAGTTAGTGGATAAAGTGGCAGTTTCGGGAACTCTGGGGGAAAGTGACCATGTTATACTTGAGTTCTTGATTCTAACGGAAGCAAAAGCTGAGTGTAGCCAAACACGTACCCTGGATTTGAGGAAAGCCAATTTTAACAAACTCAGAACAATGATTAGTAAGATCCCATGGCAAGTGACTCTCACGAGAAAGGGAGCTCAGGAGGGGTGGGAGTTTTTAAAAAAGGAAATTTTAAAGGCACAATTGCAAACAATTCCCACAAGGAAAAAAGGCAGAGGGCAACAGAAGAAGCCAATGTGGCTTCACAATAAACTCAAAGATGACCTGAAAACAAAAAAGGACACGTATAGGAAGTGGAAGGAAGGACAGGCTACAGGGGAAGAGTACAGGCAGGTAGCACAGAACTGCAGGAATAGTGTCAGGAAGGCTAAAGCTGAGAATGAGCTAAGGTTAGCGAGGAATGCTAAAAGCAACAAAAAAGCTTTCTTCAGATACATGCACAGTAAAAGACAGAAGAAAGAACTGGTGGTTCAACTACGCAATGAGGATGGCAAATTGATAACAGAAGACAAAGAAAAGGCAGAAGTGTTCAATTCCTACTTCGGCTCGGTCTTCTCCCAAAAGAGGGTCTATGACCCCCCTGGCAAACCTGAAGTGCAGACTGAAGGGGCAGGATTGCAGCTTGAGATTGATAGGCAAATGGTCAAGGAGCACCTGATTACTCTGAACGAGTTTAAATCTCCAGGGCCTGATGAGCTGCATCCTAGAGTAATAAAGGAACTGGCAGAAGAACTCTCAGAACCACTGTCTATTATCTTTGAGAAATCATGGAGGACAGGTGAAGTGCCAGACGACTGGAGGAGGGCAAATGTTGTTCCCATCTTCAAAAAGGGCAAGAAGGAGGAACCTGGGAACTATAGGCCAGTCAGTCTGACATCAATCCCCGGGAAGATTTTTGAGCAGATTATAAAGAAGTCAGTCTGCAAGCACCTTGAAAACAATGCAGTGATTACTAGAAGCCAGCATGGATTTGTCAAGAACAAATCCTGTCTGACTAATCTGATCTCATTTTTTGATCGGGTAACCTCCCTTGTGGACTGTGGGAATGCTGTGGACATTATATATCTGGACTTCAGCAAAGCTTTCGACAAAGTGCCTCATGATATCCTGATTAGTAAGCTAGCTAAGAGTGGGCTAGATGGAACAACTATCAGGTGGATCCACAATTGGCTACAGAATCGGACTCAAAGAGTGCTTATCAATGGTTCCTTCTCAAACTGGGGAGAGGTAACGAGCGGGGTACCACAGGGCTCGGTCCTGGGCCCGGTGCTCTTCAACATTTTTATTAATGACTTGGATGAGGAGGTACAGGGAATGCTTATCAAATTTGCAGATGACACAAAGTTGGGTGGAACAGCTAATACTCTGGAAGACGGAAACAAAATTCAAAGTGACCTCGATAGGCTGGAGCGCTGGGCCGAAAACAACAGAATGAAATTTAATAGGGATAAATGCCAAGTGCTGCACCTAGGGAGAGGAAACCAAATGCAGAGTTACAGAATGGGGGACACTTGGCTCAACAATACTACAAGTGAGAAGGATCTTGGAATTGTGGTAGATCACAAACTGAATATGAGCCAGCAATGCGATGTGGCTGCAAAGAAGGCAAATGCTATTTTGGGCTGTATTAATTGAAGTATAGCTTCCAAATCGCGGGAAGTGATAATTCCCCTTTACTCGGCACTGGTTAGGCCTCATCTTGAGTACTGCGTCCAGTTCTGGGCACCTCACTTTAAGAAGGACATAGACAAACTGGAGAGGGTTCAGAGGAGGGCAACAAGGATGATAAAGGGACTGGAAACAAGGCCCTATGAGGAGAGACTGAAAGAACTGGGCATGTTTAGCCTTCAGAAGAGGAGACTGAGGGGAGATATGATCGCACTCTTCCAGTATTTGAAGGGATGTCACACAGAGGAGGGCAAAGATCTCTTCTCGATCATCCCAGTTTGCAGGACACGGAATAATGGGCTCAAGTTACAGGAACCTAGATTCCACCTAAACATCAGGAAAAAATTCCTGACTGTCAGAGCAATAAGACAATGGAATCAACTACCTAGGGAGGTTGTGGGCTCTCTCACTCTGGAGGCATTCAAGGTGCAGCTGGACAGACATCTGTCAGAGATGCTTTGACCTAGATTCCTGCATTGAGCAGGGGGTTGGACTCGATGGCCTTGTAGGCCCCTTCCAACTCTACTTTTCTATGATTCTATGATTCTATGACATGAGTGCAACAGCACCCTCCTGCTCATATTTCCCAGAAACTGGAGTATATAGGCATACTGCCTCTGATACTGGAGGTAGCATATAGCCATCAGGACTAGTAGCCATTGATAGCCTTATCCTCCATTAATTTGTCCAATCCCCTTTTAAAGCCATCCAAATTGGTGGCCATCACTACATTCTATTACCTGTACGGACTTAAGCTATTGTTTGCAGACTGTTGTATTTATTTATTATTTATTTGTAAATGTTTCAGGCCATCTTTAAGGGTAAACTCCTTTTGATGTGGCTTGGATAGTAAAATAATATACCACCAAACCTACAATTAATTACTAAAAGCCAGTGATAATAATAATAAAAGAAACATCCAGTCCATTTAAAAAAAAATCAAATACAGAAAATGCGACTAAAAGTTATCAGAAGTCTAATAAAACACAACTCAAGAAAAAGCTAAAGAAAACAAATGGGTTTTCAGGCGTTTCTGAAAGGCTTGTAAGGCTGTAATGATGGGGGTCTGCCTGACAGTCCCCAGATGGTAATGCATTCCAAAGGCATCAGGCAGGATGTTTAGTTGAGAGGGAGTGGATATGGGGGCCTCATTACCTCACACAGGTAGAGGCCCCCTGAAGTGGTCTCAGGGCTGCCGGGATGAGCCAGTAACCGGTGGCTCCTCCATGACACCATGACTATGCTCCCAGCTGGGTGGGTGACAGTTGCAGTAAGCTGGCAGTGTCGGTAGCCTTCTTCTGCCACCTTCTCAGCCTCACCCAGCAGGTGGGCTGGGCCAAGCATTTCTGACAGCACCTGGGTTGTCAGAAACAGGATCCTTGCCAGAATGCCATACCTTGCCTTTGTGAAGCTGCATCTAATAAAAGCTGTGGCCGTTTAAAAAATCCCAAGTCCTGTGTGATGCTTCTTCCCACACCCCACCCACCCATTTCCATTCCACTGCCAACTGCAGGCACAGTTTCCCTTTATACGTGCCTGTGTGCATGCACAGAAACTGTTGTTTTGCTCTCTAAACAGCCCTCTTCCCTGTCTCTGGAAAACTTAGATGAACTTTAAGAACATATACCGTAACAACCTGGGAGAACAAAAAAAAAGAAAGGAAAGGAAGACCCCCAAACATAAATTTCACAGCTCCTACCTACTAACATGTTGACATTCCCTGGCAGATGTGTCTGAATTATATTTATTGTAGCTGCAGAGCAGCTGTATTTCATTTAAATTTCATTTACGAAGGAGTGGAATCATAGATGATCAAATAACATATTCCAACTAAATCCAAGCCATACGGGACAGAATGGTTAAGTCAACCTGTGGGATGCAGTATTGTTCGTTGTTAGGAAGGAGAGAGCATGGAGGCACTTACCAGAGAGCCTATTGAGGTTGAAAGGACCACTTAGGCTTGATGAAGACTAGATTTTTCTTTTCACAACGCTCAGCAAGGATGATGTGTAAACTACAGAAATTACACATTTGAAAACACTGAACACATATGCTTGATTTGCCTATTACAAATAACTTTAGAAATGAATTAAAGCCCTGTTTGAACCTGAAATATTGATAAATGTATAAATTTTGATGATAAATTTTGATGACGACAACAGCGATCACAAAAGTTCAAATATCAGAATTGACATGCCCAATCAAGAATGCATCTGAAAGAATGCCTTCTTCCGTACGTTTCTTGTCCTGTCTTAAGACAGTCTTCCCCAACATGACACCCTCTGGATGTGTTGAACTGCAACTCCCATAATGCCCTGCTAGCATGGCCATTTCCCCATGCTGGCTGGGAATTATGGAAGTTGCATTCCAAGGTTGCCTTATTTTCAGCAGAGACCCTGTTTGGGATGCTCTACTATCAGAGGTGTGGTGGGTACGTAGTTCTTAGATCCTTAGTGGCACTTACTCTGTGGAACACCTTGCTGAAGCAGGCTGCCTGGCCACACTTCACTGACTTTCAGAGGGTTGGCTGAAACATTTTTATAATTATGGATGTATTTGAACCACAGGTGACTGAGAGACCTCTACTGTTATATTATTGTTTGTGACTTAAATTTTAGTTTGTGGAGTTGTTCATATGCATTGTATTTTAAGCATTGTTAGCTACTTCAAGGGCTCTTCAGTTCTATCACCATAGGCTTGAATAGGATAACGGATGTTTATCACTCTACATGTGTTAATTGACTTACCTAGTGCCAGGAAGGTTATGTTATCAGTAGCAACTGTTTGTGATGTCACTGTCAGGGATTTTCTTCTGACCTCACTGTTTACAATTCTCACCCTCACCCCCATATGTAATTTATATATATATCTGAAACTCTCAATAACAATTCATGAATCTGATGCATCTGATGAAATCTACAAAAACTTATGCCAGAATAAAATTGTTAGTCTAAGTTGCCACAAGACTATTTGTGGTTTTTCTTGCAAAAGTCTAACATGGCTATCCCTCTGGAAATCACAGGCTGTAAGTTTTAGAATACATACAATATCAATACTAGGGCTATAATCCTACACCCACTTACCTGTGAGTAAGCCCCATTGAAATCAATGGGACTTACTCCTGTAGACCTGTGTAAGATTGTACTGTATGTTAATGATAAATTTTCCATCGGGAGATACAGAATCATAAAACCATTGAGCTCATCAGGCCATGTGCACAGAGGCAAATATGTCTGCTTCTGGTCTGTGCCACTTTCATGTGTTTACCCATAATTCCATTCCATTCTGTTTCTGCATTAATTCATGACCTTTTTAAAAAAATCCTCTGAAAATATTGTGTGTATAGTATATTCTCTCAAAATACATATACAAATGTGTATGCTCTCTCAAAATATGTAGTTAAATACATATTTTGGCATGTTTAAACTGGTGAGAACTGTGGCGCAACATCCAGAGAAGTCGCAAAATCTCTGGATAGCTATGTTCTGATCCACTCATTGGCTGAGAGGTGCAGATCAGGTCATATGTACAGGAATTCACAAAGATTAAATCCCTCAAGCAACTAGAACAGGGGTGCACAACCTTTCCTGCCCCAAGGGCTGCATGTGATCCTAGCTTGGGGGTGAGTGGCCATACAAACATGCATGTGTGTGTGTGTGCGCGCGCACACGCACACACACACACACACACACACACTTGAGATCCTGATACAGATTGCTCTTTCTTCACTGCTAGTAGCAGTGAAGGAAAAAGCAATCTCTATGAGGATCTCTGTGGAAAGGAGTGGACAGTACAGGCCACAGGGAAATTGGTGATGGAGGAAATTGGACAACAGTGTGTGTGTGTGGGGGGGTCAGGCTCAGGACACCCTGGGAGGGCCACAATAAAGGTCTTAGAGGGCCACCACATATGGCCCACAGGCCACAGGTTGTGCACCCCTGATCTAGAAGCAACTGATAACCTCAGACCTTGAGAAGTTTGGACTTCAGCCAAGATTGCAAGAAATAAGGAGGCAATATTTTACTCAAGATCTGCTGGCTAAGAATTCATAGGACCTGGTGGAAGCCCTGCTATGCTGATGGAACTGATGGGCATGATTTGTATGCCAGTGGAACACATCAGATACACTGATGGATCATTTTGCCGGCAGAGCTGTTCCCCAGGCAAAGATACATCACTGAAACAACAAAAAATGGGAGGAATCATGGGTGGGGCATGGGCAACACTGGGAAGGAGCACCCTTACGGTATATCCTATACTCTTCCAGACTACAGCCACAATATGGTCAGTGGCAGAACTTTACACCAGCCCCAGACCTAACCCAAAAGTTTTATCCTCCCATTGACTGAAGAAGTCCCTGGTGCTGAATTTCAAGACTGTGTTGCCATGTGAATCCTGGTCCTGGTGCAGTGCTGGCTCCTCCTTAGTGATCAGTGGGACCTCGGGGGGGGGGCATTCTGTCCTGGTCCTGCTGGCATGATGGGCAACCTTCACCACAGGGCCATGTTGTGCAGCATGGTATACACTCTGATGACCTTGCAATCTTCTCGGGTGTCCTGGTTACACGCCTCCTGCTGGAGTGGAGACACTGGAGTGCATCTTCACTATCCTGGATGCATGCTACACAACCATGTATATAATCCCATGCACAACTGCCCGATTCTCTGTGTTTCTTGTGTTAGGGCATGACAATGTGAAGGACACATCCTGAACTTGGCCTGGGTGAGTTGACTCCAAGAGTGTGCATGAGGCATGCAGCCTGCAGGTATTGTTGCTGGCTCTGTCCCTGATTTTTTGCATTGGGAGGGGACTGTTGGTGTTTTAGGGATGTTAGGGGCACACCTGCCATTTAATACTGGTTTTTAATTTTTTGAGCTATGTATTTTCCCCTCCTCTCCCAGGCTGAACATTCATAGGCTATATTCTGCCAGTGTAGCAGCAGCATCTCCCCCCCGCCCATCACCTTAATTCAGTGCTTCTCAATTATTTTCTGTCATGCCCCCCCTAGGAAGAAGAAAACATTTCGCGCCCCCCGCGCGACTGTAAATAGTATCATTTGTCTATAAAATTGTTATAAGTACACCTCTGCATAACATTGTATCCTTATTAACGTATAAGAGAATAAAAAAAGAAAGAAATGTGGATCAATTTACAACAAAGAATAGCTTTATTAACTGTAGCAGAAAAGATTTAAAGGAGCACAGGATTTAAAGGAACACAATATTAAAAAAAACTTTTAACTGAGGTCAAACGAGCCCCCCTTTACGGAGCCTCGCGCCCCCCCTGGGGGGCCCGCCCCACTATTTGAGAAGCACTGCCTTAATTAGAGTATGGGATTGCTCTGTAAGAATTGTTTTCTCATTTTCTCCATAGCAGCATACGAAACTTTCCCTTTCCACCCCTAAATAGAACATATACAGTGTTTTCAAATCTTTATTCCAATTTCTTACAATCTAACCTGAGGGTCCTGAATACAAATAACAACAAAAAATGTGTAGCAAAAGCCTGATAGCTACTTTTCCTAGGGAGGTTTGGGAGAGATGAGTGGCTACACATTAGCATATTAGGAAGAAGGCTAAGCTAGAGGCATTTTTTCCTAACAGTAGCTTTCTGTATACATGTGGTTGTTTAGGTGGACAGACAGACAGACAACAATTCATCTTGCAATCCCCTAATTTAGTCAGTTTAGGGAAACTTTATGCTGCTGGAAGTCCTTGGATCAACAGTTTTATTCCTGTATTTATGGTTTATGTGAACTAGGCCTTATATGTTTCTGAGGCAGGCGAGTACAACGTGAAGAAGAAGAAGAAGAAGAGGAGGAGGAGGAGGAGGAGGAGCAATAATGATGATTTGTGGCTGTATGTGCACACAGCCCCATTTCCTAATATTAAGTGTGTGTTCATTAACCTACCTTGAACACTGCTTAATTATTGACTCACTATGGTATATTGGTAGCATAAAGTAAGTCTACCACCACTTTAGTTCTGCACCTTTGGAAATATACAGTCTTCCTGGTGCACTCTTACACAGCAGAAGTGAATAGAAGCAATCACTCCTTGAATAACTGCTTGTCATTTACAAAACTGCTTTCATCCATCTGGCTCAAAAAGGATTTTACCTACCGATTTTGGCCTACCGATTTTGAAGCCTGTATAGAACAGTGTATTCTACAAGTGGTGGTTGGGGGTGGAGATGGGGGGATAAAAAATAGCATATATATATATATATATATATATCTTATTGGAGTACTGCTCAATTTAGGACACAATCCAATGGCTTGTGCCCTCGATGCCCGTAAGCCTCCAAACTTGGAGGAGCATCCAGTACAGAGCAGGAGGAGTGGCAGAGGTGCTCTCTGCCTCCCTCTTCTCTCACTCTGCAAGAATGGCTGTCTAGTGAGGTGCTTCAGAGGGGGGGGGAGGCTGCAGTGTCATCGGGATACCTCATATCCTGGCGGCCCCAGCCTCCTCCACTCCCCACCCCCTCTGAGGTTGATTTTCCGACCTCGGAGAAGCAGCCGGCATGGTTCTTTCCACATTGGCTGCAAGAGGAGGGGAGGGGGAACCAGAGTGCGGATTCCCCAGCTCTAAGGTCAGAGATCTGTTTCCAACCTCGGATCTGGGTATCCAAAGTATACTATGGCCCCCTAGACACTCTCTAGGGGCCATACAATTGCTCTTGGTGAATTATCTCAATACCAATTTTAATAATGATGAAGTGTTACAATATATAATACATACACGTTCTGATTATACATTCATATATGTGTGGAGCCAATATATCCTTAGGCAAACTATCTCTTATTCTTCTGAACTATTAATAGCATTTAAGGTGCTTTTATCCTATTTTACCGTTTTTTATTGCTTTTACACTGTTATAGCTCTCTGTATCTGATATCTTATCTGCTGCTTTATTCTTGAATTTATGTCCTTATGGTTAGCCACTACACTCACCAGTAAGTGTAGGTTTCAATTCCTAACAGTCAGAGCAGTCAGACAATGGAACCAAATGCGGAGGGAAGTGGTGGGCTCTCCGTCGCTGGAGGTATTCAGGCAAAGACTGGGCAGCCATCTGTCAGGGATGCTTTAAACTGGATTGCAGCACTGAGCAGGGGATTGGACTTGATGGCCTAAATGGCCCCTTCCAACTCTATGGGCCGGTTCACATGACATGGTGGCTTATCGTGAGTTAATTAACTTACGATTAGCCCCAGCACATGTGGGGTGCACGCAGCCGCCATTTTGAATATGCAACCTCTGATCGGCGTGATCAGGGGTTGCAGTATGTCATGTGAACCTGGTATCATGGGTTACTCAAAGGTTAAACAACCCACACTTAACCCTCGATTAGCAATATACAGTAATATACAGCAATACAAGTCTTGCTGCCTGAAGGAGAAACAATATGGCTTATGCAAAGGTAAATCCTGTCTCACTAAACTTTTAGAGTTGAGCCCTATTAATACATTCTAAAGAATACATGAGAGCTCAAAGTGGGAGTGGAGACTGAGAAAATAAGATCCATGCAGAGTATTCAATTAAACACATGCAGAACCTTCATTCAGACCTTGCTGCTCCACACTGCAAGGTCAGGGAAAGAGGTGGGACCTGGGAATTTTGGTGCAGGGCCAGCATACATGGCCCTGCTCCACTTTGAGCCCTCACATGTTCTTCAGAATGCATGAATGGGGGGGTTGTTGTTTTTCTATTTATAACCAAACAGAACCTAGCAGCAGTGCAAAGATTTAAAATACAGTACCAGATTTAAAACGGAAACTGAAAAACTAAAATCCCTGGGAAAATAAAAAGGTCTTCACCTGGCACCGAAAAGAGCACAATGTAGGTGCCAGGTCAGCCTCTCTGGGAAGCTCATTTTTCTGTGGTGGGGTGCCACAACAGAAAAAGCCCTCTTCTTAGTACCCGCTCACCTCACGTCCTTTGGCTGGGGCTCCTGGAGAAGGACCACTGGAGAAACAACTGGGCAGATGTATTTCATAACGCCTTTACACAAGTGACTACGCTTGGGATACTGTGTACAGTTCTGGTAACCGCAGCTCAAAAAAGAGATTGCAGAGCTAGAAAACATTTAGAAAATGGAAACCAAAATTATCAAGTGACTGTAGCAACTCCTGTATGAGGAAAAGTTACAACATTTGGGCTGTTTATCTTAGAAAAATAAAGGAGAATAAGGAAGGACATGATAGAGATGTATAAAATTATGCATGGTGTGAGGAAAGTGAATAGTGCTTTCATAATACTAGAATCTGGGATCATCCAATGAAACTAAATGGTGGGAGATTGAGGATAAGTAAAAGGAAGAACACCACACAGCACATAGTCAAACTATGGAATTTGGTGATGGCCACCAACTTGAACGGCTTTAAAAGGGGATTAGACAAATGCATGGAGGATAAGGCTACCAAGGGCTACTAGTTATAGTGGCTATATATTACATCCCGTAACAGAGGCTGCGTGCCTCTGCATACCAGTTGCTGTGGAACACAAGCAGGATGGTGCTGTTGCACTCATGTTCTACTTGTGGGGTTCCCATAGACAGCTGGTTAGCCTTTGTGAGAACAGAATGCTGGACTAGATAGGCCTTTGATCTTATCCAGCAGGGCTCTTCTTATGTTCTTAATGGCCCAATACATGTATGGCAGATGGCATATAAATATGCAAGAGATGAAATGGCGAAACTTTGGCCTCCTTGGTATCAAAGCAGCACAGTTGAGTGCTTCTTTTTAACTGCCTAGATATAGTAATGCAAAAGCAATGCAGATGTGATGGTGATAGGGAACGCTTCCATTTATTGGAATCCCACGAAGTAATGATAGTAGTATTGCTTGTTTTCTGAAACACTTCACTACTTTCATACTGTGAAATTGGTTCATTTTCTGTTGGAAACATGATGGCACTTCAAGCTGCAGTTTAATCTGCCCAGATAAATCCTCACTCACATAGAAACTATAGCAGTAGGAGAGTACTAGTAGAACACCATCAGTAGAAAGTGGTGTTGGATATATAATTATTTACAATGAGTAAGCAATTCCCTTCAGGTCAGGCAGGCATAGCACTTCTTATGTTGCCAAAGATGAGTACAGTGATCTCTGTCATTAGGATGAATAGGGCATTCTTTCTTTTTTCTTTTTTCTTTTAAAATAACACTCACTGAATTAATGGAATTATTGTAAATGGGAGGAATGTAGTTAATATAATACAAACTCATATTACTGTAAAGCATTCATAGGTGTGAAAAAAGTGTTAGAGGATATATAGTCTTTATTCACTGGTTGATTTAAATAGAGTACATTTACATATAAGAATGATTATCTTGAAGGATTATTAGGAGTTCTTGTCAGGGAATGCATAACAAACCCTGAAATTAGTATTTGTGTGACAGTGCCTAAAGTCCTGATTCAAAGACAGTAGTCCACACATAAAAGATGGCAAAAGATTTGTTGTGATCAAGGACGATCATTTATATATCTGTTCAACATTTCAGAAAAGATGTCCGGGCAGTTGTTTGCACCAGTGCTGGAAATGTGAAATTCAAAGAACGAAAAAAGACAAATAAAAAAATAATTTAAACTGGGAAAGTTTCACAAAATGGAGAAGCATTGCTCTAGGGGCAGACGGAAGCCTTGCTTGTATGTGCTCACTCTTATTTTAAAGGGCTAAAGAAAAGTTAGTGGGGAATCACTACACTTCTGCAGTTGTCAGAAAAGGAAATGATGAAATCATATATGTCAGGGAGGACTGACAACATATAAATTATCCAATAGGAGCCCATGAGATTCCATTAGTAACTGGGCAGAATTCTAAATAGGGGAGGTTGCAGACACCAGATTCTTGGCATCCATCCCCTGAATCCAATCCTGTATCCTCATCTGTGGTCAAGGCCTAAGGCCTAGACCTAACTGAATTTGCTTCACACACACACCCCACAGCACCCTTCACAAATCTGCCCTGCCATCTCCCTTTTCCCTAACTTACCAATGTGTGAGAGTGACATGGTTTGCACATCATGCTAAGCCACAGTGGATTGTTATCATGAGTGGTTAAGTGTGACATCCAAACCCAGAGCAGTTTTCCCGTCACAAACAAGGTACCCTGAGAAACCATGACTGGTAGTGGGTTGTTCATGGTGGCTTGTTCTCAGGGTGGTTTGTCATGACGTCTGAGCCTGGCAGAGCGATTTTATTGTGGGTTGTCGGGAATGGCTAGAGAGCCACTTGGCAAGAGTGGCAAAACCTCTTGCTGCTCCTTGCAATCTTGCTAGTGTCACTGCCATTCTCCCTCATCCCTTCTCAGTGGTCTCCACCTCAGGATAGATTTTAAAGGTTTTTTTCATAGAAATCTTGAAGAAAGGGCACTGGAGAGGAGTATCCCGAACCCGTTTGGATTCCCCCCCCAGTCCTGCGCAAGTGCGCAGGAGTGAATGTCCACTGCTAGGAATGTTGCATAATTTCCCCCTCTGTTTTTACTTCTCTGCCATAAAAGTTGCATATTTTTAACTTGCTTGCCTGGAAATTTGTGTATCTTAGTACCTGCTCTGTCTTGAAATTTGCGTATGTTTAGTGGTCTCACGCAGTGCTCTGTAACCCTCATGTACTTCTGACAGCTAAGAATGGAGACCAGTGGAGGGAAGTGATAAGCACAATGGGGAGGGGGAAGCAAAAAGTGGCTGGCAGCTGCAGGAGACAAGGAGCTTTGGGGTGGGTGTGCTTACTTCAATAGAATATGAAGCAGCCTTCTTTCTTTCTTTCTTTCTTTCTTTCCTTCTTTCTTTTAAAGGTGTTCATTAACAAGGGAAATGCCAAACTGGAGGATAATATTGACAAGGACATTGACAACAGGGGGATATTGGTATGCTTGGCTAAATAGTGTACAGGCAGTGTTGCGCACTTGTGCAAGACCCCCTCCCCAAATTGCAGAGACATTCCTGCGTTCATAAGGGCTCAGAGAATTATTTCCTTTTTGCAATCTGATGCAGGTGGAAGCACCAAAGTGGAAGATAAATTGACAAGGACATTGACAAGAAGGGGATATGGCTTTGCAGATCTCAATAGCAGACAGGTTGTCTTGCAGTCCTGTGGACTTGTGCAAGACCCCTAAAATATATATTTTTAAAAGTTTGCAAACATGTTCCTCCATTCATGGAGGTTCAGAGACTTAAATCCCTTGGGCAATTTGATGGGGGGGGGGAGAGCTTCCCTCGTGAGCTGGCTACCCCAGTGGAGCAATTGCAGAAAGGGTACTGATGTAAGGAACAAGGAAATGAGGATTTCTGTTGCAAAGGGCTCTGGAATACATCATCATCATCATCATATTTATTTATAACCCACCTTTTTCCCAATACTGGGACTCAAGGCGGCTTCACAACATTAACATTTGTACAATTAAAACATATAAATAGAAAAATACAAAAGTTAAAAATATAATTAAATCAGAAATAGTATTAAAATTATATAAAATATCACAGCTAAAACAACAATAACTATAAGAACAGTGCAAAGCCATCACTTTCTCATAGGTCCAATTTTATTCCCTGAAGGACTGAGGAGTTGTATGTCCCCTGTAGCCAGCCCCAGTCAGCAGTTTGGCAGCAGCACTTTGAACCAGCTGAAGTTTCCGAACACTCTTCAGAGGTAGCCCCACGCAGAATGCGTTACAGTAATCCAAATGGGATGTAACTAAGGCATGTGTCACTCTGGCCAAATCAGACACCTGCAGGAATGGGCGCAGCTGGCGCACTAGCTTTAACTGTGCAAATGCACTCCTGGCCACCACTGAAACCTGGGCATCCAGGCTCAGGGTTGAATCCAGAAGTACATTCAAGCTGTGAACCTGTGTCTTCAGGGGGAGTGTAACCCCATCCAACACAAGCTGAATCCCTATTCCTTGATCTGCCTTCCGACTGACCAAGAACACCTCTGTCTTGTCTGGATTAAGCTTCAATTTGTTTGCCCTCATCCAGTCCATTACTGCCGACAGACACTGGTTTAGCACAGCAACAGCTTCCTTGGAATTGGATGGAAAGGAGACATAGAACTGGGCGTCATCAGCATACTGGTGACACCGAAACCCAAAACTCCGGACAACCTCTCCCAACAGCTTCATGTATATGTTAAATAGCATGGGTGACAAAACAGAACCCTGAGGAACTCCACAAGTCAACAGCCAGGGAGTTGAATAGGAGTCCCCCAGCACCACCTTCTGGGTCCGCCCCTCCAAGAAGGAATGGAGCCACTGTAAAACAGTGCCTCCAAGTCCCATCCCAGCGAGGCGGCCCAGAAGGATACCATGGTTGATGGAATCGAAAGCCGCTGAGAGGTCCAGCAAAACCAACAGGAACACACTCCCCCTGTCTAGTTCCCGGCATAGGTCATCTACCAGGGCGACCAAAGCTGTTTCTGTCCCGTAACCAGGTCTGAAGCCAGACTAAAATGGATCTAGATAATCTGTCTCATCCAGGAATCCCTGGAGTTGGGAGGCCACAGCACAGCGTGCTCCAATACCTTGCCCAAAAATGGAATATTGGAGACTGGTTTTATTCTGTTTTAAACGTACGTTTTTAATATTATGTTTTACTATTTTATTGTATACAGAGAGTCTTGGCTAATGGGTGTTATAGAAATGTAATAAATAAATAAGAAAGGAAGGCAGATGTGTTTTGCAACAGATGTGAGGAAGAACTGAAATCGGAACCTAATACAAAGTATACTTTTTAAGCTGAGCTCTAATGTACGGGGGGGGGGAATCAGCATAAGCATTTCTCATCAGCAAGAGAGAGAGAAAACTCAAGGAATTGGTTGATGGCTAACAAACATATGTACCTCTTCATGCCAATGGAGGAATTAAACATATGCGCTATATAAACAAGGCAAGCTTATGCAAAGAAAGGTGCCTGTAAAGAGCTGATGTTTCAGGTAGAACAAATATAATGGATTAATACTAAGAAGGATATTATTTCATTTTGCCATGGGAAATCCTATGTAAGCTTCACACTGGAGAAAAGGTATGCTAACAGGAGGACAAAGAAATAAAACTACATCTAATGTACTTATTGTTGTAAACATACATGCATTATGTTCAAACACTCAGTGTAACTTACTTACTGCCACAGGCCAATTAGATCATCTCCAATTGCATGTGGAAAGAGCTGGAGCTAATCTAATTGCCCCAAGAATGGTCCATTTATTTCTGGTTTTCTGATGTCTCTATAATGTTAGAAAATGATCACTAAATATGCCCTCCAGCATGAAGACTCCATACTCTCAAAAAGGCAAATTCAGAGCAGAGGACCAAGGATTTTTCCGCAAATCTTTCAGCCTAGGTCCTCAGATGTCAATGGCTTAACATTCTACAGACTTCTGCCAGTAAACAGGTTACTTTGCACTCTAGGCAAAGCAGAGTGCTAAGGTCCCATGCAGCAGTGAAGTATGTTCACTATAGTATTTACTATAATTTATTAAACTCTCAGGTCCGTACTGTATTAATATCTTACAAACTTTCAATGTGCAGCAACATTTTTCAAAAGGCTTCAAACATTGTGCAATCCTATGCATGTTTACTCAGAAGTAAGTCCCACAGAGTCCAACAAGCTTACTGTCTAGGACAGCCTGTCCCAATCTGGTGCTCTCCAGAAGTTTTAGACTACAACTCCCAGAATTCCTGCCCATTGGCAATGCTGGATGGAGCTAATGGGAACTGAAGTCAAAAAAATCTGGAGGGCACCAGGTTTGGCAAGGCTGGCCTAATAAGTGTGTTTAGAATTGCATCCTGAAACACTAGCAGTTCTGAACCTTAACCAGGGATGGTCTGGTTCTATGGACTTCTGTATATCAACAAAATAGTGCATAAGGGGAAGTACTAATGGTCCCTAAGTGGCAGATAGTTTGCTACGAGTTGCTGTCCTCCCAGGTAATTAACCCCTGAGTCTTGGAGTTCCCCATACCCCAAATGGAGAGTGGCAAACTGTAAGGAAGTTGGAGTGAACTGCTGAAGCCTAGCTTACACTGCAGGCCAGGTGGCATGCAGGTTCTTCAAACCCCATCCCCTCTTTTGGCCTGAGGTTTCATGAGATCTTAGATTATACAGGCCAGAGGCCTCACTATTATAAGGCAAGCTCGCCTCAATACCATTTTCCCCTGCCCCAACAATCTTCCCCTTCCCTGAAGGTTTACTATAGTGAATGTGGAGGAGGGGCTTTTGGAGATTATTTCCAGATATATTATATAGATTTCATATAGATCATAGAGTTGGAAGGGGCCTACAAGGCTATCGAGTCCAACCCCCTGCTCAATGAAGGAAACTAGAGGAGGGGTCTCCCATCCAAGTAATAACCAGGCCTGACCCTACTTAGCTTTCCAATCTAAATATTTACAATACATAGAAACTGAGGTTATTCTACGGATCACTTTATCCTTATTGGCATTTCTCTTCCTCTCATCATCTTCACTTGCAGTACTTTATCAATATTTATTTATTTATTTATTACATTTATACCCCGCCTCTTTTCCTGCAAGGAACCCAAGGTGGCTTACATAATCCTCCTCCCCCTCCCTATTCTATCCTCACAACAACCCTGTGAGGTAGGTTAGGCTGAGAGGCAGTGACTGGCCCAAAGTCACCCAGTGAGTTTCATGGCCGAGCGGGGACTAGATCCCGGATCTCCCGTAATAATAAGCTAAATCAAGTGGAAGGAAACCTGGAATCAGGGCTGGCGCCAAGGGTAGGCATGGTTGGGCATCTCTGCCGATGGCCCACAACCCAGGGTTATAAGAGCCCCCTGGATTTACTCCTCCTCTTCATTATTGTATCCTGCTTGTTCACTTGACCCTTGTTCTGGCCCAGACAACAGTGTGGTGAGAAGGATGCCACTGCTTACTAGCTCACTAGCTCTCTGCCTGTCAAGCAGGCAAATGGTAGCAATGATGAGAAAGAGGAGGAGGAGGAGGAGCTGGTGACAATGGAGGTGAGAAGGTAGGCTCACTGAGGGGGGAGGCCCATTGAAGGGTCTTGACCAACAGTCCTCAAAATATGGAGCTGGCACTGTGTAGAATGCAACTTGGTTTTAACTTCCTTCCTTGAAGTTTCCTTGCAGTTTCCAGACAAAGTAGTCTATCTAGTGATGCAACTATCCAGAGAAGCCCAAAACACACAGCTGAACTGCTTTGAATCTCTACTAAAACTGTGAAAGGGATTGTATGCAAGAAGCGTTCTGCAGCTATAGATGTACCAACAATAAACAAGTCCAATAGAATTCTTCCATCTCCCTGAAGTTAAACAAAATGCTTCTATTATATAATGCTTCTCACCTGAAATGTAATGATCTGGATTTACAGTGTTTGATAAACCCAGTATGTCTCTGTGCAAACTGAACAGTAGGCAAGGTCTAGAGTATATTACAGGACATTAAAATGAGCATTCAACCAAAAGAAAATCATAAACTGTCTGTGCTATAAATCTTATCCATGCTTAGTGGCGACTAAAATTCTACCCAAATCCAAATGCTAATGATGGGATTCCAATCAAGTCCATTTATCAACCTTATGGAGTGATTAAAACTATATTATAGCATTACGCTTAAATCAGGATTTTGTGAAGCAAAAGAATACAAAATGGAAGTATTGTATTGGTCAGCTTCAAAGGATTAATAGGAAACGGCTTTGGTTTTTGTTGCTTTTTTAATTCAGTCCAGTTCATTAAAAAGAAAACACAGCCTGGTTCCTTCCACAATTTTGTAAAATATCTGTACATGGTAGTCAAGTAATGTAAACACCGTCTATTTTGAAACCTAGATAATGTCTACAATTCTGAGCTAAATATAATCTAAACATGAATAAGCCCCCAAATAAGTTCTAGGTCCGCTTTCTCTTGTTTCTAGTAGTGGAGTGTCTACTTACAAGTAGAGGGAAAGAAAATTATTCTTTATATAAAAAGAGGGAAAGAAAAGCACATACCACACTTTTCCCTTATAAAGATGCAATATTCATGTGGAAATGGCCTCAATTACTTTTTATGAATAGGGCCCTTGGTGACTAATTCTTTTCTGGGGAAGGTAACAGGCAAATGTTATCCAGATGCATTCCTCTGGAAGAATTCCCAGTTTCTGGAAGTGAAAACTACTGTACCTGTAGCACAATGCCAGGCAGTCAGTGAAACATAATATTGGCATAAATAGTGCAAAACTCTTTCCCCCCTCTACTACTGCTCAGTGCCATACAGATTGGTTTTAAGATTGGTTTTATTTATTTAGTTCCATTTTTATTCCAACCAAATTCAACAGCATGGGGTGGTTTGTAACCCTTTCAAAACCAAAAGTATAGAAATAAATTCTACAATTAGACTGCTATCTAGAACAGAGAGGACCAGTTTCTGTATTTTGGGCCATAGAAAATGAAATATCAGCACCACAAGTGCATGTGTTTTCATTTGGGGCCATTGGGAAAGATCTGCAGAACGAATCCATGGGTTTCCACTGTGGAACATAGAAAGCAAACATCTTTGGATAACTGACATCAGCAACAGCAAAACATGTTATTTCAGTGGCTTGCACATCCTAGATGCATTCTGCATATATGAAGAATGGGATGAAACAATTGCATGTGTACTTATGTTAACATATAGGCAATTGTACAAAACCTTTTAATAATGCATAAGCAGAGTAGCATCCAAAGTTACTCTTCCTTGGATCTTGCACGCAGCAGGACACAGTGTGTCGGTAAAAACTGACACATGTTCCCCAAAGCTCTCCATACAAGGAAAAAGCCAGGGTGGGGGAGAGGGGGTATCATTTGTGACTGTCAGTTCTAGTTTCCAACCAGGGAATAGCTTTACTAGGGTTCTCCTTTTTATTTCTAATCACAGTGCTCTTGGGCAGGGTGTAGAAGCAACTTATCAGAGGCTGCTTCTGTGTTTTCACTGCATTTGTGTGAGCTTTTCTAGATGAGGCTGTTAACCTGCTGTGTCTACTTCTGGTTTCGTTGGAGAATTGAGATCGGATCTCTACACAAACAGCTTTTCCTTTCCTGCCTTTCCATACTTTCCACTACATAACCTCTAGGTGGTGGTGTGGCATAGCAGAATAATGCAATTATGCTAGTGGGGACTTGCGGTTTGTTTCGGGATGAAAAAACCCAAAACATTTCCCCCACTCCAACCCCTCCCCGCAAAAGTACTCTTCAGAAACAAAAGCAAAACCAGATGGTCACGACATTGTCTAAAGCACCCACAAACAACCATGAGTAAAGAATGACAAGTGCAGGATAAAAGCCTCATGTAGAAAAGCCTGGTGTGCCTGTGGCAGTGGAGGCAATAGTATCACAAGGGCTTCTAGGAATGGCTCAAGACCCAGCATTGACTGCATGATGCGTGTACCCACTGCTGCCACTTCAGTGGTTGGATGCTGCTGATGCCAATTCCCCAACCAGGTATATGGAGTTCTACCAAATCCATACAACCAACCTGACTCAAGCTTCCCTAGCACTTTCTCTCTAGCTGCCAGTACAGGGAGGCCAGGGCACCACTTCCCTAGTAAAAGTAGTGCCTACCTGCCAGATACGATAGGGGATCATACTTGAGTTCCAGGCAGCCAGGAACAGTTGGGGGTGTGTTAAAGGCTCCCCTTGTAGTTAGGAATACAGTGTAGTTAGGAATGAGTCTAAGAGGGGATCTGAATACAAATTTAAAGTGGGTCTGTTGGCAACCTTGGTTGTTCTTGTAAGTCAGGGGTAAGCAATGTGGTGCCCACAAGCACCAATGCACCTGCAGACACCTTTCTGCAGCACCAATGCACCTGCAGACACCCAGCAAGGTGCCCTACCCCTCCAATTTTTTTTTAGTAAAACATTTTTTTACTAGCAGCTGAAATAATTTTTTGTTGTTGCTGAAAACTGGGTTCAATGCTTCCCGTGGCAGCCATTTTGTAGTGGTGCCCAGGATGGTTTCTCAAATTCCCAATTGTGCTCATGGTCTAAAAAGGTTGCCTAGCCCAGTTGTAAGTAGTATGTGCTTGACTACTACTGTAATGAGCATCAGTGAGGTAGCAGCTGTCCATATTCTTCAAGAAGTGTAGCATCTCAAGAGTTTTCAAGGGTTGCCCTGCTTTGACTTTGTTACAGTAATCTAGCACTGAAGATTCAAAGGCATGAATTTATTATTTATTTATTTACAGCATTTTTACCCTGCTCTTCAGCCAAAAAAGGCTCCCAGAGTGTCTTACAAAGATTAATATTAGACAGTCCCTGCCCTCAGGCTTAAAGTCTTAAAGAGCCAGTGTGGCGTAGTGGTGAGTGTTGGACTGGGACTTGGGAGATACGGGTCCTAGTCCCCGCTCGGCCATGAAACTCACTGGGTGACTTTGGGCCAGTCATTGACTCAGCCTAACCTACCTCACAGGGTTGTTGTGAGGATAAAATGGAGAGGAGCAGAGGGTTGTGTAAGCTGCCTTGGGTTCCTTGTAGGAAAAAAGGCAGGGTATAAATATAATGAATAAATATGACACAAAAGGAAAAGGGATTGGAAGGGGAGGGGAAGCAAAACTCAGGCACCATTTCTTAGTTACAAGGTTCTTATAGATGTGTTTTTCTTTTGTTTTTTCTGGCAGGGAAGGGCAAAACAAGCTTCCCACAACTGTTCCTTCTTTGGGGACTAGGTTCCTTCTTGGGGATTAGGTTGCTCTACCCCCTTGCCATGATGTTTATCTTGGGAGGCAGGGGCATGGCCTCCCAGTGGCCCTTGGTTCTCTGGCCAATGGATGAGGCCAGAATCTGCAGGCCCAGGGAACATGAATGATGATCAGTACATCTGAATCAAAAAGAAAGTGTTCATCCTTCCAAATAGATGAAGTTAATGAAAAATACTTCTGATTACCATTTCAATTTACAATCTGATCTTCAGTAATGATTCAGGAGTAGCCCAGTACCAGTCCTGTTCATTAAATAGGAACTGAGTCCCATTGATCATGGATGTCTGAAAGATTCCCTATCAAGCTTCTTTTTGAATTTTTACACCATACAGGGAAAGGCCTTCAAGAGAAAGAAAGAAAGAAAGAAAGAAGCCCAACTATTTCATTATATAGCTATTTCTGAAATGTAATATAGATTCTCTCCTATATTGACAAAAGACAAAATCTTTCCACTGTTAAATAAAAGGCTGTCATGACCTAGCTAATGAATTACTGCATGTTTAAATTCATTAGAACAATTAGCTTCCAGGAAAAATTGATATAAAGTATTCAGATTGCATTTATAAAGCAGTTTTTAGAGAAAGAGAAAGTTGTCAGAGCGTACCTAGTCATTACTGGTTCAATATACATTCATTATTAAGGGGGCAGAAGGCAAGCATTCTATATAGAAATATTATGAATATGTGGATTTGTGGCATCAGAACTTGGACAAGATCTATCATGCAGCCATAGTACCTAGGCATTAGATCCATCAAAGAATACATGTTGATGACTTCCAAAAACACTCTGGGCCCTTAAGTGCTCTGTTGAACTGAGTGGGTGATTTGTTGAGTTAGGCCACCACTGAAGTTGGTGTAATGTTATATTGGTATTGGGGGCAGGATCAGGGCTTGGGGGAGTATAAGATTTGGCATATGCTCTCCACTGTCATGCCCCCAATCTTTGCCTTGTTCTGGCCCCTGTACCAGTGGAATGGTGCAGTTAAGCTGTAATGGAGTTGTAGCAACATGTCCATGACATTGCGCTAGTGGATCTCTACTGGTGGAGGCATATCCTGAGATATGCTGGTGTCGTGGGCCTTCTGCCATATCCTAATGTTTATGTATAAGATGGCTCCCTTAGTGTATCTATTGTCTGCCTTGTACTTCAGACATGCATGTAAAAACCCTTACTTTAATGTCTGGCATATCACCTGGCATCTTGATTTACAATATTCCTCTTTTAGCCATATTCATTTTTGAAGAAGCTTGAAACATGTTTTCATGTTCCTCTGAAATGTGTATGACCATTGTTTGGTACACACACACATTTCTTTTCTGCCCTTCCAGTCTGTCTAGTAGGCTATAGCTGAGACATTTCAAAACTGGGAGGGATAAGCTAGCCTATTTGATGAAGTAGCCTCTCTGTGTCAAATATAATTGGTTTCAGTTATGACTCAATATGAAAAGACAAGCTCCTAAAAAAAATGTTTCTACATTTTAGTGCTATTCATAAATATTTTAACTTGATTTTGCTTAATGCACAGAATGAAAAACACACACACAAAAAAAAAACATAAAGAGGATTTGACCTTAAACCCTTAATTGACAAAGACTAGTTTAAATCCTCTGCAATAGCCAACTAATGCAGCACCATTATGAATCATAAGAAATCTTAGCATGATGCATTCCCATTGTCACTGAACTAGTTAAAGCCACTGGGGCATGACTAAATTGTTGTGACATTTTCCCAGCCCTACTATTACCTGTCAGATGGGGGGGATCAAGGCGTCAGGACAAGCTTCCATATTGATGTGCTTGCTGTTGATATTAATTGATGTAAAAGTATAAGCTTGTCCATCAACAGTAACAAGCACATCTGTTCATTGTTTTTTAAAAACATCTTCTTAACCTTCTGTTCCTTTTAGGCTTCTTTGATTTAAAAAATAATAATAAATTAAGTCAAATCTATATACAGCAAGTACGATGCCTATTGTGTTAGTCTTTGTACTCTTTCTTCCAAATTTGCTGACGAAGTGAAATATGAAGTATTCTGTTATTCATTCTTTTTGTTCACAATGGATAGAGTTATATAAAGTAGGCCATAGAATTATAAAAGCTAGAAGAAGCAGAGTCTTTAATAGTCTTATATAACTACAAACAGCATGCATCTGCTCTAATCCATCATATTCTTTACTGATCTCTTTTTAAAAAAACAACAACAACCTGATCTCTTGCTCTTAGTCCCTTCATATTTTAAATAACAACAAAAAAAAGTTTCTAGCAGCACTGAAGTCATATTGTTTACTGAAAGTGCAACAAAGCATTGGCTGGTGGTTATTTCATGGACAGAATGTGAAAGGAATTTGCTCATTCCTGAAGTATATTACAAGCTGTAATAAAATAAAATCAACTCCAAAGCTCATCTTGTCTGCAAATGTGACAAAACTGCCTGGGCATGAAAAGAAACACCTTTTCACAAATGTCATACCCACATCCTCTGCGCTCTTTGTTTTTCCTGTCTGCTACAGGAAGGCTAACAGCAATTTCAAAGTACTGTATAAACACTCTTGCTAAGCTCGAATTTGTCCTGTTGGGATTTTGGTTTAATTAGGAATGTCATCGTTTATACCGGATATAGGGCACAATAAACTAAGCTTCATGTTTGCTCTTTTGTGTAATCATATAAATGAAGGGGACTGTTACCGTCTTCTGTACCCACCTATATTTAGCCTTTCTGCTGATGGAAACAGAGAAATAATTGGGAGATGCCATATTGTGTGTGAAATATTTGCTGCAAAATAAACCATTTATGGGAAAGGCAAATGGAAATGCGTTTGACACACACAGCATTGCCTCTACAAGAGAAAAACCTTAAACGCATAATTAGAAGCATTGTCTATTCAGATAGAATCTTCCTGTGTATGAATTTATCTGTTTTCATATACAACAGTCCTTTGATGTTGGAGAAAAAGCCATACAGATGGCTGAAATAAGCATGCGTGCTGAAGAACTGTCCAGTGATACCAAATTAAAACTTGACAGAAAACACATTTATTCATGTCCACATCTCTATGAAGTGTAGACAATGAAGTGTCATGACCCCAAAATATGTTCAGATTCTCCCAAGAATCTTCTGGTGGAACTAGACTGCAGGTTTTATAAAAATGTGAAATGAAGAATTGCTGATACAGTCTTCCAAATTTGGTTTTATTATATACTTGCACCTCTAGTACATATGAAAACTCAGTCCCAGAGCATTATCTGACTGGATTGGTGGTGGTAGGGGAACAGCCACAAAAGACTGAAAATGCTATTCAGTTGCATGATATTTTTAGAATTCTTACATAAGGATAATGTAATTTAGCATTGCAGTTACTCACTTCAGGACAAACTGCACCCTAACAAGTTATTAGTGATATGAGGAAGTAATTTCAAAATCTCAGTGCTAGTTTACAAAACATTAAAACTTTAATTGTTGTGAACACATCAAGATTCTAGATGCCATGTTAATGCGTTGTTTTTTTTTTTAAGGGATCATTAAGCAGTGGAGGAAAAGCACTGTGTTGGAAATAAATTTCTTCTTCTTTGCTCTAGTTTCCCTTGGATTCCACATGAACATTTATTTGACAGACCAAATTACTTCCCAGAATAAATAAGCAGAATTCACTAGAGGGGAGCCCAATCACACATACCAGAATTTGATCCACAGCCTTGTTATTTTCTATTATATAAATGAAAATGTAATATAAAATATGGAGGGAAGGTGAAGGAAATGGTCAACAAAACTGGGAAAGTTAGGGAGAAGGAAAAGAAAAGCAGGGGTCCATCCAAACTGAAGGGTTGAAGAAGGGCAAAACCCAGGAAAAGGAAAAGGGAGGAAGCAAAGGGTAACAGAGCAAACCTCGGTCTTCATTGATTACATGTGTCTCTTTCTTTCAGCTGTCTGTATTCTTACACCCATTAGCCATCTCCAGATTGTAGCCAGCCAGCTCAGATACCTCCTCCCTGCATGCTGTTGGCATGTGCAGGCCTTTCAGCTTCAGAGGAAATGTACTTCCAATGTGCCAGGAGGAAACTAGAGCCTCAGAAAATGAGCTCTACCCTGAATGGGTTGTATCCTTCCTCCCCACTGCATATAGCTTGCAGGACAATGGGGTGGCAATGACTGTCTGAACTAAGGTGGCCAGATAACATTTAATTGTTAACATAAGTGTAAAAGAGGAAATTTCAGCAGCTGTGGCCTTGTCCCTGTTCTGAGATCAGGAGCCCTGACCTCTTTTTGCATCTGACCACCTTAGCCTGAACCCTACCATGCAGGCCAGAGACTGTCTGGGTGCATCTGGGCTCTGTCAGGCCTCAATTACATAACTGGTGCATATCAGCATCTACTATAGAGATGACCTAGATCTTCTAGAGAAGACCAAATCCATGTTCACCCCTGGATTGAGTGCAGTAAGTGGAAGATCTGAATTAAATTGGATTGAGGGATGAACTCCCAAATCCACAACTGGAATCCAGAAAATACCAGATTTTAGTGGTGTGTCTGGATACAGACCCTGGATTGGATCCAGATTTAAGCATATTTAAAGTAGAGCCACTGAAATTAAGCCCCGTTGATTTCAATGGATCCTCTCTAAATACAGTTAAATCTGGATCCAACCTCCTGTATATGATATTGACTTGAGCAATCATCTGTCTTTCTGGAGATCTATGCTTACAAAATAAATAATAAATAAAAAGTCTTCCTTCTCCCTTGGCTGGTTCCCTGACTCTACAGGGAAACTCCCGAATCACTCAGCATGTGATAGCCCATATAGGACATGATTCCAAGCTTCTCTGCAACAGTATTTTGAGGGTGCCACTTTCCACCTTGCACCAAGGCACCTTCTAAGTTAGAAGACTAACCCTGGATTTGAAATGTATCTGATGTGCCATTTCTCTTTACAGAGACACCACTAAGGCTGGACCATGAAGTGTAGCCCAGGCCCCCAAATGGCCTGGACAGGTGGCTGTGGGCAGTGGCTCCTCCTCCCCACACCATGTTGTTCAACTGGTGGAAAGCACCATATGGGCAGCCAGGCAAGGCTACAGCTCCATGGCATGTCATTTTAAATTATATACCATTTTTCTTTACTAACTTTGATTAGCAGCATGTTAAACCAATCATACACTGCCTTTGGGTGTGTGTGCAGTCAGTGAGGGTACTGAAGAAGTGAGAGGACCCCCCCCCCCAAATGCAGCATCTGATTAGTTCAGCACACTGCTAATCAAAGTCAGTCAAGGTGAATATTGTAATTTTAAATGGCATGCATGTGGCTGCCTTCTTGACCAGCTGCTGTGGTGCCATCCTTTCGCAGGGCCATGGCACGGCAAGAGGAGGAGGAGGAGCCGCTGCCGAAGCAAAAAACAAAACAGGGCTGGGTTGGCTAACAGCAGTGGCGTAGCGTGGGTTGTCAGCACCCGGGGCAAGGCAAGTAATTTGCGCCCCCTAACCCGTGGATTTTAGCACTCGAGTCTCTTCCACTAGATTAGTTAAAGAAACCCTTACCCCCCTAAGCACATGTTGTTTGTTATGAAAATACTGATTATTAAAGTAAAATGCATCTAAATACAAGTTTATTTTCAAACACTTTATTGAGTGCGAACATGCATTACACATTCTCCACATTTTCAACCATCGCTGAGCCGGCTACGGAGGGGACGCTCTTCTGGGTGTCAAGAGGCGAGAGCAGCCCCAGTGCTGTCCCTCCAGCCCAGTGTCTTGCTCTCAAGAGGATCCCCGGGAAGCTCCCAAGCTACGGGGGGGGGAGGCACGGCCTCCCCCTCCGGCTGGGGGTAAAGCCGAGAAGGTGTAAAAGCCCACCTCCCCCGCTGGACACTGACAGCCCGCCCCTCCCGGCCAAAAGTTTGGGATCTCGCTAGCAGGATAAGAGCCTGTTGCAGTGGGGCGGGGGGGCAGGCAGCTTCCCCCTTCGGGCGGCTGCCTCCCCTCCTCCGCTCCCATCTTGATGACCACCCCACTGGCCGGAAGATATTCTCCGCCTGGCGGGGGTCCATGCTCCAGGGGAGATGGATGCCGGAGCGGGGGGGGGGGGCGTTCTTTACCTCCAGGGCGCTTTGGCCGACTCACGGGGCGGGGGGGGGGCAACACAAGCCCCTCCGCAGCCCCCCGCCCCCTCCGTCCGTTCGGCGCTTGGGACGCGCCTCCTAGGGCCCTCCCGGCAAAGCACCTGGGACGCGACCTCACCATTCTGGATGGCGCCGAGAACTGCATAGGATCTGGCGCTTCCCCAGGGTTGATGCCGCGTTGCCGCCATCGAGACACGCGGGGGTGTGTGCCGCAGTGGGGCAGCGAGGCCCCCCCCCCCACTGCGCGGCTCTGATTCTCAGCTCACGTAGCAAAGTCAGTTAAGGTGGAAGGTAAGGCTGCATGTTGCGCGCCCTCTGACCGCTCCTGTGGTGCTGTCCTGGCCCGCAGGGCCATGGTGCGCCCGGGGGGGCCGCTGCCAGCAAAACACGGGATGCTCTGGCTAACAGGGTGGCAGGGAGAGGCTGGGGGAGCCCACAGAAGCCCCCCATCTTCCCAGGGAGGAGGGCTCAAATCTGGCAGAGCCTCAGAGTGCATTGAGATTGCAAAGCTGCAGGCAGGGACTGTGTAATTTTAAGATCTATGCCCAGAAAGCTTTAGGAACAACAACAACGATCTTCATTACCAATACTTGGTACATGTAGGGCTTTGCTACATGAGGCATTTATCGTGCACTCGTCATTCCCTGCTCATGGTTGTTTACAGGTTCTTTAGATGATGTCGTGAGCCTCCTGTTTCACTTCTTTGTCTGACCAGCACTTTCAGCGAGTTTTATTTTTTAGAGCAGGAAATTTAATTGTGGAAGTGAAAGAAAGCAGGATTTCCTCTTATGTATTTGCGCTATTCTGCTATACCAGAGTACCACTTAGAAGTTATGTAGCAGAAAATCAGGAAAGGAAATGCTCCTTGTATAGTGCTCGGATGTCAATTCTGCAACGAAACCAAAAGTAAATACAGCGTATTAACAACTGATTAACAGCCTCATGTCGGAAAGCTCATAGAAATCTCTCTGGGTGCAACATAGTTTTACTGCAGATTGTATTGTTTTGAAGAGAGGCAAATTTTAAGTTTGTGGTGCTTCAAAACTGTGTGTAAGCTGAAACCAGACACAAATGAGTTGAGCGGGCCTGCCTCATCCTTGTTACTTCTCACTGGCCCCGAGTTCCTTACTCCACTCCCCTGGTTTAAAAATTAAGTGTGTGTGTGTGTGTGTGTGTGTGAGTGGTGGGTGTCTTTCTTTTTTAATACTCTGCAGCCGTGAGATTAAGTTGCCTTGTATGAGCTAGATACTTGGTCCATCTAGCCCAATACCAGAGGCCGTGTTTGGGGGTGGCCCACTAAAGCTGGAGCCCCGAATCTCTGGGAAGCCATCTGCCCCACCACCCTGCTGTCCATGGGCACTTGCTGAAATAAAGGTACAGGGGCCCTGATGATCTCCCCCCACTTTTTTAAGTTTTAAGTTTATTAAGAAATTAAAAAAACCACACACATACAAACACTACATACAACAAAAATAAACTAAAATGGACTTCTGATTTTCTCTACAGCAAATGTAAGTAACAATAGTTTCTTGTACTCTATAATTACAAAGAAGTTTCCCTTTTTTCCAATATACCAAAATTTTCTTCCTATTCAACAAACCCACAAGGAACACAAATCATTTTAAATTTCTACAAAAAAGTCTAGTAGAGGTATCCATTCAACCCTAAATATTAATTATTCTCTAAATGTTAATGAAAGTGTCTAGATCTTTACTAAGCATTCTTCTATCATAAACAATAATATGCATTTCACTCATATATTAATAAAATTCCATATATTAACTATTAATCCCAGATGGGACAAATTCTAATTTCAATCTTTTTATCCATCCTTCCTAACTTTGTTACACATCCCAACATAAACTTTACATATCCATCCCTCATCTTGAGAACATTCACTTAAAAGTAAAACATAACTTATATTTCAGGCCTTTTAGTCACACAATTTCCCACTATTTCATTTAAAATAGTGGGTCCTGATGGTCTCGGTTGCATCTGATCCGCCTGGACTAGCTGGCTTTTTACCCACATGTGCATCACCTACTGCTGCCCCCACCCCTGAATCTTTCTGCCTGAGTTTTTTCTGAAATCAAATGCCCTCCTCTCCCCTGTCTTTACATCCCACACCCTCCAACATTTCACAGATGAAAATAGGGACACACGTGTGAATTTGTAAGAGGTATGGTCAAGCAACATGAAGGTGTGATCAAGAGGGTGTGACCAGGCAACATGAGGGTGCGGCCAAGGGTATGGCCAGGCAACCAAAGGGCATGGTCAAGTACAAAAGTTATTAGAGGAAACACACAAAATCTTATATAGTATAACTATTTTATATATTATTTTATAATATTTTATAAGTGGCTTTTGTAATCTTTTTTTTTTTTTTTTTTTTGCCTTACTTAAACCGTTAACTGTTGATATCTGGTGTTTTTCATGGGTGGTTGTTGTTACTGCTTGCAGGGCAATCTCTTTTTGTTTTAAAATTGTCAGGATTGGCACAAATTCAAAAGGTGAAGCTCACCCACCCACCACATACCCCCAAACATGGAACTAGAGAGAAGGGAAAGTTTCTTGCATTTCCTTCTGACACTGTATCTCAGCTGTTAGAGGCACAGAGTCAGCTCTGTTAGGAAATAAAATCTTTGGCAATATAAAGATAGGAATCATGTGATAAATTCCCTCATTCACCTCTTCCTTGGTCCAGGCCAGTGGGTGCAGCTTTTCAGCAGGCACAGCGTGTGTTTACGCATACACACATCCTCGCAGCATCTGTCTCTCCATTCTGTAGCTGTTCGAGCCTAAAAAGAGCTACTTTTAAAGGGGCCATGCCATGGGCAATATTGCAACTAAGTTTGCAGTTTTAGCTTAGCTGCAATTTTGCCCATGGCATGATCCCTTTAAAGTTTAAAGTAGCTTGCAGTTGTGGGAGGCAGGGAAATTCGGGACTTTGCATGACAAAGTGAAAAGCTGCCATGGCTCAAGGCTTTTCTGCTGATGGTTCTGCATTTTGGGGGGCAGTTTGAGAGGATGACATCCTTTTACCAATAGGGGTATCCTTAGGAGACAGGGTCTTTTAAAGACACACACACGGAGAGACTTTAGATTTTTGTCCTGTGGGCTTGAGCTCCGGATCTTTTCAGTACCTAGCACCGCCCCTGCCCAATACTATTCACTCTGACTGACAGCAGCTCTCCAGAGCCATGCAGTACAATGTGAAGCATTCTTACTCCTCTAGGAAGTGTGTTTGAGTTGCAGCCTTACAGTGGATCCTGTGTACATCTACTCAGAGGTACGTCCCACTGAGTTCAATGGGACTTAGTCCCAGGTAAGTGTGAGCTTAGGACTGCAGCCTGAGAGGTCTTTTATAGTTCTGCTTTCCAGCTTTATTTTAGCTGCAGATGCCAGGGATTGACCCTGGAGCCTTCACTGTGCAAAATTTGTGCTCTGTCCCTGAGCTACAGCACCTCCCTTGCTGTGAAACCTCAAAAATTCATTAGATGGATCTCACTGGTCTCTGCTGCAGATGATAGGTGCTGATATATATATATATATATACACACACACACACACACACACACACACACACACACAGAGGGGGGGGCACTGGAAGGAGGAGGCAACAAAATTCACAAAATATTGTGAGCAGCACAGTCCAACCTTTACTCTTGACAGAAATGAGATAACCTGCTGTGCTGGCATGGCCTTTGACTTTTCTTATAGAGAAAAGCTATTCAGCAATTGTGTGTAGTAAAGCTAGACTTTATCTGAACTGCAAAAAAAGTTATCATGATCAGATCCCTGCAGATACATTGACAGGGAAGAAAATGGTGAATAGAATATCAAGTATTTTCATGGTTCTAGGATGCATCGAAAGAAAAAAAGGGGGGGGGAATCCTAACTTCACACATTTGCTGATGAGGTCTGAGCTGGCAGTGACTGACCAGGAAGGGGATCTTGGGGTTGTAGTGGAGAACTCAGTGGAAATGCAGATCCCGTCTGTGGCCACTGTGAAAAAGGCAGATTCCATGTTGAGGATCATTAGGAAAGGAATCAAAAATAAAACTGCGAATATCATAATGCCTTTATACTGCCCATGTTTGTGACCACACTTGGACAGCTTTGTACAGTTCAGGTCACTGCACCTCAAAAAGGATTTAAAGAGCTGGAGAAGGTGCAGCAAAGGGCAACAGAAATGATCAAGGGGCTGGAGCCCTGATGAAACATTACAACATTTGTGGGCGGGGGGGGGCGGGCTTAGCTTACAAAAAGTGGTGGATAAGGGAGGACATGATAGAGGTGTATAAAATTATGCACGGTGTGGAGAAAGTGGAGAAACCCAGGATCATCCAGATTTATCTGTCCTGAAAGTAAGTACTTCTTCACACAGTGCATAGTCAAACTGTGGAATTCTCTCTACTGTAAAATATAGCGATGGCCACCGTAATAGAAGAGTGAATGGAGGAATGATTGACAACTGAGATCAGAATGGAATGTTGGGTCAAGTTAGTGGCAGCTCAGCTGGAGAAAGTCAATTAGAAGGAAGACAAAGACAGTGAGGGACAGGTAAGAGGGAGAAAGAGTTGCTTTAGGAGAGGAACAGTGAAAGTAACTAGGGGCCAGAGTTTGTTAAGTTAGTCAGAGAGTAGAATCAGAGACAGGTTGTGAATGAGAAGAAATTAACAGAAGATCATAAGAAAGGCTCGACTCTTTGAGCCCTTTTCGCTACAGACTGGAATAACAGTACTTTCAGCGACAACAGATAATGTTGCGTTTGTCCCCAGCCCTTAGGAAGAGTGGTCCTATTTATGACACCAGCCAATTTGCACTAGTATTCTTGTGGGTGGTTGTTCAGGAGTGGGGGGAAAGGAAGCTACCTGCGTTGTGCAGGGAGTTGGACTCGATGGCCTTAGTTATAGGCCCCTTCCAACTCTACTTTTCTATGATTCTAAGTAATTGAAAGCAGAGAGGTAGTGTTAGGTGCTTAGCTGCTGCTGCTGCTGCTGTTGTTGTTACTACTACTATTACTACTACTATTATTCAGTTATTGCTTGTTCTAAATGTTGATCAGTTAAATAAATAAATATTTATGCTCTTAAATACCTATGTTCTGTTCTGGGTGGATTTGAAGATTGGCATATCTTACCCCATGTGCTAAGGATAGAAAAGATACTTTCCATCTGTTTGATATATAATTCCCACACCAGTGGGAAGTTTCCCCTCGACAAGATGTAAAATCATGGCGATGAAAATAGCAAATAATGTTGGGGCGATAACACATCCCTGTTTAACACCTGATCCCACTTTAAATGGAGCACCATGAGAGCCATTGTTGTCCAAAACCGTTGCCGTCATGTTGTCATGGAGAAGTCGCAAGATATTCACAAATTTATTGGGGCATCCAATTTTCATAAGGATAGTCCAGAGAGCCGTTCGGTCTACAGTATCAAAGGCCTTAGCCAAATCAATAAATGCCATATAAAGGGGTTGATTTTGCTCCCGGCATTTTTCTTGGAGCTGAGATGCAGTAAAAATCATGTCTACTGTCCCTCTAGAGGGGCGGAAACCATATTGAGATTCAGGGAGAATCTCTTCTGAAATAGATAGAAGATGGTTTGCGAGAATCCTAGCAAATATTTTACCTGCGGTAGCTAAGAGAGAAATGCCCCGATAGTTTCCACAGTCTGTTCTATCACCCTTCTTAAAGAGGGTGATAATTATGGCATCCCTGAAGTCTTCTGGGATCTCTTCTCTTATCCAGATTTTTTCGATGAGTTTGTGAAGATGTTGTACAAGTTCGGGGGTGGGTGGGCTTCTTTAAAGATTTCAGCGGGAATCCCATCTGGTCCACTAGCTTTGTTATTCTTCATTTTATTAATGGCTTTTATAACTTCATCCAAAGTGTGGAGTATTGAAAGTTCCTCTCTAATTTATTTTTGCGGGATTTGCAAAAAAATCTTATTATCCACCTTAGATTTACGATTTAAAAGATCATAATAATGCTCTTTCCAATGCAGTGCAATAGACTCTTTGTCTTTTAAGAGTTTGGTGCCATCTTTTGATTGTAAAGTGTTTGTACCATAGGTTTTTGGTCATAAATGGCCCTTGTGGCCTTAAAAAAGCCCCGTGCATCATGAGATTCTGCAAGTTCTTGAATTTCTTGAGCTTTCTTTTTCCACCAAGCGTTCTTAAGTTCTCTTGTTCTTCTTTGGACCTCAGCCTTTGCACTGGCATAGATTTTTTTCTTGGCAGCGCAATTAATATCATTTTGCCGTATTTGGAAGGCTTTCCTTTTTTGGTCAATTATTTATTTAATCTCATTATCATTTTCATCAAACCAATCCTGATGTTTCTTAGTTTCATATCCAATAGTTTGTTCACAAGCTGCAGTAATGGAGGTTTTCAGCTTAGACCAATGGTCCTCAGTGTTATCAGGAGGTTCCATAGGTAGATGTTCCTTAAGAAATGATTGAAGACGAGTTTTCTTAATAGGATCTTGAAGGGCGTGGATATTCATTTTACGCCTTGGTTTCCTTCCTTGAAGCCTACGTTGGGGAGCAATGTTGATAACCATAGTGGACCGGATTAGTTGGTGGTCTGTCCGGACTCCAGCAATCGTCAGCACTCACCATGGCCCTAGTAAGAAGTGCATCGCAGCGATCTCTAACACGGACAATTACGTAATCCAGAAGATGCCAGTGCTTTGACCGAGGGTGCTGCCATGATGTTTTAAACTTATTCTTTTGTCAAAAGAGTGTGTTTGTAATAGTGAGATTATGCTCTGCACATTTAGACAAAAGTAAAATTCCGTTCAAGTTGCTATTACCAACTCTGTCTTTTCCAATAGTTTCTGGCCATAAATCAAAGTCACGCCCAACTCTTGCGTTAAAGTCACCCAGGAGGATAATTTTATCCTCCTTGGGTATCTCTGACAGGAGGGTGTCCAACTGGGTATAAAAACTTTCCTTGATGTCTTCATCAGCATCTAATGTAGGTATACAACAGTGGCACATAGCACTGTTGTATTTAGAGAGAGGATCCAGGCATAAGGGTTCCAAAACTGACCAAGGTGGATAATCTAATCTAAGTGGAAAAGACCAGACTTTAGAACTAGTCAACAAAGAAACCCGATGATGTAAGGCAAGATCTGGAAAACCAAACCCACCTTCTTTAGTTGCAAGTTGCATTCATTTCAAAGAGATTCGTGGAGGCGAGGAACCCCAGAAAAATTTGCGAAACAAAGCATTAAGTTTACTCACAACTACTCTTTCAGGAAATGGGTACGCATTCAGAGTCAGTTTCTTTGCATATCCATAAGTGTGCAGGAGGAGAGCGCCAACTTTGTCCGCTAGTTTTTCATTGGCCTTGGATATTGCTTTTCCCATAGAGGAAACCTGTGTGGTTTCCACAGGTGTCAAGGTTGACAGTTGGAGCACTTTAATGCTTTCATTGTGATAGGTTTGTTCCAGATGCTTCCGAATTATCTAATTCCTGTAATACTCTCGCATTCTTTTGCAATGGGGGGCATTTGAGAACTCTTTGAAAACAATTTTATTATGATGGAAACTTGAAACATGCTCTACACCTAACATGGTGTTGGCCATTTTGATGAAAATGTTCAAAATGTATTTTGGACTATGCTTGATTAATTTGGAAGCTGGTTTCATATCACCCGTATGACCTGACACTCCACCAGATGTGGTTGGCTTAGATGTAGCGTTTTCAGTACCTCCAACAGCATTGTGAACTTCCCCAATTTTCCCCTGATTGTTGGCAGAGTCAGGGGCATTTGAGAGTATTGCTGGTGCAGCAGTATGTATGGTACTGTTATCAGCAAACACTAGAGGTTCATCAGCAGGTGTAGATGGGAGCTTAGCTGTGAACGATATGTCGGCAGGTGTTGCATGAGGCATGCCAGCTGGCAAAGTTGTTGTAGGTGGGGGTGGTACATTGTTGGACGGATACAAGGCAGCATTCCAGAGAGCTTATTTATTTTATTTATTTATTACTGTATATTTATACCCTGCCTTTTTTCCTGCATGGAACCCAGTGTGGCTTACATAATCCTCCTCCTCTCCATTTTATCCTCACAACAACCCTGTGAGGTAGGTGAGGCTGAGAGTCAGTGACTGGCCCAAAGTCACCCAGTGAGCTTCATGGCCAAGTGGGGACTTGAACCTGGATCTCCCGAGTCCCAGTCCAACACTCAAACCACTACGCCACACTGGCTCTTGGTTTTGCACCAGCAATGTTGCATGGAGGGTTCCCCCCCCCCCTGATTTACCAAAACGAATTTTTAGCTGGGAAGGATATACAAGGGATTAACAACTGACTGACCATATGGGTTAAAAGAAAG
Organism: Shinisaurus crocodilurus; assembly: GCA_021292165.1. Classification (NCBI taxonomy): domain Eukaryota; kingdom Metazoa; phylum Chordata; class Lepidosauria; order Squamata; family Shinisauridae; genus Shinisaurus; species Shinisaurus crocodilurus. The sequence goes on along the minus strand of CM037880.1, from coordinate 175,236,141 downwards.
TCGAATAATTGTTTCCCCCGCCCCCTTCTGTCTAAATGTATCACTACAGACACAGACCTTGTGCTTGTCCTAGCAAGCAAAAACTCTTTCCAAAGGCAAAGTGGTTTAGTGAAGGCTGGGCTTCACTCTAGCAAAGCAGCCTGTGCTCCAACTTCCGTCTCCAGCAGCTACAGTTCTCCTCAGCAACCCTTGAACAGACTTCTCAGCCCTTCAGCAAAATGCAGCCTGGGTAACACAGTTCTCTTTAGTCCATTTCAGTAGACAGCTCAACACAAGGCAGGCCAACTCTACTTCCAGCATTTTGTGTAGGCGCCTTGTTCCCTTCCTCTGACTCCTACTCCTATTCAATTACAACAGCAGGTACAGTACAGGACACATGTTTCTATTGTGTCATACTCCAATTCCCAGGGTCCTTTGGCTCTTGTTGTTCCTGTTTGCCAGTATTAGTACTGCACCCTTCCAAAGAACTGTACAGTCATGCCTTGGATTGAGAGCATAATTCGTTCCGGAAACGTGCATGTAATCCAAAACACTCTTATATCAAAACGAAATCCCCCCCCAAAAATTTGTAGAGATTTTTAATTTAAGCCATACTACAGTACTTGTATTGCAAGACGTCGCTTGTATATCAAGTAAAAATAAATAAATAAATATTTAAAAATTTGCTTGTCTTGCAAAACACTCTCAAACCAAGTTACTTGCAATCCAAGGTATTACTGTACTATCTTTGAAGAACACTCATATCACAGGACGACTTCCAGAAGGTTCAGTTCAGCACAGACTCTTTAGGAGGCAACATCTCTCAGAGAGACTCCCAGACTGAGACAAGGCCTCAGCTCAGCTCAGCCCAGCAGACTGCCAGGCCTTACAGACTGAGCTTGGCCAAAGAGCACAAAACATCCAGACACAATTAAGGCCCATTTAATAGATAGATAGATAGATAGATAGATATAATTGATGTGAGTATGTTTGTGCATTTCTAGAGAACTTTGTCAATAAGACACAAGATTCTGGTTACACTGCAGTAGTGTCTGTATGTTTTGTTCCTCTAATAGAAGGAATCCGCCCCCCCCCCCCCGTCTCCTGAATCAGAGTCCACACGCACACACTTATAATAAAGGGCCTAGCTTCTAAAAGGTTCTTCACCAATTCCCAAATCTTTTACCATGTAACATGAAAATTAGATCTCTTTGTGTTAAAGCCGGACCTGATCTTCCTGTTGTACCAGTTGCTCCCAAGCCTTTACAACAGATTTGCAGGTTAAGGGTAGCTATGCATCTGTGCAGTTTTTGAGCTGCTATTTTGTGAGGAGCCTCTATTCTGTGACAGCTTTAGAACCTATTATCCCCAGTATACCATACAGAACCTTCAAGATATTTTGGCAGGACAACAACCATCTTGTGAAAGGAGAAATTCTAGTCACCATAGTTATAATCAGAGGAGAAGGTTCTCAGCCCCTGAGTTGGTTGTGGAGAGGGAGTCTCAGTCCTCAACTATAGTTTAGGGCAGGGAGATAATCTCACCCATCCTTTCCAAGGCATTTTCCCTTCTCTTATTTTCCTGTCCATCCTTCCTCCCTGTATCTCTTCTTAATTTCTCTGCTCATTCTCATTTACTCTTCCCTCTTTCATATTTTTTATATATATTTTTTCCATTAGAAACATTTTGGGAGCTGCGCACACAGTGGGGGGGGGGGCGCTGCACTGGCTTCCTGTGTAGTTGGAAAAAAAAATGCTTAGAATAAACCCTGGGCTCTATGCTACCTCCAGTATCAGAAGCAGTATCCCTCACAATATGGGAAACATGAGTGGGAGGGTACTATTGCACTCATATCCTGCTTGTCAACTTCCCCATAGGCATCTGGTTGGCCACTGTACAAACAGAATGCTAGACTAGATGGACCTTGGTCTGATCCAGCACCGCTCTACATGCAGTAATACCTTGGATTGCAAGTAACTTGGTCTGAGAGCATTTTGCAAGACAAGCAATTTTTTTAAATATAAATTTTGACTTGATAAACAAGCGACGTCTTGCAAGACAAGTAGTCGTAGGGATGTAACCACTCACTTCGAGCGGGCGTAACAGGCCGAAATCGGCCCCGCTCACACCCGCCAGAGACTCGCTTTGATATAAGAGTGTTTTGGATTACAAGCACGGTTCCGGAACGAATTATGCTTGCAATCCAAGGTATTACTGTATGTGCTTATGGACAGCTTTGGCACTTTAATCAGATTTCTACTTGAATATACTGTTTTTATGGTACAGTGTGGTCCTAGGTAAGGTACTTCAAGTTAAAGATTTAGGGTCCCTAAGCCAGTTTAAGTAGTAAATCCCAAAGGACCAGAGGAGTGCCATTGAAATGAAGACTGAGCCAATGTATCATTCAGCAGACATTTTGGAAGAAAAATTGAGGGTTTGTGGGGTGCAAGATGCACCAAGTCCAATTTACCTTCAGATTTGGGGGGGGCACAAAATGCAGCCATTGTCATCTGTGACCCACCACCTTTAATTTATTTCTTCGGTGACTGTTTCAATTTATTAGAGATAGTACCAGGGCCAGAAAATCAGGAAGTTGCCCAGTTGCCTAGGCAACATGGGGAATGCTTCTCTGTCTTTCCACATAGTTTGCAGAGAACAATGCAGGAAGACAGAGGCCTCCTCAAGTTACCTAGGCAATAGGATGTCTTTTTCCTGTCTTCTGCTGCTACCAAACAGCCACTGAAAAAATGTAGTCCAAAAGAGGATTTCACACAGTGCAATGGGCAAAATTCATGCTCCTCCATCCATCACCAAAATGGGGTTCAGCATCACAGCCTGTAAACATAGCTGCAAAGTCAAAAGTCTAGTTTTATCAGTTAAAAAAACCCAAAAACCTTCAGTTGGTGGTTATTTCCTAATTATGTGATGAAGGCAGCAAGAGCTATTGGTAATCTTCCCTACTTTATCCAATTCATTAATTTTGCCAATGTGGTCTCTATGAACTGTGGCCAGATTGATTTAACAAACAGAAGTGAAACTGGAGGATCATGATGTTGTCTAAACTCTAAAGAGCCTGTAAACAAATGTGGGTAGGGAATGACAAGCACACAATAAATTCCTCGTGTAGAAAAGCTCACTGCCTCTCAGCCTAGCTTTCCTTACTTGGTTGTTTTGCAGCTAAAATAACTGTTGAACAGTAAATAAAAAAGAGCCAGTACTATAGATGTCAGTAAAGATAGCAGTGCAGCTGCTAAGGTTTCACACAACCAAATTTTATCATGGCATTTGCAAACACCTATTCACATGTTGGGGCCTTCTTTCTGTAGTCATTTCTTTGCCAGTATGTGCAAGCTGGTATTCATCAACTAGAAGGAATGAAACAGGGCACATCTCTACCCTAATTTGGCACAGCACTTGAAGTTCTTACTGCAGGAAATGCAAAAGTGAAAGTTGAGCAGAACTGGTCTGGATTCACAATGACTGAACATCTAGTATTAACCTTTCCTTAAGTCCAAAAGCAATGGAATGTTTCAGAGGACAAATGGGGCATACCCTGTATCAATATGATTGTTTGATCAATTTCTCAAGGGCACTGCACTTATTCACCATGTGGACTTAGAATGCTGAAAGAACATTCATTCCCTTAAACAAATTGCTGAAGGCTACAGAACCATTCATGTTCCCAGACACAGCTTTTCTCATCCTTTCATTCCTTGAGCTTCCATGTCAGCTACCTCTCATGAAGCACATTATCCTAGAAAATTATGTGGAATAGCATCAGTCAGAGTGCCAAGAGGAGCCGTGAAAATGCATATAAACAGCTTAGGCTCTTTTCTTTAGTTCCCTAAAAAGGAAAAGTTATTTCTTTGATACTAACAGTCTTCTATTGCCAGATCTAATGGCTTTGCTTGTTCATGTAGGTTAATTTTCTAGCCAGATTCGTATATCTTGAAAAATAAATGAATTTGTGGTAGAGTGTACTGTATGTGTATGTGGTGTGTGTGTGTATACACACACAATCAATCAATGCATCACAATCAATACATCATAAGTAAACTACACTGTGTGCTGGATAAGACCAACGTGTGTGTGTGTGTGTGTGTGTGTGTCTGTCTGTCTGTCTGTCTGTCTCTGTGTGTATGTATACAAGCTCTCTCTCTCTCTCTCTCTCATCTCACACACACACACACACACACACGTTGGTCTTATCCAGCACATAGTGTAGCTTACTTATGATGCATTGATTGTGATGAAGCATTAAAAAAAACCCATTTAATTGTATAGAATATAATGATTTCAGGGTAGGGAATGTACCTTTTGCAGTTTATGCTGCAAACCTCCCTGAAAGTAGACTCTATTGAAACCAATGGAACTACCAAGTAACCATGATTACAATTATGCTGTGTGGTTTTGACAATATCTTTGAGGGATGTGCCAGCCAGTAGAGCCCATCTAAACAAGTTGTTCTTGCTACGTGTTCTCTGTACCAGTTTGAAGAGTTCTCAGAATGTAGAACAGGGTACTTCCTATTCATTCAATGAATGCAACTAAAGGAACAACTTATATGCCAGTCACACTTTTGATATAGGAGTCACAAAGATACTATGTACTCTACTTTTTTTTCTTTTTAAAAGAGTTATTTAAATTTTTTCTCATTATGCTGTTCTAGATTCTTTTTTCTTCTGTGAGTACTGAAGCCGGCATATGGCAACGACAGATAATGATACTGATAATGAGACAAACAGCACTGCAAACTTACCGGTAAGTATTTTGTCAGTGATACTAAGCTTTAGATTTTCTCTTGCTTTGCTAGTTAAATCAAATATCCTCACTTAAGGAGATAAGGTGGGTGGAGGGATATGAAATGCCCGTATTGCCTTGGATAAAAGTAATTATTTCACAAATAAATTACTCTTAAGTAATCAAATGGAAGGAGCTATTACTTAGTGGATGATTGTATAATCCAACACTTCAAGTGCAGATTTCTCGAATGCCTGATCACCTGGAGTGGACTTTCCCTGGCACCCTCCAAATGTGTTGGACTATACCTCCTATCATCTCCAGCCAATATGCTGTCTGGGGATGATGGGAAGTATAGTCACACATATGGAGGGCCCCAGGTTGGGGAAGGCTGACCTAGAGTAAACACAGGTAAACTTACTATTAAGCAGTAACTTACCATATGGGGTAACAACTTAATATGCTAGCCATCTGAAAAGTGTGCTAAGTGATCATGATTACTTTTCTTTTACTATTCTCCTGCTGCTTTGAATTTTGGATTAGGTATGTGCCTGAGGTAAAATTTGGATCGGAGATGTGTCTGAGGTAAAAATCCTGAAGTTGGGTTCTTTGTTTTATTCCATGGCAGAGGAAAGCTCGTTCTGTCCTGGTGAGCTAGGAGGTGTCCTGGGGTATTTCAAGCGGTCGGTGTCCTGCCTTTGGCTGAATTGTGCTCTTTTTTACCTGAACATGCAGTGGGCACCATTTTGCCTGAAGCATTTGCCAACCATTTTTAAATACTGCATATATTTGTGTGTCCATGTATTATTCATGCAGTTGTATAGCTGGACAAAGTAGGAAATTTAGATGTAGCTTTCATATCAGTGTGATAGACTGATGAAAGTAAACTATATTGAAAATCCTGCCAATGTTCTCCTGTACAAACCAGGGTTTAGCTCAGCTCCTATTCATTTTAATGGGAGTTGTGCAGGAGACTTTTTTCTTCCAGTGGAATGTGCCCATAGTTTTCTCACCATTTCTACAGTTCATTTATTTTTAGTACCACTTCTAAAAAGGCAGCACTTTGAAAGCCTGTGACAGCTTTTTGCTGACTAACACATGAATTCCATCTGCAGTTATTGACAGTATTGATATTTCTACAATTTTTGTTTAATGCAGAAATAAGCAAACACATGCTTAATCTTCAGTCACAAGTTTTTAAAAATGAGAGTATGGAAGGAAAAAAAAGGGAAAGGTAACCCAAGTCCCTATGTTAACTTTACTGGATTGGATTGAAGTATTATAAGGTACCCTTAGGTGGCTGAACAAGATGGAGAGTTGATGGCAGACACCTTGTTAGAGTTAGAACAACAACAACAACAACACATCACAGCAAAAGGCACTGAGATCCAACTTCAGCCACAAGGGATGTGCAAACACACACTGGAATCCAAAAGCCAACTTGCAGCTTCCACATGTGCCATGGGACCTCTGAGGCTATCCTTCCAACTGCAGCCTTAGGCTGCCAGGCTGGCTCTTTCCAGTACTCAGGGGATCTTTAAGAAAATCCTCAAATGCCTTTTCTTGATCCACAGAACATTACTTCCTGCTGTGGATTATGAGACCCCTTGATCTCAGGCAAGAAAAGGTACTCTACGCATCCCTGTGAGGCCTCTTCTGTGTTAAAGGTAGGGATGGACAGATCGATCTGTTTCCATTCTGTGTCATTTTCACATTCATAAGTCCATTCCCTCCCATTTCTACATCAATATGCAATTTTAGATACATATTTTAAATACCTATTTTGAATGTCTAGGGCATTGGGTATGATTAGCCTTGGTATGATTAGCCTTGAGAAGAGAAGACCAAGAGGAGATAAGATAGCACTTTTCAAGTACCCAAAGGGTTGTCACACAGAAGAGGATGCAACCTGTTCTCTATCATCCAAGACTGCAGGACATGAAACAATGGGTTTAAGTTACAGGAAAGCAGATTTCAAACTGAGCATCAGGAAAAACTTCCCAATGGTCAGAGCAGTGAGACAATGGAACCAACGGTCTATGAAGCTGGTGGGCTTTCTGTCACTGGAGGTATTCAAGCAGAGACTGGACAGCCATCTGTCAGGGTCCAAGGATGCTTTCAACTGGATTCCTGCATTGATCAGTGGGTTGGACTCAATGACTAGGTTCACACGACAAGCTAAGCCACGGTGGTTTTGAGGCCATGGTCGCTTAGCGTGTTGTCTGAACCTGGGATGGTGTTGTCAAGGTTGCTGAAGTTTGGCTTATAAGCCACCCTGACAAGCCATGGCTTGTTGTAGGGTTTGTTTGCCCAATGGTGGTTTGCAGTGTCGTCCGAACCCGGATGACACGACCCACTGGGAAGCAAGCCAAACTGCTACAGAGCTGCTTGGCAAGAGCGGCAAAAAAGGCTTGCTGCTCTGGCCAAGCAGCTCTGGGTGAGCACCGATGACAGCTGCCCCAAAGTGCCCAAGCGGCACTTCGGAACGGCTGTTAGAGGCTGCCCATGCTGCGGTGGCCACCAGCTGAAAGGGCTGGCAGCCACGGCAGTGCAGAGCAAGCTGTGCTCTGATCAGCCTCCTCTAGAGGAGGCATTTTTGGTTTTGCTTAGTTGTTATAAAAGTCCTTTTAACAACAGCGGCGACAAGAAGAAGAAGAAGAACTCCTCTCTCAGCTTTCAGGCACTCAGCACGCAGCAGCACTGGAAAGCCCCAAGGGAGGAAGTCCTGGCTAAGTCCTCTAGGGGGCTTTCCAAGAAGCTCAAGCCGCCGGAGAGGCTGCAAGGACAGAATGGGGGAAAGCTGCGAAAGAAAGAGCACACACCCCTTGGCCACCTCCTTACAGTAAGGTAAGCACTGAAGCCCCACACCCTGAGAAATTTCTCCGAAATTCTCACCCCTTCCCAGAATTTTCAGGTGCAGTTTCTTTTTGCCCACCCACCCCAACAAATGGCCGAAAATAAATTGAAAAATTTGGCACAGTGCTAATAATTACATTCTTATCCGCACGTTAGTCTGGGAGATGCAAAGCAGCTCAGTTAACATCAGAATTCTCAAAGATCACATTCGTCAAGCATCCCTTGAAGGTGCCCTCTCCTGCCTGCTATCCCCTCCTCTTCCCCAAGATATGGCTTTTCTGCCTTGGGAAAGGAGCAGCAACTCCAAAAATGGGCATTTCTGAGTGCATATAACTCATTTCAAAATGCCCTTTGAGGCTTCTCTAATGATCAGCACACTGAAAATAGAGTTGTTTTTAAATTTGTAGATTGATCACTGGATGTGAGCAATTTCCATAGAAATAATAATAATAATACTTAGCATTTATGAAGCTCATAAGAGAGTTGAAAGTGTTTCAGATATATTATCTTGTTGTAAGCCTTACAACAACACTGTAGGTTATTAGTATTATTATCCCCATATTGCAGGCACACAGGATTGTGCGTGAAGGTAGAACTACACATTTACTGAATTATTATTATTTTTTAATCATAAGCAGCTGCAAATGGCTTTAAGTTCAATGAAAGACTGGTATGGGAGGCGGTGGGAGGAGCAGGGGGTTGATATATTTCATACTTTCTATCCCAGAGGTTTATTTGTTCAAAATTGTGGGGGGGCACCCCCCTGCTGTGAAGTAAAAAGATACAAGAGAATCATAGAATTACACATAACATATAGTTCAGCACTAAAAGTATGCAGTTTACCTGAGGCCACCTAGTGAAATTCATGGCAGAAGCAAGAATCAAACCAGTAGGCCACATCCAGCCCACCAAGTCCTTTCTTCCACTGCCCACCAACCACAAATAGCTGAAGATGCAAAACCTGGAAAGAAGCTTGATAATTATGGAATCCAGACAACATTAGTCACATGACCTGTATAAGCTATCCCTGATTATATGCTCCAGTAAACATTAATCATGCCTGAACCATAGTTATTGGTTTACAGAACCTTCCATGATCTCAGAGAATGGGTCATGTGTCTTCAAGATCACAGAAGGTGCTGCCACTGCCAGTCAAAAAGCATGACCTGCAGGCTCACTTGTCCTGCTATGGCTGGGTTAAGCTATGGAGCAAATCCATTCAGAAAAGTCAGAAGGCAGACAGAGATCAGAAGCACAGTGTTACCAGTCAAGAAGAAGGGCAGTCCAAAAGCAAGGTCTGAAGCAGAGCCAAAGTCCAAATCAAGCACAATCCAAGAAACTAGGTCTTATCAGGAGTCCAGGGGTCAGCAGCAAAAGAGATCAGTCCAAATAAGAAGCAAGTTTTCTCCTGGTCCAGCTCCTGGCCTTCTGGCATGGGCTTCTCCTTGTTGATCTTTGTCTCTGGGAGCTCAAGCTCCTCCTTTGAAGAGGATTCCTCCAGCAGGGGCAGGACATCACTGATTGTTTGCTCATATCGATGTGAACTTGGTGGTCGAGACAACTTTCTTGAGCAAAATATTTAGTCTGAACTTCCCTAAAACCTTATTCCCACTTGATTTGCATGGTGGTAATTAATTTTCATTGGAATGTGTTCTGATTAGTGCAAACTTTATGTCAAACTCTTTTTGGTACATCTTACAGATAGGCAAAACCTTATGGGTAAACTACATAGAAAATATCTGCTTGGCCAGAGTAGGATGTAAGAAATCCATGGGATTCCTTCGCTAATTTCCCTCTGTGCCCCTTGGACAGTGAAAAGATCTGCAGTTTTCTGGATGGAAGAGAGTTAGGACCCAGAGCCAAGCAACTGAAAGACCAGGCAACAGAACATCCAACTGCCTTTCATCACTAGCTCAGCTGAGGCACAGATGCTGCATGCCTGCCCCTGACCTCTCCCTCTCTGGCCCTGGAAAGTGAAAAGACCCACAGTCCTTGACGGAAGGGAGTAAAACAGAGGTGCAGAACTTCAGGCCCATCAGCCAAATCGGGCCTGCCTTGGGTCTCCATGTGAGATGTGACCCTCCAGAGTTCCCCAGAAGGCCACACACCCTTCTCCTGCCCCTCCTTTCCCTGACCACTGATCATTTGGTGGTTTCTCAGCTTTTGTGCAGTTTCCCCCATTCTAAAAGGCTGGAATCCCTCTCCTAAGGCTCAGTTAGTGGCAGTAAGGGCTTTAAGCTAAAATATGCTCATATCTTTGGCCATGCCCCTTTAGCCTTTGGCCCCGCCAACCACTGGAATACCACCACTGAGAGTGTCTCCGAAATGGAATTCGGACTTTGGGCTGAAAAGGTTCAACACCCCTGAGATAAAAGTATGTCACCAGGCAATGGACCATGCGCTGGCCAAGCAGTTGGAGGAGTGTATGGAATGTAAGTCACTGAGAACAGCCACAGTGACCTAATGAGAACTGGATTTGGAGGGGGGGAAGGATATGCTACCTCAGAACAATGTCTGAGGTATAGATACCGGCCACAGTTTACAGATCCATTGGATACCACCCACAGTTTACAGATGCTTTTATGCATGTGTGATTTGCTCTAAGGGACTGTAGTTGGCTTTGGCACCCAGAGGGACATTATGACTGAGTGAAAGAGAGACAGACCCGGATTCCATAGAGTCCTTGGATATTGTCCTAGCTGTGTAGGAGCTGCTTTTCCTTGAATATCTCTCACACTGGTGGTATAAGTTTTAAATGATGCCATGATATGGGCAGAGGACCAATTGCATGGGTATACTGAGATGAGATTACACAGGTGTACAAGGTAGAATAAAAGGCAGATGAGTTGCTGCAGGAAGTACAACCTCCCATTTTAGAGGGTGTGAAGATATCCTGCTGCCATGTATCTGGTAGCATTGCCCCCTGTAACAAGGAAAACGGAATACAAGCAGAGAATCGCTTCTGGATCTCAGTGGAGGCTCCAGAAACTCTAAATAACGTCCTCTCACCCCCCACCCCGTGCCAAGGTTTATACAAAACAATTCACATCTTGACAGTCTCTTCCCACCCACCCCTAGAAATTGCAGCTGTGTGTAGCTGGAGAACTGTTTTAAATAAATGACATGTTACCCAGGCAATGCAGGGTTGGAAGTGTGTGATTCAAGAGCTGGATACATTTTCATTAGAAAAAAAAGCAGATTTCAGGTTCAATGTGTTTCATGTAGAGTTGTTTTTATATTTAAAGTCTTGTGTGTTTCCCTCTCTCCAGCAGGGTATACAGTGCCAGCCCAACCTTTGGATTATGTGCTTGGCTTTGTTAATATTTTTAGGAACATGCAGATCTCCAGTACACCAAGGTATAAAATAACTTGCATATGAAATAACGTGGACAATAATTCCAAGACATCTCTTTTCATTCATTCATTCATTCATTCAAGTTATATACTACTCCACTGCAAAGCTCTCTGAGCAATTTTTAAACAAATGATCCCTGCTGAAAAATGTTACATTTAGGTATTGTTGTTTTTTGCTGAACTAGAAATTAATCAGCAACACTCTTCGTGCATTCCAAAGTAACAAACTAATCAGCAGAGGAAAATCCAGACAAGTTCAGTTTTACCTTATAGAGCTACATCAGAGAACATTTAAAACCCCTCCACCTAATCCATAATCCTTGTCACTCTGAACAATCTAGACAATCAGTAAGTAGTTGGTAGCTAGAAAGATGGGTGTAGCTGTGAGTAAAGAAGACAGTAAGGAGAATCTGACACTTGAAAGGCCTCTGACAGACCATGTAGCTGATTGCTGATAATGTCTACTCTGCAGACAAGTTTTTCCTTATTGGTACAGACAGAACGCTTAGAAAGTGAGAATATCTCCTTTCTTTTTCACCAAAAAGGGCATTTTAAAAATTTGGAATGTAATCTGCTCCACTGTAATATATTTTCTTCCATGTCTGGTACAAATACTTGTAAATATCAGTGCTATGTAGATTGTAGATATTCTTTAAAGTTCAGTTGAGAAAAATCAGATTCCAGGCTGATAATAGATGATAGATTGATAGATAGGTAGAGATAGCTATATCAGAGAAAAATCAAATTTAAACATACACATTTTAAAGAATGAGTTTTGTAAATGGAAGGGGAAAAACACAAACATCTTTTTTTAACCTTCTTTTGTTTGTTCCTTTGTTAATATCTTGCTCTGCTAGGTTTACAAATCCTAAATAAATAGAAATTAGTGCTTCTTACTTTGCAGTCCATTTGCTTTAGATGTTTGCCTTGAGGGACATTTGTGTATTCTACTAATGGCTGCAGCAGAGTGCTGTCTCATTTTCATTCTGGCAAAAAAAGGCTTGTTTCCATGGTTACAGTTTCATTTGCTGGAGAGAAACTGATGGTTGCTAGTGATCCCGTCATAAGCAACTTCTGTCAGATTTCTTATCAAGTAGACATATTTTGACAAAGTGAACGATAACACCATAATAAGAGAAGTAAGTTGCTACTCGGTGTAATGAACCATTTAGCATTAAATGAAATGTGAAACCACACCGTAAAGACAAAATGTGTGGGGCGAAAAAGTAATATTTATACATGTTTCTTCCCCCAACAAACACACACACACACACCACACACACACACACACACACACACAATCAATACTGCGATGATGATTGTCTTGCTTACTTTCTGTTGTCAAGGTAGCTTTATCAGTGTAAAATTGGTTAACATTTTAGGGTCACATACAAACCTGCAACTAGCATGCATATCACAGGAAAGCTTGCATAAAGCTATAATGACATCTAGGTTTCTCTGTGTTAGCCCATTTAACTTGCTTTGGCCTAAGGCTAGCCTAAGGGCTAAGTGAGAATGTACTATCTGGAAAAAGCATGATAAAAGACTGGTCACAGCATTTTGCCCCCCAACAGATTATATATTACTCTGGTTGTTAACAAGAAATGTTCCAGTCTTAGAACTGACAAGCTGGGTTGGCTGAGTTCTTTGTTCCCATGATTGGTGTCATTGGTTCCTGTGATTAATCCAGACTACTGTCAAGACAGAAGGGCAGAAGGAAGACCTGCTTCAAAATATCCCATTTGGGTTTTGGAAAGGCCAAACGCCAAAATAATCTGGTAGAGTGGAGGTTGCAGAGCATTCCTGGGTGGATGGCACTGCTGTTTTTGGGAGAATTGTCTCAGAAAGTGTTGAAACTGACTGGCAAAACTACGCATTCTGCACTGAGGGATCTGACAGCCCCCGTTATTGGGATGACATCTGACACACTCCAGAAAAGTGTCAAACAGGGAAGAAAAAGAGGCAGAAAGATAAAGTTCCAAGAACAATAAAATACAACAACGAAGCACCAAGATAAAAGACTTCCAAAGAAACCATGACATATTACCATCAAGGCAATAGACAACAACAACAACAACGTAGAAATGAATATAACAGAGATAAAATGAGTTGGAACAAGACTGGCTATTCTGTGAACAGAAGGGCTCCTTCTCTTCACAGAAAGCTCTGGGATCCAGAGGAGCCTCCCTGCTGGAGGAAGAAGGGCTCAGGGAGGTGATCATTGCTGGTTTCCCCTTCCCCCTACAGCTCCCTGCATTGCCTCTGATGCTCCAGAGGGTCTCCCAGCCCTCCAGAGCAGCTTTTCAGGAGGCACAGGAGGCTGCTGGGGGAAGGAAGGATTGCCGAGATCGCCTTTCTGACCCCTTCCTCTAGTGCAGGGCTCTCCAACCTGTCCTTGGGTCCCCAGATGTTGCTGGCCTACAGCTCCCAGCATACCCAGCCAGCATGGCTAATGGCAAGGGATTCTGGGAGCTGTAGTCCAGCAACAGCTGGGGACCCAAGGTTGGAGAGCCCTGCTTAGTGCAAGCGGAACTCCACTAAGCACTATTCTGAATCCAAACCTGCAACTAGTGAGTTTTGTTGTGTTCACTTGCCAGAACCTGAAACACTGAAGCAACAGATGATTTGGTCCTTTTTTTCCATTTTAAGTTTATTTTTTGTCTCCATATGCATAAGATCCATTCACAAAATCCTTCCATGCCTTATGTTGTCTTAATTAGTTGTACTACATAAATGTACATATTACTGTAAAAAAAGGAATCTGCAGATGGTAGGCTGGAATGCTCTCACTGATTAATCAGCACAGATTGTCAATTAATTAATTATCTACAGAGCAAAAAGACGAAAGGCACAATGCAAAGCAGTTTAGAGACCATGATGTGCAATGAAGGGTAGCCCTATTCTTTCAATGTTGGGGAATTCTGCAGTTGGACACAAAGCAGGGGAACCCCTGATGCATGCATGGAACACTCCCTGCATTGTAGAAGAAAACAGGGCTCCCACATGGTTCTGTGCGTGCTTGGGAGCCCCCCCCCCCATAGAGTTGCCTGATCAGGGCCCAAAACACAAGCCAGCATAAGAGAAAGGCATTGCATTTCATGCAAAAGCAGTTTATATCATTTATTAATACCCAACAACACTGGAATGTTTAAAATCATAATGTATTCTCAAGGACTGGTAAATAATATCAATGGGTATTGTGTTTTAATTATTGATATTGTCCATTATATAGTGAATGTAAAATGTTAGAATGTTCACATTATTGAAATGAATTGTTTATTTGGGTTATTATATTACATGTTGAGATGAATCGGTACTAGACTGTTGATTGTAATGGTGTATTGATATATGTTCTTGTGTTGTGAACCGCTTTGGGCACATTTATGTGACAATGCAGTATGCAAATTAAAGTAGTGGTAGTGGCAGTGGAGAGAAAAAGTTCTCAAAGTGCCCCCCAAAATTATTCTGCCCAATGTATTTCAGAACTGTTATTCCTTCTTCAATGACTTTCACTCATCTTCCCACAAGTAGGCTCCAAGTAGACATCTTTCTAATCAGGGCCTAAAAGTCAAGATGGGCTGAATATCCCTCACCCACTTTCATGGGACAATTCGTATTCAATATCCCCTCCTGCTTTTGTGAGCAATGAATTGTGGGCTAACGTAAAGAAAATGCAATTTACCTTTTAAATATGATGTGGGCCTAGAGTTGTAACAAGGTCTTTCTTTTTTAATTATTTTTTTAAACCAATAGCAAAACAACAAAGCCTTACTGCTGCCTTAAGGGGTGGTTTGGTGGTTCCCAGCTGTGTTGTGTTCTTTCATGCCCTAGTAGCATCATTCCAGGGATGTTCTATTCAGGAACTCAGCAGCAAGGTTATTTTGTTTGTTTGTTTGTTTGTTTTGGTGAATAATATTTTTAGAAAGGATTAAAAAAGAAAAACCATCCTCAGCCACCTCATTTAAAAGGTAAGGTGAAATTTCTTTACATTAGCTCAGTCCCCAAAGATTTTGTCCCATCTCCCAACCAACCAACAAAATTCAGCTAGGCCAAATACTGCAGCCCAGTGCCACCTAAAATCCTGTAACTCACCAAGAATCAAAGAGCCATCAAAAGCCCAATCCTTTGCCTGAAGCTAGAAAGGAGTGGGATGAGGCCTGAAAATAATACTTTAAGTAAATACTATTCTATATTACAATATAGTATGCCCAACTAATTTGGGGAACATTTCAGGTATTCAAAGATCTTATTCTAGTTAACGCAACAGTTCATGCGTTAAATGGAATGAGATCCTTGTGTCCCTGAAGAAGACAATACCTCAAAATGCATTGGGCATGTTATATACGTATTGCAAGGGTGGGGAACCTCTGCCCCCCCCCCCCCAGCTATTCTTGGACTGCAACTTTCATCATTCTTCACCATTGGCCATTCTAGCTGAGGCTGGTGGGAGTTAGAGTCCAGCATAGCTAATGGTCAGAGATGATGGCAGTTTCAGTCCAAGAAGATCTGGAGGGCCACAAGTTCTCCACCTTTGCTATATTGTAAAATGATTGACCTAGATAGGTAGATGTTTACTCCAAATATCATTTTGAGGTCTCACCTTCCCACCACCCACCCCCACACACAACTGCCTTTGGGGGCTTCTTATACTTTGGTATTGACTGTCCTTCCCCCCCCCCCCTTTCTACCCTGTGCCATCAAATAACATTTTAGGATGGGACACCAACAATTATTGCACCAGTGCAATATCTTGATCATTGTACACTGCACCAGCTTTGTAAGACTGATCAGTACCTCTGGGCTGGAGCACCACACAAAGCTAGCCATGTTCAGGTGTTACGCCTGAACAGGAAGTACCAACTCATGCAAGGGGCATGGGTCTCTGTGCTGATCCCACCCCCAAGATTCCGATATGCACCAGCCCTGTCCCTATTGTTCCTGTCCTTCCCTGCATTAAGCAGGAAGGTCTGAAGGCAGCTTCTACTCAAGTTTGCTTGAATGCAAGTAGAACCCTCCACCCAATTGGAAGTCCTTATAAATCAGCATTCCTGATGTCAGAGTATGTAATGTGTCCTTGAGCAGAAAGGACTATAGCAGAGCACCTGTGAACAGAAGTTCTGTTTGGGAGTGAAACTTGTTAAAGTCGGGCAGTGTGCCCAAGGTCATAAAACAGAGTGTTGAGAGGGGAGGAGTTATATGCTGTAATATTCTCTCCCCACTAGTCTTTGACTCTATGCTTTTTGTGCCGTGCATGGGGAGCCTTGCACTGAACTGTATAGCTGTATATTGTAATGAATCTATGCGTGAAGAACCTCAGTAAAAGTTTCTACTGATGAACTCACGTCTCCTCGTTATTCTCTGAGCTTGCACACAACAACTCCTATCTCTGCTACGTGGGGCGGCAGCAAAGTTCCGACAGGTCATGGGCCCAGCACGCTTCCGCTGCGCAACGGTGTGTTTCCTGGTGAGGAGGTGTGCATTGCAACCAAGGATAGTCCATTTGCTTTGTGAGACAGTTGGAGGAGCAGTGGTTTAGCTGCATTCATATCTCCGGAAGGCTGGCTCACGGGAAAAAGCTGGAGGACGATACAGACGGAATAAAGTCTGAGGAAGAGGAGGAGGAAGGTGAGGAACAGCTGATACAACCTGCTCCCAATATTGAAGTCATGGCAGCACCTCAGCAACCTCTCGGTGTGTATGTTGAGAGACTTAACAACCGCAACTATCTCTCATGGGAGTTTAAAATGAGAATGTTGCTGAAAAGAGAGGATTTATGGGAGGTGGGAGTGAATGCTCCTCCGGCAGTGCCTAGTCCTGCGGAACGGAGACTGATGGACAGAGCCCACTCTTTAATTGTTTTGGGGCTTGAAGATTCGCAATTAATGTATGTTAGACGGCTTCAGACAGCTGCAGAATGCTGGACAACACTGAGGCGGATACATGTACGTACCACAGCTGGAACTAAAATAGCACTGGCACGACAACTGTATAACAAAAAGTTACAAGAGGGAGAAAAAGTATCTGAACACTTGCAAGTGATCACTGGATTACTGGCTCAACTTGCTGAAAGGGGCCAGCAATTAGAAGAAATCCAGCAGGTCCAGATTGTTATTTCTTCTCTTGATTCTTCTTGGGACATTTTAGTGGCCAGTCTTGAGGCCATGCCAGAGGATCAGCTTACAATGGAATACCTGATATATTCAATTGATATATTGTCCAACAGAGCAAAATGTAGCAGATATGTTTACTAAGCCACTGCCTGGACCAAGATTCAAAGAACTATGTTCAGAACTAGGGATGGTGATCTTTAATAAAGGAAAATAAAAAACCCTTCCTGTCTGCGGACAAGGAGGGGTGTCAGAGTATGTAATGTGTCCTTGAGCAGAAAGGACTATAGCAGAGCACCTGTGAACAGAAGTTCTGTTTGGGAGTGAAACTTGTTAAAGTCGGGCAGTGTGCCCAAGGTCATAAAACAGAGTGTTGAGAGGGGAGGAGTTATATGCTGTAATATTCTCTCCCCACTAGTCTTTGACTCTATGCTTTTTGTGCCGTGCATGGGGAGCCTTGCACTGAACTGTATAGCTGTAAATTGTAATGAATCTATGCGTGAAGAACCTCAGTAAAAGTTTCTACTGATGAGCTCACGTCTCCTCGTTATTCTCTGAGCTTGCACACAACAACTCCTATCTCTGCTACGTGGGGCGGCAGCAAAGTTCCGACACCTGATCATGTGGAGGGTTTTCTTTGCATTCAAACAAATGCAATTAGAAGTCCACTTCAGACCTTTCTGCTTAATGGGAGACGGTAGGAAGAAGTGGAGATAGGGATGTTGGAGGTTGCGCATAGCCCCATGCTCCCTATATGTGTTGATATTTCTTGTTCAGGTATAATGCCTGAACAGGCCTATGGTTATGCCTGAACCATAGACTGACCAGAGGTGGTTCACAGTGAGGACAGCAAGGTAGCAAGACTGAAAATAACTCAGCTATGCATCATACTCAAGGAATTTTGGCCCCCTGCACAACCAGCTGCAACTCAATATGTGGTACTAGCTTGTTATAAGTTGGATCAATGCAACAGGATGGAAACATCTTATTTGCCTTTCAGAAGATAATGCTGTAGCTGCATTGGTGCAAAACATTCCATGTGCTGTTAATAGCCAAGAGCGTTGTTAAGACTGGCATGCCAGGCTGCACAGTTCTGTGCAGTTATGCACACTTAACTCCCAGTAAAGTCAATGAAAATTTTGGACATGGAATTCTGACTTTATTGGACATTGGGTAATAGCAATCTTTACTGGAAATTGGAGAAAAACATGCAAAGGGAATTGAATCTGAATAGGGTGTGCATGACCAGACCTGTATTCCATTAGTAAATATTCTCTTGGCATGAAATCTACTGAAGGTTTTAAAGGCTGATCTGTATTGTGTTACTCATAAGTCTTTGAACAACTACCCTGTGGACCTCAATGGGACTACTCAAAAGCCAGTAGAGCCCATTTAATGATTAAAGATTTCCATCCAGTATTGAGTCATCAGGTATTAAGTGTACTCTCATCTTTTTATTCAGTTGTTATTATCAAGTGTGACTGAGTGCACTGAAATGTTTATTTTTGTGTCTTACTTTCCTGTTTTGCAGCTGGGATTTTTTATTATTATTTTTTGCTGTTTCTTCTCTCTCAAGCTCCCTCTGTATATATTAGACTTTTCAACATCTGCTCCTGGATCTTTTCATTTAATAGCATGATTGTGGGTCCTCTGGGAACATTTCCATTTTAACTTTACTGATTAAGATAATACTTCAGTTCTGCCTCTACACCTATTCGGTATTAAATAAAGCTAGAGTGACTAAAACTATTGTTCATCATTGGTGCATTAAGTGAAACTATATCAACCTACAGAATAATATTCTCCCATTTTCTGGGGAAAGTAGAATTCATAAAATGAAATACTGATGATTACTGTATGTATGTCATTTCGAAATAAAAGTCTGCTTCCATCATGGAAAAGAAATGACTCATATCTTTATTTATTTATTTTTAAATTTAAGACTGGTGCTAATAGGTCAGGCAGTGAGCACAACTGAAAAAGAAATAAAGCTGCACAGAGCAACTCAATAAAATGGTGCTCCTGGGCAGTGCTTAATTTCTCAAAAAGAAGGGGGAAATGCCAGGGCCAAGTCTGTCCGGCAGAAATCCTCTCTGATTTGAAATACCTCTCCCGCATCCCATATGTATGAAGACTCTCTTTCAGTTAAGCAATTGGGAAGGGAATGTACTCTGTACCTGTTCAAGGGCACTTTCTCCTAATACCGTATATACTCGACTTTAAGTCTAGTTTTTCAGCACATTTTTTGTGCTGAAAAAATGCCCCCTAGACTTATACGTGGGTCAGCGGCCCCCCAGGACCCCCGCCGCCACCGCAAGGGACCGCCAGGCACCCCCTCCACCCCCAGGACCCCTGCTGCCACCCCCAGACACCCCACCCCCACCCCCGTACCTGCACCCGCCACCGCCGAAGCCCCTCCCCCGTCGAAGCTGCGCCGCGCCGCAGGCCCCCCATGCCACCCCCATGCCACCCCCACGCTACCCCCAGACACCCCCAAGACACCCCCCGTCACCGTACCTGCTCCCGCCGCCGTAGCCCCACTTCGGAAGGGGAGGGGCACGAGCGATCCTCTTCCCGCCCGAACCTGCGCCTTTCGCGGCCGGCCGGCTGGCCGGCCGAGCTGGCTGGCTGGCTGGCGGGGGCCAGCTCGGAGCGCGGTGTCATCGCGCTGGGGGAGGGCGCACGGAGGCCCCCTCTCCGCCGCTCTCCACCAGACACCAGATCCAGGGGGGCGCCTGAAGTTTCCTTTCCCCCCCCGCCTCTCTCTCTATTTTTCTCCCGGGGGGGGCGGCATTTGCTTTCTTCCCTTCCTCCCTTCCGCCGGACGGTCCGTCCTTCCTCCCTTCCTCCCTTCCGCTCAAGCAGCGCCCAGGCAAGCGGGGACGGCGTTTGCTTTCCCTGGATCTAACGCCGTCCCCGCTTGCCCGGGCGCTGCTTGAGCGGAAGGGAGGAAGGGAGGAAGGACGAGCCGGATGGTCCGTCCTTCCTCCCTTCCTCCCTTCCACTCAAGCAGCACCCGGGCAAGCGGGGACGGCGTTAGATCCAGGGAAAGCAAACGCCGCCCCCCGCCGGAAGAAAAATAGAGAGAGAGGCGGGGGGGGGGAAGGAAACTTCAGGCGCCCCCCTGGATCGCTCGCCTTTGGCCGGATCGCTCGCCTTGGCACCGCGCAGACGGAGCCGCCGGTCCACCACGCGCCCTCTCCGCTGCGCTCCGCGAATCCACAAGAAGTGGGGCTTCGGCGGCGGGAGCAGGTACGGTGACGGGGGGTGTCTGGGGGTAGCGTGGGGGTGGCATGGGGGTGTCTGGGGGGGCTTCGGCGCGGCGCAGCTTCGGCGGGGGAGGGGCTTCGGCAGCGGCGGGTGCAGGTACGGGGGTGTGGGTGGGGTGTCTGGGGGTGGCGGCGGGAGTCTCCCCTCATACATTTCCCACCCTAGACTTATACTGGGGGGCAATAAGTTTTCCCAGTTTTGGGGGGTGAAATTAGGGGCCACGACTTAAATTAGGGTTAACTTGTACTTGAGTATATACGGGTAGCTCTTTGTACTTTTCAGGGTGGTGCTCTGGAATGGAAAATAGGTGGTAAGGCCAGGGTAATCCCTTGTATAATGAAGCTCCTTTGCATGAATACCACACATTGTGAACGTTCCTTTATTCCTGAAATGAGAGCTTTTGGCACTGATTCACATTTCAGTCACTAGTAAAAAACACACACACAAAAAAAACACCAGTCACACATTGCCTGAATGGCGGGAGCTACTTTGGCATAGTTACGTCCCATTCTGACACTGTGATTCCCATGAAAATTAAGATAATATATAAAAATCAGGTATTTTGGGGCTTCCAGGCAAAAGATTTTTCATGAGTGAAGTGCTCACACCTATGGGAAGGGCACATTGAACCCCCCATCCTGAAAGTGAAAACACCAGACAAACTCAAGTAAATGCTCAGTGAAGTTCATTAAATCAGTTACTTCACTGGGGTCTACCCTACACAAGCAAGTAAATACTTTGAACCAAGGCTCAGAGCCGCTCAATGCCCCAAGGGGTCAGGGGGTAGCAGGTAAGTAATTTGTTCCTTAGAGTATTATTCCCAAGGGGGTCAGATGGAGAGAATGAGTATCACATCTCCAATCATGAGCACAATGGGGTCTGACTGAAATCGGATTGGCTTGGAATAAGTTATTTCCTGATGTTTGGGGAAATAGCTTGGAATATTAACAGCCAATCAGAGGAGAACCAGGGGAGGCAGGTTTGCCTATCACTAGAAATAGTTTCTACATGGTCTATGTACTTCACAAAGCAAAACAATAATCCCAAGGTTTACAACTTTACACAACAGATCTAAGCAACCCAGATTTGCATATTCCATCCTTCTCGCTTAGCCCCATTCTCTTCCGTCAAAAGTTTTGTAAGGGCTCACTTGTATATCCATCCTCCTATTCTATGTAAGACTGATCAGAAGAGGACTTGCCTACACCTCACAACACAGCAGCATACACACTCTGTTTCTTCACAATATCTTTATAAACAGATACTGTAAGAAAGGAAGACAATGGTCGTAGCATTTCCTGGACTGCACATAAACTCATACCAGATGCATGTACAGCAGGGATCAAAACCTTTATTCCTGTATTTTACTGTATAGTCCCAATCATTTTATTTATTTGAAATATTTGTATGCTTTCCCTCTGCCAAAACGGCTCCCAGAGCGGCTTACATATAATCAATTAAACAAGACAGTCTTTATGGTCTCTGAGCCCTTTTGCTCGAGACGATCAGCCTCTAGAAGTCCAGCAAAGAATGGTGATGGCACCAGGTTTCTTCAGCCTTCTATGCTTCTTGTGCCTGTCCTCTTATTAGAAACAAATCTCTCCTCTATCCAAAACTCCGCTATCAATATCATTCATTGCTCCAAACTCTCATACGGTATGACACTTCTCCTCAAAGCACTTCCCTGTTTTCCCCTTTCATATCCAGCATGAATGCTTCGTCCTTATTTTATAATGTCCTTTATTATTTGGTCCCAGTTTCTCATTATATTCTTGCCTGCAAATTGCAATCTCCAAATTTACTTTCCTCTGCCTCCTGCTCTCTATCATGACTTCATTACCTTGCTGTTCCCTGTGTATGGAACTACATCCTTGAACATGTATATGGTGCCACTTCTGTCTCTTCCTTTCAATTCATCCTTAAAATAATATACCAGAAATTATAGTGTGAGGTACCAGTGCAGTGGGGCAGGGGTAAAGGAAGGCAGTAATGAACCACCTGAATGAAGTTCCTAATGCTAAACCAATTCAACTAATTTGTTAGAGTACTTTACAAAGATTCCATGTTCAATGTAGCTGCAGAGCAGGGGTGGACAACTTGTGGCCCGCCAGATATTTTAGCTACAAGTCCCATTATCCCTATGCTAGCTAGGCCTGATAGGAGTTGTAGGCCAAAACATCTGGAGGGCCCCAATTACCCACCCCTGCTGTAGAGTCATCCAGAAGTCTTCCTCACTGGCAAAGAGCAGGGATACTCTGGAGACATTGTATTCTGTTCCTGACTCCCAGCTGAGCAGGAGCACAACAGGAGAGAGGCTCCAGCTGTTTCTGGGACTGTGATAAGCGGGCAGGCTCCCAGAGAGCGAGCGAACAGAGGGAGAGCAAACAGGAGTTTGGCAGCGGAGTTCAGCAGAGGATGTCAAGGGGGAGGTCCCTAAGAAATTTTCTAGGAAGACAGAAACATAAAGGGAACAGAGCACTATGGAAGGAAAGGACTCAGCAGTGGTGGTGACCTGCAAGGGGTGTGCAATGTTTGTTTTCCTGCCGGAGATCGACATGGCCTACACGTGCAACAAGTGCAAGCTGGTCACGCTGTTGGAAGAAAAGGTCAGAGGACTGGAGCAGCAAGTGTCAACCCTCAGGAGCATAAGAGAAAGCGAGGAGTTCTTAGACAGAACGGTGGATCTACAGCACCAAAGCACAGTACAGGAGCCAGAAGGGCAACTGCAGGATGCGGCGGAGTCGGAGACTGCAGAGGCAAGGGAAAATAACGCAGGGGGAACTCCCTGGAAAAGGGTGACTGTTAGGAGCAGAAGAACTACAAGACACTCTGCGCGTGTGGAAGCAGTGGAGCTATGGAACCGCTTCCAGGTACTTGAGGATGAAAGCAGAGGACAGCCTGCAGAGGACGGATTACCGGGCACCCAACGTGACAGCGAGCAAGAGGCTGAGGGTCATTCAAGTGGAGGCAATCAAACCAAGGCCTACAGCAAGAGGAAGAGAAGAGTATTCGTAGTGGGAGACTCTCTCCTGCGGGGGATCGAAGCCAAAGTATGTCGCGAAGACCCATGGACAGGTGTGCTGTCTCCCCGGGGCACTGATTAAGGATGTGTCAGAGCAGCTGCCGAGGCTTATGCAGCCCACCGACACATACCCCTTTCTTCTCTTCCACGTGGGTACAAATGATACTGCCAAGCGGAGTTACAAAGAAATCATGGCAGACTTTGAAGAGCTGGGAAGGGAACTCAAGAACTTCGGGGCCCAGATAGTTTTCTCATCCATCCTTCCAGTACTTGGAAGAGGCATAGAAAGGGAAAGAAAAATACTCCGAGTGAATGACTGGCTACGAAGGTGGAGCCGACGTGAGGGATTTGGATTCTGGGACCACGGGCTACACTTCCTGGAAGATGGACTGCTGGCAAAGGATGGGTTGCACCTCACAAGGACTGGGAAGAATGTGTTTGGTCACAGCATGAGGAACTTAATCAGGAGGGCTTTAAACTGAATCCAACAGGGGAGGGAGACATAAACCCGGGGGTACCAATGGAAGAAGGCCTCTATGCCACAATGGAGAGAACAGCTCCAGCGGTGCCCATTGATAGTCTACCACAAAATGTAGGGGGAAAGTCGGACTATAAAGCACATAGTCTTCGATGTCTCTATACTAATGCCCAGAGTATGGGCAACAAACAAGACGAACTTGAACTCTTGATACATGAGGGCAAGTACGACTTGATAGGGATAACTGAAACCTGGTGGGATGACTCCCATGACTGGAATACAGCAATTGAAGGGTATAACTTGTTCAAAAGGAACAGAAGCAACAGAAAGGGAGGTGGAGTTGCACTGTATGTTAAAAATACGTATCTCTGCACAGAGATACAGGAAGAGGAGCTTGGCAGCCCCATTGAGAGCATCTGGGTTAAAATAAAGGGGGCAAAGAATAAAACGAACATGGCGGTTGGAGTCTACTACCGACCACCCAATCAAGGAGAAGACGAGGATGGAACTTTTGAAAAGCAAATTGCCATTGTTTCAAGGAGGCACGATGTGGTAGTAATGGGTGACTTCAATTTCCCTGATATCTGTTGGGAGACTTATTCAGCCAAACATGGCCCCTCCAAGAAATTCCTGAGCTGTGCTGCTGATAACTTCCTCCTACAGAAAGTGGAGGAAGGGACTAGAGGATCGGCTATCCTTGACCTGATTCTAACCAACAGAGACGAGTTAGTGGATAAAGTGGCAGTTTCGGGAACTCTGGGGGAAAGTGACCATGTTATACTTGAGTTCTTGATTGCAACGGAAGCAAAAGCTGAGTGTAGCCAAACACGTACCCTGGATTTTAGGAAAGCCAATTTTAACAAACTCAGAACAATGATTAGTAAGATCCCATGGCAAGCAACTCTCATGAGAAAGGGAGCCCAGGAGGGGTGGGAGTTTTTTTAAAAAAGGAAATTTTAAAGGCACAATTGCAAACAATTCCCAAAAGGAAAAAAGGCAGAGGGCAGCAGAAGAAGCCAATGTGGCTTCACAATAAACTCAAAGATGACCTGAAAACAAAAAAGGACACGTATAGGAAGTGGAAGGAAGGACAGGCTACAAGGGAAGAGTACAGGCAGGTAGCACAGAACTGCAGGAATAGTGTCAGGAAGGCTAAAGCTGAGAATGAGCTAAGGTTAGCGAGGAATGCTAAAAGCAACAAAAAAGCTTTCTTCAGATACATGCACAGTAAAAGACAGAAGAAAGAACTGGTGGTTCAACTACGCAATGAGGATGGCAAATTGATAACAGAAGACAAAGAAAAGGCAGAAGTGTTCAATTCCTACTTTGGCTCAGTCTTCTCCCAAAAGAGGGTCTATGACCCCCCTGGCAAACCTGAAGTGCAGACTGAAGGGGCAGGATTGCAGCTTGAGATTGATAGGCAAATGGTCAAGGAGCACCTGATTACTCTGAACGAGTTTAAATCTCCAGGGCCTGATGAGCTGCATCCTAGAGTAATAAAGGAACTGGCAGAAGAACTCTCAGAACCACTGTCTATTATCTTTGAGAAATCATGGAGGACAGGTGAAGTGCCAGACGACTGGAGGAGGGCAAATGTTGTTCCCATCTTCAAAAAGGGCAAGAAGGAGGAACCTGGGAACTATAGGCCAGTCAGTCTGACATCAATCCCCGGGAAGATTTTGGAGCAGATTATAAAGAAGTCAGTCTGCAAGCACCTTGAAAACAATGCAGTGATTACTAGAAGCCAGCATGGATTTGTCAAGAACAAATCCTGTCTGACTAATCTGATCTCATCGGGTAACCTCCCTTGTGGACTGTGGGAATGCTGTGGACATTATATATCTGGACTTCAGCAAAGCTTTCGACAAAGTGCCTCATGATATCCTGATTAGTAAGCTAGCTAAGAGTGGGCTAGATGGAACAACTATCAGGTGGATCCACAATTGGCTACAGAATCGGACTCAAAGAGTGCTTATCAATGGTTCCTTCTCAAACTGGGGAGAGGTAACGAGCGGGGTACCACAGGGCTTGGTCCTGGGCCCGGTGCTCTTCAACATTTTTATTAATGACTTGGATGAGGAGGTACAGGGAATGCTTATCAAATTTGCAGATGACACAAAGTTGGGTGGAACAGCTAATACTCTGGAAGACGGAAACAAAATTCAAAGTGACCTCGATAGGCTGGAGCGCTGGGCCGAAAACAACAGAATTAAATTTAATAGGGATAAATGCCAAGTGCTGCACCTAGGGAGAGGAAACCAAATGCAGAGTTACAGAATGGGGGACACTTGGCTCAACAATACTACAAGTGAGAAGGATCTTGAAATTGTGGTAGATCACAAACTGAATATGAGCCAGCAATGCGATGTGGCTGCAAAGAAGGCAAATGCTTTTTTGGGCTGTATTAATAGAAGTATAGCTTCCAAATCACGGGAAGTGATAATTCCCCTTTACTCGGCACTGGTTAGGCCTCATCTTGAGTACTGCGTCCAGTTCTGGGCACCTCACTTTAAGAAGGACATAGACAAACTGGAGAGGGTTCAGAGGAGGGCAACAAGGATGATAAAGGGACTGGAAACAAGGCCCTATGAGGAGAGACTGAAAGAACTGGGCATGTTTAGCCTTCAGAAGAGGAGACTGAGGGGAGATATGATCTCACTCTTCCAGTATTTGAAGGGATGTCACACAGAGGAGGGCAAGGATCTCTTCTCGATCATCCCAGTTTGCAGGACACGGAATAATGGGCTCAAGTTACAGGAACCTAGATTCCACCTAAACATCAGGAAAAATTTCCTGACTGTCAGAGCAATAAGACAATGGAATCAACTACCTAGGGAGGTCGTGGGCTCTCCCACTCTGGAGGCATTCAAGGTGCAGCTGGACAGACATCTGTCAGAGATGCTTTGACCTGGATTCCTGCATTGAGCAGGAGGTTGGACTCGATGGCCTTGTAGGCCCCTTCCAACTCTACTTTTCTATGATTCTATGATTCTATGATTCTATTTATTGCATTTCTATGCTGCCCATCAGGCAAAGCTCTCTAGGTGGTGTGTGTGTGTGTGTGTGTGTTTCACTGGGGGGGGAACACTACACTTGAGCCATCTCTCCTCTCTCAGCTACAATGTGCAAATCATATTTGGGTAAAGAGTGTATCACTTTTTTGGTGATAAATGAGAAGTTTCTGAAAGTTTTCTGGAGCTAGCCATCTTTGTTATCATGACCTTGGTCTTTATCAGTTAATTGGAGCCATTCTGCTATAACTTACTCGTCCGAGACAGCATCTCATTATATCTGGCAATTAGTTGTAACACCTAGTAAAAGCTTTCCCATCTCGGAGAAAAATGGATTTCTTCCATAAAATGTTTCTTTTCTTAAGGAGCTAAAACTTAATTTAGGCAAGCAGGCTGCCAATGAGTAACATGGGCACTGGGTAGAGTGAAGGGATGGCTGAAATGACGGAGGATACTCAGAGAGTGTGCATACCAACAATGTCATGACAACTGGATAGAATGGCAAGGTTCTGGATAGGGGAAAAAGGCAGTTATGAAGAGTAGATCATGGTGAGTACTAGTGGTATCCCACCCAAATCCCATACTGGCTTCCCTATTGTTCTACTCTCTATTCTCTGCCTCCTTGTTGTTTCATCTCCCCTTCTGAGTGTAGGGAAGTTATGCAAAAACATATTGCTACCAGTTACCAGCTGCATATTGGAGGTAGAGTTTGTAAAGTAGGGATTCACAATGCCCTCCTCCATGTTTGCCAGACTTTTGAACAGAAATGGAGATGGGGGGGGGGAGGGATTCTGAAACATTCCAGGGAAGGAGCAGAGGCTCGGTTGGGGTTACTTATTTTATGAGGGTGCCCAAGGGCTGGCATCTTTATTTTCCCTTGCTGCTTCTTTACATTTAAAATATAGCTATAGCTTGGCAGCAAGAGTGTCCAGCAGTGCAGATGCACACTCAGGAAATAGGGCTGCTAAAGCATTTGGGAACATCACTATGTGATGATGTAGTCCCATTACCAGGGGACTTTATAGAAAAAAGATGGCTGCCCTAGGTTAAAGCATTTGAGGAAAGAAGCTGTCTGAGTAGCAGCAGCAGCTGTCTAGAGGGGAAAGCACAATTATTGAATGCAATCCAGTTTCCAAATATTGGGAGGGAAGACGGAAGAGCCATGTGAGTTGGGTTTGGAAGCCATTAGCTGCCTGCTTAAGAATTTTTCGAACTGTTTTCTTTAGAAAACTGTGTTAGGGATATTTGGAATGTGGCTCAGCTTTGAGAGAGGTCTGCCTGACGAAGGCCTGACCTACATCCTTGTAGGGATAGATGACTCTGTAAATTTCAGTTTCTCAGTGCAAAATTAGGTAAGATGATGATGGTGGTGGTGGTGGTGGTGGTGGTGATGATTTACAGTATTTGTATACTCTCCACATCAAGCAGATTCTGGAGCAGTGAACAATAAAAAGACAAAAACAGATAAAAGAAACAAAAACAATTCATTGAAAACAAGCTAAAATTACAATGGTGGTTGGACAACAGAGAAGGCTTCCTGGAACAAGGTCTTCAGCAGGTGCTGAAAGCAGCACAATGTCAGAGCCTGCCTGATCTCCAGAGGCAGGGAGTTCCACAGAAATGGAGCCGCCACACTGAAGGCCCTTCTCCTGGTAGACTCTAATCAGGCCAAAGTTCCATGAGGAACCACCAGGAGCATGCCATCTGAAGATCTCAGTGACCGGGCAGGTTGGTATGGGAGGAGGCGCTCTCTCAGGTAACCTGGTCCCAAGTTGTTTTGGGTTTTGTACACAAGTACCAGAACCTTTAACCTGACCCAGTAGCAAATAGGCAGCCAGTGCAGTTCCTTCAGCAATGGAGTTTCATAGATTTCATAGATCATAGAGTTGGAAGGAGCCTACAAGGCCATCAAGTCCAACCCCCTGCTCAATGCAGGAAACTAGAGGAGGGGTCTCCCATCCAAGTAATAACCAGGCCTGACCCTGCTTAGCTTTCCATGCTCAGACAAGCTGAGCCAGCGTAAGCCACAGGCCTCAGTTGCATGCTGAAAGGGGGCAACTCCTGACAACAGCCAAGCTGCTGCATTCTGCACTAACTCCAGCTTCCGGAGCAGCCTCAAGGGCAGCCCCACATAGAGTGCATTGCATTAATCCAGCCTTGAGGTTACTAGTGCCTGTATCACTGTGGCCAAGCTATCCCTGCCCAAGAGATGCCTTAGCTGGCAAACCAATCAAAGATGGTAAAAGACTCTCTAAGCCGCCATAGTCACTTGGGACTCCAGCAACAATGATGGATCTAGGAGTACCCCCAGACTACGAACCTGATCTTTCAAAGGGAGTGCAGCCCCACCCAGAACAGGCAATGAGCCTATCTCCCAGACTCAGGAACCACTTACTCACAGGGCTTCCATCTTGCCAGGATTCAGGCTCAGTTTATTGGCCCTCATCCAGCCCATCGCTGAGTTCAGGTAGGTTGGTATAAGAGTTCTTGATTCAGTTGTCACGGGGATATAGAGCTGTGTGTTATCAGAGTGTACTGATGGCACTTGGCTCCAAATCCCCTAATGACTGCTCTCAGCGGCTTCATATAGATGTTAAACAACATTGGGGACAAGATGGTACTTTGTGGAACCCCATAGCGCAGTTGCCAAGGGTCCGAGGAATAGTCACCCAATCTTACTCTCTGAAATCAACCCTGCAGGTAGGACCGAAACCACTGTAACACAGTGCCTCCAATACCCAACCCACGGAGTCGATCCAGGAGGACACCATGGTCAATATTATCAAAAGCCGCTGTGAGAATTAACAGGGTTACATTTCAGTTTCTCAGTGCAAAATTTGGTACGTTTGCATTCAAATGCAAACTGAATGAATTTCTGCCCCATCCCTACGTCCCCGTGACATTACTAAATCAAGCCTGGGGGTAGGGAAGGGGAAGGGGAGTGTTACTGGAAACTTTAGATAGTCTGAGGCCTTCTTCTTGAATGCTGGCTTATTTATTTATTTTTATTACATTTATATCCTGCCTTTATGCCAAAAATGGTGCTCAAGGCAGCTACTGATGGAAGACTGGAAAAATCACTAGGTTGAAAAGTGGATCACCCTTCAGGGAAGACTCAACAAGCTGACCATCCATTTTTCATGTGCCAGGAGCATAAATGGGGAAATTTGCCTGCAGAGAGAAAGCAACAAGGGCAGGATAACTTAAATGGAACTGTCTCTTTGCTAAATTATTGAAGAGCAAGATGAAATCTCAGCTCTGCCGTAGTTTTTAAAGGTCCATAATGTAACCCCCAACTCTGAAGTACCTTCCAGGGATGGGGACTCGGACTCGAGGACTCGACTCGTGAGTCGGACTGAGTCCCCCCTCTGACTCGAGTCTGACTCGAGTCCCAATATTTTTAATGGGACTCGAGACTCGACTCGGTCGGGACTCGAGACCAAGGACTCGTCAACATCCCTGGGCTGTTGACGAGTCTTCTGGCTGTGCCAGAAGGAGCGCGATCACCGGTGAAGAGCGCATGGAAGCGAGGTGCGCCGCTGCTCGGCCACTATGGACAGCTACCAGGATCCAGGAGCACAGCCCCAACGATGTGTTGAGATTTATTTTGACTGATGTGTTGTTGTGGGGGGTTAGGGTTAGGGTCAGACATTTTGGGTTTGGCTGCCTCTGCCTGCCTGTTTGGGGTTCCCAGTCTCCTCTGCCTGGCCTGGTCTCTTCTTAACCAGCTCCACAGTTTGAATTGTCCAAGACAAAGGCCTCTGCCTGCCTGCTTTGGGGTTCCCTGCCTCCTCTGCCTGCCTGGTTATTTTGGGTTTGTCTGCCTGGTCTGTTCTTGCCAAAATCAGTTGCAGAGTTTTGAAATAAAAAGGCACACTTGTGCCTAGAATTTATTTAAGCCACACATCTAAAGTAGCCTTATTTTGTTGGGGGGAAACCCCATTGATTTTAATAGGGACTCGTGGAGTAAGCTTTGGGAGTGACTCGGGACTCGGGACTCAGGACTCGTGAGTCACCATTTTGGACCAAGGACTCGGACTCGGACTCGAGACTCGGGTCCAAAGACTCGTGACTCGACTCATGACTCGAGACCAAGGACTCTTCAACATCCCTGGTACCTTCCAGACTGGCTGACCTGGTATTCAGAAGGCAAAAGCACTGAGGCATCTGAGCTGCCATCTGGATTGGATTGCTGTAACTAAAAGAAACAGCACATGCAGACTGGAACATCATTCTAAGGTCGTTCTCTTTTGCTTAACATGTTGAAATAAATATATGGTTTTTATTATAGATACGTGAATGGCGTGGAAAATCACCTAGTCAAAATGGGTTCCTGATTTTTCTGGGTTGGGGTTCAGGCCAGTGAGAAACTCCCTTACAATTTATGAATTGACCTTTGAGTGGCCCAATAATTACATCTGCATATGGACAGCACCTGGGAGACACTCTCCTGGATGGAGAAGGTAAAATCATTGGGACTATTTATGAGTAAATTTGTATAACTGTATCTTTACCATAAAAATATTAATCAAAACTGGGATATTTAAATATATCATCCCAAAAATCATTACTGCACAGACTAGACATATCCTATCAAAATATGAAGCACACCCTGGCCTCTATCACTGGTCATGGCACCAAAGGCCACCATAGTTGCACCTCCTGTCTCAATGGAAGAACATCATGGTCCCATCCACCAGCCAGAAAAGAAGCAACTGTAGGGAGCTTGCTTGAACATCTTCAATTTATGGTTCTGGGACTGCAGAACCAAAGATCTATAAGATTTTCTCCCAGCTGCACCTCCCAAAACCCAACCAATAACAATAAGGCCATAAACAAAAACAGACATTTAGGTAGTGCCCCTATTTAAATGGAAGCTCTTCTAACTGAACAGGATATTTTTTATCTGACTCTACTTCTGTAATTCCACTTTTATATCTTGAATGAATTTGTTGTAATTTAAACAGCTTGCTTATCATCTAGGACAGGGCTATTATTAGATTTGTATTATTGTTATTTTATTTTCTGAAGCATTAAAAATGCATTACTTATTGTTGTTAAACTTGTTTTTAACCTGCTTCATTGTGTGAACCATCCTGAAAACTTGTAATTGTATGTATTTATTCATTGTATGTATCATATGTATTTATTTATTCATACATAAATAAGCTGGTCAAACTTACTCAGCTATATATCTGAAAATATTCCTCTAACAGTGATACATTTAAAGCCAATACCACAGATTTTTCTTTTTTAACTTTATATTTATTTATTATATTCATACCCCACCATTTTTCCTGCAAGGAACCCAAGGTGGCTTACATAATCCTCCTCCTCTCCATTTTATCCTCACAACAACCCTGTGAGGTAGGTTAGGCCAGATAGTGCACTATATATCCCTACTAATTTTTAAAACCTAAGGATACTAATGGATTTTCCATTATGTCATGCACATACAATGATAATAAAACAAAATATACTTGTCTATGTATTGAGATTTCCAAATATATGAAATGCTGTCATAACCTGAAATAAATAAGGCTATTCTATCTGATCAAATGCTTTGGCAGCATCAAAAAAAAAAGAAAAGGCAACACTGAAGCTTGTTTTTTGAGGTGGCAGGGAGTGGCAATGTTTACATTGTTAACAGTAACTGCACCTTTCATATTAGTCATCATCATTCTTCTATGATAACATCAGTTGGTTAGGAGTTAATATATTCCTCAATACGACTGTTTAATTTTGTAGATAGATTAACAGTCAACATTTTATAATCCAAATTCAATTTAAAAAATACTCTTTACATTTCAGTATTTGTAAGACCTTTTCCTTTTTTTCGGAATGATTTTAGTTTCATTCTATGACTTCAGAATAACTTTGTGAGTAATACAATAGTTAATAATATCAACAGAACATGGTGTAGTCTTTGATTCAAGACTTGATAACATTCAGCCATAAAATCCAGGAACTTTATTTACCGTATATACTCGACTTTAAGTCGGCCCTAACATAAGTCGAGGCCCCTAATTTCACCCCCCAAAACTGGGAAAATTATTGCCCCCAGTATAAGTCTAGGGTGGGAAATGTACGAGGGGAGACTCCCGCCGCCACCCCCAGACACCCCCCACCCCCGTACCTGCACCCACTGCCGCCGAAGCCCCGCCACTGCCAAAGCCCCCCCAGGACCCCTGCCGCCACCCCCAGACACCCCACGCCACCCCCAAACACCCCCACACCACCCCAGACACCCCACCCACACCCCCGTACCTGCACCCGCCGCTGCCGAAGCCCCTCCCCCGCAGCAGCCGCGCCGCGCCGCAGCCCCCCAGACACCCTCATGCCACCCCCACGCCACCCCAGCCCTCCACCCCCAGGACCCCTGCCACCACCCCCAGACACCCCACCCCCACCCCCGTACCTGCACCCGCCGCCGCCGAAGCCCCTCCCCCGTCGAAGCCGCGCCACGCCGCAGCCCCCCCAGACACCCCCATGCCACCCCCACGCTACCCCCAGACACCCCCCAGACACCCCCTGCTCCCGCCGCCGAAGCCCCACTTCGGAAGGGGAGGGGCGCGAGCGATCCTCTTCCCGCCCGAACCTGCGTTTGAATCGCGGAGGCCCCTTGAGAAATCCCGAGGAAAGCGCCTTTCGCGGCCGGCCGGCCGGGCGAGCTGGCTGGCTGGCTGGCGGGGGCCAGCTCGGAGCGCGGTGCCATCGCGCTGGGGGAGGGCGCACAGAGGGCCCCCTCTCCGCCGCTCTCCACCAGACTCCCACCCCAGGGCCTGACGTCAAGGAAGGAGGAGAGTGAAAGAAAGGGAGCCAGGCAGGCAGGGAGGGAGGAGGAGGAAGAGCGCCGAGGAGAAGCCCGCACGCCGGAGCAGCGAACGCGTCGGATTCGCGGAGCGCAGCGGAGAGGGCGCGTGGTGGACCGGCGGCTCCGTCTGCGCGGCGCCGAGGTGAGCGATCCGGCCAAAGGCGAGCGATCCAGGGGGGCGCCTGAAGTTTCCTTCCCCCCCCCGCCTCTCTCTCTATTTTTCTTCCGGTGGGGGGCGGCGTTTGCTTTCCCTGGATCTAACGCCGTCCCCGCTTGCCCGGGCGCTGCTTGAGCGGAAGGGAGGAAGGGAGGAAGGACGAGCCGCAGAGCCAGGCGCGCTGCTGGACCCCCGCACTATGTTTTTGGCTAAACAGCCCTGTTGCCCTGGTTTCCCCAAGCGCGCCGGAGCAGGGTCCCGTCGTGTCACTTCCACCGCGCCGGAAGTGACACAATGGGACCAGCGCGGGTGGCTCTCTGCGGAGCACGAGGAGCCAGGTAGGCCCGCGCTCACCGCGGAGAGCCCACGCAGGCACGAGCGGGCCGAGTTCTGGCCTCACTCGTGCCCGTGTGGGCAAAAGTTACATCCCTAGGGGGGGCATTTGAGAGTTTCATTTTCACCCAATAGAGTTAAGTTTCATTTCTCCAGTTTGAGGTCACATGATTGTAACCTTCTAGGTCTGGGGGGAAGGGTATATAAAGAGTGGATCTGAAGCTGCAGGGTGTGGCAGACTGAGAGAGTGAAATTGGAGAGAGAGAGAAGCTGCAGAAAGTGAAGCAGACAGAGAAGCAGGGTCTGGATTTCACTGAAGAATGCAGAACAGCTAGAAGAAAGGCTGGGGAAAGGAATCTCTTAACTGAAGCATACAGGTGACAGTGTAACTAGGTTAGAGAACCTTGCGTTATTTTTCCTTTTATTTCCACTATACTTGCTTTTTGTAATCTTACAGCTCTATTTGTGTAATTACCCTAAGTTAATGTGATTCTACTTTACCAATAATTACTCCAGTAAACAGTTATTGTTAAAATTCAGTTGTTGGAGTGTCTTTTGCATCCACGCATAAGGCCTAATCCCACGTTACTGGGAACAGGAGGTAAAAAGGCAGAGAACTGACATCCTGATACAGGAGGGGCTCTTAAAGAGGCAGATATCTTTAAGCAGCTGATCAAGGTGTCCTGGTACAGGTGGAACCTTGACAGCTACCTCCAGTATCTGAGGCAGTATGCCTATGTACACCAGTTCCTTGGGTACATAGGTGGGGGGGTTGCTGTTGCACTCATGTCCTGCTTGTGGGATCCCAGGGGCAACTGGATTTATTTATTTATTTATTTAATACATTTTTATACTGCCCAATATCCGAAGCTCTCTGGGCTGCAACAACAGTTAAAACCATAAAATACAATAAAATATAAATATAAGATTTAAAACTACAGATTAAAAACAACAACAAAGCTAGCAGCAGCAGCAGTTCAAATTACAATAACAGAGTTAAAACAAATACAAGATTAAAATGATTTAAATGCCTGGGAGAATAGAAAGGTCTTCACCTGGTGCCAGAAAGAGTACAATGTAGGCGCCAGGCAAGCATCTTTGGGGAGCTCATTCCACAACTGGAGTGGGGTGCCACAACAGAAAAGGTCCCTCCTCCTGTTGGCCACCTGCCTCACTTCCTTTGGCAGGGGCTCTCGGAGAAGGACCGCTGAAGAAGATCTTAGTGTCTGGGCAGGTACATATGGGAGGAGACGATCCTTCAGATACCCTGGTCCCAAATCCAACACATGGAGGGTGTCAGGTTGAAGAAGGCTGACTTAAGTAGGCTTTTAAAAAGGCCATAAAGACTGACCTCTTCCGACAGGCCTACCCAGTGGAATTTTAAGAGTTTTTAGGATACTTTTAAAGGTTTTTAAGAATATTTTAATAATATTTACTATGTTTTTAACTAGTTATGTATTTTATAATATTTACGGTTGTTCCCCGCCTTGATCTGAGTGGAGAGGCGGGTAAGAAATAAGATGATGGTGGTGGTGATGATGATGATGATGATGATGATGATGATGATGATGATGGGAGCTGGCTCTACAATAATGATAGTAATACTGATACAAAATAAAATCCTTTGATATACAATGGTCCGGGGATGCAGATCCTCAGTGATTTCACTAAAATGGCATGCTTTCTAATGGCATGGGCCTTTGTAGTTTGTGTAGGAGACTAAAAAAAAAAAAAAGACTGCATGCTTGATCTCTCAGTTAATGCAACAACAACAACAGTGTAATATGGCCATACAATCAAAGACATCATAGTTATTACTGTTGGTATACCAATAATAATTACTACAGTCAGGCAAATGATTTTAACTACAAGAACAGAAGGAATAACAGGCAGCATTGTACTACACAGAAGCCAAGGACTCTATACACAAGAACCACCATTTCATTTAGCTGAATTGCTTCACAGTACATACAAAATATTAATGTACTCAGATGTCCAGATAAACAACAGTGGTGTTTACATGGTGTTACAGTGGCAGAGATCTGCATGGGGGGGGGGGGATAGACAATGAATTTGGATAATTATGAAGTTTGGGTAACTAAACCTTGGATAAATGAAAGTTAAGATATATTTGCAATATGACTGTTCTCCAAATCCAGTGAGTCCACAGCTATCTCAACTAGATCTGGCCCTTTAAAACTCAGACTCCATAGCTGCTTTTGAAGCAAGGTTAAAATACAAATAAGTGACTGATAAGAATACAGCTACAGCCAAATAGAGCACAGGATGCTTTATTTTTCAGATTGACCTTTACAGGTTTTTGAGCCCAGAGCCCTGCAGACTTCCCATCAGAGTTGTTTTTTATTGCAGTGCTCTGTTTCTCAGACCCATGGAAACTTTAGATAAATGTATACCATCATCGACGCTGACACAGTATCTTCTTTCACTCCAAGGACTGAGAGAAATGTTCAAATGCTACAGAAATGTGTAGACAAGAGGGCACAAACCAAGGATTGGGGGGGGGGGGACAGATGTGAACTCATACATGTTCTATGTCTTAGAATAAAGCATTGAATGTTAAGTAATAGCTAATGGAGCCTAATTGCTATTAGAAAGGAAGTAATTCGAAACTATCCACTCTTACTTTATTATACAAATCAGGATCACTCGGTGGAGGGAAACAACAACAAGAACTACAACATTTATATAGCTTTTCTCAGTGTTCAGTCACTCAGTAATTCTTATCACAAATCTGTCAGGTAGGCCAGTTCTATCTTCATTTTATAGAAAGGGGGTGCTGAAGGTAAATATAGTAACTTGCCTAGGGGCAACTAGTAAATACATGGCAGATAGAGAGCTTTTCTACATGAGACTGTTAATTGGCTGTTCATCCGCTGCATCTGCTTTCAGTTTTGTCGCAGAATTGATATTGGAGCACTACAGGAGTGTTTCCTCTCCTGCTTTTCTGCTACATAACCTCTAGGTGGCACTATGGTATAGCAGAATAGCACAAATACACAAGAGGAAATCACACTTTCTTTTGCTTTCACAATTAAATGATGCCTTTTCCCTGCTCTTAAAAACACTCACCAAAAGTGCTCTTTAGATGCAGAAGTGAAACTGGAGGGTCACGATGTCATCTAAAGAACCTGGGAAAATTTGATCCAAAGACTTCCTGGTTCACAGCCCTTCTTGTCCATTATGCTACACTACCACTATCTTGCCAGGTTTTAAAGAAATATATTTTCTGATAGTATTCTGTTGCTTCTACAATTCTCCAGCATGCACCCTAGAAGGTAGAGTAGCCACTAGTGCATTGCCAAAAAAGAGGAAATGCATCTTCCAAACCAGGACAAAATAGAAAAGAGATGTGCATAAAATTTGCATATGCTACATGTATAGATGTAAATTTAGAAATAATTACTATCATTGAAATAGAAATACAATACGTTTGTCCATGTTGGAAATGACTATGACCAGGTGACCTGTGTGCCTGTTCAGTCTGCTATCCAGGTGCTAACCGATGGACAACTGCTCTCCCTTCTTAGAGTTCTTTATCTTTAAACCAGAGTTGGACCGA
Source organism: Shinisaurus crocodilurus (assembly GCA_021292165.1). Classification (NCBI taxonomy): domain Eukaryota; kingdom Metazoa; phylum Chordata; class Lepidosauria; order Squamata; family Shinisauridae; genus Shinisaurus; species Shinisaurus crocodilurus. Next base: position 175,198,440 of record CM037880.1, on the reverse strand, counting down.
CAGCCCTTCAAAGAGAGATCTGTAAAGTAGTAGGACACATGGCCTCCCTACCAGAAGGTCCTGCAACCTAGTCAATCTCCAGCAAAAACAGCAACTTTGTTTGTTTGTTTGTTACATTTATATCCTGCCTTTCCTCCAAGGAGCCCAAAGCAGCATACACGATCCTCCTCCTCTCTGTTTAATCCTCACAACTACCTGGTGAAGTAGGTTAGGCTGAGAGTCAGTGACTGACCCAAAGTCACCCAGTGAGCTTCATGAGGACTAGAACCCAGGTTTCCTTAGTCCCAGTCCAACACTCTAACCACTATGTCACGATTTACCATCATTGTTTTCTGATTAGGAATAAACCAATATAGCATAGGAGAAATAGCACAGACAGAAATGTACTATTTTGAAGAGAGTTTACCCCCCCCCTTTTTTAATGTTTAGCACATCATTTTCTTTTCTTTTTCCTTTACTGTAGCAGCCTTTAAAACTAGCTAACTGTGCACAAGAAGCATGTTCCCTACATAGATTGCTGCTTTCTATGCCTATTACTGGAAACTCGTTTCAGATCAACACAAGTCTTTTTTGACAGTTTTGCATGATTTGAAACAAGACTTTCATAAAACTAGGCAAAAAGCTGAGATGTCTCCTGTCAAATCTTTCAGTTACATATCTGTTCTGGGTTAGTATTACCATAGCATAGTCTTCATTTAAAAGACTACTCACTGCTGCCTAAGGGCAGCCAGCAGAAGGTTGTGCACAAGAGAACCGAAATTCACCTGGCAAAGTTTCATTACTAAGTGTAGGCAATGTAGATATGCTGGCAATGCACTGTGACATATAACAGGAAGTTTCTCATGTTCATATACATTTTAAATTTATTCTTATTCATTTATTATTACATTCCCACCTTTTTTCTTTCATGGAACCCAAGGCGGCATATATGAGCCTCCTCCTGCCCATTTTATCCTCATAACAACCCTGTGAGGTAGGTTAGGCTGAGAGTCGGTGACTGGCCCAAAGTCACCCAGTGAGTTTTTTGAGACTAGAACTCAGATCTCCTGGGTCCCAGTCCAACATTCTAACCACTAGCACACCGGCTTTTTAAATATTTATTACAATAGCATCTTAGTTCCTTAAAAATCAGAAAAAGTGGCATCGTACAACTTATTAGCCACTGTAAAAATAATTGATAGCTTTAACTAAGTACTGTACTTAAGAAAGAAATATTTGATGGCCTTGTTGATACCACTGAGAGAGTCTAACAACCCCCTCCCACATTAGATCTGCACACTAAATAATTCTGGATCTAGAATTGATTTGTTTGCCCCCATCGAGCCCATAATAGCCTCCAGGCACAAACTGAGAGAGGCCAACTGATTGATTGTAAACAAGAAACAAAGCGGGGTGTCATCAACTTGGTGGGTGTCAGCAGGCGCCATCAGACCATGTGATCTGTGAAGTGGACTTCTCTAGTGTTGCAGGATGCTGGCAGTTATGGGGCATCCAAATCGTTCACAAGACAAGCCAAGAATGCTCAGAAGAATGACATGATCGTGTTTTTCTGTGAGGTAGCAGGTCCTCTTAACTGGATGGAGAGTCTATTGCTGCATGGCCAAGCATTATAAGCAAAGTAATTATATTTTATTTCTTTTTATTTAAATAAAACCCAACATGTTCTACCAGTTTCTAAAAAGTATAGTAAATAATGTTAAACCTTACTCCTTAAAAAATTATAAAATGATTGTATTATACTCTGCTAGATCCTATTTTGGAAAACACTAGAGGGAATGGTGTTAGCATTTGAGGTATCCATCTCAATTAGACTGTAATATCTGATAACCCTTACAGAATGCTGTTCAATAGACACATTTCCATCGTCTTCAGTAGCATTGTTATACAAACACTGCAGTGAAAGGGAAAACATTGAATTGTCCCTTTCTTTCCCATTTTGTGGTCATAGTATGGCTACAGTTGGTTTAAAAATAAAATAAAATCATTATCCCAAATTGTCTTGAATAGGACAGCAACACTTCTTCTCACTACATTGTTTCCAAGCATGAATATACAGCCTCCTGGCATATTAAGAGAGATGGTAAATTCAGCTGTAGTATTCTGGGGGAGCCTGAAAGGAGAAATGAAGAAATTCAGACAATTTAACATTGACAGAAACAAAAATCGAAGATATCGCTGCTAAAATGAGCAGTTTAAAGGAATCAGGAGATTTCAGGCAGCCACATTGCAGCTAAACATTAAAGTACACCAGAAATAGCACTGGAGTAATTCCAGCTTAACAAAAGACCAGCTATATAAATGATATCATATTCTGAAATATATAAACTATTTTAGAACCTGACCCCAATACCTAAGAAACTCTGTGATGAAAATATATATTTCCTTCAGTCATAAAGATTCAAATAATCTTGAGAATTTGAATGGTTGCAATATTGTTTATTATTATTATTATTATTATTATTATTATTATTACAAGGTGGTCACATGTTTAAGGCAGAGAAATTGGTTTCTTTGCCATGTAACCTTTGGGATGATTCCACCCGTCTCCTCAAATAAGATCTGGGAATGTTTAGCCTGGAGCAGAGAAGACCCCGTGGTGGGGGGAAGACAAGGCTCTTGGAATACCAGAAGGGCTGCCACATAGAAGAAGGCAAAGACTTGTTCTCTGCTGCTCCAGAGGGAAGGACTAGGTCTAAGGGACTTAAGCTACAGGAGGGAAGATTGTAGTTGAACATTGGGAGAAATGGCTTACTGGGTAAGAGCAATTCAACCATGGAACTTAGAGGGGTGGGACTCTCCCTCTGGAGGTGTTCAAGCAGAGGCTACACAGCCATCAGTTGGGGATACTCTAGCACCTGATTTCTGGCATGGAGCAGAGGGGTTGACTAGGGGTTGATTTCTGGCATGGAGCAGAGGGGCCTCTAAAGAACCCTCCAATTTTATGTTTCTATGAGTCTAGGTCTCTGAAATGCAGGGCTGGCCAAGACATTTTGCTGCTTGAGGCAAAGGACAAGACAGCACTGCTCCTCCATCCCCCTCTATTCCAGATATGGAAGCTGTGGAGAAACGAGCCTTTGGGGGTACACACACACACCTCAGGTGTGAACCGGCTGGGGTGGGGTGTGCATAGTTAGCGTGTAGAGAAAAGAGGTTTTAGGGTTCCTGCATGCATGCATGCAGGAACAAACACACACACACACACACACGCCTCCTCATGAGTAAACCAGGTGGGGGCTGGGAAGAAGCAAAAGGTGCATGGAACATGAGATGTGGCCTGGCGTCTAGAGGTCTGGAGGAGCCAGGCTGAGGGCATTCATATGCATAGTTCAAGCCATGACTCAGGAGTTCCCTTCCCCCTGCCTGGCCAGTTCCCTCCCCCCTGCCTGGCCAGGTGAAGTTCAAATTGATTGGCTGAAGCAAGAAGGTTACAGAAAAGGGGAGGGGGAAGAGCTATTTCCCCACGTGTAGCCTTTGTTCTTGGTCTTAGTCTTTTGGGTGCTTGCCTGGCGGTTGGAGCCATGGCAGGCCAGCGAGGGGCCCAAGCCTTTAGGGCCCCCCCCTCAGGAACCGACCCCAGGCAGCCCCTGGTAAGATTAGCTGGTTGGAGGGCTCTAGAAAGGCAGGACTGTGCTGGATCTAACCCTTGAAGCAAACACCCTCAGGTAACAGGTGTATGCCTGAGAGATCTTAAAGAATCAGGTTTTCTTATTTTGCAGCTTTACTGTGTACCAAAGTGTCTCTCTATATTGTGTGCTTCTCTTATTTCCCTAATCTTGTTGTAAATTGCTACCAGAAATAAACCTTGTCTTGGTTTCACCCCAAATGGGTTTTGTAGTGCTCTGTGAGTTCAGTATCTAAATCCAGGTTACAGAAATATGAAGGTGAGTCCCTAAACAGAGATCCAAGTAGGATTGCAGACAGCTGAGGCTGGCAGTCTGGTATCAGTAGGCAAGGGTGGGGTGGCGGCGGGTCAGCCAGCCCCCCCTTCCGGGCCACATGGTGGCAAGTGCTGGGATTCCTTGGAGTAGGAAAGGGTGGGAGTCTGGCGGGTCAGCCAGCCCCCCCTCTTCCTCCACAGAAGCCAACTGAACTGGCAGTTGAATCTTACCTTAACACTGGCCACAGCACTGTGTCCTCCACCACACCTGAGGACAGCAGGCTAGTTTAGGGAGTGCAGGACAGGCTGTGTGGCACACACAGCTCTATATTCCAAGAGAGGGGAAAGCCCAAGAGGGCTCAAGAGGAATGAGTTATAGGGCTGCCACTGCTGCCCCCACCCAGCCTCTGCCACCTGAGGCATTTGCATCACTCTGCCTCCTAGTGGTAGGGCCAACCCTGCTGAAATGAACCTCAACGTTTTCTTTCTCTCTCCGTCTTCAGCTAGCACCCAGTCCAGCAGAGTTCCACAGCTGCTGCAGGAACACAGAGAGGCTTGTGCGCCATCATAGCTGCAGCAGCATTTTATGCCTGACAAATGCGGCGGGCCATCTGGCTCTGCTCCTCATTAGTGCAAAGCTCCATGAAACAGGACTCCTTTTTTTATTATTTTTTTAAAGCCAGAATGTATTGCAATGTCTAATTTCTTTCCAATAGGGGTATTAGTAAATAAGTGATTATTGTAGACCAGTTTAAATATGCAAATAATTATATAAATACCTGATAGTAATAAACATTACTCTGTATGACCATGCACACTCCCTAAAATTGTGTGTGTGTGTGTGTGTGTGTGAGAGAGAGAGAGGGGGGGGAGGGAGGGAGGGGGAGAGAATTTAGTCTAATACAAAATATTGTGATTCCCCCCCCCCCCCGATTGAGGAAATGCAAATATACTGATAGTCCAAATATCCAAATATACTGATAATATAAGCAGACAGTACACAGGCAGCCCCATCCTATGTGGGTGCCTGTAACCCTCTGAACCCAGAGGATCACGGGCATCCAATTGAAGGTGGGAGGAGCACGGCGGATAGGATTGCCGCTGTACTCCCCTCGCCCTCAATAACATTTAGACAGCCGATTTCATCCATCTAAATGTTTTACCTCTCTTTGTGAGGAGGTGAGGCTGAGGCACTGCCTGGGTTCCTCAGAAGCTGGCAGTGCCTCATTCCTCCCCGCCCTGCCCCTGGGAATCCCCCCACCCCATGCCAGAGCTGAAGTCAGTTGTCTGGCTTTGGTTCACAAGCTGGTGAAGAAAGAACCACACAGACTGCGAGGTAGCAGGGCGGAGGGCACTCCATGCTCGGATTCCCCACTGCTACCTCAGAAGGGATTTCCGAGGTCACAGCGGGGACTCCAACGGATCCTAAGCCCCCCCCCCAGGCAAGGTCGGAGGGCCATAAGACTGCACCCTAAGGGTAGTATCCAATGTTAGTCCCTCACAAAGCAGACTCATTGAAATGAATTAGTCTTGAATTAGTCATGACTAAGTTCCATTAATTTCAATGGGTCTATACTGTGTAGGACTAACATTAGATATTACCCTATGCCCACCCTTTAATATAGACTTAACAATGTAACTGGCATTTATGTCAGCATATCAGTATATTACCTCTACCAGGATTACTATTTCCTGGTACTGAGAGATTCATTAGTTAGGAATAGAGAGAGATTGTTTTCTGATAGATGTGTTTCCCACATCTTCTGCCTTCCTGGAACAAAGGTTGTGGACTTTTGAAGACCATGAAAATAGGCCAGTAAATAGTGTGGGGAAAGAGTGGTCATGGTACAGGTTGGTACAAAGAACCATGGGAAATGTAGTCTTGCACTCTTGGGGGCAGGGGAGAATTAGATTGCTACATAGGATGTTGAAGTTCAGAACTTCCAAGGTAGCATTTCCAGAAATGCTACCCATTCATAAGCATGGCCAACTAGGCAGGCAGAGCAATGGAGTCTCAATATGTGGATGCTGCAGCCAGACCTTTGTCCAGGGTCAGCAGGATGGCCCATTTGTGCCAATTTTGTACCAGTTTCACTTTTGTTTCCAGGATCAATTCAAGGTGCCGGGTCTGGCCTTCAGAACCCTAAATGGCCTGGGACCAGGGTACCCCAGGAATTGTCTCCTTCCATGTGGACCTTCTAAAGGTCTGTGTTCGGTTTCTGAGGTCCCCTTTCGACAACAGAAGTGAGGTTGACCAGGACAAGAGAGAAGGCCCTTCCCAGCGGTGGCACCTCAACTAGGGATTAACCTCCCAAGGGAGGTTCATCTGGTCCTCTCTTTACTCACTTTTAAATGGGCTTCTAAGTCCATTCTATCTCAGCAGGCAATTTGTAGACATGTTTTTATTTTGCTGTCTGCTGATATATTTTTATGATGCTGTTTCATAGCTGTTGCTTTGCCATTGTTTTTTATTTTTAGGGTTGTATAAATGTATTGTTTTCTATTTTTATTTTGTAAGCTCTCTTATGTGTGCTTTATCATAGAAAGGTGGGATTAAATGTTTAAACAAACAGACAAACACTATTGTGTTAGATTTGTTAGGCACTATGGATCTCTTATAGGCTGCAAACCTATACATACTTATCTGAGAGTAAGTCCTATTGAACCCAGTGGGGCTTACCTCTGAGTAGAGGTGTGTAGGATTGCTCTGTAAAATGACATGCCCATTGGTAACACTTTAGAAAATAATACTAATGATTCTTCTCCTTCTCCTTGTTCCTCTCCTACCGGTGGTTGGACATCATCATGGCTAAACAGTCTTAGATATGGCCACTCTAAACAATGATGTTGTATTGCCCCCAAACCATTCTTTAATGCTACTACTAATGATGATAATGGAACATTTTTAGAAAAGCTAAGCCTGTTAAGAGAGAGAGAGAAAGTCCCACTTGAACTGCAATGAAACCATATTACAATGGACTTTTAGGGGAAAGCAGAAAGGACCCGTGGAGCATCCACTTTGGGATAACTCATGCTTTCACTATGATTGCATAAATGTTTTCAGTCATCCAAGTGGGGTTAGGATGGCATTTAGGAATAAGCATACAAAAAAGGGCAACTGACAGATGTTTAAAGAGACCAAAGAAGTTGCACATGAAAAGGACATTCAGAGAAGGATGTAATGTATGGGTCCTTCTATGCTAAATGAAGCCTCCAAGCCACAATCATGGAGCTGGAGCCCTTGGTGCTAAGAGGGGACATAAAATATAGTGGGCATACTAAAAACCTGAGAGAATCAGTGGAATGTGGTTTGCTATATTAAAAAGTACAGAGAATGGTACATTGAGGAGTGAGGGTCTAGCTCTCTATATACCGTAAAAGGGGATATAGAGTCCAATGAATTGTAAAAATCTAAGAGAAATAAACTCCTTCACAGAACCACTGTGGGTGGAAATATCCAACGGATAATAGAACTCATATACCCACCAAAAGGCCTTCACTCCTGGCCTTCTATCTCCCGCCGCCGCCGCCGCTGCCGCCACCGCTGCCGCGGACATGAAAATGAGTGAGATTATTTTGAAAATAGGATAAATAAGCATAGGAAGGAAAGTAGTGGCAAGAAAGCAGGGCTGCAGTAGCAAATAGCTACCCAGTTTGTCATTGGCTGATAAAAACTAAGCACGCTAGCAACTAGATACCTACATGGCCACAGCTTTATTTGGACTCTCAGGAATACGTTTTACAGCTGGGGGTGGGGTGAGGGGCAAAGTGATGCAGCTGAATAGGGTTGATAGAAGATGTGCGTGATCTAGAGGAGTTCCCATGCCAGATCCATGCACACAGGAAGCCTTTTTAAAAATATAACTGTTGTGGCACAACATCCTCACAGCACCATGCCCGGCCCCAAGAGATTTTTGAAGCCTGGGTGAAGAGACTCCAAAGTGGCTTGCCTCATGGTGGGGTTGCTGTGCTGAGAAAAGATAGAAGGGCCCAGCTGGGGGTATACAATCACTGGATGGCAACGGATGAGTTATCTAAGAGGAGGAGCGGGGGGGGATGTAAAGGTGCAATGCGGGTATATGTACAATGATGCTATAAAGCATATGTGAACAAAGAACCCTTTTGGGGTACAATATGTGTTTAATTGAAGGGCACGTGCAAACATGGCCATTGGGTTGTAGCCTTTTGTCTCAATACTGCAAGGACAATATATGCTCAGGAACATTCCTCTGTATACAGATTATTCCTGTGAGGCAGGTACATATGTACAAAAGTAGATGTGTGTGGGGGCAAAAGCTAAAGCCGGCAAATCAAAGTGCATACCCTTTGGCAGATGGCAGGCACACTATGACCATAGTGATCATGGGTTTTTTGGTAGAGAACTGATTCCAGGTATCTCTTCCCACTCTCCCGCTAACAGGAGATGAGTGCTGTCAAAGCTGATAGAACTGATCATCTGTTCTGGCAAAGAGGATCCTCATGTGCAGCAACATGTATGCATACAACCCACAGCTGAACATGAGGATTTCTGTTAGGGCCATAATACTTCAAGAGCTTAATACAATCGACATGGAACTTGTACCACAAAACCTTTGAGACTCCTCCTGCAATATTGTAATTTCCCCCCCTTGGTGCCTGAGTTTCTAAATAATATATAATATTCCGATGTATCTCACAAAAATGGATACTGTAAAATTAACAAGCACTGATCACTTACTCTAATGAGTCATTGTTTACAATTGTGGACCATTAATTTAACTTAAGGTCTTCAGCCTGAAAGCACAATTTTTGCAAAACACTTAAAACGATTGTAAGACCATAGAAGCCTTCTGCATAACCTATTTAACTGACAAACAATTACATTTTGGATTGAAGAGGTGAAATGATTAAGAATATTTGACTTAGTTGCCATGACAGCATGCATTTTTCATCAGGCAGAGTGTAATTACTACAATTTCAATGATGTAAAATCAAGAAAGATGATAACAAACAGCAGAACCATGGAGATATTGCCATTGCAACCAGGTTGCCATAGCAACAGTGATAATAATCTCAGTGATAGATGTTTTCTCTTGCTCTTTCCATTTTGTACGGTTATAACATTCAGAGCTAGTTTTTACCACAGCTTTTTATAGTTTATTAGACTGTCAAAATAGTTTATGAGATGTTGTTGCAAAGGAAATGACTGAGTTCCGCACCCTAATAAAAATGCCAAATACTCTGTTTACATACTGCTTGGGCATTTAACAAACATTAAAAAAAATGGTATGAAAAATGATTTGATATTGTATCTATATTAATCAATTTGCAAGGCATAAGCTTTGCTACTGAAGGTCAAAGGAACACTGTCAGAGCATTACTTTTAAAAAGCCTTTTCAAGTTTGGTCTTATGACTGAAGGAGCCACCCCCTCCCTTTACCTAAATATTAGTGAAAAAGCAAACTGCCTGAAGAGAAAGGCTTTATAGAACTCTATCATCAACAGCAAGCCAAGCCACATTGATGTCTTAAATTTGCAAGCATTTAAAAAATGTCACATCATAGAACTTGTCAATGAATGCTAATGAAATATTCATTTACCCAGTGAAATCCTGCCTTCACTTAAATGAGCAGGAGTCTTGCTATCAAATTTATATTAATAGAGCTTGGATTTCACCCCATATATTCATTCAACAGATCAAATAAATATGTATACATTAAGGTATACAGCAAAATATTTAATTCCATGTACACATTAGCACATGTATGTACCATTTTGAAATATACTCTCTCTTGGAATCCTCATTGATGTCATTCTTTAACCAACATGCAAAATTAATTTTGGAGAATTTTGCATATTAAAGTATGTATGTGTGTGTGTGTGTGTGTGTGCATATGCACATGTGTGCTTCAGAATTTAAAAATTAAATATGGTTTCTGAATTTTATATGAATAATCCCCAGGACCAATACATCTACAAATTTTTTTATGAAAATATCAATAATTTCCTTGGAAAGTCATTGGTTTTTCAAATATTCACCTACCCAATATCGGGCATTTTTTTGTTTGTTTACCTTCATACTAAATTCCAGATTTTTCACAGATTCATTCTGAATTCTGATAACATTTGAGAAACCATCTACCGGTAAGTGCTGAACAGATGCAACATTTGAACTCTGGTCTGTGATGAAAGCCTGGAAACTCAGGACAATCTTATGTAAATTAAGTTAAATTAGCCCCCACCTACTACACCATACTGGAACACTCCAGCAGAGTTTTGTCCACCCTGCCAAGATCTAATAAGGTCCCTTGTTTCCCATTCTCAAGCCTTCACACAACATTATCTACATACTTCCAGCTAGGCTTGAACAAACTCAAGGAAAGACCAGGCCGCTGCAGTATTGTCTCTCCTCTTGTTTCTGGCCCTACCCTAGTTTCCAACACAAGTAGGTTTAAGCCCATCAACCTACTGATGATCACGATCTCTGTTCAGAGATGGACTAGGGAATGTAGGGAAAATAAGGAAGAACCTGTTTGAAAGCAAGCATGATTTAATATATGTAGGCCAACTGGATGGCAAGAAGAGTTAAAGAGGATGCTGAATTTCTGTACATACAGTATTTATTTATTTATTTATTTATTTATTATACTTATTAATCGCCCATCTGGCCGGCCACCCGGCCACCCTGGGCGATGTACAATTAAAAATACAGTAAAAACACAATAAAATATAATGATTAAAACAATAAAACAATTCTTATTAAAAAACCTAACCCACCCCATATTCCCGCCTGAACAGCCATGTTTTTAATGCACGGCGGAAGCTCATCACGGAGGGGGCATGGCGAAGGTCACTAGGGAGGGAGTTCCATAATGTGGGGGCCGCCACAGAGAAGGCCCTCTTCCTAGTCCCCACCAGCCTGGCTGCTCTGGCTGATGGGATAAGGAGAAGGCCATCCGTGGCAGACCTTGTTGAGCGGCCCACTTGATGTTGCTGGAGGCGCTCCTTGAGATAAGCTGGGCCGGAGCCGTGTAGGGTTTTAAAGGTCAAAACCAACACCTTGAATTCGGCTCGGCAAGCAACTGGTAGCCAGTGCAACTCTTTAAGCACTGGCGTGATGTGATCACGCCGGCGGCTGCCCTTAATCAGGCGAGCCGCCGCGTTCTGTACCAGCTGAAGCTTCCGGACCGTCTTCAAGGGTAACCCCACGTAGAGCGCATTACAGTAGTCTAGGCGAGAGGAGACCAAGGCATGAACCACTGATGGGAGCAGGTGATTAGGAAGGTAGGGGCGCAGCTGCCGTATCAGATGGAGTTGATACAGCGCTGCCCGGCTCACAGCTGACACCTGAGCCTCCATGGACAGCTGGGAGTCTAGAATGACCCCCAAGCTGCGGACCTGGTCCTTCAGGGGTAGATGTACCCCATTCAGCACCAGGTCAACATCCCCTAACCTTCCCTTGTCCCCCACCAGAAGTACCTCGGTCTTGTCGGGGTTCAGTTTCAGCATGTTCCTTCCCATCCAGCCAGCCACTGACTCCAGGCACTTGGACAGGGTCTCAACGGCCAACCTCGGTGAGGACTTAAAACAGAGGTAGAGCTGCGTGTCATCTGCATATTGATGACACTGCACCCCAAACCTCCTGATGATAGCTCCCAGCGGCTTGAGGTAGATGTTGAATAACATCGGGGAGAGGATGGAACCCTGCGGCACTCCACAAGTGAGCAGCCGAGGGTCCGAAGCCTCTTCCCCGAGAACTACCCTCTGATACCTTCCAGAGAGGAAGGACCGGAACCACTGCAATACAGTGCCTCCCAAGCCCAACCCCTCCAGACGGTCCAGGAGGATACCGTGGTCAACGGTATCAAAAGCCGCCGAGAGATCGAGGAGGACTAGAAAGGAGCATTCGCCCCTATCCAAAGCCCTCCTCATATCATCCACCAAGGCGACCAAGGCCGTCTCCGTCCCATGTCCAGACCTGAAGCCCGACTGGCACGGATCTAAATAATCGGCTTCATCCAAGTGTGCCTTCAACTGAGCACCCACCACCCGCTCGATCACCTTGCCCAGAAATGGTAAATTGGAGACTGGGCGAAAGTTGTTTAAATCCTGGGGATCCAAGGAGGGCTTCTTTAGAAGCGGTCTTATTACTGCCTCCTTGAGGGCTGATGGCAGCACTCCCTCCTCGAGGGAGGCATTCACCACCGCCTTGATCCCCTCACCCAGTCTCTCCCTGCAGCTCATTATGAGCCAGGACGGGCAAGGGTCAAGCAAGCAGGTGGTCGGCCTCACAGATGAAAGCACCTTGTCCACTTCATCAGAAGGAAGAAGCCGAAACCGATCCCACAAAACCGGTCTGCCATTGGCCTCCTCCCGCTCACTCCCTGTGTCCACGACGTACGATATCCCACTCCTAATCCAATCGATTTTATCTGCGAAGTGCTTCGCTAAAGCCTCACAGGAGGTTTTAGACTGTTCCAGTGGGTCCGGAGCGACTGGACCGACCAGACTCCGGACCACTTGGAACAGCCTCCTGGGGCAGCACTCCGCAGACGCAATGGAGGCAGCATAGAAATTCTTTTTTGCTGCCTTCACCGCCACCCGGTAGGCTGAAGATGCAGCTCTAACCCGTGTTCGATCGTCTTCGGAGCGGGAATTTCGCCATCGGCGCTCTAGCCTTCTCACCTCTTGTTTCAGAGCTCGCAGCGACGGAGTGAACCATGGCGCCGCGCGAGCTCTGTTTAGGCGAAGAGGGCGCTTCGGGGCAACTCGGTCTAATGCCCTGGTGATTGCAGCATTCCAGTCATCCACCAGGGTCTCGACCAAGCTACCGTTTGTGTGCTCCAATTCCCCAAGCGCGTTCAGGAATCCATCCGGATCCATAAGACGCCTGGGGCGGACCATCCTAATAGGTCCCTCACCCCTGCAGAGGGGTTGTGGCACCGAGAAATCCAACCCCACCAGATAGTGATCTGACCATGACAAGGGGGTGGTGGATATACCCCCGATCTCCAGATCATTTCCCCCCTCTCCAGAAACAAAAACCAAGTCCAGCGCATGACCGGCTACATGGGTAGGTCCAGTTAATACAGGGTGCAGCTCCCAGGAAGCCATGGTCTCCATGAAGTCCCGAGGTGCCCCCATGAGGGCAGCCCCCGAATGCACGTTAAAGTCCCCCAACACCAGTAGCCTGGGGGACAAGACACGCACATCAGAGACCACCTCCAGCACCTCGGCCAGGGAGTCTGTCGTGCAGCGGGGTGGACGGTACACGAGCAGAATCCCCATACTGCCCTTTGGACCCAACCTCCAGTACATGCACTCAATAAACTTGGTCTCCCGGAGAGGGAGTCTGGTGAGGACCAAGGACTCCCGGTAGATAACAGCCACTCCCCCTCCCCGTCCCCCAACCCTTGGCTGCTGGGCATACGAGAAACCAGCCGGACACAAGGCCGCCAGAGTTGGAGCAGCGGCCTCGTCCAGCCAGGTTTCCGTAATACATGCCAGGTCCGCACCCTCATCCAGGATCATGTCATGGATTACCGATGTTTTTTGGGTAACGGACCTGGCATTACACAGCAGCAAATGCAAGGGTGGGGAAGGAGCCACACCCCCCCCAGTTATCCCTTGGCTCTGGGCAGGCCCGGAACAAGGGATAGATATTAAGCATCGATCCCCTGTTCCCCTTAATCGGCATGGCCTGCCCCTAGCACTCTGCCAGCGTCTGCCGCTCAACAATGGTATGTTTTGCCCCCCGGAACTCCCCCCATCATCTCCCTGAGATGAACACATGCCCCCCCTGCTTCCGCCGATCAGGCGGGAGACCCACCCCTAAAACCAACCCCTAAAATCCCCAAAACCCCAACCCAGCTCAGACAGGGGGGAGGGCCCTCGCCCTCGTGCCACCCCGCAAGTGGCTCCCCCAAAGGGGCAACCCCTTTGGCGTCGTCCCCTTCGGGGACGTCGCCGCCGGGGCGTCGCCGCCCCGCTCCGCAGGCCGGCAGATGTAGCAGTGGGCTCTGCTGGGCAGCTGGCACCACTCCCCAATCAGTCCAGTGCAGAGGCAGGGCCCCAGTCCAGCAGGGAACCACCAGGGAGGGGAAAAAGCTGGCTGCAGGTGGTGGAAGTCACCAGCTTACCTCCCTCCCTGGAGAAGCCCAAAATGCTGGCTGGGCTGCAGGTCTTCAGGGCAGCTGCCCCACTCCTCCGCAGGCCGGCAGATGTAGCAGTGGGCTCTGCTGGGCAGCTGGCACCACTCCCCAATCAGTCCAGTGCAGAGGCAGGGCCCCAGTCCAGCAGGGAACCACCAGGGAGGGGAAAAAGCTGGCTGCAGGTCTAAACCCATCTCTGTGATGACCCCCACTTCTCTGAGGATCAGAGAATTAGTGGGAGGGAGTCGGACTGGTATGGCTGGTATGGTTTGAAGGTTTCTGATGTGTTTCAGTATATATGTTCACTGATTAATTCAGAAAATGAAAAAGAAATCCTACTGTGATCAAGTGATCACATCATGATTCTTTTATGATTTGTGATGTAAATCAATGTGCATATGTGCTGAAGCACATCAGTAACCTGTAAGAGAAAAAAGGCATGAACTGAAAAGTGCAACAAACTTGCTCCACTTGTCTAAAATTAATTTTATACATTGCCAAGTGAAACTAGAAGATTGGTGGAGCATAACATGGGAACCAGAGTGATGGGGGTCGGGTGCGAATCCACTTATCCTTACATGTGACCTTCTCTGACCGGACTTGAGCATTGAGTCAAGACAAGAAACCTTTCCTGGATGGTAAAACAACAGAAAGCCAAGAAATGCAAAACAACAACTCTATTAATCTACAAGCAGGATAATGAGATGAATGTTTTTGTGATTGAGCGGACTGTTGTTCCACTTCAAAATGCAGGAAAGTGCCATTTCTTAATGTTCACCAATGAAAAGAAAAAAGATCATGTTTCACTATTTATTATTATTAATTACTATCTAAATAGGTCTACTTATGGTTACTTCTATTACTATGACTATTTATGATTAGTTACTTATTAGTTATTTATGACTGCTTATGTTTTTATGTCAATGTATGAATTTTTATGGCTATACTTAGCTCTACCACTATATATTCATTTACTTATGGTGTTTTATTAGGAATAGAAAGATACAGGAATAGACTATAGTTTGGCAATATTGATGTATTAATTGCTTTCTAAATAAAAGTGTATATATTTATTTAGTTAAGGTGATAGAACAGACTGTGGAAACTATCGGGACATTTTTCTCTTAGCTACCGCAGGTAAAATATTTGCTAGGATTCTCGCAAACCGTCTTCTATCTATTTCAGAAGAGATCCTCCCTGAAACTCAATATGGTTTCCGCCCCTCTAGAGGGACAGTAGACATGATTTTTACTGCACGTCAGCTCCAAGAAAAATGCCAGGAGCAAAATCAACCCCTTTATATGGCATTTATTGATCTGGCTAAGGCCTTTGATACTGTAGACCGAACAGCTCTCTGGACTATCCTTATGAAAATTGGATGCCCCAATAAATTTGTGAATATCTTGCGACTTCTCCATGACAACATGACGGCTACGGTCTTGGACAACAACGGCTCTCATGGTGCTCCATTTAAAGTGGGATCAGGTGTTAAACAGGAATGTGTTATTGCCCCAACATTATTTGCTATTTTCATTGCCATGATTTTACATCTTGTCGAGGGGAAACTTCCCACTGGTGTGGGAATTATATATCGAACAGATGGAAAGCTTTTTAATCTCAGCAGGCTGAAAGCAAAAAGCAAGGTAATTACAACCTCCGTTGTGGAACTTCAGTATGCTGATGATAATGTGGTCTCCGCACATTCAGAGGATGATCTCCAAACTATCCTAAATGCTTTTGCAGAAGCATACGAAAAACTTGGTCTCTCACTTAACATCAAAAAAACCTAAGTGCTTCATCAGCAAGTGCTTCATCAGCAAGTGCAAGCTAACCCTTTGATGATGCCATCTATCCAGCTTGGCGGGACAATACTGGAAAATGTCGATCATTTTCTCTATCTTGGCAGCTATCTTTCTGTTAGAGCTAACATCGACAGTGAAATCCAGCATCGTTTGAGCTTCGCAAGTATCCGCGTTTTCTCGAATGAAACATAGAGTGTTCGAGGATCGGGATATTTGTAAGAAGACCAAAACACTGGTTTATGAAGCCATTGTATTGCCAACTTTATTGTATGCCTGCGAAACATGGACTATCTATAAACGTCACTTCCACCTCCTTGAAAGATTTCATCAACGTTGCCTCCGGAAAATCGGTCATGTTGTTCGAATGCCTGACTGCCGTCTCCCAAAGCAGTTACTTTATTCCCAACTCAAGGATGGAAAGCGGAATATCGGTGGTCAATATAAGAGGTTTAAAGATGTTCTTAAGGCTAATCTAAAAAAATGCAGTATAAACATCGAAAACTGGGAAGCTCTGGCCCATGAACGATCTAACTGGAGGTTGGCCTTTCACAAAGGTTCTATGGACTTTGAAGAAGCCCGAGTGCAAGGTGAAAGGGAGAAACGTGCTAAGCGAAAAGCACGTCAAACGAATCCTTTACAGGACCATCTTCCATCTGGTAATCTGTGTCCTCACTGTGGGAAACTGTGTGGATCTAGAATTGGCCTCCACAGTCACTTACGGACCCATCGCTAGAGTCTACACAATTTTTCTTTAGAATTTCCTCCTTTTAAAATTTCCTTTTTGTAAAAAATTTTCCTGGAAGACAATCTTACTCTGTCACGAATGATCGCCTGATGATGATTATGAGCTCTCCTACTGATATTTGAATGTAATACTATATTTATATATGTAATGTGTTCATGTATTTAATATTAGTTGGTGATATACTTAATTAAAATTTTGATTTACTTTATTTTTTTAAAGAAAAAAATCCCTGCAAATAAAAAGAAACTAGCACTTTGGGGAGAAACGTTATAGCCTGACCTTCTCCATGCATGCTAGTTTTCTATGTTCAGGAAGGTTGTTCATTTGTTTTATGTAGGCGGTGTGAAGAACTCCCACCGGTTCTCTTACCCCAAGGCAAAGGGAACGGGGCAACCACTTCTTCCCCTTCTCTCTGATTGCCTTGAGGCCCAGCAATTACAGAGCTTCTGCCCTTGGTCAAGGTACTGGATTTAGCACTGAATCAATAGAGAAAACTGCTCACACTCTTTAGGATTAAAACAAGGTACTAAATTTATTAGGATTAAAAGGGAATAGGTAAAATAGGAGGTGGGAAAAGGGAAGAGAGGGAACAAACACAGAGATACTTTGATACACACAGCAGAGCTACCAAAACAACAAAGCTACTTCACCTACGAATACCCAGGCCAGTCTACTCCGCCAGGGGGTCGGTCTCCACCGGGCCCTGCCTTGACAGCAGCCCTACCCTCCCTTCGCATTACCGGGCCAAAAGAGAAGACACAGAGTCCCTGAATTGACGTTCCCATATCCCCCCCCCCAGACCATGGCCTGACCGTCCCTGGCCAATCTGGGGCACCCTGGCCATACCCAGTTACCTCATCGCCCAAGATCTCATCTAATGGGTCTCAGCTGTAAATCTCTCTTACCATCCTGATGGGCCCCAGCTGTAAATTCTTCTTGCCCTCCCATCTCGTTGGACAAATGGCCTTGAGGGCGAGGTGCGGTAGCTCACCAAGATAAGGGAAGAGCCATCTGGCCCAGGAGTATTTTATAACTACTTCTACCAAGAAAGTTATTTCTGCTGTCAGCTTACTATTTACACTGGCCTCTTTAAAGAAAGAGCAGGCCTCCCAGCTTTTTCTTCACAGGCGGGTACTTAAAAATTGTCTCTGACCTGAGGTCTGAAGTGACATAGTTCATTCTACCACATCATATCTCCAATACATCTTTCCTACTTTATCCTGCTATATGCACTGACCAAGCCTACTATTCTTAAAGGGGAGGGTGGAACTTCCAAATTAGTTACTGTTGGTTGATGCAGGACGCATAAGCTACTCTAGCATAATGCTCCAGTTTTCAAACTGGCCTGACCCGGGTGCAAGTTTCCACTCCGTTTGCTTTGTTGTTTAAAATTCAACCTCAACAGCAGGCGATGGACCAAATAAATTCACACTTGCATGAACTTGAATGAATCATCATTTTGTAAACTAGCAATGATCACTTTTTCCACTCTCAGCAAGAGCTACCAAGCCTACCATCATGGATTGTAGTCCAAGCTTCTGCAGTGAGATGGTGTTGCCATGTAGCAAAGAGAAGTGGCACAGCTCTTCCTGTTGAATACAGTCTGTTTCCACTACAACCTCTGGCCAGGCGGAAAGTACCATTATTGTGGGGAGGGGGCTGTGAAATTGTTTTTCTTGACTGCAAAAAAAGCTGAGGACACCTCTGATTTACTGAAATGAAGTGCTCTTCCTTTCTTACTTTACTTCTGAAATAACTGTGCAAAGTTGGAAGGATTTCTCCAAGAGCCTTCCCAGAGTTGATACATAGTGAAAATGCATTGATCTATGCAAAGGAAGTGAGATTCAGAACTCTGCCATTCACAGTTCATAAAGTATTTTGATCTGTTGACCCCACACTTACATCTTCCACTATCCAAATTAAGAACAGATTTAACTACAGGTAGCTACACTTGAGAAACTGCAGTTGGGTAAGATGCTGTTCTGAAGCATTTATTATGGAAATCCTCATCTTTCAAGAGAGAGTTCATCAATAATTAAAGTTACCACCTGTTCCTAATTTTAAAAGACTGTCCCTTATTTAATTATACCTGATGCCTTCTGTCCTACAAAATATTGATATATGGAAGCAATACTTCTGCCTTAATTTGAAGATTAATTACAGGTTCAGTTGTTGTTATCATGAAGATTCTCATTAACAACATAATTGAAAATGCATATTTGAATTTTGCATGGTAAGAACTTTGAACCATAATGGTCCAGACTCATTACTGATGTATACTCTTGTCACTCCACAACTATTTCAGTATTTACCATGCAGTCTGTGGACCACAATCCAGCCTGCCACAGACCATGTTGTAAAACACCCTTCTCAGACTTTGATGTGTTGATCTTGACTTGTTATATAAATCTACAAGCATCTGAAGTCATTGTTAAGGTCAAGTATGTTTGAAGTCAATTTCAATCAACAACAAAAAAAAGTTTCTATTTTCATCCAATTATTTTTGCTGCCCACTCTCTTGATGAGTAAACATGTGGAAAAACCTAATAAAGAACCCTCCCTCTTTCCCTTTACTATTTTGGCCTCCTTCACACACACACACACACAGAGACGTACAGAAGCTGTTTCCCATATTGGGTGATCCATGGAGTCAGTTGGTTGGGGAAAATGTAAGCTATTGCTCCTGCCCACATGATTGTTTAATTCAAATACTCTGGAATCGTATGGTATTGAACAGGAGTGCAGAAACTCCAGTCCGCAGGCCTAATGTGGCCCACTGAGCACCCCAATCTGTCCCGCGTAACTTCTTTGGGCTCTTCCATGGGCGGCTTAGGCTCCAAGCCATGGCCCCTGGAGGAATCCCCTCAGAGGGGATCCCCGCTGCTATCTCTGACCTGAGATATTTGGAGATAAAAGTGGGGTTTCCGGCTGGCATGTGCCAGCAGCAAACCCCCCACTATTATTTCTGATTTCAGTTTGGAGATAGGAGCGGGGAGGTCAGGTGGCTGGGCCTGACTCGCCCATCCCAAGAAGAGCAGCCACTCTTTCCCATGAGGGCAGGTCTCACCACCCTTCATCCCCTCCACTGTCTCCAATTTGAGACCAGAGATAACGGCAGGGGTGTGAGGCCATCATCATCATCAGGCGATCACTCGTGACCGAGTAAGATTGTCTTCCGGGATAAAAGGAGGAAATTCTAAAGAAGATTGTGTAGACTCTAGCGATGGGTCCGTAAGTGACTGTGGAGGCCAATTCTAGATCCACACAGCTTCCCACAGTGAGGACACAGGTTACCAGATAGAAGATGGTCCTGTAAAGGGTTCATTTGACGTGCTTTTCGCTTAGCACGTTTCTCCCTTTCACCTTGCACTCGGGCTTCTTCAAAGTCCATGGAACCTTTGTGAAAGGCCAACCTCCATTTAGGTCGTTCATGGGCCAGAGCTTCCCAGTTTTCGATGTTTATATTGCATTTTTTTAGATTAGCCTTATGAACATCTTTAAACCTCTTATATTGACCACCGATATTCCGCTTTCCATCCTTGAGTTGGGAGTAAAGTAACTGCTTTGGGAGGCGGCAGTCAGGCATTCGAACAACATGACCGGTCCACTGAAGTTGGCGTTGAAGGATCATTTTTTCAATGCTAGTAGTCTTTGCTTCTTCCAGTACACTGACATTTGTTCGCCTATCTTCCCAAGTAATTCGCAGGATTTTCCGGAGGCAACGTTGATGAAACCTTTCAAGGAGGTGGAAGTGACGTTTATAGATAGTCCATGTTTCGCAGGCATACAATAAAGTTGGTAATACAATGGCTTCATAAACCAGTGTTTTGGTCTTCTTACAAATATCCCGATCCTCGAACACTCTATGTTTCATTCGAGAAAATGCGGCACTTGCGGAGCTCAGACGATGCTGGATTTCACTGTCGATGTTAGCTGTAACAGAAAGATAGCTGCCAAGATAGAGAAAATGATCGACATTTTCCAGTATTGTCCCGCCAAGCTGGATAGATGGCATCACCAAAGGATTGGCTTGCACTTGCTGATGAAGCACTTTGGGTTTTTTGATGTTAAGTGAGAGACCAAGTATTTCGTATGCTTCTGCAAAAGCATTTAGGATAGTTTGGAGATCATCCTCTGAATGTGCGGAGACCACATTATCATCAGCATACTGAAGTTCCACAACGGAGGTTGTAATTACCTTACTTTTTGCTTTCAGCCTGCTGAGATTAAAAAGCTTTCCATCTGTTCGATATATAATTCCCACACCGGTGGGAAGTTTCCCCTTGACAAGATGTAAAACCATGGCGATGAAAATGGCAAATAATGTTGGGGCGATAACACATCCCTGTTTAACACCTGATCCCACTTTAAATGGAGCACCATGAGAGCCGTTGTTGTCCAAAACCGTTGCCGTCATGTTGTCATGGAGAAGTCGCAAGATATTCACAAATTTATTGGGGCATCCAATTTTCATAAGGATAGTCCAGAGAGCTGTACAGTCTACAGTATCAAAGGCCTTAGCCAAATCGATAAATGCCATATAAAGAGGTTGATTTTGCTCCCGGCATTTTTCTTGGAGCTGACGTGCAGTAAAAATCATGTCTACTGTCCCTCTAGAGGGGCGGAAACCATATTGAGTTTCAGGGAGGATCTCTTCTGAAATAGATAGAAGACGGTTTGCGAGAATCCTAGCAAATATTTTACCTGCGGTTGCTAAGAGAGAAATGCCCCGATAGTTTCCACAGTCTGTTCTATCACCCTTCTTAAAGAGGGTGATAATTATGGCATCCCTGAAGTCTTCTGGGATCTCTTCTCTTATCCAGATTTTTTCGATGAGTTTATGAAGATGTTGTACAAGTTCGGGCCCCCCTTCTTTAAAGATTTCAGCAGGAATCCCATCTGGTCCACTAGCTTTGTTGTTCTTCATTTGATTAATGGCTTTTTTTACTTCATCCAAAGTGGGGAGTATTGCAAGTTCCTCTTTAAATTGTTTTTGCGGGATTTGCGAAAAAATCTCATTATCCACCTTAGACTTACGATTTAAAAGGTCATAATAATGCTCTTTCCAACGCAGTGCAATAGACTCTTTGTCTTTTAAGAGTTTGGTGCCATCTTTTGATTGTAAAGGGTTTGTACCATAGGTTTTTGGTCCATAAATGGCCCTTGTGGCCTTAAAAAAGCCCCGTGCATCATGAGATTCTGCAAGTTGTTGAATTTCTTCAGCTTTTTTTTTCCACCAAGCGTTCTTAAGTTCTCTTGTTCTTCTTTGGACCTCAGCCTTTGCGCTAGCGTAGGTTTTTTTCTTGGCAGCGCAGTTAATATCATTTTGCCATATTTGGAAGGCTTTCCTTTTTGGTCAATTATATATTTAATCTCATTGTCATTTTCATCAAACCAATCCTGATGTTTCTTAGTTTCATATCCAATAGTTTGTTCACAAGCTGCAATAATGGAGGTTTTCAGCTTAGACCAATGGTCCTCAATGTTGTCAGGAGGTTCCGTAGGTAGATGTTCCTTAAGAAGTGATTGAAGACGAGTTTGCTTAATAGGATCTTGAAGGACTTGGATGTTCATTTTACGCCTTGGTTTCCTTCCTTGAAGCCTACGTTGGGGAGCAATGTTGATAACCATTGTGGACCGGATTAGTCGGTGGTCTGTCCAGCAGTCGTCGGCACTCACCATGGCCCTAGTAAGAAGTACATCGCGGCGATCTCTAACACGGACAATTACATAATCCAGAAGATGCCAGTGCTTTGACCGTGGGTGCTGCCATGATGTTTTAAACTTATTCTTTTGTCGAAAGAGCGTGTTTGTGATAGCGAGATTATGCTCTGCACATATAGACAAAAGTAAGAGTCCGTTCGGGTTGCTATTACCAACTCCGTCTTTTCCAATAGTTTCTGGCCATAAATCAAAGTCACGCCCGACTCTTGCGTTAAAATCGCCCAGGAGGATAATTTTATCCTCCTTAGGTATCTCTGACAGGAGAGTGTCCAACTGGCTGTAAAAACTTTCCTTGATGTCATCATCAGCATCTAATGTTGGTGCATAAGCGCTCAAAATAGTTACCTGTTGGTTATTGGCGAGCTTTAATCGAAGAGTTATCAGGCGTTCGTTAATGCCAGTAGGAACTTCTGACAAAGAGTTCACTAGTTCATTTTTGATGGCAAAGCCTACACCATGTATTCGTCGGTCCTGCTCAGGTAGTCCTTTCCAGAAGAAGGTATAACCTCCTTTTTCTTCTTTCAGCTGTCCCTCTCCTGCCCTTCGAGTTTCTTGAAGTGCTGCTATGTCAATTTTAAACCGTCTCAGCTCCCTTGCAATAATAGCAGTCCTACGCTCAGGGCGTTCACTATCTATGTTATCCAGCAATGTCCGTATATTCCATGTTCCAAAATTCAAATGTCTTTTTCGACCGCTAAAATGGTGACCCCACTGGACGCGGTAATCCAGTCAGGGGAGAAAGAGGTAGACTATGTTTAGGGCACCTTTTCTAGCCCCCTCCCCATACGGGGTGAGCAGAGTGGATCCTAAATAGGGCTGCTCAGTCATGGATACAGCTGCCGAGCTGCTCGACTACCTCGTTCCTTGAACAGGGCGACTGAGTCTGCATCCACCGCCCATGTGCTGGTCCACGACTAGGGGCTTCCAGATTCACAGTCCTGCCCCCGTTGCCATTCGCCAGTCGCCATGGGACTTTTTTTTTTGTTTTGGTTGGTTGGTTGGTTGGTTGGGTTGGGTTGGGTTGGATGGGTTGGGTTGGAAGACGCCTGTGCGTGAAACTGTTTTATGTGGGGAGATCGGTGCAAAACGAATCACCACACAAACTTGACAGAGTACGGCAGAGATCCAATGGCACGGTTACCCTGACGATTGGAAAACCATTCTCTGCTGCAGCCTTCATCCGCCTTCACAGCCGTTGTAATTTAGGTTTAATTATCTTCCGCCTGTTCTGCCGTTGAGGACTTTATGTTTTGGATCGTTCTTTGTCTGGTTCCTCTCCCCGGACCTTACCGCCATGGGTGACCCTACTGGGAGTACATAGCTCCCGACGGCATTGCTCACAGGATTCATCGGAACACGCAAGCCCACTCACCACTTCAAGGTGACGATCGGGCGAGGGAGAAAGAGATCCCAAACTGCTTGGTTTCTGGTTTGTCCTTTTTTTGATGATCAGAACAGGGTGATAACACATGCCAAGATTGTAATAACATCCCACTGCACCTGGAAGAAATGTACTAAAAGAACATTTTAGCTGATTTTCAAAACAGATGTTTGATCCTCAAAAACCTCTTACCAACTGCCTGAGACTTAGAAGAATGAATTAATTAAAATTTAGATTGAACATATCATTGAATTTTACAATAGCTTTCTCAGGACCACTCTGATCAATTTTCTGTCTTATGTACTTTATCCTACCATTCGCCCCCATTACTATTAGCCATTTTATTCTCATGTGAATGGATTCTGGATAACATTCTGAATGATATTAAGCTTCAGGAAACCACTGAATTTCGTTTTGCTATTCATTCCCCTTTTCAGATTTTACATAGCTGTTTAATTTTTACAGGATACTAGCTCAAATTTCTCTCTCTAACCTATACAGTCTGTCTTTGCTTTCCATGCAGTAACCTCTTTAAAATCATATTAGCAAGCATTTTGTTTCAGACACTGTCTTATTTCAATATTATTTTTTTCAGTGCAGTTATTCATCAGAAGTGTGTGTGTGTGTGTGTGTGTGTGGTGATTCATCCAACAGAAAGCTCCCAGGTCCAAGATTAAACATGTTTCTGTTTCCTCTCGTAATTCTGAAAACCATTAGTCTATGATTAGATCATTTTATTATGCAATGTACAAATTCTTGTACTCTGCAAGCAAAACAAAAAAACAACAAAAAACCCTCCTAAAAACTGAAGCCATCCTCTCTCTCTCTCTCTTTCTTTCTTTCTTTCTTTTTAAAATAACAGCTGTCTGGTGATAAACTTAAAAAAAACAAACCCCAATAACCCACAACCCACTGCTTCTCTCCATCCGCCCTGCCCCATCCCCATACACACAACTTAATCTAGACCTTTTTTTAAAGCATTTTAGTTCTTCAAAATTAAATTTCTATGTGCCAATTCATTTCCCCAAAACATATAACATCATGGCTCATCATTATAGTGATTAAAGTTGCAATCCTATAGCCATTTTCCTATGAGCGAGCCCCAATGAACTCAGCCAATAACCCACCCTGGCAATAAGCCACAGAGGGTGGGTTGTTGTGCAAACAACCCACAGTGTGCATGACAGACAATCGGGCTGACCATGGGTTATTCACCCCCTCCTTCCCCCTCAGTCCTCCTGAGGGTATCCTAGGGGACACCACAGCAGGACTGACTTGTCTCCTCGCCGCCACAATCACAATTTCCCCCCCACACCACAAAAAGATCTTTAAAAGGTGGCGGGGTTGGCAGGGATCTAAATAGTTTTGTCAAAGGGACATATGCAGGCACGAATGCATATCTCCCTGTGAAAAAAATCATAGGAAGCCCTGTCAAAAACTATTTTTTAAAGGAACTAGAGTTTAGTCAGGTAGCTGTCAAAACAGACAGCTCCCTTAAAAGGGGGGTGGCTTGCACTTTTCCATGTTCCTGAGCACGTAGAGTCTCGGAAAAAAAGTGGAAAAGTGAGAGCACCCTTAGGACAGTTGAGTCCCCATCCCCAAAATGAGGATCTAGCCACAAAGGGGGCATAAATTCTACCACCCCCTTTTCATGAGCACAGATCACTCGCTCCTTTGGTTTGGCTTGACAGCTCACCTTCTGACGGATGTCAAACCAAAGCAAAGGTGGGGGAAAGGCTATTTGGAGCCTCTCTGGGTCAATGTCCAGTGTTGATACCTGCTGCACTTTGCCAGCAGGTACCTCTCCGGATATTGCCCAGGCGAGACTGCCCATTTTCGGGCCTCGGTAAGTGCACAGGTGCGCACTTGTGAAAGACCGGGGGAAATAATTTGCACAGATTAGGGGGGTCCAAAAAAATAATCTAACAAATGGGTTTGCAATCACGAACAGCCCTTTTTCTAAGGTGCCACTTGGGCACTTTGAACGGGCTGTCAGTGGCTGTCAATGAGGATCACAAAAGCCAGCAGTCAAGCTGGAGATCGCAATCTCCAGAGGGAAAAAGGGGTAAAGGGGATAAAAGCTGTGGTGAGATGAAAAAATGGTTCATGATTGCAGTGGGGGGCACCCATCCAGTGCCAGTTGCCCCAAAGTGCTGTTTGGGCACTCGTGGGGTGGCTGGCACTGGCAGTGGCCCAGGTGAACTTGGCAAGAGCAACAAGGGTTTTTTGCTGCTGCTGCCAAGCCACTCACTAGCCGATTCCCAGTACTCCCGATGGGACTGATCACCTGGGTTCAGATGACATGACAACCCATCATGGGTACAAGAACCCCTACAACAACCCATAGGTTGTCAGGGTGGCTTGTTGCCCTCAAACAAGCCACCCTGCAGGAATCAGGCTTGGTTTCCACAACAGAACTAGCAAGCAACACATCTCATGCTATGGAAAGTGGTAAAGACTGTCATGCTTAATAGCAGGAAGCAACCCCACACCAAACACATTTTGTCCTAATTCTTCCCACAATAATTCCCCATACCTTGTATTTAAGCACTAACCTGGTAGTCAAAGGTGACCAGAACTTTCATGCAGGTGAGTGCGCCCAGCACAGAAATGCAGTGAGTTGCTGCAGAAAGGACAGGGCTCTTCAACCATCCTCTGCCAGCCCCTAGTAGGCTAATATATATTTTTGCAGGCTAGTATGTTAGTAACTTTTGTGGGGACATTTACAAGGCTGAATGGCCCTCATCTGATTTCTGTTCAGGTGTATTATGGGGATGGACATGCATCTGAATTCTTGGGAACTCCTTCCTGGAAACTCTAGTGTGTAGTTCCATTAACTGCAGCAGCTCTGCAACACATTTGGACAAGAATTGTAAAGGGAGCAATGTATGAGAGGAAGTCTGCTTTTTCTTAGTGTTCCCCGAGGAGTGGACTCATTGGTCATGATAAGCCAGATGCTCCCAGGCCTAAAATAAACCGTGGGCAAGTCACGAATGCCTCTGCTCCTGGAACTTGGTGTTGTTCTACCCTGATGTAATAGGAGCCTCCGATGCTTACAAAATCAAACTGTGAGAGGCTTGATGCTTCAGCAAGCAAACTTTAGATCTGAAAAGAAGCCACAGGTTCCATTTATTTATTTATTTATTATTTGCAATTATTTATCGCCCATCTGGCCGGCAAACCGGCCACCCTGGGCGATGTACAGAAAATAAAACAGAATAAAATACATTAAAACATTTTTCTCCATTAAAATACATTAAAACAGTATAAAATTTTAAAATCTTAGCCCACCCCATATTCCCGCCTGAATAACCAAGTTTTTAATGAGCGGCGGAAGCTCAGCAGAGAGGGGGCATGGCGGAGGTCACTTGGGAGAGAGTTCCATAGTACGGGGGCTGCCACAGAGAAGGCCCTCTCCCTCGTCCCGACCAGTCTAGCTGCTCTGGCTGAAGGGACAAGGAGAAGGCCGTCTGTGGCAGATCTTGTTGAGCGGCCCACTTGGTGTTGCTGGAGACGCTCCTTGAGATAGACTGGACCGGAGCCGTATAGGGTTTTAAAGGTCAAAGCCAACACCTTGAATTCAGCTCGGCAAGCAACTGGTAGCCAGTGTAGTTCCTTGAGCACTGGCGTGATGTGATCCCGCCGGCGGCTGCCTTTCACCAGGCGAGCCGCCGCGTTCTGTACCAGCTGTAGCTTCCGAACCTTCGAACCTTCTTCAAGGTTCCATGCATGCATATTCTTCAGTGGAAGAGAAACATTAAAGTGCTAAACATGCTCATGTGCCAAAATGCAAGGAAATGGCAAGTTGGGCACTTAGTCCACGCCATGTAATCAGTAAACATACTCTGCACTCTCACACACTGTGCTTGCTTACAACTTGGTTTCCATGCACCTAATGGTGCACAGTGCACTTACAGTAGGTAATCTTAAACTCTGGACTTAATGGTCTTACAGAGGCCCCCACAAAACAGCATGTCACTACTAACATAGGCCGTTCTCTCTGACCCAAATGAAGGCACATAGGGAAGGCAGTAGGTCAGTATGCAGCTAGGTGGTCACTGCACTCCTGGTAGCATCCGGAGCTTCAGTGTTCCTCAGATTTGCAGATGAAGGCTCTTGGGGCTGGACAAGTTGCAACTGAGCAGAATGCATGCACTGATTATGTCTACTGCTTCTGTGGCACCAGATGTCATTAGGGCCAGATGTCCTCTCCATGCCAATTTCCATGGCTTTTGGTTCATCACTACATGTGTTAGCACCTTAACTTTACTCTTAAATTGAAAGGTTTTACCTTGGTTTTTCAAAAGGAAATTTGCTGCTCTGTAACATTGGGGTGGGCAGTGCCAGCTCCAGGTTTTAGAGGGCCCTTGGACAGGACACCCTCAATGGGCCCCCTCCCTCAGTGAGTCTACCTCCTCACCATCATTGTCACCAGCCGCTATTGCTCCTCATCCTCTTTCCCATCATTGCTATCACTTACTTGCTTGCTTGACAGGCAGACAGCCAGTGAGTAAATAGGCATACTGCTGCTTCTCCTCACCACCTCCATTGCCTGGGCCAGAGCAAAAGGCAGCTAAACAAGCAGTTGGCTGGCGAGGGGGGAGCAATACCAGGGGGCTCTTGTCAGTGGGAACCAGCAGAGGTGGGGTCCTCAGCAGGTGCCCGACCATGACTGCCCTTGATGCCGGCCCTGGGGGCAGGGTGGGAGCACAATGTTTGACTTCACTGTGGCTCTATAATAATTTTTGTACAGTTTTTCTCTCTCCTTGGCCCCTTTCTTCACCCAGTTTTTAGCAGAGTTCTTTCTCTACTGCTCCCCTCCATTTTTCCACTCATGCAAGCTGCCTCAATCCAGTTTCCCCAGTTTCCCATCTCACACGGCAGCCTTTCACCCCACATTCCAGCCCTTCAAGAGGGGTTTGGGGGGGTACAGTAAGAAGGAAGGACTGGGGAATTCCCCTTGTGTAAGCTTCCTTAAGCTCTCACTTCATTGGATCCAACCCAATTAATTTAACTATTGTATTTCAGTGAACTAAATCTCAACTTATCTAAAATTAGACACCGAAAAGTGTTTTCTTTAAACCACTGTGGAGGTGAAAGCTGTATTTAACTTACAAGCTCTTGCTTGTTTATTAATTCCCTTTCCCTTTGTTTCTTCCCCCCCCCCCCCGATCTCTGCTCATCTGAAAATGTTTTCTTCCTAATATGGTACTGAGTCAAAACTGTGTCTGAGTAGTCTCCTCCTAGGATTTTTTTCACATAGGAGGAGATAAAACAGAGAATTCAAAGAGACAGAATCACTACTGGGTGCTACTCCTGCTTTATGCTGTGTAGAAGATTATGTAGGCAAGCAGAATGCACTTAAAAGAACTGAAGTTGTCATTCCGCACTACATGTAGATCTATAGAATCTAGGATAGGATAGGACAGGACAGGATAGGATAGGATACAATAGGCTAGGCTGGGCCAGGATACGATACGATACGATACGATACAATAGGCTAGGCTAGGACAAGGCAGGACAGGACAGGATAGGATAGGATACAATAGGCTGGGCTGGGCCAGGATACGATACGATATGATAGGCTAGGCTAGGACAAGACACGACATGATAGGATAGGATACATAGGACAGGATACGATATGCTAGGAATGGATAGGACATAGGATACGATACAATATGATACGCTAGGCTAGGGGAGGACAGGACAGGATAGAATAAAATAGGATATAATAGGATACAATAGGGTAGGACAGGATAGGACAGGACAGGAGATTCTCTCATCTGAATTCTTAAGACAAGATCTGCAGTGAAAGAGAAAAGATAAGGGCAGAAGAAGCCAACTTCCCATGAGCAGATGCCAGGACTTTCTCCCTCTCTCCCTGCCCCCACTGCAGCCCCCTGCGGCCCCCCCAAAATCTGCTCCAGAGGATCCTCCAACCCTCCAGAGCAGATTCTCCGGGTATGCAGGGGGCTCCTGGGGAGAGGGGAATCATCACTGGGTTTCACCCACAGTTTAAAAATAATAATACAGAATACAAAACAGCAATACAAAGACATGGACACTATTTGAGTGCTACTATCCCCTCATGTGATTGAGGGGAAGACCAGAGCCACCTGCACTGCCCCACACTGCCACAGCCCACCTTGCTTGCCCTGGCCACCACCACCCATACATTCTGGGAGAAGGTCTAAAGAGGAGAGCCTGCTTTACATGTGTAGCCTCCCCACCGCACTGTGTTGCAGAACCCTGTACAGTCAGGGCCGCACACTAAGGAACCCTGCATAGCCCCGCCTGCTGGTGGCACTTAACACCAGTGAGAATGCACTATATAAATAAAACTATTTTGCCTGTGTGGTGGAGGAGATGCAACGAACAGGGGTCACATGCACATGTGGTGGTGGTGGTGGTGGTGGTGGTGGTGGTGGTGGTGAAGTTTCACATTACTGGCAACAAGTATTTGGAATAATTTTTGCCATTGTACATCAGATAATACCTCCTAATTCACAGGGATGTTGAAGAGTCCTTGGTCTCGAGTCTCGAGTCGAGTCACGAGTCTTTGGACCCGAGTCTCGAGTCCGAGCCCGAGTCCTTGGTCCAAAATGGTGACTCACGAGTCCCGAGTCCTGAGTCGCTCCCAAAACTGACTCCACAAGTCCCTATTAAAATCAATGGGTTTTTCCCCCAACAAAATAAGGCTACCTCAGATGTGTGGCTTAAATAAATTCTAGGCACAAGTGTGCCTTTTTATTTCAAAACTCTGCAACTGATTTTGGCAAGAACAGACTAGGCAGACAAACCCAAAATAACCAGGCAGGCAGAGGAGGCAGGGAACCCCAAAGCAGGCAGGCAGGGGCCTTTGTCTTGGACAATTCAAACTGTGGAACTGGTTAAGAAGAAACCAGGCAGGCAGAGGAGGCAGGAAACCCCAAACAGGCAGGCAGAGGCAGCCAAACCCAAAATGTCTGACCCTAACCCTAACCCCCCACAACAACACATCAAAATAAATCTCAACACATTGTTGGGGCTGCGCTCCTGGTAGCTGTCCATAGTGGCAGAGCAGCGGCGCTCCTCGCTTCCATGCACTCTTCACCAGTGATCGCGCTCCTGGCACAGCCAGAAGACTCGTCAACAGCCCAGGGATGTTGACAAGTCCTTGGTCTCGAGTCCCGAGTCGAGTCTCGAGTCCCATTAAAAATATTGGGACTCGAGTCCGAGTCGAGTCAGAGGGGGGACTCAGTCTGACTCACGAGTTGAGTCCTCGAGTCCGAGTCCCCATCCCTGCTAATTCATTACTGGCTATACTCTCCAGTCTTGGTGATGCACATGAAAACATTTTGCATGAAGAGCTCATCATAATGCTGCTGACATCAGCTGGACTGGAAGTGGTGCAGCACTGGAAGAAAGCTAGGGGTTATACTATCAATGAATAGGTCACAAAAATCTGGCAAATGGCTCTAGCTGAGAAACTGACTCACCAAGATAGATTAATAAGAGATGCAATTAAATGAGACCAGTTTGAGTCGGTATGGTCTTTTATTTCATATGTAAACAAATACCCACATGCCAATAGATCGCCAAATATGCAACACTCGTTTTTGGAGAGACTCTTTAATCTAACTCTCTCACATGCATGCTGTTACCTTACATGAGACAGAAAATTACCATTTCTGACTTGATGTGAATAGGGCAAACTACATTTATACTTAGATATTCTGGTGTATGTTTACAGTTAATGTTGAATTACACTACATTATATGTATTGTTTCAATGACGTTGAAAATCCAATAAAGCATATTTGAAAAAACAATTGTGTGAAGGATAATTCCCAAATAGAGCTATGGTTTATTATTGCTGTACCTGGGAGAAGGACAATCTGAGAAAGAGTGGAGGTGACAGGGTTTCTAACTTTGTTAGCTGTACTGCCTGAAGAGCAGTACAGGAACATATTAAACAAGAAACAAACAACAAGAAGGCCAGCTTGTAGGTGGAACACATGTTTATCATGATGATCCAAATACATTTTAGAATCCAAAAAATGTGCATAAGTAATTTTCATGCTGCTGACTCAATCTGTAATTTCCATGTTGTTGCTGCTGTATTCTTTGGGCTTACTCTTAGGTTGCTTTCATGCTGGGCCTTTCTACCAGAATTGCAATCTTCTCTTCATTCACACTCTACAGAGAACCAAGACAATGACTGGTTCAGACGACATGATAACTCACACACTTAACAAGGGTTGAGTGTAGGTTGTCATTTAACCATAGATTGTTGTTTTGAAACATGGGTAAATGTGTTGTCTGAACCCAACTGCACTAACAAGCCATGGCTTGTTAACCACAAACAACCCATGAAGAGAACCCATGGTTTGTTGTTGGGTTGTGAACTGTGGGTTGTTCACAATGGTTTGTTATCTTGGCTTGATTCTGACAACACAATAGCCCACATTTCAACAACAACCCACATTTCAACCCTTGAGTGTGGATTATCATGTTGTCCGAACCCAGCCAATGTTGTTGCAATATCATTGCATTCTATGCTCTCCTGTGTTTTTTCAGACTGGACTGGATTTGTGATGGGGGAGGGAACTTCAAAACTAGCGCTGGGCTGAAATTCCTCCCAGTTTTCTGAAAATCTTTGCAGGCACACACACTGCAAAAAGGGATTTCTACTCTTTATTGCAGTTTTTAAAAGCCTCATCACATCCACTCGAAGCAGGTAATGAGGATCTCCATGTACATCCTTCCCAATCCTAGCCACATTTCCTGGGGGTTGGAAGAATTCCCATATTCCCAAGGGCATTCTAGCCCAGCCCCCACAAAACATGGCTGGGAAGGACACCATGTGGAAAGCCACATTGCCTGTTACAAGTGGATGCAATTACTTGGCAACCTTATATTACACTAAGGTTAGCCAGCCCAGCCCCAGCCCCAAACTGTAAGAAATTTATTTAGAACCCCACAACTTTGAGAATTTCATTTTTAGACTCCACCCACTCCCAACTGTCACTTGAGCTATGCTGAAAGGTTCAGCACAAGTAAAAGTAAAACAAAATTGTGCCAGCCTACCCTTACAGGTTCTTCTTTTATTGCTTTCTGTTCAGGGTGACAGATTAGTAATGAATTGCCCCTTAATTAATCAGCTTCTCTTTCTATTTTCTTCGTTCTGGTTTCCTTTGTATTTTTTTTCTTTTCTTCCCTTTATAGCCAATAAAAAAAGAAAAGAAATAATGCAACAACAACAACAAAAAGAATAATTAAAGCCACCCCAGGGAACAAAACCTGACTAATTAAGGGGGCAATTCATCACTAATCTCCCAGCATGCTGAAAAAGAAGCAATAAAGGAGGCAAAATGGGCAGGGAAGAAAAGTTTAATTAACTTTACTGGGAACATTTGCTGGCCCCACCTCCTTTCTTCCAACCACCAATCATTTGGTTGTTCCCCAGCTTTTGTGCAGATTTCCCCCATTCAAAAAGGTTGGAATGCTGCTTCTAAAGCTTAGTTGCTGGCAGTAAGAGCTTTACACTACAATATGCTGGGGGGGGGGGGAGAATGTGTTTTGTTTTTCTATACAGTCATGCCTTGGATTGAAAGTATAATTCGTTCCGGAAATGTGCTTGTAATCCAAAACACTCTTATATCAAAATGAAATCCCCCCCAAAAAATTTGTACAGAGATTTTTAATTTAAGCTGTACTACAGTACTTGTATTGCAAGATGTCGCTTGTATATCAAGTAAAAAAAAATTAAATAAATATTTAATTTAATATTTAATTTGCTTGTCTTGCAAAATGCTCTCAAACCAAGTTACTTGCAATCCAAGGTATTACTGTACTTTTCATCCCACCCCTTTGGCCCTGCCCATCACTGGAATGCTGCTCTTCTAATGTAGCAGGATCTTGGCTATGGGTACGAGCTCTGCTGGATAATAAATATACCACTATATTTAGTGCTTTGTGAAACCTCCATTTTAATTCCACAATTAACCCCCAGTTAATTGTGGAAAGCCAGTGCCTCAGCAATCTTAGCTTGAATGGTGCTGCTCATTCTGGTGCCTGTTACATTTTATATATTGCTTTTCTGTGCTTTTTTATTTCACAGTACACTCCACTGAGTTTGAGGGTAGTTGTTCCTAAGTAAGGGTGCAATCCTATGTGTGTTTAGGCAGAAAAAATCCTACAGTTCCCAGCATTCCCCAGCCAGCCATGGCTGGCTGGGGAATACTGGGAGTTGTATGAACTTTTTCTGTTTAAACACACACAGGATTGCACCCTAAGTGACCTAAGGATTGCAACCCACTTCCTGATATTTCAGTCTCTCCCACTTTTTGGTCATCACTACCAAAATGTCAAGTTGGTTCTTCTGCTTCTTCTCTTCAATCTTCTGTTTGAGTAAGTGCATGGTTTTTATTCCCAATGACCCTTTTTTCCTCTTTTGTTTTCTAATCTTTCCTCTCAGTGACTTCCCTCTATTGTTTGTCCTCCTGTTCTTCCTGATTTTTCATCAACCATTGAAACCAACAGGACTTTAAAGTGCTTAACTGATTGAATCCTGCCTCATGTGACTTACCTGCTATCCTATATGCATGTTTAGCTGGGAGTTGTAGGACTTTTTCTGTCTAAACATGCATGGGATTGTGCCCTTAATAGTTTTACTTCTACTCTGTGTTTGCCTTAACTGATATATCAGAATAATGAGTGAAAAATCCTTCGATACTGACAACACCACTAAGTTAACCTCTGCCTAAAATTTCCTAAGTGGGGACTGAATTAAAGTAAAGCTATTTAATTACTAATTACTAATTTTATTTGAGCTTAAATGCTTCAAAGGTTGCTAATTATAAAGAAGACACATGCTTTCTGTGTTGACTCTTGTTTTATTTTTCTGTTTTAATTTTTTAAAATATTTCTATCAAAAATTAAAAACAAATTAGGGATCAAGGTAGGTTAATGTGTAATTGATTATGTTATTTCAGTAAATACACTGCAGAAAGGAATTGCAGATTAAAACTGGTCATATATGTTCCCTAAGAAATTTCAGTTAAACAAACAAACAGAAAAATCATTGCTCATCTAGAGCAGGTGACAGAAGGTAAATCTTCAGATGTTTTGGACTTCAACTCCCAGAAGCCCATACCAGTGTGGCCAACTGTCAGGTATGCTGGGAGCTGAATTCCAAAGCATCTGGAAATCTATCTATCTTCCCACCCCTGATCTAGAGGGTTGGCTCTCTTATTCACATTTTGTGATTTGGACAACTGTAAGAATAATACTTAGGTTAGGAATAGCACTGTTGTGGTACTGCACTACGCTTTGGGACAAATGCTTATCCTGTTCAGAACTGTACTGGAATGCGTGATGACACCATGAACAAGACAGGCTGCAGTGTGACATGTGGCTGGCCTATCACATACCCCTACCAGCAATCAACATCTTCTATCATATCCATGTGGGCAGGATTCCAAAGACAGCCTAACTATGTGCTAGGGATCAGCAGCTATAGGCCTGCTTTCTCTCTAGCCCGCAGCATAGCTGCTGGTCCCAAAGGGTATGGGCAGAATCCAACAGGGCTGTTCCACCCCACCAACTGCATCACGCAAGCAGACCCTGCCGCATGTGCAATGGTGCTTTAGTGCATCTGGGGCAACCCGAAATGACTGGAATCACTTGTTTCTGGAAGGAGGCAGGTCAGGGGAGCTCTCATAAGGGAGCTCCACCAACCAGCCTCCTTCCAGAAATGAGCATGTCTGTCCATTTCAGGGCTTCCCTTGGGAAGTGCTAAATCTCCCTTGTGTAAGCAGTGGGTTCCGCTTGCACAGCAGAATCAGCAGGACCCATTGCTTGCAGAAGGGAATCGGCGAGGCAGAAAATAATCAGTGGGGGAGGAAGTGCCCTGTTGGATTCTGTCTAATTTCTGTGCTGGGGGATTTGCATTGGGATTGTGGTTGGGGAAGGAAGGGATACGGTAAATCTTTCACACACACACAGAGTCCTGATGCAAATCAGAGGGTTCTGAGCTCATTATTACATTTAAAATAAAGGGAGACAACAACACTGCATGGGAAGAAGGAAGAGAAGGTGCAGAGGAAGAGGGACCCAGAAGGCTGCAAATGAGGATTTGGCTAGCAATGCTGTTATTTTCCAGTGTAAAAAAAGGCACACACAACCCAAAACCTCAGCCGTGTCTCTCTCTCTCTCGGGAATATCTCACCCCAATGAAAGCAATCAAAATCTTCCCCATTTTCAGCTGGGGGGGGATGGTCCCCATGAAAATGGGGAGGGAATTTTAGCCCACCATGATGTAAAACAGAATCTGTTCCATCCAACTATGCTGTGCTCCTGTGCTTATGACTGGAGGTGGAGGTGGAGGGAAGAGAAATGCCCAACATGTCTAGTTCCTGCCTGCGGCTGACAGGTTGGCAAATGGTTCTATGGCGCTTGTCATGCAGGTTTGAGTCCTGCGGCCACCATGATTCCGTGGCTTTTCTTGGTCAGGCCTCTTCTCCTGTGGGCACCCACCCCTACATGTAACAGTCAACCCACATTACCTAAAGTAGATACCCAAGACCTAGAGCGTTTTTCTCCGTCTTCCTAGTGGTGCTCGAAATCCCACCTCCATCTTCCCAGCCCTGTGCTCTATGGAGTCAGCCATTGGAGGTTGCTGCTGTCGGTGTGTGTTTGTAGCAGCCTTCATTGTATATCCTGGTCCCTCCCCTTGGCTGCTTGGCAAAAGGGCCTCTGCCCACGCACCACCCACCCCTTGGTGAGTCTTGAGTCCTGAGACTGCAGTGTATCCTCTCTCTAGACATCCCTGTTGGTAGCAATGTGAGCACTGTGTTGTTGTATGGCCCTCCCTTCCTCCCCTTTATGTGTATGGTGCTCATGAAGAGCATAAGGGGATTCAAATAGCTAGCACTGATGATGATGTGCTCTAACATAAACACATGCGCAACATAACAACTGCAGTAGGGAAAAGTGGTGATTTTTCCTGTTGTGCTAGTTAATGTTGCACAAGCGTTACTTCATGCTAGCTCAACGATATTAGCGTTAGCACTGGGACACCATTGGATGCCAGCCTTTGCCTGTAGGGAAGCTGTTTTTATTAATGTTGGCTGTTATGCCACCAGGGCTGATGGAATGGGGGCACTGTGGCATCTTGTATCACAGTGCATGTGCTATTGGTGTGTGTCTATCCCCATTGTCATGAGCTGATTGGCTCCCTCCCTCTGTATGTAGGCAGCGTGTAGGCATGTGTTATTTTTCTGCCTAGTTGTGTGTTTTTCCTCTCCTTTCCCAGGCTGAGCATCTATTTGCTACAGTGGCTGGTCCGCCAGCGTAGCAGTGGCATAACTCTGGTTCCAGCACAATGTAAGTTTGCTCTATTAGGCTGCAATCCTATACAAGGGAGAAAGTCCCATTTAACACAGTGGGATTTGCTTCTGGGTAAACATTCATAGGATTGTGCTGTTAGATATCTCTAAACATATAGGCTGTTTAAATCCCATTGATGGCATTCAGGCAATCTAACTGTGAGCAAGATTACATTTATAGATTCTAAGTAAATACATTACATGGAAATTCCATTTATTTTAATGTAATATAGTTAGAACTTGGAGGGAAAGGGTCTTTTTCTGAGCCATATTTTGTTTGTATGCTCTTTATTTGAATCAACATTAAATTATCCCTGAGAAGCCCTAACAGAGCAAACTAATTAGAAGAAAGCTAAACAAACCAAGATATTTGGATGTAAGGAGAAGGACTTGGAATGTAAAGTGGATTTAAAGGTGAAACTGAAAAGAATCCTGTATAAACTGATTTAACAAGGAGGAACAGCAAAGAATTAGTTACCAAGTGTGCAGCAAAGATTTTGAAGCAAGCAAGCAAGCATGAGAAGTTTAATTCAGGTAGTATCAAGAAATTTGCATCTTTTCAGACCTCAGAAGAGCTAATCTTTTTCATATCATCTACTTTAATGATAACATCTTATGCTAAAGAATGTTGTTTAATAATCTCTGCAAAGAAAATAAATGCATACATCTATTCACAAAGATACTCTGTAACCCTAACCATACCAAAAAAATAGCATTGCCTTTAGCCTTGCATTTCATATTCATCCTTTGTGTAATTATGAAGAAAAACAGCTACATACAAATTGGGGTGGTGGTGGTGTAATAACTGGTTTCTTGTCTTTGATTTACATGAAGGCTGCCATGACAGCACAACAGCAGCAGGCCTGTAATTATGATGGCCCAAATCAAACTCACGTTGAAGATTTTTTCATTGCATTTCATCTAACTATCATAAGAAGGCAGGGCCGGATTAAGATAGGGGCTATTGGAGCTGCAGCCCCAGGCCCATAACAGAAAATAGGCCCACAATATAGGGACTTGCGGCACGATTTGAGTAAGCTCTGATCGTTATCATTCAGCATAATTAATGATTTTTTCAAGATTAGAAAGGTGTTCTAAGCACATCTGCATTACAGGCTTGAGGCAAGACCTAGCAAGAACTGTTGTTCCCAAATTAGCATTTCGGTAGCTTTTTGCATTTCAATCACTGTTACTACATTTCTTTGAAGCACATGGGGGGCTTGCTAGGGTCTGTAATATTCAGATTTAGAAGGGACCTCTCTCTCCAGCCTCGAGCAAAAGATCTTTCTGATTCGCAGCTCAATTGTTCAAATGCTAGTTTAACAAAAAAACGAAAACGAAAACGAAACAAAGCAACAAGAACAACACAATTATTCTTGGTCAAGCAAAGCTTCCTGACTTTTTGTTGTGGCTGCTTTTTTTTTTTTTAATAAATAATTTGGGGGAAATTGGGAAGACCCTTACTGATGAGCTGCAGGAGTTTTTGAGTTTTGGCACTTTAATGGTAATTAAAATATTTAATTTGTTTTAATATAAAATTGCGTCTTCATTTTATTTATTTCCATAAAAAGGCCCACCAAAATCCTCAGCACCAGGCCCATAATGCTCTTAATCCGGCCCTGTAAGAAGGCAACTTTTTCTTTTTTTAAGGAAAGCTACCAATTTTTTGTCAGGTCAGAATACCTTGAAGAAGTTTTCCCTGTCAGACCACTGGTACCTTTTTGACAGTCTCTCACTTCATACAAACACTTAGTTAATTTAGTCTGCCGTCAGTCCGCCTTCACCGTTCAAGGGTAACTCACAGAGATAGATTAGCTTTCATGAAAATATTACTTCAGGTGCAATTCCATGCATGTTCAATCAGAAAAAGTCCTACAACTCCCAGCGTTCCACAACCAGCCAGACAGAGCCAAATAGAATGCTAAGGGAGTATAACTAGTTCATGTAGCATCATCACAAGGGAAAGGCTAGCCCTGTGTGTTCCCACTTGCCCCTTCACACATTGAAATTGAATGCCTGAAGAAAACTATAGTATGGAATCCATAGATATAACCACTGGAAGGAATATCCCCTCCTTAATTTGGAGTGAGGAATTCAGAACCAGCGTCAAGGGTAGGCATCGTTGGGCACCTGCCAAGGGTCCACACCCCATCAGGGGCCCACTGACAAGAGCCCCCTGGAGCTGTTCCTCCTCTTCACTATTGCAACCTGCTTGTTCACGTTCACCTTCCTCTCGTTCTGGCCCAGACAACGGTGGTGGTGAGAGGAGAAGGAGCAGTTGCTACTGCCTCCTTGCCCATTGGCTCTCTGCCTGCCAAGCAAGCAAGTGGTAGCAATGATGAGAAAGAGGATGAGGAGCAACAGCAGCTGGTGATAATCATGTTAAGAATGTGGACTCACTGAGGGAAGAGGCCTATTAAGGGTGCCTCGCCCAGCAGCCTCAAAAACCAGGAGCTGGCATTGGGGCGATTAATTTGGGCTCCTTTGCATGCGTTGCACAATATCATGTTCCCAGTTTCAGCTTCTTCCATGTTCCTTAGGTAAAATGAAATCTCTGCCAGTGGCAGTTTCTCAGGATCAGCTTAAGGCAAGCTTCTCCAACCTGCTGCCCTCAGATGTGTGGGAGTACACCCTCCATAATGCCCTGGCACCAGGTTGGGCAAGGCTGGCTTAAGGCAATGCAGTTGCTAGCCAAGTAACATCTCTGGAGGACCTCTAGATGAGCTCATGAGCAAAATATAACTTTAGGAGAGCTGACAGTAGAACTGACTTGCTCAGGAAAGTAGGGATGGATCATTCTTGAAGCATCTCCTCACTACACTGCCACTGTGGTTCTGCACTTGTGGGGATGGGGATGGGGATGGGGATGGGAATCTGGGAATCTGATGCCCTTCACATAGTCTTCATGTGCTATGGCTCTCTATATTTTCTAAAATACTGTTAACATTCAAGTTCATGTTTGACACTATTTTCAATGAGCCATCACTTCCTGGTTTCCATGTTTTAGAAAGTCAAAGTATGGAAGCCCTTTCTTGCAATTTGTAAGGACTGGGTTTTCTCCTGTGTTATTTTTCTCATCCATATTTTGTTTATATCTATGCAATGCAAAGTGACAGGGTGACTGTATTTGAGGGAAAATATGCTATTTTCAGATCAGATACCAGCTGTCAAGTTAGATAAAGAGTATGGCATCAGAAATTTTACAGCCCAGTTCACAAAAATTTTATGTGTCTGTAACTCACTATTTTGTGTGAAATAGTTGCTTGTATATGCTGCATGTGGTGCACTTGATAAGCACTTGCACAAAGACCAATCAAAGGTGGTCTTGGTTCAGAGTGTTGTCAATGCATTTTAACATGAAGATATGACAAAGTGGAAACTGGAAAGCTCCTTTTCTTGTGCAGGCAGGGCATTCAGCCTGATCTAATCCATAGTTACTCAAAAGTAAGTTCCACTGTGTCCAATGGGACTTACTTCCAAGTAAGCGCACGAAGGAGTGTAGCCTTGGGTTCTCCATTCTGCTGAATCAGTCATCACTGTTAAACCAAACAGACAGGTGGGGTATGGATTTCAGTTCTGGTTTCTAATCATTGTCCCATGCCAGGCTAAACTATTATATAGTGAGATATTTATTTCATTTAATTTCTGTTCTTATTGCAAATGATACTGAAGGTAGTACACAGTCAGCCTCCTATCCAGGTACTGGCTGGACCCAGAGCCCAAGCTAGCATTTTTTGAATCCTGAGCAGATCCCAGATTTTACATCCAAGAAACTATTTTAAGAGATTTTCTATAGCAAGCAAAATGCCAATAAGTTGTGTCTTACTGCAACTTCTGTGCAGCTGGGCCCTGGGCGAGAGGTTACGCTTCTCACAACACTTACATACTTGTACACATGTCAGACCACTGGCATCAGCAACAGCGGCCCTTCTTTCTTGCCCACCTTTGAGGGCAGTGGGATGGGCAAGTACAAGAGAGAGGGCCTTTTCTGCAGAGGCCCCACGCTTCTGCTATGTGTTGCCATCAGGGATCTGCCAGGCCCCATATCATTGCTGGCCTTTTAGGAAGGCCCTGAAAACTGACTTGTTTACTTTGGCCTTCCCCTAATTATGTTTTACTAGACTGTTCTGGTTTGTAGCTGCAACTGTACTGTAGGCTTTTAGTACGAACTAGGGGCAGATATTTTGTTAGTGTTTGTTGTTTTTATGTTTGCTGTTTTTATTAAGGTTGGCTGTTTTATTACTGTATCAGATTGTTGTTGTTGTTGTAAACTACCTTGAGAGGGTTCCTGCCCTGAAAGGCAACCTAGAAATATTTTTAATAAATAAGAATCAGATATCAGTCCCAAAAAAGCCCAATAGTGCCTCTTCTGACTGGCAGAAGCTCTGAAAGATGTCAAGCAGAGGCTTTTTTTTCCAACCCTCCTCCCAAGAAATTTTAACTGGAGATGCCAGGGACTCAACCTGGAACATTAAGCATGCAGAGCAGTTGCTCTGCTATTGAGCTCTAGGCCCTTCATATGTGGAAGTCGCTCAAGCTCCTTCAGATCATTCACAGCCAAAAGAGGAAATGGCAAATGGTACTTCCTCATTTGTCCAAGAGTTATCTGAGGATGCTTGGTGTACTCCCATATATAAAGTAACCAAAAGTCCCCTCCAGGGGAATGGGGCATGGCCTTCTGGGGGACTCTGGGGGGCTGAATTGAGACCTCTGGAGTGCCAGATATGGTCCCCAGAACTGAGGTTCTGCACCCCTGCTACAATTGTCCACAAAGTTATATTTGCTCCCTGACTAAGCAACAGTATCAAGGGACAACACAGGTTTCAGCTATCACTAATAAAGTTCGGGTGTCATATAAGCTGCATAGAGCTCAGAGAAAGAGTAAGATAAAATATACTATTTATTTATTTATTTATTTAAAATATTTTTAAATATACTGCCTTTTGAGACTTCTTAGCTTAGGGGGTAGGGGAAAGAAAGATATTTTTATAGTGTATAAAAAAAAGCTTTCTATGGAGAAAGGGGCCAGGGACAAAGACCTTGCAAACTGGAACCCCAGGAAAAACGTTTCCCTCTTTCATAATACTAGTAGCCAGGGTCGTCAAATGAAGCTAAATGGTGGGAGATTCAGGACAGACAGAAGGAAGTACATCTTCACATCACACAAGTTATTGGAATTTGCCTCCACAGGACAGCCACCAACTTTGGCTTTGATTCCTTAAAAGGGAATCAAACAACTTCATGGAGGGTAAGGCTATGGCTAGCTACTAGTCATGATGGGTATAACCTCCAGTATCAGAGGCACTATGCCTCTCAATACCCGTTCCTGAGGAACATAAGCGGGAGAGTGCTTTTGCCCTCATGTGCTGCTTGTGGGCTTCCCAGAGGCATCTAGCCACTGTGGGAACAAAATGCTGGACTAGACAGGCCTTTGGTCTGATCCCGTCTGATATGAAGCCCTCTCAAGGTGATTTACAAAGTAACTAAACAAACAAACACACCAGTGATGGCTGTGCTTTGGATGTTAATTAATTCTTCTTCCTTCAAAACTAGCAGCCTTTGTGCAGCTGTAACTAGAGGGTTTATGTGGCATGGCATCTCATGACCATACCAAAGGAACACCAGCATGACTGTAAGGAATTATATATTAAAAATACCATTATGTGGCCACCAAGCAAAGGATGGGATTGTTATACATGATTATTTATACCATTGAGACATTTCCAAAAATTAAATAGCTATACGAATTGTTCATTTATAGCCAACTTTGGTGCATAGATAAGTAAGTAAGGTACCTGGCGATCACTGGGTTCAGACAACATGATAACCCACGCTCAAGGGTTGAGTGTGGGTTGTCGTTGAACCATGGCTTGTTGAACCGTGGGTTAACATTTTGTCTGAACCTAGCTGTGCCAACAAGCCATGGTTTGTTAACCACAAACAACCCATGAAGAGAACCCATGGTTTGTTGTTGGGTTATGAACTGTGGGTTGTTCATCATGGTTTGTTATCTCGGCTGGGTTCAGACAACATGATAACCCACACTTTAACAACAACCCACAATTCAATGACAATCCACGCTCAACCCATACTCAATCCTTGAGTGTGGGTTATCATGTTGTCTGAACCCAGTCAATGTCTTTACTCTTACACTTAGATCTCTCAATAAGATATTGTGATATTTTAGCTATGGGAAAAATGTGCAAAGGCAAGACACTTTGGGGCACAGAGCATGATCCTGATTTGATAGTACTTGTAATGACACTTAAATCAACATGGACCTATTGAGATTCACTGGATTACCCTGCTTGATTACCAAAACTGAGCTCTCTAAAAAGCTGGAGTAATTGCTTGTAGCATCTTGTCTATCTCTTTGTTTCCAAAGCCTCCATCTATTTTGTTTCTTAATGTGAAAGAGGCTCATAAAGAGGACAAGCACAGAAAGTAATAGAAACTGTGAGTGTGCTTGTGTTCCAGTCTCTTTTGGCCCATTAAAATAAAAATCTTTTATATAGTTTACCTGATGCTGCTCAGAGCAACAATTGAAAACTGCATTTCTTTGTAGCATTGTCATTCAACCTACTTAAATTTAAGCCTTTCATTAGTCCAGAGAAGGAAACAATAGCGGCTCAGGGATAGCAACTATTGCTGTTCCATTGTGTGAGTTTTTTGTTTGTTTTTTAAGGAATAGGTGGGCTATATAGCACCTAGCAACTAACCTGTCTTACCCTACTAAACATTGCACAAAGTCTTTCCTGTTCTAAGAGCACTCACGCAATGTTGGCTCTGTTTTAAATTGTGTCATTCAGAAATTGTGTGTGTGTGTGTGTGAAACTAGAGTACCAGGAGTTGCACAGAATATGTTGCAGTGAACTCATTGGGAAGAGATCTCAACAAAAGAGATACACGAAGCTACGTGTTGGAAGCCATTAAGCTTTCTCAGTATGCTTCTAATGAGCTTATGATAGCCTTGCAAAATGACTGTTTTTACTCCAGTCCTAGCAAATTATAGTATGTGCAAATTAAATCAGTGGGACCTGATAACAAGCTGTTCCTCACCAGGTCCACTACTTCAGTTAAGAAGA
Source organism: Shinisaurus crocodilurus (assembly GCA_021292165.1). Lineage (NCBI taxonomy): Eukaryota > Metazoa > Chordata > Lepidosauria > Squamata > Shinisauridae > Shinisaurus > Shinisaurus crocodilurus. Next base: position 175,154,327 of record CM037880.1, on the reverse strand, counting down.
ACTGAACAATTATGACATATGGTAGCAGCACCATATTTAATTCATGTGCTGGTCTACAAGTGCAGGGTGCTTTGTTCGAGTCTATTGTTATTTGTGTAACACCTCATATTACAGACTCTTCAAGTTACAGCTACATGCTACAGGAACAACTCCAGCACACTGTAATTTTTTTAAAGAACAGTTTCTTGTTCCATGTCTCTCCTGTTAGATAAATAAACAGTTACATTTACCCAGGGTCCAGAATCTGGAACACAGTCAGAATAGGGATACCTTACTTCTATAAAGCCAAAGTACAAAGTAACAACAGCAAAATTCCATCCTAAGGCTTCTTTATGAGAGCTGGGATAACTTAGATATTTTTCCAGGTTGTTGACTCTAATGTGCAATGCTGTGTTCACATAATATATGCCTGTTTTGCACACCAAAAATAAAGCCTATTTTCTTCTAACGTTTGGCTCTTGAACAAGGGTGCTCTTTCTCTGTGACACTCTTCTGTGCCCAACACTAATTGACACTTTAAAAAATCTTCTTTATATGCATCTTCAACAAGATGATATGTGGTTTTCTTTTGTTCTTTCTCTTTTTTTATTTAAAGTGTGTAGTAAAGAGCTCTTTCTAAAAGCCATCCTCATTTACTGTGCATACGTGAAACATCAGTGATGATTAGTAGAGACAGGAGATCGGAAAACCATGAAGCACTTTTGAAACCATGATAGGAAGTGACTCTCTCTGCCTGATGATTTATTGATACTGACAACATTGTTTTTTCTTCATTTTTAAACAACTAAAAAGTTACCTTCTACTTGGGAAAAACACTGAGGCCAAATGAAGAATAAATAATCCCCTTCAATTCAGGAACAATCAGGACCCTCACTTCTGAAAGAAGCTGCATAAGAAGTGCTTTTAACAAAAAAAATGAAAAGGTTAAAAATGAAAGACTTTCAAATAAGCTTTCTTATAACCATCTAATATATTTTGCAGCTGGCTTCAAAGATCCAACCCAGGGGCTATTTTATTTCCATTGAAGCAAGGGCCAATACCATTCAACCTCTATCAACAAAAAGGTCTGGGAGTAGCACACCTCTTCAAATCCTATCTCCCAATAGCTCCACATCAATAAAATGGCTAATGAGGGCATTTGGCTTTCAGTTATCAAATGAACTCTTAAGGTATGATTTTTAAGGATAAACATTTCCTAAGCAACTTTAAAAAGAGAAATAAATGCCTACCCAGTGAAGAAGACCTAATGTCAACACTGAGGGTAACTTGTACTGGTACTTCTTCATGGGAATCCCAGGACCATAGCTGATGTTCCTGCATCCCAGAGTCATGCACCATTGTACCCCCATAATACTAGTTCTGGCCACAAATGGCTGAGAATTTTAATTCATTTATTAAATAAGAATTTACCAAAATGCATACACTTCTCCATAAGCAGGCTGGAAAGAATTTGACATTTTTAAAAAATGGAATGACGGAGAAAGTGAAAATGACAGATTCATCCATCCAGACAGAGGGCCTTGAGAGCTTAGCTCTTAAAAGTCTGGGTTTGAATCCCTGTATCTTCAGTGCTGTTTGTGGTGCTCCATTAGAGGTGCCACCTCTTTTTTTCTGACAAGTTCCTTATCCTTAACAGCTACATGGCAGGCAGGTACAACATGGTCCTCTCTATGCTAGGAATAGCTGGACTTACTGAATTTGTCTGATGCAGATGGGTGAAAAGTTCATTTGGTTCATTGTTTGATTACTTACCACATTTTGCAGAATTCTTCATAAGCAGGACAAAAAGAACTTGAGATTTATTTATTTTTATTTTTATTTATTTATTTTAAAAAAAGGAATGCCGAAGAAATGCAGCATTTGTCCATTCCTAGTTCTGTCAAGGAATCCCAAAGAAAGTCAAGACATGAATCAAAAGTAGTTGATAACATTAATCAAGCTCTCTTAGGAGTTCCTAAAGGAGAACTTATAAGATTTGCCCAAATCATCATTGAGGCAATCGTACTGCATGAGTTTATGAAACCAAAAAGGAAATTATGAAGAAGTAAAGTATCTGCTAGCATATTTTTATTACCTAAAAGTATGGGGGTGGGGGTGGAGAAACCACCATAAATCTGTAAGGAGCTACAGAATAACAGACCACTGAGTAACAGCCAACATGGATCTCTGTAGCCAAAGCTTCAAATCAGTATGTGTGAACCCCCGCCTCCTACCCCACTTCATTTTTGCCCTCTCTGCCTCCTCAGGACTGCCAAGTCACAATGCTGCAGTGATAGTAGAAATCACTAGCAAAATTCTCCCTTCTCTTCAGCTTTTAAAGACTTAGGAGCCCTCTCAGGGTCCTGAACTAGCAACCGCATGTCCACCTGGCTCACTAGTCCACAATTCCCAAGGGTTTGCCTTAGGCCTGTACACCTTGCACGTGCTCTTCCCTTCAGCCAATGTGCCTCTGGGCATTCTGTCTCTAAGGTTTCCTACCTTCTGAGACTTCCTCCAAGTTAGTTTTCCATTCCTCTAGTACCCTACACATCTTCTTCTACAAAGCCATTAGGCGCATTCGCACCTCACACTAACCCACCCTGAAAATAACCAACGATAAGTGGGTGTTCGCTGAACAACCCACGGTGTGCCCGACAGACAATTGAGCTCACCGTTGGTTGCCCCTCTTCTTCCCCCTCGGTCCTCCACCCTGTATCCCAGGGGAGTTGGCAACTAAAGCTGCCTTGTCTGCTCTCCTTGCAACAATCATGAGTCCTTATTCATTTGCCGTGGCTTTTTGCCCTCCCACCCTTGAGATTGCCTTTTGTGATCTCTGAGCTGACAGCCAGTGACAGCCTCTCCAAAGTGCCCAGGTGGTACATTAGAGGAGCTGTCAGTGGTTCACCCCCCCTTTTTTTTAAGCGCAAGAAATTTGCACAATTATTTGGGTACATTCTCATACATGTGTGAGTTTTAATTCCAGGCCCAGTTGTGAGCCAAACTGAGAAGAACTTTTCCTTCTCATAGAATCTGAACATTTTGTTGCTGTCAACACTTGTCCCTGAGCAATAAAAATGGTTACAGACATTCTGTTACACTACATCAGTTCACAATTGGTATCAGAGGGTTCACTGCCACAAGCACAATACAGTGGGGGTGGTTATTCCCAACTAAGAGAGCTATCCTATGGCCCCTAGACTGTATATGGGGGCCATAGGATTCTTTGGATTTCCAGATCTGAGGTTGGAAACAGAGCTCCAACCTTGGAGCTGGGGATCCATGCTCAGATCCCCCTTGCAGCCGGTGTGGAAAGGACTATGATGCCGGCTGCTTTTCCGAGGTTAGAAAAGCAACCTCAGAGAACAGGTAAAGGGGGCATTCCAGGGGTAGGGAGGTGAGGAGACCGGGGCTGCCAAGATTATGAGGTATCCTGGTGGCGCTCCAGCCTCCTCCTCCTCCCCGTCCAAAGCCCCACAGCTAGACAGCCGGAATCGGCTGTCTAGCTGACTTGCAGAGGGGGAGGAGCAGGGAGGAGATCACCTCTGCCACTTACCCCACTCTGCTTAGGGATGCTCGTAAGCCTCCAAGTTCAGAGGCTTACAAGCATCAAGGGCACAGCCCACTGAATTGTGCCCTAATTGTGTTTAGCACAAATGAACTCCATTTTATTCCTGCAATCATGATGGTGCCATGATTTAAGGGAATTTAAAATGTGGAATTGCAGATGCTCAGAGTATTCCCTTTTTATCAGGGTTTTCAAACTGGTTTTTGTTTGGGTTTTGCTCTAACTGTTAAGAGCCTAGCATAACGAAAATGTAGTAGTAGTGGTAAATCATGGAATGGCCGGGGCAGAGGGGAAGCAAGCAAAAGGGAAATGTTAATTAAGTGCTTCACAACTGAATTAACACACATGAAAGACTAAAGGGGGAGGCATACAACCATTCAGTCCAGAGTCTAAAATTCCATAGCTCCACCACTGGACATCATCATACTTAAGAAGTATAAAAATCTAAATAAAAGTTAGTTGTACCTGATTTAAGCCCCATCAATTTCACTGGAACTTAAGTGGGACTTAATGGGACATTAGTGTTGGCATGTGAGCAGAGTTGGGAGATTTATAATCCTATCTGTGTGCTAACAGACACCTGAAATTCCACACACAGATCTTCCAGATCTCACCTCCCTACGCAGCGTGCAGCGTGCTGTGAAGGTGCCAGCCCAGTCTACCCTGTAATCAGACTTGCTTCCAGCTTCCCTGTTGCAGATTACGTAATCCATGGAGTCAGGAAACAGGCCACAGGTCTAATTCTACCTGTTTATTCACTTAGCAAGTAAAGTTCTACAGAGTATACATTTCCTAGTTGCAGTCCATGTGCAGAGTATAAATGCATAGCAAGCATTACATCCAGTGGAGTAAATTGAGCTTCACTCCACCTCAGCAAAGACGTTACATTGTTGCAGGAACAAAGTCTAGCAAGAAGAACCAGAAGAAGAGAGAAAGCAGTCCAGCTTCTCTCTAAGATGGCTTCAGACAGAAAACAAGTTAGCATGTCATCAGAACATACAAACCATGTGACCAGCTCATATTGTTCTCACAGTCCAGAATCAAGGATTCTAGTAAGACATAACAAAACCTGTTTACAGCCATTCTGTCCCTTCCATGTGTAAACAATGTGCTGCAGCTGGTAAAGTGATACATATCACAACAATTAGCTGGATTGGGGATATAGTGGAAGAGGAATACAATATATTCAGGGCTGTGTAAAAACCATCATAATTTCTGCATCAAATAATCCCAGTTCTTCATCAAGGAAAGGTGAATTCTGAAACATACATGACAAAAAGAAGTAAAATTTGGGAGGGGCCATAGCTCACTGGTAGAGTACGTGGTTTGTTCTCAGAAGCTCTCAGACCCAACCCTCCATATTCAAGTAAAAGGATCTCAGCACTGCAGGACTGAAAAATAACTCTGTCGGAAACCCTGGAGAGCCATTTCCAGTTAGAGAGCAGACTGTACTAGACTAGATGGACCAAAGGTCTGACATATATATTGTTGTGCCCCTGCTGGAGGAATCCTTGGAGGAGGAGGAGGAGGAGGAGGAGGAGGAGGAGGAGGAGGAGGAGGAGGAACTAGATCTCCCATAGACAGATGCCTTTGAACCATCCATGTCAGAAGACCAGGAGGAGCCTGGGCCCTCAGGGCATATGGCTGCAGGTCCATACCTTTCAGGAGGAGGGGACTCTTCCTCAGAGGTGGAGAACCCCCTGGCCCTCAGGAGAAAGCAACTCCTCATGAGTAGGGCTTTGATCAGAGAGCTCTAATATACTGCAGCTGAGCCCTGGGTGGGGCTCAGCAGGCTCTGGTGTTAAAAAGCCTTCAGTATCTGTCTAGCCAGTGCTGGAAACAACATTGTTCTTCAGTTCTAGTGCCTTGTTTCCTGGACCTTGCCTTGATGATTGATGCTCTGTGCTACTGATTCTTGGACTCCTGCTTGACTCTGCTTCTGGATTGTTGTGTAATGTATCTGACTGCTTAACTGTGCTTTGACCTTTGCTTGTACTTTGACCACTCCTGACTGCCTGCTCCCTTACTGGACTGAAACCTTGGTGCTTGACCATTTGCCTATTTTGTGACCTTGCTTTTTGGATTGCCCCATAAATCAGAGTCTGCTTTAGTCAAAGCAGGACATATATGTTCAATACTTCATTTTCATGCCAGGGAAACTGGAGGAGATAATTCAGCAGCAAGGGCAAAACTGGGCCTATCTGTACCTGATTTCAGATCACATAGGATTGGATCTGACTTTACTTCCCATGAATGGAAGGACTCTTTTCTTTCTATCCTCGGAAGGCTTCTGATCCATCAGTGGAATCCTGCTGGCCCTGTGCCCCCCAAATCTGCTCTGGGAGGTTAGGGGATCCTCCAGAACAGTATGGAATGTGGTAGGGGGAAGGGAAAGTCAGTAAAATATGCTTCTAGCAGCAGGAGCATTCTGAATAGAATTCCACTGAGGGCAGAAGCAAACTCTGGATCCATGCCATAGAGCCTTGAAGCACCATAAATTGAAATTTGACTTTTCAATTTTCAGCACAGTTGTTCCATGCCCACACACAAGTTCCCATGTGTCCTAAGTATAGACAGTGAAGTCCCTGGCCTCTGCCAGTCAAAGGAGACAATACTGGGCTGGATGAAGTAAGTCTGACACAAAATAATGCAGTGTTATGAATTTAAAATAAAATTCAAAAGTAATCAAATAAGACATAACAATTTACACATTTGTAAAAAGCCAGTTGCAAAGATGGTAAGATTCCACTTCTCACCAAGGTAACTTTGTACAGTACATTGTATAGATACAGTTAGCAACAGGAAGATGTGGGTTTAAATTAGGAGGAAAAACAATCATAAGAAGAGTTTATGTAGTGGAACACATTACCAGGAACACTAGTTGATTTCCTGTAAATAGAAATATTAAAAATGTCATTAGATAAACATTCAACATTGTAGATTAGGCCACTGTTCCTCACCAAGTTACATAAGACCACTGAAATTATGAATATTGTGTTGTATGTGGCTCTTGAATTTGGATAACTCAACAACTTTCTATCCTGACTCTGTATTACTCTCACAAACAACTCAATATTTAAGGGAGAAATCTTGGGTGGCGCAGCTAGACTAAGCTAGCTGTACTTAGGTCCCATCAAAATCAATGTGAAAAGTTAGTAATATGGCTAATTTAAGTCCCATTGATCTCAGTGGGAACCAAGTGCTACTAACTGGATCTAGCTCCTTGATTCTTCTACCATTTTGCAACTCAGAATCATGACAATGAGCTATCAGTATTGTTTTCACCCATTTGGAACAAATGTGCTATCTACCTCTGTTGTTCAAAGCACTACAAAGTGAAGGAACCATTTCTACTCTGCTACCAAAGCAAGTTATTGAAATTCTAGTTCACCCCAAAATATAAAACACAATCTCAGCTTTGTTTAACTCCAAGTGAATTCCACACTGAATTAAACAAAGCTGAGAGGTCTCTCATTTTAACTGTTTTAATATGGCTATGCAACGTTTGTGATGTTAAAACTCCGTGATAAGCAGCCCTAGTTTTGTCAAAAGGCTTCATATAGGGAAGAATCTTCGGCTGTGGGGAAACTTCAAGGCCAGACTAAACATTCAGGAAAGCATGCATAGTGGAGATGCATGCTGGCTTTTCCTACCCTCCTGAATCTCATGTGGCCCTGATTCCATTTTTTCATGAAATTACACACACACATACTCAAGGGGGGGGGGTTATAAAAGGGGGGGAAGTCTCCATTGACTCCAATGGAGACATTTTTTTTAAAACCCCATGTGGGAGATGGTGGAATTTCATGAAAAAATGGGGGGGGGGAGGTTTAACACACACACACACACACACACACACACACACACCGCCTTCTGGAGTGCCGTAATATTTGACTGTAAATGCTCTGGGCATGTTTTGTCTAATGAAATCAGTAGGTTACAAACTTTCCTAATCCCCATCTGAGGAACTGTAACCAGAGACAAGCTACACTGTTGTTGTTTACAGATATTTCCATGGGCCTTTGGCCATTTTCTGAAGAGATACTGTGGGAATGAACACTGCTGAAAATTTTGAAGGAAACATTGAGAAAGCGTGCATGCATTTAGTGAAGAAATGCTATCTACTGCTCAATACAGGATGCTCAATATCTACCACCTTGATAACTTTTTAGCAAATAAAGTGGTATATAAATGTTAATAGTAAATAATATGGTTAAGGGAAACACTACTGACTACATGCAGTTGTCTACACCAGAGGATAATTTAATTTCATTGTGTACAAAAAGGGAATGAATGACTAATGTCAAAAATAGAACTAAAAGAGCACCTCTGAAAATAGCCCAGTCTCTGTTTAGACATAAAGCCTCTACAGTAATGCACCAGTATAAGAAAGAGAGAATAGAATCTCTTCCCATTAAAAAGAAAACAAATGCCATATTGCTTTGGCCACATGAAACATGTCCAGGTTGACCCATTCCAGTACAGTGAGTTGAGTAATTCTGTCTGTCTGAAACAATTCAGTCATTTTTTTCTCTCTGCTAGGAACCTAGCAGTCTATCTGCAAAGCAAGTTCATGATCCACCAAGAAAGAAACCATACATCATAGGAATACCAGGTTCAGCCAGTGAACATGCATGATTTTCATAAATGTGTCTGGTACTATGGCTCACAGATATTCGTCAGCCAATCTGTTGTACAATAAACAATTTCTATGGCTCTGGGCCAACCTAACCTTTGTCTACAAATTGTGCCATGCTCCTGCACAGGATAACAAAATGTATACTTTTAACTCTAGCTATAGGCACTTGTTCTGCAATCTTGAGAATCTGATGGAAATTGTAGTGTTGCCTGCTTAAATCAACAAGGTAACATAACCACTAGTTACAGTGGCATGAAAGGGTTAATTGAACAATCCCCAGGGTGCATGTTTTCTAACCCCTCCTCCCTACTTCTGGGCCGGCCTCTCTGTGGCCAGTGCTCGCTCTCGCTCACTCTCTGCCTCTCCAACCTGATGGACACACGGTCTGAGCTGGCTTCCAGCCAGTGATCTCCAATGAAGCAAACTCTTAACACCAAAGACTCTAACCTGCCTATATGCATCCTGCATATATGAATAAACAGACTGTAAGTAAAACTAATAAATGTCTTTATATTAGTTTTAAACCTTGTTTGGACAATCTGTTTCCTTTTAAGAACCTTTTACCAGGGTTTAGCAACCCATGTGGTGATAACCAGTTTCAATAACCAGGCTGCGCATAATGGGGAAAACTCTGCTTCATCCTAACCAGTATAGGACCATCTCCTTCCCGTATCCTCAAACAGAATCTAAGTGCTGAACTTCACATTGCACCAATTACATAGGTATAGCTGAGACTGCTATTTTTCCTTATTCGTGTGTGTTCCAGTGGAGACTTTCTTTTCTTTTTTTAATCCCATCCCACTGGGGGATGAAATTTGGGGGGGGGGGGAACAGATGGGGGAAATCTTAAACCGTCCTCTCCCAAAGCACCATGGACCATAGCTCTGTTTTGCATGATTAGGAGAACATTTAGTTTGGCCCTGAGAGTATGTGACAAAGGGACAGAACCAGACACTTGTTTTTATGTATAAGATAGGGGTGTTGGACCCCTTTCAGCCTGAAGGCCAAATTCCAGTTTGGAGAAGCTCGGGGGGGGGCACATTCCAGTGATGGGTGGCGCCAAAGGCAAAAGGGGTGTGGCTAAAATGCCAGCATATTTTAGCTTAAAGCTCTTACTGCCAGTAACTCAGCCTTGGGAGAGGCAGTTCAAGTTTTAGAGGGGGGGGGGACTGCACAAAAGATAGGAAACCACCAAATGATCAGTGGTTGTGGGGAAAGGGGTGTGGCCATCTGGGGACCCCAGGTGGGCTGGATTTGGCCTTTGTGCGTGTGCCTGAGGTACTGCGCCCAATATAAGACAAAAAGACCAGTGTTAGGATGGGCAAGGCGTGAAGGGACACAGCGGGTCATCTCTATGAAGATAGCACACTGCCAGACACTATTCCTGACATGCTGGGGGCAGGACAAGACAGAAGTGAAAGCAAAGGTGTCTCTAGCCTGCAGCAGAGATCCCAGGCTGCTCAGCCCAATGAACAAGCCTCAGGCTTTTTCCATAGGAGACCGGGGAGATGAGCATCCCTGCTCCGCCCCTTGTTAAGAAGCTTTCTTGCTAGCTCAGCTGATCTCCCAAGTAGGTCCCACCTTTGACTAGAGGAGGAGTGTGGGGCACCTCCCCACATAGCAAGTTGTACATCCCAGGATGAAGACTTGCCACAGATTTAAGTCCTGACAAAGAAGTAAATTGCAGCCCACATGATGCACTTCCCTGTGAGGCAGACTAGGCCACCAGTGTCAAGGTCGGTGGGCAAATTTTGCCCTCGCTACAACTCTGTTCTCAAGCGCAATACAGTTAAATCCGGCATCCATAAAAGAGTGCAGTTGTTCAGGGTTGTAATCTGTGACTCCACTGGGGCAGAGGCTAAAACTGTCGTTCGTGCCTGTAAAGTCTGTGGAGAAGGGAACTCCCCCCCCCCCGCTGTGTCTCAGATTCCATCGCATTTACTTTGTACCGCATAACATAATGATCAGGTTTGGACAACAGGCTGTGGCTCGTCGTGGATTCTTTAACCCACAACCAGCTGCAGTGCCCGTGGGCTCCAGGTTGCATAGGCAACCCTGTTTATGGGTTCTCGTGTCATGCAAACCGAAACCAGGCCATGGGTTCACATGACACATCAACCCCCAAGAAAGGGTTGCATATTCCAAATGGTGGCTGCCTGTGCCCGGCATGCGCTGCATCCTCGCCGTGCGTTAAATGACCCACAGTGGGCTCTCATGTCATGCAAAGGGCCTCAAGGGAAGCCCATAAGAATTTAGCCAGCTCTCACTGAATGGCCCCACCTGCGTAGCTATGCTTCTTAGTCATTATAGAATGTGATGGAATCACACACACACACACACACACACACAGAGAGAGAATCAATCAGAAAAAGGAAGTTGACAAAGTATTTTGCAAACCTGGGTACCTGAGACATTGCCTTCTCTGCTATGTGCCACCCAGGTTGTCATCTGAGGCCCTTGCTCCATATTCCTCCACTTTATTTACCACAGGATTGTGCTCCTGATAGATGGAGGGCTGCGACTGTGGAGCCCTCCGCTTATCCTATGCTCTGCCAGCAAGAGCCAGGCAGGGTGAGAGGAGGACAGAGGTGATTTCTCCTCTGTGCCTCCATTTAAAATACAGTTTTAAAAAGCAGCCAGACAGGCCTCTCAGTCCATCCAGCAGACTTACCTTTCAGTGGCGGGGGGGACTGGAGAGGCCACAGGATACCGTGTATCATCACAGCCTCTCCCTCTCCTCCCACCAACACACACCCTTTTCTCCCCCTCCAACCTCATAAGAGAAGCTTCCTGTGGTGGCTGGGAGGGGTGAGGGAAGGAAGGTCCGCGACTGGATCTCTTCTGTGCTTGTAGCCCTGCCTACCAACACAGAGGAGGAGGAGATCCCCAGCATCCTGTGGTTCCCCAGATGCCGTCTAGGGGCCAAAGGATTGCTCACTTACTTACAACATTTATAAACCTCCTCTATATCTAAAAAAGATTCCTGAGTGGTGAACAGTAAAGAAAAAAGAATCAAAATACAAAAGAATAAAAATATTCAAAATCAAGCTATACCAATAGAACCATGGTTGGCCACTCAGGAAAAGCTTGTTTAAATGAAATTGTCTTTAGCAGATGCCAAAAACAAAGGAGCACTGGCACCTGCCTGACATCAATTGGCAGGGAATTCCATGGAGAGGAAGCCTGTAGACTAAAAGCTCTACTCTGAGTAGATTCTGAATGGACCTCAGATCCATGGGGAACCACCAGGAGCACCTCATCCCATGACCTCAGTGACTGGGCAGGCTGATAAATGAGAAGGCAAGCTCTCAAATATCCTTGTCCCAAGTTTTTTAGGGCTTTATACACCAATAAAAACCCCTCAAACCTGGCTTGGCCACAAATAAACAGCCAGTGCAGTTCCCTCAGCAATGGTGTTACATGCTGAAAGGGGCAGCCCCCAATAGCAGCTGAGCTGCTGCATTCTGCACTAGCTGCAGCTTCTAGACTAGAGCAACCTTACTTAATGAGGTATGACAGACATTCACTAGGAGCAGGGCCTTTTGGCTGTGGCATTAAAGTTGTGCAACACCATCTCCAGGGAGGCCTACCAGAGCCAGGCTTTATCATGGGCGGATTCACACGACACAACAATCCACACTGTGCAGAAAGCTATGCAATATGGCTTGTTTGCCTCAGGGCCCATGATGTGCCTGACAAATGATCAGGCACAGCAGGGGTCCTGAGGCACCTCCTCCCCACTCTTCCCTCCTCAGTTGTCCCGCTACTATCCCAGGGGACACTGCAGGAGCACTGAGGGGAGAGGAGCGGGGATGACAGCTGCCCCAAAGTGCCCAAGCAGCACTTTTGGGAAGCTGTCAGGGGCTCCGAGCAAGGGCAGGGGACGAGCTGCATTGCGCTCTGCTTCCTCAGCTGGGCAGCGGCACCAAACGGGGGAGGGGGGACGAGCCCTTCCACCGGCAGGTGATGTTATCAGTTTCTTCTTGGCCTCTTCCCAGGGGACTGAGGAGAAAGCGCCTCCTCCAGTGTGATTGCCTCATGATCACTGGCAGGGAGGAGGCACCGCCGTGTGATGCCTCCTCAAGCCCTACATGGGGCTTGGGAAGGCAGCGCGCGGAGGACCCCAGTGGCACCACTGCGCAATGCCTCCCCAAGCCCCATGTGGGCTTGAGGGGGTGGCTCACGGCAGCAGGGAAGCCAGTGTCAGCCGCCCATATGTGCCACTTGGGCACTTTCCAGGTGGCTGTTATTGGTGCTTATGGCAGGGAGCCACTTGGCCAGAGAAACATGGGGATTGTGCCACTCTTGCCAAGCAGCTTGCCTGCTGTGGGGCTTGCCTCCACCGTGGGTTGTGTAGTCCAGGTTCAGACAACACGGCAAGCCACAGAGGGTTAAGCAAATCCTACAACAAGCCATGGTTTCTTGGGGTGGCTTCATAGCCACATTGCGCTTCGCAGTCCAGGTTCAGATGACATGGTAAGCCACTGTGGCTTTGAAGCCATGGTGGCTTCACATGTCGTGTGAACCCAGTCAATGCCTCAGGTAACACGTTAAACCTGGCTTTTTCATAAGGGCTGAATTGATGGGTGCTACTGCGTGTTACTGCTTGGTGCTGCTTTTTGTTGTTTCTATTCTGCTGCTTGTTTGGATTTTTAGTGTCTAATTCTTGCCACTTTTATAATTGTTTTATTTTGTGATCTACCGGTACTTCATTCATGTTGTGTTTATTATTCTAATAGCTGCCATTGGTTGTTTCAGCAAGAACAGTGGGGTATAATTTTCATAAATCAACAAACTTTATCATGGAAAGTAGAGCTATCAGCAGCTATTACAAAACTTTCATGATAGAGATCCACAAACTAAATTTATTTGACTTGGGAATTACTTCTAAGATCCAAATCTTCACTTGGAAGATAGCTCTTAGTGATACCCACATGCAGAGAACATGAGATACCCTGACCAAAGGATCTCACATCCTATCAAAGTGTCCAAAGTCACAATTTAATAATCGCAGGGATGATAGGTATTAAACTCACTGCATCCATCCAAACATGAAAAAACAACTATCTTTATTCTTTCTTTCTCTCTCTCTCTCTCTCTTTTTAAAAAAGCTTGGCTTTTAGAAAATATGGTATCAGGAATACAAAATAGCCTCCATCCAAAGAATTGCATGACTATTTCTGCTTTCCCAAGAGGGCTTTGAACACTGTGTTTTCTCAAGCACCATTCCCTCAAGCTACATGGCAAACCTCTTTTGAAACTGACCAGAGTTTGAAAAGCAATTTGCTATATGGAATGGGAATCTGTGGTTTAAAGGGAAAATGCCCCACTGAGTATGTCCAAAACCCTTGGGCACGCCTGATGTAGCTCTTTGGATCCCGGTATGGGCTGATAATAGATTTGTGGGGGGGGGGGGGTTTCTGACATACATTAAACTGAGAAGTGTTGGAAACATAGATCAACTATATCTGTTAAGTTCTTTTTTGCTGATCCGTTAATTTTATTCCTAAATAATTAGTATCAAAGCTCACCTGGAGGGTTTATTCAATGGGCTCTGCTATAGGCAACAGCTTTCAAAATCCTGGTGTTCTCTGCAGCTCCCATTCTGACAATAATCACACAACAAGCACCTAAAGTCCATCTGGCTCACTTCCGAAGGTCTTGTGTTTGGTTTTCTATTATTGTCAAAGTAGTCAATATAGTCAGCATTGTGCTAAACAACAGGATCACAGCTCTGAATCATTCTATCTGAGTGATGCTGTGTAAAAGAAAGAAAGAAAAAAGAAAGAAATTCCTGAACATTTGGGGTTTTACAAGAATTCGTAATGAAAAGCTGTCTCAGTGATTCTAAGAACTCACTGTGGGTTAGACGAAAAAGAATATCTAACTATATAGTGGCAGTTTCATCTCTTATTTCTAGCTACCATATAGTATTTAAAGAAAATAAATCCTCCACACAGAGTCCATGTTCCAAACACAGCAGGGCCCAATCTCACAAGATGTTGGAGTGGCAGGGCAATTGTTATCTGTCCCATTTCCTAGCAAACCACTGGTGCAAGGAATGATCTGGCTGGTCCAGGAAGATACAAAGGCACTCCCCCTCCTCATGTGATGGGCCCTGAACTTTGTGAGGAGGCTGAAACATTTGCTGGGTCTATAGTGCAGGGATGGGCAATTTGTGTCCTGCCAGATGTTCTAGCCTACGAGTCCCATCAGCCCTAGCCAGCATAGCCAATGGTGAGGGATCATGGGAGTTGTAGGCCAAAACATCTGGAGGACCACAAGTTACCCATGCCTGCTATAGGGGGATCCTTCATGATGCCTATGTTTAATGTCAATCTATAGGGTTAAAGAGAAACTCTTGGCAAGATTGCATATATAGAAAAAGGAAATGTTGGTTTTTTGTTGGTCCTTTCTCAACCTTGAAAGATAGTTAGTTAGGATGCAGTATTAATGCTTAGAGTGTGGTTGCAGTATCCCAGGTCCACTGAAGATTGCAAACCTTACACATGCTTAACTGTGGCACATAATAATGCGGCAGCAGGCTACAGTAACCCTGGTTTGTGTTAATCATAAGTTGTTTCCAGATACAGGGCTCCTCACACAATCAGTAAAATACTCTGCCTTTTTCTCCTTAACTGAAAAAAAGACAGAAGTATTGGTGAAGAAACATGGAAGGGTTACAAATGGAAGAGGATGATGCCTGGACCCCGCATAAAATCCATACATGAGGCAGGATGATGGCTTGATAAAAGCTTCATCTGGAAGCACACATGGTTTGTAAGTTGCACATGTAATGCAAAACCATGCTTATCACTTGGAAGAGGAAGAATGGGCCAATTGCCCTGAAAAGGGAGGGGAAATGTATGTCCTTGCAGCTGGCTCTCAAACTGTAAACCATGGTTTGTAGGAAGCCAGCCCAGGATTACTCCTGTACTGGGCCCCAAACACCCAATTTTCATAATTTCTGCCTTAGTGCCTGAACCATGTGTTCTCCAGTTTTGCTATCTTGTTTTCTTTCCTCACAGAAATATGTAAAAATATCCTCCCTTTATCTTTAAATTGGTCTTTTCAAAATATTCTGATAATGCAAATGTACCAAAGCCATTAATCTTCTTTTCTGAATTACTGGCAGAGATCCAACTTCAGCAAATATCTAGAGATGGCATGTTTATGAACACATGTTTATTTCCAACAAGTAAATTTGATGTCACGAGCCATTGTACATTCAAATTAGAATTGTTATTTAGTAGAAACACAATCCAAAAGTTTTCAAGATGGGCCCTTACAGCTTATAACCTGATAACTTTGTGAGCAGTGTACCTCCTTGTATACAATAGGTTGGATCGGATCCTAAAAACTGTAAGCAGAAGGAAACTCACAGATTTTCCAATCCCCTCCTTCCCACTGCAATCCTCCCCCCAACCCCACCCCCCAAAAACCTCTCTGGGGGTCATTTCTGCCTTAGTGCCTGAACCATGTGTTCTCCAGTTTTGCTATCTTGTTGCTATCAGGGAACCCTCCTGAACAGTGCTGGCTGTGGTACAGAAGGCTGCTGAGGGAGAAAATTGGCCCAATTTGGGCAGAGGCATCTTGTGTGAGTGGAATTCCACTACACAAGGCACCTCTGCCCATTCCAGTGCAGCACCTACAGATGATGCTGTTCAGTAGCATCCCCTCCAACATTTCACAGATGAAAATAGGGACACACATGTGAATTTGTAAGAGGTATGGTCAAGCAACATGAAGGTGTGATCAAGAGGGTGTGGCCAGGCAACATGAGGGCATGGCCAAGGGTATGGCCAGGCAACCAAAGGGCATGGTCAAGTACAAAAGTTATCAGAGGAAACACACAAAATCTTATATATTATAATTATTACATTATTATATTATATATTATTTTATAATGTTATATAAGTGACTTTTGTAAAAAAAAAATAAAATTACCTTACTTAAACCCTTAATTGTTGATATCTGGTGTTTTTCATGGGGGCGGGTGTCAGTCGCAGGGCAATCTCCTTTTGTTTTAAATTCGTCAGGATTGGCACAAATTCAACAGGTGAAGCTTACCCACACCCCCAAACATGGAGCTTCAGAGAGAAGGGGAAGTTTCTTGCATTTCCTTCTGACACTGTAACCTCACCTGTTGGAGGCACAGAGTCAGCTCTGTTAGGAAATAAAATCTTTGACAATGTAAAGATAGGAATCATGTGATAAATTCTCTCATTCACCTCTCCGTCAGTCCAGGCTTTCACCCAGCTAATCCCTTCCCCACAGCAACATGTAGCAGAGGCAGCAGGTAGAGCGCGCACATGTGTGCGCTCCTAGCTTAGCAGCGGCTGTTCCCTTCCTGCTTACTGCAGCTGTTCAAGCCTAAGCAGAGCTACTCTTAAAGGGGCCATGGGCAAAATTGCAGCTAAGCTAAAACTGCAAGCTTAGCTGCAATTTTGCCCATGGCCCCTTTAAGTAGCTTGCAGTTGCGGGAGGAAGGGGAATTCGGGACTCTGCATGACAAAGTGAGAAGCCATGATGGCTTAAGGGTTTTTGTGACGGGGGTCCAGCATTTTTGGGGCAATTGGAGACTATGCAGTAGGCTTTGACAGGTGCTAGGGGTACAGGGGAGAGGAAGGGATGGGAATGTCCCCTTCCATGAACTTCCTTCCACTCACAGTTCTTAGGATCCAACCCTCTATTTTTTGTACTTATAGCCCATTGCAAGTGAATGGAGACATAGGAGGCCTCCGACACATGATTCCCTCCCCATTCTGTTAGCACACTGGTGAAACGGACCCTAAGACTACAGATCCAGCAATCTGTTTTAGACACAAGAGTGCCAGTGCATACATGGGGCTCTTCTGCTCAAATTGGTGAACGCTAATCGATGCACAGAAAATAATTCATTCACAGAATGGCTCACTCCATTAAACTTAATGAGAAGAAGCCTGTAAATGCAGAAGTTCTTTGTGTACATCTGATCTTTGAATCAGTGCAATAGATTGCTATGGAACTCATAACCTGCTCTCATGAATGATGATTTCCCCCCAGAAATATAATTATGGATGACATTGTTAAAGGCATAAAACATATAGACATAAAGAGACACAAGTCATGCGCACAGTATGGAAAGAGTCAGCTGAGAAAGTCCTAGATAAACATGTTTCTCTTATATAAAAATGGGAATATGAAAATGGCAGCATTTTAATTCACCATAGGCCGGTAATTTAGGGAAACAAAAATAACTACCACGTTTTAAAGCCTGTAATTTGGGGTGAGGAAAAAGGGGTTACTTTTCTGCATATTAACTTTTCTATAGTTTTTTTGTATACAGACTTATAGGTAATTTTGTATTATCAATTGTAGTCAATTTTCCCAACCAACCATTGTTGTAAAGCTCAACTAACAGTGCTAAATAAAACAAGTTCAGCCAGATCCCATGCCCTTGGGTTTTTCTATGTAATACTTCTATCCCACCTTTCAAATTTTTTTTTTAAAAAACTGCACCTGACTCACATGTTCAAGTCCTGCGTTGTCTGCTAAGTCTAAAACTTGCTCTTTATTATATATTTCACCAATGATACTAGAAATGGCAAGACAAAAGTAAAGTGTATAAAATAAAAAGACAGCATACCTCAGACCTGTATTCCATCCTCGCCATCTACATGGTTCATTAATATTGATTCTTAACATTTCGTTTGGATGTTTCTTTATAAATGTCCAAATGTACTTTCCCTAGCTGTCAAAAGGTATTCCCACTGGAAGTGCATAGCATATCAGTAAGCGAACAGGACCTGGAATGAGAACAGAGAGCTTATTTACACTGTGGTTGCAACTACCGGTTGTATGTACACATATCCAAATTGGTCTTCTTCTTCTTATGATTTCTTCTTCTCAGTCCAGCTTGTTCACCCTTCAAAGTCTCCATCCCTCTCACCCAGCCATCCTATCCCATCTCAATGTGCAAGATGAAAACCATAATGGAAACAAGGAGTGCCTTTTTCCATTATACTCCCAGCACCAGCCTTTCTGGATGTGTTCTGCACAAGCCCTAGCCAAGTTGATGCTGGTGGGAAAAGAAGTAGAAGGAAGTGTTTGTATGTCTGGGTATTCATGTGAGATTGCCTAAGGGTGCAATCCTATGCATGTTCAGACAGAAAAAAGTCAAAAACTTTTTTCTGTCTAAAGATGCATAGGAATGGATTCTGCTCTAAGAACATGACTGCAGCCCGATGCAAGTGTTTGCCTGCAACACGAGTAGGGCTAGACTGGGTAGGGGACATGGGTGCACATGAAAACCCCACCCCCACCCAGCTGCTTTCGAGAACTTGATGTGCTTAGTGCAAAGATATGAAAGAGGATTGTAAGTGCATTTGGTTGAATGTGCTAACCACCTATCCACCGCTGAGTGAGAACTCTGACAAGGCAAGGTTTCTGAATGTGGCAAGTTTTGGAAAGGCGCTCCGCTGAACGCACCTGCAATCCCCTTTCCAATCTTTGCGCTAAATGCACAAAGATTTCTAAAGCAGCTGGGTGTGCAGGGACATTGGAGGAGGGGCTTGCATGAACACTCATATCCCCTCCACAGTTTCGCTCTACTCATGTTGGAGGAAAACACTTGCATAGGGCTTGGGTGTATCCAGTGCTTTTTTTCTGGAGAAAAGGGTACCGGAACTCTTGGATTACATTTCCTCGGGAGTAGATGGCGATTAAATTGTAATGCAATTAATAGAAGAAAAGGTGCTGGAACTCAGTTCCGGTGAGTTCCACCAGAAAAAAAGACCTGGGCGTATCCAAGGGGATGGGAAATATGGAGCAGTCTTTCTCAAGCAGCAGCGGACAATGAGAATCAAAAGAATGCAGGTGGATATCCAAATGTTAGAAGTAATGGGCAAATTACACAGCATTGCTGTGATATGTATCTAGTACACAAGCTATTTGCAACAATATCACCATTGCCAATTTGTGTGTGTGTGTGTGTGTGTGTGTGACAGAGAGAGAGAGAGAGAGAGAAAGGAGATGCTATAAAAGGTGTCTGTGCATGTGTTTAAAAGTGCAGATGTGTGTTCGTCCTTGGGTGCAATCCACTGAGCAATTTCAATTTGGCAATGTGGCCTGAGGGAAAAAAGATTCTCAGTTCCAGCAAATGCAGAGTGCTTCCAAATGTATTTATTTTATTTAAAAGCTCAAATAGCTTATTCAAATAGCTCAAAAGCTCAGAAATAAGAGAGGGTTTAAAAGCTGTGGCAACTTAAATAGGAGGCATGTTATGTTCTATGAAAGTATGAAAATAAGGGCCAAGAATTCTTTTTCTTTTTACCATAAGGCAAATTATATAACTTTGATACTAATGACGACTTTGTGGGATGCTACACCTACAAACAACCAGGCAATTTAGAGCCAGTCCTTTCTTCATGTCCCTGATTTCTTCTGAGTAGGCATGAGGACCTAGCAATAGTTTAGAGGTGGCCACATCCATCACCCTCAATGGAGCATATCACAAACTGTAGTCTCCCCTGGCTTGTTTTCAAGCAAAAATTAGTCCTTCTGAAGCCTACATAGCAGTTTGTTGCCAAAATCTGGTGGGAAACCATGTTGTTGTTGTTGTTGTTTTGCCACCACCTCGCTGCCAAATGGCAGGAGTGTGGCCCACTGGGAGGGTTGGATGGTGGAAGTGTCCCCGGGCCTGCTTTAGTGCTTACTTTGTCCACATGCAAGAGATCTCGGTTATAGAGAGTTAAAGATATGGAATCTAGAGAGGAGGAGCAGCAAATGTTCTTGTGCAAATGGAAGAACATCTCTGGAATTCAGTTAACTTTTCTCACACAACACTCTTAAGCTAAGTCAGAAACATCCCTTCTGTGAGTGGAAAGTTCACATATTTCATACTGCCAGGTGGAAAGTCTTTGCCAAACTTTGCTCAACTGTTTATAGGCTATGTAACCTGTCCATAAATGTGTGCCTATTCATTATAGATAAATGACCATGGTATTCCAATGGTGAAAAACCAGTGGCATTTGAATATGCAAAACAATATACTGGCTAAGCACCAAAGTGAAACTGAAACATTTCATACTGAGTAAACCTTTCCTTGAATGTTTAATACAAACATAATCTAAAAATATCCTTCTTAACGTGTATGATATGAAGCCTCGCTTTTCTAGGCCATTGTCTTATTATTTCAGATTTCATTATTTACTTCTTCAAAAACAATATTGTTTTTCTTTTCAGCCACTTCTAATTAAATAATTGTTTGGCAAAGAGCCTGTACTTTCATTGTTGGACAGAGTCACAGTGTTGGAAATGATCTGCTCTTGATGTTTTCATCTTTTTCTTCTTCCCGTCCCTTTCTTCCCTCTGTTATCTCCCCAACTACCAAATTTTGATTGTAATTTCCTCAGAGCAGTGTCCTGACTTTTTAAAGCCTCTGTGCACATATTGACAGGGTTATGTAGACCATAATCATCATCCTTTCTTTAAGCTCACAGTCTAAGTAGGACATGATACAAAAGGAGCGAAGATTTGGAGAGAAAAGAGAAAACCTTTCCTAGCTGGCAGAAAGAGTAAGAGCACAATCCCCTAAGCATTTTTACTCAGAAGGAAGTCTGAATACAATGGTACTTATTCTCTAATAACTGTACAATTTAGTACATGTTTATTCTGAAGTAAGTCCCACATTAACCTGGTTTGCACAATCACCATGGCTTGTTCAAGCTGTGGTGCATGCTGGAGCATGCCAGGTACCATTTGCTTAATTATCTGCCTGGGCACAACTTGTTATGTCATCTGAACCTGGGCAGCATGGTTTTTTGAGGGGGAAACAACTCTCAAATAACTCGTGGCCTGTTGTTGGGTTATTTGAGGGTTGTTCCCCCCTCAAACAAGCCATGCCACCTGGGTTTGGATGACACGACAAGCTGTGTCCAGGTGAGTAATTAGGCAAATCGAACTCGGCACCCACCAGCAGGCATCGCAGCTTAAACAAGCCACCATGTTTAAGCCATGGTGATCATATGAACTGGGCCTATGTGTAGTGCTTACTCCCAGGTAAATTTGCATAGGAGTACAGCCTATGGGGTAAAGTATACATAAACCAACACGTTACCCATGGTTACCCATATGGTTACTCCTTTTTCACATGCCAGGAGGTGATCAAAAACATCTGCTCCTAATTTTAAACTAGCCAGTTCTCTGTGATGTCCAAATGTGGGGACCTGTGGTTGTTTAAACTATAGTTAGTGAGAACAAACTAGGATCGAACTGTGATTTCAGGTCCTGTCCTCAATAACCATAGTTTTAAAAAATCACAATGCCCTGAGTTCAGACATCTCATAGAACTTAGTATAAAACTGAAAGCTTTCCCTCCTGACAGTTGAAGGGAGAGAAGAGGAAAGGGGAGGGGGAGGATGCAAGGCCAAGGATCGTGTGGGCTTGTTTATATACTCAGAAACCATGATTTCCTATCATGTCCAAACCGAGCTGTAGTTTGGCTGTCCATGCTTTGTTTTTACTTTCAGCATCAGGGAAGACAGTTCTGATGGGGGATTGCTTGACATCGTACTAGAAAAACTATCGTATATAGCACCTAAAAGTGTATCTGTTCTGATCTGCCTGCTTCTGCTACCCATAAAGCAAGGCAGCTAGGCAAACTTGCAGCACCACGGATAGCTCCATGTGAGCAACTTGCCATGATAAGGGATGGAGTTCGACTGAGGCCTTATGAGCCGCCTGGTTCACAGGATCGCCATAGCCCACTGTGGCATAATTCAGCAACAGTGGGTTGTGGTGCATGCCGGCAGCCATTGTAAATATTCAAGCCACAGCAGACAGTCACCACAGCTTATTGTGATGTGCAAACCTAGTGCGGGGGGGGGGGGGTTGTTGCCGTGGACTGACGGAGAGCCTGGACTGACGGAGAGGTGAATGAGAGAATTTATCACATGATACCTATCTTTATATTGTCAAAGATTTTATTTCCTAACAGAGCTGACTCTGTGCCTCCAACAGGTGAGGTTACAGTGTCAGAAGGAAATGCAAGAAACTTCCCCTTCTCTCTGAAGCTCCATGTTTGGGGGTGTGGGTAAGCTTCACCTGTTGAATTTGTGCCAATCCTGACGAATTTAAAACAAAAAGAAAGAGATTGCCCTGCAACTGACACACACCCCCATGAAAAACACCAGATATCAACAATTAAGGGTTAATAAACCAAGCACAACCTGTTGGCTGTTTTTGGGTTGTGGGTAGTTTGTTAACCATGGCAACAATCCACCCTGAGCCGGGTTCACACATTGTGATAAGCCGCAGTGACCACCCACCACAGCTTGAATATTCCCCATGGCCACCAGCATGCCCCGCAACCCACCATGGCTTAAATAAGCCATGATAGGCTGCGGCAATTGTGTGAATGGGCCCCCTGTCTCAGGACCACCTCTCCTAAGGCCCACCTGGTACTCAAGGAATGGAGGGGCCAAATGCCTCGTCTGGAGATGGCAATTCTCCACTTGGCCATTGGGCAAGCATAGAGGTAAAGGAGCCACTTGCCTCCTCGGGCTCAGGGGAAGGTGCTTGTAGTGGTCTGGCCTTTGGCTCAGTGGCTCTGGCTTGGCATCAGGACCCTGGTGCCAGGATCCTCTTCAGCTAGCGGCTTGGCCAGTTCTTCCTCCTCAGGGCTCAAGGCCAGGACCAAGACAGTATCAGTCTTCTTCCTTCTTCTATATATTATGACCATGCAGCTGGGGAGAATCATGCTAGTATTTGGAATGAGGCACAGTAAGGACCAAACTAAATATTCTCCTCATCACACAAAGCACAGCTATGCATTATAATTTTACTTACTCCTGTGTAAGTGTGCAGGACCCCAACTTGGACTGGGGCCATGGCCCTCTGGGAAGGGAAGTTAAACCTCCCCTCACCCACCCAATTTCCCTGTGGAATTACACACACACACACACATATGAAGAGAGGGGTAAAAAAGTGGTGGGGGGAGGAAAAAGTATCCATTAGAGTCAATAGATGCTTTTCTTCGTTATTTCGTTAATTCCAAACCCAGGGTGGAATTTAAGGGGGGAAATGGCTGGGCGGGAGGTTTAACCCTCCCCCTTCCCAGAGCACTATGGTCCAGAACCAAATTGGGGCCCCACAGGAAGCTGCACCATGCATGATTAGGAGAACAATTAGTTCGGTCCCAAGTATGCTGATGATATGCAACTCGCATTAATAACCCTGGTCTTGCAGATTTCATGCTTATTCAGTGTCTAGCTAGAGTCAAAGACTGAATTTAGGCCAGGCCAGCTGACTTAAGATGCATTGACTGGAATCATGAGGGCCAGCAGGCTTGCAGGCTTGAACAAGAAGGGTTGGGATGCTTTTCATTGGGGTTCACCTCTTAATTGGGAACCTTCAGCCACTGAACTTAATAAACTTTACTTCTATACCAATGGAGTGTCAGTATCCAAAATATTTTATCCAAGTGACATCTCATATTTTAGGCAGGAGGAACCTATCTTTAAAAAAAAAAAAAAAGTACCCATAACATAAGAGAGGAATAACTATGTCAATTCTAAATAAAGGCGCAATCTTGTGCTTGCTTAGACAGAAAAAAGTCCTACAACTCCCAGATTCCCCGGCTGGAAATACTGGACTTTCTTTCTTCTGTCTACACATGTATAGGATTGCACCCTAAAGGATTTTACATTATTTGAAATGTCTACAAACACACCACCTTTATGTATGTATGTATGTATGTATTTAAAAGATGTATATACTGCCCTTCAGCAATGCTTCCAAGGAGGTTTGCAAGAACAAGGCAAAATACCAAAAGATCAGAATAAAATATAATAAATGACAACATGTTAAATAACAATACATTAAAAAGCCTGGGAAAATAAAAACATCCTTGCCAGATGCCAAAAAGATGGTGGCAGGTGAACTTCTCTGGGGAGGGGAACTCCATAAACAGGGAGCAAGAACCTAGGAAGTTCTCTCTCTGGTCGCCACCCAGCTCACCTCACCTCACCTCAGATGGCAGAAGCACTCGGCCTTAATACATGGGGCAGGTTGCTTCAGGAGCAAGCATGAGCTTTAAAGGAAAGGACCAATAATTTGAATTGCACTAAAAACAGACTGGCAGTCAGTGAAGGCTTGGAAACAATTCATTTTTATAGCTGTATTTTCAGGAGTATTTTGGACTATTTTTCTGTATTTTAATTTTTATTTTGCAATACTGTGTGTGTGACACACACACACACACACACACACACACCACAAAGAGGGAGAGAGAAATTCAATCTTTGTATTTCTAATTACATAAAAGATGGCTCTTTATTAGCAGAGTGGTTTATTTTTAGGAATAATGTTCTTTGTGTGGTTTCATTGGACAACTTTGATTGTTCTTGACAGTATACAGCAGCAAATTAGCTTCTAATTTCATCTTATACTAGTCAATATGAGATCAGCTTAGACAAGGCCATTTGAGTATTTTATAAGCTGTTAGTAATGAGGACTACATTCAATGGGATTACTCATGGACATAAAACTAGGCACAGCCTGTAGTACCCTTCCACAACTTGGTGCCCTTGAGATGTTTTGGACAAGAACTCACAGCATTCCTGACTATTGGCCATGCTGGTTGGGGCTGATGGGAGTTGAGGTCCAAAACATCTGGAAGGCACCAGGCTGGGAAAGGCTGTGGCATTTATATCTTCCAACATTTTGTACGATGCTACTAAATCAGACCAAGATTTGAAAACTTTACAGATGTTTGTCCATGTCGAGATGGGTAGATGGGAGAGAGGAGTGGGATTGTGCTCACTGGCCCCACCCCCAACTTCCACATGTTCACAAAAACCTGCGCTCAGAGCCTATGTGTGCATGTAGGTTGTCCACAGGTTTGGGTGATTGCATGGGGTCAGGCCAATGGGCACAATCCCACTTCACCTCCACACATTCATCTGGACACGGAAAAACATATATCATCTATCTACAATAAAGGCTTATAGTACTTTGAAAATCTAGGTACCACTGATCCCAGTGAAATTATCATGTAAAAGCTTATCTGTCCCACAGGGTTACATCTAGATTTAGTCATACTTGGAGTAGACCCATAGAAAGCATGACTTAAGTTCCATTTATTTCAATGGGTCTGCTCTAAATATGGCTAAATCTGGATCCAACCCCATAGCCTTTAGTACAGGCCAAAGTGAATGCTCCTGAATTAGAAATTACCCAGATGTTTTACCCTCAATTGGGATATCCTACACTAAAATGATTGTTGCCCAGATTTTTGTCTGTTTTTTGTCCCCTTCACTTCAGTTGTTGCGGATGTGGCTTGCTTGCCTGCTACTGTCATTGTTTTCTGCTTGCTTGGTCCCGGTTCTTTTATATATCACAAGCTGGCTTAGAGAACTGACTGAAGAGAACTGGACCTTGTTTACTGTAAAGATCTAAGTTTATTTTGCAGCCATAGCACTAAAACACAGTGGCAGGGAGCCCATGAACTACTTCAGGCACGCCAAATGGCTTCCTTGAGTGTGGAATTGTTGACTTTTCCCCTTTGAACAGCTGACCTTTGTGTCATATCACAAACTGCTTTTGAAACTCCACTCTGTTTCAAAAGAAGTTTGCCATGTGACATGGAGGGGCAGTTCTTTGAGGGTGGGAGGAAGCCAAAGTACTCTTGGACATGTGGAACTAGTCATGGAAGTCTTTGGATTCAAGCCATGTAAAGTTGGGGTGGGCAGATCAGTATCTACTGGTAGATCTCTGGGTAATTTGCAGTAGATAGACAAGAGATTCTTACTCCCATCTGTCCAATGACAGTAACAACTAAAATTCACACACACACACACACACACACACACAAATTAGGCTGCTGAAAAAGAAGGCTTGGGGCTTCTCTACATGAGGCTTTTAACCTGCCATTTTACTGAGGCTTCTGCTTCCGTTTTCTTTGCAGGATTAAGAGCGGGTCCTTACATGTAGTTTTTTAGTTTTTTTCTGGGGTTTCTCTTTCTCTGCCTTTCAGTATATTCCATTACACAACCACAAGGTGGCACTGTGATATAGCAGAATTGCAAAAAACAAAAACAACCCCCCCCCAAAAACCCCCACGAGCTTCTCATAGCGTCTTATTGCAAGATTAGGAAATAATACCTGACTTTCCTCGCTCTAAAAAAAAGCTGCTAAAATGGCTGCAAGCCACGGGAGAGGCCCTGGGGAATGATGTGCAAAGCTGCTGCAAACTAGCGTGAGTGAGGAATCACGAGTGCACAATAAATGCCTCATGTAGAGAAGCCCTTAGGGGAAATCCAAGAGTGCATTTTTGTGCAAAATTATTTGTGAGCTTGGCTCTGGTACTAATCGCAACTTCCTGGGCTGAGCCTTAATTCTTAGGGAGGGTTCACACAACCCGGCAGCAATCGTGGTACATCACGAGGATTGTTCGCCGGATCCCGTGAAGCAACAACGATGAGCCCGACCGACAATCGGGCTCATTGTTGTTGCTTCGCTCCCTCCCTTCCCCTCCTTCCCCCTCCTTCCTCCCAGCGATATCCCAGGGGACACCACAGTGAGGAATGAGGCCCTGCTCCACCAAAGTCCCCACCTGCAGCAGGTAAACCTCTCCAGCAGCAGATTGGTGGGAAGCGCCCACCCACTTCGCCCTTTGCTTTTCCCGGAGAACCCGGGAAAGCAAAGGGTGAAGTGGGCGGGAACTTCCCACCACCCCGCTCCGCCGGGGAGGTTTACCTGCTGCAGACAGTGACGCAGTCCCTGCCTGCAGCAGGTAAACCTCTCTGGTGGGGCGGGGCTTGCTGCTGTCAGATGTGTGGCCACGCCCGTGACAGGAGCAACCGCCCACCCACTTTATATTTATATTATTATATTATATTATTTACATTTATTTATCGCCCATCTGGCCGGCAAACCAGCCACCCTGGGTGATGTACACAAGATAAAAACAAGATAAAATACATTTAAAACAGTATAAATTTTTAAAATCTTAGCCCATCCCATATTCCCACCTGAACAGCCAAGTTTTTAGTGAGCGGCAGAAGTTCAGCAGAAGAGGGGGCATGGCGGAGGTCACTCGGGAGAGAGTTCCACAGTACGGGGGCTGCCACAGAAAAGGCCCTCTTCCTAGTCCCCACCAGTCTAGCTGCTCTGGCTGAAGGGACAAGGAGAAGGCCGTCTGTGGCAGATCTTGTTGAGCGGCCTACTTGGTGTTGCTGGAGACTTTGCCCTCTGCTTTCCCCAGGTTCTCCATGGAAAGCAAAGGGCGAAGTGGGAGGGCGCTTCCTGCCACTCCACTCTGCCACCAGAGAGGTTTACCTGTTGCAGGTGGGGACTGCATCACTGCCTGCAGCAGGTAAACCTCTCCGGCGGCAGAAAGCACCCACCCACTCTGCCTTTTGCTTTCCCAGGTTCTCTGGGGTAAGCAAAGGGCGGAGAGGGAGGGTGCTTCCCACTGTCCCCGGGGCGGCGATAGTGGGAAGCACCTCCGCCCCGTGGCTGTTTGGCACACGGAGCAGCCACGGGGATCAGAGCACGGCCTCCTCCTGGGAGAAAACCTTTCAGGCTGGGGGCTATGCTCTGATTCCTGTGGCTGCTCCGTGTGCCAAGCAGCCAAACAGGAGCAGATTGCTGCCTTCCACCTCCTCTTCAAGAGGTCTACTATGGAGGAGGAGGTGGTAAGGCTGCCTGATCTGCTCCGCGGCGGAGGCTCAAGAAGCCTCTGACAACTGCCTCCTAGTGCTGTCTGGGCACTTTGGGGGCAGCTGTCAGCTGCGCTTTGTGGCCAGCTGCTTGGCAAGAGCAGCAATGTCCGCTCTTGCCAAGCGGCTCGTTTGTTCTGGGGATTGTGCCAAGGTGGGTCATGTTGTCCGGGTTTGGACGACACGGCAGGCCATTGTGGTGCAAACAAACCCTAGAACAGACTGTTGTGACTTATTGTTGTTCAAAACCATGATAAGTCACAATTGTCAGTCACCACGACTGGGTTCGCTCGACACGGGGAACAAGCAATGGTGGTGAGTCACCACTGTTGCTTATCGTGTCATCCGAACCCAGTCTTAGTGTATCTGGGCCTGCCTGAGCCACCTGGCTCTGGCTGGTGGACCTGAAGGTTCTAGTAAAAAGAAAACAAAGTATCCTTCAAGTCGGAAATCTGTCCACCCCCGATGCAAACTTTATCCCTGCACCCCAAGCTAGAGTCCTAACAGAACTCCTTCCTTAGAGAATCTACCTCCCCATCACTATTATCACCAGCTACTTTTGCTCTTCATCTTCTTTCTCCTCATTGCTACCACTCGCTTGCTTAACAGGCAGAGAGCCATGAGCAAGTAGGCAGTGGCATCTACTTCTCCTTCTTCTCACCACCACCATTGTCTGGGCCAGAGTGAAAGGCAGATGAACAAGCAGATAGCAATGATAAAGAGGAGGCACAGATCCACAGGGGTTCTTTTAGGTGGGCCCCTGTTGGAGCATGGGCCCTCAGCACATGCCCAACCATGCCTACCCTTAACAACGGCCCAAGATACAGAGATCCTGTACATGCATTCTTCCCTGTTCCATTCACTGGAAACTCAGCTCTACACACATATCCTTTCTGCCTACAGAGCCATATTTCTTCTGAAGTGAACAAGAAGCCCATGCAGCGAGGGAGAGAGAGAGCAGAGGAGTTCTGTAAGTGCACAGGAACCCAGGCACTCAAAAGGATAAAGTTTTGTACTAATTGGATTTTAAATTTAGCTCAAGATTCTCCCTTGATCAGCCTGAATGAAATTTTTAGCCTTATAAATCATTATAAGCTCCTTTTATTTCACATAACTTTACAGTGAATCTGTATCAGAAACTTTGCCTGCTTCCTGCCAAAAATCACATAATTAGGGCCAACTAAAAGAAAGATTAGATATTTTGAGCAGCTCTAAAGGGACAAACTTTTTCTTTCAAATTAGTCTTTGGAAAGTTGAGAAACAGTGAGAAAATATTACCAGCCAATATAAGTAGAAATAATTGAAATGTTCTAAACATCTGATTTTGTCAGAAAAGAAGTATTTTACAGCTAGAAATTACTTCAGCTATCTTATGGTAATTGTTATAAAATCTGTGCAGAAAAAAGATGTTGAAGTCAACTTTCCAGAGAACTTCAAACACATTATGATGAAAGTCAGTTCTCTGCCTTGATATGAGCCAGAAGAAAATTTAGTAATTGTGCGCAAGATTAAAAATGAACATATAATAATAATAATAATAATAATAATAATAATATAATAATAATAATAATAATAATAATAATAATAATAATAATAATAATAATAATAATAATAATAATAATAATAATAATAATATGCAAATTCTTTCTGGGCGGTGCAACTTGTGTGAATTGTCTTTTTGTATTCCAAAACTAAATAAAAACTACTGAGGGATCATAAAAAAGATTTTTGCATAAAACCTAGTAGAAGTATTTTTTATTACAATTGTGATTCACGTTTAGTGAAAATAAAAATAAAGATAAGATATTGGGAGCCTGCTTTCCTGATGACAAGTATATACAGTTATATTTCACCAGATGCTCTTGCCCTAGAACTCACTTCCTTTTTTCCTCACCAGATATAGGAACATATAAATAGCAACCTTGTCAGCAACCACCTAGAGTAGCTACCCCTGTAGTGACAGGAGAGGCTCTTCTAAGGCCTGTTACTGAACTACGTGAATGGCACATGACATTTTCAAACTATTATACAAAGTGAGAAGACTCATTTCAGGAGGAAATATGTTATCTATATATTCATGTATTTGTGCTGTTTCATAGATTTCCCCTGCAGCTTAGGATGAATAAAGGAATAGATACAGAATATGGCAGAAGAGAGATATTGGCATTAAAACGGGCCACCACTTTGAGGACCCTGTTGCTTTACTTTCTGCCGCAGGAGTCTGCACTTGCTGTTGCACTACTACAACTCCACTGAAGATGACAAGAGAGTGATACTGCAGCTCAGGGCCAGCCCTACCATTAGCTGAGTGAGGCAGTGGAAGATGCTGGGAGGTGACAGCAAGGTGTTGGGGGAAAGAGCTGCACCCCCCTAAGCTAACCTGTTGCCTTCAGATGTGGTGGGTGATGTTGGCCCATTGCCAGCGTTGAAGAGAAATTCAACAGCCATTCCAGCCAGCTTTTGTATGTGGAATGGGGAGGGGGCACCATCTTGTTCTTTGCCTCAGGCAGCAAAATGTCTTGGACTGGCCCTGCTGCAGCTGACAACTCAATGGTGACCGGAAATGAAACTGGAAGTAGAAACAGCCGGTTATACATCCTTGTCTAGAAAACAGCTCACAGTGTGCTTCTGCTTCTAGATGAGTAACTGTACTGCCTCATTCACAGAATTTCACAGAAGTTCCAGATGTTGTTTTCCTCAATTTGTAGCCCTCCCATGTTTTCCCACTACTTCTTCTGACTTTTTTCTTACCCCAAAAAAATCTGTTAAGGAAAAAAGGCAGAATAGCTACCAGTGCCCTTTGTGCTAGGAGATCTCCTTCTGGAAGCACCCACAGTCCTTTTCATATTGTTTCGTTTAGGTGTGCATGCTTGAGAGAATGCACACAGGCACCCTTTGGTTTAGCCTACTGCCAAATTACTACTAGTAGTAAAATGTATGTATCTAATTTTTCAACCCACTGAAAAACTATAACAAGCAAGACTAGTGAAACTGGTAGAAGAAGAAAAGAGAGAGAAAAAACTCTGAAATGTCTGAAAGTGCTCTTTCCATTATTTTTCAATGTACAAGTAAGCCAAAATTAGCAAATCTACTAAGACAAGGTCTCCATGCTTGTCAAAATGGGATAGCAATTAAAGTGGCATGTATTCTGCACCTCAATTTTTGCGAATATATTTTTCATGGCTTTGACAGTCAAAAAGCTATTTAGATTATTTATGACATTTCCAATGAGTTAGTAATGCTTTTTTATTGCATTGTATTTTGCATAATATAATTTGTCACTATTTCTTTATTAAGCTTGTTTTATATTCATAGTTGTCCCACCACACTATATTTTCCTCTTTGTCAGCTCAGAACTTCATTATGAAGGATGAGGTTTTATCGTTTCCTAGTGATGCAAATGTCTACAGTGAATAAGTGTCATTATGCAGGAACAGGAATTTAGTTTTCCTCCATTAAGCAAGCAGGCTAATGACTCAACAAGTTTATAGCCCACCACAAAATTTGATGGCTGAATGTGAGTTAAAACAAATGACTGTCGCACATACATGAAAATTAGGACTGCTCTTTTGGGATGGGTATTTCACTTTCTTCATTTAAAGCCCAACCTTCTGGCATAAACTGGAAGTGGATCCAGAGGTATTTTCATGAATATCACAAATGCTGCCCTCCTTCCTATGTTTCCCCAAGGTCTATTCCAAGCTAGTGCTGGAGTAGAACCCAAACGTCAGTGGCAAAGCACATGCTTTACCTGCAGAACGTTCTGGCTTGGCTTAGTTAAATATATATATATATATATGGTAGAAGAACTAAAAAAGACCCCTGCCTGATACTTCAAAGAGACATCAGAAAGAGTCAGTTGGAGCAGATAATATTAGACTAGACCATTCAAAGATTTGTCTTTATATACATATGTTAGTGCTACATCACCATTGTTGCCAGGGCTGGGGTCACCACTGGGCATCCTTGAACAACTACAATTGCCAAGCATCCTTGGAGGGCCACCGCTGATGCATGACCAGGGCATGCTTTGATTCCCCCCCGCCCCCAGTCCAATGCTCTGAGTGACACTAGGTGGCTAAGTTTAGCTGCTATTTTAGTTTCCCACAATGTTGCTAATGTAGTGTCGGTCTGGAGAATTTGTTAATCTTTAAGGTGCCACAAAACTTTGTCGTTTATAAAGCCAAGAAGTACAGGCCCAATTTTTGCTGGTTGCTCAGCACCACACAGTGAAGCAAATCTTAATATAACTGTTCATTAAAAATGGTAAAGACCTTTATTAAGGGCACAGTCCTATGCATGTTAAGCTAGTCTACTTGGGGCTGCATTAATAGAAGTATAGCTTCCAAATCACATGAAGTGCTAGTTCCCCTCTACTCAGCACTGGTTAGGCCTCACCTTGAGTACTGCGTCCAGTTCTGGGCACCACACTTTAAGAAGGATGCAGACAAACTGGAAAGGGTTCAGAAGAGGGCAACAAATGATCAGGAGACTGGAAACAAAGCCCTGTGAGGAGAGACTGAAGGAACTGGGCATGTTTAGCCTTCAGAAGAGAAGACTGAGGGGAGATATGATAGTGCTCTTCAAGTACTTGAAAGGTTGTCACACAGAGGAGAGCCAGGATCTCTTCTCGACCATCCCAGAGTGCAGGACATGGAATAAAAGTTACAGGAAGCCAGATTCTGCCTGGACATCAGGAAAAACTTCCTGACTGTTAGAGAAATACGACAATGGAACCAATTACCTAGGGAGGTAGTGGGCTCTCCCACACTGGAGGCATTCAAGATGCAGCTGGACAGCCATCTGTCAGGGAAGCTTTGACTTGGATTCCCGCATATGATACTAGAAATGTCCTACAACTCCCAGCATTCCCCAGCCAGCTATTTCTTATTTCTGTCTAAACATGCATAGGATTGCATCCTCAATTAAGGTTGTTACCATTTTAAAGAACAGATATATTAAGGTTTGCTTCAACGTGTGGTGCTAAGCAACCAGCAAAAATTGGGCCTGTACTTCTTGGCTTTATAAACAACAAACATGCATGCATAGGATTGCGCCCTAAAAGATTTGCAACATTTGACAATACTGAGCAACCAGCAAAAATTGGGCCTGTACTTCTTAGCATTATAAACAAGAAAGTCTTGTAGCACTTTAACAGCTAACAAATTTATTATTGTGAAAACAAAGGAGGATCACGGCAATAACTATAGTTACAAAAAGCCTAGGCCACCGTGATCAAAATACAGTCATGCCTTGGATTGAGAGCATAATTCGTTCCGGAAACTTGCTTGAAATCCAAAACACTCTTATATCAAAATGAAATCCCCCCAAAAAAATTTGTACAGAGATTTTTAATTTAAGCCGTACTGCAGTACTTATATTGCAAGAGGACTCTTGTATATCAAGTCAAAAAAAATTAAATAAATATTTAAAAAATTGCTTGTCTTGCAAAACGCTCTCAAACCAAGTTACTTGTAATCCAAGGTATTACTGTAATTCCAATAATTCTTTAAACTTTACAAATTTCTATTCATTACAAATGAACATTGAATACAATGTATATAATTCAATTATTATTGAAATAATTGTTTTGAGAAAAAATTGTAAAAATTGAAATAATTGAATTATATACATTGTATTCAATGTTCATTTGTAATGAATAGAAATTTGTAAAGTTTAAAGAATTATTGGAATTATTTTGATCACGGTGGCCTAGGCTTTTTGTAACTATAACAAATTTATTATGGCATAATAACCTTTCGTGGGCCACAGTCCACTTTATCAGATGCATGGAATGTCCTCCCGAGTATAAATATAGATAGATATATGGGTGTAGGGAGGAGAAGAAAAATGTTAGCAGTGAGGTCAAAGGGGAATGAAAGGCAAGAAATATGTACACTGATGATTACATTCAAGCTTAGATGTATGTCAAATAATTTCAGAGAACATTCACAAAGTTGATACACATCCTGGCATTGATATGTAAATTAACACCTGTAGTGAGATAATAATAATAAAAAAAACCTTAATCCAGATTCAAGCCAGAGGTGATAGAACTGAAATTCTTTGTAAGCATTTATTCAGCAGTTTCATATTGAATTCTCCCTTTAAAATTTCTTTGTTCAAGAATAGTCACTTTTCAAGTTAACAATAGAGCATCCTGGGAGATTGAAATGTTCTCTTACTGGTTTTTGAATATTGCTGATTATGATGACAGATTGAAACTGCTGAAATAACACTTATGACAAAGTTCAGATCTATCATTTGTGGCTTGAATTGGGATCACAGGGTTTTTTCACACTACAGGTATCAGTTTACATACATCTCGACTTTAACATAATTATCACTGTATGGTTTTGTTGCATTTCATTCCCCTTTGACCTCACTGCAAACATTTTTTTTTCCTTTTCCTTCCCTATGCACTCACACACCATTTACAAACTCAGGATGACACTCTGTGCATCTGATGAAGTGGAGGTCCACGAGAGCTCATACCATAATAAATTTGTTAATCTTTAAGGAGCGACAAATCGCTTTGTTGTTTTTGCTGCAGCAGACTAAGATGGCCTCCCCCTCTGGAAATTCTAAGCATTATGTTTTACTACGGAGGCAGGTATATTCTTCAGAGAGGAGTGTCAGAAGGCTTAAACAACGTGCCAATTATCTGTAGCACCACAAAGGGCTGTGAAGTAAAATTTCAAAATATTACTACTATTCTCTCCTGTGTGAGCGTTTCTTCCTTTGATTGTGTGACACACCGTAGGTTTCAATTGGCAGCTTTGCACTTTCTGCTACAAAAGAAAACAAGTTTCCCGAGTAGAATGTGTAATGCTAGGTTTTATAGAAAAAGAAAATACATGTAGCAGTTCACAAGCTGGCTTTCGATAAGTTCTACATATTAACAGTCACAAAAAATGAGGTTTGTGCCCTCAGGCACTGAACTCAATCACTTCATCTCTCCAAGTAGAAACCTTATTTTAGCTTCCCCACAGGCACATAGTCACACGGCAGTCATTTTGAATTTTAAATCCAAGAATGAACAGAGTGGTTAGCTAAGTTTGGGGGTTAGCTCAATATTGCAACTGCAGAAAAACCTCTTTTTATTTTTTTTAAAGTCAAAATTGGGGCTCTTGGACAGACCACAGAACTGCCAAAACATGTCAGCTCCGAGCCCCTCTGAGAAGGGAACAGTCAACAAGGGTTGGGCATTCACCAAGGGCCCACGCCCAAGCAGGGGCCCACTGGCAAGAACCCCTGGAGGTCTTCTTCCTCATCACCATTGCAACCTGCTTGTTCACCTACCTCTCATTTTGGCCCAGACAATGCTGATGAGAAGGAGGTGGGCAACGTGGCCCCTGCCACCGCTGTCATGCTGGGGAGGTGGTGAAAAAATTGGTGGTTTGCCACTAAGCTTCAGTGGCAAACCGCTACAGAGGGGTAAAATGGTCAAATTTCACTTGAAGCTAAATGTTACCTTTTTACCACTCTGCAGCAGTTTGCCACCAAAGTGCCAATTTGTTTGCTGTGGAAGGAGAGTGGCCTATGGGTGGGAGGGATCTGGGGGGGGTCAAAAGTGGCCCCCAGACTCCCTGAAGTTGTTCACCCCCGGCCTACCTGCTTGCTGGCTCTCTGCCTGTCAATCATGCAAGTGGTAGCAATGATGAGAAGGCGTATAAGGAGCAATAGCAGCTGGTGACAATGGTGCGGAGGGAGTAGGCTCACTGAGGGAAGGGGCCATTGAGCGTTTCATGCCCAAAGGCCTTCAAAAACCTGGAACTGGTGCTGGGAACAGTGTTTCATGTCACATGATACAAGCCCGCACAACTTGTGCTTGTGACCCAGCTAACTGAAGTCAGCCCACATGCTGTGTGTGGAGTGTTCAGTTCAGGCATGATGAATTAGAGCTATACACTAAGGAGAATCCAGACTCCAGATTTGCCTTTCCCTCCCTTCCTGTAGGCAAATGAAACCCTGCTGCAGAACTGGGTTAAGAGCACCAGTGAACAATAAACAAATTGGTTAAGTTACCAGCAGCTCTGTGGAGTTAAATCCAATAGTTGAGGTTTAACAGACACAGATATGGTGAAACTCCAAGGATTTGATAAACCTTCTGTTTTTGCTGCTTCCTGGGTTTGTCAAGCAAATAAATGGCAACACAGCCCCGGTGGACTACATTCGGCTCTGCGTGTCACAAGTTGTGGAGGTCTGATCTGACTCACTAAACATGGCATGTGTATTCTGGTGCTGGAAAGCTGGACGGATGGGGGGGCATCTGCTAAGCTGGGGGTGTCGAACCTTTTCCAGCCTGAGGGCCAAATCCCATTTGAGAGAAGCTTCCAGGGGCCACATTCCAATGGTGGGCAGGGCAGACAGCAAAACATGGTGGGGCCCACCCAACCAAGGGGCAGAGCCCAAAACACCAAAAATATCCGCATATTGCAGCTCAAAGCTCATATTGCCAGTAACTAAGCCTTCAGAAAGGCATTTTGACCTTTTAGATTGGGGGGGGGGAATCTACCGCAAAGCCAGGAAACCACCAAATGACTGCTGGCCAGGGGAAGGGGTTGTGCCCATCTAGGGAACCCTAGAGGGCTGAATTGGGACCCCAGGCGCTCCATATTTGGCCCATGGGCCTGAGGCTCAGCACCTCTGTGCTAAGTCCTTGTCACTTATTACCCATAGGACACTCACGTGTAGAAGGAGCAGGGCCACACTGCTGCCCTTGCCACCACAGAGGCGGGCCAGCTCCGCTCCTGACATCCATGCATGGAGTGCAGCTGTCTGAAGAAGATCCCCCATGCATGAACATGGGCATCCTCTTCAGATGTCTGTGCTCTACACATGGACGCCGTGGCAGGATCCACCTGGCCACATAATTCAGGGATGTGACCACACTCTTTCGTATATGTGTGAATGCCCTATATGCAAGTAAGATACTCATGGGGTTCTAGTGTACCAGAAATCATGTTATCCAACAGACTTTCCGACCAAACTGGCTGAGCCAGGGTTTTTTTGAAGTGAGAACATAACCTGGGAATAAACTAGCCAAAGTGAACTATTTTTAATGCCATTGATTTCAGGTTCTAAATGTTGGCAGGATCTAGCCCATTTAAATGAATTTTAGAAAGTATGATAAAGAATCAAAGCATAGAGGCAGCACCAAATATTTCAGATATCCGTAATATATTCAGTATTATAAATTGTGCTGGTGTTCATTTAAATCACCAGACAAATGCTTTAAAGCCAGTGTGGGGTGCAGGATCTTCTTTGGATTCTGTCACTGTTGTATTGAATATACCCATGTGAGTAAAAGAGCACAATAGTACTGTGTGTCTATAAATCTCCAGGAAATGGTGGAGTTGGGTTATGAAAAGGTCCTTAACGATGATTCAATGACAAGGACTAGCACAGCCTGGAGCAGAAAGTCTCTTGGTAATAGCAAGTTAACATGCAGCTTTTCTCACCACAACAAAGGGAAATTTAAGGGATTGTATTACACATTTGTTTAAGAAAGAACATGTTAACTTCCATATGGATTGTCAAACAATGTGTTCCCTGGAACACCGCAAACAGGGGAACGCATGTTTATCTTTTAAAAGAGCGCACTAAAGGTCAGGGATTTGAGGGGGGGAAATATTTGTATTTTGAGTAATATGATCAGATCTGCAATCTGAACTGGAAACATTTATGTCAGAGGAGAGATGCAGGCAAAGTGAAGCCCGTAAATGGGTGCAGCCCATATCTACTTCAAACAAGGAAGCAGATTCTCAACTCATAAAGGTTACCAGCCATCAGTCAAAGGAACATTTTTAACATTTTAGTAGATTTCTACTTATATTTCCAGAGGGCTTAGAGATGTGTGCACTTCCTCAGTCTTGACAATAAGGACCCCAAATACATATCACTTTATTATTGTTTGTTAAAATTGAGACGGCCAGTTTGGAGGAGGAAGAGAATCTTCCAAGAACCATTCTGAGTCTGGATACTCAGGTCTGAATTAGGAGTGTCTCGAGGAATCGAGTAGGACTGCTTCAACAGTCGAAGAGCCTTGTTCAATGTCTACAAGCCAAATAAGGGTGGAATGCTCAGCTCACAAGGGAGCCTCCCACCCCAATTTTGCTGCAGTGAAACTGCTGGATTCCAAAATCTGAATTGGCATTTGGCTTTCAAAATTTGTCTTTCAACACAATTGATATTTTTAATTTTGATGAGAAAACTGTCACTCCAATTGACATTTTCAGTGATCTTTGCTGTCTGTGCAAACTGATCATTGACTTCAATGGATGCTTCAGGCTCTGGGGGCCGGACCACATGATCAGCAATCGCTTCTCAGCCTTCAGCAATACCAATAACAAATACAACCAGCTATGTAGCTAAGTGGTCAATTGCTCCATCATATGCTCAAATCACAACTCAGGATACAAGTAAGGAAAAAAGATTAGTCAGGCCATCATCCACTGAAAAGCAATTTTAGAATTTCCTCTTTTTATAATTTTCTTTTTGTAATTTTATCCTGGAAGACAATCTTACTCGGTCAGAGTGATCGCCTACTATCTATCTATTCACTGAAAAGCAATTGGGATAGGTGAAGGGGCGAAAAAAGTTTACCATCTGGCCTGCCACAATATGTACCAGATGTCCTTCAAGTCAACATACATCAAGGCTGATATTTGGCTGTGTGATTCAACTCACTATGTGAATCAGGGAATATAAACTGTTAGTGTGCAAATGCAGGAATAGGAAGTTCTCCAGCACTTAGTGCATGGTTAAAAGCATGAAGCACTGACTCATTTTTACTTACAAATACAAAAACACAAATAAATAAAAAATAAATACAAATAATACCAAAAAAACCTCTACATACTTTTTAACACGAGCAATAAGGATAGAAAGCAGTTGTATCTATGTAACCCCCCCCCATGAGTATGTAAACAAACTTCCCAACTATGTGTAATACAGATGATGGATCTGTATACATCTGTAGGGAAGGGTCATAGCTCAGGGATAGAGCACATGCATGTTTTGCGTGCACAATCTCCCAGGTTCAATCCCTGGCATCTCCAAGTAGGGCTGGAAAAATTCCTCCCTGAAACCCTGGAGAGCCACTGTGACAATCAGTGTCAACAGTACTGGGTTAGATGGACCAATGGTCTGACTCAGTATAAGGCAACTTCTTATATGTCCTAATCAGTGCATAACAATTGGAATAGTGAGATGTGTGGGTCTTTTGGATCATATATTCAATTAGTCATCAGATCAAACCTTTTTTTTTTGTCATAATCCCTTGTTATGAGAGCAATTTCATACCAGTTCTTCTGTTTTATGGAGTCTACTTGGGCATTTTCAGCTTTGAACATTCTATTCAGTCAGCCCCAAATTACAGCATTTTTCATCTAACTGCAACATTGAGTCTACAAGAGTCAGATTATCTAGTATGTTGCATCATGCAATTTGTAGTAGTTAGGCTGGGATATGAAAATACTTGTTTTGAATGAGACATATTTATTTGTCAACATCAGGGGTGGGGAATATGTGGTCCCACGGATGTTGCTGGACTGCAACTTCCATCAGCCCTCTGCAGTATAGCCAGTGGTGAGGGATGATGGGCATTGCAGCTCAACATCAGGAGGACCACATGTTCCCCATCCCTGGTCTACATATCTTGTATTGATATTTCATATATAGTAGGAAAGAAGTCACCCTTTTATCAGGCCAGGGTGGACCAAAGTTCTTTGTCTGTTGGTGACAGATACCAGATGGATCCAATCATCAAATTCTGAGGTTGTCTTATTTCAATCATGTATATATTGTGTCCTGTAGATTGTTTCTTTCAGAAGATTAGTTCTGAAAGCACTCTGTTAATAATACTCCTTGGCATTTCTAAGCAATAAGGCCATTGGCTTTAGGAACTCATTTTGGGAAATTGAATTTTCTCCAAGATACACTGGACTGCCATATACCAGAAAATAAGACTACTAGTCTTGAGAAAATGCTTTGGGGAAAGACCCATTATCATGTTCTAGTACTATTCTTGGTCACGTATGCATGAGCCCCTTTGGATTTTAAAGAATTTTATTATGGAAAACAAAAATTATTAAAGTAGACAAATAAAGTTGAAATTACCAAGGCTGCTAACTTGCACACAGGTCTTCAAAAAAAGTCTGCTTCTAGCAGGGCAAACTAATCCAAAGAGAATTAGTGTTATTTGGAGCTGATCAGTTCCTTGTTGAAACCACAAATGCTGTGCTGATTCCTTACCAAATCTGTCAGAAATTCCATCAGTTTAATAGTATATTTAGTTTTCCTAGCCAATAAGCACAAGCTTTTCATCTGGCAAGCACTGACAGAACAAAAAAAAAAAAAAATTCTTGTAATCAGTTTGACAGCTTAACCTAAGCAAACTCATGGCCGTACACACAGAAGGCACACACTTTGCAATTTTTTTATACTGTAAAAAAGTAAGTGACAAGGCTAACTCATTTACAGTGCAATCCTATGCATGTTTACTCAAAAGTAGGTCCTACTGTGCTCAATGGGCCTTACTTCCTTGTAAGTGTGTTTAGAATTCCAGCCTTAGATCCATGTTGGACTGCTGAAAATGTTGAAAAGTTAGCAATCTCTAAAGTTGCTATATGTTTATTTATTTATTATATTATATTTATACCCCGCCTTTTTTCCTGCAAGGAACCCAAGGCGGCTTACATTATCCTCATCCTCCTCTCCATTTTATCCTCACAACAACCCTGTGAGGTAGGTTAGGCTGAGAGTCAGTGACTGGCCCAAAGTCACCCAGTGAGTTTCATGGCTGAGCGGGGACTAGAACCCGGATCTCCCGAGTCCCAGTCCAACACCCTAACCACTATGCCTATATGCCAATAGATGCTGGTTTGCTCTTCCTTGCACAGTTGTCAAAATATGGGGATAATTCTAGCTACATTAATTTCTTCTCACCACTATCAATTGATTTATTTTTTGAAGTGATGAAAAAACTTTCACTCAAGTCAAATGAAAGTATGCCACTCCAGCCTCCTTCCCTCACCTTCCAAAGTGCCATCACTAGACAAGCTGAAAAGCCTGATTGTCTACAGCCTGACAGGGCACAGGAATCTCAGAAGCCTCCAAATTGGGTATAGGATTGGCTGCAATCCTATACATATTTACCTGGGAGTTAGCTCCTTTGAGTAAAATGGATCTTACTTCGAAGTAAACATGCATATGATTGCATTATTAATAGTGGCTGAAATTGTTAAGCACAAGCTAGAAAGTCCCTGGTTAAAATCTTATCTCAGCCACAAATTTAATATTTGCCTAAGGCTTAGGCAACAATTTACTCTCAAGTTCAGCTCTCATTTGCAATATAATAATACAAACTTTCCTTGCAGGATTGAGTTGTTTAAGGATTATAATTGTAAAAGTTTCTGTAAGTCTTTGTGCAGAACTTTGCATGCTTAAACTTTATAATGTTTATGCTTAATCTTAGCCTAAGAAGCCAAGAAGTGATTTGCTGCATTTTATTATTAATTTTGTTGTACAAGGATAGAATATAATAAAAAGTAGTTGCGTTGGTCTCACAAGAACAAAGAATACAAACTGGCTGAATGATACCTTTCATTTTCCAAGAGTAGTTCAAACTGATGAGTGTACTGATAATAATGCATATTGCTTGATTATTGATAATGATGGGTTTTTACTCATAGCCTCAAGTAGTCTATAAAACATCCCAATGAAACCGAAGATGCTATTGTAAAAGCTATTGTAATTTGAAGGCTAGTTGCAAAGCGAGCAGAGAATCCATTTACAATTTAAAAGCTACCCTTTAATTCACTCAGCACCGCCTTCAATATTATTCAGTGGTCCAGGTCAAGTATCACAGTAAACCATGATTTAAGGTGATGCAAATGAGCCACAGCCTCTAGCTTTTGCATTCCCCCTCCCCTATTCCAATTTTTCTTAATCACAGCTTGTCATGTGAAACAACTATGGTTTCAAGTTGGTTTGTTTCACAGAAACCATAGTTAACATTAACCGTGTTTGTCAGTTTGGACAATACAACTACCTGTGATTAAGCAAAAATGGAAGTGAAAGCTTCTAAACTCCTTGTGGCCTCTTTGTATGCCATAGACATAATCACTCTATATAAACTAGCAATAAATGGAGAGTGTGTCACATTCTGCATTATAAAAACAGTACAGAATTTAACAATAGTTAAACAGTGAAACATAGATGAACGAAAAACTCCCTAGTAGTTTGAGGGCTGTGAGGGAATTCAGGAAAAGCTGGATGCTTATGGAGAATGTATGCACAGGGCTGGTGCAAGGCAGTTTGGTGCCCTAGGCAAGATCAGATATTTAGTGCCCCCCCTTCCCACTTGAGCCCTCCCTCCCTCCAGCCCTATGCTCCTGGCGCCCCCTTTAGCCCTGCGCCCTAGGCAGCTGCCTAGTTGGCCTAATGGTAGCACCGGCCCTGTGTATGCATATAGCCCTTTGGATCTTAGATATGGAAAGGAAGTATGTTATGGAAGATACCAGGGCCAGCATCAAAGGTAGGCATGGTCAGGCACCTGCCAAGAGCCCACATCTTAGCAGTACAATTAAAACATATAAATAGAAATATACAAAAGTTAAAAATATAATTAAATCAGCTATAATAATGAAATTATATAAAATATCAAAGTTAAAACAGCACTAACAATGAAATTACTGAAATCAGGCCACCCCTGTACAGAAAGGGATATAGCAGGGCCACCAGCCGAAGCTGGTAGAAGGCATTCCATGCCACTGAGGCCACCTAAGCCTCAAGTGACAAAGATGGCTCAAAGAGGACCCCCAAGCTACAAACCTGCTCCTTCAAGAGGAGTTCATCCCCATTCAAAACAGGTTGAACACCCTCCAACTGGTCAGAGGAACCACCCACTAACAGCATCTCAGTCTTGTCTGGATTAAGCTTCAGTTTGTTAGTCCTCATCCAGTCCATTGTTGCAGACAGGCACTGGTTTAGCACATCCACAGCTTCACCTGCTGAAGATGAAAAGGAGAAACAGAGCTGTGTGTCATCAGCATACTGATGGCAATGCACTCCAAAACTCTGGATGACCCCAATCAGAGGTTTCATGTAGATGTTAAATAGCATGTGGGATGGAACCAATCACTGGGGAACTCCATGCTGGAGAACCCATGGGGCCGAGCAATATTCCCCAAGCACCACCTTCTGGAGCCAGCCAGCCAGGTAGGAGTGGAACTGCTGCAATGCAGTATCCCCCAGTCCCAGCTCAGACAGGCGCCCCAGAAGAATAACATGGTCGATGGTATCAAAAGCTGCCAAGAGATCCAAGAGTATCAACAGGGTCACACTCCCCCTGTCTTTCTCCCTACATAGGTTATCATACAGGGTGACCAAAGCTGTTTTCATACCAAAACCCAGCCTGAACCCCGACTGAAATGGATTCAAATAATCAGTCTCATCCAAGAGTGCCTGGAGCTGGTTGGCAACCACCCGCTCAAGGATTTTGCCAAGGAAGGGAACATTTGCCACCGGCCTAAAATTGTTAAGATCTTCCGGCTCCAGAGAGGGTTTCTTCAGGGGTGGCCTCACCAATTCTTCTTTCAGACAGCATGGGACCACTCCCTCTCACAAGGAGGCATTGATCACTTCCCTGGCCCAGCTGGCTGTTCCCTCCCTGCTGGATTTTATAAGCCAAGAGGGGCAGAGATCCAATAAGAATCTTTGGTTGTATGAACCTGTCCAAGCACCTTGTCAACATCCTTGAGCTGTACCAACTGAAACTCATCCCAAAAAATTTGACCAGGCTGTGCTCTGGAAATCTCATCTGATTCAACTGCCATAGCAAATATATTGCAGTGTGCCTCAGTGCACAGTGTGCAGTGATGGGTCTAGGATGTCCTTGGGGCCAGTGTGTAATAGGCCCCGGACAACCCTAAAAAGCTCCACTAGGCAGCAAAGAGAAGATTGAATAGAGGCAGTGAGAAGTTGTTTCTTTGCCGCTTTCACTGCACCTAAATACACCTGACCATAGGCACATACCAGGGCTTGATTGCATCCTCTAGGAGTTTTTCTCCATCTGCACTCAAGCCATCTCCTGTGTTGTTTCATCGCTCACAGCTCCAGGGTATACCAATGGAGCCATACGAGCTCTACTACAGAGAGGGCATTCAGGAGCGATCGTGTCAACTGGCCGGGTTATCTCTGTGTTCCAGAGATCGACCAGGGATTTGACAGGATCTACACTGGCTGCCAATCTGCTACTGAGTGAGGTTTAAGATTTAATATTGGCATACAAATCATACTATACTATACTATACTATACTATACTATACTATACAACTCAGACCAGGTTACCTCAAGGAAGGTCTCCCCTATACCAACCTTCCAGGCCACTCCGATCTTCAGGGAAGGCCCTGTTGTCAATGCTTTCTCAATGACACGGAGACAGGCCTTCTCCACAGAGGTGCCCACCCTATGGAATGATCTCCCCTCTAAGGTACGACAGGCCTCAACACTGGTGTGTCTGCTTTGGCTTTCCCCCAGCTATAAGCTATCTTTGTACCACCTCATGATACATGTCTGTGTGTATGTGTGGTCTTTTTTGTTTATTTTGTT
This sequence comes from Shinisaurus crocodilurus, assembly GCA_021292165.1. Lineage (NCBI taxonomy): Eukaryota > Metazoa > Chordata > Lepidosauria > Squamata > Shinisauridae > Shinisaurus > Shinisaurus crocodilurus. The sequence continues at coordinate 175,109,824 of CM037880.1, read as the reverse complement.
TGTTTTTATTCATTTGTAATCCACTTCAGGATTTATTTCAAATGAGAAGTGGTAAATAAATATTGGTAATAAATAACATTAAAGAAAGAAAAAAGATTAGTACTGCTTGACTCCATCTTCCCATCTGCTCAACCTGTACATCTGTAAGTTATTATAAATGACACCATAATTCTCCATTGTTCTTTCTCACAATAAAACTGACTCAGTATCATGAACTTCATACCACTCGGGGAGGTGGGAGGGAAGCAGTAAGAGAGTATTTTTATACATCTAATATGTGAATTAATGGAAAACGGTGGCTTGGGGGGTGGAATGGATGCTTGCAGTGATTCTTTGCTCTTGTCCCAATTTTTGTCTTGGCTGAATAGGGTTTTTAAATGGTATCTCCTGCCAAAAGCAATCTGTGCCATTACAAGGAGTTATGAAACTGCCTATTAGTTAATGAAGAAAAACAACTTACCCATAAAAAATTGTTCTATTTTTGCCTTCAAGGTCGCTAGTATTCATGTAGAGTGAAAAGCGTACAAATCAAATGTCTTTGTGAGTTATGGACCACACTGCTGAAATTCAGTCAATCAGAAATTTTGTTTCCTAGTAGTGCATTCCTAAATGTGTTTTCTCTCAGAAAGGAGTGTTTGCCAGAAACTATCAGAAACATCACCATTCTAAAAACTAAAAGGGTTAAAAACAGAAAGGAATGCAGGACCCCAGCTGTTCTAGGATGCAAGAAATGTCAAGCTAAATTGTCTCAATGTTAAACAAAACTTTATTTATTTTAATTTGTTCACTGTCTACTCAGTACTCCTAGAATCACAATATCAGTTCCTAAGCTGACAGGCTGTGTGTTCCCAATTCTTTAGCAAAAGAATATCTTTCTTTTACATTTCCTAAACTATGTCCTTCAATATTTAAAGAAACAAGTTAGGGAAGATGGGAAAATCTATCCATCATAACCAGCCTATTGACTGAGCAGAAGGGTACTTAAACAAGGGAAGTGGTTCAGGTAATATTTTGTTGAGTGTACATTAAACCAACCATGTAAAATTGTGTGTGTGTGTGTGTGTGTGTGTGTGTGAAAATTTAGTAACCAAAGACAAGGGGAAGAAAATATTGTTGTATTGCAGTCTGTTGCAAGGATTCCCAACATGGTGCCCACGGGCCCCATGACACACATGGAGGGGTCCCCAACACGAAGTGCACGGACACCTGAATTTTTATTTTTTTACTTTTTAAAAATATACATACATGGATTTCCATGAAATGTATACAAGTTTCTAGCAATTATACATAGGCTTCAACAAAAGTGGACCAAATATCCAAATACAGTCATGCCTTGGATTGAGAGCATAATTCGTTCCGGAAACGTGCTTGTAATCCAAAACACTCTTATATCAAAACGAAATCCCCCCAAAAAAATTTGTACAGAGATTTTTAATTTAAGCCATACTACAGTACTTGTATTGCAAGATGTCGCTTGTATATCAAGTCAAAATAATAATAATAAATATTTAAAAATTTGCTTGTCTTGCAAAACGCTCTCAAACCAAATTACTTGCAATCCAAGGTATTACTGTAAGTATCCACTTAAAGGTGGTGACTCTATGACACTGATTTGAGTACTGAAAGCGTTGTAAGGTTCTCAATCCATTGCATTATCCTTCCAATGTTGTAATATCAGTCTTTTAGCTGTCAAAAGCGAGCAGAGAATCCATTTACAATGACCATTTGTTAATGAAGCAGGTAAATAATTTAAAAGAGCATGTACATCAATGAATATTACAGGTTGTACCAATACAAAATTCATCTGTGTAATAACCTCCCCACAAAACAAGGCAACTACTACTGGACATTGCCAAAACATATGCTTAAAAGAAGCATTAGTTTTATTGCACTGCCAGCAATTAGCTGAATTAGTCAATTCCTTATTAAAGAGACATTGCGGTGTCCAACAGACATGAACAGATTTTGCTGAGTAACACACAGCCTAAGATCCATAGATGTGACAGGTAGATGCCAAAGTGGCAATCCAGTGATTAGGCATTTTGTGGTGGTGCCCACAGCAGTTTCTCAATTTCCTAAATGTGCCCACGAGCCCAAAAAGGTTGGAGACCCCAGGTCTATTTGTATTTTTTGTTAGTCCGTGCCTTGTTTCCATTTAGTTTTATTTTATACACACACACACACCCAACATTAATTCATTTGGAGGACTACAGCAACTCAGGGTTTTTCTCTACAAGTTTTGTGAGCTTTGGTTCACAGTTTATGGGCAACATATTTATGACCAGTTTAGTTCATAAATCCGTATTTGTGAAGAAAGACTACCAGGCCTCATTAGAAGTTTATGTCCTTGTTATTTCCTTCCCCTTGTTCAGTGACAAAACTGCTTTTATCATAGATCCTGCCAATAAGCATCCAATAAGTCTCAGTTCTCCTCATGTAGTCAAATAATTGCATGTTATGCTGAATTTTTGTTAGTTGCATCCACACTTGAATATTAAAGGTTTGAATCTTAATCAGATATACTAAAGATGAGTATGAAAAATAAATAGTCCTTTTGCAACACACAAATCAATGTATACTATTTGTTTATTTAGGTCACACCTACACATTTTTGAATACAGTTCCAGTAAACCCCATGCATTCAAGCCAATCACTCCATGTGTTTGTGAAACTGAAAAGAACCTCTGACAAAACTAAAGCAATGGTGGTGAGAGAACAGGCAGTGAGGTCCACATGGTCCCCAAAGTTGTACGAAAATATTGGCTTGGATACTGAGTTGCCCTGCAGTGAACAATGATTCAGAGAAGGTGGGGATTTTCACTGATTTCTCCTCCTCCCTGCAGCCCCTCATGCCACTTTGATGTTCCAGAGGGTACCCCTATCCTTCGGAGCAGATTTTCAGGGTGGGGCACAGGGTGCTGAAGGGGAAAGGGGGAATCATCAAATATCTTCTCCCCGCTTCCACTAGTGGGAACATCCCATGAACAGAGTTCTGCTCACGGCATCTCCGGACCCAAGTCAGAATCTATGTGGTTCCATTCTTGTATGTGGTTCCATTTCTTGTACTTCCAGTTGCATACAAGTCGCTAATATAACTCATGTATGAGCAACTCTGGATTCAGGTCCTGCAAGAAACAGTATCAAAACATGGTATAGATCATGTTGTATGGAGCTCCCACTACCATACAGGTCCAGCCACAGGGAAGAAGCAACCACACTGCAAAAGTGACTATAAGAGCGCTATTCTCTGTATGCAGAAGCAAGCTACAGTGAGCTGAAAGGTTTTGGCAGTTCCCCCACCTGCACTCAACTACCCTTAGAGCCATTGTTCCTAAGGTTTCTGCAACATCATAGAAGTTGATGACCAATTTGTTTATTGATATAGTAATTTTATAGGCCACCTTTTAGGATCCAGCTCTCATATGGCAGCTTTCATAATAATAAAAACATAAAACATGTATAATACAATTTAAAACCAAAGTTACAATTATCCAACAGCAGCACAAAGTTATTTAAAAACATAGGCCAGCTTATAAAAACAAACAAACCCAGCAGCAAAATAAAAATACTAAAACATTTCAAACAAACTCCATTAATTTGAGACTTGCAGCAATTAAAAATTCAAGAAAAAATGACCTGGAATAGATGCATTTTTAAAACCCGCTTCAAAATGTGCAGGGTTGAGGCCATATGCACCACAGTGGGCAGGAAGTTCCATAACCTCAGGGCCACCACTGAGAAGGCTGTGTCTCCACACCCACCAACTGGATTGATCTTACACGTGGGCCTATGATCAAGGCCTCTGGGGCAGATCTTAATGCCTAGACAGCTTTATATGGTGGTCCTTCAAGTAATCTGGTCCCAAACTGTTTAGGGCTTTATATATATCAATTATCTTTCCAATGCCTGCTGAGTGCCTGAAACTAAGCGAGAAGCTGTCGTTATTTGTCTTATTCCTGTTGTTGTTGTTGTTGTTGTTGTTGTTAAAAGAACTGTTAATAACAACAAAGCAAAACCAAAAATGCCTCTCTCAGCTTTCAGGCACTCAGCAGGCGGCAGCACTGGAAAGCCCCAAGGGAGGAAGTCCTGGCTAAATCCTCTAGGCGGGCTTTTCAAGAAGCTGCAAGGACATAACCGGGTAAAAATGATAAAAGGAGAACGCACGCGAACCCCTCAGCCACCTCCTTACAGTAAGGTAAGCACTGAAGCCCTGCACCCTGAGAAATTTCTCAACATCCCAACAAAAGAGGCAGAAAACTGACTGTCTCTTTCGCAGGGAAGCAAAGAGGTTGCGAAAGGGCAGGTGGGGTTTCAGCACAGCACTAGCAAATCTTGGCTTGGGATGGGCTCCAAATCAGTCGGAGCAGAAGTGGGCTATTATCCAAACCGCTGATTCAGGGTCTGAGTAAAATCTTGTGGTGGGTGCACACTTCTAGCCTTAATCATTATCTGTAGGGTGGGGGGATAGTTGATAGCATTACTTAAACAGGTGACTTCCTACCTACACCTTTCAAGCTGAGTGCAGCACTTTAAGTCCTGCAAAAGTTTTTGAACAGATTTGCCCAAGTGTGCAGATTTCCTCATTGCCCTTTTACTGGCAGTCGCTATGATCAGCATAAATTTGGGGTCACACAGAGGGCAATGCCTCATTTTCTGATGATCCCATTCATCTATTCCCACTAAAAAGATTACATCAACATGTCTGAAGCACATTGCTATCATGTTCTCATTGTGTGAGGTTTCAGTCTGAGTCAGTTTTGTTATGAGATTTGAAAGACACACACACACACACGTATATAAGCATTCTTAGAGATGAAACAGCTGTATTGCACGGAATCTGCATTCACATCTGCTTCTTTAAAACAATTAAAAACAGCCATGTAGCCCCCAAATTGGAATGAGGCAGTGGTACTATGGTGGCAAGGGTAATGCAGGAGCCCTTTCATTAAACTGCAATGGAGTGAAAAAGTTCCGGTACTATGCACCTGCATAGTTTCTGCTGGGGCTCTCATAGTATCGTTCTGGGCAATTTAGATTGAGGAAATAGCACGGAAGGAAAGATTAAAAGCCCTTCCTATCGTTGCTGCCCCTGATTTTGATCACGGATCTTCCATCACCACGTGAGTTCCAGTTCTCAACTGACTTGCAGCTGAATTCTTTGGGAGGGGTGTTAATTTCAATTGTCTTATTTGATTTGTAAACCTCTTAGTTTTAAGAAAAGACTACCTAAGAGTGTGAGTAGTTTAATAGAACAGTTACCCTGCATCTAGATAATAAGCACTGGATAAGTAACTGGAGGATTGGAGACAGAGACAAATAAAAATAAATACTGGAAAGAAAAGAGACAAATACTTGCTCTTAGCCACTGCGTGGGGCACTATTTCTAAGTCATTGGGGATTATTTGTGCAAAGTCTAAACTCAGATGTGTTGTTTCTTTCTTGATTCGTTAAAGATGATAAAGTGAAATTCAGATTTCTATGCAAGATGTAAACATTAAAATATAAAGGAATTGTGTAAAATAGATAGATTCCGCTGTGGTATGAAGACCCACAGAAAATATGGAAATGTTCCCAACAGGAATGCAAACATACAAATGTGGTATGTGACGACAAGGTGTCCATTTCCCCCTAGCTTCTCCATATTACTCTACTCAGCTGCACAGTGCTGTATATCTCAGCATTAAACATCTCAATGAAATATTAAACAAATTGGAGTTGCGTTGCTGATGTGAAACTATGGGAAAGGTCAAGTTAGAAGGGGGGGAATGCAGAAGTTCCTTGAAACATGTCTTTAAACAGAAAAGAAAAGTACAGTAATGCCTTGGATTGCAAGTAACTTGGTTTGAGAGCGTTTTGCAAGACAAGCAAATTTTTAAATATTTATTTATTTATTTATTTGCTTGATATACAAGCGACGTCTTGCAATACAAGTACTGTAGTACGACTTAAATTAAAAATCTCTGTACAAATTTTTTGGGGGGAGATTTCGTTTTGATATAAGAGTGTTTTGGATTACAAGCACGTTTCCAGTTGAAATGTGCTTGTAATCCAAAACACTCTTATATCAATATAAGCCTCCTCACACCACCACCCTTCCTGGCATATCATATTGAGTTAGAAATAAGCAGAGCTATCCCACCCTGGGATTATGCTCTCAATCCAAGGCATGACTGTACAGTGGAATTAACCTGCATACTATTTGAACCTATAAGTGAATGAAGCTGTTTTTAATGTATAGAATCCATACCATAGATCATTGCAGTTTTCCTCCTTCCCATTTTATTTATTCCTCTGATTCATTAAAACATGAGAAGATGTTCTCGGCAGCACCCCTTCCCCTCTTATTCCTTCTTTCCTCTCCTACTCCCTTCCCCAATTTGATTTTATTTATTCATATGGTCCAAGACAAATCGGCTGAAAAAGATTCAAATAAGGTGAACAGATGTCCGGGGGGTGGGGGGCGACGACGACAAGGTGTCCATTTCCCCCTAGCTTCTCCATATTACTCTACTCAGCTGCACAGTTGGGGGAAAAAATAATAGGCAATTTACATTAGGGTAAATCATTGGCAAACTCTGCAATAAATCACTTAGATAAGAAAACTTTTACAACTGTTTGTGGAGATTAAGTCAATAATGAAAGAAACTTTGCTCCTTCTTTGTTGTTATGCCAGCAGGTTGTCTAAAACATCTGCTGTGGTAATATGTCACAAGCAATAGTCTGCGCAGGTTAGGCCAGCCCATAATAGAAGTAAATGTATTTTTAAATGCCAGGTCCTAAAAGAAGACAGATCTGCTTGGTATCTCATTATAAAGGAAATAGCTTTTCATGTCACCCCCATCAGTGGCAATGCAGCTTTGGGGAGAGCTTGAAAGGTCACGATCCATACCTTTTAACTCTTAACTAATTTACCATTTTCCCATGGGAGGAAGGGAAGGAAAAAACACACACCAGGAAGCTTCTAATTCTCAACAGACAAAAATGTACTCAGAATTTTATTTTATTTTTGGAGGGAACAAAATAAACATTGCCCCCTTTTCCTGCTTTTATCACTGTCAGTTTATTATTGTTTGATTTTAAAACCTTTCCACCCTCTATTTATGTATTTATTATATTTATACCCCACCTTTTTTCCTGAAAGCCAAGGTGGCTTGCATAATCCTCCTCCTCCTCCTCCTCTCCATTTTATCCTCACAACAACCCTGTGAGGTAGGTTAGGCTGAGAGTCAGTGACTGGCCCAAAGTCACCCAATGAGTTTCATGGCCGAGCGGGGACTAGAACCCGGATCTCCCGAGTCCCAGTCCTACACTCTCACCACTACGCCACACTGGCTCTATAAACCCATTTGGACACAAACACACCCTTTCATCCCTTTTCAGAGGGCTGGCAACATGACCTGGCATCCTTAGGCAGCTGCCAGGACCCCAGCACAATGGCAGGGCCCACTGCTGCTGCCCATCCTGGGCCTCCCTTTAAAAAAATCTGCCCCACTCTCTGGACAGTGCCAGGTGGCTTGATCTAGCCACACTTTCCAGCCCCCAATCTAGTGGCTCTGGGGAACCATGAAGAATACTTTACCAGAGGATACTTTACCCAGGTTCTCCTCAGATCTAGATTCAGCCTTGCTTTTCAAACATGGCATGCCTCTTTCCCCCCCCCCCGCATTTCCCCCCTTTCAAAACCACAACCGGATTGCTGCCTGTACCCAACCTAATGCCTTCATGGTCTTACTCAATAACTTTCTTCATCAACTTGGATCCAGCCACTGATTTATGCAAAATGTTTGATATCTCTTCATAATATCTGATGTTGAGCCATTCATTATCTTCTGATAGCTGATTGGATTGCTAGTAGAGGTCATCTTTTTGAAAACTCCGCCATGTGTAATGCTCCCTGGACATAATAAACCAGAAAGTTTGAGCATAGCTTTCTGATTGATCAATGAGACAGAGCTTTTCAGATGGAGGCGCATTCAAAATATGATTTGTGAGCCTCCTCACACCACCACCTTTCCTGGTGCATATCATATTGAGTTAGAAATAAGCAGAGCTATCCCACCCTGGGAAATTTTGGTAGGACCTGACCCTTACCCCAGTGAGTATCCTACTGTCCTCCTTTCCACCCACTGATCCCCAAACCCCTTCCCCCTTTCCCTTTATATCCTGGGTGGGCTGACAGTGGTGCTTCAGTTGGTCTTCTTCTCCCTCTTCTCTCTGGCACCTAGAATGCTATATAGCAGCACAACAGGACCCAAGACCCAGGAGTCCCCCTTGTAGTTTGTAGGAATGTAGTTTTCCTTGTAGGAATGTAGTTTTCCCAAAGGCTGCTGACATTGCAGTAGCACTTCTTTTAAAAGTGCATTTCCCTAGGGCAACTGGTCCCTTGGGTCCTGACATGTTGCTGTGTAGTATTCCACGTGCCAGAGAGGAGGACCTTTTCCCTCCCCTCTCCCAGCAGCTGTAGCCCATCGTTGCTGCCATGACCACTGGCCCAGCCAGGGAACAGTGGTTTAAAAGGAAGGTGGGAGTGCATTTCCAGGATCAGGGGGCTAATGCGGTAATTTTAATCCAAGCTGGAGAAGAATGCCAAGGTCCTAATGCTTGCTTCTTCTTTGAAATGAGCATTACAAATCCCTGAAGCTCATGTCCATGTACAGGAAACCACCATCATGTCTAATGATATCCCATCAGACGTTGTACACTCCAGAGTTCTACCACCTCGGTCTAGCATTTCGTTCTGTTATGACAACAGCTCTGAGATATTCTAGAAAATGAGCCATTTTGAACTGTCATTTTAATAAATGGCAAAAATGTTGGCACCTTGGAAGCCTGAGGACCACATCCAGAAGTATATGTAATGAAAGAATGCACCTACTTTGCAGGTTTTAAAGCTTTTCTACATGAGGGATTTAGTGTGCGCTCATGATTCCTTACTCATGGTTGTTTACGGATTCTTTAGATGATGCCTCCAGTTTTGCTTCTGTTTTTCAGGGCACTTTCCCAGGTTTTTTTTAGAATGGGGAACATGGGGTATTATTTCTGAAAGCACTGTTTCTGCTGGTGTATTTGCGCTGTTCTGCGATATCACAGTGCCACCTAGAGGTTATGTAGTAGAAAAGCAGGTAGGGAAAAGCTCTTTGTGTAGAGTTTGGATCTCAATTCTGTGACGAAACTGAAAGCAGATGTAGCAATTAATAGCCCCGTGTAGGAAAGCTCTTAGATGCATGCAATTACACAATTTGCATATCATTTGCGCAAACACGGTAGAGAGCTTTGGCTATTGGGTGATATAGAAGTGTAATAAATAAATAAATACACGTCGAAATGACCATTGGAACACTTGTTCTACAGTATTCTTGCAGGGTAGCATAGGATCTGGTGTGAAGCAGGGATAGACTGGGATTGTGTGAGACCTGAATATTCTCATAGGAGAATATCTGGATTCTCTGCAGTGGTCTAAAAAGGTGCCTCATGTTTCTTCTTGTTGTTGTTGTTCCACTCCTACCGGAGGTTGGACATCATCATGGCTAGGCTGTCTAGCCATGATGAGTACGGTATACTTGGAAAATATAATGTGTTGGTTTTCCGTTGCCTTCCACATCGCAGTGCCACTATGGCCAGTTACAATGGCTACCATCTCGCCCACAGTTTTCCACACTGAAGCCCTATCGACGTTCTTTGCCTTGGTCTCTGATCGGTACTGACACTGCTGCTGCCCAAGGTCCAGCAGAATTCAGAGGCAATTTAATTCCTCAAGGCTCCACAAGCCTCCTGGTCAAGCTCCTCTGCCTGAAGCCATTGGGTTTCCCAGGGGTCGGGTTATTTACTGCAGCCCAATACTCGGCAAAGCTGGGATACGTGGTGGCGCTACTCACCAAAGTCAGCCCATAGGCCATCCCCCCTGTATTCCTCATGTTTATATCAAGGTCGTTTTATGGCATGAGAGAGGTGCTGGGTGTTCAAGGGGGTACAATGGGAAATCAGAGAAATACAGTGCTAAGTTGATGCCCTTGTTAACTTGCTGCTGCTTTACTTAGTTAAGTGAAACTCTTTGTTTGTGCTAGTCTAAGAGTTAAAGTAGTCCCTTATGATTCGGCTTGCTGCCTGATTAATACCAGAGAGAGGTTTAAAAGAGAAAAGAATCTAGCTTAGCATCATCATTCTTTCCAGAGGCATTATAGATCATGGCGCTTCGTATATTAAAAAAAATATGTTTATTTCCTATAGGCTCCATCACTTGTATTCTGTCTAATGTTTTGGCATAAAGAAATTAGACACATGCTTAATATTTTAAAGCCATAAGGAAGAAGTGCGAGGGAAAGGGAAATAAATTATTATTGGGTGTAAAAATGTCTCAGAAAAATGAGACCTGATTATCTGGGAACAGATCTGCTCTGCATTGCTATCATACAATAATGCTTTGGCCTGAACGTCTTTCAATGTTTTAACCAAATTACCCTTTAAATTACCAGCCAACAGCCAGATGCTTTCCTCATTTATGTCCTCCATAACTCAAATTCCTTCTTAATTTAAGCAAGTGAGATGTGATAAGTGTCTCTTTAGTTTAAAAGGAACATATAAGCGTATTTGCTTGGTGGATTGTCAAGGCCGTGTGGTGAGTACTGCTTTCCCAAGGGCATCCAAAGGGCCTCTAAGGGTGCAATCCTATTGTGATACAGCGCGGGCATCCAATGCAGCGCAGAGGAGCAGCAGAGGCAATCTTTGCCTCCCCACCCTCCCGCCCTGCATTTTCGCTAGATAGGCTTTTTCGCCCATCTCGCTGGAGTGTCTCAGCGGGGGAGGGAAAGAGGCTGAAGCAGCTTCAGGATGCCTCGTAAACTGGCTTCCCCAGTCTCCTCCCTGCCCCCTGCCCCACCCCTTTTCGCCCCTCTCCAAGATTTCCCAACCTCGGAGAGCAGCTGGTGTGGTTCTTTCCACACCAGCTGCAAGGGGGTGGGGGAGTGGAGTCAGAGCTCCGATTTCCAGCTCTGAGGTCATTGCTCAGTCTCCAACCTCAGATCTGGGAATCCAGAGAATCCTATGGCCCGTCAGACGCCGTCTATGAGAGCCAGTGTGGCGTAGTGGTTAGAGTGTTGGACTGGGACTTGGGAGATCCAGGTTCTAGTCCCCGCTCAGCCATGAAACTCACTGGGTGACTTTGGGCCAGTCACTGACTCTCAGCCTAACCTACCTCACAGGGTTGTTGTGAGGATAAAATGGAGAGGAGGAGGAGGATTATGTAAGCCGTCTTGGGTTCCTTGCAGGAAAAAAGGCGGGGTATAAATATAATAAATATATAAATAAAAAATAGGATCACTCCCTAAGGGACTAATACTATGCATGTTTAGACAGGGGAAAGTCCTACAATTCCCATTATGCACCAACCAGGATTGCCTGGAGTTGTAGATCATTTTTCTGTCTAAACACACATAGGATTGTACCTTAAGTCATCTTAGGACAGGGGTGTTGAAGCTCTTTCAGCCTGAGGGCCAAATTCACTTTTGGAGAAGCTCCTGGGAGATGCATTCCAGCGGTGAGCAGAGCCAAAGGCAAATAGGATGGGGTTAAAATATCAGAAATACCAGTATATTTTAACTTAAAGCTATAACTGCTTATAACTACACCCTTAGGAGAGAGGTATTTCAACCTTTTAGAATTGGGAAAAAATGTGCAAAAGCTGGAAAACCACCAAATGATCAGCAGCCAGGAAAGGGGGTGTGGCCAGGAAAAAGGCATGGCCTTCTGGGGTTTAGGACCCCAGGAGGGCCCCCAGGATTAGGACCCCAGGAGGGCCAGACTTGGCCCACAGGCCTGAAGTTCCCCACCCCTTTCATAAGATCTATTTTTCTTGTGCCATTCAACTACCAAACTAGGAGCTGCACCCCCAATCATATGTGCCTGAGTGGATAAACATGGAAAATATGTGTCGTGTGATTGGTTAAACTGGCCTGTGCAGAGATATAGTAGCAGCAACATCTGTGTTTATGACTGATTTCCCCCCCTTCTCCTGCTTGTGGAGAAAATGTTACCAGGTTGCTGCATCTGCATCCATTAATGGGCTAGTTCACATCATATAATGTTCAGATAACTGTTTATCCTGGGAATGGTCTGGATGCTTCAAATAAGCCAACCTGATCATATGAATAAACACCAGGTCTAGATAGGGGTATATTTTAGTATATTTCTAATCTGCAGGTCTACAGGATCTGCAAGATCTAGGAACCTACTGCTAGCTGTTCTACTATCTTCTTTAAGAAGGCATCAGGGCTGAAAATAAATGCAAAAAGGAGAAAATAGAATAAAGGAAATAAAGAACGTAAAATGAAAAAATGCAAGGAAAGTGAAGAAAAAGTATTCTTTTCTGAAATCACAGCCTGTCATTTAAGATTTTTAAAGAGGCCTATGACTTATTTTACAGGGAACCATGGCTTATTTTATGTATGAGGAAATTGTAATAAAGCATGTAACTTTAACGTAGTTGATTAGTCTTCCTTGGAGGGTATCAAACTTTTTAAAGCATTCCAAAGATGCTCTCAAACAATGTTTAAGAATCATAGCCCTGAAATAAAAGTCATAGTAACACCAAGCAAGTTAATCAGCAGACCAGTGATAAGCTCATTTAAGATGAAGGCATTGTCCTATCATGAATATCCATATACCCATATCTGTATACAACAATAGCCAACAAGTTAAAATTTACAACAAACATACTAGTGTACACCTGAACTGTAGCAAAACATTGAGACAACTCTGTAAGGCGAGATTGGCAACGTGGTGGCTTGGATCCAAAGGTGCCCTTCCACTAGTGGAAATCCTCTTTTGCTCATGGAAGGGATGTTTCTAACCTAGCAGAAGAGCACTGGGTGAGAAAAGTGAGCCAAAATCCAGAGAAATTCTGATTGCACAAGCTCAGGATTTTTTTATAGCACACTAGAATTTTTAATTGTTCTACAGCCTGTATCTCTCTTGTTCACTACGTTTCTCATACTATAACACAACTTCTAATATTGTGGCCCTTCACTGTGAGACAGCTTCCAGTGGCTTGTGCAAGAATTCAAGAAACAGCACTAATACATTATTCTCTTCCTTCTCATGTTTCTTTGGATCCAGGGTACGGTACTTTATTTCACTCTAAGACCACTCCACTGTAAGACAATTCAGGTCAGGTGAGGAATTGATAGGTCTTCTGTATTCTGCCTGAAAATGCACCATATACTGCCCACCACACTGACTACTGACATATTGTGTCAATAGCTCTCTAAATGGTTGTGGAATTTTTTAAATTTATTTTTTGTATTTATAATGCAGGAGACAGAAAACCACTCAGCTCTTTAAATGTTCTGCTATTTCCTATCAAGACATCTTTTAGCCAAGTGTGTTGCAGGCATTGGGTATTATGGTTACCTAGCATGAGCTGCATTATATATTCTTCTAAACTAAAAATCAAGCTACATTACCGTCACATACTCTATCTTCCTTGTTTTATTCACTACACTGTTGAGTTAATTCACCCCACTTTTACAAATAATGAAGAGTAACACTTGGATCCTCCTCTTTCACCCTTTGTGAAATATTTCCTTCATATGGAAGTCTTGCTTATGATATGTAGTACCACATCATGGAATGCTATGCTACCAGCACATGAATTAATATAACACTGAATCCTGTTCTCTGCATGGATTTGTAAGGACCAATTCTGTACATATAACATATTCACATATTACATGCTACAACCCAGTTACAGGAATAGTGCATAGTGACTAGCAATTTTAGGGATGATGATGATGATGATGATGATGATGATGATGATGATGATGATGATGATTGTGATTCAGCATCTCTTCTTGGAGACTCAATGAAAATAGTAAGTAGCTTCTAATCTCCTTTAAAAGGCAGCTACCACAGATTTTCAACAATGTGTGTTAATTAGCCAGAAATGAAAGCCATTATCCATTATTGCCTTCCGCACATTATCATAGGTAGCAATAAATGATAATTTAATAGCAGATAATACTTCACCCCATCAGAAAAAAGTAGCCAAGGGGTTGAAGCAAAAATACTAACAAGTCAATGCATATCGCACTTGCAATATCTCATTTGCTTTCATTAGCCACATTTTCAGCTTTCCAGGTAAAAACTAAAAAAGAGATCCTAAAAAGGGAAAGAGAATGGCACAACAGAATACTGCTCCACTGAAAAGCAATAATGATTTCATGACTTTTGCCTTCTTTTCTTTTCTATTTTGGTTGTTTTTAATTCTTGCACCTGCTGCTAAGAATGTCTAGTACAGCATTCCTCAGCCTGGTGACTTCCAGATGTATTGGACTGCAACTCCCATCATTCCCAGCCAGCATGGACAATGAGAATTAGCTAACGCATATTGCTTAATGCGGAAGGGGGTGAGTGGGTTGCGAGCCCCCAGCACGTCCCTTCGCGACCACCATCACCTGGAGGAGCGGCACACCAAAGCCCCCCCTCCCGCTGCAACCAGGTCTGACTGAGAGAGAGAGCGACCGCGAAGCGCGCCGGCAGGGGAGGCAACAACCTCCGTCCTCCCCACTATCGCTTAATGCAAATGTGCACAAATCTCCCCAAAAGTATGTGTGTGGGGGTGAAAAAAGCCCAGATCCCCCCAAAATCTACATTGTCATGCTTTAGCCTAATGGGGGTGGGAATGTTTATTTTTGGTCTATGTTTTTTCCCCTGACTAAATTTGCATACAATTCTGGGCAGTAAAAAAAAAAGCCTGACAATCCATGAAATACAGACAGAACAGATTTACTTACTCTCTAAAAAAAAAAAGCTGTACTGCACAGGACTCTGGGATATGTGCCGGGAGTGGGGGGAAGGACCAAGGGAAAAACAAACCATGGCAAACCTGATGATCTGTTGGCTAGCGATGAATTAACCAACCCACTGTGGCTTATTTTCAGCTTGGCTTATTGTGATGTGTGAACTCGCCCACTGACTGGGTTCGCACGACACAGCAACCCATCGTGGGTAACTAGCCATGGTGGTTTGTCGTGTCATGCAAACCTGGACCACTTCCTGCAGGGTGGCTTGTTTGTGGGCAACAAGCCATTCTGCTATCCTGTGGCTTGTTCTAGCGGTCATTGTACCCACTATGAGTTGTCGTGCTGTCCAAACCAGGAAGACTGATCCCATCATGGGTACAGGGAAGCGGTGAGGAAGTTGCTCAGTAAGAGCAGCAAAAACCCCTTGCCACTCGCTAGAGAGCCAGTGTGGCGTAGTGGTGAGAGTGTTGGACTGGGACTCGGGAGATCCGGGTTCTATTCCCCGCTCGGCCATGAAACTCACTGGGTGACTTTGGGCCAGTCACTGACTCTCAGCCTAACCTACCTCACAGGATTGTTGTGAGGATAAAATGGAGAGGAGGAGGAGGATTATGTAAGCCACCTTGGGTTCCTTGCAGGAAAAAAGGCAGGGTACAAATATAATAAAATAAATAAATAAATAAACTCTTGCTGAGCTCTCCCAGGCCACCACCAGTGATAACCACTCCACCAAGTGCCTAAGCAGCACTTTGGAGCGAGTGTCGCTAACTCAGTCTCCCCTGCACTGACCGTGACCCCTTTTGCAGTCACCATAGCCTTCTTTTTCTTTTACCCCCTTTTGTGATCTCTAATGTGATAGCCAGTGACAGCTCCTTCAAAGCGCCCACATGAAATTTGGAACAGCTGCCACTGGCTTGCCACTTTCCCCCCTTTTTTTGCGTCTGAGATTTGCACATGTTTTCGGGGGTTGGGGGAGTATTTTTTTTTTATTTTTGGAGGTGCGCAGGTGCACAACTCCAACTATCCCAAACGTGCTGCCTTGACTTGTCACTGCCCTGGATGGTGTCTTCTGTCAAAGTACAGGTGGCACAATCCATGGACACTGACAAATTAAGGCTACAAATAGGTTAATTTGTTGCTTTGCTTCTCATTTGACAGCTGTCAATTGATGAGTTGTCAAGTGAGAAGTTTACCTGCAAGTGGATCTTTGCTGGTGAAAGGGGGTGGCAAGTAGATCATCCCCTTCCCAGTGAGATCCTCTAGTTTTTTGTTTGTTTATTTGTTTGGACCTGACTGTTCTTGGTATCCCCCACCTTTTCCACCCTTTCCTAAGACTCTAGGTGCTCAGGAAAGTGGAAATGTGCAAGCAACCCCATTTATGGGAGCACAGAGTTTTGACAGGTGTCAAAACTCAGGCTTCCTTTGAAAACAGGGTTTTTGTCAGGGACATATGCAGCCATGAAATCTGCATTTTAAAAAAATGGGTGGTGAACCAGTGACAGCCACTCCAGTCACTGGTTGTCACTGCATAATTTTTTCCAGGGGAAAAAATGGGGAAGGGGGGGGGATGGAAACCATGGAAACCACAAAAGGGGCCGCAGTCACAGCGGGGAGAGGAGAGCAGAGGGGTCCTGCCACAGAGTCCCCTGGGATACCTGTGGGAGGTTCAAGGTGAAGGAGTGGGGGGACAAGCCACAGTGAGCCAGATCATCTGTTAGGTGCACCATGGTTGTTCCATGAACAACCCACACTGAGTAGCTTATTTGCAGGGTGGGTTGTCGTGTTGTGCGACCGTGACCACGGTCTGTTAACCACCCAATTAACTACAAGAGGCTTCCCCCAGTGGACACAGAGCTGTAGCCCTATGTAACTCTCAGCATTGTCTGCTGAATCAACATTTGAATCTGCTCTTGTGAATGTCCATCCTGAGTTTCACTTGTAGAGAGGTAAGTCCTGCACTGGTAGGGGTGCAGAACCTATGACCCGGGGGCCAAATCCAGACCATCTAGCGTTCCAATCTGACCCTCCGGGGTTCTCCAGATGGCCATGCCCACTTCCTCTGGTCCCACCCACTTTCCCCCAACCACCGATCATTTGGTGCTTTCCTAGCTTTTGAGAGCTTTTTCCCCCCATTCTAAAAGGTTGAAATGCTTCTCCTAAGACTTAGTTACTTGCAGCAAGAGCTTTAA
This sequence comes from Shinisaurus crocodilurus, assembly GCA_021292165.1. Classification (NCBI taxonomy): domain Eukaryota; kingdom Metazoa; phylum Chordata; class Lepidosauria; order Squamata; family Shinisauridae; genus Shinisaurus; species Shinisaurus crocodilurus. Next base: position 175,092,840 of record CM037880.1, on the reverse strand, counting down.
TCTAAAATAGGTTGGTATTTTTGGTTTGGACCCTTTTGCCTCCGGCTCCACCTACCACTGGAATGCAGCCCCCAAGAGCTTCTCTCAAATGGAATTTGGCCCTTGAGCTGAAAGAGGTTTAACTCTCCTGCCATTAAAAAAAAATTGGAGGGCACAGGGCAGGACAGGCAGCAGTGGGCCATGCCAGGGTGGTAGGTCCCTAGCAGCTGCCTACAGATGCCAGGTAATGATTCTGGCCCTGGTTTTAAAGGTTAAGGAGCAGAACCTGATGGGTTTTGGTGGGTCAGGAGATACAGCCTGCTGGATTGATGGATAGACTGAAAGTGGGGGCAGGGGGATGTAAATCCCCAGCTCAAAATACCTGGCTTATGTAAGAATTCTTTAATGTTTGGGGCCAAATGGACAGGTGAAATTCCTGATAGTTGCAATCCTACATTCTTCCAAAAAAAATCTATGCATATGACATTTAATTGTCATCAAATGATTCTTGGGATGTTTGAAAATATCATAAATACAATTTCAATGTACAGTAGTACCTTGGATTGCAAGTAACTTGGTTTGAGAGCGTTTTGCAAGACAAGCAAATTTTTAAATATTTATTTAATATTTTTTTTACTTGATATACAAGTGACGTCTTGCAATACAAGTACTGTAGTACGGCTTAAATTAAAAATCTCTGTACAAATTTTTTTTGGGGGGATTTCGTTTTGATATAAGAGTGTTTTGGATTACAAGCACGTTTCCAGAACGAATTATGCTCTCAATCCAAGGCATGACTGTAATTTATTCTGCCATCATTGCAAGGTTGCAACATTATTCTTCCAGCCAGCTAAACAGTTGGCAATAACTCAAGGTCATTCTTGACATGGAATAGGGGAAACAAAGGTGGTATTTCAATACTGACCTGGCAGTTCCAGAAGAACGTATTGATAACACAGATTTCAAGAACAGTGTTCATCAGTTTCAGATAAGAATAGGAGACCCATTCATCTTTGCTCTGGATTCTGGAGTTCAGGGTAAACTCACTGCTACCTTTGTTCTTGGTTATTTCCCTAGCCATAGGGCTAGAAAGCTATCTTTTTTTAAAAAAAAAAGAAAAAAAGGAGGGGGAGCTCTTGGTAGATTCAGGCTGCAAATCTATGTGCAAATCTTCCCCAGGAGTAAGTCCCTCTGACATCAATTGGGCTTACCTATGAGTAGACATGTATAGGATTGCAGTGCATGTAATCTGAGGTTACATGCAGTGCAATCCTATACTTGTCTATTCAGAAGCAAGCCCCATTGACTTCAGAGAGACTCACAGTGCAATCCAATGTGGCTGCCCGTAACCCTCTGAACTTGGAGGATTACGGGCATCCTATGGAGGGCGGAAGGAACTTGGAGGCAAAGGTCACCTCCACGCCCCTAAAATACTTAGACAGCCGATTTCAGTTTGTCCAAGTCTTCTGTCCCGGAGCTAGAGGAGGGGGGACTGAGGCACTGCCAGGATACCACATATGCTGGCGGAGCCTTACTCCTCCCCTCCCCTCCCCACCCCCTGGAACACCCACAGAACTCTGTCTCCGTCCGAGGTCAGTCTTCCAACCTTGGAGCCACAGCCAGCGCGGTTCTTTCCACGCTGGCTGTAAGGGCGGAGGGAGGGTGCTCTGAATTTGGAGTCCCAGCTCTGACCTTGAAGTGCGTTTCTGAGGTTGGAGCTCAGCTGGGACTGGGACTTCTCCTGTGGCTGTCTAGACTCTGTCTAATGGCCATAGGATTGCGCCCTCACTGCCCAGCTAAGTGTTTTGTGTATACTATATCAGGGGTGGGCAACTTGTGACTAGGGTGGCCACTTATGAATCACAAAAAAAGAGGAAATGCATAACCAAAAAAGAGGACACTGATTTGCATAAAACTTGCACGTGCTAATTTTTTTTAAATATAGATGCAAATTTAGACGCAACTGTTATAATTTAAATAGAAATACAGTACATGTCACCATAGTGTGGAAGACTGCAACCAGGTGACCTATGTGCCTTGCTCTGTCTGCTGTCCAGGTGGGGTTGATGGACAGCTTCAAGGCCCAGCTCTTCCTTCTGATGGTTCTTTATCTGTAAACCGGACTTGGACTGGACAGCCCTTCAAATTATAGGGCTGTCCTCTATAAAGGAGGACATATGGCCACCCCATGTTGTGGCCTTCCAGATGTTTTGGCCTATAACTCCTATCCTCCCTCACCATCACCTATGCTGGCTAGGGCTGATGGGAGTTGTGGCCCTCCAGATGTTTTGGCCTACAAGTTGCCCACCCCTGGTATAGGATTGCAGCCTGGGAGTCCAGGAGCTCAGAGGTACTAAAGAGGTCCCCTTGTAGGTCACCACTTACCGTATTTTTCGGACCATAAGACGCACTTTTCCCCCCCAAAAAAGGAGGGGGAAATGTCTGTGCGTCTTATGGGGTGAATATAGTTAAAAAACCAACAACAAAAACAACAACAAAATTTTTTACAGACCTTACTTCCCTCTGCGCAAGGTCCGGCACGCACCTCCTCGGGGTGGTCGTCTTCAGCGGCCGGGCAGGGGCTCAGGCCTGCACAAACCCACCCGGCAGCAGGCCCAGGAGACGGCCTCCGGAGGCGGCGGCAGCAAGGCCCCATCCTCAGGTCCGTCTTTAGCACCGGGCAGGCGCTCTGGCCTGCCACAAACCTGGCGGTGGCGGCGGCAGCGCCAGCCGCAGCAGCGCCCCCCCCCCGCCCGGCAGCAGGCCCAGGAGACGGCCTCCGGAGGCGGCGGCAGCAAGGCCCCATCCTCGGGGCCGTCTTTAGCACCGGGCAGGCGCTCTGGCCTGCCACAAACCTGGCGGTGGCGGTGGCAGCGCCAGCCGCAGCAGCGCCCCCCCCCCTGCCCGGCAGCAGGCCCAGGAGATGGCCTCCGGAGGAGGCGGCAGCAAGCCCCCCCGCCCAGCAGCAGGCCCAGGACATGGCCTCCGGAGGCAGCGGCAGCAAGGCCCCATCCCCGGGGCCGTCTTTAGCACCGGGCAGGCGCTCGGGCCTGCCACAAACCTGGCGGCGGCGGCGGCAGCGCCCCCCCCAGCCCGGCAGCAGCGCCCAGGAGACGCGTCTGGAGGCGGCGGCAGCAAGGCCCCATCCCCGGGGCCGTCTTTAGCACCGGGCAGGCGCTCGGGCCTGCCACAAACATGGCGGCGGCGGCAGCCGCAGCAGCGCCCCCCCCGCCCGGCAGCAGGCCCAGGATATGGTCTCCAGAGGTGGCGGCAGCAAGGCCCCCTCCCCGGGGCCATCTTTAGCACTGGCCGGGCGCTCGGGCCGCCACAAACCTGGCGGCGGAGACGGCCTCCGGAGGTGGCAGCGGCAAGGCCCGCTCCCCGCTGTGGAGCAGGAAGAGAGGGCCAGTGGCTGGCAGGCAGCGGTGGCGGCGGAGCAGCTCCTGGGCCCTGTTCCCGTCCAGCGTGGGGCAACTGCCCGAACCCCCGCCCCTCTCAGCCACCCCTCCTGTCCCTGCAGCAATGGAGCCGGGGAAGGCTCCTGGACGGAGCTGGGCAAGCCCGTCTCTCAGCTGTTTCCCCCCCAACAGATGATTCCCACCAACAACAGTTCAATTTCTTTGCGGAGATCAGCTGTTTGGCTGAACAGCCACCCCTCCCCTCCCTGCAGTGATGGAGCCAATAGCTGCGCGCCTGGCCTGGCCTGCCGCGCTCTCATTGGAGGCGCTGCGGCCAAGGGGCCGCAGCGGCCAAGGGAGGGGGGCTAGCCGGCCACACAGCTGCCCAGAGGACCAGCCAGCCTGGCATCGCGGGGGGGGGGGGGGAAGAAGCCTCAAGACACCTCAAGTCACCTCAAATCGCCTCAAGTCACCTCAAATCGCCTCAAGTCACCTCAAATCGCCTTAAGTAGCAGCAAAGCCCTGGGACCTCACACAGCTGACGCATGTCAACATTTACGGTACTACCGTAAGTGCGTCTTTTTTTTTTTTTCTTGTTTTCTTCCTCCAAAACCTAAGTGCGTCTTATGGTCCGGTGCGTCTTATGGTGCGAAAAATAAGTTTCCAGAGAAAATCTTACCCAAGTCTCTTTAGTTAATGGAAAAGTTACTTCAAATGAAAGGTTTATAGAATACAACAGAGGTGGGTGGGGCTGAAAAGAAGATGGGGAAGAGGAAGAAAAGGAACAGAGCTGACAGCTCCTTTCCCCTTAAAAACGAAGATGACAGAATGTTTGTATGGACAGCAAGAAGAGATCCAGAGGAAGGGTCATGGTCATGGCATCTCCTTTGGCTCGTCCTGGTTCACTGAGCAGCAGGACATGTGTGCCTGTCTCAGTGCGAGGCTAACAGGAAAAGAGATCTTGTTAAAAATATGAGTCCAAATGTCACGGGGGGAGGGGGGAAGGCTTATTAGCTTCATAAAATAAAACCTGTGGCATTTTCTCTTTTTCGTCACTCTTGCTTTTTCAAAAGGCCGTTGTCCGTAGGGAGCTATGAGCACATTGATCAAAAAACTATTTCTTGAAATACAGTGGCCCAGTGAAGTTTTCTGCCACCACCACCCCACCTAAATATGTTGTAGTGGCTGACAGGCATGCAATAAAAGTGCAGGTTTGGACATTACCAAAACCATTCTGTACTACTGCTTCCTTGGCTGTTAAGAATCAGAAACTGTTTAGTTGTTTGTGGGTGAGTGGCGGGGGGGTGTTGTTGCTTTGGTGCTTCTTTAGGTCACCCTTAATAGGGCAAATAGTAGTTTTGGGAAGTTTCTGGGAGTGACTTCCATTGGGGGAATGGAATGGAGCAAAGGGTTAAACCCACTTCCTTAGAGCCACAGACCCAGTCCAAATCAGGCACACACACACCCGGCTGCTTTTTACAAAAGCTAAATCACAGACCTCCATCAGGTCATATAGTTTGACCCCCAAAATCAAACTACACATGATGCTACATGTGTCACTTGCCGTTGCATAAAACTTTGCAAAATGTGTATAGCAATACAGGATTAAGATAGGGCAGGGGTGTTGAACCTCTTTCAGTATGAAGTCTGAATTCAATTTCAGAGAAGCTTTCAGGGACCACATTCCAGTGGCGGGAGGAGCCAAATGCAAAAAGGACAGGGCCAAAATACAAAAAATGCCAGCTTATTTTAGCTTAAGGCTCTTCCTGCCAGTAACGAAGCCACAGGAGAGGCGTTTCAACCTTTTAGAAGCGGGGGGGGGGGGGGACACACACGACTGTGCAAAAGATGGGAAGCCACCAAACGATCAGGAGTCCGGGGACCGGAAGTGGGGCCAAGGGATTATGACTGTCAGGGGAACCCAGTGGGTCAGATTGGGACTCCAGGCTGGCCAGATTTGGCCTACAGGTCTAAGGTTCAACGACCCTGGTGTAGGGACTGGAGATTAACTTTTTCTCCTCCTGTGCTGTGGTCCTGATGAAAATCGCCAGTGGGAGCTTCCCTCCTGTGCCGAATAGCAGCTTCGGGGGCAATTTCCATCTGGACTGCAGAGTGGTCAGGAAGTGCCCCAACTCCACCCATGCAATGCAGCCCTGGTCCTGATTAGTACTTAGGCCTGCTATTTAATGTTCTTAAAAGATTTGTACAACTGTAGTTTGGCCCTAAGATTCTAGCTCCAACATGCACGTCTTCCAATGTTAGGTTCACTCTCTATATTTGGTTAGCAGCCATTATTGCTGCTGCACTATTGCTTAGTGCAAAATTCTCTAATCGATCCAACCCAATTTCCTGCCCATTGCATGGGAATTTCCAGTGTTGGTGACATAGGAAAGCATCCCATTCCAAGGCTTTCTGCTTCAGCGCCTTCTCCCTCGCGCTTTTGCAATGCGGTGCAGGCAAAAGGTGGAAGTAAAGGCGCTCAGACGCCCTTTGCGGAACTTTAAAGGGCAAGTGGGACAGAACCGTATATGCCTCTTTCTCCCTCACTTAGCGTAGGCTACCATGAAGTGTCGCGCCACACGCCTCTGCTTGCACCGCAGCATGCAATATAGCAGAACAGGATCAGGCTGCCACTCCAAATTAATAGAGAATCCAATTTAGATCTGGAAGGGGGGGGGGGAATCTTGAGGCAGCAAAGGCATTGGTGGCAATGACATGTAACACGTAAGTTCAGGAAGTTTTATCAGTTTTGTTCAGCAGAAAATCGTTTCCAGAGGTTTAACATCAAACAAGAATAGCTGAGATGCATTTTATATTGCTAATAAAGATCTGAACCATTAGCAGGCAAGATTCCTTAGATTCGAAGCTCGGGTTGCAGCGAGAAAGTGAGTTTACTATATAAATACTTATCATGGACTGTTTATTGTGTGAACACTTACCATGAACTTTTTAGAATAGTTGTACCTGATGTGCAATTTAATCTTCCACTTATTAAGTATTTAAGGATAGAGGACAATGCATTAATTTTCTTTATCTCCATTACTTTTTCTTTCGTTTTTTTTTACAAGCTGCTAAAGCTGTGCTTTCTTTATTGCAACTCATCCATACATAATCCTCTGCAGTTTTAAAAAAAACTGCATCTAACATTTTCAGGCCCAACTTTATAAATTGGTTTGATTTATTTCTGTCTCTAAGGCCTAAAACCATTTATTAAAACAACAAAACATTCTCCTATTCTGCTGATGGAAGAACAAAGTCTCCCCATTTACTGTGTAGTGAGAATTGACAGATGGCCAAATGGGGTGATAGATTTGATTTTAATGTGTCTTAAGAGAGTAAATGAACCAAAGGCAATCTTCATCTCATGTGAAAAGTTGGATTTTTGTGTGGCTTGTCTGCAACATGGAGGTGCAATTCTCACAGCACTTCATTGATTTTCCAATCAACCATGACCATTCAGATGGCAAAAAGCAGGGTCACAGGATTTTTATAAAGGCTCTCCTCTCTCCACCCACACCACATTTCTCTGGAACAGCTTGCACAAGCTTGGGTGCAGAGTGCACCCCGTACAGTTTACTGTGTTTTTCTGCCCCACCGTGTCCTTATGGGTTTTACAGATTGTGAATTTAATTCTGCACCAAATGAAGCCATTTTGTCAGAAGCATTTGCATCCAAAGGACAATGAGAATAAGACTTATTCACACCTCCTTGCTTGTTATAGTACATACGACAAAATGCATTGTGTTCGAAACTTGAGAAGGGAGCATATTCCAATAGTGGGAGAAGAGCAATATGTAATATGAAATGCAATAGGACACCATGGTGTTTTCACGATCAGCTCAGGCCTCAACTTAATTAAAAGCATCTATAACCCTTTCTGGAGTCCCAGGGTGTTTGTTCTGGGTTGGGGAAAAGGGAAATCTAGATCATTCTTACAACTCAAGCGCTGTGCTTGAGATATCCTATCCTGTTCACCAGTTAGGGTGGCCACTTATGAATCACCCAAAAAGATGACACACACCACACTAAATACACTACATCTCAGCATTGTATGGAAGACTATGACTAGGTGATTGGTGTGCCTGCCTGCTCATTCTTCTGTCCAGGTGCTCCTGGATAGGCAACTTCAAGGCTCAGTTCTTCTGATGGTTCTTCTTTAATCTGAACTTGGACTGGATAGCCCTTCAAACAGGGGACACCTTCAAAATAGAAGACTGTCCCCTAGCAGCCCTTCAAATAGAGGACTGTCCTTTGTAAAATAGGATACATAGCCACCCTGTCCCCAGTCCTAAACAAAAACACCATTATCTGAGTCACGAAAGGGAAACCCATAAAGGTCATGTCTGCTATACTAGTCATAGTTTCTGCTTCAGTATTCTGGAGCCAGAATCCACAGAGCCTTCTCCAGTTCATAGAACAGAATAGGTAAACTTAATCTTAATTCAGAGTAGGCTCATGTTTTTCAAGGTTTTTAGAATTCTTGGGGAAACATTGGGCTTTACCCAAGATTTCTCTGAAAACATAAGCCATTCCAAATGCTTCCCTATCAGCCCTTTGCTGTAGTTCAGCCTTCCCCAATCTGGTGCCCTCCAGATGTTGGGACTACATCTCCCATCATCCCTGACCATGCTGGCTGGGTGATGAGAGTTATAATCCAAAACATCTGGAGGGCACCAGGCTGGAGAAGGCTGCTGTAGCTGGTTTCCCTCCTCTACCCTTTCCAAAACTTATTTTGTAAGGGAGAAAAGGAGAGAAATATCCCCACCTTCAGCCCTCTTACGAGGCCCTCACTCTCTTTCTCCTCCCCACCAAACTTACCATCTGGAAACAGTAACTAATGGCTGCTCTTCAGGCCTCATTAGGCCCCAAAGCCTTACCTACAAAGTCACCAGTGCAAAGATATCTAAGAACTATGGTTTGCCACAGCTTCTGGGACATTAGTAATGGCTTCAAAGCCCTGGTCAACTACAATTCTTAGAAAGCAAGCCTATATGTGTCTAAGTCCCACTGAGTTCAGTGGGGCTTACCCCTATCGCTATAGAAGTGCAGCCTTAGGGATCTTTGCATAGGGAAATTCTTCTTGCTAAGGCTATAGGGCAGCCTTCTACAGCCTGGTACCCTCGTGTTGTTTCGGTCTACAACTCCCAGCATTCCTGACCGTTGACCATGCTCCCTGGGGGTGATGGGACTTTTAAGTCAAAACATCAGGAGGGCACCAGGTTGAGGAAGCCTGATTTGGGGCTACTAAAGGACTGAGGACCAGCTTTCCCCTTGCTTCTGCCAGAAAGCATGCTTTGGAGAAAGGTAAGGGGATCGGTGCAGCTCAAAGTGGAGCCAGTTTTAAAAATTCAAATGGATTTTGGCTCCAATCATAAAAAGGCCTGAGAATTATTTCCTACACAGAGGCAGACCTGCTGCAGTTCTCAAACTCAGCAATATCACTAGTCATAAATATAACCCACGTAGGCTACAACAGTAAGGTGAAACAATAGCTGGTTTTATTTCTTGGTCTCTCTTCATATAGTTCTCAGTCCGGCATCCATTTTGAAACCACAGCCTGACGCACAATGCTGGAGCGCGCTCAGTTCCAATTTTTCTAAAGAAACGTTTTTGCTTTTTGACCACAAGGTGGCTACAACATAAACCTATCATATAATAAATGCTGCACTGCACATGCATAACAAAGCTTCAGTATGGGCCTCTGTTTCTGATTTACTACTACCCTTGGAGCCTTCTTTCATAGACTCTGATGTATTTACGTTTCTATATCAGCAGTTTTCATGAAGAGTTTGTTAATTCACACAGTAATCCGCTCATGTTGGGGGTCTAACAATTTTCAGCATGCTGTTACAAATCACTGCAAAGGCAGCAGTGATAGTGTAGAGAAATATTAGTGAATCCACATGACCATGGTTACTCACCAGCAGCTTACCACACAGAAGAAGAGCCTACATCCGGTTGCATATGGAGGGGCCACCATGCAGCCCATGAATCATATAAGTCAGATAGATCTTCAGAAGTTGCTGTAAAGATTGTATCAATCTGCTGTGCCCACAAAAGCTAATGGCACAATAAACCAATTCATGTCCCTCACATCTCTTTCTTGTTTTGCTGCTATAAACTAACATGACAACTCCTCTAGCACACATGTTTTTAGACATTGTCTTCACTGTCATAGATGTGGAGTTATAATAGCAGAAGCACAGATTTCACAGCAAGTTGGTGAGTCATGCATACTTCTATACAAAATGTGTATACGAATCATGTCCTCCAACCCTTTGAATATAGGCACATGGAGATATGAATTATGGTCAAAGAGACATCTGTTCTGTCTAGCTTTCCTTGCATAGAAAATGGAATGATTCATTTCACATAATTACATTCTTGCCTTTCCAAATGTAATGTGTATGCACCACATGGAACTTTTCTCTGCTGCTTTCAGCATTTGAATGGATTGGAACTTTTGGGGGATATTAATACAGCTCACTGTAACAAAAGTATAGAAGTTATCAATGCATTAATTTCTATTGTCAAGAAGTATGTGATGAGACTGGGCATTTATTCCTGCGGAGGAAAGAATGATGGGAAAGAATGTCTTCTACAGTGTCACCACAGTGAAAACTCACAGTTTGATTATCACGCTGCAATAATAGATTCTATAAAGTAGCATTGGGACTAGGAATGAGATTCAATGACTCAGCACCATTTGTGAGATGAATCAATCTTTCAAATTTTCCTACATAATTCATACACATATTTTCAACTGTTGTCATTTCAGATGTACTACACACTATCAAGGGTCCCATGTGACCATTTTCAGACAAGAATCTTTTGCAACTGTAATTCATAGCAAACTGGAGATTACCAGTGTGTAATTTCTCATTTGTTACTTAATCATCCTGATAACCTTGGACTGAGGATAAATCAGTTATTAGCTATAATAAATATGAGCCAGGAAAGAAACATTGTAATAATTAATAATAAAGAATAGTCTCATTAAGTATGAGTTCATTTAAAAAAGAAAACAGTACAGTTACAGACATGTGTGTGTTTGTGTGGTACATTTCCAGTTGCTAATCATGGTATGATGGAAAGGATATGCAAACGTTAATAGTGATAAGGAATTTGAGGTCGTCTCTGTAGCAGACATTTTTCAGGGATCCAGTATCATAATTCAGTGCAATCTTCTGAAAAACATAAAAATTGATACAAATATGAATTGGGCAAAAATGGACATAAAGACATGAGCAGTTCCATCTATAGGCAAGCAACAATTGCAATGCACATAAGTAGTAAGATGAGAAGTGCTGGACCAGACTGAAGATCCATTTAGGGAACAATCCTATGCATGTTTAGGCAGAAAACGGTCCTACAATTCCCAGCATTCCCCAGCCAGGATTTCTTTCTGTCTAAGCATGCAAAGGAGTGCACCTTTAGAATGCAAATCTATGCATGTCTACTCAGTAGTAAGTGCCACTGAGTTCAGTGGGGCTTACTTACCAGTAAGTGGGTACACACTTGCAGCCTCACTCTGTTTCCCAACATTAGCCACCATAATTCTTCTGGGAAGGTTATTCATAGGGCATGAAATCATGAACCCTCTCTTGGAGTTTGTTCCCACAACCTTCTGTTCATAGGTACAACTGCCTTGGAACATTGTGGTTCCAGGTGTAGTGATAAATTCTGAAGTACAGGAGCTCAACATGACAACAGCCATAGCCATGCCCCCCAAGGAGACTCCAGAGTCTGTAATTGTGGAGAAAGCCTGAGCACACATGGTTGAGTGAACCCTGACATAGGGCTTGTTCACACGACACGGGAACCGCAAGTCCCCCAGCAGTTCCTGTGTCATGTGCACGCCGACCGGGGGTGCCCCCGCAGGACAGCCGTGGGCAGGACGCACGCAAAGTGACCATGGTCGGTAGAGGGGTAAGACCCTACCGCGTGTGGTCACCGTGCCGTCCGAACAGCGGGCGGCCATCCCACGGGGTCCCCACAGAGACGGCAGCCCAGAGTGGCCGGAGTGGCCGCCGCTCCAGTCTGTTGGGGCAAACGGCCCCTCTGGGCATCCCGGGGCCCCGACCCCTAGCACAGGGAGGCCCGCACTGCAGTGTGGAGACTGCGGGGACTGCCCACGCGTGCGGGGCGCCGGTCGTGTGCGGCGCCCCGCCGGACCCTGCAGAAGGCCCCGTGGTTCCTCCCCCGCCGGCAGCCTGGGTCGTGTGAACCAGCCCATAGTTTCCCCTTTAGCTGACACCCCGCATTCTCCCATCTTTTTACATAATCCCTACCCTGGGGGCAGGAGACACAGTTCTGAGCAGACCAGTTGTACGTGGTCACATCTGCATAGCTACATCTGCATACTCTCAATAGGGCGCAATTACATCTACCCTCAAGGAAGGGCATGAACATTCCAAAGGAGGGAAGCAGTCTCAAAGAGCTGCAAAGTACCCCAAAGTATCCAGGAGATGCCAGCCCCCAAGAGGCACCACCACCCCGCAGGGCGGAGTCAGCCCACCTGGTCATCAAGGGCAGGGAGTGGGCCGAGGGAGGGTAGAAAACCAAGTCCTCAGAAACAAGGTGGTTGTTGGGAACACGGTGCAGGCTTGCACAGATCCAGTCCCTGACTCCAGTCAGAACCCAGCTATCTCCAACCCCCGGGAGTGACGCCCGGAGACCGGCTACACAGACCTCTACGCTAGAGCAGTAAGTCAGAGTCTCTGATGTAAGGTTACCCCTCTGCATTGAGCTAAGCCTACCTTGTAGCTGAATTGAAGCTTTCCGCTTCTGTTATCTTTATTGACTTCCATGTTTATGGTGTGAAATTCCTGTAGTCTATTAGTTCAGCTCCATTAAACTCTTTGAAACTGACTAGCTCGTTACCTCCATGCATTTCTATGTGATTCAGTGTCAATATCATTAGCAGCTTTGTTTAAAGTCCTTGAGAGCCCCCGCACAGGGTATTTCTTCAGTGCTGGTTAACCCCTAAAGTACCGAACCCGCATAACAGACCAGGGCCGGTTCGCCACAGTAATTATTTATACTTATATCCTGCTTTCCTATTATTTATATATGCTGGCTAAAAACTGTACTGTAAAACACAGGCATCCAAAGCAAACCAACAAACTACTAATAAAATCTCACAATCACATTTATGGGACAGGACCATTTATGGGTCCTATGCATAGTTACCTGGAAGGAAGCTCCACTGAACTCAGTAGTGCTTAGTTTTGACTGCATAGTTTCACCTTGTAAAACACATTGAACTTTAACAAAAGAACCAAAATGCAGGTTTTGGCTGTTAATTAGAAATGCAAGCAATCTTGTAAAGAAATGTTATCATTTAAACTGCTAGCATGAAGTAGGAACACCATCAAAGAAAAGGAAAGAAGTATCCAGCCTCTACTTGATTATATTCCTCATGCTCTGACTTTTTCTGTGCTCGTCTGTCACAAACAATACTATAACTTGGGAGCCTAATTATTTAATTTCATTTATTACATTTCTGTACCGCCCACCAGCCAAAGCTATCTGGATGGTTTACAAAGATTAAAACCTTAAAAATACAATATAGTAACATAATATTAAAAGGTTTACCAGTATATTCAAAAAATATAAACAATTTTAACAATCAACAATAAGAAATCCCCGAAGCAATTAAAAACCCTATCATATACTGTCGAATGCCTGGGAGTAGAGAAAGGTCTTAACCTGGTGCCGAAAAGATGACAATGTTGGCTCCAGGCAGACTTCACTGGGGAGAGTGTTCCACAGTTGGGGGGCCACCACTGAGAGGGCCCTCTCCCTTGTTGCCATTCTCCAAACCTCCCTCAGAGGAGACACTTGGACATGGGCCTCAGTTGACGACTGTAATGTACAGGTAGGTTCATACCAGGAGAGATGCTCCATCAGGTATTATGGTCCTGAGCCACGTAAGGCTTTATAGGTTATGATTATCACTTCGTTCACTAGCCAGAGCAAGGTGGGTCTATCAGTTTCTCTGGCACTCCAGCAGATCTCAGAGCTGCACTCCCCCCTCCACTACCACTACATAACTTGAGTTTCCATTTAGCAATTTAAATATTCTAACATTTTAACATTTAACTTCTAACATGCTGCAGAATTCCAAATACAATGTTGCTGTGTTCCAAATAAAGTCTTCAGGTAGAGGGTGTGAAATGCAACGTGCATGAAGCTACTCTGTGTAGGTCAGAATTGGTCAACAATGGAGAATTCTGTGATGCGCTACTGCCGTGATTACCATTTTTCTTTGCTAATAATGAATCTGTGTGTTTGCAAACAAATCCTTTGTATCTCTGACTTGTCATCTTGCCACTCCCAACTTAAAAACATGTAAATCCCATACCCTTTTGGCAGCACAGCCGGAGAAATGTGAGATTAACTGATAAGGCAATTCGTATTCTCAAATGAATGTAAATGTATTCATCAATTCAAAGCAAAGCATAGTCTGTTATATACACAATACACTAATAAATAGCCATGCATTAAAAAATAATGAGGTTTTCTACAAAACAACATCCTGTGGTGTATGAGGTCATAAAAAGATGCTAAAAAAGGGGAGAGAAGATTATGGATAAAATCTGATTAAAATACAAAATCCCTGTGATATTTGTGAGATAAAATAAATGTTTTATTACTTAATTGTAAACAAAAGCACAAGTGCAGTAAAAGGTAATTAAAAATGTAAAAGTGCAGGGAGTGATTTATTTAACTACAATAATTTTAATATTACAAGTGGTATGTAAATTGGTACCAGGCCTGTCATACCAAAACAATTGAAACTGCTCATTTTTTACAATGAGTTATAGTCTTTGTTCTCCTTTTTTTAACTTTCATTTTAAATATTTCAGAATGGCTTATGAATAATGCTGCTTCTAGGCTTTGTACATCTTAAGATTCATACATCTATACCCATTTATACATTCGGATTTACAGTATTAATATATATAGATCATATAGTTGGAAATGACCTTAATTTCCATCTCATCCAAATAGATGGGAAGTCAATAGTCATAAACAGAAATGGAATCTTTTAATAAAATACATTTCAAGAGTCACTTAGATTTTCTTTACTGTGTTGTTTTGACATTTTAGGCCCAGTAGCTACTCTTATATGCAGTAACCTCTTCACTGTGTCCTATCTCCAAACAGGCATGTACGAAAGTACTGCATGATTCAACTGAGGACAACTGTATTTTGAATGCATGGGGGAACAGAGATTCAGACACTGGCTATGTCACACCTACCACAGAGGGATGTTGTGAGGATAAAAAGAATCCCACATATGCTACTGTGATACTTGAAGAAAAAGCAGCAGGATATAAATGGAACAAATGAATTAACAAATCAAAATGGGAAATGTGAACATCTGAGCTTTATCATTCTGGAAGTCAGGGTGAATTCACAGATACAAACCTATCATTCTCTGACAACAGACATGATCCCTTACATGTGTGAAATACAGACCAAACTCTATGGAGTGAGCTTTTCAGGTTACTGGGTATCACCACAAATATTGTGCTTTTTGGCAAAGGCAGTTCACATGTTCAGCTGCCAGCAAGTCCACAAGTGATATTGGTGACATAATATTAAATCCAGACATGCATAGGATTGCACCCTAAGGATTGGAAGCCAAGAAAAGAGATGTTTTAAGGCCCATTTGAAAGCCTGCACCAAAGGAACCAAGCATAATTTGTTTGAAAGGGAGTTCTAGAGACATGGAGCCACCACTAACAAGGCCCTAAGAACATAAAAAGAGCCATGCTGGATCAGACCAAGATGCATCTAGTCCAGCATTCTGTTCACACAGGGCCAATCAGCTGCCCATGGGAAACCCACAAGCAGGACATGAGTGCAACAGCACCCTCGCACCCATGTTCCCCAGCAACTGGTATACATAAGCATACTGCTTCTGATACTGGAGGCAGCATATAGCCATCAGGACTAGTAGACATTAATAGCCTTCTCCCTGTCTCTCGTGCCTGCCAATCTAATCAATCTTATCAGCAGGCATGTGCACAGGAGCCCTGAAGCTGATCTTAATGTATGGGCAAGGTCATGTGGATAAAGATTATTATTTAGCTACATAAAAATAAACATTATAGATATCAGTAACATATTATTGTAAAGGAGACATAAAACAGGCCAGTTATGCTCCACTTTTTAAGCATAAGATCATGTTTAGTTATAGCAGCAAAATTCATCAATTGCGTAACTGCAGCTAAAGCAGATTCCCAGCACTGTACAGGTCTGCATAACCTGTGATTCAACAAACCAAATACAGTCTCCTCCCAGGTATTATAATTAGTCCTGTGGTGGCAGCAAAAACAGGAGTTTGACTGAACCTTTGTAAGTCACTCTGCAAAGCTAGTGACCTGCATTTTACAGGGTGGATCACAAGATGTTCTGGCTTCATATGAATAAGGAAAAATCTAAAGCATTGGAAAGCATTCCATTTCCCACTCCCATATTTTCAACGACTTCCTTACAACAAGTTTAGTAGCATTTAATTTCAAGATATATCAGCAATTATGTTTTCCTTTTTCAGCCGTTGGAAGGATAGAATATTGTTTAGCTACAAGAGAGGAATAGGTCTTAAATGTGCTTAATGTTAAGAGTGTTTAGTTTTTTTTTTTAAAGAAACCCCTACTTACTTGAAAAACCTGATAGACACTTCAACTGAACAGCCATGTCAAAAGCATGCCTTTTCTTTCACTATCTCTCAAAAGTCCTATTCCCCTGTACTTGAAATTCCTCTGCAGACCCAGTTTGCATCCATGCACTTAACATGAAACTTGTAATAGATGCCAGTTATAGATTTTATGTTCACTATTGAATATTCACCTAATTATGTCATGAGGTGGGCCTAGAAGAAGGATAGGCACACTAAGGGGCAGATCAGGTGACAACAATCACTCTACCCCATTTCACCTCGATTATGCCCACTACAATGCTAATGTCCTAGCTTTTATCAATGCATCACTTTTTGTGATGTTCTGATAAGTGTTGTCCCCATCCAAGAGAACAGAATGAAATTCAGTATACTTTGATCAGGAAAAAGAACCAGCAAATAGCATAGTAGCAAATACTTATGTGGACAGAAATTATACATGCATATTGTCTAGCTGAACGTTTGGCAGACCAGGAAACCACAGTTTCTAAAATGCCATATATAAACCATATTTCTTGATGTTATTTATATTACAAGGATTGGTCTTTGAAAGTAAAGGAAAAAAAGACATTCAAATTGGGCTGGAAAGCAAAACAAATAGAATAACTCTCTTTTTTAAAAAAAAAAATCACAACTTATAAATAGCAAACCCAAACTGTCTGTCTGACTTAGTGGGCATATGAGGTTTAATTTAGATCTCAGTATGTCAATGAATTCCAGATGATTTTTGCAGTCATGTGTTATGGGCACCATATCTCCGTGTTTCACTGCGCCTTCAGAAGCCAAAATTGTGGCTGTTGTATCTTTTAAGAAATGGCATATAAGTTCCTTTAAAAAAAATTAAAACTCAATAGGTAGTCAAATGAAACATGGCAGAGAAAATGATTCTCTCCTCAAAAAAGCAAAAAGAATTAGGTAGAGGAAATGGAAACTTCAGATGTTTGCTTTCTCATGTATTGCTTGTATTGGCCCTGATTCTGGAATTACTTATGAGTATGTTTAAACTTAAACACCTGAGCAGTCCCTAGGAGGTCTCAGGCAAAAAGAAAAAGAAAAATACATCTGTTAGAAATTATTAGCATAATCAAGTTAGTATTGGTGAGTGATAGAGACTGAATGCTATTTTAGGCACACACACAAAAATGAGTGGGAGAAGAAAAGTCTTCACAGAGTTATTAAAGCAAAGCATCCTTGTATACAAGGGGAAGAGGCCCAGGGTGTAAGAGACCAGAATAAGACTAAAAGAATCGATAACAGATTGCATCAAAGAGATGGATCTTGGAATACCAGAAATAGAAAACTGAGGTTGAGAAGTAATCACTTAAGTGCTGTACCATAAGCATGGCCAGCCCAACCAGTAGGCAAGATGACTCATCTCAAGCAGCAGATTTTGAGGTACAATTAAAGGGCAGCAAATTATTGATAATTTATTTTTTATTATTATAATGTTTTTCCTGTCGGTGGGTGGATATGCCATTTGGCTTTTCAGATTCAAGCATCATATGCTGGCCAGTCTGATCACAAGCAGAGCTCCTAGTTTAGTTATACGTGTGTGTGTGTGTGTGTGTGTGTGATTTGCAGTAGATTGTTGAGACATCAGCTTCAGTATCTCCACTTTCAATCTATGCTGACAAGCAAAGTCATCATGTATAGAAAATAAACTCCAAAAGTGGTTGCTTCAAGTGGTTCTCTGGTGCAATTAATTACTGATTACTTTGGTCTGATTTATGCCTCTTACGGATGACCGATAATGAAAGAAAAATTAAAACCTTTGAAATACAAAGATGCAACCGAAAGTCTGTATTTAAATTGAGTGATATCAGAATATTGTCATTCTGATGTTTCTCCGATAAATAAACATATTTTGTATAATGAGTAGCCAGTAGGACAATGCATGAATAGCCCCTAATTTGTTCTAAAATTCTGAAAGTTTGTCTGTGCCTGTGAGGTGTGGCTATTTTGTGGAAAGTGATCCCTTTCGGTGCAAAGTGCCCCTGTCCCATAGTTTCCATTCAACAAAGCTTCCCCTTAAGCAACCCTTGCATAACCCCTGATGGGTAGGTTTGGATGACACACTGCAACCCCATTGGGAGTTGCATATTCAAAATGGCACCCAGCACACACCGTGGCTCATCATGGGTTAACCCACAGTGAACCCAGTGTGTCATGCGAAATGGGCCAGTCAGTTGGGAATGAGGAGTTGGAGGGCCAATGGGTCCTGCCGGGGAAGCTAGCCTATAAGGCAAAATATTGGGTGGGTGGATTAGCCATATGGGTTGCTAGGGAGGGGGAGGATGTGTGCCTAAAGAGTTGGTTGCTCCATGCAGGAGGTGGTTGTTTGTCCATGCAGCACTCTTCCAGATTGGCTCGAATGTGCCTGGGTGGGGGGGGGCCTCTCCACGTTTCCTAGTGTGGGTGGGGTTA
The DNA here is from genome assembly GCA_021292165.1 of Shinisaurus crocodilurus. Classification (NCBI taxonomy): domain Eukaryota; kingdom Metazoa; phylum Chordata; class Lepidosauria; order Squamata; family Shinisauridae; genus Shinisaurus; species Shinisaurus crocodilurus. The sequence continues at coordinate 175,074,348 of CM037880.1, read as the reverse complement.
TAAACTGGATTTGAACATGGGACTCCCTACATGTAAACTGTAAGTTGTTCTGCTTGGCTAGAGCTCTTCCTGCAGAGCTCTTCCCTGTGCTCCTGACACCAATGCTTGTGGCATCTATCTAAGCTGGAGGCGAGAGTGGAAACAAGTGCCCCATGATGTCTCTGTCTCCTGTCTGCTGTCTCCTGTGCCCAGTTGAGTGGTTTGGGAACAGTTCTGTGGAGCTTGCAGTATGGGGTCAAGTCTTGGGAGAACCCTCTCTTTGGTCCTTGCCATGACTTCTTTTCTTTTTGGGGGGCCAGGCATTCAAATGTTGACAGGGGCCATATTTGGCCCTTGACTCTGGTGGAGCTTGAATTCCCATTTCCTGTTTCCCAACCCAATGCCTTGTGGAGTGAGCCACTAGTGTGTGTCTGTGGCTGCCTTGTGTGGCATATCCTGGCCTCTCCCCTTGGCAAAAGAGTATTTTCCTCCCTGTGTGGTCTTGAACTCTTATATGTGTGCTCTCTGCAGCCATACTGCCCAGACTGCCATGTAGGTGCTGCATTCCCCTTTATGTGTGTTGTGCTCATAAAACAGTGGTTATGAGGAGCATAAGGGCATTCAAACCCCTCTCTGTAAGAATGCCAGGGCTCTGGCAGGAGCATGGTCATTTCTTGCTGTGCCACTGGGCCTGATGGAGTGGGGGCACTGTGGAGTTGACTTGTATGTTGTCCAGTGCCCACCTTTTAGACTGCTGAACACTAGGGACAGGGCCTTCTCCACAGTGGCTCCCTCCCTAGGGACTCCCTCCCAAGGGATGTGCGGTTGGCCCCATCACTTGTGGCATTTAAAAAGGATTTGGAAACCTACTTATTTCACATGGTTTTTAATTGATGTGTTTTTATTGGTCATGCTGCTATTGTACTGATGTTTTATTGCTGTGGCTTCTTTGTATACTAGCTGGATTATATTTTCATGTATCATTGGCTCGTGTATCTTTTTAATGTCAAAGTTATAAATGTTTATTATAATATCCTATTGTATTTTTATACTGTATTTTGTTTGCCTTGGGTGGACTTCATCTAGAAAGACAGCTTATGCATATTTAAGTAAATACATACATACACATATACATACATTGTGCTAGCGGCATGTCCTTGTCATAATCAGTTCATTGGCGGACTCTGTGTGTGGGCGGCATGTGGACATCGTCACTGGCACATAGGGTGACCACTTCTTGTGAATTGCCCCAAAAGAGGGCATGGACCTGCAAAAAACGAGAACAAAAGAGGACACTGATTTTCATAAAAACTGCAGATACTAATTTATATGTATAGATGCAAATTTAGAAATGATTACTATAATTTAAATAAAAATATAGTACATCTCACCATACTGTGAAAGATTGTAACCCGTGTGCCTGCCTGCTCATTCTGCTATTCAGGTGCTGTTGGTGGGCAACTTCAAGGCCCAGCTCTTTCTTCTGATGGTTCTTTATCTTTAAAACAGACTGGACAGCCCTTCAGATAGAGGAGTGTCCTCTGTAAAAGAGGACACACGGCCACCACTTGCATAGTCCCTGTTTGGCAGGCTGTGACTGTGTTTCCAGGGACGCTATGGCCATGTCTCTAATCTTTATGCCATCTTGGGGGGAGTTTTTACCTCCCTCTTTTGGGCTGAACATGCACTGGATACAACAGCCATTCCACTAGTGTAGTGGTGGTGTATCTCCAGACCTGGCATAATGTGAGTATAGGATTGCTCTGCATGGAGTCCCTTCCTCTCACTCCATGCCCCTACAAAGCTTTCTGATGGAGCTGGGCAGACTACAGCCAGATTTAACAGACTGCTGTAGAGCCCCTATTTAAATCTCTTTCAGCCTGCCCTGATATAGAGGGGATGTTGGAGGAAGAATTCACACGCTGCAGCAGAGATACTCAACAAAATTGTCTTCTTCTGTTTCCTATCTCTCTCTCTCTTAACTTGAAAGTTTCCACTTCATTAATTTTACACATTTAAAAGTTTTTCCTATAGTCATTAAGATAGCTGAGCAAAGATTCTCGGTGCTCATTCCACTTAAAAGTTTTCAAATGAACAAGCGTTTTCTGATCACATAATACTAGGAAATCACAAAGGGCTAAGCAAGATTTCATTTGTTTTTCAGTGGAGAAAAATGGCTAATAGCTATGCCCACTTTCAATGTACCACTACATAGCACCAAGATCCTATTGACTATTGTAGCACTCTATTCAATATTTTGTCATCAGCAAATACTCCTGCAACGCAAAGCCCAGTGGGAAGAGGTTTTATTAATAAAAAGATTACTAATTAATTTATTCACCAATCTCAACTATCAGGAGTGTAGGGAGACCATTTCTAGCCTTCCCAGAAGTGGGGCTTACTTAAGGACACTTCTTGATGGTTACGTCTCCATACTTCTCTTCCTATTATGTGAAGTGGCCCGTAGTATACAAGCTACCCTTGAACAATGGTTTTCTGAACCCCAACCTTTTCCTTTCTAAAAGAATATGTTTTATGTCTTGATGTCACCACTGGGGTTCCTGCAATTACCATAGATTAATAGGATCAAAGTTTTATTTATATACGTCTTAGCAGAATCTCCTTGATAGGGTCAATTAGCTGCTCTGCAGCAACTCAGGATTCAAAGGAGGTACGAAGATGCTAATGGGTTACAATATTTAGTAGTTACATTGAAATGTTCCTGATATTTAATACCTTTCAGTATACTTATAGTATAGTAGTAAATGCAAGTTTCATTCTTTCAACGTATGTATGTCCCTCGCTGACACTGGACATCCCAAATCAAGACCTTTTTCAAGCATATGAAGGCAGAAAGTCTACATTTTTCAATTCACTTTCATGTATGCCCCGTTTTCCAATTTACATCCTTGGCTGCCAATACTAATCTTCCATTCCCATAATCTGAGGCTGATTCAACTTTGTGAAAAAGGAACTCCCACATCTACTTCTACATTATGTTTGGCTTTGCTTGCTTTCCAGGATTCTATTGCTAGCTGGTAGAGACTTCCACCACCACCATCAAATTTTAAAAAGGAGACACACAAATGTCCCCTTTTCAGAGGTTCCTAGTCTTGGGGTACATGTGTACCAAATTTCAGTTTTTGTTCTGTCTTACAAGTACCCCAATCATGTTAATACCCCCATGAGACCCAAACATTTGTATTTATATAATTGATATAAACACAGTCTGTTTTTCGGCAAGCATGTGTAAATTCCTTGCAGACCCTGGAAATTCTGCTTCCTTCAATGCAAAGATTTTCTAGTTTGCAATGGAACAGCCACTAGAATGTTTATCTGCAGTCACTTTTCCAAATGTTGTGCATAAATGGCATTGTTAATTAGATGCTTTTGAGTTAACTCAGATTACATTGAAATATAAGAGAAGTTTTATGAAGGATTATGAAGGGAATGGATTACTTATGATTCCACCAATAATATAATCCCACCGCTAGGACAACAAATGTGAAATGCTATATCCCATTGCTAACACCATACATAGAAAAAAATGTAATTGAGGTTCTCAAAATCCTGAATCTTGTCACCAAACTGTGGAAGATCTGGCTAACAATCCTTCTTCTGACTCTATTATAAATTAACTTTATTTCCTTATATTCCATTAACACCATTAAAGATCCTTTTAAAAAACCTTCCCTTTAGTACATCACAAATATTACGATAGCAGGTTATTACGCTCTAGGCACTAGATGAACAGACAAAGAAAATTATTTAAAATAGAAATATTTGTCTATATATCTATAAGCTTTACTTATAATGTATAGTAATATTATATAAGATTAAAAGTTATCAATAAGTTTCCATAGTTACTTTACATTAAGTGTATACTGCCACTTTAAGGAAGCTATTTTCTCATTATTTATTTATTTAATATACTATCCTATAACAAAAAATTCTTAGGGAAGCTCACACAATAAAACAGGTTAAAAACCACACATACACCCCCCTCCAATCTAAAAAACTACAATCCCTGGGAGAAATTTCTTACCTGGCACCAAAAAGGTAACAGTGTGGGTTCCAAGGGAGCCTATTTGGGGAGGGCATTTTGCAGAAGCAGCACCACAGCTGAGAAGGACCACTCTCTTGTAACCCTTAAGTAAGTTCACTTCCCTAAATAAAACATATGTCATTTACCTTTTCCTTAACTCCTCCCCAGTTAGGTGCCCTAGAATGACTTGAAGTTCTCCATCTCATCTTGGACTCACTGAAATTATACAGGGTTAAGCAGAGTCTCTCATTTGTCATTCATGATAGATCCTCAGCTTATTGAGACTGAAGTTCTCTCTCGGACATGCTCAATTCAGCTTCCATTAAAGTCTTACTATAGGGTCCTGGGACTTCTGGACCAGGGCACAGCCAAAATGCCACAGTTGTCTCCTCTTCTTCTTCCTGCTTCTTTAGACCAGTGGCATGCTGTGGTCACTCTAGCCAGATGCTATCCTGGAGAACCGCCTTCAGAGTTTTCCTCTCCTGGTTAACTCTCACATCTTCAGCCTTCAGTAATCTGAGCTTGCCTTCCGCCTCTTCCTAGAATCCTAGGTTCTTCTTCTTCTTCAGGTGCTGCCTCCGCTGACCACTAGACCACTCTCCTCTTCTATATGGTGTGACTTCCCTTTTATAGTTTCAGTCAGGATCCCCTCAAAATTATCTACAATTACCTCAGTATCTACCAGCCTATAACTATGAGTCAATGAGAACCAACAGAATGTTCATAAGTGATCTATCAAAACTTACCTTTTGAATCCTCCTATATAAGCTAACAGGTCTAACTATGAACCGTAACTGCTTCTTTGTAGGAACTGACAGATATAGGATGCCCACAGCAAAATTAGAAGAAAGTAACACGCTAACTTTTTTCCCCTCTCACTGTTACTGTTGTTTATAAGTGGTATTACCTTTCAAAATACATTCTTTTATATTAACTATAAATTTTAACAATATTTTACCTCAGACTTTGATTCTCCATATGGATACATTGGGTCCATGTTACTGACAGGTTTAGAGGTCAAACCTATAGTACAGAAAGAAAGGAAATTAATTCATCTGATAGGTGATGCTTCATTATAATTTATTTATTTCCAATCCCTGGAAATGGGGAAAAGCAAACGAATCCAACCAAAAACAGGATGTAACTAAACCTAAGCATGTATAATTGAAACATTTGCATACTCATTCCCTGTTTACTCCTTCCTCCCCTCCCCCCTTCCTCTGTTGTCAATTTTTAGATTGTAAGCTTTTGGGGGCAGGGAACTGTCCTGTTGTATTCTGTAGGGTGCCAGCCACACAGATGATGCGATATAAATAAATAAATAAATAATGTATACTCTGCAAAAACACTTACCAAATCCTTCAGGTGCGCTTCCTTTTAAGAATATTGTGCTCCATTCATAAGCCAATCCAGACAGGATGGTGGGTGGTACTGGGTGGGACCAGGCAGAGCATGAAAGAGAGAAAGCCATAATATGGATATGTAGTCATGACAAGAGCAAAAGCAGCAGCAGAATCAATTGCAAAAATAGTTGTAGCATGTTCAACTTTTTCTCTTTCTTGAACTAACTGTAAGAACTAGCAGGGATTGAGGCTTATCCTTTTGTTTTGTGAACAATATGATTTTTATTTGAGCAATTCTCTGTTATTTCTATCAGCAAAGTTAGATACCCACCCAAGTTGTTTCAATAATGTTTGGTGGTGAAATATGATATATTTCAATTGCTGTTTTAACTGGATTTGTTATTTGAATACACAGTATTTTCAGCCCTGGTCCAGAAACTGATTTTAAAAAGAAGGGTTTGCATTTTTTAAAAGAAACTTAAGACGACCATAGGGATTAAATCATAGCACTGAGAGCAAGTGGCATCTATTGAACAGAGCACAAAAGTTTCACCTGGGAGAATAAAAACCCAAAAACTGTCAAATGGCTTGAATATGATTTTTGAAATTTAAAAGCTGTAGTACTCATTCAACTACTGGGGGGATGGGGGGATGGGGACCCTGATAGGACATAGTGAGACTAAAATTATAGTACTTTTATTCATTTTTTCCTGGCAGGAATATGAACATTTTATATAAAAACATTGATTTCAAAATTTAAGAAACACTGGATTATTACTTCAATGTCCTGATCACATTTATAAATGCCTTTTTCTTTGTTGACAGACAATTCATGATGACTGTACAATTTGACACATGTACCACGATCATATTGCAGGGTATGTCAGATTTCTCTGTAATTTTCATGCGGTCTTAATTATGAATCAATGCAATGTTATGAATAGGGGTATTCATTGCTAATGCTTTCAACATGCAGAAAGTAATAATTCTGTTACCTAAACCATGGTCATATCCACAGGCACTTCATTCTAGATGGCCTCTTCCGCGAGTATCCCAACATATGCATTTTACTTAATCTAATGGTCAAGGAAATGATGCATTTTCAATGGAATTTAACTTTGCAAATCAGAATGAATTTTCAAACTGGAGAAGTGTAAACCTCATGGGATTGTTTATGACTGACACAATATTTTATCTGCATACTGAAACAACACACTTATCAAATGAAAGAGAAGAAAAATTACTGGAGATTTGATCTCCCTTACAGCTCTTAATAGTAAAATACGCTGTGTGATTAATGAACCTGTCAACTGTAATGGGAAGAATATGTAACAACTAACTGTGCATTACTTGTTTGTGATTTTTATCTTATATAAGCTCAGCCAAGTGTAATATGATAAGATTAACTCTTTACACATTTAAGGTAACACTAAAATAATATACTATCTTTTCCTACATCTCTGCTCTTCTTTACAGTTCTATTCAAATGAGGACTTCAAGAACACATTCTCTTAACTCTGTCATTATTTAGCATAGTTTAAATCAGGCCTGCTTGCTCTGTATTCTATGATTCTATGTTCATCTCAGTTCTCCGAGCGATGAGAATTTCCAGGGATGCAGTGCTACCTGGGTTTGATTTCCTTTGGAAGGAGCTCACTGGGGGTTTATTGACACATTGTAATATTTGTGTTTATGTACAGATATACACATTTAGCATTGGTGTGGTATAGCATGAGAGATGAAACACTCTAACAGATGCCCCAAACATCACTGCTCCCACATCAGATTGCGGGCAGGGCAGGGGGGCAGTCAGCACCCTGTGATTCCTGCAGGGCCAACTCAGCTTTCTCACTCTGTCTGCCTTTCTCCAAAATGCTCTTTCTTTTTGCTGCCTACCACACACACAGCTTGATGACATCAGCTCTAGCCAAAAGAGGGAGGAAGTGGGGAAAGACATGCCCCCCCTTCACAATGGCTCTCCCCTTCCAGAAGCAGTCTCTGACCATTTTCTCATCAGTCAAAGGAAGATGGTCTAAGAATTAGTCCCTATGGCAACCTATCACCTTAGTTTATCTAACAATAGGGTGTGCCTGGGTAAAAGATGCCTGGCAGGTTTCACAGCCATTAATCCTCCCTCTTATAGCCAAACTACACGTTATGCGAACTGTGTAGCATGTAGCTTGTCTTTTTTCCTTACGCTGGTGTAAGACCACACAGCCCTGTTTGAACCACTGCATTCCAGGAGGGGAGGGTTAAACCTTCCCCCACCACTGCTTTTTTCAAGAAATTCCCCTTCCCCGGGGGGGGGGGGTGTTTAAAAAAAGAAAGCCTCCATTAATGCCAATAGATACTTTTTCCTTTTTACCCCCATGGGACAGGGGGGGGGATTTCATGGAAAATTGGTTGCATGGGAAGGTTTAATCCTCCCCTCCCACAGGAAGGTGGTCCTGACCTGGATTGGGGCCATGCAGACTTACACTAGAGTAAGAAACAAGACAATCCTCCGCTACATGTGACACAATTAGTGGAACATGTAGTTTGGCCCTCAGCATTAAGAACCATGGAGTTGGAAAGCACCCCAAGGGATCATCATAAGAACATAAGAAGAGCAATGCAGGATCAGACTATGGGCCCATCTAATCCAGCATTCTGTTCACACAGTGGCCAACCAGCTGCCCATGGAAAACCTACACACAGGACATGAGTGCAACAGCACCCTCCCACCCATGTTCTCCAGCAACTATTGCACAAAGGCATACTGCCTCTGATCCTGAAGGTAGCAAAGAGCCATCAGGACTAGTAGCCATTGATAGCCTTCTCCTCCATGAATTTGCCCAATCCAGATTAACTCCTCAGACTCACAACAATATTAAGACATAAGAGAAGAAAAAGATACTGTAATCTCTAATGTACATTAGTGTCCACTACCCTGTCATAGCTAGATTATTCCTTGTTGTCTACTTTCTAGTGCTCATTGCCCTTTTAATTTAGATGTCACATGCACCCTTGTCAAGGGCATTGTTGGCATAATGCTGCTCATGAAAATGGGTAGAAAGGCATTGGTTCTGTGGTTTCCTAGGTGAATTATCTCCAAACCTCACCTCCAGTTCCTTTCCTACACCCCCTCCCCTGATAGAGACAAGACTGGGAACTAGGAGCCTCAGCCCACCACCACCAGGGCCTCTGCCAGTCTTAAAGACTGGACTTTGCATTGGCCCCTTCACCAGTGTTCCAGCAGTGTTCCAGAGTGCTATTGCACTCATGCCCTACTTCTGGGTTCCCCACAGGCACTGGTTGGCCACTGTGTAAACAGAATGCTGGATGAGACACACTCTTGGTCTGATCCAGCATGGCTCTGCTTATGTCCGGATTCAAATGGTGCAATCGCAAGGAGAAGGAGTATGCATGCTAATAACACAAGCATATGGGCAGGGCCAATCATATTGGTATTTCCCAGGCAATCAACACTCCGCTTGGAAGGAAGGTACTGACAGAGTGAGAGAGAACCACATCTGATCAGCCTCATGTGTATGCTTATGTTGTTCCAATGTGCATTCCTGCTGCATGGGATAGAGCACATGGAAACCTATCCTACAGGGAGCATGTGTAAAGGGGACCACTCTGTCACCACCATATTGGACTGACCTTTAATTGGCAGTTAATCCACTATATCTACTTTTGGTTTTGTTGCAGAATTGAGATCTGAGCACTACGTGAGCAGCATTTCCTTTTCTGCTTTTCTGCTACAAAACCTCTAGGTGGCACTGTGGTATAGCAGAATAGCGCAAATACCCATGAAGAAATTGTGCTTTGTTTCGCTTTCACAACTAAATGCCACATTTCCCCTGCTCTAAAAAAACTCACAGAAAGTGCTGGCTAGGCACAGAAGCAAAACTGGAGGGTCACGACGTCGTCTAGAGAACCTGTAAACAACCATGACTTTGACAAGCACACAATAAATTCCTTGTGTAGAAAAGCCCAAAATCAGGATAAGAAAGGTGTTTTGGTGCAGTGCTGAACCATTTCTGCAGCAACCTAAGCGGCTGGCTCCGTCCCCCAGTATGGAGTTCCTAGTGCATATTTAGAACTCCATGGAAGGAAAATATGCAGAAGGGAGTGATTTGGAATGGGAAAATGACAGGTAAGTAAAGGGTTAAGCAGCCCTCCCAACCGCTATTTCTTCAGTCCCAGTCACTTCCCCAGTCCCCCCCCCCATTTAAAATGACCATCAGGATAATATTAGCATGTGTTTGTGTGCAATGCCTAGTTTTATACTTAGATGGTTGTCTGAAAGCTTTGGTTGGTGGAGACTGTTGCAGTCCACCTCTAGGGATGTCCACAAACCTGGGGGGGCACCCCGCTTCACCTCTCCATGGGGGGGCACTGCCTGATCCTTAACAGCCCTGTTGCCCTGGTTTCTACGTAAAATACGTAGAATTGGGGTCTCGGCGTGTCACTTCTGGCCAGCCGGAAGTAATGTGACGGGACTGGCGCGGGCGGCTCGCTGCGGAGAGACAAGCGGCCACTGAATCCCAGTAAGGCCCGCTCGCCTCTTGCGGGTGTGAGCGGGGGCGATTTCGGCTCCGCTATGCCCGCTTGAGGCGAGCGGATACATCCCTATGACACCTCCTCACAAGGGTGGGTCACACAGATTGGATTGCAGCAGTGCTCCTAGCATCTGCAATGTAATGTCTTCTGAACATCTGCAATTCATTTCTGTGTTGTAAATCCACACACACAGAGATTTAGTATGGATTTAGTTAATTCACACACAGAGAAGTCCACCCTTGAAATCTTCGTTGGTACCTCTGCGCTACATGGGTCAAAGCCTATCAAATCCAAGAGTCAAAATATAGGTTCAAGAGTACGCCCGAAGTAAACCTACACACAGAGAGATTTCGACTACCACCGTCACTTCCACTTTGGTATCTCCACACTACATGGGTCAAGGCATAGAAAAATCTAATAGTCATGATCAGTCTAAGGCAGAAGGCCCTCTGGGCTATCGAAGACAAAGATACCCAATCCATACCGAACAAGCATTCAGTGTCTATGAAAAGTACAATACTACATCCCATGGCAAGTTCTTAATGATGCATAGATGAAACAGATAATTCAGGTGAAATCCAGGTGAGAAGTGTTTCTCACAGCTCAGATGGAGGGAAGTCCCAAACATGAAGCGTTACGAGCAGTATACGACAGACAATAAAAGATGGACATTAAGGACGATGTTCCCAGCCAAGGTTCCCAGCCTGAGCATCTGCTGAAAAGCTGCAATAACACACTTCCTAACAATCTAATTGTCAGGGGATTTTAGCCTATAAATGAGCCCTATGCCAAACAGGGTGTTTCTATTCTGCCCTCTTGAGTTGATGTATCAACCTGATGTTTCACCTCTGAAAAACCCTGCCCCTTCTGCCAGTTTCTCATGGAGAAGCTGTTACCTATCTTAACTATAGGCATGAGCATGACATTCAAGGTCGACAACTAGCAGCTGGATGGGAGTGATTCATTTCCCCCTGCTTTCCTCTGAGAAAACTGACAGAGATAAGCTCACATTTATTCTGACATTCCACAGGCTGATTAGACCCAAACCAGCCCCCCATCCCTTCATCTTTTCATGACATGACATGACTAACTAGGCATAGCCAAACTCTTAGGCCTTGGGCTTCTCACTACTGAACTGGGTTCCAAACCTTTCTGGACCACTTCAGATTCAGACTGTAAACTATAGAGCCCACTGCTGCGCTGGAGCTGGGCCCCAAGAGGGGCAAATGACAAGAAGGCCATGGGTATAGATCAGAGGTGCACAACCTTTTTGGCCCCAAGGGCCACATCGGGTGTCTGCTGGGGTGCTGGGGATTGCACATGTGCAGGCGCATACATCACTCACACTAACAGCAGTAGATCTTGGTCTTGTAGCAATAGCATCAGTTCCATGTCACAGCAGCAAGGTGTTAAAGCCCACTCCCCTCCCCAGCCACCCCAACCAGATTTTATTTATTTATTTATTTATTTATTTATTTTATTTGATACATTTTTATACCACCCAATAGCCGAAGCTCTCTGGGCGCTTTACAACAGTTAAAATCATAAAATACAATATAAAATATAAAATTTAAAACCACAGATTAAAAACAAACAGCAGAGCTAGCAGCAGCAGTTACAATAACAGAATTAAAAACAATTACAAGATTAAAATGATTAAGATGATTAAAATGATTAAAATGCCTGGGAGAACAGAAAGGTCTTCACCTGGTGCCAGAAAGAATACAAAGTAGGCATCAGGCGAACCTCTTTGGGGAGCTTATTCCATAACCGGGGTGCCACAGCAGAAAGGCCCTCCTCCTGGTAGCCACCTGCCTCACTTCCTTTGGCAGGGGCTCTCGGAGAAGGACCGCTGATGCAGATCTTAGTGTCTGGGCAGGTACATATGGGAGGAGACGGTCCTTCAGATTGCCAAAAAACCCAACATTCTAGGAAAGGGCTCTAAGGTTCCTGCCATAGATGCCTTATTCCTAGAGCATCCTAGGAAGCAGGCAGGAACCTTCAAGCAATGCTTCCTATGAAGCTCCAGGGACATTCTAGGAATGAGGCTTCTGTGGCAGGAACCATACAGCCTGTTGCTAGAGCCTTTTGGGGGTGGGGGAGTCTTCCTCCTTTTTTTCAGTGGTAGCGGAGGCTGGGGGTCTGTGAGCTGCCAGACAAAGCTTGGGGGACCACCTGCAGGCTACACTTTTTGCACCCTTGGTGTAGATCAGGGGTCTTCAAACTAAGGCCCGCAGGCCACATCCGGCCCGCCGGGTCTTTTCATCCGGCCCGGCGGGCGATCTAGAGGCTCCCTGCCCGCTGGGAATCCACCCCGCTGGAGTAAGCTGCTGGGAAGAAAGGCGTGGGGGAAAACCCCAGAGCAGCGCGCCCGCCAAGCCGCTGAGGTGCGCCCGTTTCCCCTGGGGATTGAACAGCTGTTCGGCACCAGCTGGGAGTCGGACTGGAAGCCGGGGCCGGGAAGGAACATATGCGCCGGCTGCAGCAAACTCTGCCCTTCAGCCCCCTCCTGGCCCGGTGGGTGGGCGCTTTGCTGCCCCTTCCCGGAAGAGAAGACTGATGCAGAGACTACGGGCGGGCCAGGGCCAGCGGCAGTGGCGGCTCAACAGCCTTGGCGTGCAGCCTGTCACTGGCCGGCTGGGGCGCCGCGTCGCGTACGCTTGCCGCAGGGTTGCCTGGCAACGCGCGGCCTGCTGGTGAGCAGGCACTGAGCGAGGCCTGGGCGCACGGCTGGCCCTGCGGGGGCTCCAGCCAGGTGCGCTGGCGGTATTGCACTTCTCACCCCCTCACGGGTGCACCTGGCGCCGCCATCACCGGCTCAGCCGCGTCTCCCCCACCGGAGGAGACGCTGGCCGCGGTGCTCACACGTCCCCCCGCCGCCACCAGCTCAGCCGCGTCTCTCCCACCGAAGGAGACGCTGGTCGCACGCTGACGCACCCCCCCTGCCATCACCGGCTCAGCTGCATCTGGAGACGCTGGCCGCGGGGCTCATGCATGCCCGCCCTGCAGGGCTCCAAGCGGCTCGCACCCCGCCACCACCGAGGGAGACGCTGGCCACTGGAGGAGACAGACGCTGGCCACCGGAGGAGACGCTGGCCGCCCTGCAGGGCTCCAGGCGGCGGGTGGCTTGCCCCTGCCGCCGGCTCAACCTCCCCTTCCCCCTCAGTATACACAAAAAATAAGGTATTGTTTTCACTTGTTTGTAAACCAAATTTAAACTATTGTGAACCACCCAGAGAGCTTCGGCTGTGGGGCGGTATAGAAATGAAATAAATGAAATAATAATAATTATTAATTTTATTTATATACCGCCCAACAGCTGAAGCTCCCTGGGCGGTTCACAACAATCAATTTTTTGTGTTATTCTGACTTTTATTTTGTTGCTTCTTAGTTCACACAGTTGGTATAAAATCAGAAAAGAAAAGCAAAATAACCATATAATAATGTCTGGAGTCTTAGCATCAGAAGGCACTGCTTACACATCTACGTGCGGCTGCCAGTGCCAATACAGTTCATTGCCAGACACACTTTTGGAAGCACAGAAAAGGGTTACAGAGGAGCTTGGGGAAAATCCTATGCTTGCTTCCCTCCTGTCCACAAGGGGGGGAAATACCATGGTTACAAATGCTTTATTAAAAAAATAATAGATGGAAATGAAATGACAATCATTTTAGTTGTACTCACTATTTATTTATTAACTTGTTTGTTATATTTATATCCTGCCTTTTTTCCTGCATGGAACCAAAGGTGGCTTACATAATCTTCCTCCTCTCCATTTTATCCTCACAATAACCCTGTGAGGTAGGTTAAACTGAGAGTCAGTGACTGGCCCGAAGTCAGCCAGTGAGCTTAATGGCTGAATAGGGACTAGAACCCGGATCTCCCGAGTCCCAGTCAAACATTCTAACTAACCACTATGCCACACTGGCTCTCACTATATTCTCTGGGTACCAGGTTTTCGTGACCTACCCCAGGATATTGGTTTGTACTTTTAAGGCTGTGATCCTTTGTAAACTTACATGGGGAGAAAGTCTCCTTGAATTCAGTGAAACTTACTTCCAAGTAGACATGCATAAGATGAGGCTGTAAGGCTGCAATCTTATGCACATTTATGTGGAACAAAGTTGCAGGATGTGAACCACCAGCTCTGTGGCTGGTAAATACTGCTCATTACTACTAAATACTGCTCATCAATGGCAACCATCTTTGGCAGCACCTATGTCTGTGAACAGACTTTTTCCCGAATGAAACATCTGAAATCTCCAACCAGATCACTTGCATCAACACTTGCATCACTTGTTATACAACTAGCAGTGACAACTATGAAACCGGACATTGGCCATCTTATTAGCCAAAAGCAGGCCCATTCTTCCCACTGAAATACTAATAAGCTTACGGTATGTTGATTAAAATTGTTCTTCATTTTAAATATTCTATTGTTTTTTCCTGTTTTTTTGCACTACAAATAGGATATGTGCAGTGTGCAAATCAAGCCTTTCTATACCTTTTTAAAATTTAATCATTAAATTTTAAAAAGGTACAGAAAGGCTTGATTTGCACACTGCACATATCTTATTTGTAGTGCAAAAAAACAGGAAAATACAATATTTAAAATTGTATATTGTATATAATATTTTAATGTATTTCAATTTTAGACAGCAAATTAATTTATAATTAATTTATTATTAATTAATAATAACTTTCCATTTAATCAAGTAAAAAAAAAGGACCCGGGTCCTTTTTTTTCGTTGATCCATTCGTTCATATTTTTTTCAAACTATAGTCCGGCCCCCCAACAGTCTGAGGGACAATGAACTGGCCCTCTGTTTAAAAAGTTTGAGGACCCCTGGTGTAGATGAAAGCATTGCACATAGATAATTTTCATTCTCTGAGTTTATACATCCATACATTTTTATTTATTAGTTACGACTCCAATGTAAATCCAGTGGCACTGGAACAGAAGCAACTTAAAGATTTTGTTCATTGTAATGCAAAAAGGGGTTATCTGGAAAATATCAAGAACATTTTCTGGATTTACCATTTAGTTGCTACTTTTTAATTAAAATGTCCCCTCATTATTATCTTCTTCTCTGCCCCAGCCTAGTGTAGTTAGCCAGAAGGACAGAGCAGTAAACTTGTCTAATTAAAAATATGGTTACCTTTTCTTGCTATTCCATATTAACAATAGGCAGAAATAGTTTGTCAGAGCTTTTTTTTTCTTTTTCTTTTGGTCTGTTCCTCAAACTAGATAAATACACATCATACTCTGTTAAAGATTGGTTGTAAAATGTGCAAAACCAAGGAGGCAGGAAAATAATTCCACTGATCCATATCACTTTTTTTAGGAAGGGCCACTGGCTCTGTCATTTCTATGCTAAGTCCAGTGGCTAGTATTAGAACTGGCAATATATATATATATATTTATTTTAAATCATTCTGAAATAATAATGTTTGCATTCATATGATGATTAAACTTGAATAGTCACAAGGTCTCAGTTGTATATGCCTTTTAAAAAAACTAACAGATGATTAAGCACTTTGGAGAGAGAGTGAGAGAAATAAGGCATTTACAAGGTTTATCTTCAGTGTTGGCAGGAAATGCCTTCTCTGGCGTGCTTTCCTACCACTGCCGTATGAGCAGTCAGTTAATATGTTAACACATTAGGCATGCCAAAAGAAAAGTCCTTAAACCGCACCCAGTGACATTAATGATAGACTTTGGAAAGGTTATTAATAATCTACATTCATGTTTTACTGCCAGATGCCAAGAAAAGCACTCTTGCTCCTTGAATTCATACCATGAGAAGTGAGAAAATTCTAAGGAAGTGTATTTTGAGTAACGACAATAATAGCATTCCATTTGCCTTCATGTCCAACATCAAGGACTTGATATTTTACATTTTACTCATTATTTACTACCAGAGTATTGCTTGTTAAGAATGATGGTAGAGGGGAATTTAATAGGGGGGCTGCTGCCTTCCTCTTCTCCCCTCCTTAACTCTGTCTGAAGCCACTATCACTGGGCACACAAGCAAGGAAGTATCAACATCAGTGCTAACTTTCCAGGCCCGGCTTCACCCCTTTCTCCATGACTTTTTCAGCAGCAGAAGCTGGAGAGAAGAAGTGTGGAATGGGAAAATGGGCGAACTCTCGCCACATCTTGCTGTCATGCAACCTTCATCAATGGCATTGTTCCTATGAGAGCATGTCTGGAGAGTGAATTTCAGCCTTTGAAAGCCAGTCTTTTTGCCTACGCTGCTGCAGTAGATGGGCTACAGTATTGGGAATCGATCCTGCTTACCTGTATAGCCCCATCCAAGGTTCTATTCCTTGATCACCATAGAGTGCAACAGAAGCGTAAGAACTGGTAGATAGGCCTGCTGCTATTAATGCATTATATTGAGGGTGCTGGGTTTTGTTTGTTTTTAAATGTATATGTTATTATTTTAAATTGTACACCATCCTGGGAGTCTTGCACTGAAGGATGGCCCGTACATAGATACACTGATTCATTAGTTATTGTTATACAATATATTTCATCAAGAATGCTTACAATAAAGTAATTGGAAACCCTACAGACATGCAAAGATATTTCTCTTTCTTCTCAAAATTTTGCTTATTTTCCCTAGAAGCTTCAACCTGATCCCCTTTTCATCTCTTTAAATCCCACATCAACATTTTCAGGTACAGTAATACCTTGGATTGAGAGCATAATTCGTTCTGGAACCGTGTTTGTAATCCAAAACACTCTGATATCATAGCAAGTCTCTGGCGGGCGTGAGCGGGGCCGATTTCGGCCCGATCGAGGCAAGCAGTTACATCCCTACGCTTGTCTTGCAAGACCTTGCTCGTTTATCAAGTCAACATTTTTTTAAAAAATTTGCTTGTCTTGCAAAACGCTCTCAGACCAAGTTACTTGCAATCCAAAGTATTACTATACTTAAATCTGGACATGTAATTCTGTATATAAGCTAAATACAATATGGATGTACATACTAATGCAGACTGCCTCTTTAAAAAATCCTATTGTGCAATGTGCATACTTCCTCCTTTCTTTTCTTTTTTACTCAAGTGCCCAGTTTAAACAATGTATGCCAGATTGAAAGACTGTATAAAATTTAGGGTGCGATTCTATACACAAATTCCATTGGCTGAGGGGCAGTTGGGTTTGGCAGAAGCCCCACTACGCCAGCAGGTTGCCTGTGCCATGACAGATATGCCAGCTGAACTGCCCAGAAACTCCTGTGGAACACACCGCCAACGTAGCTGAGCAGCTAAAAAGGGACAGAGTCGTCGGTGGGATGGAGGCGGTGCCGGGGAGGAACATGTGCACTCCATAGCCTGTACTCCTTCACAGCCATGTCCCTGTCAATGGCATAACTTTGCACCAGCTCCAGACCTGGCACAAGAAATTGGGGAGGGGGAAATAGGAACATAGGAAGCTGGCTTATACTGAATCAGACCATCAGTCCACCTAGCCCAGTATTGTCGACACTGACTGGCAGTGGCTCTCTAGGGTTTCAGGAACGGTTTTTGCTGCCCCACCTGGAGCTGCTGGAGATCGAACCTGGGACTTTCTTTATGCAAAGCGTGAGCGCTCCTGCTGAGCTATGACCCCCTCCCCTACATTGACAACCATCCCACCCACATTGCCACAACAGAGTATACAATATGGTGAAACTAGGCACCCAATCACTGTGTACCATCACCAGTATATAAACCCCACACTGCACACCACCATCAGTATATAAACCCTAGTATATAGGATCTTTTCCATCCCAAAAAATATTACCTAGCCGACTTACACACATGCTATTGCCATCATTAAGCCATTCTTCCTTGGTATACATTTCCTTCATTGCCTTCTAGATTATCTTCCAGTGACCAGATTTAATTATGTTGAAAGCTTTTGCCTCTGATGACATGTTTTTGTGGATTGGCTGTTTATATATTTTACAAGCCTGAAGGGGGGTTAATCAAGACATCATGAATAATATGAATGCCTAGACGAGACACTGAAAAGATTTTGTGGCTGTCATTGTCTACCGGATCATGTTATATATTGCAGAACATGTTGTGTGGAATCATGTTATGTGTTCTACGAACTGCACAGTATGATCACATTATAACAGGAAAATAAAGAGGGACATACTGAGTCTTGGAATTATCTATATGACAATCTAGGATCTATAGTAGTCATGTGTTATATTTTGTCTGAGGTTTTAGCTTAATTCCACAGGTTTGGCCAGCTTCTCTTAAATTTAGTAGTCTTTTCCCCCTGGGGTTATACTAATTTTTCCTATATGTAAAACCCTGTGAATAAATAACCACAGTGCGTTGTTCTACCCTTCAGCCCAAATTATTGCTTCCATTTACAGCACAGATGTGTTACAATAGGAATATAAATATCTTACAATATTGTGTAAGACATGCAGGGCTTGGTTGGGCTCTTCATACCAGCATTATATGCTTATGCAGTGATTACTGCTAGCATTACATAAATACCAAATATGATCCTGGAAAATACTTGAGCCCTCCACTGGTAGAAATCTCTTGCTTTCACATCCTCAGGTGGTAGCTGGGAAGTACCACAAGAGGAACTAAAAATGACCTTTATACTTGAGCCCTGGTTTTTCCTAAGGGAGGATGCATCAATATAAAGAATGGAATGAAAGAAGGCACTTTATTATTCATTGGTTGGTTAGTTTTAAATATCTACACCCCACCTTTCAATCAAAAGATCCCCAAGGCAGCATACAACAGATTACCACAGGGATGTTGAACCTCTTTCAGCCCAAGGGCTGGATTCCATTTTGGAGAAGCTCTTGGGGGCTGTATTCCAGTGGTGGGCAGAGCTGAAGGCAAAATGGATAGGGCCAAAAATAACAAAAGGGGGGGATCCAGCGTATTTTAGCTTACAGCTCTTACTGCCATTAACTAAGCCTTAGTAAAGGCAATTCAACTTTTTAGAATGGGGGGGGGGGTGACAGAAAAGCCAGGAAATCACCACATGATCTGTGGTCAGGGAAAGGAGGTGGGGCCATCTGGAGAACCATGGGTGGCCATATAGGGACTCTAGGAGGGCCGGATTTGGCCCCTGGACCTGAGGTTCTGCACTCCTGGATTATAACAATATAAAGCAAAGCAATGAACTAATCTCTTGGTGGTAGCCAAGAGAGTTAATGGGGGACATGATGTTATAGCATATCCCCAACTCTACAGTGTTCCAAACCCTACTTCTGCTCTCCTTATGGGGCATGTGGTTAGCCCAGGGGAAATAGTTTTCCCCAGAAGAAAATATGCTTCTGGGCAGCACCAGACATAACCATCATTAGGCAATGTGACTTTGCCCACAGGCTGGATGGGACACAGTTCCTTGCTCATCTCAAGAGGTGGAACATTTAAGGGAGATGCTGGGAGACATGATGTTAAAGTTTCTCATCAGCTTTCAGGCATTCGTGCCACTCCTTACAGGGACTTTGATGAGCCCAAGGGGGAAAAGTCGCTTCCAGGAAGCATGCTGGCTGGCAGCACCAGATGTAATTCTGGTGTAATAATTCCTTTCCATTATAGTCATTTATGGGAATGCAGCCTACTTTCTGCATCCCCACCCCCAGGGCCAACTCACATAATTAAATTGGCAAGTTGAGAATTAAATGTGGGCCAGGTGGGTTTACCAGATTTGAGCAGACAGTTCAAAGGCTCATGATGGCTTCATCTCTGTCAGCTCACAGCTCAGTCTATGTTTAAATTGCAAGAAATGAGACTCTTAAACAGTTTTAAATAACTTTTAAAATGAACTTTTAAAATTCCCAAAATGGTGTCAGCATATAGAAGAACATGTATTGCTTGCTCATCTCCTGTGATGTCACAGGTGATTTCTTAGAAATAGGTACTATTCAATAGATATCCATTGGACTTGTATAGCTATAGTCTACAAAGTACTTCCTAGCAGAATGGAAGCACTATAATTGGGGGGAGGGGAAATCTAATTTTCCAAGCCATATTTGCATTTTGTGCACTGGGAAATGGGATTTCCTAGAAACAGTATTATTCCTTGAAGGGAAGATGCCTAGATCAGCATAACAACTGAGAAATTACTGCGCATTCAATATTCAACAAAATAATTATCTGGGAAGACCTTAACTGAAAAGTATTGCAAACCAAAGTGCATTGTTTGTTAGTATTTGTGGATATTGGAAACTCCAATGTGCAATTCAGAAATCAGACATATACGTCTGTGTGCAAACACCGACATGTGCAATTTATGTGCACACAAGCTCTATGCCCTGTTCTATGGAACAGAGGTAGGTAACCTGTGGCCCCCACAGATATTGGACTACAACTCTCATCATCCTTGACTGGGGCTGATGGGAGTGAAAGTCTAGCAACATCTGAAGGGCCACAGGTTCCCCATCCCTGGTATAGAAGATCTTTAGTTTGGTGAGCATATGAACCAGCCTATTTACATGTTCAAACATATCCAGATTCACTCTGGAATTGGAAGCTGGGTCATGAAATTGCAAAGTTCTTGAGAGAAATGGAATGAGATCCATGATCTTGGAAAGGGTGAAAGAATCTATATTTTCTCAACTGTAAGTAAGAAAAAAGTATTTTTCATGTTGTCAACCAGGTGAATTTCAACACAAAAATGTTAACTTCTAGTAAGTTACCCATTCTTAATACTTTTAATGGAATGAAATTGTTTGTTTTCTTCTTGTGCATGAAATCTTATCCAGATATAGCAGCTGAATAATGTTTTATATTTTAATGCCACGGTATGTAATAAACCACCAAGCCGTCTCTATTTCTTGAAGGGTAAGATTCTCTCAGTATGTTATTCACACTAACGGCATTAATGAAATACAAAGAATATAGTAAGATCTACACTGTTCATAATGTAGATGTTGTCTTTTCAAAGAAGGGCTGATTGTATTCTGAATAGGTCAGTCTGTGGGCCTGACAT
This sequence comes from Shinisaurus crocodilurus, assembly GCA_021292165.1. Taxonomy (NCBI): domain Eukaryota; kingdom Metazoa; phylum Chordata; class Lepidosauria; order Squamata; family Shinisauridae; genus Shinisaurus; species Shinisaurus crocodilurus. The sequence continues at coordinate 175,053,467 of CM037880.1, read as the reverse complement.
TTCTCTTCAGTTTTCCTATGACCTTTTAATAAGCGCCTTGTTCTTCCACTGTAGAAAATGGAACTGTCTGTTTTGAATCAGTAAATATGAGAGGCACAGTTTGAACACCAGATTTATTGTATTGCATTATTATAACTACATTAACCTAATACAGAAAAACTAGCATATAGACATGTTAAGCGATAAACAGTGCATCAGTATTAAGGAGAAGTATAGGAGGAGGAAAGGAAATAATAGCTACCTAAGTGCTGTTAACTCTAAACAGAATCTTAGTAGTGTGGCCATTTCAGCTGTTTAGCACTAAACACTAGATCAATGTTGCACAGCTGTGATTAATGTTGAAGTTAGTTATTGAACACCATATATATGCTGAATATTCAATATCATATTTTTAATATAGCAAGCAGGCATTTTACCCCCTACTTTAGGGACCAAGTATTAGAAAAGCAGGTCAACACTGAAATACAGAGAGAGTTTGACCTAGGACAGTGATGGCGAACCTATGGCACGGGTGCCACAGCTGGCACGCAGGGCCCTCTCTGTGGGCACTCGAGCCATTGGTCACCAGATCGCAAAAAGACTGAACCCTTCTGCAAAACACTAATGATCTTGTCCTTTCTCACAGTGTGGAACAGAATGATTTTATTCTAGAATTCCTGTTACAGAATTCTTTTCTACATTGTTATAACATTTAAAAGATTTTGAAGAATGATGCACAGAGCATGGCTTGGATGTAAAGCCCTAACAGTTGACCTGAGTGCTGCATGTGTTGCTCTCAAACTAACGGAGTATGAGCCAAGGTTTGACAAATTTTCAGCATGCATGCAATAGCAAAAATCACATTAATTGTGCAAAAGCATGCCCAATGCAAACTTTTACCTAATACCTGTGTTTGCAGTCCAAGACATAAAGTGTTTAAAATGTGTTAAGCACGTTTAGTTTTCTTGTTTATCTTGCTCATCCTAGTACAGGCTGACTTTTACTTTTACTAATACGACACCTGTAGAAGCAGGGAAAGGACCCGGGGTAAAGCTTGCCCCATACAATTTCATCTGGCATATAATCACATTACAAGTTGAGAATCCCTTATCCAAAAATACATGTGCCTAATTATTTTAAAAGTTTGTATAAATTCCCTTCAGGCTATGTGTACAATGTAGTACTATAATAATTTTTTGAGTTGATTTTTTCCCCAACAACAAACTGTTTGTATCATTGAAAGCTCTGTTATTGTGTTTTTCTTTTAAGACAAAAGATGTTAATTAGTTCGGACAACTGTATCAGTTGTTTTTCTAAAACTAAAACCTCGGTATTGAGGTTTAATTGCATTGTTGGCACTTTGAAATAAATAAGTTGGTTTTGTGTTGCAGTTTGGGCACTCGGGCTCAAAAAGGTTCGCCATCACTGACCTAGGAGGTCAACATACAAATGCCTCACTTTATTATGAATAAAATAATGTATTTTATAACATATATCCCCAGTTTCAATAGTTATCCATAGGTATTATCATGTATTTTATACAGATGCCTTTGTTCTTGTAGAGTAGCAAGTCAGTAACAGATTTGCTTAATACATTTGTTGTTTGGAATTGCCCTGTGAAGAATTAGTAATATAGATGCTACATTGGGCAGTATCCAATGGTCTGCTCTCTGCCATCACTGGTTCTGTTGTACTCACGGAAGTGACTCCTTGAGCAATGGGGCTTTCATGCTTTTAAAAATAACCCTGGAATTGAGCAGAGGCACATGCTTCTGGATTGAGACAGGTCAGCAGAGCTCCCGTCTGAAAGTTCTGCTGACCTGCCCCATTCCAGAAATTGGTGTTTCCACTCATTTTGGGTTACTTTTAAAAGTGCAAAGTAAGATACTACCCATAGTTATGGAGAGTTTAAAAATTAGAAGCTACTTTCTGATATTTCATCAGGAACAGCAGTGTCAGTTCCAGTGTGTTAGGTCAGAAGTCCCCAGATATCCAAAGAAAGGGTACTCACACCTATTCTAGAGTATGCTGGTTTATTAGTTTTCTATAACATAGAAGTTCAAAATGAAGTTTAGTAACACTGAGTAACATTAAATGAGCATTAAAACAAAACAAAAAAAACCAGGAATGCAGCAGAACTTTATCTCATCCTACTTGCATTTTTCCTAAACACATACTGTGTGTGCAGATTTAAGATTGTGATTTGCCTGTACTCAAATTTCATGAGCACAAAACTAAATAAATACATAAACGGTTGTGGTATGGCATTTAGACACCCTCTTGCTTGTGTTCCCCAGAAACTGCTATTGAAAGGCCTGTCTACTACCTCTGATACTGAAAGTAAGATGTAGGCTAGTAGTCACTGATAGCCTTATGCTTCATGAATTTGTCATATCTCTTTTTGAAGCTGTCCAACTCGTCACTACATCTTGTGGTAGCAATTTCCATAGTTTAACTATGTACTGTGCAGATAACACGTGTAACTAATTGATATATTACAAAAACACCATAAGCCTCCAGTATTTCATTCCAAGGAAACTAAAACCCTGGGTAATACTTGCACCCTTAGAGTTCTTACCACTCGGAGGGTGGTATGACACATACACACACAAAGCCTAAGTTCTTCCATAAGTACTCACCAAGTTGAACTGATTTAAGGATGCTTCTGAGATGTGTGAATTGCAGAATGGAAACATCAAGACATGTGTATAGTAGTTAGCATAGATCAAGAACAGAATGACTTATTTTCGATATATTGTGTACTTAAGTAGTAATGCTGTAGGAATGATTTTTAGTTTTACTATTACAATAATCAGACAAGAGATCCCTAGTCAGAAAAGCATCTGGACCTGATGGAAATTGATTACTGTGTACAAGGTGTAGCTATAGGAACTTCAAAGTACAGTCAAGAACATCCAGTGAACAGTCTGGCTTTTATTCACAGCAAGTTGGTTATGCAATAGAACTATCCATTCTTGCAATAGAAAGCTGAACTAATCAGGTGTGAATCATTTGATGCATGGCAAGATTAACCAGCATCAGGAGTGAGAAGCTGGCACAGGAGGAGGCCTGGCACTACAGAGAAATAGACATTTAATAGGAAATGTTGTCAAAAACATTGAGATAATCTGATTACAATTCTACTGAAGCTTGGCAGTGGGCCTTATTTATGATAATAAATTATTTTTCTCATTGTGTTTCCCATTGTTCCCAGCATTCTCTTTATTTTAGCATCTGCTACCACTACAAATCCAGGAGAGGCTATTTCAAAGATTTCAAGGAGAAAGAAAAGTGATAATCAGACAGGCCATATGTAAACAGCTGGTATAAACTGAGCACTCCTAAGATCATCTGCTGTTTCTTTATCAGGATAATCACCTGCGTAGAGAAAAATCAGTGCTGATGATTTATTACTTTTTCTACATAGTTTCCCTGAAAAATTATATTGGAAGATCTAGATCTTCTTTGGGATGCCCTGGAGTCTGTGTGTATTGGTCCAGCTGCACAGGCAAAAAAAAAACCCTAACAAATGGTGATCTGGAGGCTGGAGGGTAAGGGAACAGTCCTGTGGCTTACGCTGGCTCAGCTTGTCTGAGTGTGGAAAGCTAAGCAGGGTCAGGCCTGGTTATTACTTGGATGGGAGACCCCTCCTCCAGTTTCCTGCATTGAACAGGGGGTTGGACTCGATGGCCTTGTAGGCTCCTTCCAACTCTATGATCTATGAAATCTATGGAACAGGCCTGTGGCCCCTAGACAGCATCTGAAGGTTCAGATTCTGAGGTTGGAGACAGTGCTCTGACCTCGGATCTGGGAATTGGAGCTCCACTTCCTCTCCCCTGCTCCCTCACAGCTGGCGTGGAAAGAACCACACCAGCTGCTCCCTAAATTCAGAAAAGTGTCAGAATATTTTCATATTCAGGTTTGCCTTCGAGGCAGAAAGCTAGCCTTGGAGACAGGTGCAGTTAAGTGTCCAAGGACGTAGCTGATCTTTCACTTCTCTGTGTGCCAGTTAACGTTTTTTCTATTGTGCTCTCAAGGACACATAGGTGGAGACTGGTGATGTGTTCAATTACTTGCAGGTGTGTTTAACCGCTTGTAATATGAAGGTCTTGTATATATTGTATATAAGTATGTAATGATGATTATGATGACTGAGGCAGTCACTCACTCTATCTGTCTGGCTCTGTATGCTGTGCTCTGTTTTGCTCTCTGTATATGCTCTGTTCATGATCAAGCCAAAAACCTTAGTAAAACCTTTTGCTAAAGAATACTTGGCTTGTGTTTTTTCTCATTTACATGGATTAGCCTAATCCACAGGTCCAATATCCCTGCAACTCTGCTTCCAAGAGGGAATATTATTATTGTATTTCCCTACTTCAACAAAAAGGGACCTCAGAGAGTGGGAAAAGGGAGTTTTTCGGTTGGCAGGAAGGGTGGAGACTGGAGAGAGCAGGATCTGTGCTATCCTGAAGTCTCTGCAGCCTCCTTTCCCCCACCTCTGAGACGCTCCAGCTAGACGGGCAAAAAAGCATGTCTAGTGAAAGCAGGAGGACAGGGAGGTGGAGACTGCCACCACCACTCTTCCCGCTCTGCACTGGAATTTGGGGGCTTACGGCCATCACCATAGGATTGCACCCCAAGTTGAGTCAATGGGTTTTAGTTGCCATCATTTAAATAGATCCCAACACCGAGTCCCAGGATTGGGGAAAAGGCAGGATATAAATAAATATAATTATAATAATTATGATAATAATAATAATAAACCTGTAGTCCAGCAAATGTTGGTGCTAAGTGCAACAGTTGAGAGAACAGGCAAAGAACATGACTAGAAAAGAATGGTTCAAAGCAGGGCAAATTAGGCATGGGCCCCCAAAAAATATATATGGCAGTGGAGCTGCAACTGACCTGATCAAGAACGGTTTATACAAAGTTCCCAGGAAATCAGAATGTAAATCTGGGATTGGGGCTCAACATGGGCTTGAAAGAAACTGCAACAGTAGGAAAAGCTCAAGAAAAAGGATTTTCATAGATTTCATAGATCATAGAGTTGGAAGGAGCCTACAAGGCTATCAAGTCCAACCCCCTGCTCAATGCAGGAAACTAGAGGAGGGGTCTCCCATCCAAGTAATAACCAGGCCTGACCCTGCTTAGCTTTCCACACTGAGACAAGCTGAGCCAGGGTAAGCCACAGGATATAACAGAAAGCTGCAGGAACAGTCTCAGGAGCAGTGAGAAGCTAATCAGAATCTACTGGTAGATCTCCAAGTCATTTGCAATAGACCGGAAAACGTTTCTGGCTCCCAATTGTTTGACAAAAGCAACAGCAAGGAAAAAAGGGGCTTTATTTTCTTTTCTAAGTTGGGCAGCTGAAATAAAGAAAGTAGGGTGGCTGTCTCCTCTTTTGCAGAGGACAGTCCTCTATTTGAAGAGCTGCCAGAGAACTATCCTCTGTTTGAAGGCACCTTCTTTCTGAGGGTCTGTCCTTTCTAATTCTGGTTTAAAGATAAAGAACCGTAAGAATCTGGAGTTACCAGTTAGCACCTGAACAGCAGACTGGACAAGCAGGCACAGAGGTCACTTGGTCACTGTCTTCTACACTATGCTGAGATGTACTGTATTTCTATTTAAATTATAATAATTATTTCTAAATCTGCATCTATACAAATAAATCAGCATATGCAAATTTTATGCAAATCAATGTCCTCTCTTTTTTTGGCCATGAATTTCCTCTTTGTTTGGTGATTCATTAGTGGCCACCCTAGAAGAAAGTTTTGTGGGTGAAACTGGGAGTGGATTTTTGTGTGAAAGGAGTGTGAGCTCAGTTCTGCAACGAAAAATAAATTTCTGGGTAATTGAACCCATGCTCAGGGGGCCCTGTGAGAGCTTGACTGACCCGGGTTCAAAAGCTTCCCTAGCCAGTGACCCTCAGTCCCAGTCACGCAGGCGGAAGGAGGAGATAACAGCAGTTAATAAAGATTAAAGAGTTTATTTGTAAGACCCAATTACATGGGATTAAGGCAAGCAATGCATCTCTTACTCACTACATCATTGCAGATACAAATCCAATACCCCAGTGGTAAGGCTAGATGAAGTGAAGTCCAGAACAAGTCGAGACGAGTGAGAGAGGAGAAGAGAAGGAGAAGGGGAGTGAAGCTATCAACAAGTGTGTTAGCTTTATACCATAGACCTGTACCTATAAATAGGATATTACTCACCCCAGTTGTATAACCTATTCATCAACATGTTGATTCCAAACCTGTCCAAGGTTGCTGAGTCATATCATCTCGAGACTATGTCTCGTGACTAGAGACCTTGTGTACTTGAACTCAAGAGACACCCACCAGGTCAGGTGATAATCTCGTTGTCAGGTGGTAATCTCGTTCTGCCTATGCAAAACCCAACAGGCCCTTGTTCCTTAATTCTAAATGTATATCTGCCTCTTGAGCAATTTTCTTTGCACCTGGCTGCAGTTGCTGGCCCTCAAGGTTCTAGTAGAAAACAAAGTAGATCCTGTAAACCTGAAGTTTGCTCACCCTTGGTATTTGACTTGGGATGATGTTGTTAATGAGCCATGAACTTATCACCACAAGGAACCAAATACTCTAATCCCTTAACAGAGCCGACTGGGAATTCAGTCAACACCACAAGGTATATTCAAGGCCCAGTCACAAATTTCGCTTCAGGTGTCCCGGTAATATTTCAAAAGATATACATACTAAGAATGTATTAACATGACACCGTATAAACTAATTCTGTATTTTAAAATGAAGTCATTAAGGGCACAATCCTGTACGTGTTTAGCATGGCTGGCCGGGGCATGCTGGGAATTGTAGGCCTTTTTTCTGTCTAAACATGCATAGGATTGTGCCCTAAAAGGCACAGATAGTCAAAACCAACTGTAAATTCTCTGATTGAAAGAAAATGAGCCACTTACAATCCCTTGGAAATACCTTGGATTGCAAGTAACTTGGTCTGAGAGCGTTTTGCAAGACAAGCAAAAAATAAATTAAAAAATTGACTTGATAAACGAGCAAGGTCTTGCAAGACACTGTAGGGATGTAACCGTTCGCCTCGAGCAGGTGTATCAGGCCGAAATCGGCCCCGCTCACGCCCGCCAGAGACTCGCTTTGATATCAGAGTGTTTTGGATTACAAGCACGGTTCCGGAACGAATTATGCTTGCAATCCAAGGTATTACTGTATTCCATATAGACTTTTACATTAACAAATCCTAGATCACTGGCATTTTAGGAATAATTCTGTCATGCCCTGTGAAACATACTTTATATATCTCACAGAATTGACAAATGTAACTTATTTCATTTTATAGCCTCCTGTGCCATTGTGGGACTGTGGCTCAGTGGTAGAGCCCATGCTTTGCATACAGAAGGTCTCAAGTTCGATCCCTGGCATCTCCACGTTGGGCTGGGAAAGATTCCTGCATGAAACCCTGGAGAGCCCCTGCCAGTCAGTGTCAACAATATTGGGCTAGATGGACCAATGGTCTGACTCAGTTTAAGAGAGCTTCCTATGTCCCTTTGTTCCTTAGTAGAACATTGTCTCAGAGCTGACAAAGGATTCAAGGCAAAATTGGAAATAGGACACTGCCATGTTGGGGCACCCTATATGTACAACTATACGTCAGTGTGAAAAAAAAAAGGGAATAGCTTAAATGATCAGGAGAGAAAACAAGATTATGTTGTTGTTTTTCAGCCAGTTGGCAGACATGGAAAAAAACCAGGAAAATAATTTCTCCAGGATTTTATTTTGTGAATATTACAACACATATATTCAACATGAATACATATAAAAGGGGAGGCAGACAAAAGAGGCTGACATGCTAGTATGTAAAAGCTCCTCTTTTTTTTATCTTCTCCCCTTGGGACACTTTGAACTGTTGTACCATTGTATTATCATTGTTGTACAATGACACAAGCATAAGCCGTTCATCATTTTGCGCACTCCCCCATTTCTCTCTCTCTCTCTCTCTCTCTCTCTCTCTCCTTGTTAATAGTTCCCCAGAAATCCTATCACTTTGCTGGAGGATTGATGTAAGTCTCCAGCAATTAACATAATTACAAGCCTGATTATCTTCTAATTGCATTATGAGTATTTGGTTATTCACTACACAAATTAGGGAAAATTAAAGAGGAGCAAGATCCTGTGGTGTGGGCGGCATGATTTTGAAAACTTATGAGCATCCAAATGCTGCAATATAACAAGACAGTGAAAATATATGGTGTATTTCTTTCAATTTAATGTTGATACTGTCATTGTGAAAGACTTTATTTTTCCTTCCAAAGTGTTTGATAGCATCCTATTTTTCAAATTCATACCAAATATATTCAGTACTGCCAACACCATATCCGAAGAAAGTCTCTAATTTTTAACATCGGTTATAGAGAAGAACTACAGGACTGCTAAAAAAATCCATAATTCAGGAATGTGATTCTTGGATAGTGTTCAAGGTGGTAAAGAATGTGCAGCAAAAAACTAATATATAGATATGTGGGTCGTCTCCTACAGGATTATTTTTTTTAATGTTCCTTCCTATAGAGTGGTACTGGAATAAGCAGGAAAGAGCATCTGCACGGGGGGGTGGGGGTGTCCCCTTTTCTTTTCTGGAATCAAAATACTCCATACAAGAAGTCACTAGTAGTAGTAACGTTTATTTTGTGTAACCAAAGCCATTACAAAAATGATAAAATCAGATAAACAAACAACAAGTCACACGCATCCACAGATAGGCTTTCATTGCTCTTGTACCATTCTGCATGGAATGTGCTGACATCTGCATAATTAAGTGGTCTTGCTAGTGTTGTACTGGGAGACCTGGATTCAAATCTCCCCTGAAGCAGCCCTTTCAGCATAAACTCATCACTCGTCACTCATCATATTTTATCCTAACCTATCTCACAAGGTTGTTGTGAAGCTAACATGCGACGGAGTGGGGAGTTCCTAAGAGGAAGGGCAGAATACAATTGTGATGGATGAACGAAACCTAAGGTCCAATGCTGGTATTTCCCAGCACCATCTGAATAAGTGAGCCATCTGCCAGTCTTTGGGGTTCACCGATAGCTCTGCTTAAGGAAGGGGATAGCACCATAATGTGACTTAGCTTTTCAAGAATTAAAAGATCTACCTATAAAACTTCTTCATAAACTTCTAAGTAAAACATAGCTGATTCGTGTTAAGACTCCTGTTACCTTAAGAAATTTCTTAAATACAGTGGCATTGAGGTGGGTGTGCTTAAAAAAAAGTGCCAAGAGGAGGTTAATTGGCACAGGAATTCTTGGAGAGGAGAAATGTTTTCTTGTTTGTTATATCACTTACTATTCAGAATTAGAAAATAGGATATGTTTGTTCTAGTATCCATACCTAGAATTTGTGTAAAAAGCTAATAAACATACATTTGATGCGCGATGGCTAGTTGCTACAGAGCCCATAATGCAGGGATGTGGAACCTGTAGGCCTCCAGATGTTTTTGGACTACAGTTACCATCTTCCCTGACCATTGGCCATGCTGCCTGGAGTAATGGGAGATTGAATCCAACAACATCAGGAAGGACACAGATAATACCACCTTGTGTAACTCCTTATCTACCCACTTAATGTAATTGCTGTTAAAATTTTCTCTGATGTATGATGCACAGTTCTATGTTTTCTCAGATCCAGAGAAGTCTTAGCATAATCTATCCTAGGTTAGACTGCATTGTCTTTACCAGTTACAACAATAACTGAAACACACACTCGCAGGGTGGTTGACAAGCCACTGTGGCTTGTTCACTACCCTGTGCATGTTGGTTGTGTGCCATCTGGATCTGCATAATTACCCCCGTCAGCACAGCTTCTCCTGTTGTCTGAACCCAGCAAGGGTGGCTTGTTGGGGTGGGTAACAAACCACCTGGAACTCCTGGGCTGTTGTGGGGTTGTGGGGTGGCTTGTTGCCCATCCCAACACCAAGCCACCCTTGCTGGGTTCAGATGACAGAAGATGCCATGCCAGCGAGGGTAATTATGCAAATACAGCCACTGTGACTTGTTTGCCAGCCTGTGATCATGCAAGCCAGGCCAGTGTTTCATTAAGGAATTTGACCCATATGCAGCCAGAGCCATGGCTGAAGTGCCATCTACTTTTATCATTTCTTCCTTCCCCATTAGAAGTGAACAAAAACAAAGGTGGGTTTTTATTTTTATTTTACTGCTTCCTTACTTCATTAAGAAGCATTGATGACATGCTTAGCTGGCAGGAAGAATAATTTATTTCACCGTCTCCTTATTTGTTCACCTGCTTCAAGGTAAATAAGAGCAAAGTCACTTTTTATTTGTTTAGCTTCTGAGAGGCACCCATACTGACAAAACTGAGTAGAATCTTTTAAGTACAGCAACCCTGTTTTACTGTCCACAGGAAAAGTGTGAAATAATTGCTTTTATAACAAAGTTGTCCATTAGATGTTAATAGTTTCACAAACAATGCTTTGATCCCCACTTTAGAAAATCATCCATCCAAGCTGTTTTCACTTGTCTCCTTATGTTCAGGATTTCTTTTGACAGCAACAGTAATAATTATACAATTCCGAACTGATTCTCTCCTCTTGGAGAAATCAAAGGTGCAAGGGAATCAGCCAGGTAGCTAAAGAACGAAGGAAGGAAAGAAGGAAGGAAGGAAGGAAGGAAGGAAGGGAAGAAATAGGATAAAGGACTCTAGTGGAGGGAAATGGTTTCCACACTGTTTCCCTATATTCCTGGAATCCAGCCAGCAGCTTCAGATCCCTTGGGTCATGTTACTCCTTGGTCCAAAAGAGAAAGTTCACCACCACTTACCTTTCATATACAGTGCTAAAGCCCACCCACTATCCCTGCTGGACCATGTGCTGAAAAGTTACTGCCCCCTATTCCCACAGCATGTGTTCATGGGTTTTGGAGACCTACTCACCCTACCTACTGAGGACTTCCAACTTCTGAAGTTGGCAGGATTACCGCCTTACCTAAATGCAAACTGGCAGAAACTTTGAGCAGGGAGAGACCTCCACTAAGTTGAAGGCTAGTCTGAATAGAGTTGCCTGGAGGGATGAAAAATCTCTTCTGCCTACTTTTGATCTTTCTAAATGGACTACATCAGGAGGAGAGTCCTTGTTGACTTAAGAGTGGAGTGGTCAACTTGTGGCCCCTCCAGATGTTTTGGACTACAACTCCCATGAGTCCTAGCCAGCATAGCCAATAGTGAGGGATGTTGGGAATTGTTTGCCAAAATATCTGGAGGGCCAAAAGTTGACCACTCCTGCCTTAAGGGATGGTAAGTCCCAGATGCCTTCTCCATAACAGCCCTCTGTGCCTTACTCACATGGAAGGAACTCATGTAGAAGTGGGGTTGTGCCCCATTCCCTACTCCCAGCCTCACACAGTCAGGCTAGCCCTACCCCTGACATCCATGTATTGAGCATAGACATCTGAAGAGGAAAGCCTCACATATAGGTTTTCCCTTTCAGATATCTATGCTCAGTGCACGGACATGGACATCAATGCATGGATGTCAGGGCCAGGGCTCACTTGGCTGCATGTTCTGGGGGGTGAGCTAGCAGTGTGGCCCTACTCCTTCTACGTTTGAGTGTCCTCCACACAAGTAGTGCATGAAGATGGCTAATTGCATTGTGCATTATTCAAAGATTTTCTGACAAGGAGGAGTCTTGTTCCATGAAAAGACTCCCAATGTGTGTACTTGTTGGTGTACCTTCTCATAGTGTGTATGTACCCACCAAAGAAAAGAGAAGTTCCAACATGCATGGAGCTCCATGCATTCACCGGACTTGCTACATCATGGTCATTATTCTATTGATGTCACTGGCAACATGGTTAGGTTTAACCACTTATGGTCATGTTAGCAACCAATTACACCCAACAAATAACCCTACCCATTCAGGAATTGGCAACCTTTTTGACAACAAAGGCCTCATGCAACGGTGGACTGTGGGTTGAGGGTAAGACTCTTACATAGCATCATCTGGTGGGGGGATGCTTCAAATTATAATGGGTGTGGCCTGTGTTCTTCTTCCCCTTTTCTCTCATTCACTCATACTCAAGCAAACACACACACTCCCCCCATCTCAATTTGCTGGGATGGGAAGCTTAAACCTCTCTTCCTGGCATGTTGAGATTCCATTGTACACCTCCCTGTCTTCTGCTGCACAGATGATTAGTGCTGGGAATAGCTGAGGAGTATGCCAATTGTTTCCAGCACCAATCAGCTGGGAGCTTGAAGGGGAAGGCACATGACTGGATAGCAGTCTCATTGGATCTCATTGTACAGCTGCTCAGTTGATTAGTGCTGGAAACTAATAAGGAGCATAGTTGCCAATTGGTTGCTCTTGGTGGGAAGGGTGGAAGTGGATCGAGTGGGGAGGGGGCCCACATGCCGCATGTAAGTCAGCTGCAGGCTTCATGCAGGCCACAGGTTGTTCATATGTGCCATAAATGATTAAGCTACTTGGGGATGTTTAAAGCATCATTCATTACTAAGAAGTGGGTGTTAAAGAGAAAATGCCACCAAAAAATAACCTATTGGATGCCATGTGCACAATGGAAGCTCCCAAGTGAACAGACAGGAAGAAGCCAATTGACCTATACATTTCATCATGTATATAAAATGTGTATGAATGGGGAAGGCCTTATAAGCACTGCTTGCAAGAGGTCACTGGGTCATGTCACACACATGATCGTGGGAGGTCTTGATGCATGGCTTTAAATAAAATGTTATAATATTGGAGCTCCAGTCTGTATAACTTTATGGAAGCAGAGGTCATTATCTAAGATTTTTCTTCCAGCTAAGTCTCTTACATATCACCAACTGGGGGGAAATATGCTTCAAATTATTATTAAGATATTCTATTTTTAATTGTCTGTTATTATTTTATGTTGTGTGCCTCCCAGAGAACAACTGGTAAACAGAAAGGAAAGAAGGAAGGAAGAATATAAAATCATATTTTTGCTTTAACACTTTAGTGGTTTCTTCACATCAGGTAAATAGTCTAGAGAAAACCAGCAGGCTTCACCCCAGTGGAGCCAGGTTTTCTGCTGTTCTATATGCAGAATTTCTCCCCACCCTCCAACACAGAATCTATTTCTGATTCAGTAGACCTGTCTTCCCCAATCTGGTGTCCTCCAGATGTGCTGTACTGCAACTCCCATCATTCCCTGACAAGCATGTCCATACTGCTTGGGGCTGCAGGGAGTTGTAGTCCAACACATCTGGTGAAGGTTGCACTAGTTCCTGCTTCTGGTGACACACTTCCTGGAAGGTTCTGTAGTGTTCTGCCCCAGTGCCAGAAAGCTTCTATGATGCAAAAGGCCACGCTGCATGAAAGGACAGAGTGACATCATCATATCATTGCACCATTTGGTACAATTCTGTCATAGGCAGAACCAATAAATCAGCACCAAATCCTGTTTGGAGTGGAATTCAGAGGCATCTCTGGCAAATTTATAATATTTGAAAATAAATATAAAGACACATTTCCTTCTGACGTGTTGCAGAAGGAACATGTTCTTTCAGACATGTTGTGGACATGACATGTTGCTTCAGAAACATTGCAGATTTCCTTCAGACAAGTTGCAGGACACAACACAGTGGTTGTGTTCTATAATAGGTAATAATGTGAGTTACAAATACTGGGTGTGTGTCCCCCTTATTATTATATAATTGACTGTACAGTTCTGCATAGAAACTCCTACTGTGTGCTGACTGTACATTTCTTCAGCAATCTTAGTGGAGTGCAACACTAACAACTGGCATAAAACCTCACAGAAACTTTCTTTAAGACCCAAAATACCTTAATAGGTAGCAGAACTATTGTAATTTTTCAGAGAAATTGAAAGTTGTTGAAAATTCTTTGCTCAGAATGAAAGTGCAAAGGATGACTCAGGCAGCAGCTTCCTTGCTTATAACTACTGCACTTTGACCTTACAGAATAATTGCAGGGCAAAACATGCTGCAAATGGGTGAAGTGAGATAGGCTATCTCAGTTAGCTGATTAAAGTCAACCAAGAGCTGAACTTAAAATACACGGTGAAAGGAAGCAGTTTTGGCTAATGAATTAAAGTCAATAAGAGTTTAAACTGAGAAGGTACACTTCCAGAGCAATCCTAGGTGATTGGGGGGTGCAGGGGAGTGAAGCGGCAGATCATCTGCCATTTCCAAAGTCCTGCCAGTTCACACCAACAAGGACAGGAGGTGGAGCAGGTCTTTTCAGTCCAATGGATCTTTTTCCCCGAAAGTAATTGAAAGTAATGGAGGGGAGACAGCTATACCAGCTCCTTGGCTGAGGAGTTTGTGTCTGAATGTGGCCCCCCTTGGGGGAATCGAGGAAATCCAAAGCTGATTACATGCCACCCCAACCTTGGAATGCCCTCTTTTGGGGCCTACTGCTCGTGGGAACTTTCCACAGTCATAAATGGCACCTTCAGGGTGGATGCCCCCCCCCCCATCATCAGGCATCCTCTCTGCCAGGAGAGAAAGAGACCCACCACCACATCCCAACCTTTCCTGGATGGTTATCCAATGGGGTTAGGAGTACTCTGCTAATCTCTTCAATTACAAGCAGAATTTCTAGCATGTTTTGAGAAGCAGATGATGATAATGGATCACATACTATCTGTACAGTGACACCTGTGCAGATAAGAGCCATGTGGATGGGCTAAGAGCTGAACTACATGATAGAGGTGTACAAAATTATGCATGGTGTAGAGAAAGTGGACAGGGAGACATTTTTCTCCCTCTCTCATAATACTAGAGCCCGGGGTCATCTCATGAAGCTGATTGGTGGGAGATTCAGGACAGATCAAAGAAAGTACTTCTTCACACAGTGCATAGTTAAACTATGGAATTCACTCCCACAAAATGATAGTGATGGCCACTAATTTGGACAGCTTTAAAAGGGGATTGGACAAATTAATGGAGGAGAAGGCTATCAATGGCTACTAGTCCTGATTAGCTATATGCTTCCTCCAGTATCAGAGGCAGTATGCCTATGTACTCCAGTTGCTGGGAAACATAGGCAGGAAGGCGCCACTGTTGCACTCATGTCCTGCTTGTGGGATCCCGTGGGCAGCTGGTTGGCCACTGTGTGAACAGAATGCTGGAGAAGATAGACCCTTGGTCTGATCCAGCATGGCTCTTCTTATGTTCTTATGATCAGCATACTCATGTGATGTATCTGTTGCTTGACAGTACCATTTGAGACAGAAAGGGACTTAAATGTTTGAATGCCCCACCATATTAAGATCTCCCTTACTGGATTGTTATCTCTAAAATTATCAGTTGTGACCATCAGGGCTGGTGTCAAGGGTAGGCATGGTTGGGCACCTGCCAAGAGCCCACACCCCAGCAGGGGCCCACTGACAAGAGCCCCCTGGACTTTCTCCTCCTCTTCACCATTGCAACGTGCTTGTTCACCTGCCTCTCACTCTGGCCCAGACAATGGTGGTGGTTTGAAGGTGAAGCACCGCCACCACATGCCACTGCCTACCTGCTCACTGGCTCTCTGCCTGTCAAGCAAGCAAGTTATAGCAATGATGAGAAAGACAATGAGGAGCAATAGCAGCTGGTGAAAATGGTGATGGGAAGGCAGACTCACTGGAGGAGAGGACTTATTGAAGATGTCTTGCCCGAAGGCCGCAAAAAAGGCCACCAGCCAGCACTACACCTCATTAAATTATTATTTTGCCTCTGGTCCCTGCCCCCCAATAGGTTTATTTAAAATGTTCCTTTCCGAGGCATTTTGAATATTTATGTATTTAAATTAAAACCTTTAATTAAAGCCTGAATGGCGCAGTGGTTAGAATGCTGGACTGGGACTCGGGAGACCCGGGTACTAGTCCCAATTTGGCCATGAAGCTCACTGGGTTACTTTTGGCCAGTCACTGACTCTCAGCCTAACCTACCTCACAGGGTTGTTGTGAAAATGAAATGGAGAGGAGGATTATGTAAGCCACCTTGGGTTCCTTGCAGGAAAAAAGGTGGGATATAAATATAATGAATAAATAAATTTAAATATCCCACATTTCCACTATAAAAGGTGGCTTACATCAAAATTAAAATGAATATGAATACACTTCTGCATCCAACAAAACCTGGATCAGTGTTTGAATCACTGATGTTTTCCTGGGAACAAGACATGGATTTTCTCACACTTTTCTCTCACATTTTTATTCTGAAAAGAATTGTAATACATCTGTTACTGATAATTATGGAAGGAAGTGGCTCAGTTCATACCACATCCTGAAATATGTCATTCCTTAGTGCTCTACTTCCTGTTTTATTGATATGAAAGCTTGAACCTCAATAAACTGGTACAAGCCTTCCAGTTGTTGATCTGAACAGAAGTTTCACCCAGTTCCCTAACCTGGACAGTATTTCTTTCTTTCCATTCTTTCCATTTGTTTCTGTCTCACTTCTTTAAAAAAAAAATCAAAGCAATGTAAAATATAAAATAAAATCAATTACAATAAAACAGTAAAGTACATGCAGTAAAAAAAATGCAATGAATATTACTATGATTAATTAGTATTTTATTATTAATAAAATGATTTAGAACAGCAGAATAGTACAATTGTATATATCAAACACTACAAACCTGTTGGCATAGAGCCAGTGTGGCGCAGTGGTTAGAGTTCTGGACTGAGACGCGGGAGATCCAAGTTCTAGTCCCCACTTGGCCATGAAGCTCACTGGGTGACTTTGGGCCAGTCACTGACTCTCAGACTAACCTACCTCACATGGTTGTTGTGAGGATAACATGGAGAGGAGGAGGAGGATTATGTAAGCCGCCTTGGGTTCCTTGCAGGAAAAAAGGCGGGGTATAAATATAATAAATCAATCAATAATAAAAATAATAAATTCCACAACTGTGTCACTATTTCTTAGAAGACCCTGTTCCTGCTTCACACCAATTGAAATCCCCTAGGAATAGGCCAGAGACCAGCGTCTCGAAGCTGAGTCCTCAAGCTCAGGCATGTTCATATGGGTGAAAGCAATCCTTAAAATACTATTGTTGTGTCCAGCCATTAAGACCTTTAAAGGTTAATAGTAGCATAAATTGAGTCTGGAAATGAATCAGTAACCAATGTAGATGCTATAAGTGGTGTAATATTTTTGGAACGATGTGTTCCCACAAGCAATTTGTTGTTTGCATTTTGTACCAGTTGTAGCAATGAACATCATGTACTCCTCCAAGGTCTTAGAGCATGGGATCAGTGCATAGTATCCTGCACATTATGCTAGGTGCACGTGACTGATTAGCCAAAGGCTGGAATCTTGCCTGTGCAGTGCTTTCCCTTCACTACCCAAAACCAGGGCCGGATTAAGAGCATTATGGGCCTGGTGCTGAGGATTTTGGTGGGCCTTTTTATGGAAATAAATAAAATGAAGACGCAATTTTATATTAAAACAAATTAAATATTTTAATTACCATTAAAGTGCCAAAACTCAAAAACTCCTGCAGCTCATCAGTAAGGGTCTTCCCAATTTCCCCCAAATTTATTTATTAAAAAAGAAAAAGCAGCCACAACAAAAAGCCAGGAAGCTTTGATTGACCAAGAATAATTGTGTTGTTCTTGTTGCTTTGTTTCGTTTTTGTTTTTGTTTTTTTGTTAAACTAGCATTTGAACAATTGAGCTGCGAATCAGAAAGATCTTTTGCTCGAGGCTGGAGAGAGAGGTCCCTTCTAAATCTGAATATTACAGACCCTAGCAAGCCCCCATGTGCTTCAAAGAAATGTAGTAACAGTGATTGAAATGCAAAAACCTACCATGCTAATTTGAGAACAACAGTTCTTGCTAGGTCTTGCCTCAAGCCTGTAATGCAGATGTGCTTAGAACACCTTTCTAATCTTGAAAAAATCATTAATTATGCTGAATGATAACAATCAGAGCTAACTCAAATCGTGCCGCGTGTCCCTATATTGTGGGCCTATTGTCTGCTTTGGGCCTGGAGCGGCCGCTCCAATCGCCCCTATGTTAATCCGGCCCTGCCCAAAACCCATGGTTGTATGAATTAGGCTTTACTCTAGAGTAATACTTCTGAAGCAAAAGTATACTGGAGCAAAGGGTTTGTTAATAGCATTGTGCTAACATTATTCTACTGATTCTGAAACAATCAGGACACTAAAGGCTAAATTCTATCTCATTTCGATCTGTGATTAAAAATGAAGTATTTCTTTTCTCTTCATGGCAGCTCCTTTCCTCCAGAACAAATAACTTATTTAATTTCATCTTGATAGTGTGTTGAAGCACAGCAGATAATTATTTTCTGATACATTTTTACTGATGGGTCTGTCACTTGTGCTGACAAATCAGGATTTATTGTCATGTTTAAACCTAAATGATAATGTAAAGTTCTCACTGCCACTATTATTGTCCTTGGACAGCACTTCACAATATATAAATTTTGTTTTTGCAAGAAGACAATTGTGCCACTGGCTTTTTTGTTGCTGTTATATTGCTGGGATTTTCAGAAATTGACAGATGACAGTGAGCCGGATGACTGAAGACAGAATATAATGGGCCCAGATTTTGCTAAGCTTCCAGAAACATCCTAACTGTCTGGACATGAACATTTTCCACTTTTGCATACACATAACTTCTTTATTCCATATATTCATTATATGAAAAATGAACTTAATACCTATGCATGTGTCTAGATATAGGGCTAAACTGGAGGAAATGTTTAATCACAATGTTCACAGTTACGTACCTTTCCCCTTATTGGCTGATTAATAACTTTGTCCACATATCAGTATACATGGAAAACACCGCTCTATATATTTATTACACACCACACATGTTTTGTTACATTTCCTTCAAAGAACTCAAGGTGATATTCATGGTTACACTGACATACACACACACACACACACACACACACAGTTTTATGCTCATAACAACCCTGTGAGGTAGGCTATGCTGAGAGATGTTTGTTTGTTTATTATTAACAATATTTATAGGCCGCCCCTGTAACAGAGTCCTCAGGGTTCTCATAGAATATAACCAATTAAAATTCAATAATAATAGAACAAAGTAACAATAAAATATGATAGTGAATGGCCGAAAGTCACCTACTGAAATTCATGGCCGAGAGGGTATTTGAACATGAGTCCTCCCAGTTGTCTGCCATTCTAATAACAATATCACGCTAGATGAATATACACCACAAAACATCTGCACTAGGGGATTTTTTTAATATGTCATTAGCCCTCCCAAGATAAGTTGTTTGTGTCTCTGATATGTTTACATAAACAAGCATCTGTGGCCAGTAACCAGCAGGGCTTGTTTCTGTTTATATGTTAAACTTCATATCAACTGACGCCTGAACTAATCAACAGATGAATGCCATATGATTATTTTGCAATGTCTCTGGACATTGCTGCTGCTGCAGTAACCATGTAAGATGGAATAGTGGTCTCCGCCACACAATAAGGTTTACTGGGTTGGATCCACAATTAGTTATAGTTAGAGTAGTCCCATTGAGATCAATGGATCTCAAGTTAGTCATGACTAACATAAGTCACATTTATTTCAATGGGTCTACTTGAAGTATGAATAAATATGGATCCAACCTAATGTCTTTATTCATGCCTTTTAAGAACAGGTCAAACTGAATGTCATTTGTTGATTTGATAATATTATACAACTTTTCACATGTCAGTCTCTAAGTTTTATTACAGTAATACCTTAAATTGCAAGTAACTTGGTCTGAGAGCGTTTTGCAAGACAAGCAATTTTTTAAAATAAATTTTGACTTGATAAACAAGCGACGTCTTGCAATACAAGTAGTGTAGGGATGTAACCGCTCGCCTAGAGCAGGCGTAGCAGGCCGAAATCGGCCCCGCTCACGCCCGCCAGAGACTTTGATGTAAGAGTGTTTTGGATTACAAGCACGGTTCCGGAACGAATTATGCTTGCAATCCAAGGTATTACTGTATTCTGGTGGCCATGTTTCTAATTATAATAAACGGAATAGTTTTTTTAAACAACAACAACAACAACAACAACATGTATTTACATCCTGCCATTCCTTGCAAGGAGCTCAGGGTGGCTAATAGCCCAGGTAAAAACAATACAGTACATGAACACCATCAAAATTATAACGCTAACATTGCCAATACACAATAACATACAATAAAGCCATCAGTGGAACACCAGAAAACAGATAAAACACTTGCCTATACCCCAAGAGCTTGTACAAATATGCTTTTAACTGGAACCTGAATGACAACAATGTGGGGGACAGCCAAATCTCTACCGGAATCTCTACTGGCTCCATAGTTTCAGGATGCAATTCTATCCCAACTCACTTGCTGCAAGTAAGTCCCATTGAACTCAATGGGACTTACTTCTGACAAGATGCATAGGACTGTACTGTTGGTCAAGTTTTAGATTACTGATGAACATTTTCTCTTCTCAATGTCATCTCCTTATTAGCATAATATGACCTGACTCCGTTCTGTCTCCTCAGGACAATGTGAATCACTAGCAATGTCACACTGCATAATGAGGTGGGGGGGGGAGAAGCAGAAGCAGAAGAAGGAAGAAAATAAAATCAGTTGTACAGGGTACATATGCTTGTTTTGATAAACAATTAGAATATTCCCTTTTGATTGAACTAACTTTGTCATTTTCTCTACATTAATTTATTATCTCTCACAGACTAACAAAACTAGCCCAATGTGATTTCATCAGAAGATATCAACATGTACAACAGTCATTTTACCAACCTCCAAAATATCCACCTGTCTCTTTGATGTGAAAAACAACATTATTCTAACATTGTTTCTAGAATGCGATTCTCTGAGGAGCCATTCAGAAGCAACCAATTATTGCTTCAGATGATGAAAGCATTTGTCTTTCATCAGAGAACTGCTTTTGATATGTTCTCAGGACCAGCCTCTCTTCTGCTCTTCCCCCATTCATTCTCTTTTCATGTGCCTACATGTATACAGTTTACCCAATTTACTACTTGACCCCATAAAATCAAACATTATTTTTGTTCAGAGCAGCCACAGGGTTTTGTTTTGTTTTTTTGCCATGTGCAATTAGTTATCCATCTCATGTAGGGACATACTGCTTCAAATAAATGCTTTGTTCAGTTAGAAAGTACATATAGAAAAATATTAAGATTTGCTCAAGAACCTTATAATAGAATTGAAAGGAGGCCAATAAACAGTTTAGTTCAATTCTCCGCCACAAGCCAGAGCCGTCCACCATGATCATCCCCTGCCCGCAAGCAAACCAGGTGACCATGCAGTCCCCAGATGCAAGCCAAAAGATGCCTGAAGGTAAGTATTTCCAGATGACTAAAACAAAAGCACATAGCACAGGAGAAGGTAACCCCCACCAGTCAATCTCACTGAGGCGGGGGAATCTCAAATATGATGATACATCAGACCTGGGGCATTCCTTGAATATATCATCCGGTAGGACACTCTGAGGGAAGGAGGGTCTTCCAAACTCTTGTCCATATCCCAGGCCTCTGAACACAAATAATTGTTCAAACTTACTTAGGGCTGGCCCAAGATTTTTGCTGCCTGAGGTGAAGGACAAGATGCCATCTTTCTCCCATTCTACATACAGAAGCCAACTGGACTGGCAGTGCAATCTTAGGGCTCTTCCAGACGGAGGGCTCCTAGTGCCACCAATCACTGGACTTCCACTGCAAAGTACAAGCAGAATTTCTGTGTGTGGCCCACGCCATCGAGGGAAACTGCCACTGCATGCTGCAGCCTTCTGTCCACACTAGTAAGTGGAGATGTAGCTCTTCCTTCCCTTTGCTGCTCCTCTCGCCACATTCTTTTTGCTGAGGTGGGAATTTTTTTGGTTGTTGTTTCTTTTTCTCCAGAATTGCACAATTGCGAAGGTTCACTGCTGTGCTTTTACCCCTATGTAAGTGCACGTTGCCCTGATTTGAATCAAGACCATGGAGTTCCAGGAGCAGAGGGTTACACCTTTCCACACACATGCGCGCGCGCACACACACACACACACACACACACACCAGTTTTCCCCCTGACATTCCACATGGGGGGGGGCTTAAAAAAAGAAAAAAGAATCCATTCTAGTCATTTTCTTTTTTTAACCCTCCCAGGACATGGAATTTTGGGGAGGGGGGAAACTGGGTGAAGAAGGTTTAACCCTCTCCTCCTGGAACCCCATGGTCCCAATCTGAATTGGGGTTACATGCACTTACACAGGAGTAAGGGGCAGCAGTGAACCTTCAGACTTTCAGAATTCCACATTTGTGCAATTCAAGAGAAGAAGAAGACAAAAACCCTCGGTTGTGTGGCTAGAAGTTGCAGTTTTGGGAAATGGGTTGCATGAACAAAGTGAGTGCCTACACATGCATAGCTTTCTCTCCATTTCACAACCATTCCTTCTTTCCTTTTCCCTTCTTCTCACCCTCCCTCATTGAGCTCTGTTTGTTCATGCAATAAAAAATGAAAAACAAGCTGTGCCTCTCCTGTGTAAGCAAACCTCTGTACAAATATAACCAGTTGCCTCTCACACACACACACACACACACACACACACACCACCCTTTATTTTGTTGCTTAAACCGTAGTGTGTGTATTAGGAGGTGGGGAATGAAGGAAAGCACAACCCAGCAAGGAGAGATGCGATCAACTTCCTGGGTGAGGGAGAAATGTGGCTGCCTGGCCAGACTGAAGCAATGAAAACATGCCCCCAGCAACATCACTTTACATGTCACACAGCCACACCTCCACAAAGCACTGCAAGCTCCTGAAATCAGGCAGCCGCACTACTTTTTTTGCGGATCATGGTGCACCAAAAAACAAAAGATTTTACCTGGTGTGAGAAATATGGGAGAAGGGCGGGGGGGACAACATGGGATGACTGCAGGAGACTAACGACATCAAGTGGGCAGTCCAAAAAATCCTCATGTTGCCTGGCCACACCTTCTTGATCACACCTTTATGTTGCTTAACCATACCTCTTACAAAGTCACATGTGTGTTTCCATTTTCGTCTGTGAAATGTTGGAGGGTTTGTACCAGGGATGGGGACTCGGACTCGAGGACTCATGAGTCGGACTGAGTCCCCCCTCTAACTTGAGTCAGACTCGAGTCCCAGTATTTTTAATGGGACTCGAGACTCGACTCGGGACTCGAGACCAAGGACTTGTGTTCCAAAATCGTGTTCCTCAAATGCAACATGGATAGGTTTTAGGAAGTACAGCAAGTTTATTTTTTAAAAATCATTTTCCTAAAATGCAACCTTTCAGACATTTCGGGTTTGGCTGCCCGGTCTGTTCTTGCCAAAATCAGTTGCAGAGTTTTCAAATAAAAAGGCACACTAGTGCCTAGAATTTATTTAAGCCACACATCTGAAATAGCCTTATTTTGTTGGGGGGAAAAACGCATTGATTTTAATAGGGACTCGTGGAGTCAGCTTTGGGAGGGACTCGTGACTCGTGAGTCACCATTTTGGACCAAGGACTCGGACTCGGACTCGAGACTCAGGTCCAAAGACTCGTGACTCGACTTGTGACTGGAGACCAAGGACTCTTCAACATCCCTGGTTTGTACTACACCTGAAGGCAGCAGCTACCTTAGTAGGTACAGGGCAGGCCTGAGGTGTCCATGTCTCCTCTTTTACAGAGGACAGCCTTGTATTTGAAGGACTGCCAGAGGACTGTCCTCTATTTTGAAGGCGTCCTCTGTTTGAAGGGCTGTCCAGACCAGTCCAAGTCTGTTTTAAAGATAAAGAACCATCAGAAGGAAGAGCGGGGCCTTGAAGGAGCCCATCAACAGCACTGGACAGCAGAATGAGCAGGCAGGCACACAGGTCACCGTCTTTCACAGTATGGTGAGATGTACTGTATTTCTATTTAAATTATAATTATTCTTTCTAAATGTGCATATACACATACAAATGAGCATATGCAACATTTCTGCAAATTGGTATCCTCTTTTTGGTGGCGCATTTCCTTTTGGGGGGGGCAATTTGTAATTGGCTACCCTAGGCAGGCTGCAGGGCGCACATGTCTGTTCTCCAACACCTCGCCCGCTGCTCCCTGCCCCCCAGGATCTGCTGCCTGAGGTAGCTGCCTCACTCTGCCTAATGGTAGGACCATCCCTGGGCCCACTCCTATTTCAATCCAACATGTGTGTTTGTGTTAAGAAACTGTGGCTTGTTGAAAATGCAGCAGGAGCGAGCATGCATACTGGCTCCCCGCCACCTGCCATCTCCTGCTGGGATAAACAACCCAGGGACCCGAAACTCTGGATTTAGCCATGGGTTTCAAACTTTGAGTTGTTTGTCCCCCAACAACCCAGAGTTCTGGGTTCGAACATCATGATAAACAACCCAGGGGCACAGCAACAACCAGCAGGCATGCTTGCTCTTGCTCGTTCATGGCTACCCAGGGCTTAAGCCAGTGTTCTCCAACCTTGGGTCCCCAGATGTTTTTGGCCTACAACACCCAGCGTAGCTGGCTGGGGCATGCTGGGAGTTGTAGGCCAAAAACATCTGGGGACCCAAGGTTGGAGAACACTGGCTTAAGCCCTGGGTAGCCATGACATGTGAATTGGGTCTTAATATCATTTTTTCATTTTAAGGACTTTTTATTCTGGAATTTGTTGTGTTTTTTCCTCAGTTGTGCTAATGATAGTGAGGATTTTAAATATTTGTTGTGTTTCAGTTTAGGTTTTATTTTTAGAACTATTTTTAAATTATACGCTGCTCTGAAAGATTTTGGACTAACAGAGTGGGATAGAAATAATTGTAATAAATAAATATCTTTGCGATTCTGAGAGCTTGATTTCTTTCCCACCTGATTTTGCTCTAGATTCATTAAAGAGTAAAATGCATACCAGGGTTTGTTTTGTTTTTTCAAAACCGTACGACAAGCTACACTGCAGGAGAAGCCCCCCCCCCAATCCCCAAGATTAATCTGATAGGTATGGATAACTTATTTTATGTAGGAAGAGACTAATTATATGCTGTGGTTATGCTTGTCTATTATCCTGTGCCACTGATTGTAACTGAAATTCCTCAGAAGAAATGTGCTATACTAATATAACTTCATATAAATGTATGTCATAATAATAGTAAAGTGTTTGAAGATGTACAGATTGGCTACAATGTTTATCTTATTAAATAAGCACTTGCATAAGCCCTTACATGAAGCCTAACAGAGCTCAGTGTTGTAAAACGCTGGCTTCAGCTGCGCACAAGCTACATATATGGCCACTGTGAACCACCTTTACATGTTGAAGCACTTATTAATAAGCCTTATATTTCTGCATGTTTTCTTTTATGTTCCGCTAGGTAAAGGTCCATCAATTTGGTGCCGTCTCTTCTGCCTTCCTCTTGCCTCATGGGAAAGACGTGTGGCTGAGACCCTGGAGAGCTCTTGCCAGTTAGAGCAGAGTTACTGGGCTAGATGAAAAAACAGTCTGAGCTGATATAAGGCAGCTTCC
Organism: Shinisaurus crocodilurus; assembly: GCA_021292165.1. Taxonomy (NCBI): domain Eukaryota; kingdom Metazoa; phylum Chordata; class Lepidosauria; order Squamata; family Shinisauridae; genus Shinisaurus; species Shinisaurus crocodilurus. Next base: position 175,028,004 of record CM037880.1, on the reverse strand, counting down.
TAAATTCCTGTCTATTCTAACCCCTTCCACCACTAATCCCCTCATCCTTGTTCCTGCTTCTCTCACTGACTTCCCCGCACCTCTTCCCCTCTCAATTAGAGCTTTTCTACACAAGGCTTTTAATCTGTTGTATCTACTTTCAGTTTCATTGCAAAACTGAGATCTGAGCACTACAGGAAGAGCATTTTCTTCCTGCTTGTCTGCTCTAGGTGGCACTGTGGTATAGCAGAACAGCGCAAATACATGAGTTGGAAAAGCATTTTCTTTCGCTTTCAGAAATAATACCGCATTTTCCCAGCTCTAAAAAAAACTCGCCGGAAGTGCTCTTTAAGTGAAGTGAAACTGGAGGGTCATGATGTTGTCTAAAGAACCCGTAAACAACTGTGAGTAGGGAATGACGAGCGCACAATAAATGCCTCGTGTAGAGAAGCTCTTGGCCTCCCCTTGTTCCTAATCCATGCCAGCCTTGAGACTGTTTCTGAGGTTGGCTGGGATAGGGAAATGATGCAGGCTGCTGCTCTCTGCTGCCTGAAAAAAACCCCAAGGCTGAACCATTCAGGTAATAGAGATGGCCCTGTGTGTGATGTTGGGTGATGCTCGGTCTCTGCATTCACCCAGCCAATGACAGGCTTGCAGTCTCCCAGTGCAGGTGATGAAGGGGAGAAAGTGAGGTGGCTCCCCCTCACACAGCCAGCTCTCCTCTTCTATCATGCACCAAAAGTTCTGGTTCTTGTTAGAATTGGAGAACTGGTGCATGTGTGTGAGAGGGAGAGAGAGCACATGTGCAAGCATACATGCACACGCGATGCCCATCGTGATGACACAGGTATATGTTGACATAAGGTTTATATATGGGGTGTGAGATACACACTGAACTCTACTGTGGGAATCCTCTGACCCACTTTCAGAGGTAAATTTTATTTATTTATTTATTTATTTATATTTATACCCTGCCCTTTTTCCTGAAAGGAACCCAAGGCGGCTTACATAATCCTCCTCCTCTCCATTTTATCCTCACAACAACCCTGTGAGGTAGGTTAGGCTGAGAGTCAGTGACTGGCCCAAAGTCACCCAGTGAGTTTCATGGCCGAGCGGGGACTAGAACCCGGATCTCCCGAGTCCCAGTCCAACACTCTCACCACTACGCCACACTGGCTCTCACCACACAGGTAAAGGATGAGTTTAGCCTACACTTTTACACTGTCACCAAGTACACCACTTAGCTTTTCTCCAGAGGACTGAATGACAGCCTATCACTTATATCTACTTGCATGGGAGAACATAGAAAATCATAGAATCATAGAAAAGTAGAGTTGGAAGGGGCCTACAAGGCCGATCGAGTCCAACCCCCTGCTCAATGCGGGAATCCAGGTCAAAGCATCCCTGGCAGATGGCTGTCCAGCTGCACCTTGTATGCCTCCAGAGTGGGAGAGCCCACCACCTCCCTAGGTAGTTGGTTCCATTGTCTTATTGCTCTAACAGTCAGGAAATTTTTCCTGATGTTTAGGTGGAATCCGGGTTCCTGTAACTTGAGCCCATTATTCCGTGTCCTGCAAACTGGGATGAATAGGTGTACATCTTGGGAACACCAGTGAGGAGGCTGGCTAAACCTACTCCCTATCCCTGGTAGCCATCAAGTCTGTGCCTATCTTCTCCATAGTCCAGTCCCTTTATCTGCATAGCCTATTGCTGGGTTCTACTTTGTCACATTAGCGTGTGACACAGTGTTGGGAATTGGCTTTTATATGAGAGCCAGTGTGAGAGCCAGTGTGGCGTAGTGGTTAGAGTGTTGGACTGGGACTCGGGAGATCCAGGTTCTAGTCCCTGCTCAGCCATGAAACTTACTGGGTGACTTTGGGCCAGTCACTGCCTCTCGGCCTAACCTACCTCACAGGGTTGTTGTGAGGATAAAATGGAGAGGAGGAGGAGGATTATGTAAGCCGCCTTGGGTTCCTTTCAGGAAAAAGGGCGGGGTATAAATATAATAAATAAATAAATAAATAAATATTACTAGATCATTTATTTATTTGCTACATTTAGCTACTACCGCACTCAAGGTGCGGTTACTGTTTAAAATGATGGCATACACTTTAAGATAAATGATACAGAAGGGGAAAGGGAAAGAAGGGAAGAGAAAATTAAGGAAAGTGAGGTGCCATGAGACAGTCGTTGAAGGGGAAAAGCCAAACGGCAGCTGGTCCTAGCAAGGCTGTTGGAGAGTGCCTTGCTGCTTGACCTCTCCTTGGATGGACGATAAATCCAGGAAATGGCTGTTAGAAGCCATGTGGTTTTAAGCTCCTCCCACAGGTGTGTGATCCACACCAGGCATCTGCTCACCTCCATGCACCAATTTAATCCAATGGATGGTGCCACGAACTGTGGATGCCCACTGGATTATAAGGGAGGTTACTCCATGCCAGAACTGTAAGTAACTATCCAATCAATAGCCCCTATTTACCCATTTTGTACTTGTAACATGGCCCACCTGTCTGACCATAAGAACTGTGACCCTAAAGAATTCTGGCATTTCTTTTTACCATCATTTCTTGTGTGACAATGTTCTCTTTCCCACAAGGGAATTCTCTCTTTCACATGGAAGTCTGCACCAGCACTACTCAATTTCAAGAAACTGATGTATAAGCTGTTATTCCTAAATTGCTTATCCCTCCCCACAATCAAATAGACTACAAATTGGATAAAGAAACTGGTCTTGGCCAACTATGAGGCAGAATTTTCACGCTCACTGAGTTTTGAAACTTTTCAAACCATTCAGCCATGAAGACTGAGTATGACTTTACTAAGCTGTATATTCTGAGCCACATGTTTTCTACACTATAAAAAAAGCATCCATGCTATGTTTCGAGTAAGCACCCTTTCTTAAATTTACTAATTCAATCGTGCTTAAATTTAACTAAGTCACATCCTTTCTTGTCAAGAGTTCTAATTTGAGTTCTAATTCAAAGATAATTATATGCAGTAAAACACAGAATTCATTGACTTTGATGCATGCCTCATAACCTTAGGTGAAAGTTAACCATTTTGTTTCCTTTTTGCTGTTTTTGCAAAAGTATATCCAAACTACACAGTCCCTTTTATAACTACCATTGGCATGATATGGCCTGGCGGAAGCAGTCAGTTGTAGTTAATCTACATTTCGACAGCATTTTCAATGGCCTGATTATAGGATATGATGGGGACTATTACAACACTCACAGAAAAAAGAATATTCTCCAGTTTATGACCTTAGAGTGCAATCCTGTTCCTGCTGAAATCAATAGCAAACCCTACATTGATTTCAGTGGAGCAGGACTTCAGCCTTACAGCACCATTCTAAGTCCTCTCGAGTTCAATGGGGCTTACTCCAGGTAAATGGGTATAAGATAGTAGCAGCTATAGACTGCAATCCTATGCACACTTCCTTCCCTGGGAATAAACCCCATTAAGCACACTGACTTCCAAATCATGCCAAGATCACAAACCATGGAGCCAAATATCTAAACTCTGGTCAACCACCTGCTTATTCATGGGCAGTGCAATCCTATGGCTGTCTAGACAGAATCTAGAGGGCCATAGGATCTTGCAGAATCCCAGCTCCGACCTCGAAAACTTGCTCCAAGAGTGACCTCAGAGACAGGCTTGGAGGGGGGGAGGAGACAGGCTCCACCAGCATATGAAGTATCCAGGTGGCGCCTCGCACCCCTTCCCGCCTACTTCGAGGCCAAACACTTAGATGGCTGAAATCAAGAGGAGAAGGAGCATGGGAGGAGGAGCGCGGAGGCAATCTTTGCCTCTGCACTCCTCCTGGCATGCATAGGATATGCATAATCCTCCAAGTTCAGAGGGTTATGGGCAGCTTTATTGAACGGCACCCTTCATCTATCTTTTCTGAAGACTTTCAGCACAATCCTAAACATTCTTACTCAGAAGCAAGTCACACTGAGTTCAATGGTGGGTTTAAGATCAAAACATTCTAGCAGGTTGTTTCTTATTCATCACGGGAGAGATGCATGTTGTGTGTACCTCTTAAGGGTATTCCAAACTGTCAAGAAGCAATCTGTGTTCACTGAGTGATCCTGATCTTATTGGAAGATTGTAGGAGGATGTGAAGAAAACGTGAAAAAAGATGGTGGTAAAAGGAGATAAATTACCTTTATATATAGCACATATAAGCACACAGGGCATAGTGACACTTGAATCTGCTGGAAAGGTGAAGATTTTCCAAATCTGGGGAGGGAAGACAGTGTTGCACAAAGATGACTTTAGTATCTGGATAGCATATTCTCTTGAAGCTAAACACTGATCTGACATAGAACTTGGTTTGTAATTTGTAATTCAGCTACATGTGGAAAGGCAAAAATATGCGAATCAAATGTAAAATGAAATTGTTACAGTCTTTTGTGCTTAGCATCTGGTGAAAATATAGCATGTGATGAGAAAAGAGCAGAGGGCATTCAAATGATGTCTCTCTTTGAACTGAAATGATACCAGTGAATGCTGCTAATTAGGCAGGAGTCATCTGAATTCAAAGGAGAAAGTCACCTGAATTTAAGGCGGAGAAGAAGAAATGAAGTTTAGTTTAAATGTACTGGTACAGGTGAAAGAAACATTTCCTAAATCTGCTTTGTAGGTTTTTATGTCAGAGCTAATATTAAGGGAGGCTGATAAGGTTGGTAGTTATATGGGACAGCTGTGACCTGCCGTGTTGTATCCCCAGCCCCTAAAAGGAGGCAATTCTCAGCAGAAAAATGGCAAAGGCCACTGATTCAGAACAGGAGCATGTTCCAGATTGGGGCCCCATGGCTGCTTTTCCTCTAAAATAAAAGTGTTTGGATTAAGCACACTTAAAAAAAAAAAAAAGTGTGAATACCTTCACATGTAGTTTGGACCTCAGAGGGTCCATCCATTGGAAGGATGTGTTGTTTGTGCAAAGAGGGTGATCAGCTGTAGACAAGTAAGGGAGAATGGTGGAGAGCGGAGGTGTCACTGCTAGGATGGACTTAAGCCTGGGTGGCAGGTAAAGGATGCAGATAAGAGAAGTTCAGGGTGTTCTGCTGGCCAGGAGCAGTGGGGCAAGGATAGCTGATACCAAGCATGTGGGGCAAACACCCTGCACACCTCTCAGAGACACGGGGAGTTGCATTAAGAAGTTCAGATAAGCACAGTTGGCTTGAGAGGAGCTCCAAGGGAAATTAGAATAATGGGGGGGGGGATCAGAAATATCAGTTATAATTTTGGGGGAGAGGTATGAACAACTTCTATTCAAGGGGATGGTAACTCTGAGGTTCGAGGACAGAACATTCTTATTGTCATGATGAAAAAAACATTAAGCTATTTTACAATTCCAAGAGAGTGAACAGTAATTGCTCAAGATGCTGCATGTGCTCATATATTGGTTGAAATTTAGATTTGGTTTAAACATGAGTTTTGAATGTAGAACAGAGACATCTGGTTCAAATTCCTCCTCAGCCATTAAGCTCATTAAGGGCACGATCCTATGCATGTTTAGACAGGGAAAAGTCCTACAACTGCCAGCATGCCCCAGCCAGCCATGCATAGGATTGTGCCCTAAGAGCCACAAGGAAAGTAACGATTTCTCCACCTAGACTACTTCACAGAGTTGTTTTAGTAGATTTTATATCTTGCTTTTTTTATTGAAGGTCCTCAGAGTGGCTCACATTTATAAGCTCCAATGGATACATGGCAGACCATTCATTCCCAGCACAAGGCAACCAGCTGCAACAGGGGCAGGTGTCTGCTGGTGCCTACACCTGCCTTCTGCTGGAATCCTTCCCACAGGGCAATAGATGGCAGATGGCCCTGCGCTGTGCGGTAGGAGAAGACAGCCCAGCTGGAGCTAGAACAAGCATCTGTTGTTGCCTTTACCTGCCTCCCTCTGCAGTTGGTCTTAGGATCATTCATTCATTTATTACATTTTTTAATCGCCCATCTGGCCGGCCACCCGGCCAACCTACATTAAATATGTAGTGTGCAGCTCCCAATATATTTTTTTGTTTACTCAAAAGTAAGTCATCATCAGGCGATCACTCGTGACCGAGTAAGATTGTCTTCCGGGATAAAAGGAGGAGATTCTAAAGAAGATTGTGTAGACTCTAGCGATGGGTCCGTAAGTGACTGTGGAGGCCAATTCTAGATCCACACAGCTTCCCACAGTGAGGACACAGGTTACCAGATAGAAGATGGTCCTGTAAAGGATTCATTTGACGTGCTTTTCGCTTAGCACGTTTCTCCCTTTCACCTTGCACTCGGGCTTCTTCAAAGTCCATGGAACCTTTGTGAAAGGCCAACCTCCATTTAGATCGTTCATGGGCCAGAGCTTCCCAGTTTTCGATGTTTATATTGCATTTTTTTAGATTAGCCTTATGAACATCTTTAAACCTCTTATATTGACCACCGATATTCCGCTTTCCATCCTTGAGTTGGGAGTAAAGTAACTGCTTTGGGAGACGGCAGTCAGGCATTCGAACAACATGACCGGTCCACTGAAGTTGGCGTTGAAGGATCATTTTGTCAATGCTAGTAGTCTTTGCTTCTTCCAGTACACTGACATTTGTTCGCCTATCTTCCCAAGTAATTTGCAGGATTTTCCGGAGGCAACGTTGATGAAACCTTTCAAGGAGGTGGAAGTGACGTTTATAGATAGTCCATGTTTCGCAGGCATACAATAAAGTTGGTAATACAATGGCTTCATAAACCAGTGTTTTGGTCTTCTTACAAATATCCCGATCCTCGAACACTCTATGTTTCATTCGAGAAAATGCGGCACTTGCGGAGCTCAGACGATGCTGGATTTCACTGTCGATGTTAGCTGTAACAGAAAGATAGCTGCCAAGATAGAGAAAATGATCGACATTTTCCAGTATTGTCCCGCCAAGCTGGATAGATGGCATCACCAAAGGATTGGCTTGCACTTGCTGATGAAGCACTTTGGTTTTTTTGATGTTAAGTGAGAGACCAAGTTTTTCGTATGCTTCTGCAAAAGCATTTAGGATAGTTTGGAGATCATCCTCTGAATGTGCGGAGACCACATTATCATCAGCATACTGAAGTTCCACAACGGAGGTTGTAATTACCTTACTTTTTGCTTTCAGCCTGCTGAGATTAAAAAGCTTTCCATCTGTTCGATATATAATTCCCACACCGGTGGGAAGTTTCCCCTCGACAAGATGTAAAACCATGGCGATGAAAATGGCAAATAATGTTGGGGCGATAACACATCCCTGTTTAACACCTGATCCCACTTTAAATGGAGCACCATGAGAGCCGTTGTTGTCCAAAACCGTTGCCGTCATGTTGTCATGGAGAAGTCGCAAGATATTCACAAATTTATTGGGGCATCCAATTTTCATAAGGATAGTCCAGAGAGCTGTACGGTCTACAGTATCAAAGGCCTTAGCCAAATCGATAAATGCCATATAAAGGGGTTGATTTTGCTCCCGGCATTTTTCTTGGAGCTGACGTGCAGTAAAAAATCATGTCTACTGTCCCTCTAGAGGGGCGGAAACCATATTGAGTTTCAGGGAGGATCTCTTCTGAAATAGATAGAAGACGGTTTGCGAGAATCCTAGCAAATATTTTACCTGCGGTTGCTAAGAGAGAAATGCCCCGATAGTTTCCACAGTCTGTTCTATCACCCTTCTTAAAGAGGGTGATAATTATGGCATCCCTGTTTTTGTCTACTCAAAAGACAGTCAAAAGACTGTTTTGTCTGTTTTTTTGTTTACTCAAAAGTAAGTAACCCTAATACAGATTAGGGAAACAGTGTGCAAAAAGGGGGCGTTTAATCCTTTCCTCCCCAACCACAACCCCACCCTCAAAATCACCCCACCTCGTTATGCACAGCAGTTAGCAGGGCTCTCCAACCTTGGGTCCCCAGATGTTGCTGGACTACAGCTCCCAGAATCCCTTGCCATTAGCCATGTTGGCTGGGTATGCTGGGAGCTGTAGGCCAGCAACATCTGGGGACCCAAGGTTGGAGAGTCCTGAGTTAGAGATTGTAGAAAACCTCCTGTTGGCACCAGTGGGAGGTTTTTTCCTGCTATGCGGGGTGGGTGGGGAGGGATTCTGGAGGAGGTCACAGCTGGGGAGGGAAGGATTAAACATCACCTCCCCATGCACTCTGGATCTGATCCTGATTTGGGGGCCATGCTTACTTTTGTGTAAACAAAAACGCATACAGGGCAGTGCCAGCTCTGGGATTCTGAGGGCCTGTGCCGCACAAGACAGCCTCAATGGGCCCCCTCCATCAATAAGTCTACTTGCTCACTGCCATGGTCACCAGCGGCTATTGCTCCTCATCCTCTTTCTCACCGTTGCTGCCACTTGCTTGTTTGACGAGCAGTGAGTCAATGAACAAGTAGGCAGTGGCATCTACTGCTCCTCCTCCTCACCACCATCGTTGCCTGGGCCAGAGCAAGAGGCAGGTGAGCAAGGAGGCTGCAGTGGTGAAGAGGAGGAGCAACTCCAGGGGGCTCTTCAGTGCACCCCTGCTGGGATGTGGGCACCTTGGCAGGTGCCTGGCCATGCGTACCCTTGATGCCAGCCCTGACACAGCTACATAGTTTTGTGCATAGTTTGCACAAAAAGGGTTTTCCTTTTGGTAACCCTTTTGCATATAAATACAAAAGTTTTTTGGGTTTTTTTTTTACAACAACAGTTTTCAGAGAAACTTGAACCACCAATTTCTCCATCCACTCCCCCCAATATAGTACAGCATCCTAGGGATTAAAACGTCACCAAACCAAGGCATGCTTTTTAGGGCAAAAAGAAGGGAAAAAATGAAGCTCCCTGGGCCATGGTAAGATGAATTGGAAAAAATCCAGCTCACTAACAGATGACCAGACCAATTATGTTTAAGCACTTTATGGAAAATCCAGTTTATAGAAAGGTATTTATGGTATTGCAACTGCCTCTCTAGATTCTCTCCTACATATAATTCTTTTTTTCCAATCTTTCCATAAGAAAATCAATTATTTCATATTCTGTTTTCAGTTTTGCTTTTCCTTGCCTCAGTTCTTCCACCCTCACACCGCAAGCTCCCCCCGCCTTTTTATATCATCTCACAGCTTTCAAGGGGGAAAGCTGTCTTTCTGTATGCTATGTTCTTAGGCTTTAGCAATTTTCCATTTCACTTCTTTCTTGTTATACTTTTTCCCATTTAATATTTTGGGAGAAAAAAATCTTCTTTTGAAGGTGAACAGGATACTGTCAAAATGATTCAAGCCAAGAATGTTTAAGTAGAAAGTTTAGTTTATGCCCAGTTTCCTTTTAATTTCCTTCAATGCTTTCCCCCCCTCTTAAATAGAAAGCTCCCATAGAAGATATCCATACAATGTTTGGGCTTTTATATGCATGGTCTCTGTCACTGGCTTCTGAGAATGTCATCTGGAATCCATTGCCCACTACTTAGATAGCTGAGGAGCAGAACTGGGTAGGTTTCTTCCTGCCATCTGAATCGCCAATAGCTTAGCAGTGCATCTTCCTAACATCCCAGCTCTCTTAGCAGCCATTTGGTTCAAATGAAGCTCGTGGCTCAGACTTTCACAATCAGGATGAAAATCTTTAGTAAAAGGCGAAAGATTTATATGATCTGAAGAGAAACCAGGATGGGTCCATTTTCTAAGGACCATTTTTTTTTAGTTGGAAGCAAGAACCCATGGTAAGCTGTTCCATATCTCCACATTGGCTTTTCTGGATTCTTTATAGTATCTTTATAGTATCTGTGGATGATAGATACACTATCACAGTGATGGCGAACCTTTTTGAGCCCGAGTGCCCAAACCGCAACACAAAACCAACTTATTTATTTCAAAGTGCCTTAAATGTGGGCGGGAAGGAGGAAGGGGCACTAGCTAATCGCGCCCCGCTCGGTCTCAGGGCACGGCTCTTCACCGGGCGCGCAATGATTCGGGGGCGCGCGCGCTGTGCTGTGCTTCTGAGCTGTCTGTTCAGTTAGAAGGAGGGCTGGGCGCCTGTGCAGTCCGCTTCTGGGGAGGTGGAGATGTTGGAGTGTGCGCCTGCCTGTGGAGGCCAGCGAGGAAATGAGTGGAGGGGAGTTACGATGGAAACCCGACACTGAATGCAGAAGGAGACGGTCTTTTCGCGATCTGGCGACCAATGGCTCGAGTGCCCACAGAGAGGTCCCTGCGTGCCAGCTGTGGCACGTGTGCCATAGGTTCGCCATCACTGCACTATCATCTCAGGGGGGTGAAACAATTTTATTTGCTGTTAACATGTCTATCCATCACGGGCACTTTCTTGAGTAAATCAGTTAGCACTGGCTTGGATCACACATCCATTCACATCACTTGATTTCTCTATACTTGGCACTTCTATCAGTGCTGAGTGGCGGGGCAGGGGGAGAATCTTAACGGGGGCCCTCTTGGCCGCTCTAAGCTGAGTGACCCCCTTCAAGGATTTTTGGCCCTTGATGCTCAGCACTGAGACAAGCTCTGGGCAACTGTACTGAGTAGTCAAGCCATCCATTTAACATCTCCACAGTGCCTGAATGTAGGAGTGATGCTATATCAGGGATATTATGAAGGCATTAAACTGTTGGCTCCCTTGCTCACTGCAGCTGATTGAAACCCCTCTTGGGGCCAAAACAAACGTTAGTGTCAATGACCTGGTTCACATCATCAAAATAAGCCACAGTGGTTTACTTAAGCTACCATGGCTTATGCCAGGCGCATGCAGGGCACATTTTCCATAATTGCTGCCCAGTTCAACCCTGCAACAGGCCATGGGTTTTTGTAGGGTTGTTTTCCCCTCGAACAAGTCATGCTGCCTGAGTTCAGACACACAACAAGCTGTACCCGGGTGGTGATTATGGAAATCATGCCCAGCAAGCACCACGACTTAAATATGCTGACGTGGCTTAAATAAATAATGTTTTGATTGTGTGGATCAGCCCAGTGTGTATTTAGCAGCTATGTCATCTTTTCATTTTTACTATACAGTAGGCACAGGAGCCCAGTCTAGATCCTAAAATCTCCCCTGCCCCCCGCACTAGTGTCCTGATCCAGATAATCAGGATACCATTTTTTTTCCCAAAGAGGGAGAGTTCCCTGATTTGTCGTCTCCCCCCCGCCACCATAAACATACCAATTTTAACAAACCTATTAAGACCGTTTTCTTGTTGCCATTGCTGACTTGTAAAACCTGCATAGCAAAATATTCACAGCAGGTAGCCAAAATTATAAGTCCGTCAACCCTCCTGTGGTCCACAAGGAGGTCTTCACCTGCCATTTGGGAGTCATAATGATTTTTTTAAAATGGCAGGATTCACATCTGCTATGAAAGATTCATCTCTAGTTATATAAAACCCAATAAAAAAGGAAGAACATGGCAGAGATTAACAGAATTATGCATGGTGTAGAAGCAGATAGAGAAGTTTTTCTTCCACCTCTAATAGCACCTAGATCTTGGAGTCGCCCTGTGAAATTTATTGGCAATAGATTCGAAATAGACAAAAGGACTTCTTCACAGAGTGTTTAATTAAAATGTGATTATGGTCATTGGCTAAGATTCATTCATTCATGGCCAGCTCAAGGGTAGGCATGATTAGGCATCTGCCAACAGTGGCCCCCTGAAGTTGTTCCTCCTACCACCATTGCAACCTGCTTGTTCATCTGCCTCTTGCTCTGGCCCAGACAACAATGGTGGTGAGAAGGAGGAGCAGTAGATGACACTGCCTACTTGCTCAGTGACTCTCTGACTGTCAAGAAAGAAAGTGATGAGAAGGAGGATGATGAGCAATAGCAGCTGGGGACAATGGTGGTGAGAAGGTAGACTCACTGAGGGAGGGGGCCCATGGAGTGTCTCTTGCCCAAGGGCCCTCAAAAACTGGAGCTGGCATTTCACTGCATTCATTCATAACATTTCTATATCACCCAATAGCCAAAGTTCTGTGGGCAGCTCACAGCATGGTAAAACATAATATAAAACCTTTAACATTCACAAATTTAAAACAGTTTAAAAACAAGTTTAAAACAATTGACCATAAAACTACCAGGACCTGATAAAAAGGTAAAATGTCCCATCATATGCTGTCAAATGCTTGGGAGTAGAGGAAAGTCTTAACCTGATGTTTAAAAGGTGATAATGTTAGCACCAGACAGGGAGAGCATTCAACAGTTGGGGTGGGGCGGGGGTCATCCCTGAGAAGAATTTAAATGGAAGGTAGACAAATTCATGGATGGTAATTCTATCAATGGCCATTAGCCATTGGCTATATGAGAACCTCAGATTCAGAAGCAGTATGTCTCTCAATAACAATTGCTGGGAGCAACAGTGGAAAGGTTCTTGTCTTCTTGCCCTGATGGTGAGCTTCAGAGAAGTATTTGGCACATCAGTGTGGGAACTGGATGCTGGAATTTTTTGTCCATCCAGCCAGGTTTTCCTTATGTTCTTAAGACAAGAACTAGGGACAGTCCATATATTATCTTATCTACATGGGGGCGGGGGGATATTCTGCTGTAATATCTAGCATCGATGGTGATGGATCCTCTCATACAAGTGCTGAATATTCCTGAAGGTATTTATTTTGAAACTGTGCCATATTGGAAGTGAGGAAGACTGCATGTCTGAATGTTCCACAGAATACCCGGCACATGGAAAACTTGCATGTCAGGAATAAGATGATATGCCAGGGCTCTGTGGGCAGGGAGGGATGTTGTTGTTATTAATCTGAGAATCATTCAAAGATGTGATTCCACTGCCTAACTTTTGAAGTGGTTTCAGGAAGTCTGAATGTGTAGGTCAAACCTAGAGTCTCTTTACTTGCGGTTCTCTATTATTATTATTTTTTAAAAGTTGGGTATAATATAAAGCTTTAACATTTTTTCCAGTGGAACAGTAATGAGAAGATCATGCATCACTGACACATCACCTTGTATTGTAAGGATGAAGGCCTATATGTCTTTGCCTAATACTTCATACTGAAAATGTTCAACTACAGCTCAATTCTGTTAAAATTTATTTCCTTATTGCTGTCAAGGTTGTTGATGTACTCTGTAACTGCTGATTCAGGAAGTTACAATTTTCAAGGTCATCTTTTATACACTTTAAAAAAAATGTGGACAAATGTCTCAGTTAAATTGGGCAAGTTTAGAACACATACCCAAATATTCTAGATCATTATTGTGGTGGAACTTGCCACCCTCCATCATCAGGGAAAAATGCATCAAACAAGAGAGAAAGTTCCCCCCTCCCAAGAAATAAACCAAACCAAATTAGCTTTCTGTTTAGATCAGTCTGGGGAAGTCCTGAAAGACTCTCAGACAGAATTTATCTGGGACAACATCAAAAACATCAAAATATGTTGATGATTCACAATGCTGCTGTGAGTTCTGGCTGTTTATTCAGGGCACACAGTCCATGGGACCACATTTATTAGATGGTGGAGTGGAGAACATAGTAAAAGTCAACATTAATTTTACTGGGGTTTTGTATCCTCTTAAGATGGTGCTGGGACCAGAGTGCCCATGCAGGAGAGCTCAAAAGATTCATCGGGTTTGTTCCCACCTGACACTAAAGAGCACCTGCATCGACATCTTGCATCCCAGACTAGTGGAGGAGGGGAGAGTGGTAGAAGGATGCTGGTCATTGATTAGACCTTAATTTAAATGTTGTAGCTTTGTTCAGCAACTTGTGATCCAGCTGCTTCTGCCTGCCATTGCCTTTTCTCCCTTCATGATGATTCAGCCGCAGCTGGCCAGGACTGAATAACAATGAAGCTCAGCAACAGCAACACTGGTCAGCCCATGAAGTTTCCATTTTATGCCTCTCCAAGCCTACTAATCATTTTGTCCTCTACTTTCTCATTTGTCTCCCCTGGCATGACTTTCAATGGAGTAGCAGAATCAGCATCCTGCCTTGTCCAAGTCTCTTTTTTCCATGGGATTCCTTCAAGAACTTTTCAAGTTTGCTTGGAGCATGTGTGAGGCTGTGCATATGTGTACAAGAACATGGATCAGCTCTTTGGGGAAAGGAATCTTCCCCTTTACTCACAGCTCTGTTTCCCATGTTTGGTTAGTACCGGTAATTTTGTTGTTGTCTTGACAAGCATGTTGTGTGTGCACATACATTTGTATATGTAGGCTTTGTGCAGATGTATGATGCTCTCTTCCAGGCCCCCTTTTGTTTTGTAAAATTGCCTTTATCCCTTGAAGATAATGGGTTGATGTGTGCACCATCAACTCATTTTGCACATGTGTGTCTGGGGGAATAAGTCAGCTCTTTTAGGAAAGGGCTCATCCCTCTCCCACATGCTTGTTTTATTTGCATCTTTGGGGTGCTTTCTCTCTCTTTCATACATCTGAATAAGAAGAGCTGGGATTTTCTTTCTTTGGAAGGCCAGGGAAATTGGGAACAAATGTTTTTTGGGAAAACGGGGAAATCTGATGGAAAAGTAATTTTTGGAAGGGAAACTCCATATGTGGGATTAATGTTTGGAGCCGAGTCAGTCACCCGCCTCCACCTTGCATTGTTTGTGCTCTTGCACTTGTATCCAGCAGTTGGCATTCAGAGACATACTGCCTCAGCTATGAAGTTCCCATTTAGCTACGCTGGCCGGTAGGAGTAGCTTCTATTGGTGCAGCTGGGTTGGAGTAGGTAGAAGGAACTTTGAGTGAGTGGGGCTCAGGGAAGGTGAGAAGACAGAGTTAGTGGGACTTGTAGTATCCCCACTAGTTGAGACACTAGCTTCCCATATATATATATCCTGAATTGATGGAAACTGGGATTGCAAAGTGGAGAAAAAATGATTGCTTCAATCTACTGTTAGTCAATTTCTAGTTTGTGTCCTTCTTTTAAAGCCATGAGTTATGTGCTCTCTGTATAGTTCAGTTTTGTTAACTGTTTTACTGCTTATTGTTTTGCAGCTCTACAAACGTACCTGCTTAATTTCAAATTCTTTGCTTTTCTACGCTGCAGTTACTACTGACAGTCTTCATCTTAGTAGGTTGTCAGTAAGAAAATATGCTAAGTGCATTTAGGGTTTCCTGATTTCAGTTTCAGTTTAACTACTTCTATCTGTTCTTGACAACTTGACCTTGGACTTTCTGTTTTCGAGAGAGACAACATGAGCAAAGAGAACCGTATGGAGCCAGTCTTTATCTTGAAGGTGATACTAAATGGGTGGGTTGTTTGATTAGGAAGATATGGTATGTGCAAAACACCGTTTACCATTCTAAAATGCCACAGCTTCTGCTGTTTTAAAGAAAGCATTTGGAACAAAGCCAGTTTAGGCCTTAAGCCTAAGCACATTTACTTGAAAATAGTTTAATTTCCATTTAAATCAATGGAACTTACTTCCATGTAAACATGTTTGGAGTCAGGAAGCTACCTCAACTTATTTGTACACGTTACTAACAATTGAAACAAAATTTAGTTACCAAGAATCTTTTGATGGGTGGTGGGTGTTTATCCTCCCAAATCTGCAGTATAAAGGCACAATTCTATGGCCCTCCAACCGTTCATTTCTGCTAGCCTAGTCGTACGTGCCTAAATCTAGATTCCACCCGTTGTACTTACAGTATTAATGTTCTTATCTAGAGCACATTCACATTCAGTACAAAACTGCAACTATAGTCTTTGGGATGGAACCAGAGTTAGTCATGCTTAGGGTAGACTATTGACATCAATGAGACAAGCTTGTCATGACTAACCTTATTGATTTCCATGGGTCTAACACTAAGAATGGCTTTGTTTGGATCCAACCCTATAACAGCAGGAAAATAAGAAGTACTTGCACCATATGGGTACTACAAATAAATATTTGATGTAAATATATTTGATGCACATTTGGCTGTCGTTTGATTTTTAGTGAGTTGAACTTTTGAACTGATGCAACCCAACCCCGCAAATTTGCATGGTGCAAAATTTTCTTTAAATATGCAAACTATGTAGAATCTCTGTCACTTTTTAAATTTGTGAATTTGTAGTGTGTTCTTAGGTATTCATGAATTTCTCCTCCACAACTTGTGAATTTTCTAAAACCTGAGGCCTCATGCATGTTATCCAGATTTCACTTCAGTAACAGAACATGTTAATAGCGCAATAAAGCCCCTAAATGTTAGAAACACAAAGCATCTTGGGTGATTCTACAAGAACTCTATTTTAAGAAAAATAAAAAAAATGCCCTTTCTGAATGCCATGGTTAACGTTAATTGGTTTTGTCTGGCCTCTTTCATTCATTTTGTCATTATGTCATCCTTTCTGTACTTAATTATTTTGTTTCTGTGTTATTAGATTATACTCCCCTTGGGAAGAGACCGTGCCTAGTGTACATAAGTCAAGGCAGAGGGTTACCAGGATCACCTTTGATTGCAGTGTGTTTGGAGCACTAAAGCTCCAACACAGCCTCTTTGGCTTTTCATGGAGTCCTGCATAGAAGGAGTGTGTTTAATGGGGTTCAGTCCCATTCTATTTTATTATGAGCCCAATCAGTTCAGTTCACTTGTCAGCTCCTCTTTAAGGGCCAGAACAAACATTTCTTTAAGTCCCTATCTAGCAGCTATGTCTCTCCCCCCCTCCCATTTTTACTCTAGAGTAGATATAGGCCTCCCAATCCAAATCAGCCCCCCCGTGCCTACGCTAGAGTAAAAATGTAAATAAAAAAAAGACGTAGGTGCTAGATAGACTTAAAGTAATGTCTGTTTTGGTCCTAGGTTTTCCAAACTTCAATGAATCTTTCCATTTCACTGTCCATACTTTGTCCTACAGAATTCATGTAATATAGTTTCATCTCCTGTCTCATCTTTAAACTCCTAGATATCCAAAAGAAAGTCCGCTGGAGTTTACTCTTAGCCTTCCCTGAGCCGTATCCTCCGGGCTGACTAATTAGTATCTCCCTATGCCTGCCAGGTAGTGGAAGCTATTGCTCTTCAGTGTCCGCTGGTTAGGAGCCGCTGCTGGTGGGCCTTCCTGAAGCACAGGAGCCTTCGGTGTCAGCTCCAGGTTTCTGAGGGCCTTTGGGCATGACACCCTCAATGGGCCCCCTCCCTCACTGAGTCGGGCTTGTCACTGGCATTGACAAGAGCTGCTATTGCTCCTCCTCCTCTTTGTCTTTACTGCTACCACTTGCTCGACAGTCAGATTCAGTGAGCAAGTAGGCAGTGTCATCTACTATTCCTCCTTCTCACCACCACTGTTGCCTCAGTCAGAGCAAGAGGCAGCTGAGCAAGCAGGCTGCAACCGTGAAGAGGAGGAGCAACTCCAGGGGGCTCTTGTCAGTGCACCCCTACTGCCGAGGGTGTGGGCCCTCGGCAGTGCCTGGCCCTTGGCTCTGGCCTGGGTGCCTCAACAGCTGTACGACAGTTCTGATCCATGACTCTGGCCCTGATGAGACAAGACCCCTGTGTTACATTTTATGACATTTTATGAAATACATACAGAAATTTTGAATTCTTAGAGCTGCTCCAGCATGAGAGAGACAACTTCTGTAACATGTGAGCTGCTGTGTTCTGAATGTGCTATCATCAAAGCTTTCTCTTTCAGTGAATCAGGCTGTAATCCTGCTCATCCTTCCCGTGTCTTCTTTCCCATCTGTTTTGTTCTTCACTCACTCCTCTATGCCCCCTCTGCAACACTCACTACTTCTTAAAGCTTTACTTATGTCACCTTTCATTTTACTGTGCTTAAAATGTATAACACAAAGGCTTTGCCTTCAAGTTACACATGCCATCTATTGTACATCAGTGAAATACTTCCATCACAGTAGCGCAATTCCCATTTTACATGCTGGGAAATTGAGGCCCAGGAGAGACAGAGAGGTTTTAAAATGAAGCAATGGCTGAAGGAGGGTGCCAACCATGTTCTCCAGGAGTTCCTAAGTGATTGGGGAAATTCTCTGTATGATGTTACTGTGCAGCACACTTTTAAAAACTGTTTGCGGTGTGTAGCAGGCTGTGCTGACAAAGCCTAGAGTTGCTTCTCTTACCCTCCATTGTGGCTGTTGCTTAATGTCAAAATGAGATCTCTTGGGAGTTTTGTTTGGTCTCTCATTGGAGACATAGGTGGCTGCCTTATGCTGATATGTGGTATGCTGATGATAATGTGGTCTCCGCACATTCAGAGGATGATCTCCAAACTACAGAAATACCTTGGATTGCAAGTAACTTGGTCTGAGAGCGTTTTGCAAGACAAGCAATTTTTTAAAATAAATTTTGACTTGATAAACAAGCGACATCTTGCAAGACAAGTCGTAGGGATGTAAACGCTCGCCTTGAGCGGGCGTAGCGGGCCGAAATCGGCCTCACTCACGCCCGCCAGAGACTCGCTTTGATATAAGAGTGTTTTGGATTACAAGCACGGTTCCGGAACAAATTATGCTCTCAATCCAAGGTATTACTGTATCCTAAATGCTTTTGCAGAAGCATACGAAAAACTTGGTCTCTCACTTAACATAAAAACCCCCAAAGTGCTTTATCAGCAAGTGCTTCATCAGCAAGTGCAAGTTAACCCTTTGGTGATGCCATCTATCCAGCTTGGTGGGGCAATACTGGAAAATGTTGATCATTTTCTCTGTCTTGGTAGCTATCTTTCTGTTACAGCTAACATTGACAGTGAAATCCAGCATCGTTTGAGCTCCGCAAATGAAACATAGAGTGTTCGAGGATCAGGATATCTGTAAGAAGACCAAAATGCTGGTTCATGAAGCCATTGTATTACCAACTTTATTGTATGCCTGCGAAACATGGACTATCTATAAACGTCATTTCCACCTCCTTGAAAGATTTCATCAACATTGCCTCCGGAAAATCTTGCGAATTACTTGGGAAGATAGGAGAACAAATGTCAGTGTACTGGAATAAGCAAAGACTACTAGCGTTGAAACAATGATCCTTCAACGCCAACTTCAATGGACCGGTCATGTTGTTCGAATGTCTGACTGCCATCTCCCAAAGCAGTTACTTTATTCCCAACTCAAGGATGGAAAGCGGAATATCGGTGGTCAGTATAAAAGGTGTAAAGATGTTCTTAAGACTAATCTAAAAAAATGTAATATAAACATCGAAAACTGGGAAGCTCTGGCCCATGAACGATCTAACTGGAGGTTGGCCTTTCACAAAGATTCCATGGACTTTGAAGAAGCCTGAGTGCAAGGTGAAAGAGAGAAACGTGCTAAGCGAAAAGCACGTCAAACGAATCCTTTACAGGACCATCTTCCATCTGGTAACCTGTGTCCTCACTGTGGGAAGCTGTGTGGATCTAGAATTGGCCTCCACAGTAACTTACGGACCCATCGCTAGAGTCTACACAATTTTTTTTAGAATTTCCTCCTTTTATAATTTTCTTTTTGTAATTTTATCCTGGAAGACAATCTTATTCGGTCACGAGTGATCGCCTACTACTATGGCTGCCTTATACCAGGTCAGACCATTGGTCCATCTAGCCCAATATGGTCTAATCTGACTGGCAGGAGGCAAAGAGAGGTCTTTCCCAGGACTGTGTAAAAGCTGGAACGGAACCGACTGGAATAGCCTGTGTGTGTGTATATATATATTCATATATATATATATATATATATATATTCTAGCCTTACAATATATTGTCAATTCCTCCCATCCAGTCATACATATCTGGTGAATTTGTCGGACGTAATAATAATAATAATAATAATAATAATAATAATATATTGCAAGGGTTTCAGTCCTAAAATATAGTTCTCAAGTGTTTCTAACACATGCCACTGTTTTTGGCATGTTTTTGTTTTTTAAAAAATAAAGGGCCGGTTCCATTCTGGCTTTTACTTCTCTCCGCCCTTCCCATCACCTGCTGCTACTTTTAACTGGAGATGCCAGGGATTGAGTTGCAGGCAATCTACCCCTGTGCTACATATTGGAGCTGCCTTGCTTTTGAACACTTTGCACATGTTCAGAAGGCCCTCCCCTCTTTAACCTTTCCTGAAAATGGTCCAGCCAAGAAGTTGAGGGCAAGTCACGGGGTCTCAGCCTAGCTCAATCTATCCTGACAGCATTTGCCTTCATCTGCCTCCCTCTCCCGTTTTTTACCCCATTCCTCCTTTCCCAACATTCCCTTCCTTATTACAGAAGCGCTGTGCAGAGATGGTACCATAGTAACTAGCAGGGGGTAAGGCTGGTGGAGGAGGCGGAGAAGAGTGGATGGAGAGGGAGGCCCGGCTGGCGGATGCGACAGCGCCCCCTGTCTGCGCTTCCCCCGCGCGCTCCGCGGCAAGCAGCAAATGGCTCTGGAATCGCGAGCTCCTTTGTGTGAAGCACACTCGGAGCAAAGCGGCAGCGGCGCACGCCGAGTCCCTCTTCTCCTCCCTGTCCCTGCAGCCGGCGACGCGGGGCAGCCGTTCCGGAGCCGGATCCCTGCCTCACTTCTCCCCCCAACGTCTCGACGGTAGCTCCCCCTCTCTCCCCTCCACCCCCTTTCTTTACTCCTCAAGGTGGGGAAATAAAGACATCAGAAATAAAGCCATTGAAAAGAAAGGGGGAGAGAGAGAGAGAGAGAGAGAAAACAGGCTGGGAGGGAGGGAGGAAAGAGCCGAACTCTCCAAAGGCAGACCGAGATCCTTGCCCTGTGCTTTGCCAAGTAGCGTGTGTGTGGGGAAACAGAACTCCTTTAAGTTACCTGCCCTGCCGTAAGAGGAAGGAGGCGGCTTTGGCTGCGTCTCGTGCAGCCATCTGCAGAAAAAGACCCGGCGCTCTTTTGGAAGAGTTTTCGCCTCCTCTTTCTTCTCTTTTGCAAACCACAAACGGATGTGAGGCAGGGAAGGTGTTTCTTTTTCTTGTTTTTTTGGCTGCTGCTGCTGCTTCTCCACCTCCTCAACTCAGGTACCTCAGTCTTCTGGGGCTTTTTCGGGTTTTGTTTTGTTTTTTGCTTGAACGTAAGCACAAAGCGGGAAGAACGAGGAGTTTGCTTGATGCTTTAGTGCAATGGACGTAAGATTTTATTCACCACCACCGCCACCACCTCCTCCTCCTCCTCCTCCGCCGCCGCCGCCGCCACCACCACCACCCCAGTCTGCAGCCGGTCCTGAGACTCCCTGCCTGGGACCTTCTCCTTGCTTGGACCCCTACTACTGCAACAAGGTGATTTTTCGTTTTGCTGCTTTTCCCTCCGAGGGGGCTGGATTGATCAACGTTGATTATAGATGGCTGTAGCTTGTAGAAGAGACTTGAAGATTGGCAGGTTGCAGACTAGAGCTAAACACTCGAGGAAAGGCACCGGCGCTGGTGTGTGTGTGTGCTTTCAAGGGAGGTGGGCAAGCGAGGTTGTTTTCCTTGTTCAGTGTTTATATTGTAGGCGACAGATTTATGTGTGTGTGTTGGGTTGCAACGGGGAGGCAAGTAAGCGCTTTTGTAAAGTCAAGTCTGTTGTATCTGAAAGTCTTAAGTGGCTGTAAAATAAAATCCTGGAATGCTCATGGGAGGGAGGCGATCCACTTCGCCTCAATCCTTACTCATGAGCAAGTCCAGTGGCGATCGATGGAGGCATCTGTCCAAGGAAATGCATTTAGGATCACAAGAGCTCCTAAGCTGAAAGTCTCTACTAAATAGTCTCTCTCTGCACGCTTTGGATGCTTAATGCGGGAGATTTAAATCCACCGTCGTCGTCCGCACCCCCCCCCCCCCGTAAGCTCTTTTTAGAGTTGTTTTCGGCGAGTGATATGAGAATGACAAAGCACTGCCTCTACACGCCGGTTCGTATGTCAGATCTTGGCCAAAGTTGTGTGGGAGTTTCAATCAGAAGAGTGACAAGTTTATATTGAAGAGCAGGAGGACCTAGTCCGGAATCAAACGTGAATTCCCGTATAACTTGATTCAGTCGCGTGTAAACGCAGTTATGGGTAATTTAAAAAAAAAGGTTTTCCCCATGATTACGGGCGGGGGGGGTTGATTTGCAAAGCAGGCATTGCCCAGGCAGAAAGAGAGGGAGAGTAATTCTCTAACGCAATCTTATCCATGTTTGCTCAGAAGGACGTCCTACTGAGTCTATTGGGACTTGTTCCCAAATAAGTGTGTATAGGATTGCACCATAAGGGTTCTTCTGATCGGTTTTGCGCTGTGGTCCTTTGCATTTAATACTTCTGTCTAAAAAATAAAAGCCATGGTCATGGATTATTTATTTTCCACACATATTCTTTCTCTCTCTGGTTTGAGCCAGCTGCTATGCTATGCATGATGTTCACTTTCTCCCCTCCCCTGCTGTTGCGGAATGGGCAGCGCTGGCCATAGGAAATAATCAGGAAGTGCAAACGCTTTCCAAAACACTACTTGGAACACACCCCCATGAGGGGGGAGAGAGAGAACAAGAGCTGTGAGTAAGCGCTGGCAGTAAGATTTGTTTAAACCTGGATGCCTGTTAGGCTTTTGTTTCAGAGCCCGCTCTGGAAGGTTGGAGCTTTTGCAGGCAGCACCAGATGTTTTTTGTGCCCTATAAACTCCTCATCTGTGCTATACACACTTCTTGCTTTTAGATGATTCTGTGCTTGGTTCTTGCTTTGCAACAGACAAAGAGCTATAGATGGCCACAGTTGTTCTACAGAAGGGCAGTGTGTTCACTTCACATTTGAAAAGATGAACACTTTTGTGTTTTGTCTCTTGTCATGAGTGTGTATGTGTTATGGGCTGTTTCAAGCGCTTTGGGCAAAATGCACCCAAGATGTTGTGGTGGAAATACAGAGTTCTGCTTTGCCGCTTGTTTCAAGAGTGTAAACTGCCACACTGTTGTAAAACAAAACAGAAATCCTCGTTCATTTTTCAGGAAATTTCCAGCATGATCTCATTTGCCATTCATGATGTGTGGAACCCATTTCTATCTGTGATTAGGACAAGTGTGACAAGAGACTTACGATATCCTCCTAACTTCTTAAATGTTGAATCTGACAGTAGGGTTACAAAAAAATCACACAGACAGATTTGTGTACAGTGAACATCTGAACTGTAGTACTTGGCTCTTTGGTTTAGAGCAAGTAAAACCTTTCCAGTAAAAGTTTTCTTTAGCTATGCTAGTATGGAAAAAGAAAGAAAAGCTTAAAGTTTAGATGTCCCTCTTCCCACCCATGCCAGGCAGTTTGTGTGCTAAGGCTCTTTAAGTACTCAGCAATGATTATTATAGAACTACTTTCACTGTATGACTTGCCACTATAAAATACAATCTCTATTATTTTTTATTGTGAATTGTAAGCCTGCCATGCTGAAAAGTAAAGAAGCATTGGGTAGAATTAATGACATAAGCGCCAAAGTGCCTGAAGAGCCATTTGGCAATGAAAACTGGACGAACGGTTATTAAATCTATCAGTGATTTAAAGCTTCAAAAAGAAGGTAATGACTTGAATACACATTTCGCTCATCATACTCAAGATGGTGGGCCAGATTTAATTTAAAAGTTAAATGCTTTGGAAAATCAGAAATTACGCTAATATATTAAATCATTTTCCAATTAAGTGCTTTAAATCATTTTGGGTGGGTATGACTCTGATTGAATAAATTAATTTAGAAAGTCTTCCCCCCCCCCCCTCTCCTCACCCTATGTCCCCAGTCAATTTTTTTTTTACTAGCTGGTTAAGTACAACCATAAAGAAGAAGGAAACTTTTCTTTAAGTATGGAAATGAGGCACTCTATTTAACTTAGCCATGACTGATAATGGATTTCAGAAATGCACAGTTGTAAGACTTTCTTTCTTTAAGCTCAGGAGTGACATACCAGGAATGTTTCTCACAAGACAACATTCTTCAAGCAATGCATATCTCTGTCAAGCAGCTCTGCCAATAGCCATTGATTATAGTAAATGGAGTTAGAGTAGCTTTGCTGGCTGGGCCTCTCTGAGGCATGTGTTGACTGAACATCTCATTTTCCTCCATTTGCTCATCCCCATCTATCCAGGCTGATTAACACTGTTATGAAGCCTTAACTTTATGTATCCTGTTGTTCCTGGCTGTGAAAATAAACCGTGCTCAGTTGTTTTCATGGAATTGCTCTTGGAGAACTTTTTCTAAATGTTGCTTTCGCTTCAGCAAATTTGATGAGTACAAATTCAGGCTGCCCTATATCACAGAGTGCTAATGACCTTATGCCAGTCAAAAATTCTTTGAAACTAATGGGACTTTTGCCAGAATAATAGCCTCCGTATTCACAGTTTTCTCTGTACTTTCAAGACAAACTTTAGTCTGGCTTGTTTACTTTGCATGGAAACAACTGCTAATATAGGTTGCATTTACTTTACAGTAATCCCATTTAAGCTAGTGGTGTTACTCTACAGTAAGTGGATTGTAGCCTTAAAATATGGCTCAAGAACAAGCATTTATAAACTTGTTAGGAAGATGACTAGCAATCAATCAACATAAGTTTTATTAATGATCCCAGGGTCCATGTCTTCTGACATAGAATGTCATAGTTCACATGCAGTGTATAAGTTGACAGTATCTAGACTTATGTCTCTACCACAAGTTTTAATGAATCAGCCTTGATAATGTTTTAAATAACATGCAGTTGTGTAGATCTTTTTGCTCTGCTGCTTTTCTGCTGGCTGTCTTTGTTTCAAATGTTGACTGAGATCTTTTCTTTATAAACTTAAAATTATGTCCCTAAACGTTTTAGTTGGCCATTACTGTGTTTTCCCTTGCAGTGTAGTGTGCTTTGTACGTATTGTGTTGGATCATGTTTCTTTCCCATCTAAACCTCAGAGGGAGAAAAGTGAAAGAACAATGCAAACAATGTTGGTTATGGCAACTGTGTGAGGTATCTCTTATACAAACAGAGAGAATGGATGGTATGCTGCTGTATATAGGTCAGCCTTTGAAATAATATAGTGAAGCTCATAGGCTGGACAGACAGATTTAGACTTGAGGTAATATGGCACATCTCTGAAACTTATAGGATAATGCATTTCAAGCAGTTTTCTTGATGGTAATTTAGAAGATATGTATATTTTATTTTTCCTGGAAACAGCTATGTTGGATATGGACATTGTTTGATCACAATAGTAAAATAATTTCCTAATCTTTTGCTGTTTGGGGATGTCATGCCTTCAGTTTAAACATGCATCCATAAAGAGGAGTACTTACCCTTTCTTATCAATACTTGATAAGTATTGTGAGCAAAAATGATTACTTACATTTTTTGCCAGTCACCATTCTTTTCAACACTGCTGAACTATTAAGTATTTGCTTAATTTTGTTTTGACACTGGTAATAACAGGGATGCTGACTTATGCCAAGAACAGGAGGGACATAAAGGCTTTTATTGCTCCCAGTAGCTAGCCTTGCAAAATTATGTACAGATTTTTTTCCCTGAGATTTGCTGGTTCAAAGATATAGAGGCCCACAGCTCATTTGCAATTTACTTCCTTATAGTTATCAATGCAGTGGAAAAATACAAGCTGGGGGGGGGGGGAGAGGACTAGACTAAACAAAATGGGGGCAGGGAACAAGGCAACATTAAGAAAGAGTACATAGAGCAAAACATATTTTAAAACTTCCTAGTGACTTCTCTCAGAGAACCAAAGTATTTACAGACTCTTGTTAGATTATAAGGTGCTACAAGACTCTATTTTTTTTTTCCTCCTGCAGTGGGATAACATGACTACCCCTTGGAAAGTATTTACAGTATTTTAATATTGTATCTTTATCATACCAGACCAAAACTTAGATAATTGCTTTTTACAAAATGTCCCAGAAGTATATTTCTACTGGAAGCCTGAATGCCCAATATTATTTTTTCTGAAATAGCTACATTCTAGGATTCCTTAAGGAAGACTCCAAAGTGCTTATGTAGCAATATTTTAAAAGAGATTTCAACATCTGTGCAAGAGTGGGTTCAAATCAGTGTAGAATTTGTTTTGTTTTTATTCTCCTGGAAAGGTGGTTTTGGGTGCCAGTTACATATTTTTCCTCCATATTTGTTAGTTCCGCTTAAAGATAAAGGATTTTTTGTACTTGTATTATTGATTTGTTGTGTTGGTGTTTTTAATTAGCTTTGTTGCCCATTAAGTTACTTTGTGTGTCTTCTGAGCACAATCTCCATAATACCATTGGATTTCAGTTCTTGCAGAAAAAAGAACTTACATTTTATACCGCAGTAAGAGACTTACGATAAAGTTCATCAACTCAAAGCCATTTTGATGATAGAGGTGCGCTCCATTCATGAGCAACACATTTTAAAAAAACATTTGTTCTTTTATATAATGTAAAAACTCAAGATGGCAGGCACCATCTTAGAAAAAACATACCGTACTCCCTTCTTTCTTACACAGGAGAGAATGAGTCTACTAAGATAGTGTTTGCTCTGACACATACATGAATTATCTAAAAAAAATGAAACTTTTTTTTCCTTTCAGAGCCATTGCTTCGTTAATATAATGTAAATATATGCAGATTTAATTGATTAATTAGTTAAAAACATAAATTAGGATGCAATCCTATACACACATAATAGGACTTACTTCTGAGTAGACATGTATAGATTGTGCTGTTATTTGACTAAGGTTTCCTTAACTGCATGACAACTCTAAGATAATGGGGCTGTTCACACAACACAGCAGCCCACTGTGGGTTATTTAATGCACGGTGAGGCTGTGGGGCATGTGTGGCCACCCTTTTGAATATGCAACCCCTGCTCAGGGATTCTTATCTCATGCGAGCCCAGCGAGTGTGGGTTATGCCAGGGTTAAACAACATTCACATAATCCATGGTCTGTTTTAGGGTTAACTCTTGCATAGCTCACGCTCGCCAGGTTCGCATGACGCAACTACCTCCAGGTGGGGGTTGCCTATGCAACTTGGTGCCCATGGCTCGTCATGGGTTAAATAATCCATGATAAGTTGTGGCATGTCATCTGAACCCTGTCAATATAGCTGTCTCGAGTAATGTCAACATTTCTAATTTTAAATCCAAATACATAGTTCATTTGGTGAGCCATCTTATTTCAACTTAACAGACAAACAATATTCCTATGTTCCTGATGGTTAAAAGTAGCTAAAAAACAACAACATTTGTAGCCTATGGACACACATGCATAATCTTTTCAGTGTATGTAAATAGTATTGAAGAGTGTGAGGATACGGAGCAAATGCTCTGAGAAAATGCATCTGGGTATACTCAATTAGGAAAAAGCTAAGCTTTGAATATCTTCCCAAATACAACAAACTGCATGAGCAATCCATTGAGGTCTAGTTTGTGTTCTTATGGACAAGTTAGATCCACTTATTTGAGTGGCAGTCCTGTGAGAAATGGGTGATCCAGACCCTCTCTTCATTTGCAAGCAGGAATCTTTGGTACAGTAGTTAGTTCATGGTAGAGACTTGCATTGAACCTGTTCTTGTGAATGGATTACTCATGTCCCTGGATTTCCTTTCCTCACAAGTTTTGCAAGGGTTGATGACTGTGTTGATGTAGGGAAACCAAGTATGTGGTGAATCCACTCACAAAGAATAGACAATATGTGGATCTGTACCACAACATGACTGTCAGAGCCTAAGTATGGTGAGAAAGTGGTTGTGCAGGTTGACCTGAGATAGTTTGAAGTTTCAGCCCACAGGAGCCTGGTCTTGAAAATTTTGTATCCTTAGATACCAAACAGTATTTTGCTGTGAGTACTGTGCTATCTTTACAGTGTTGTAATCTTTATTTCTGAGAGAGAGAGAGAGAGAGAGAGAGAGATCATGAATGTTTTAATAATATCCAGCACTTAATGTGATAAAATATACTTAGGCTTCTGACTGGAGATACAGACCTAGTAAATGAAATGCCATTGATTCCAATAGACTTTGCTCAGAGGCACGTCTGTTTAGGATTAGGGTCTGAATACTTACATTAGGTGAGAGACCAGAATTCCTGAAACTCTATATCCACAGCCAACACAATAGCGCATACTGAATAGTCCTGCTAAAAGCTTCCCCATTATGACCAGGGTTGAACCACTTTTATTAGAAGGTGGTATAGCGTTCTGTTCCATCTTTGCTCTCTTTGTTCAGACAGATAACAGTGGCAGTTGCTGACACTTTTCTTTTTTAATTTTATGAAGATGGTTCTTGCCTTGTGTGGCTGTTTTGCCCAAGGAATCGTTTTTCATTAAAAAAAAATTTAAAACCCTGTTATAAATTGATCAGAAAATGTGATTCTTAGTGCAAGTGCCAACAGACAGTCAATTATAGGCAGCAAGACATGGAATTTTCTTTAACTTGAATTAGATTTTTCTGGTCATAACATTTTCCCCCTACAGTGTTGGACTTGAAAATGGCAACCTTGTAATGTGAAGGCTGCATTCCAGTTTGGCAGTAGATTAGACAAAAAAATAAATAAATCTATTCAAGTCTGTTTTGTTGTACATACTACAGTGTTCATTTATATAAAGTATATATGTCTGTGCGTGCAGGTATATGTGTGCATATGTGTAGTAAAGATATGGGCTGGAAGTGAATTTTTTCCACTTGCAGTTTAAATACCTGCTAGTATATCGTCCTTGTACCTGCTTGAGTGTTGCAATCTTCCCCAGACATTCTTCTTCGAGTCTCCCTGCCTTTGGAGGTGACCGGAATAAGGCCTTTTCAGTGGTGGTGCATCAATTGTGCAATACTGTCCCTGGGACAACTTGCTTGGTGTGTATTGATTCTGTTTTTCAGAATTGAGTACAGATGTTTTTATTTGCTCAGACCTTTTAGATCTGGTGGTTTTGTTTTTAAAAACAATTTATTTATTTTTATTTATTTATTACATTTATGCCCCGCCTTTTTTCCTGCAAGGAACCTGAGGCAGCTTACATAATCCTCCTCCTCCTCTCCATTTTATCCTCACAACAATCCTGTGAGGTAGGTTAGGCTGAGAGTCAGTGACTGGCCCAAAGTCACCCAGTGAGTTTCATGGCCGAGTGGGGACTAGAACCTGGATCTCCTGAGTCCCAGTCCAACACTCTCACCACTACGCCACACTGGCTCTGCTTTTTTTCCCCTTCTTCACTGATGCTGCTGTGGTGTTGCTGGTTGTTACTTATTTTGTATTAATTTTATTGTTGGATTTTTAACTAGTGTAAGCTACTCTGAAAGTCTTTTGGCTAATGGATGGGGTGGGCAGTCTTTGAAATAAATAGATAAATAAATCAGTTGTACCTCCTGTCCTATCACTTGTTTGGTTGGCTTGTCCAATCTTAAAAGTTCTCTTGCCTGCCCATTCCATTAATGTCAACTGTCAATGTTAATGCCAACATTAACGCAAAGCATACTTTTTAACATCTACATGAAACTGCTGGGACAGGTTATCCAGGGATGTAGGCTGAGGTCTTGCCAAACTGCTAATGACATCCCGCTCTACCTCTCCTTTTCACCCAATACAGATGATTTACTAGTTGATCTGAAACAATGCATGGGCAGGGTAATGAACTGGATGAGGGCAAATAAACTGAGACTCAATCCATATAAGATGGAGATACTGTTTGTGAGTGATTCATCTGTCTGATTAAGTGGTGGTGCAGTTTGTGGGGTCACATCATTGTCACTAGAGGCACAGGTGGCCTCAATGGCTTGGAACTCGTATTATCAACTTGGGCTGATATGCCGACTATGACCCTACCTGGACAGAGATAGTCTTGTGACAGTTATTCACTCACTAGTAACTTTCTGTTGGATTATTATAATGCATTATACATGGGACAACCTTTGAAAACAGTCCAGAAACTTTAGCTAGTCCAAAATAGGGTAGCTAGACTGTTAACTGGGACTGACCGATATGATCATATTATGCCAGTATTTTGTCATCTGCACTGGCTGCCACTCCATTTCAGGACCCAATTCAAAATGCTGGTTTCAATCTTCAAAGCCCTAAATGCCTTGTGGCCAGGTTACCTAAAGGAGAAGCTCTTCCCATATCTACCTACGTGGACCCTAAGGTCATCATCCAAGGTCCTCTTCCAGGTATCCTCGCCAAATGAGGTGCCCCGGCCAAAAGAGGGTCACAGTCATTTTGTGCTGTTTTATTATTGTTTCATTGTGAGCTTGTATTTTAAGTTCTTAATTTACCTGTACACTGCACAGAGAACTTTGGTTACTGGGTGGTCTAAAAGTGTCATGTAGCCTTGTCTTGAGAGGCCCCCATGTAAAAGCTTTCCCCAACCATCTTGTTGCCATCTTGTTCTTCCTCAGGTCTTTGTCTCTTTCAGCCATCATTCTCTGCTTTTCAGGCCATTGCTTTTCCCCCATATGTTTTTTTCAGCTTGATTCTAAGCCCACTTCCCAGCCTTCTTCCTTTCAGTTGCACAGCACATCTATCTTTTCTCTTTACCTTTTCCTGGAAAACAGCACAAGCCAGCCTCCCCCCAACCTGGTGTCCTCCAGATATATTGCACTACAACTCCCATCATCCTCATCCAGCGCATGCCATGCTGGCTGAGTATGATGGAAGTTGTAGTCAATACATCTGGAGGGCACCATGTTGGGGAAGGCTGGATAAGCCTTTTCGGTGTTTGTGGTTGTTGTTGTTATATCCCACCTTTACACTAAAAATGGTGATGAATTACAAATAAAATACAAAGTTATAATAAAAACTTTAAAACATCAATTTGCCTTGTGTGGAGGTTTCCCCAGTTCCCCTCTCTTGTCCGTTCTTCCTATATCCTCTGCCCTTTTTCATTGGGTAGAAGCTACTTCCACATATCTGTCACTGAGATTCCTAGATATTGGCCTGGTTCGCATGTGATGAGAAGCCACCTTTAGTGAATTTTCCCACAGGGTTTTTTGTTGTGGTGGCGGCGGCCACCATTTTGAATATTCAGGGTGCAGCAGGGACAAAGGTGGGTTGTTGGCATGGTTGACCAGCTACTCCCAAGCCTAAAACAACCCACTGGTTCTGGGTGGCTTGTCAACCACCCCAATGACCCACCCTTGCCAGGTTTGCACATACTGAGAAGCATGGCAGGGGCTTGGATTGCCAACTTGGTGCCCTTGGGTGCCACAACCCACCATGGCTAATATGCCACAGTGGGCTGTGGTGATCATGCGAACCAGATCAGTAAGTACTACTTCCCTTCTGCCATGTTCCTTATTTGCTGGGCCTAGCCCTAAGCTCATTGTGCAATTTCCTCAGCCAAACTGTCCTTCAATTTTCCCATCTAGAAATTGTATCCATCCAGACACCCCTGAACCTCCCTCCCTCTGATGTTGATGTGATATAGCTAGGATATAGTTTGTAGGAAGGTGGGGTGAAGGACAAAACACTGGCTGCTATGTGTATTTTTAATTTGCAGAAGCAAATCCTATAAAAGGAGTAAACAAAATACATGTGTCCAAGATGGGCCAGAGTTTATTATGGTTCATTTGATGGACTTTCCAACATTTGAAGGAAATGCCTCCATTGTGCATGTGGTAGGCAAGTGGTGAGAACTCCTTCATCTTTCCAGTAATGAAACTGAAACTGTCAGAAGAGGGTGAAGGAATTCAAAGTTTGTGTCCAAATAGCCGCTCTAGGGAGTGGGTTTCCTGCATATGGTGGCTTTGTCTGTGCTAAGGATAGACAGCTTTTCCTCTCTACAGGCACAGTGACCTGGTTCACATGTAATGAGAAGCCACTGTGGGGGAATATTCCCACAGGGCTTCTTATCATGGTGGTGGTCACCATTTTGAATATTCAAGCTGTGGCAGCGGGGAGTACCGTAGCTTGTTGTTATGTGTGAACATGGTGAGAGTGGGTTGTTGGGGTGCTTGACAACCCACAACCCTAAAACAGCCCATGGATTCTGGATGGCTTGTCAAGCACCCCAACAACCCACCCTCTCTGGGTTCGCACGTAGTGACAAGCTACGGCGTGCCTCCGTCATGGCTTGAATATTAGCAATGGTGGCTGCCACTGCAGCGAAAATCCCCGTGGGGAAATTCCCCCATGGTGGCTTCTAGTTACATGCAGATCGGGCCATTCTCCATCTACCTGCCTCCTTACAATTGTGAAAATGTCTGTAGTTCCTTGGAATTCTGCGAGTACCTTTCTGTGTTGCAGTAATCTGGTCCTGTGCTCACCTTCTCACCACTTTTCTCAACGGGATAGGGCACTATCCATATCTAGCATATCTTTGCTCAGTTCCTCAGGTTGGTAGGTTGCCTGGTGTGCCTCAAGGAATGATGTGATGCCCCTGGTGTGATTCAACAAGAAGGAGGTTACTTCGTGGACCCAACAAAAGGACAATTGTGTCAAGACAGGCATCCCTTTTTCCTGCTGTGGGTAGTGGAGAGTTAAAGAATTGGTTATCAACAGGCCTTCTAGGGCCTGTTCTACTGGGTCTTGTCTTTTATTCTTTCTTCCTTGTCCGTCACTCCCTTTGCTTCTTACTTACCAAATGAACTGGGGGATCCTACGTTCTTTGACTGTGGGTGGAGGATGGGACTGTGTGCAGCCAAGGCCCATACTCTCAAGGTTTCATCCAAAAAGGCCCATAACCTCTCCCCCACCCCCAAAGTCTGGATGAGGACGGAGATTTGCCAGCTTTTTTATTTTGGATGTTAGTGTGGAGAAGGTTGTCTATTTCCTGCCCCATGCACACACACCTTGCCTTAATCCATATAAAATTTGGTTTATATTTTTAAATTAATTGTACTTTCCAGGAAAAAAGGAACACTAAAAAAGAGAAAAACACTATACCTTTACAGGTGTGACTGTTGTACTGTATTTAAGGGATAGGCTGAATTATATCTTGCATGGTCTATTTCTTTTATTAGAATGTCCTCTGATCTACCAATACGTTTTGCTTTGTATATTTAAAAGTGCATAGTCAGGATTTCTTTAACAGTTATGGCATAGCTAATTTATGTTGACTGATCCTGAGTATGTACTGTGGCTTAAAAACTGTAATTGCCTGGCTAGTTCATGATCCATCTAGCTGAGGCGTAGGCAACTCACATCCCTTCAGTTGTTTTGGCCTATAACTCCCATGATCCCTCACCATTGGCTATGCTGGCTAGGGCTGATGGCACTTGTGGCCCTACAGATGTTTTGGCTTACAAGTTGTCCATCCCTGTTCTAGCCCAACATGCTTTGGAAAGCCCCAGCAACAAGCATGCACTAGGTATTCTACCAGAAATTGGCCAGTAGTTCACCAGTAGACCACAAGCTACCATTTCTTCACCTCCACAACAAACAGACCTTTATATCCATTCACCTTTCTATCCCATTAGTTTTCCATGTTATTACTACTGAGTTTATTTTCCTAAAAGTCCACATCCGTTGCCATTTTTACCTGTTTAATACAGGTAAATAATCTTATTCAGTTAATGCGAATTCCATGACTTTCCACTATGAGCATAATTACGTCACTATAACACAGTTCTTACTTTGAATTCTAACTCATTGTGATACTTTATTATTCTATCCCAAACTTTTTATATGCAATCAAACTTTGTAAATGGGCTGTAATTCTTACACTGTGGGCAAGGTCATCCTTGCAGCTGAAAATAGATGTTGAATCTGGTATATTTTTCCCTCGTAGAGACACGTATATTATAAATCTTGTCAGTGCATTTCTGGATCAGTCCAGAAACAGTTTGTTATTTACAAGACTTGCTTTCCTGGGAAGAGGTTTCCAATGTAGCAGTGCCCCTTGGTGAAGAATAAAATAAAATAAAATGGATACATGTTGTACATATCCTCAAGCAGAAATGCTAAAAAAAGGAAGCTCATTCTAAAATGGAAAAAAAAATTCAACAAAAGGTACATTTTACATTTGGCAACTACAGTAATTAAAATTAGTCATAGAAACCTACAGATAGTAAAGCTTAGTATCATAGTTAATGATTTATTTTATGTTAATGACTTTCTGCTATGGCATAAAAGACTGTTCTTAATGGACTCTCAGTTCTATATTCAGTTGCTAAGGATAATGGGATAATCTTTCCCAAAATTAAGCTTTTTTGAAGTAAATTATGCTGTTATTTTTCAAGTTAACTCTTGAAAATTTATTGCAGCACTAATCTTTCAAGACCTACTTGTATCCTAATGGAAATGTGTTTTAGAAACATCAGGTTCCTTGCTCATTAACCAGGTCAGTTAATTATGTTGGAAATGTTTCATTTTATGTTTAGTTTTATATTCTGGAGATTAATATTCATGAAGTGGAAGTCTTAAATGTGGTGTTAGATTTTGCGTTGGAGCTATAGATGTTCTAGCGAACTGCTTAAGGGGGGGGGGGAACAGCAGAACTTTTAAGAAATTTCCAAACCATAACTGACTGACCAGCAGTAGGGTAGTTTGCTTGTTTTCAGAAAATCATGTTGATAATTGGTTATAACTAACATTATATTTCAGTAACAGATAATTTGCCTACTGAAGTTTGCCTAATGTGCTAATCATGTCTAGTGGTTAATAAAGGCCTCCTATCTCACTCCCCTGATGGCTATAAAAGGCTATTATGTTTGTGGCAGCAGTTCAGGTACAGCTGCTGTGTGTTAATAATGCATAATTGTCCCACTAATAAACACAGCAAAGGTCATCACCCCAAGCACCTAAAATACCTATTTTCTTTCCAAAATATTTATTAACACCTTAAAAGCATATCTATTCATTTCAGTTAACTGTATGTGAGTTAATGACACTCACAGCTTCTTGTGTATCAAAGCTTTTGACACCTCAGTTGTGCTGTGGCCGGATTTAATGTATGTTGTAGCTAATCTTTTACTACTATATTCCCTTTTAAAGCAAGCTGTGCATTATGTGAATATTGGGATGGCCATGGTGCAATTAACTTGATAAAGTACTTGGTGGGAATGTTCAGTTCAGTGTGGGTTAGTTTAAGATCATAGGACAAAAGGGCCTCTCTCCAGTGCTCTCTCTGACTTTGAGGCTTACAATAATCACGGTTAAAATGCTGAGGCATTAATTTGTTTATGTGGACATACACACATGGGCAGCGTGTGGATGAGTTGCTTACATCTGCCTATACACTACACTTATTTACGGTAGTTTTTAACTTGGTATGCTGTGCTATATGCCAGTAACCTATTTATTGCTCACATATACTCCCTTTTGACAGGGATTGCTGTATTCATAAAGGCTTTATAAAATATATTTTCTCCAGACAAAGAGGATTCACATGGGATTTCCATTTTGCCAAGGAAACATGCAAATCAATAGGCCAGCACTTATCTGCATTGAAATTAGGTATACTGTAATTTATGGGCATAGTGATATTCCACACGCTCTGTTCCATAGCCTAACATTCTTTAAGGTAACCCTGGTTATGTCTCCTCTGAGAGAAGCAACTGAACAAAATCTCATTTTCATATCATGTGCTGTTGTCTCATGTTTTCTGTTACTCATTTTGATAAGCTTGCATTTCCCCCCTCCTGTTTTGATTTGGAAACAAATGTTCAGAGAGCAGAGAGATTCAACAATGTTTCTATCATCAAGAGAAATGAGAAAAGCCTGACTAACTGAAGGAGTTTCATTCGTGCCGTACATCGCATACAACAGTTCATTTGTCATGCTTTAAATATATAATACAGACAATAAAATATGTGCAGGCACAGTTGTGATATATGTAGTGTCTGGCCCCATTGCTATTGTTCGTTGGCTCTACGGTTGTCATACATTGTTCTTTGCACATCATCCCCCTTACAGCAGAATTTGACACAATTTCTAGCTTTCACTGCTGCATTTTCATTGCACAATATACATGAGTTTGACAGGGTGTGTTGAGGACAACTCTGGCAAGCAATTGATATTTTGAAGTGGCAAGCGTTTCAGCAGCTGCTTGCTTGTGAAAAAGGAATGATAAGATATACTGTATTGTTAGTTTCAGGCAAAGCATTAAGGTTTAAGCTCTGTAAAAATGTACACATTATTCGTCAGTGGTGAAGCAAGCCTTTTATGTTTTTAGAGCTTAGCTCCCTGGCTGATGTGGACTAGAATGACATTGGTTTAATGGTCAGTAAATGAATAGGAGTACTTTGAATTTGAACTGCTGCCAATTTTGCACCAACAAAGAGACTGACAAAAGAGAGATTTTATGTGAAATGCAAAGCACAAGAAATGTTTTGGAAGGAGGTGGAAGGGAGAGGAGCAGGAAAACTCCAAAAGAGATATTCTTTAAGGCAGTGTATAATATAAATGATATTAAAATGGTTAAATTATATCCATTGCATGTGGCTCAACAGATTTGGATGGTAAGCTGTTACGTTTAATGTTCTACAAAACTTGTGTGTATTCATAGACTACTAGAATATATTCATGTAAAATTTACAGTGCATGTTTCTAAATACCACACTGTGCCCGGAAGGCCTGTTGGCAGAACATTAGAGTTGTCCACTGCTGCGGTTCCCAAAGATCTCTCGCTATCTGGTAGTGCAAAATTGTCATTTAATCAGTTGTGGCACTTTCAGTGTGTAACATTCATTAGCAAGGCAATTTGTCATGACTGTTAATAGTCAGGATGCATCTGCTCTCTTCCTCAGTCACTGACTGTGATAGGTAAGAAGGCAGATATTTCCCATATCTGAAGTTAAGTTGTGCAAAATTGTAATCCATGGTTAACTGCTTCAAGATACATGTGCATCAGCAGTAGCTCAACAAGCAAATGTTTGCTGGGTCCTGCTTTTTATAGATTTATTTCCATAAGTAGACTAATACAGGCATTAAAGAGATGCATTCTTTGATTACTCTTAAATGGGAATTGTGAAATTATGGATGTGGCATTATCTATATTCTGACTTTCTAGAGAGCATCATAAATTAAAATGCATGCACATCTATTCTTTTAAAATAATAGCAGTGGGGATATAATCTGCCAACGCTTATTCATTTGAATTGGATCACTTCGGTGATTATACATTCAATTAGTGTATTAGAGCTAAAAACGTATTTCTTATTTTAAAAACTCTTCTAGTATGTAACAGTGAGATCAAAATCTAGTTGGAAAAACTTTTTCTTCCTCCCCAGTAAACTCTCTTGTAATGATTATTCTAAAACTGAAGTTATTTCCATTACACTTTTCACATATAGATATTATTCTTGTGACACACAAGTGTTATGAACCATTTTATATTTTATTAAAATGTCCCCCTACGTCTTAAACAAAATGTTTTGTTTTTTAGAATCTGAACCCAATTTTGATAAAATCTCTTCTTCCTGCTGATAACAAAACTATTACTGTTTAAGTTCTCATTTGGCAGTTAGTTGGTACGCTTCAGTGGATGTTGTCAAAAAGGCTTTTCTCTTGAGTGACAGATTTGAAAGAATGTGAATAGAGATTTTAATTGTATATCATGTGTGCATATCGGAGCGAGTGGATTGACGGACTCTGCTTAGCTCTCTATCTTTATGGGTCAGTCATATTAAAACATACTTTCTAAAAAATAACCAATTCAGATATTTTGCTTAAAAACTACCCAAGTACCAAATTGCTTAAAATACCTTTTTCAGCTCACCCATTTTTGTTAAAACAGTCTAAATGCATTAGGGACTGTTTTGATTATGAACCTTCATTTTCATTGTAAAATGGCCAGAGAATGCCGGAACATATTTTTCTTGCAGCATTTTCTCTGAAAAGTTATAGTGACCACTCTACTTACAAAACTGCCTTAGAAAAATAAAGTGGAAACTTTAACTGAGGCCAATTGCTTTTCAGTAACATGTTCTTTTTACAGTTCGATCAACAAATCAGTTAGATTTAAGTAAATAGGAATACATCTGCTTGAATGGGAGCTGAATGGGCCTAAATCCTGAACTCCTATTCAAAGTTACCTGGGAATTAAACACAGGGGCTTACTTCTGAATAAACATGCATGGAACTCTAGAATGGCTTCAGACATTGGGAGCAAAACACAAAAGTAATTCATGCTTTCTGTTTTCTGTGCTTCAAAATTCCCCCCACCCACCCTCCACTTCCCAGCTGAGATGCCTTCAGATGTGAAGATAGTGCAAGTCTCTAGCATGGGAAGATATGTGGAGGATGTGCCTTGAATGCTGCAAAGAAGCATTGGGAACAGGAAGCATGAGTTATGCTCATTTCCTGTTCCCCCCTAAAAGGTTGTAACATCCAAAGCTACTCTTAGGGTGGTGGTTTAATGTACATTTCATGCTATGGGAGGTGCTAAATAAAAAGTGACACTCTA
Organism: Shinisaurus crocodilurus; assembly: GCA_021292165.1. Lineage (NCBI taxonomy): Eukaryota > Metazoa > Chordata > Lepidosauria > Squamata > Shinisauridae > Shinisaurus > Shinisaurus crocodilurus. The sequence continues at coordinate 174,989,933 of CM037880.1, read as the reverse complement.
ACTAGATATATAGCCTAAAGGCCAAACTACATGTTACATTGGAGATCAATGATTTTATTTCCTGAATGTTTTCATTCAAGTGTGTGTGCGTGCCTGTTTTTTTTTTTAGGAATGGTGGGGGAGTGGGTTATTCTTTCCCTCCACACACTACTTCCCCCAAATTGCTTACTTCAAGCTACTGTTTGCCCCATGAGAGGAATACCCAACAGACCAAACAGTTGCCTGCAACAGGACATTTTGATTGGGAAATCGGTGCAGGAAAAATCATAGTGGGGTGGGGAAAGTAAGGAAATCTGATAACAAATCTCTCATATAATATGAAGTTTGGTCCAAGTAGACTGGGCAGAACAGAGGTTACAGTGCAATCCTATACATGTCTATTCAGAAGTAATCCCCATTGTGTTCAGTGGGACTTATTCCCAGGTAAGTAAGTATAGGATTGCAGCCTATAGGAGTCTCTGACGTCTCTGTGGCCCTTAGAGTCCTTACCTCGCTTCTTACCCAGGGAGTCACCAGGTAAGCAGAATGAACTGTCTCAATGGTGCCCTGGATTTACCACTGGGACTAGATCCTCCCTAAAATAGATGAGGTATAACTAAACTGTGGGCACCAACTGAGTTAGAGCAGTAGAGTCCTTGCATAATGTGTGTGTGTGTGTGTGTGGGATTTATCCTAGATACTGAGTTGCCACTCCTCAAGTTTCAGTCTCTGCCCACCCCAACTCACCTACAGGTTTGGCACACTGTCAGACTTGATCAATAGGATCAAATGCATCAACATGGGCTGAGATTAGGTTACCATAATCTACTCAGAATATGCCAGTTTACATTAATCAAAAAGGTAGGTTTATTAATAAAACACAGAGAACATGGAATGGCAGTCAAGTAAATAAGCAGAGAAAATGATGTCTCTGCTTGCCTTGGCTGTTAAAGCAGGGAGGTAGGTCATGTCTTACATGCCACCAGGCGGAAGGTACAAATGAGAAATAAGAACATGAGAAGAGCTGTGCTGGATCAGACCAAGGGTCCATCTAGTCCTGCATTCTGTTCACACAATGGCCAACCAGCTGCCCACAGGGATCCCACAAGCAGGACATGAGTGCAACAGTGCGATAAAAATGCAGCAAGGCCTCCAGGAAACATGGCTAGCTAAGAGCCAAACTAGCTAAGCTAAGTGCCAAACAACACGTTATGTTAAATACATAGCATGTCGTTTTATCTAGGGATTTATTTTTTTTAACTTAAAAGTAAAGGCTAGGGGTCTGAATTGGGTCCATAGCACACAGGGAGGGGAGGTTTAATCCTTCTCTCCCAGCCGTGACCTCCCTCCCGCCCATTCCACTCTGAAATTTCTTCCACTCCTAGTGCGGCCGTTCGGGCTAATAAAAAAGATCCCATTGGCACAGTGACATGACCTGTTTAGGATATTGGGCAGTGGTTGATCTTTGTTCATCAATCGTATTGACATGCACACATTTAGAAACTCTCTAAAATGTCTATAATTTAATCTGTTGTATCCCACCTCTCTGTGATCAAAGGGACGAGATTTGATAAAGAGCTAATGATTGTGTGTGTGGGGGGGGAGGCAGGGTCGGTGCAAGGCAGTTTGGTGCCCTAGGCAAGATCAGATATTTAGCGCCCCCCTCTTCCCACTTGAGCCCTCCCTCCCTCCAGCCTATGCTCCTGGCACCCCCTTTAGCCCGGCGCCCCAGGCAGCCGCCTAGTTGGCCTAATGGTAGCACCGGCCCTGGGGGGAGGGAAAGCACTGTCAGTAGACACTTAAGGGAAGAGGAGACTAGATCCAGAGTTTTGTTAAGAATTGTAATTTGTCTTCTCAGTAATTCTAAAACTCTGTGGTGTGAAATACTACTCTGCCAAAAGAAGGGCTATCCTATATTTTTTGGAAAAATTAAGACACCACTGTAATGGGTTGACTCCCTTCCATGCATCTGATTGCAGATCTGTCCAATTATGACAGATTTATTTGGAGGATGTCTGCTGGGTGTCCGAAATTAATCCAATTTTTTTAGGACTCATTCAGAATTACACAGTTTCCTAGGTCCCTTCATCTCTCAATGACCTCATCAGGAATACAACAGGGCTTAGAGGCCTCCCTAAACCTAGCAGCCTTTCCAGCTTGAACAAAACCCTTCCCAGGCCCTACTTCAAATAGAGCAGTGGTAGGCAACTTGGCGCCCTCCAGATGTTTTGGACTACAACTCCCACCTGCCCCAGCCAGTATGGCAAATGGCCAGAGGCTATGAGAGCTGTAGTCTAAAACTTCTGCAAGGCACTGAGTTGCCCACCCCTCAGGGTACATACAACGTTGATGTAGAGCATGTGAAGAGTAGTAGGTATAGGTGGGATCTCATGCAAGGCGATTTTGGAGCCTGTCCAGTTTTGTATTCTGCCCGGTCATTAAGCCTGTACTTTGGATGCATCCACTACATCACCATCATCATCACCACCACCACCATCATCATCATCATCATCACATTTATATCCTGCCTTTTATTTATTTATTTATTATATTTATACCCCGCCTTTCTTCCTGTAAGGAACCCAAGGCAGCTTACATAATCCTCCTCCTCCTCTCCATTTTATCCTCAAAACAACCCTGTGAGGTAGGTTAGGCTGAGAGTCAGTGACTGGCCCAAAGTCACCCAGTGAGCTTCATGGCTGCACTTATACGCCACCACTCTCTAGAGCACCTTATTCAGGAAGGGGGTATTTGTGACCAGACGATAGTTGGCATAAATCTATGGATCCAGGGAGGTGTGTTTTTTTTAGGAGTTGTTGCACCACTGCCTCCTTCAGAGCAGTAGGAACCGCTCCATCACGAAAAGATGCGTTCACCACTCCAGTGATACATCCTGTTGTAACTGTTCCACCTAATCTCTGCTTATGAAAGCCTTTTCTATCATCCATGATAGAAGCCGTTTCTATCATCAACCCTGCTCATGTGTGGGATGTGGGCATGCACATCAGTCCTACCCTTGACATCCCCACATGCCTGATCTACATGTAGACCAGGGCTCTCCAACTTTGGGTCCCCAGATGTTGCTGGACTACAGCTCCCAGAATCCCTTGCCATTAGCCATGCTGGCTCGGTATGCTGGGAGCTGTAGGCCAGCAACAGCTGGGGACCCAAGGTTGGAGAGCCCTGATATAGACCATCTGTATAGAGTTCTCTATAAATATATTTTGCACTCAGTGCACAAAGTTCTACATGGAAGCCAGGGACATCGGGGTGGGCTTATGTGCACATCCACATTGCCCTACACAGTTTTACCCTACAGGCGAGCAGGTGTTCGCCTGAATAGGGCTTAGGATTCAGAGGTAATACCTTATATACCAATAGTGAACTCAGTTCTCTGAATGTGGATCCATATGTAGTCAAATGGCACAATCCACACAGAAGAAGGAGATATTGGCAGGTTTGGGGGAACCCCCAGGTTTGCAGATATACAAAAAATCTTTAGGAAAAAAATCCTAATGGGTGGGAACTGTGGGATATTTTAAATTGTAGTTAAAACACAACAGTTAATGTTTTGCCATGAAGGGGCGGGACCTGACGGAGTCTTTTCCTGTCAACTTGCTGGGGAGGACTGTGGGGTAACTTCCCTTATGTGCCCTGACAGGAAGTGGGCATAGCTCAACGCTTCTGTCTTCATGTTTGGGCACAGACATCTTCTGAAACTTTCTTCCAACATGATAGCAATGTGAGAACAGCTGCTGGTCTGAGTCCCGAGCTCAGACCCCATGTAAAGCCAGATGTAAGAATGTTTTTTTTACTGCTGAGCAACCGTTTTAGGTCTGCCAGAATGAAATTGCAAATCAGAGTGAGTAAATGTTACTTTTTAACCTTTACAAGACTGTTTTCTCTGATTTTTGCTTTGCGGAAGAGAAAAGGTGGCAAAACCAGGGAAATCCAGCCTGCCTTAAAGCATTCTGGATTACCAAATGCTAACAGGCTAACACTAGCCTAATCTAAGATTCCTTTTAAGATGAAAAAGGGACTCCACTCTGCTGATCTCACTAACGTGAGAAAGGAAGGATAATATTCAACAATATATCCTTTCCTGGCATGTTATTGTAGTCCCAACACAAACCCAAAAAAACATCCCAATGAAGACTAAATATCCTCAAGGGCCAAGGAATGCTGGCTGGCTGTTGGATGAGGAAAAGGGAAAACCAGTGAAGACGAGGAATGGAATGGATTTTCCTGGAAGAGCATGGCTGGCACCCAGAACAAGGAGAATTTCACAGTGCAGCACTTTGTTGCAGGTCCTACTTGTCCTTCTGAATACAAGATTCTGGAGAAAACAACTCAGGAATGCTGTTGCCTACTTGTACATTTCCAAAAAGAATCAGGCAAAGTTATGTAACAGTTCCACTGAGATGTGTAACTTGGGCATATACAGGATGGTATAATCAAGCTAAATATTTTTTAAAAATCAATCCCTGTATTATAGTATTCCTTCATGTATAGGACATAGCAAAAAAAAAAAAAGTCTGAACATATCACTGCTAACATTTATTTATAATGCTGAATTTAATATTAGTGGTATCCTGCAGGATATTATATTTTATCATATAACAACGTTTAAAGATGTAATGGTTAATAGATCTTGCTTAAGTAGAGCTGAATGAGGATTAAAAATGGGTGAACAACTACCACACTAGTTTCAATATTTGTAATTTTGTAGTTACATAGAAAGGAAAGGGCATCACGGACTTTTGAGAGAAACATTAAGTTTTTATGAAGAATTAATTGTGAAGAAGTCCAATAAAAATGATCGTCATCTAGATTTATACTGTATTATTGACTATGATTTAAAGGGTAACAAATTTATGAATACTTGGGAAGAAATGGCTGAAAATGAGATTGCAACAAAAATGGCTGTCTATCTTTATTTAAAGGATCAGTTTTATCACAATGCTCAAACATTAGAGAGAACCAATATAAGATTATATATACATGGTATCTTACTCCTGCATGGCTATTTAAGATTTATAGGCAAGGGACCGATCACTGTTGGCGCTGTCAAGTAGGAAATGCAAATTTTTACCATATATGGTAAGCACAATTAAGTTTATGTTAGGTTATGAGATACCATTAGACACAATTGTTATCAGGGGATGGGAAAGAGGTAGTATTAAGTTAACATCCAGAGCTAGCTTTAAGTTTTATTTATGGCAGCCAAAATATTAATAGCCACCAATAATGAGGTACTCACTGTTAAAAGGTAGTTACTGAAAGTATGTGAAATAGGGAAAATGGAAAAATTAACAGAATTATTTACAAATAAGAGATGGGAAGGAAGAGTAATATTTTTCAACAACTGGAATAACCCTTTTAGAGTTTGAGTCAGAAATAACAATTTGGATTCTGGTAAATGTAAGACAAATTAAGAAATGGTGATATTTGAAGACTCGGGAGATCTGGGTTCTAGTCCCCGCTCGGCCATGAAACTCACTGGGTGACTTTGGGCTAGTCACTGACTCTCAGCTTAACCTACCTCATAGGGTTGTTGTGAGGATAAAATGGAGAGGAGGAGGAGGATTATGTAAGCTGCCTTGGGTTCCTTGTAGGAAAAAAGGCGGGGTATAAATATAATAAATAAATAAATTAGATGTAGGGTAAAAATAGGACTATGTTTATGTATTGATAATAGTTATATAGTATTTATAGGGTTGTTTTTTTTTTTAAAAAAAAAGCATTGTAGAAGCACTAGTCCCTTTACTAGTACAGTAATACCTTGGATTGCAAGTAACTTGGTCTGAGAGCGTTTTGCAAGACAAGCAAAAATTATTTAAAAATTTTGACTTGATAAACAAGCGACGTCTTGCAAGACAAGTAGTGTAGGGATGTAACCGCTTGCCTCAAGCGGGTGTAGCGGGCCGAAATCGGCCCCACTCATGCCCGCCAGAGACTCGCTTTGATATAAGAGTGTTTTGGATTACAAGCACGGTTCCGGAATGAATTATGCTCTCAATCCAAGGTATTACTGTATATATTGGAATATTTCCCAGCCTTGTAAAATATTACTGGGCTTAACAAAATTTACTAAAATGTATTTGTAATCTATCATGTGTTATATATAAATAAATTATTGTTGGGTAAACCATAGATGAGGACTCTATTTAACTATTTCTTTTATACACATGTTATCTATAGATGATATTTATTTATTTATTTTATTTGATGTGCCAAGAAAAATGGCAGTCAAAGTGACTTCCTTTATAATCAAAACTTTATTAAAACAATAATAAAACAAATGCATTAAAACACAATTAAAAACACAAAAATAATAGAATAAAAACAGTCTCTAACCCAATAGACCTGCTTACACACCAAAGACTTGCTTGAATAAAAAGATCTTTGCCTGCTGGCAGAAGGACAACAAAGAGGGAGTGAACCAGTCTCCCTCCATAGGGCGTTCCATAGCCTGGGAGTGGCCACAGAGAAGACCCTCTTTCATGTCACCACCAAACACGCCTCTGAAGGTGGTGGTATCAAAAGAAGGACCTCTTCCGAAGATCTGAAGACCTGGGCAGGTCTTACGCTATTTCATTATAATCTTTTAATGTATTTTTAGAAGCATGGTTTTACAGTAGCATGTCTAATTCTTTAGTAGTTTGTCTTGATTTCAAAAGATGCAGTCCACTTAAAAAAAATTACTTGACAAAAGTATTTGTAAGTAATTATGGCCAACCTTGCTTAAAATAGTTCAACATACCCTATATTTTCTTAAAATAGTATGCAATTAAATTATGATTACAGCTTCAGAATGCTTTATTGTAAGAATTGAAATACACTCCTGGAGCTCTTGTTATATTTTAAATACTCGGTTTGCATGGGACCACTGATGGCTGTCAACAGCTCTTCCTCAATATAATCTCATCTTTCAGTTTTATCATAATGTGTTTTAAATTCAGTGCAGTGTCAATAAAATGCTTTCTTCATTTTGTTTTTCAATTTTTAATGTTTCAGCATTTATATCTCTAAATGACACAATGCTAGCCACAACTTGGAGTGTGTGTTTCTAGAGTTGAACTGCCCCTCCCCTCCCCCACAGTGGGTTCAGTACAACAGATATCCTTTCCATCTCTGAATCTACATCCCTGAATTAAGTATCACCTCTGTAGCATCTTTCTTACTGTACTACCGGTACTCTAAAATTTCCTTTCATATGCAGGGTAACCTATGAACAAGTCATTCCAAACTGGTGTTGTTGTTGTTTGTTCCTTATAACTACGTTTAGTGTAAAACACTACGCTCTGGGTTATGCTCACCTTGTTGTTCAGATAGAATAGTGTCTGTTGTTGAGATGGAGAGAGTACAATAACTCTTGCAGGGTATATACTTCATGTTTTTATAATAACCATTTTCTTGTCTTCATCATTACTTGGGGATTTTAGAAAACTTAGCAGTAATAATATTTCTTAGATCTTGTTCATGAATGTCAAAGGGAATTATATCTGGAAGCTCATTTCCTTGGTTAGAGTTTAATTTCAGTATAGTTTTATTCTGGAGCAGATGCAATGGCATGTCAGATTTTAAGGGGTAACAGGTAAATCACAGAACAATGTTTTAATATCCTATTAGAGAAAATTAAACTATTGTAATCATCATTTTTAAAAGGTCAAGTCTTGAGACTGTTACCAAAGTGTTGCTAGCAAAGCCAGCCTTCCCCAACCTAGTGCCCTCCAGATACATTGGACTGTAGCTAGAATTCCCAATCTTGCAATGTGATTTTTGTGTACAATGTATGTACATTTCAAATCTTGCAATGTGATTCGCGGACCAAAAAAAATTCTGTGCGCATTTCATGCATATTCTTCCAAATGTACGCATCAATTGTGCACACTGTTAAAATGTATGCATTCTTCTCCCATTGATTAAAATGTATTTTTCTGCATTTTTCAAAAGTACACGTTTTCATGCACATTTTTCAAATGTATGCATGCTGTTGAACACATGAAATGTGCACGGATGTTCATGCAAAAAGAAAAAAACCCCAAAGGTTGCAATTTCATATGGACTTGAGTCGGAACGAGTTTTGAGATGGAATTAGGAGATCTTCAGCAAGCTTGAGTTTTGCTGATTCCCACATCCCTCCTTGGCATGTGCCAACAGTTACAAGCACAGAAAATGGTATATGATCTACCAGTGGCTACTAGCCGTGAGAGCTAACCCATGATCAGAGGCAGTGGTGCAGCTAGGTGATTTCTTGAACCTGTACTCAATGGTCTTATGGGGGTCCCCTTTAGATGGCCATGTGTATTACTTCCGTTGTGAAGCACACAGCTAACATTTCTCTTCTCTCCCCTTCCTGCGCCATTGCCATGACATGCTTTACAGGTGATGTGTTCCTGAAATGTTAGAACACCACCAAATTTTCCAACCCTGATTTAAATAAGGAAGAAATGTTCTCAGCATGTGCAGTTTCGCATTTTAATCTTATTTAATCCTAGCCATCATCATGACTACAGAGATGAAATGGAGTTTTCTCTTCCTCCTGTGATACTTAACCGTATTCCCAAATTTATTTGGTAATAAGCACCATTTTGTTGTAGAAAAGGATAATATAATTTAATAATAATAATAATAATGATGACGATGATAATGATAGATGATGATGATTATGATGATGATGATGATGATGATGATGATTTGAGCATCTGTACATGCCTGGTGGGCTAGGTCTGACTATGAAATAAACAAAAAGAAAAAAGGATACTGCAGCAACCAGCATCAGCCCCAGTGGGCCCTGGCAAACCCATGCTCACACATGTGCTGATGCTAAGCCTGTTTGCTGCTACCCCCAGCATCATCACCTGCCACATTCCCCCCCCCCCCCGGGCTGCAGGGCCCTGGACTTTGGCTGCCCCACTGCTCAGAGGCAGTATAATTTAGATCTCCAGTTGTTGGTGATAGCCACAACTCGTTGTTTATACAACATTCACATTTGTGGTCTGGTTTGCTGGGACTGGGCCAGGTGGACCTTTTTGTCTGATCAAGTAAACAATCTCAGTCTTAACTCTATTTGCAGCAGAGTATGAAAGGCCTTTTCAATACTTGATAGTTTCTTCATATCTGTTAATAGGCATTTCTGGGAGTTGGCAGAAAAACTTTAGAAAGGTGTTTCTGCTGTTCAGTAGTTTTGATATTGAGGTACTAATTTTATTTTTTAAGGACCAGAAATAAATAATATGTCAAAACATAAAGACTGGTTGGGGCTGGAGATCAACTAATTCTACTGTCTATCCTAACTCGGGTTCCTCTAAAGACCTGTATCCATTAAAATATCCGTCCAGAACTATGAAATAAACAGAGCTCTGAGTAAGTGAAATATGATGTCAGGTTTTGTAGTTCTGAAAGCCTTCAGAAGGCACTCATGGTTAAAACTACAAACTCTCCTTGGATTTATTTAAGTAAAGAACTGTTTAGTGCTCTAAAAAGAGAGAGAGTTTGTTTGTGCCAACAAACTTTAATTAAACTTTAAAGGGATGACATTGCTTAAAAAGTATTGTTTAGCGGACTGGAACCTGCAGTTTGCACTCCATAATTCTTTTAAAAAATGAACATTAATTTGAGCATCAATGCAGAGTCTGAATTAATTTTGGACAGAGCCTGTCATTGGCATCAGCACTTGAAAACCCAGAGGTCTTTGTTTGAGTAGGCTGAAGCTTGCCTAGTGGAGAGGTTTCCTGCCCCTGCTGCTCCTGGGTAATGCTGGGGTGGCTGAAGGACCCAATTCTTGCAGTGATCCTAAGCCTAAGACCCCAAATATGCTTTGAAATTTGTGTGGAGTCTAGGGTCTAGACCAGTGGCTCCCAACCTTGGGTCCCCAGATGTTGCTGGACTACAGCTCCTAGCATCCCTTGCCAGCATGGCACTGATTAGGGACTAATAGGGAGTAGTCACTAGAAGTTAAAAAGGATGACTTTCCCTCATATAAACCACCTAGCAAATGGACCCAGCTTCCCAGATTGGAATAGCCCTTAGTTGGATACTGCGATGTCTGCAAGCAAATTTACACAGCTGTCAGAGTTGGATACATTGGGCAGTATCCAACAGGGTGTTTACGCCCTGCCACTTCTCTTCCGCAAGCGGTGGGTCCCACCGATTCCGTTGCACAAGTGGACCTACCACTTACACAACAGAGTTAATACTTCCTAGAGGAAGCCCCGAATTGAGCAGAAATGCTTGTTTCTGGATAGGGACAGGTAGGCAAGCTCCCTTTTGTGAGCTCCTCTGACTTGCCCCGTTCCAGAAATGAATGTTTCTGCCCATTTCGGGTTGTTCCAAGTGGCTTACGCTAGCTCAGCTTGTCTGAGCGTGGAAAGCTAAGCAAGGTCAGGCCTGGTTATTACTTGGATGGGAGACCCCTCCTCTAGTTTCCTGCATTGAGCAGGGGGTTGGACTCGATAGCCTTGTAGGCTCCTTCCAACTCTATTATGAAATCTATGAAAGGAGTGCTAGATCTCCATTGCGGAAGTGGTGGGAGCTGGTTATGCAAAAAAATCAGTGGGAGTGTAACTGACCCGTTGGATACTGCCCATTGTGCCTGCCATGTTTGAGTCTGCTGGCACGCTAGGCCTGGTCCATGCCAGGTATACTGCTGTAGTCCCTTAAGGGAGGGGTCTCTGCATTCTATACCACTGAGAGGGGCTGCCCCATAGTAGTGGGAGGGGCATGTATATAACTCTGTACCTCAGCCTACTAGCCTTCCCTGGCTTCAAATTGTATGGACTGCAAATTAATGTGCTGGTTAGGGAAGTCTGCTCCTAGTAGCTGACGATGTTAGTGCAGACTTCAACCACATGGACACATTTAAATTAATAAAAAAATTATTAATGCATTTTAAAAACAGTAACCCCAGGACATGCTCCTAGGTTCCCTTGAGGATGCACACCAAGTTTCAGGTGTCTAGGCTCTATGGCACTGACAGGCAGCTGGACATACATCCCTCTTTTATTATTACAGATGTGATATTTAAGAGGTGAGTGAGTGAGCTGGCAGAGGAGGGATGGAGTTGTCCCTGCTGGGATTTTTTAAAAAATGGTACTGATTATTGCTTTATTGCTTATTGACTATTATTTCAGTTGTATTCTGTTGGTGATTTTGTATTGTTATACTCTTAGGAGGGTTTTTTTGGTCATTTAATGTGCTTATGGATTTTTGTTGCTTTATTTCTTGAGAGCTGCTTTATAGACTAAAGTGGAAAGGAAGCATACAAATTTTAAAAATTAAATATGTGATTTTCTGTTCAAAGAAATCTCCATACTTCAAAATAACAGAATCCTGTAGTCCCTTAAAGACTAACAAATGGCATAAAGCTTTCAAATGGCATAAAGCTTTCATGGACTAGAGTCCACTTCATGAGATTCAACTTTAGTCCGCAAAAGCTTATGCCATAACGAACTCATCATCTTTACGATGCTGCAGCACAGTTAGTTGTCTTACATAGCTACTCCTCTGGAAGTTTTGACTACAGCACTCATGTTTCCAAATATGGCCCCTAGACATTGTGGTGGGCAGGGTGGGGGAGGGAGGAAGAGAGGTCTGGATCCACCGGTTCCTAAAGTCTCTCCGTTTCCGTCTCCGCTCCCAGGGAGGTAAGCAAGCTAGACTGACTCAGAGGCCCGTCTAGCTAAAAAATAATTTTATTTATTATTACATTTCTATACCACCCAGTGGCTGAAGCTCTCTAGCCAATTCACAACAATTAAAACCATAAAATACAACATGATAAAATACAATATAAAATACAATATAAAAATTAAAAGTTTTAAACTACAATATGAAATAATTTTTTTAAAAAAACAACCAAGGTAAAACTACTAGCAATGAAAAGATTTAAAATAAAGGGGCAGCATGATCCTATGAGGCTGCCTGTAACCCTCCAAACTCGGAGGATTATGGGCATCCTATTGAGGATGGGAAGAGCATGATGGATAGGATATCTGCCGCACTCCCCTTGCGCTCAAAAACATCTAGACTCCTGATTTTGGCTGTCTAGATGTTTTTCCTCTCTTCACAAGGATCCCTCGGAATTTGGCAGTGCCTTGCTCTCCCCTCCCTGCCCCTGAGAACGCCCCTGCCCATGGGGGAACCGAACACAGTCTTCTGTGTTTGGTTCCCTGCTAGCATGGAAAGAACTGCGCCCACTACGAGGTGGTGGTGGTGCGCTCCGTGGCACTGCAACCTCGGAAGGATTTCCGAGGTTACAGCACCTTCTATGCCCCATCCTATGGCCCTGCAAGACAAGGTGTTGTTTTAATAGATTTAAAACAACAGAAACTGAAAGACTAAAATGCCTGGGAAAATAAGGTCTTCACTTGGCACTGAAAACAGCACAATGTAGGCGGCAGGCGAGTTTCTCCCAGTAGCTCATTCCACAACCCGGGCACCCCGTTAGAAAATGCCCTCTTCTTAGTAGCCATCCACCTCACCTCACCTCACCTCACCTCACTTCCTTTGGTCGGAACTCCTGGAAAAGGACTCCCAAAGGGTCCCCTTTTAAAGGAGGACGGGGTGGATGTAAAATCCTCTGCCATTCCTCTCACTTTGCACGGCTCTTGCCAGCATTGGATGGATGGGGGCTCCAGTTTCTGAGCCTTCCATGTGAAGAGCAGAAATTATTTGGGATCGTGCTCTAAATTACTAATCTTAAGATTTGTAGATCTCCTGACCCTTTATTTTCTTGATCCATTTCAAGGCCCTGTAGAAATTCTGCTTGGCCCATTGCCTCTTTTCATGCAGGCAAGTTTTAGAGGAGGTGTTTGGGGTTTGGGGTTGCATGAAACAAATAAAAATGTGTACATTGATCTCAATTGACTGTAAATTAAATTTAAACACCATCTACTTTTTATAGATGGAAAGCACAGTTGTATAATAGTTGCCATACAGTGGAAGTATCAATATTCCGCTTTTAAAGTAAATATATGATGTAACTGTGCTATTTAATTTGGGGTTAATAAGTGTGTGAAGGGGGGGCTGGCTGGCCCGCCAGACCCCCACCCTTTCCTACTTCAAAGGAACCAAGACCCCCTGAGATCTCAAGATACCTGACTGCCAGCTTCAGCTGTCTGCAATCCTACTTGGATCTCTGTTTAGGGACTCGCCTTCAATTCTGTAACCTGGATTTAGATACTGAACTCACAGAGTACTACAAAACCTATGTGGGGTAAAACCAAACAGGTTTATTCTGGTAGCATCTTACAACAAGATTAGGGAAATGAGAGAAGCACACAAAATAAAGAGAGAGACACTTTAGTACACAGTAAAGCTGCAAAACAATAAAACCTGATTCCTTAATAACTCTCAGGCACACACCAGTTACCTGAGGGTGTTCTCTTCAAGGGTTAAATCCAGCACAGCCTTGTTGCCCGATGAGAACTACTCCATCTACCCGCAGGTCTGAGATGGGTAAAACTCCCACAAGGCTTGCCTTTCCCTAGATCCCTCAAACCAGCTAATTTTACCAGGAGCTGCCTGGGGTCGGTTCCTGAGGGGGCCCCCCCTAAAGGCTTGGGCCCCTCGCTGGCGCGCTGCCATGACTCCAACCAGGCACGCTACCAAAAAGACTAAGACAAAGACACAAAGGCTACACGTGGGGAAATATACCTTTCCCCCCCCCTCCTCTGCTGCCTCTTAGCCAATCACCATGCACCTCACCTGGCCAGGCAGGGGGAAGGGAACTCATGACTCATGGCTTGAACTATTTACATATGAAAAGCCTAGGCCAGCTTCTCTAGGCATCTAGGCGCCACCCATTCCATCCGAGGCTTTCGTTTCCTCCCAGCCCCCACTTGGTTTACACATGAGGAGGCGTGTGTGTGTGTGTGTGTGTGTTCCACAAAGTGCTTGCCAGACAAATGTGCAGTCATGTAGTTGGGCAAATGCACAAAAATGTCATTAACTTGTTTATATCTTTAGGCAGTGATGTATGTGACAATTTCTCTGAATTGTCTTGCTTTGCATACATCAAAAACTACCTCATTTGCCAAATATGGCTGTGATCCTTTGTCTGTATTAATTGAGAATGGCATCCTTATTCATCATGTACAATTTCCTTTGTAACCGTTAAAATACCATCCAAAAGATGACCCAAACTGAGGGAAACTGTTGAATAAATACATGGCTCTTGAGTATCTGTTGTTGTAAAGCTTCAGTTTTGTCCTGCTGAAATGAATGGAACCAGCATTATCATATTTGAGTTGTAGTGCAACTGCTACGGAGTAGAAATTTCTTCTTGGAATATATTAGTAACCGTGTTTTGCTTAAAGCAATTTCATCAGCACTGCATTTTTGTTGCCTCCTTTGACCTTCTGGGGGGAAAAAATCATGAAAAATATATTAAGATAATTTACATTACTTGTCAAAAACTATGTTTGTTTCTTGGATAATAAAGGTTTCATTCCCTTGATTAAATTGATGTTTATATTTGACATTTTCCTGGGGTACATAAATCCACATGACAGTTAAAGTCTATGCAGTCCCAGTACCGAGTGCCAGGTTGAGTTGAATTTGGACACATCACATAAATAAAACTGGTTTTACGTTTCACGTTCATCTGGTAGGTAAGCACTCCACCTTTTCTTGTGAAACATAATCGCTTTTGACATGGCAAAATTAGATCCCGGCTATTTATTATCTGCTGAAATCAAAAACCATAACTGGAAAAGCATGTGGCAAGTTCATTGGAGCAGCTTGCATGCAGAGAGGAAAAGAAGAGGCTTTCCATTTTTTTTAATCTCAAGGTGATTTTCCTCTTAACACCCAGAGCATTTTAATTAATTACCCTGAAAGATTGAGTAAATTATTATTTGAATACTTTATGGTGTTACATGTTAACATTTCAAGGACAAAGTGCTTTACTTGCTTTTCAACAATGCTTCACCTGTCAGAATATATCTTCTGAATTTATGCAGTATACTACAGTGTAAAGAATAGTCGGGTCTTGAGTACTATGAATTATTATTAGGTGCCTGAGTCAAATTTGATCTACTGGAAGAGCAATGAATATTTATGGATGCCTGGTTTGGGCCTGAAAATTAACGAAAACGCAGATCTCACCTGCTCCTTGCAGTCTGCACTACCTTTGGATGGTTTGTTGGTGGTGGTTCCCCCCAGTTATGTCAGTTCACCATGGGGATTTTTTTGTATACAGTTGTGTTCTGTACTGATGCTATGTAAAACATATTCACAAACTCTATCAACTAGGATGATACTTGACAAAGTATAATTCTTCCCCCCTCCCCAATATGGTGCGGTACCAGGATGCTGTTATTATCATCATCATCATTATTATTAATTTAACATTAGTGTTGTTCTACCAAAGGCAGTGGTTCTTTTTAGGATCTAGAGACAATGTGCACACTCATGGGTGAAGGTGAAAAAGCTTTATTAGCAAACCACAGAAAAGAGATTACAGAAGAAAGATAGATGCTCAGGGTACAGTGCTTACGTTCCTTCTGTTGTCAGGAACCCCTTTAAAGAAATGACAACAGACGGACTCCTTGGCCGGCACACAGCACCTTCCGCAACTAGGTCTGTGTCGAGGTTCCGCCCTCCTAAGGATTCACTAATCTTATATAGTTTTTCTGTGTTTACAATAATTGCACCTGTTCTCATTAAGTTGGACAAGATTAATATGTTTTGCACATAACTAATTGGGGAAGAATCTCAATAGATGATGGCATATACATCTTAAGACATTCCATACCAGGTTCTCAGGCCATTTGGTGGTAAACAATACTTCCAAGTTGGCCAAGAGGCCACCTAGAGCCACTCAGTTCCCAGGTCATCTGACCCCATCCAGATGACAAACACCAGTTACCTAAGCCATTGAAGTCTGGCCAACAGATAACCAAGTGCCCTTCTAATTATTAGCCATTGAAGTCAGGCCCACTGATAACCAAGTGCTCTTTCAATTATTAGTTGGCGTCCTTGCTAGCTTTAAGTCTGTCTGAAAACAGATTTTAATGGCAATCTTCTCATGGCAAGCTCTAAACATTATGAGCTCACTGGTACTGGTACTAATTATAGAGAAGTTGCAAGAAACAGCAAAATTAAAAGTTTTAAACTACAATATGAAATAATTTAAAAAAAAACAACCAAGGTAAAACTACTAGCAATGAAAAGATTTAAAATAAAGGGGCAGCATGATCCTATGAGGCTGCCTGTAACCCTCCAAACTCGGAGGATTATGGGCATCCTATTGAGGATGGGAAGAGCATGATGGATAGGATATCTGCCGCACTCCCCTTGCCCTCAAAAACATCTAGACTCCTGATTTTGGCTGTCTAGATGTTTTTCCTCTTTGAACAGCAAACAGCAAATTCAGGCCCTAATGTGGAGACACAAAGAGCAGGTATAGCATACAATGGAGACCCAGACACAAGTACAACAATGGTCATACAGCACTGTCTCCTCGAAATCACAATGGTCTTCCAGCCTTTTCTACTACAAGTGTACATAGTATTTTACAGAAGACAGATCCTTGCCCTGAGGAGCTTATAATTCAAAATTCGATAGATAGGAATGGGAGGGAAGTGGAGATAGGGGTAAATTGGGAAGCAAAATGCAGTTGTTTCAGTTACACATGCTTAAGCTCAGTTAGAGCTAAACTGCATGTTACGCTAATGGTGTAGTTGTAGGGTAGTGTAAGCATGCATGACCCCAATTCTGATTGGGACCATTGCACACTAGGAGGGGAGAATGAAACCTGCTCACCCAACATTTGCTTCCTGAAATCCCCTCCCCCCGGCAGCGGGGTTAACAAAAGAAAACTAGTCTCCATTGACATCAATGGAGACTTCCTTCTTTTGTTAACCCCCCACCCCATGTTGGGGACAGGAATATTTTGGGAAGCAAATAGTGGAGTGGGGAAAGTTTTAATCCATCCTTCCTGGTGTGTGGTGGTCCTGATCCAAATTCGGGCTGTGCATGCTTACCCTTCAGCTACGCGATTAGTGTGATGTGTAGTTTGGCTCTTATAGGCTCAGTTACAGTAATAGGGCCTAAGCTGTGTGTCACCCTAATGCCACATTTCTTAGGGATGAGAGAAAATGGAATATGCTAGGTATGCTATTCATGCAGTAGCCTCTTGGTTCCACTAGCCAAAACAGCCATAGTATTGGTTGCTGAAACCAGGGAGCCAATTCTCAGTAGGGGCTTTATACCCCCTTCACCTCCACATTGTGAGGGCCAAAAAATACAGTCCTATTAGAGATGTAGCTAGCAGCAAGTTTTTCATTTTTACTCTAGAGTAGCGCAGCAGACCCAGTCTGGATTGGGACCCTAGCATGGGGTTTAAGAAGCTATAACCCTTTTCCTTCCACTATGGGTCTGATCTGGATCGGGGGCTCTGTGCCAGCCATTCTACTGCAAAATAGTGATGCATTTGCTTTATGGACCAGTATTTTGTGATAGAAATTGCAGGACAAGGGCCCAAATCCAGGTCACAGAATAAAGAATGACGGGGGTGGGGGAAATGTAGCTGTCAGCTATGTCTTTAAAGTAATGTCTGTTTTGGCCTTGAGTCCAAGACTGAGCTCATTGGGAACCTGTGTATGTTGGCAACTGGGGGCTCCCATATGTGTGTCTGGGTGGTGCAGAGGGCTTTGCTTTGCTTTGCTTCGTTGTGCAGAAATCCACTTTGCACAGCTGTGGTGCAGCAGAAAGACTTAATCTATGTACTTCTCCTGGGATTCTGGATGATGCCTGATAGACTATCCAGCTCCTCATGTACTTGTGTGCATGCAGAGCATCTTCACCGTGCACTCTGTACACTATTGGTGGGTACAAGATTGTGATCTGTAATTGTAAAGGCTGTTGTTGCAAACTACCCTACATATTACACATCTAGTATAATTGTTTGTTTATGAAGCTCAGCAATGGTTTCATTTGTAGTAAGTTAAATGCATTTTACTTAAATCTTTTCTCCAGATTTCGTGATTAGGAAGAGAAAAGAGTCCTCAGTATATAAGGCTGATGCTTGCTCAGTGAGCCTACTTAGAGGCACATAAAATGTCATGACTGTTAACTGCACTTTCTAATCAATAATAACAAGCTGTACTCAACAGATATAATATGTATTTTGCTGTAAAGGCACCACAACCTTCTCTTGACTTCAGCCGACCATCAGTAGATTAGATTAAATTCCCATTTGCTGCATTATATTAATATTTTCAATCCAAGAAATAAATGTGTCAGTTTCTATGGCTACACTATAATGGGCACAGCCATAACAGTGTGCCTTAAGGCCACATAAAAGACTTAATGTACAGATTGAATAGGTGCACATTATTTATTACTAATCTATCAAGCCAAGAATTTAGCGATCTCATTTTTTAGCTTTGTTCTTTGGACCAAACTAATTTGTTAAGGCAAATTTGGTTTAGGGCCTTTTCATGATTTTATGTTCTCTGTAATATTTATTGATAGTAAGACACAACAGTCTTCTTGCAGGCTGACAATGAGGTTTGCACAGCGGATGAATTGTGAAGCTTAGTTCTGAATTTTGCCTTACAAAGATGTACAGCAGGTTTCACTCCTTCATACCTGTTGAGTCTATTACATTTTACTTTATACATCTGAAAGTACCCTTGTAGACTGTCATCTCTCCCATGTTTGAGTGCCGCCCTGTGTGAAAAACTTGCTGTGCATGGAAAGTTAGTGCATCAGGGAGGAGGCTAGCATAGCAAAGTATATTTCCACTGGATAGGAATACAAGATAAAACTAATACTCCTTTATTTCCCCCTCAATATGCCAGGAGAAGTGTACCATGCCCGTCAGCTAGAGGACACCCATGACAAAGCTATCCAAATATATTACATGTAGGCTGCAGCCCTTTGGCTTCAGTTAGATTTCTGATGTGGTTCTTGGTGCTGAACAACATGCTAGCTTCTGCTTTAGCGTTTGCCAATTTAAAATAAGGCTTTTAAACATGTGTGAGGTGAGAGAGAACGTTTGCCTGCCTGTGGAAAGGAGAGCTCTATAATACTCCTGTTCCCTAAGCTTGTGATTCCTAAGACTGAAGATAGCAAGTCTCACTTCATTTTTATTCTCATGCTCATTCTCTCTCTCTCTCTCTCTCTCTCTTCAGTGTCCCTTAAACTGCTTAGGAACCTAGATACATTTCTAACCACTTTGTGGAGAGTCAGGGCCTGGCATGCTTGGGCAGTTGCCAGAGCCCCAGCAGGCCTACCGCTGATGCTTGCCCTCAGCCCTGCTTTTAAAATCTTTTTTACAGCCTGGCTCTCTGAGGAGCTCTGGGCAGCTCAATCTAGCTGTAGTTTTTGGGCACTGTGAGAGATTTAAATGGTTACTATACTTGGCTGCCCAGCTATATTTGGGGTGCTACCGTCCGCTGTCAGGGAAGCCTGCCAAGACCCAACAGAGGAGGGAGCCCACCAGAGTGCATTTTGCCCAGAGCCCCCAGACCTAGAGGGAGTGTTGATTAGACACATGCCCTCCTTAGAGTAATTAAGCAACCCTTCTGGGTCATGGCCAGTGTCATAACATCTGTGGTTTTATCATTAATAGGTAGAAGTATAAGAACATGCTGGAACAGATCAAGGGTACATCTAGTCCAGCATTCTGTTCACACAGTGGCTAGTCAGCTGCCTGTAGGAAATCCACAACTAGGACATGAGTGCAACAGCACCCTCCCGGCCATGTTCCCCAGCAACACTTGCTTACATTGAACCGCATTTGCCATTTTGATGCCTGTTCTCCCAGTTTGGAGAGATCCTTTCAGATCTCCTCACAATCCCTTTTTGTTTTAACCACCCTAAATAATTTGGTGTCATCAGCAAACTTGGACACTTCACTGCTCACTCCTAATTTTAGATCATTTATGAATTACCGTAGTTGAAAAGCATTGGTCTCAATACCGATCCCTGTGGGATCCCACTGTTTACATCCCTCCATTGGGAGAAGTATATAGCGTGGAATGCAACAATGTCCCAACAAATCTGACTTGTTAACATCTTTACAATAAAGTACGATTTGGAAGCAGTTCAGACTATCCTGGCCCCAGCCAGTGAATTTACCCTTGCTGAATAATTGGTGAAAGACAAAGCTGTTCTTATAAAATTTTATTTTACACTTCCTGCATGGATTGATATTTTACTTAATTTTAACCTACTAATATAACAGTAGTACAGCTGCCAAGAGCTGACATTTCCAGAATTTCACATGTCAATAAGACTGTTTGAAACATTGTAGGGAGTCCGAGTGAAGACAAGAGAGACTTAGCAGAACATATTAGTGGTTTTAACAGAGGCCTCCCAATCTAGTTAAGCCTTAAAATTTATGTTGTGGAAAATCCAATTTCTAGTAAGTCAAAATAATCTTGTGACAACTTTTATAAACATAAAATGCTAAGGAATAGTGACAGTTATTTACAGAGCATGGCTCATGTAGAGTGTGAACATAAAGTTATAACCTATGAACTGGTTACAAATAGAGTAATATGCCTATGAAGTACTACAGACTTGGGAAAACATAGAGTGTAATGTCTTTGCCACCTCATAAGTGACTAACGTTTATGGGCCCTTTGTGGGCATTTGCCATTATCAACACTACGGTAGTCTTTTGCTTTTAAGTACTCTTGTGGATTAAATACATCTTGTTAAAACAACCGACTGACTATTAGATTGCAGAGAAAACATGACTTACACAGTTTTTCTGCTGCTGATGTAAATATGGAAGAAAATGAAACATCTGTAGTGTGTGCAATTGACTTGATTATGCTGCACAAAGAAATGGCTGCAAGGAGCCAGCGAAGTAATACTTTGTGAAGTCACTCCTCTATCATATTGTTTCAAACTACTATGATGGCTGTGACAGAACTACTTGGATGTGTTCACTTTGACCATATTGGATTTTAATGGTCCTTAGGTGGCCTTAACCTTCCAGGAGAAAAGGCTAACTCACCACTTACTGATTGCCACTCACCACTCTGCTATCCTGGCTGGTGGCTGCTACTTCGAGCAGGATGTGCAGTGGGAAGAAATTCTCTCTAGTAATGACAGGAATTTGCATTGTATACAGGCATCTTGGAAGATATGATAATATTTTTGAGCAACAGTTCTAGGGAACCTGAATCTATTGTGTATATCCTGCCCAGTCATGAAAGACCAGGTGCTTCTTTTACCCACAGTTACAAGAGGCTGAATTTGGTGAAAGTAGAGGGGGGAGATAATTTGGACAGAAGAATATTTGCCCCCAAGTTGTCACTTGAGGAGACATTCTGCTGACATTCTGGTTGGTCTGACACTGACAGGCATGAGTGAATTATGGTAGACAAGAAGTAGGAATTCCAGAGTGGGCAACAGAGGCTTTTGATTCAGAGATGTGCATGCCTGAAATTTATTTTGCAAGTTTCCTATTCTTACACTAAGGGTTGAAGGTTACCATCATATAAGACAGAGGTGCTGCCTTAATGGTCTGTTCAGCCTAGTGTGTCTGTCTGGCAGCAGCTCTAAAAAGTCTTAGGTAGGTGGCTTTACCAGCCATGTTACCTGAAATCCTTTTAATTTCTGATGTCAGGCATTGAGCTTAAGGCCTTTATATGTGAAACATTTGTGCTTTGTTGAACTGAACTATGGTCCCTCCTTTAGCAAATACAATATTTGGTATAAATACAGCCTAGTATGGTAGCTTGGATAGCATACTGGGTTTGGATCCAGGAGTCAGGCTGTTTTGGTCCTCATTTTTTTATGCATTCAGCTGGTGATCCTGAATACATCACCGAGCCTGGCCTACTTCACAGGGTTCCTTCTAAAGGTAAATAGGCTAGTAATAAAAAGGAGTGTCTTTATTACAGGTGGGAAAGGGGAGGATTTAGACTTAACTGTGTTGGAATATCCTGAAAGGTAGGAAATTTATTGTTAAGGGATATGCATTTTTTCTATTTGTGGATCTGGAAAAGGACTACCCTGAAATGTGTGACCCTTATTTTTAAGGGAGAGGGAATTACGGTATACTGAATTTATTTAGTGGTCTGGCAGTTTAAAAGAGAATTGTAGTTGTAATGGGAAAGATTTTGAAAATTTTATTCGGTTTGGTAGTGTCTTCAGTTTAGCCTTATATGCTTAATACTGTTTATAATAGAAATGTGATGGGGGAAGATATTTGTAGTAGAATTAACTAATTTATGTTATTAGATTGTTAAACGGAAACCTCTAATAGATTATGGGTAGAGAAAATGTTTTTGTTTATCTGTGGGCTTAATGAATAAGAAGAAGATATTTTGGACAATAGGAAAAAAAGAACTTTTATTTGTATTTTTAGAGTAAGAGAAAGTATTTGCATTTTATGTCTTTCCTTTCCTTTTCCTTCTTTTCAGTGGGTCCTTCAGTCTGAAGTAGGTAGCTTTAATAAGAGATTACGACCACTGGTAGCACTGCTGCTAGATTAAAGTTAATTGCTTATAATATACGTATGTGTGTATCAGGTGCTCAGTCACAGCATTTTAGTTTTCTTTTTAATGAAATCAAATGGGATTACAATATAAGATGCTAGATTTGTATTCAGATTGCATGCTGATGGTTGCAGGGTGGAGATACCAATAGTTTAATCAGTGGAGAAGGGGCTTCTTGCACCAGCTCTGCTTCTCTCTAGGAGCATAAACATTAACTGTGGGCGGAGCAGGATCCCATGCTCTGCTTGCCTGTACAGCAATACGGGTCGACTTCTTTCATCAATCATGAAAGTACGAATTCCAGTGTTGGTGGAGTCCACTTTTTTCTTTCTCAGTCCTGTAAAACAATCATCTTCCATAGGCTACACCCCTATCACTTAGCTTGGAGTCAGTCCCATTGAACTCAGTGGGGCTTACTTCTGAGTTGGCCTGCACAGGATTATACTGTTAGTGTGTAATATGTAGAATTGGTCAGAAGGATATGTGGGACATGTATGTATGCTAGTAAGACTTAAATTCTTGCAGTCCACTTTTGAAAAGGAATTACCAAAGCTTTGGAGTCTGTGATTATAATACTACATAAAGCACAGACTAGGATCTGTATTTCTAACATAAATACTCTTAACTGTTGACACAGAAAGCTGTGCTTAGAGCTTCTTTACAGAGAGCTGTCCCTATTGTGAATGAATGACATGAGCTGCCTTGAGTGCCATTTTTTGATGGAAAGACAAGTAGAAATCAAATAAACAAATAAATACATCTATTAGTTATTAAAGAATCTGTTCAGACTGTGCGGAAACCTGATTGGCTTCAGCAGGCTTCCTCTTTTAAAACATTCAATTATTAAAAAAAGGAATCTGTACAATCAGTGCATATGCATATCAAGTGCATGAGATTTCTGTTCTCTGTTAGAAAGTCAGAAAGATTAATGTCAGTGGTGCCTTATGTTCACCTGGAACAGAATTGTCCTTTAGGTTGTGCAATGCAGTTTTCATCTCAAAAATTGCATTAAAATGTGTACCATTGTACCATGTGATGGACTCCTATTAAGGCATATTTGATCACTATAACAAGGCATTCATCAGTTATTGTTCCAGCTAATAAAATAGACTTGGACCTTTGCAAGGAACATCGCCATGTCTTTGTCCCTTCATAGAATCATAGAATCATAGAAAAGTAGAGTTGGAAGGGGCCTACAAGGCCATCGAGTCCAACCCCCTGCTCAATGCAGGAATCCAGGTCAAAGCATCTCTGACAGATGTCTGTCCAGCCGCACCTTGAATGCCTCCAGACTGGGAGAGCCCACCACCTCCCTAGGTAGTTGATTCCATTGTCTTATTGCTCTGACAGTCAGGAAATTTTTCCTGATGTTTAGGTGGAATCTAGGTTCCTGTAACTTGAGCCCATTATTCCGTGTCCTGCAAACTGGGATGAACGAGAAGAGATCTTTGCCCTCCTCTGTGTGACATCCCTTCAAATACTGGAAGAGTGCGATCATATCTCCCCTCAGTCTCCTCTTCTGAAGGCTAAACATGCCCAGTTCTTTCAGTCTCTCCTCATAGGGCCTTGTTTCCAGTCCCTTTATCATCCTGTTGCCCTCCTCTGAACCCTCTCCAGTTTGTCTATGTCCTTGTTAAAATGAGGTGCCCAGAACTGGACACAGTACTCAAGATGAGGCCTAACCAGTGCCGAGTAAAGGGGAATTATCACTTCCCGCGATTTGGAAGCTATACTTCTATTAATACAGCCCAAAATTGCATTTGCCTTCTTTGCAGCCACGTCGCATTGCTGGCTCATATTCAGTTTGTGATCTACCACAATTCCAAGATCCTTCTCACTTGTAGTATTGTTGAGCCAAGTGTCCCCCATTCTGTAACTCTGCATTTGGTTTCCTCTCCCTAGGTGCAGCACTTGGCATTTATCCCTGTTAAATTTCATTCTGTTGTTTTCGGCCCAGCGCTCCAGCCTATCGAGGTCACTTTGAATTTTGTTTCTGTCTTCCAGAGTATTAGCTGTTCCACCCAACTTTGTGTCATCTGCAAATTTGATAAGCATTCCCTGTACCTCCTCATCCAAGTCATTAATAAAAATGTTGAAGAGCACCGGGCCCAGGACCGAGCCCTGTGGTACCCCGCTCGTTACCTCTCCCCAGTTTGAGAAGGAACCATTGATAAGCACTCTTTGAGTCCGATTCTGTAGCCAATTGTGGATCCACCTGATAGTTGTTCCATCTAGCCCACTCTTAGCTAGCTTACTAATCAGGATATCATGAGGCACTTTGTCGAAAGCTTTGCTGAAGTCCAGGTATATAATGTCCACAGCATTCCCACAGTCCACAAGGGAGGTTACCCGATCAAAAAATGAGATCAGATTAGTCTGACAGGATTTGTTCTTGACAAATCCATGCTGGCTTCTAGTAATCACTGCATTGTTTTCAAGGTGCTTGCAGACTGACTTCTTTATAATCTGCTCAAAAATCTTCCCGGGGATTGATGTCAGACTGACTGGTTCCCAGGTTCCTCCTTCTTGCCCTTTTTGAAGATGGGAACAACATTTGCCCTCCTCCAGTCGTCTGGCACTTCACCTGTCCTCCATGATTTCTCAAAGATAATAGACAGTGGTTCTGAGAGTTCTTCTGCCAGTTCCTTTATTACTCTAGGATGCAGCTCATCAGGCCCTGGAGATTTAAACTCGTTCAGAGTAATCAGGTGCTCCTTGACCATTTGCCTATCAATCTCAAGCTGCAATTCTGCCCCTTCAGTCTGCATTTCAGGTTTGCCAGGGGGGTCATAGACCCTCTTTTGGGAGAAGACCGAGCCGAAGTAGGAATTGAACACTTCTGCCTTTTCTTTGTCTTCTGTTATCAATTTGCCATCCTCATTGCGTAGTTGAACCACCAGTTCTTTCTTCTGTCTTTTACTGTGCATGTATCTGAAGAAAGCTTTTTTGTTGCTTTTAGCATTCCTCGCTAACCTTAGCTCATTCTCAGCTTTAGCCTTCCTGACACTATTCCTGCAGTTCTGTGCTACCTGCCTGTACTCTTCCCCTGTAGCATGTCCTTCCTTCCACTTCCTATACGTGTCCTTTTTTGTTTTCAGGTCATCTTTGAGTTTATTGTGAAGCCACATTGGCTTCTTCTGTTGCCCTCTGCCTTTTTTCCTTGTGGGAATTGTTTGCAATTGTGCCTTTAAAATTTCCTTTTTTAAAAACTCCCACCCCTCCTGGGCTCCCTTTCTCGTGAGAGTCATTTGCCATGGGATCTTACTAATCATTGTTCTGAGTTTGTTAAAATTGGCTTTCCTAAAATCCAGGGTACGTGTTTGGCTACACTCAGCTTTTGCTTCTGTTAGAATCAAGAACTCAAGTATAACATGGTCACTTTCCCCCAGAGTTCCTGAAACTGCCACTTTATCCACTAACTCGTCTCTGTTGGTTAGAATCAGGTCAAGGATAGCCGATCCTCTAGTTCCTTCCTCCACTTTCTGTAGGAGGAAGTTATCAGCAGCACAGCTCAGGAATTTCTTGGAGGGGCCATGTTTGGCTGAATAAGTCTCCCAACAGATTTTCCTCTTTGCACCTGAGAGGGATGCAGTGGTTCAGTTTGGCAAATACTGTTCATTTGGCTCTCAGATTAAAGTGCAGCCCCGTTGTTCAAGTATTATGCTTGTTTATGTCCACGATGAGCCAAGAACAAATTGAAGATACATCTATTTTATCCAAATCTCTGCTAAATCCAGTTTAATCCTTCTCTTCCAAAATCAGTACAGTCCACAGTGATAAATGTGGGGCAGTTCATTGTTTTTCTTGAGTATCTGGAATTGTACCATGGGAATGAATTAGGATCATCTTGTAATAATTTCATACACTTAAGGCAGGCAGTCTTATTTATTTATACTTACTTGACTTTATAATTCTTCCCATGATGAAAACGGGGCATGAAGAACAATACATTTAAAAGCAGATGTAAAATATAAGAAATAAATAAAATCTGATTGAAATTCAGTCAAAGGCCAGTTCAACAACTTTATAAAACTGCAATAAAGTCCCTGACTTCCTACCAATTTGGTCCAAGCAAGCATTGAAAGTCTTGAAAGACAGATCTGTGGGACAGGTAACGAGGATGTGATGGAGGGGCCAGGGACAATGGGTCCATGCCCCCTCTCCCCCTCACATGATTCTAATAACATGGGTGTGTGGGGGTGAACTTCTGAATTGGTCCATCATTATCAATCTCTTGTAGGCGGCATGTCATTTGGTGTGTATTTTCAAGTGAACCGACCTAATTCATACTTCCTGGACTAATATGTGGATTGGAACAGAATTGTCCTTTAGGTTGTGCAATGCAGTTTTCATCTCAAAAATTGCATTAAAATGTGTATTAATGCATACAAAAGTTGCATACAAAAATGTGTGTGTTAGGAAAAGTTGCTTACAAATCATATATATATATATATATATATATACGGTATATATATATATATATAATTGGGAAGGTGTGTACAAAAATGTGTGTATTATTGAAAGTTGCATATGAAAATAAATGCAAATTTTCTTTTATTTTCCTTAAAGAAAAAATCGTAGACTGGATGGAAATGGATGGAATGGACTTAATGCATGTGAAACTGACACTGACCGGATATAAACTAATTTCCTCTTCCCTAATTGTAACCTGTGAAATTACAGCAAGCGAATATGATTTTTTAAAAAAGTAACACATGCCCTCTGTTCCAACAAATAATTTTCTATGCCAAGGTTAAGCATAGAAAATTCGTTGAGTCATCCCTTGCCTTTGGAAACACATTAGCAAAATATGTTTAAATAAGAAAATTTGAATGGGAAATTTACAAGCCTTTGTACGAGTGAGCTATTGCTCCTCTCTGCTATAGTCGTTAATAATGACAGATGTATACAGTGCAGAGTTCACCCACATTATTGTCAGTACCAGGGAAAGAGAGGCAATATTTATTACAGGAGGAGGAGAGAAGGAGAAGACATGAAGCTGAATTGGAAGAAAGGAGCAGAGTTGAATGAGTTCCTTTCAGATGTATAAAGAAGTGCCTTTGTAAAGGTTTGGGACTTAGCAACAGTAAATAATATTTATATAGCACCCCCTCACTACTTACAAAATACAACAAAGTACATTTAGTGCTTACCCTAAAATAATAAAATTTACATAACACAGATTAAAAATGTTTAAAATGGGAGGCCAAAGTGAGGCCAACAGTCAGCAGAGCCATTTCTGATTTCAGTAGTTGGGTGTGTGTGTGTGTGTGTGTGTGTGTTTGTGAGTGAATGAGTGAGCGGGGAAATTCACAGCAAGTCTTAACGGCTCGTGCTTGAGTATATTCAAGATTAAATTAGAAAAGAAAACACTTTTTAGCGTATTTTTGTTGTGGACACTTTGTATACCTTGTAACAGAATTACTGCAATTATCAACACAGGTTAAACAGTTACTTTCTCCCTACCCCTCCAAGGTATTTACGGTACTATTTATGCCTTCCGAATGCATAGCTAGTACATAGGATTATTTGATTCAGTTTTTAATTGCCTTTTAAAGGTGGGAAACAAAAGGACAAAGATGACAGATCTTGTAGAGCGGCCTACTTGATGTTGCTGGAGGTGCTCCTTGAGACAAACTGGGCCGGAGCCATATAGGGTTTTAAAGGTCAAAACCAACACCTTGAATTCGGCTCGGCAAGCAACCAGGGCCGGCGCTACCGCTAGGCAGACCCAGGCGGCTGCCTAGGGCGCGTGGCGGAAGAGGGCGCAGAAATGCTGCGCTCCTTCCTCGCCGCCGCCGCGCTCCTGCCCCGCCTCGCCGACAAAGGCACCGGTCCGCAACCACCAGGTCTGTGCGGGGGGGGGGATTGCGGGCGCTGGGCGGGCTCGCGCTCGGCTTTCCTCTGCACCCGGAGCTAGGCCGGGTCAGGAGCGCGCGCAGTGGTGGCGGCGACCGGTAGGCAGCGGGGAAAGCGGCTGCTGGAGGAGGAGGCGGGGGGCGCTGGGCAAGCAGGCATTTCCCGGCTGCTTTGTTCCGGAGCCCTCCCCCCCGCACAAGAGGGGGGCGCTAAATATAAGCCAGCCTAGGGCGCCAAACTGCCCTGCACCGGTCCTGCAAGCAACTGGTAGCCAGTACAACTCCTTAAGCACTGGAGTGATGAGATCACGCTGGCGGCTGGCCTAGGGATGTAGCTGAGCAGCCCGTCAGACAGGAGCAAGGCCCGAACTGGGCCTGCTCGTGTCCGACGGGCTGCTCGGCCACCCGCGTGGGCTTTACCTGGGCTCTCCATGGAGCGGAGAGCCTTCCTCACCTGTCTGATGGGTCACTTCCGGCGCGGAGGAAGTGACACGACGGGACCCTGCTCCGTCGCGCTGGACCCCCGCGCTCTGTTTTGGCAGGGGAAACCAGGGCAACAGGGCTGTTTAAGCCCTGTTGCCCTGGTTCCTCCCGCCAAAACAGAGCACGGGTGGGGGTCCAGCATGCCGGAGCAGTGGCTCCGGCGGTGGAGGCGGTGCACAGGACCAGGTAGGCAGCGGGGGGGTCCTGGTGGCAGCGGCGGGGGGGTCTAGCGGCGGCAGCGGCGGCGGCGGCGGCGGGGGGGCCCGTGCGCGGGGGGTTCTCCAGCGGCGGCGCGAGCGGCGCGGAGGACACTTCGCGCCGCTCTGAAGAGCGAGATCGGGCCGCCGCCGGCCGCTCGCGGAGGGCCGAGCCCGGAGCAAGCCTCCAGCCAACTCAAGGCTCGGCCCCACCACTAGCGGCTGCCCTTAACCAGGCGAGCCGCTGCGTTCTGTACCAGTTGTAGCTTCCAAACCACCTTCCAGGGTAACCCCACGTAGAGCGCATTACAGTAGTCTAGGCGAGAGGAGACCAAGGAATGAACCACTGTCGGGAGCAGATGATTAGGAAGGTAGGGGCGCAGCTGCCTATGCTCCTATGCTCCTAAGGCTTAGCATGAACAAGCATTTGGGCAGCTGTATTCTGCACTACCTACTCTTCTGTTTGACTACACTGAAAGGACTGAATTCACTTGGTTGGACCAAAGTTGTGCGAGCAGCTTTCCCTGCCCTTGCTCCCCTCTGCAGCTGTATGTACTCCAGAAAAGCCTTACTGGAAATCAGGGTTCCTCCTGAGCACTGTTGCCTTCAGTGCAATATGGGGGTGGTGGCTGGAGTGGAAGGGGGGAATTTCCAAAAGTTTGATCAGAATTGGTTATATAGATATAAATTTTCATGAATGGAAGAAATCATCCATTGATCACCAAAATAGTTACAGCAGACTCAGCCCTTAATTTCCCAGCACGATTGTATGGCTGAATATTCAACACTTGTCTGAATGGCTTAGCCTGAAGCTGAAATCACTTCTTCTAACAGTGAACTCTAATAGTAAGAGCTAACTGATGAGTGAAAATGGGGCCACTGAAAAACAAGAAGGAGGTATCTTTGTGTTTGGAGAAACTTTGAGGTTTGCAGAAATACAAAAAACTTTGGGGAAAAAACCCGAATAAGCAAACAACACCCTCCCAAAAAACCCCAGCTTCCGCCAGTGAGGACTGATCATGCTCAATAGTCACAGAATGTTGAGTGTCAGTTGCAAAAGAAAACTGGAAAGTTGGGGTGTGGGGAAGTGAAATACCCAGCTAGGAGGAAATGTCTTGCTGCAACTCTGAATAGGGGCACTTTTGGTTGCTGTTCCCACATGTAAATTTGAATCCTGTTAACTATTATCCAGTAGCCATTTCATCAGGCTGCAGCAGAGGGGGAGATAGGAAGCAGGGCCACTCCATCAGCGCAGCTAAGAGATCAGCAGTGTTTGGCTCCTCCTCTGTTTCCATTACAGCTGGTCATGAGAAGAAGGTCAGCAACTTCCAGCTGCATTACAACTGATTGTTACAAGAACGGGATAGCATTAAGAATTGGTGCCTGAATTTTCTTGTTTTCCATTTCTCTCCCCATCCCTTTTTCCTTTTGTGCCGCGTCTTCCTAGATAGTAAGCCTGAGGTCAGGGACCATCTTGTTATTGAGCCGTAAGCTGCTTTGGGAGCCTTTCTGGCTGAAGAGCAGGGTATACATGCTTTAAATAAATAAATAAATAAAGACTAAATACAATGAAAACAATCTACCGGTAATAGGTACCAAAAAAACAAAAACTGCATTGAAAGTCAAATCACTGACTACTAGATGTTAATTTATTTCAGCAGCAATACTGCACAGATGTCTTTGCCTGAATTAGTACCCAAAAAGAGCTGGCTTTGGGCGGAACAATCCTAAACCGGGGGAGCAGGGTAAATATTCCCAAGCCCTGTTGGCCGATGCTGGCTGTGTCTGTTGTGCTCTACTGGACATTCAGATCAAAGGTGGGTTTTCTAAAACCCCAAATACAGACAAGGAGTATCAACATGATTGGAAATGTGCACCATGCAAAACTTAAGACAGACACTTATCTCACAATTATAACTTTTAATGGCTATACAGTACTTCCAGATAGGAAAGTAGTCACATAGTTCTGCGAGTGTGTGTGTGTTCGTGCGTGCATGCATGCACATGTGCACATACATACAGTAACTGATTTTAAAACCAATAGATAAATAGGTCAAACAGTCTTGGTGTTATTTACTACCATGAGGATTCTTTCACGTTAATCCAGCTCTAATATTTAGGTTAGAGCAGACTGTCTGGATTAAAAAAAAAAATTAACAAGAAGATGGAAAGGGATAAACAAGTTTAGGGAAATCAGGTTATATTTGCAGTTTATATTTCTTTCTTAGTTAAAAAAAAACAGAGAGCAAATCTAATTACACTGTCAATGTTTCTTTACATACATACAAGAAAATAATATTCTTCTGTGATTAAAATAAGTTATAACATTGACTCCTCAGAACTAGTCAACTTCTAGTATAGATCTTTTGCTGACTCAAAGCAATATCAGCCCCACATTTAATTATTCTCCCAAAATAGTTTCAGTTGCATTGCACTATTTCCAAGTGCCACAGAGAAGGTATGATTTTAATAATCCAAGGCTGGGAAGCAATAAGTGGGCTGTGCAGACATAACTCATTAGAATCTTGAGCAATCCAATATCCTTACATACTGCACTTGTTTTCCTATGTCAATACAATGCTGCATTAGTATCTCATGCCACAAAAATGTAACAAATGCCAGCAGCCACTGGCAACGGTTGGGCACTTGTGCAGCTCCAAAACCAGTTGTTGGGGTGACTTCAGTTCAATCCAGGTAACTTTGTGAAAATCAAGTAAACATGGGCTCTTGCTAACATCCAGGCCTTACCATATGATCCAGCTGTTCCCATTTTCTAGTACTAATTAGTAAATCACTACCCTGTTCTGTCCCTATTTTTTATTATTAGGGATGACTTGTTAAAGTTTTGTTAGTGAGAGTTGTTGGTTGTCTGTCTTCAGATTTCAGCCTCCTTTCTTCCTGTCTCTAGCAGGGTAGAAATGGGAACCAGATGTACTTTGTCTCTTTTGCACACACATGTAAGTGCACACACATGATCACTAAGGCCCTGTATACTTTACAGCCTGCCATCTCACATACTACAGCCAGAGAGTTTATGATTAACAGTTGACAACCTACTGTACAACATTTTTTTTTAATTCCTAATATATCTTTAAACCAAAGAACAAGCACCTCTTGGTTCGGAGCACAGGCTACTAGGAATACAGCAGATGGACTGGAGTAGCCTTCCCCAACCTGGCGCTGTCCAGATATGTTGGACTGCAGCTCCCATGATGCCCAGCCAGCATGGCATGAAAATGTGCCCTTATTTTTATCAGTGAAATGTTGGAGGGTATAGATTATACTATGTAGAGCTGGGCTCATGTGGTTTCCTTTGAAGCAACTTTCTCTGTAAGTGGTTGCTTGTGTGAACTGGACCTAAGACGTACTGCTACGATTGTGTGTATAATATTGCTGTTCTAAAACCTGCTGCCTTATCTGTATTTCTCTGTGTTGCAGAGCAAGTGTGTTATTTCGTCATAGCTGCTTAGTAATTGGATGGGTTTAGGAAATGCAACAGATAGACAAAATGGGGGGGGACAAAATGGGGGGGGGGCGGACACCTACTTTATTCCCCCAGAACAAGATTTGCAGTGATGGATGTTGGCTCCATTGACATGTGACACTACCTTTCTCCCCATGCCCACATAAAAGTTAATTGCCTAGATTTCTGTTAGTTCAGTGCATTCCATACAATCAAAATCTTATTCTGAATTCCTGAAAATAAGAGCAGGAGATAAATGTAAAAACTGAGTTAGTTGCATTCTCATTTTGCGTTTAAAGCTGCTGTGATTTTCTTTAGGGCACACTATTTTTTTTTACTGCTTTTATGGAAATGTTTTTGCAAATGCAGTTTATTTCCTGTCAGAGCTTAAAACACAGTATTATTAAGAGTATGAAAGGACTTACTATTTGCTGTTTAATTTCCTTACTAATATGTTGGCATGTTTGGTTTGAACCTGAGCTAGTGGAAGTTTATTCAGTTCCTTTTTCAAGGAAGTAGGTTAAATGTGAGTTGTAGAGCCCCAGGGCTCTTTTTTTTGTTTAGCTTTAAAACTCCTTCAAGTGGGCCTCCTTTTAGAGACCTAGAATCATATGTTTGTGAGGTTGATCCAAATTAACATCAGAATAGTTCCTTTCAACTTTTTATATATACAAAGAATTGTTAAAAAAAGAAAAAGAAAAAAAAGGAAAGGAAAGGAAAGGGGGGGGGGGAGTACTAAAACCTACAAGGTTTGAAATCGCTCCGAATAAAGACAGTTAATTTTCCTTTTGCTCAGCAGGATTTTTAAAATGCCTTTAAGAGTATGTTAAGGTGCTGCAGAGTATAATGAAACGCTGTTACTGTCAAAAAAAAAAAAAAAGGAACATAATGAAGGTGTCTGCACAAAAGGCTCATATTAATGTCAATCACTTTCTTGTGGCTTATACTCTTAAGTGCAATATTTGAAGCAGATAATGTCTAATGTTTGGACAACATTTCAGAGCCTTCCATTTTCATCAAAATATCAATTTGTCTTTATCACACGATGATAGAATAGTTTTATACATGATTAAGTGGCATTATTTAGGGAACAAACCAATATTACATACAAACACAATGAGTCACCATGTGATTTTATGTGTGTATGCCTTTAAAGATATAAGTAATTATATATATATATATATATCCTATTTTTAAAACAAAACAAAATGCATTAACTGACTTATGTTAGGGCATATTCAGATTCAGTTTGCTGCTTTGGAGACTAGATGGCCTTTACTATTCTCCCTGTTCTTTGGATGAAAGGAGCAAAGTGTCACTCACTGCTTCCACAGCACACAATGCAAGTTAACTGGGAAGCAAATATGTAGTTGGACCTTCCTAAGATCAAGTTGAACGCAATAGTCTAAAAAAATATTAGTGAGAGGAAGCAAGTGTATGGTTCAATAAACTAAGCTGATAGTTTTGCTTTTATAGTACAAATAACTACAGTAATACCTTGGATTGCAAGTAACTTGGTTTGAGAGCGTTTTGCAAGACAAGCAAATTTTTAAATATTTATTTAATTCTTTTTGACTTGATATACAAGCGACGTCTTGCAATACAAATACTGTAGTACGGCTTAAATTAAAAATCTCTGTACAAATTTTTTTGGGGGGATTTCATTTTGATATAAGAGTGTTTTGGATTACAAGCACGTTTCCGGAACGAATTATGCTCTCAATCCAAGGCATGACTGTATTGTGTTACAAAACTGGAAAGTAACATCATAACATCCAATAGTAGTATATCATTATAGCTCTTAAACATCTTGCTTATCTCTTTTTATAGTCAAGTTTATTAGAAGATGTGTATCTCAAAGATTCAGTCTTTCAAAACACATATAAAAGATAAACCATGGACAACAGCATCTAGTCTTAAAAAAAAGCATCATGTCATGAAACAGTAAGTTCAAAGAATAAGCAACTATTTTATTTTCAGTTACATGTTTTAAGGCATAGTTACAATAGAGCAAGGGGACTCATGGCCTGTGCAGAATGCTTCATAGAAAAGGTGGGTTTTGAGGGAGGGATTTGAAGGAAATAAGAGAGGTGGAATCATGCAGGTGTTCCAGGAGGCAGTTCCAGGCTTAAGAGATAGCAAGAGATAAAGGTCGGAGTCATTTGAGGGAGCAAGAGACCTAAGGGTGGAGGAGCAAGGCTTATGGGCAGCGATGTATTGGGATATAAGGGCAGAGAGTTAATAGAGGGCAAGCCTATCAGGGCTTTCAAGATAAGTGCTAGAAGTTTGTGCAGGATCCAGAAGCAGACAGAAAGTGTACGAATTTCAAGAGAGGCCACACATGGTCAAAGCAATGAGAGAGATGAATGATTTGGCTATCCCTTTGGAAAATCTTATTAAGCATGGCTTGTCAGGGTCACGTCACATTCTGGGCTGATTCAGACCAAGTTTCTATGCTTCCATTTCCCCTTTCATCTTCCTCCCTGGTTTGGAGAGCAACTGCAAACCATAATCTGCTTATTCAGAAGTAATTGCAAACTTCAGGAAGTCAGGGAAGGTATTAGTCTAGGGCTGGGCAGAGGTATATCTCCAGATGTTTTGGTCTTCAACTCCCAGAAGCCCCAGCCAACATGGCAAATGATGAGGAATGCTGGGAGTTGAAGTAAAAAACATGGAGATCTACTTCCTGTCCACCCCCGTAGACCATTAGGCCATGCAAACAGAGGAGGAAGTATAGAAGCCCAAGACTAGGACCAATTGGTCAACAAGTAGTTTACATCTAGAGTAGCCCTTTATTACTTTTTAGATGTAAAAATGTAAGTGTGAATGTGATTAGTATATTTCATAGATTTCATAGACCATAGAGTTGGAAGGAGCCTACAAGGCTATCGAGTCCAACCCCCTGCTTAATGCAGGAAACTAGAGGAGAGGTCTCCCATCCAACTAATAACCAGGCTTGACCCTGCTTAGCTTTCCACACTCAGACAAGCTGAGCCAGCATATTTGAAAAAGTTTACATTATACATTATATTACATTACAGTACATTATTCAAATTGACAAAGTATTTGAAAGAATCCAGTATTTTGATTTCTTTTTAAGCAATGATAACAAAATCTAGGTCCTGATTTCTAACAATGCTATTCAGCAGCAGATAATTTTCTGAAGTTCAGTCTTTATGGGACAGGGCTGGAAAAGTTTTTTATAAAGATAAATAAGTTGCTGGACTATTACAGATATCCTAGATATCCTTCATATGATTAAGCTAGGCTCTTGTGCACCTTGCTTTCATTTTAAGGTTGTTCAGCTGTGAATCTGAACACTTACTGTAAAGGTTAATCCATCCATATACTACTTGGTTATGTTCCTTTCCTCAGCTCAGCTCACCCACAGATTTCTTCCTGTCCTCTAAAACATACAAGTGAACTGGCTGTTTCGGTGCAATGATTCTTCTGTAAAGCAGTTTGAAATACGTGACACCTAAAAGGAAATGATATAAAAATATCAGTGCAGAGTAAAACCATGCTATAAAGGCTACTTTGCCAGCTGTAAGAGAGCTCAGTTATTGGTGAGTAGAATGACACAGCTAATGGTTTATGTTTTTCTAAGGCAGTGAAGGGCCAGTGTCTTTTCTTGACAATCTTGCTCAGACTGAAAGTAGAGCAGCATGAAGGGTTACTTAAGAATGTGTGCAAATACGATGTGTTCCAGTGATCCTTTACTGTAAATTAACTGTAATGGAAGGGAATTTCCAAACACTGCCTTTATTAATGTGGCATGTCGAGAAATGAATAAAAATTGATTTACTCATATTATATTGTGAGGTGTTAAATATTAAATGCACGTATCTATAGAGGTTGATGTTAGCAACAAGTGTGAGTTTTAACAGTGTGGCGTAATTTTTTTGTTTTCACATGCATGTGACTGTGGAACTCCTTTGCTATCTCTAGTATCAGTGGCTTTAAAACTTTTTTTTTCCATAGTGCTTTGCTCACCCATTATAGAGAAATATCTTGATTTTAATCAGGCCTATGGCTGTTGGTGATTTTGGCTGTATTCCCAACATGGGCAATCTGTTGTACGTGTGATAAAAATACTGATATGAATTGTTGGAAAAAGAAACATGATTGCATACACTGAAGTGGAACATAACAAAAGAAGTGTGTAGGTTTTCTTATGGAACATATCCTGCCTGTATCATTGAGTGCATCTACTCATGTGTAAATATTATTGATTGCAAGAGACTATAAACTGTACACGTGTTTAATGTAGTTACCGTATATCCTGCATTTTTAGGGTAAATACTTCATAAGGCAGTTTACAGCCGTTAATAAATATGAGGTATCAAATAATTAAAAAAAAACCCAGTAAATTAAAAATTACAACAGCAGCAACTAAAACATGAAGCCAAATATAGCCAATTAAAAGCTGAGTGGAAAACAAAAGTTTTAAATCTGCCAAAAGCCACAAATGAGGGGACCATACACACCTCCTAAAGGAGAGGATTCCACATATGTGAAGCCACCACTGTAAAGACCCTATTCCTGTTCTATGCCAATCTGATGGTTCTTATCGGCAGGCCAGAGAGCAGTAGTATAAGTCAGGGCCAGCACTTGTCATTGTGATTTCATTTGAATACTGGGTCATATTGAATGTGTATGTAAATTACATGAATGAGATGTTTGTTTTTCTTTGTGTTGCTACAGTTAAAAGCCTTATGTTTACCACTAGTGCTGTACTTCTGCTGTCCATATATTAAAGTATATGCAGATTTCTTAAATATTAAAGGTAGTCTAAATCATCCTAAAAACCATGATGAACTTATAATTAATTTGTTTTCTGCAACCAAGCTGGCCCTACCACAATTTTGGAAGGTCCACATTTTCATTGAGCTGTCCACCACAACTTCAAGATCTCTTGCTTAGTAAATGAGACACTTGATACCATAGGGGAAAATGCTCATTGACTGAGTTGCTGGGGAAAGCCAGTTCCTAAGCACTTGGTACTTTGGAGAAGTGTGTATTTGTGAGGGATATGTGTGTATTTGTTATGCCTTTGTTAGAGGAAAGAAACAATGATGTCACTGTAAAGTGAATAAAATACAAATAAAATAGTTAAATGTGACGATTCAATGAAATGAGCACAAGGTCTTAACTTTATCTAGGAATTAAGAGATTATTTTATGCATAAGAAAATGAAATATGTTGGCTTGCACATAATAGAATGAGCACATCATGCTGGACTAGTACTTTGGAAGCTGCCTTATACTGAATCAGAGCATTGGTCCATCTAGCTCAATATTGTCACTGGCAGAAGCGGTCCAGGATTTTAAATAGGGGTCTTTCCCAGCTATAGGTCAAAATGCCAGCCATTGAATGCAAAACATTTGCTCTACCCTTGAGTTGTAACTATTTAGTTGCAAAATACAACTTGCTGCTTGACAATGGCACAGGGCAGAATGAAAGACTATACTGGGACCTGGGCAAAAGAAGGGGAGGGGGAACAAAAGGAAGGGTGGGGTAAGCATTAGGGTGATGGCCAAGATATATATGTCAGAAGAGCCTCTCTTGCTGCTTTTGGCCTGGTTGGGTGGAACCAGCCATCTTAATCCTGTTACAGTATTAGAATCTTTCATGTCCATCAGTGGGTTAAGGGTTATTAAAGAAACAACTAACAAAAGCCAGTATGCTTTTCTTTCCTCAACAGGCTGCAAGAGGAGATAATGAAATTTACAATATAATTTAGGAAATGTGGCATTCAGCTGTATTTCAATTGTATTTACAAATTTGTTACATTTATATAGTATGTAATATAAGTAGCTGACTTAGGGAAGTACCAGTGTGGTGTAGTGGTTAGAGAATTGAACTGGGTCTTGGGAAATCCGGGTTCTAATCCCCATTTGCCATGAAGCTCACTGGGTGACCTTGGGCCAGTCACTGACTTTCAGCCTAACCTACCTCACAGGGTTGTTGTGAGGATAAAATGGAGAAGAGGAAGATCATGTATGCCACCTTGGGGCCCTTGGAGGAAAGGTGGGATATAAATATAAGAAACAAATAAATAATAAATAAAGACTTACAGAGTTTGTCATTGAATCTAGTATTGAATCTATGGCCAGACCAGTGAAATTCATGGGCAAGGTCCTTGAGTGGGTGGTTGTCAACCAGCTCCAGATGTTTTTGGATGATACCGTTTATCTGGGTCCATTTCAGTCATGGTTCAGGCCAGGTTTCGGCACGGAAATAGCTGTGGTCACCCTGTATGATTGCCTATGTCAGGAGAGAGGCAGGGGTGTGTAACTTGGTTGATTTGCCTTGATTCTCCTCTTGGCAGCTTTTGATATCATCCACTATGGTATTCTTCTGGGGAGATTGAGTTTTTTATTTATTTTATTTATTTATTATATTTATACCCCTCCTTTTTTCCTGAAAGGAACCCAAGGTGGCTTACATAATCCTCCTCCTCCTCCTCATTTTATCCTCACAACGACCCTGTGAGGTAGGTTAGGCTGAGAGTCAGTGACTGGCCCAAAGTCACCCAGTGAGTTTCATGGCCGAACGGGGACTAGAACTCGGATCTCCCGAGTCCCAGTCCAACACTCTAACCACTACACCACACTGGAGTTGAGAGTGGGAGGTACTGTACTCCAGTAGTTTTGTTCCTACTTGGATAGTCAGCTCCAGAAGTTGGTGCTTGGGGGATATTACTTGGTTCCATAGATTCTCCATTATTTATTTATAAATAAACCCCATTATGGGGTTGCACAGGGGGCAGTTTTGTGCCCCATGCTATTTAATATCTTAATGAAACCATTGAATGGAGTCATCCAGAGTTTTGGAGTACGTTGTCATCAGTATGCTGATTACCTGCCGCTCTATTTCTTTTTTTCATCTTCATCAGATGAGGTCCTGGATGTGCTCATCCACAGCCTGGCTGCGATGAGGGCTAATAAACTGAAGCTCAATCCAGACAAGACTGAGATGCTGTTAGTAGGTGGTTCTTCTGACTGGGTGGAGAGTGCTCAACCTGTTCTGGATGGGGTTGCACTCTCCCTGAAGGAACAGGTTTGTAGCTTGGGGGTGCTCCTGGAGCCATCTTTGTCACATGAGGCTCAGCTGGCCTCAGTGGCACAGAGTGCCTTCTACCAACTTTGGTTGGTGGCCCAGCTACGCTCCTATCTGGACATGGATAACCTGGCTTCAGTAGTCTATGCTCTCGTAACCCCCCAAGTTAGATTAACTGCAATGTGCTCTATGTGAGGCTGCCTTTGAACACAGTTCAGAAGCTGCAGCTTGTGCAAAATGCAGCAGCCAGATTGATAGCAGGGACCAGAAGGTTCAAACATATAATACTGATTCTGGCCTGCTTGCACTGGCTGCCTGTACATTTCCAAGCCTGATTCAGGGTGCTGGTTTTGACCTATGAAACTTTATACGATTTGGGAACTCAATATCTGATGGAGTGCTTCTCTGCCATGAACCTTCTAGTATACTATGATCATCATCTGTGGCCCTCCTCCGAGTGCTTCCTCTGAGTGAGGCTTGGATGGTGGCAACAAGGAAGAGGGCCATCTCGTCATTATGGAATGATCTCTCCAATGAGGCCTGACTGGCACCAATACTGACATCTTTTTGGTGCCAGGTTAAGACGTTCCTCTATTCTCAGGCACTTGAAAGGGTTTTTAACAGATCTTAGGATTTCTTATTGTTGATTGTTAAAAATTGTTTATATGTGCGTGTGTGTGTGTGTGTGCGTGTGTGTGTGCGTGCGTGCGTGCACATGTGTGTCTATATGTTGCATGTAAATGGTTTTTATATTATGTTACAATATTGTATTTTATGGTTTTTAATCTTTGTATACCACCCAGGGGTCTTTGGGCAGTATACAAATGTAATAAATAAAATTAAATGAAATTAATTGAACACTAAGGCACACTAAAAATATTTGAAGGAACTTTTCATTTTAATCTGGCCCTGATGATACTACCTTTTAAAATATGTAATAAATTATATTCAATATTTGAACCACCAAGAAGCTTTCAGTAGATTTAAAAAGCACTCCCAAATATGTAGGTAGGTAAATTTCAGTGAGTAATTTTAAAAAAAGAAATCCTTATATTTTCTTATTTCTGGGAAGGGTATAGAAGAAGTATGGAAAGGATCTCTAGAAAGTAGTTTGAAGCTAAACCACATTCAGGAGTTATTTGGTAACAGACTACGGGCATATTGGGAAAATAGATGATAAGGTATATTTATCATCTACACATTTCTACCCTTTTACACACATCTGAAATGCACTAGAATTTTCCTAAAGGGTTTCAAACTACTGTTGAAACACTACAGAAATTCATGTTATCTGAGGTAATTTGTAGATTACAGAACCTGATACCCAAGTGAGTTCTATTGTGCTGTTACTTGCAGTTAGTTCTAGAATTGCCTGCCTCTGAATCTATTTTTGCTTGGTTATCTTGCTCAGATAAAATAATTTTTTTCGACCAGAAGGACCTATCTCCAAAAGCCCTTTATATTTCTTCAAAACCTATGCTTATCTAGT
Source organism: Shinisaurus crocodilurus (assembly GCA_021292165.1). Lineage (NCBI taxonomy): Eukaryota > Metazoa > Chordata > Lepidosauria > Squamata > Shinisauridae > Shinisaurus > Shinisaurus crocodilurus. The sequence goes on along the minus strand of CM037880.1, from coordinate 174,948,933 downwards.
ATGAATTACAAATGCAAAATCTTTCTTTTAAAGCATTTATCTGAAAAGGTTTACAAATGTTAGTAAACACGTTGGGGTTCTTTTTACATCTTAGGTAGGTTTAGAAACTAGATTAGCATTTTTAGGCTTTTACACTTTAACAAGGTACTTTCATTGATCAACTACTTAATTACCATTGATTCTCCATGTGGGTACATAATCTCTTGGCACAGCTAGAGTAACAGTTGTTAACAGCTCAGTAATAATTTAACCATTTCAGTATTCTGGAAGTTGACAAGCCAGATATGGCTGTCTGAAGATTCACATGGTAGTTGGTGGACACAATATTTTAAATTATAAACATTTAAGGCAGTATTGCTTCATACTGTGTGTGTGTGCGTGTGCGTGTGTGTGTGAGAGAGAAAATCATTTTGCTTCTCTCCTAGTAGGACACATTTTCTAACTGTTGGGATTTTTGAAAAATGGAAACTCTTTTTGTAGATTTACATTCAGTGGAACTGAATATCATTCCAATGAAAATTTGTTCAAGAACATAAATGTTCTAAAATTTGGAGCAGGGATGTTTAGGTATTCACGATATATAAAAGTAAGAGACATCTTTCCATATGTATAGAGATCTATAGATATAGTGATAAAGGTAGATAGTATTTTAATGTTCCAATTTGATTACGAAAATATGCTAAAAATGTAGAACATAGTGATGGTGTTTTATTATCTTATCATTACATGCATATTAATGATGTACTTTTTTGTTCAAATTCGGCGATGTAATCCATTGTATTCATCTTCTCAAGTTTTAATGTTAATGCTAGAGCGTGGAGTGTGTTTTGGGCATATATATCTCTGTGAAGCCAGAAAGCTGAATATGGCAGAGGCGCCTCTTCTGAGAAGTAGGTGATTAAATTGCTGAATGTTTTGAAACTTTTGTCTCAGACTCTTGCTTTCAGGCAAAGAAAGACATATGCAGTTTCAATAGTTCACTTTCAGGTCTGTCACAGTCCATCTACTTTTCTCAGCTTAGAATTAATATCTGTTTTAAGGATTGGAGGCTTGGAACTTGTACAGATTTAGACATACTTTCTCTGGGATGCAGGAGGATCTTGTTTGGTTTGCATCTGGAAGTGAACTGACCTGATTCACACCTCCCAGAATAATGCGTGGATTGAACTAAAGTTATATTTCCAAATTCCAACTCCACGCTTTGTGATGCAGTTTTCAGCTTTAAAAACTGTAAAACATTTTATTTATTTATTTATTTATTATATTTATACCCCGCCTTTTTTCCTGCAAGGAACCCAAGGCGGCTTACATAATCCTCCTCTCCATTTTATCCTCACAACAACCCTGTGAGGTAGGTTAGGCTGAGAGTCAGTGACTGGCCCAAAGTCACCCAGTGAGCTTCATGGCCGAGCGGGGACTAGAACCCGGATCTCCCGAGTCCCAGTCCAACACTCTCACCACTACGCCACACTGGCGTAAAAATGTATATTACATAAAAATGTATATTACCATATAATGCATACACATTTCTGATTCCCCCCACCAACCCTCTCCCCTAGATTAATGTGGGAAGGGATGTGTTGTGCCTCCAGTAGGTCAGACAGAGACCAGCCGTGCCGGAGTGTGTTTGGGGTGGGGTCAGGCTAACTGCAGCCTGACCCAGCTGGGCAGCCTTACCAATCAGCACCTGCTCAAAAGGCAGGTCCCAAACACACTCAGATGCTGGAAGCAATTGTTTGTTACAGCTACCACCAGACGCTCTTGATATTCCTGACCTCGGACCCCTGTACCTTTGATCTTCAGAACGACCCTGACTACGCTTGTGCCTGACCCCTAACTGGTTTACGTTTGCTCGGTTTTGGACTAATATATCTTGGCTTGGACACTCGGACTGTTATAACGAGAACGGCTTATCTTGACACTGGGCGGATTTACGACAGGATGGGACGGACTTATGAATGTACACATGTGAAACTGTCACATAACAAAAATAGTTCCGTGATGCATTCATCTCTATCCCTTTTGTTTTGAGATAAAGTCTGCCAAGCTAATATTAGTGCCTTTTTTTATGTGTACAGACTCAAGCTAATGATGATAAATAAGACCATCCTACTCCCAGAAGTACAGTAATTACATGAGAATGGGGGATTGTACAGATCTCAGAGAATATTGTTCTTAGTTGATGTCTAGGATCAGAGCTACTAGTTGGCAAGACTAGGCGGAAGGGGTTGTTTTGCTAAGAAATTTAGTTTGCCTACTTTTTAGAAAAAAAGACACCCCTGCTAATATTTTAATTTAATGTGCTACAGATGAGTATCTGTAGCTCACAAAAGTCCCTTGAATGGGCATTAGTCATCCCCATTATCAATAAATAGCATTAATAATGTAGTCATACTGGAAACAAACCTCAAAGCACCATCAATTCTCTATTTGTGATGTTCAAGTGTGAATACCATTGCTTATGTAGCCAAGACGGCATTGCCCCCACACAAGAGAAGTGGTATCAGTAGGCTTGGGGGAACCCCTAGGTTTCCAGACCTACATACAATCTTTGGGGGGGAACCCTAAGGGGGAACCCCAGAACTAGCCCAACGGGGACTGAGAATGCTCAGTGGCCATGTAATGCTGACTGTTGGGGGAGGGACTGGTATACTGTTTGGGAGTATACTGTTTGGGGTAGGGAATGGAATGAAGTACCTGGCGGATGGCACTGAATCAATAGAAGCATAACAGACTTCAGCATTTTTTTTTGTAAGTCCAATATGTAATCATGATTATTCATTTATACAGTGCCTTTAATAGGCCATGTGTTCAGTCCTTAGAATAGACCTACAGGGGAGGTTGGGTGAAGAGTGTCCTTGACCTATCTAACTAGACCTACAGCTAAGGTAGGATTTGAATCCAGGCCTTTTAAGTCCCACACTGTCCTCTACATTGATTATATTATGCATCTAAATCACAATAGCATTGTGTTTGCAATGTACACACAGGGGACATACTTCACCCTGAAGTATTACATGTGCAGCTGAAAGGGGACATAGCTTATTTCAGTGAGTCTTGAGCAAGGCCAGCCTGATGGATTTAGTAATTTTTCCCCCTGCTGTGTTTGGCATGGCAGGAATTGTCTGAAGATACTGCTCTTAAGTGTGGCTTGCAGAGCACCCACTCTGTTTGTTTGTGGCACACACTGGCCTACATTGTAAGAGTGAATCTCTAGGGCGCAGTTAGGCAAATGAGTCCTATATTTGGGGGAGTTCTGACTAGGTGGCTTTTTCATCCCTTTCAGCTTACGTTAAATGTATATCTGTGATGTAAATTCCAGTGAGATATTTCCTGGCAAATCACATTTCCACCCACCTGCCTGCCTTTCTCCCCAGATACAGAAAGTCAGAATTATTTATTTCTGGTGGGTGGATGGACTGCAATTATCTGAAGCTATAAAAACGAAGTTGACTAATTCTGATCCTAAAGACATTACTGATATATTTTTTTAAAATAACTTTCTATAATTATTTTTTTATTAAAGTTCTAAAAATATAGTTACAGAACTAAAGTATGATAACTAATATTTCATTCAATATATACTAACATGGTTTCAGAAATATCTAGCAATTAAGACATACAAGATACCCATGGTTTGCATCATATTTCACAGTAAATTAGTGTCATACTACACAAAAGGGGGGGGGGGGTTGCAAGTCAAAAGCAACCAGATAAAAAGGGAAAAAAATAATTTTAACTAATACTACAACGACAAAAGAGCTTTAGAACTTCACAAGGGTCATCAGTAGGTCAGCCACTCAAGAAAGATGAAGAATAGTATTTTAATAATTATCTGTTTGCTGTACCTCTTGTAGATTTATCATATTTGCTTTTAAACATATAATTATTCTATATTGCAGTTCTTCATCTTAGTTATTTGTAACACTTTCCCATTTTATTTTACCAGCCATTATCCTATATTGCTTTCTTTCCTACATTTCTGATGAATAGTTTGATAGTCTGATCCTATGGATTGGTGTGTTATCTAAAGAGCAAGCATACAAAAATATGGTCCAGTTTGAAAATGTTCTTACCAGTAGACTTGTTTGCGAGTGTATGGGTGAGATAAAGAAGAGTCAGACACAGAGTATATGGTTTCAAATCAGGGCCACATTTATTGAATTGAAGATCTGTGAAGGGCGAAGTGCGGTACTAACCTAGCCCGGCCATTGGCCGGGAAAAACCAATATTTGGGCAATACATAACCGCACCGGAGGCGGGTTGGTCCGCCCCCAGCCAGTTGCCCTCCATGTGGAGCTGGAGGGCTTTACCATCGTCGCCTTACTTTGACGCCTCCAGGCACCCAATGTAGGCGAGAAAGGCAAAACCCCAAAGACGTCCCAATCTCCCTCCTGGCAAGCCTCAGGGCATTAGCGAGGGCAGCCTTGGGTAAACGTCAGTCACCTTGAAAGGTGCCACTGGATGATCACCATAAACTTAAGCCATACTGCCTAATCCCGCACTTCCCGCAAATGCGACCAATTTAGCTATGATCCCCCTGGTGGGATAAAGATCGAATTCAAAAATTTCCCTACCCTGATTCACAGTGTAGAGTAGGCGAAACCCCATTGCCCCGGCCAATTGAGACAATGAGCCAAAATTCCTACTCGGCCCCCGTTAATGGGCGACCAGAGGAGCCTACACTGCTAACAGGGCGGGATGGGAGGGAGCCGGAAAACAGCAGCAAAAGAGGCCGTGGGCGGGAACCCAGGTGCCTAAATAAGCCCTTTCCTGTGTCCCGATGAGATAAAGAAGAGTCAGACACAGAGTATATGGTTTCAAATCAGGGCCACATTTATTGAATTGAAGATCTGTGAAGGGCGAAGTGCGGTACTAACCTAGCCCGGCCATTGGCCGGGAAAAACCAATATTTGGGCAAATACATCCTAACCGCACCGGAGGCGGGTTGGTCCGCCCCCAGCCAGTTGCCCTCCATGTGGAGCTGGAGGGCTTTACCATCGTCGCCTTACTTTGACGCCTCCAGGCACCCAATGTAGGCGAGAAAGGCAAAACCCCAAAGACGTCCCAATCTCCCTCCTGGCAAGCCTCAGGGCATTAGCGAGGGCAGCCTTGGGTAAACGTCAGTCACCTTGAAAGGTGCCACTGGATGATCACCATAAACTTAAGCCATACTGCCTAATCCCGCACTTCCCACCACAGAGAGAGACAAGCTATCGCTTAGTCGAATCTCCCCCACCTGCCCGATAAACAAGCGAGCAGGGTCCTTCGCAGATCTCCAATATTATTCTCATTATCTACACCGGATAGGTGAACCCCATCCAGGCGAACCCCATCTGGGCGATACAGCTCCCTCCGGGCCAAGGATATTGTGGGATGGGGAATACAAAACCCAATCCCTCCTACGGCCCCAAATCTCGCCGTTCACTTTTCTAACCGCTCTGTTCAAGGCCTTGGGCCAACTGAAACACGGTATCATGAACGACCAAGGATCAGGACTCCCAGCCATCGTTGCCGTATGTATGCCATATCACATGACACCTGCAAAATCAGGGCCTTGCCTTTGACAAGCCCAAATCATTCCCCCCCAAATGGGGACCAGGACATCTGGGGGGGAAGAACACTGGTCAGTCCAGAACAAAGTGTGGAGGAGGTTCTGCCATCTCATGCCGCGGCGACCCATCCACTGGACGTCCGCCAAAGGCTCAACCTCCAGGAACTCCCAGCCGTATGTATGCCATATTGCATGACACCTGCAAAATCAGGGCCTTGCCTTTCGACAAGCCCAATACTTCCCCCAAAATGGGTACCAGGCTATCTGGGGGGAAGAACACTGGTCAGTCCGGAACAAAGTGTGGAGGAGGTTCTGCCATCTCATGCCGCGGCGACCCATCCATTGGACGTCCGCCAAAGGCTCAACCTCCAGGAACTCCCAGCCGTATGTATGCCATATTGCATGACACCTGCAAAATCAGGGCCTTGCCTTTCGACAAGCCCAATACTTCCCCCAAAATGGGTACCAGGCTATCTGGGGGGAAGAACACTGGTCAGTCCGGAACAAAGTGTGGAGGAGGTTCTGCCAGCTCATGCTCCAGCGACCCATCCACTGGACGTCCGCTGAAGGCTCAACAGCCAGGAAGCCCGACATGGCAGTTCGTCCTGCCGCCCAGTAAATCATACTGTGCCCACAGATCAACACACGGACAGTCCTGCCTCCACCCCGGTGACCTGGAAGAGAAACACAGCACACGGCAGTACCATCAAGGCAATTTTTGACGTACCATTAAGGAAATTTTCGCACCTAGGACCAGTATGACTGGGACCTCAGAAAAACCCCAGTTTGCCCACAGTGGATGCAACACCAATCTGTATGGAGTGGGCTCAGTAACCCAAATGTGCCAGGCCATGGAGTGGGCTCAGAAACCCAAATGTGCCAGGCCCAAGTCCGCAAGAGCAGACCTCGTCACCGAACCAAAGCGACTTAGTCAATGGCTAGCCGTCTTGACGACAAAACAGCCTACCCTCAGCGAGTCCACGGCCAGCCACAAATGTGTGCAAAGGGGCAAGGCATCATGCTGACAAAACAGACTGCCTTCAGCAAGTCCACATCCCACCATGAATAGGTGTAGAGCCCTGCCATGACATAGCTCGGTTATTGATCCCGCATGTAACAGGATGATAGACCCTCCACCCAACTGGTCATGAAATAAGACCGTCTGGCAAGGAGAATGGCAAACTGTAGGCCCACGGGGCAGGGCCCGACCTCTCTGCATCTGCCCCCAGGCTCTGAGCAGAATATTGTGCTTTAAAGTGTGCAACGTAAGCGCCCAGACAAGGACATAACTCTGGAGTTCTTAGAGGACATAGTGTTCAGTATCTGCACTGTAGCCTGATTGTCACAAAATTGGACAACCGAGTCAGCCAAGAGGTCTGCCAATAGTGCACAACCAGGGGCAATAACCCTGCCAGCACAATTTGAGATGGCCAGCCAGGCCTTGTAATTGGCGTAGAAATACGCCTAATTAGGTCTACTATTTTTCGCTAAAGAGGTGGGAATACTGCTGCACTGAATCCCAACTCTATATAGGAAAAAACCGAGTGTAGAAACAGGCCATGGTACCAACTCCATATAGGAAAAAATTGAGTGTAGAAACAGGCAATGGTACCACCAAATCGAACGCCAATTCACAAAAAGGCCTTCGAACAAATCATCTAATAGTGGACAACCTGTTCGAGGCCCGTCCCCTTCCGTCAGGCCAATTGAATGATAATTTTTTTGCCCCAGAAACAGAACCCAAGAAGGTCAAAATCCTCTGAGTGGACAGGCAGCATCTTAAATGCTGGTTTAATATGGCATTCTTCCATCAAGACCCCGGGACCACAGGAACGGATCATGCGAAACTCACCCATGGCCTTCTTTGGGAACTATTCCCAAAGGCGATATGCGCAGGGAGGGGATGGGCCATGAGGAAATGGGCCCAAACCCTTCCCACTGCCACTTCTTTATCAATTTCAGATTGGACTATGTACTCTGCCTCAATTACCAGCCTTGGCAAATTAACTGGGCTGGGGCCCTTTAGGAGGTGGGTGCTGGCCTGTATGGACACTCAGCACAAGCCACCCCTAATGGGAGATGAGATATGGGGGGGGGACTTCAGTGTCTCTCGCACTACACACACACACACACCCTGGGGGCCTGTAAATGCGAAATGTTCAGAACTCAAACTGCACCTCAGAGGCTCCCCATCTTGATGTCTACGTGCCCCAGCGATTCGTATGAAATTACAATGCAAATGCAAGCATAGCCATGAGCCACCCCTCTCGTCTGCCTGGGCTAAGCGAAGTTCATCATGACTGGCCACTGGAAGAAGGGGGGGGGAAGAATCCACACTGCTGCTGTGGCTTCTGGTTTCTGTTGTTGTTGGGTTTGCACGTGAAGAAGCGCGGGCCAGGGCTACCTGCCGAGGCAAGCCCTGGAGAAGACCCAGTAACGCCTAGGCAAAGAGTGAGTCATTATGTAGTCAAGGAACCAGCTTTGTTATGTTGTAGCTCTACTGTGTAGGAACCAAAGTGTCTTTTTAACCCTCAATGGTGAGCCTGTTTGTGTGAATGGCCATGCTGGCATGTTATTGTGTGGGTAGTACTCACCACTCTCTGGGGAACTGCCCGCATTGTTGGATGTATCCGCATATGCCTGGTCACAGAGCCAAGAAAATCTAAGCGTGCACTATTTCAACAAATTCCTGGTCCCAAGGCAGTGAAGGTGATTCAACTGCATGCTCCCTAAAAAATCGGCTGGTGCTGGGCTTTGGTAGGACCATGGCACTAATGGTGGCTTCTATTTCTTTTAAGCATGCTGAAAATGAATGCATAACATTATAGTGTGATCTGCTACGCGTAGAGATGCACGAGTCGGTGGTGGACGCTTTGCTGGTTGCCTAGGGGCCCATTCTTTGTCCTCTTTGCCACCTTGATTTTTCTTAGGAGGCATCTGAACCAGGACTTCAACTGGAATATCAAGAGAAATTGATGAGAGTAACGAGCCAAATTACAGAGGTAGCACGCAGCCTAACTAGCACGCTGCTTAACTCTCACGCTAAGTTGTGCCAGAACAATAACGCACAGTAACATTAAAACGAGAGAGAGAAAAGGGGGGGATTTAAGTTGATCAATTCAATTAGAACAAGTAGCAGTGACAGCTGAAAGTGCCATGGCCATTTTCATAGATTTCATAGATAGAGTTGGAAGGAGCCTACAAGGCTATCGAGTCCAACCCCTTGCTCACTGCAGGAAACTAGAGGAGGGGTCTCCCATCCAAGTAATAACCAGGCTTGACCCTGCTCAGCTTTCCACGCTCAGACAAGCTGAGCCAGCGTGAGCCACAGGCCTGTATTGATTAAACTGATTAAAATTAAATTGATTAAAAAATGATTTTTAAGTTGATGGAATAAATTGATTAAATTTGATTTAAATTGTCGGAATAAATTGAAAACTTTTGATTTAAATTATCTTTCTACGCACAGACAAGCTGAGCTAGCATAAGCCACAGGTCTGTTCAACATTAATTAACTTCATTAATTAATTTAATAACATTAATTAATAATATTAATTTATTTTTATTTTATTTTTATTTTTTAATTAATAATATTAAATTAAATAACATTCAAATAAATAACATTAAATTATCTTTCCACGCTCAGACAAGCTGAGCCAGCATAAGCCACGGGCCTGTTCACATTAATTAATTTTATTAATTAATTTAATAACATTAATTAATTCATTAATATTAAATTTTATTTAACAATAAAATTAAATCAATAAACATTCAATTAAATGAATAAAACTGCAGCGACTATGGGGTACCGATGATGAACAGCCGCTCAACGTCCTGGCTAAGGCCAGGTGACGGGGCAATGGCCGAGAGGCTGCCAGCCACGTAGCGCAGCGGCCAGGCCCGGTCAGACACTAATGGCGCCACCCCAAAAAACAGCCTAGCAACCGCAGCCGCTGAAGTTCAGTTCTTCTGCGCCGAAGATATCAGCTGTTTGACACAGCCTGTGCAAGCCCCCCCAAACAAGGGGGGGTGGGCAGAAGCCGAGAGGCACCGGAAGCCAAACCCCGGCCGGCAAAGGATCGGCTGCTCGGCACGGCACAAAGGCGTCTGGCCACGTGGCGCCACGGCAGCAACCCCAGCCGATTTAGCTCGAAGACACAGCATCAAGCCCCGGCCGATTCCCGGCAGCAGAGCCCCGGCCGCGCTACGGGCCCGCCGAGCAGCTGGGCCCCATTCTAAAGGAAGGGGGGGAGACCAGCCGCACGTCATGGCAGCCAATCCCCGGCAATCTGTGGGAGGATCAGCTGCCCGCCACTGCCGCAGCAAGCCCTCCGAAAAAGATGAGCGGCTGCCCACAGCTGGGAGGCAGCCGCTGGTATCAACAGCTGTCGGGCAGGGGGGGAGTGGCTGTATTGAAAGCTGCTCGTCGGTGTGAGGGGGGGGAAGCGGCTGCGGCTGAGGATCAACTGCCCACCACCGCCGCCGCAGCAGCAGCAAGCCCTCCGAAAAAGATGAGCGGCTGCCCACAGCTGGGAGGCAGCCGCTGGTATCAACAGCTGTCGGGCAGGGGGGGAGTGGCTGTATTGAAAGCTGCTCGTCGGTGTGAGGGGGGGGAAGCGGCTGCGGCTGAGGATCAACTGCCCACCACCGCCGCCGCCGCAGCAGCAAGCCCTCCGAAAAAGATGAGCGGCCACCCAAAGTAAGAGGTGGCCGCTGGTATCAACAGCTGTTGGGCGAGGGGGGGTGGCTGCTGTACTGAAAACTGCTCGTCGGTGCTGGGGGGGGGAAGCGGCTGCGGCCGAGGATCAACTGCCCGTCGCAGCCGCAGCAAGCCCTCCGAAAACAACGAGCGGCCGCCAACAGCTAAAAGGCGGCCACTGTATTAAAAGCTGCTCGTCACAGCCGAAACAAGCCCCACCGAGAAAGACGAACGGCCACCAACAGCTGAGGCGGCCGCTGGGGGGGGGGACAGCAGTGGCAGCAGCCCAGGCAGGGGACGGCCAAAGACAGCAACAAAACTGTCTTTGTTTTGCAGCAAAACAGCAGCAAAAGAGGCCGTGGGCGGGAACCCAGGTGCCTAAATAAGCCCTTTCCTGTGTCCCCGCCTTTTTACCTGTGACCAACCTGACCTGTTACCTGACTCCTCTCTCCTCCCCCACTCGCAAATCTTCTCCCTGTCCCCAAGTGAGGGGCCAGTGGAAGTCTGTTCTTTAAATAATGAAAAGGAGGGCTATAAAGAAATGGACTTATATGCCACCATTTTCTACCTGTTAAGGTACAAAGGTGATTCTAATGGCTGAAGATGGTGTATCAGCTTTTTTCTGGAGATGAGGGACTCTGAATGTCAGAAACGTTCTTCTGATGTCTAAATATCAGTGTTAGATGGAATTGAAATGAGACTGGTTTATTTGGAGGAGAATGTTGTAGATACTGAACAGAATGTTGTATATATTGAACAGAAGCTACACTTCTTGGCTGCCAAATGTGAGTGATTGGCATAAATTGCTTATTTCAAAATGTGTTAATTATTCACAGTTTCAGCAGAATTGTTTTGCTTCACACATGATTGGTGGCCGTGATGACCATTTTGATGAGCTGCTTATAACATTATTGGGGTGTTTTTGTTATTTGTTTTGCTTTCTGGTGCCTTAGAGGTGAGCTCGCTCACCCACAACAAAGCATTTTTCTTATGACTATTGCTTACAAAGCCAAAAAATGAAATAAATAATTTACCAGGTCTACTTCCTTCCACTAGGTGCTCATAAATGTAAGTTATGCAAACTCATGAATAATGATACATTAAGAATGCTCTTTAGAACATTAAAAGTTGAGCACTATGGTTCTGCAAAAAAGTATTGCAGAGAAAAAGATTTGTAGGGTCGAAGGAATTTAAGGATAAAAGCATGACATTGCTTTATAATCTGCATCAAATATTTGCAGTGTAGTATATATCATCTGTTCATGACTAAACAAAGACAATAGAAAGGCACAGGCCTTCAATAACTGCCATTTCTTGTTTGTGGTTAGTCTAGCCCTATAGTGTTGCTTGCATAGGTACTAATATAATTCTGTTCATTGAATTTGTATATCAGCTTTGGAAGTTTACCTGCACCTCTCTGTGTCAAGCAAGCTGCTTTTTTCTGTAGAATAACTTCTAAACATTCTGTTTTCATCCATTGTTGTGATATCTGGCAAAGCATATACCTTTGTGCCTTGAATTATCAGAAATCGAGGAACCTCCGGTTTGTATATTTAAAGCAGGCAAAATGGAGGATCTTACTAGGACAGAGTATTTTGTAAGGAATTATTTTGAACAATTATTTATGCAAGGCATATTTCCATCCTTTCGATAAAGTTGTAATTTGGTTCTCGATTTTAGAAGCCAATGTGTAAGAGTCACAGCTGCTGAGTTCACATGTTACATTATTCACATAAGTGCAGTTCACTTGATAAACTGAACTTGTGCTTCTCCTGCCATTGCTTATTTCCCAATCCAGAGGGTATCTGTTGTGCATTTACATATTATTTGACTTAAATTGACTGAAATTATCCCCTTTTGGCCATTTTACATTAGCAAGATGGTTGGAATATATCCTTTACCAGGTGTGCCATCTGCTGCCCACAGCCATATATCCCTCCAGCGGAAAGATGAGAAACCAAGAGATCCCTGTAGCCGCATTATTCTTTTATCTCTTTGAAAGATTATGCTCCAGGAAGTTGCCTAGTACATGGCGAAAAAGTTTCTTTTTTTCCTTTTCCTTTTTTTTTAAAACCCGTGTTATTCTTTACTAAAGGCATTTCTGGACAGATTTTTTTTCTGTAGTCATCCATTAATAACTTCAATACACATTTTGGAAAGGTAGCAGAATAAAATGGTAAATTCCTTGTAAAGGAGATCATAATTGTATGAAGACTCCTGTAAGTGTGTGTGTGTGTGTGTGTGTGTGTATTAATGCTGACATTACCCTTGACCTTTTAAACAATTTTTTAAAAGCCTGTTGAGTTTCCAGCCTATATGCTTTATCCATGTTGCTGCATGCTATTGTCACCCCCCCCCCCCGGATGAAAGTAGGGCCTGCTATCTTGGGCACGTGGATTTTAACTATGGGTTACCTAGGAACTCTAGATTGAGTCTAAACACTAGAATGGTGAACTTTGACTTCCTTCATAGCAGATGGAACATTTACTGGTCATGTACTGTACAGTTAACTTGTTTGTCTTTCTTAGCAACTAACAAAGGGGCAGCATATGCCCTGTTCTTCAGCTTCACGCAGACTGGAAATAAATGTTATTAAAATCATGTACTCCAAGCACCATGCAATTGTAACATGAAATATTATGTTCATTAGAATGTGGTGAAAATTTCCCTGCATTGCCTTTGCAGCAACTGTACAGCCTGTTTTAAAAATGAACATTAACCGACATTACACATAGCCACAGTTGTCAGTGTTTAATTAAGGAGGGTCTCTGCAATGTAGAATGTCACTGTTTGTAAATGTGTTATAAAAGGTTCAAATTAAAATGCTGTACAATTAGTTTGCATCACAAAATGACTTTGCAAGACCCCTACAATAGACAATTTAGAGAAATAACTATTCAGTGTTTAAAATACTAAAGGAGCAACAATTTAAGCAGATGGCAGTGGCTTTCCTCTTGATTATAACTTTGAGGCATGCTTTACTAAATGGAATCAGCGGGGTTCATTAAGGTCCCGTTTGATGTATCAGTATTATAAAAATACCATGTTAATTATCCTCAAACGTTGCAAGTTACCTCCATTTTCCTGCAATCAGAAGATGAGAGAAACCCTGTGAAGCAAATTAGTCCTAATTGAAAGAAGACTGATTAATATTTAAATAAGGCATTGTGTGAGGGATTCTGCCATGAGAAAAATAGGCTGAACATCTGAATTAATTGCATAGCAGGTTAAATTAAATTTCATATAACGGGTTGGAAGATGAGTTGGCACAGTGCTTTAGCGAGGAACACAATGACTGAAATACCAGTCTTTTCTTTCACTCTTGGCTGGATTCCATCAAGGTCCTTGTAACCCTTACCTCTTTGTTGTCTCTCTTTCAGTGCAAACAAAGGTACTAACAGAAAATTGCAACTACATTTTTAAAAAATGTTAATCCTTTTTTGAGGGAGGAGGGAGGGCAGATAACACCTGTCTACATTTTCTCTATTTCTCTTCCATGTTGGCTGCAAAATTGAGAAACATCAGTCTCTCTTCCCTCCTCCCTCTATTGCACATTTAATGAGGATTGATGACATAAAATGCTAATGGCTGGAATATAGTTAGAATTGTGCTATTAGTGGGTTATCACTGTCTGACATTTTCACTGTACAGGAGCATACATGTGGAGCCTGTTTAAAGTGATTGGGTTACTTAAGGGTCCCTGTTAGGGATATTTAATCCAACATAAATTACTTATGCACTTTGTTAGTGTTCAAAGGGAGAGTGTCACGTTGTACATGTTGGCAGTTTTCCAGTCAAGAGCTGTTAATTACTGTACAGTTCATGAATACATTTTGGGGCAATAGAAGCTGGAGGGAGGGGGAAGGGGAGAAAAACTCTGTATCCATATTCTGTCTAACTAAAAATGAATAGGTAAGAGTGCAGAGGGAAAAAATTATACTGAAGTCATTTTCACCCTTAGGTGTTACAATGCCGTTTGTTTTCATGTTGAAAATAAAAAAACAAATGACAGTACAAATCCCTGAGGGGGAAAGTACTTTAGCTTTAAAGAATCCCTGTCAAAAACAAGCCATTATCTATTTGTTTAGTGATAAGAAAAAAGGATCTTCTCCAAAGCTTTATTTCAGATCCTCACATCTTTGTAAAGTTCAAGGTTTGCTATGATACTGTTTGCTTATCAAATTGCACACAAGTGATAACTCTGGAAACTGTGCATATAATGTATCTATCTTTTCTTTCAAGCATATGAGTATATATATGTAGGAAGTTCTCTAAAATTGTTGTAAGTACTTTAGTAAATTAATTTTCTCCCCACAGAACAAGGGGAGGGCTGTTAAAATAGGGCGGCGGGGATGGGAAGGAGAATAAGCAAATGTTGGTTGATATAGTTACACGGCTTGACCTTGGCAGTTAGCCATAAAAAATACCACCGACCAACTAATATATTTACTGTGCAGTCACATAGATCATGTTACTCCAATAGCAGAATAAAATAGATTATTGTTTTAGCAAGCTATCGGAACAGTATACAGATAAAGGGCCTTTTCTGCCCTTAATTTTTCTGAAATGGATGTGAAGGTAACTTACATTTGTCCTTAAGTCGTATCTTTCTTCAACATTGTAATCTAATGTCTGCACTTACGCAGTTGTCCAAAGAAATTTCTCACCGCAAACACATTTCATTTTCTGTTTATATTTGGGAAATGGCTTTTGGCACACAAATATGCATCATTATGATTATGCAAATACACTATTCCTCACACTCACATGCATCATTTATAAAGCTCTTGGGGAAAAATGAAAGTCCAGGCTTATTACCTTACCCAGCTAAACTCAGACTGTGAGCAGTAGTAAGGTTAACAGGCTGTTTAATGAGTTAACATCTTCTTATTGTGGGTCAGCATAACTATAATGTTTTTCCCATTTATTGGAATTCACCACAGTCAGTATGAGGTCATCCTTGGGATACATAAGATGATCCCCTGCTGGATCAGACCAAAGGCTTATCTGGTCCAACATTCTGCTTCCCACAGTGGCCAAACAGATGCCTCTGGGAAGCTCACAAGCAGACATGAGGGCAACAGTCCTCTCCTGCTAAGTTCAGGTGATGCATTTCCTCCAGTTGGCAGCAACTTTTTGCAAGTTACTGCAAGTGTGAGGAACAAGGGTCCAAAACTCCAAGGATCCATTACCCATTGGCACTTTAAAAAGTTGGGTTTGGCAACTGAAGAGGACAGAAAGCTGGTTTCTCTTCCTCCGATGTATCCCGGTGTTTGTAGTATCTGATATCAGCATCATCAAATTCCTTTGAATGTGTCTTCCCACTTCTATTACTTCTGTTGCTGCAATTTATATAAACAAAACCCAGAAGAGAGGCACCCAAACTGAACAAAATGCAAAAAGAGAACATATTCTCAAAGGTGCCAAAGGGAAACTTCTTTATTTGAACCCAATGTGTTTCAGAGACAAAAGTTCCTTAGTCAGGGGCAATCTTATGAAATGCAAATGCTGAAAACAGTCTAAACCAACTTACAAAGGTGGTGGCTATCCTTCATAAACTATACACCATCGAATGTTGTTCGAATGCCTGACTGCCGTCTCCCAAAGCAGTTATTTTATTCCCAACTTAAGGATGGAAAGCGGAATATCGGTGGTCAGTATAAGAGGTTTAAAGATGTTCATAAGGCTAATCTAAAAAAATGCAATATAAACATCGAAAACTGGGAAGCTCTGGCCCATGAACGATCTAACTGGAGGTTGGCCTTTCACAAAGATTCCATGGACTTTGAAGAAGCCCGAGTGCAAGGTGAAAGGGAGAAACGTGCTAAGCGAAAAGCATGTCAAACGAATCCTTTACAGGACCATCTTCCATCTGGTAACCTGTGTCCTCACTGTGGGAAGCTGTATGGATCTAGAATTGGCCTCCATAGTCACTTACGGACCCATCGCTAGAGTCTACACAATCTTCTTTAGAATTTCCTCCTTTTATCCTGGAAGACAATCTTACTCGGTCACGAGTGATCGCCTGATGATGATGATACACCATCACGCCACCACCTTTGTAAGCTGGCTTAGTCTGTTTTCAGCTTTTACATCTTATAAGATTGCCCCTGACTTTTGACTGGGTTCGGATGACATGCCACAGCTCATTGTGGTTTATTTAACCTATGATGATTCACGGTGCTCTTGGGTGTCAGTTTGCATGTGCAACTCCCATTCAGAAGTTGTCATGTCATGCAAAACCCATCAACTCTGGGTTATGTGAAGGTTAAACAGCCCTTGCAGAACCCTAAAACAGACCATGGGTTATGCAAGTGTTGTTTAACATTCACATAACCAGGGCTTTTTTTCTGGTGGAACTCACCGGAACTGAGTTCCACCACCTTTTCTTCTATTAATTGCATTTCAATTTAATCACCATCTACTCCCGAGGAAATGTAATCCAAGAGTTCCGGTACCTTTTTCCCCAGAAAAAAAGCACTGCACATAACCCATGCTTACCAGGTTTGCACAATATGACAACCCCTGAGCAGGGGTTACATATTCAAAATTGCAGCTGCATGTGCCACAACCTCACCATGGGTTAAATAATTGTCATGCAATTAAGGAAACCTTAGTCAACTAAAAGCTCAACTATTTGGGGCTTCTTTGTCTTGGAGTGTCTCACTTTCTTATTTAACCCCATGATGGGGTTGAAATGGGTCTGCTGTCCTGTGCCTGGCCCCTGTCTCTCTTTTTGGTCAAGCTGTCAAGTCATATTTCTAGTCAATTACCTTCATTATGCAAATTACAAACAAGCAAGCATTGCCTCAGGCTACAGACAGTATCCTCTTGCAGCCATAAGAGTCAAAAGTTCCAGACAGGCTTTGCATAACTCAGTACCTCCTAAGCTTCACTTGGTTCCCTGGGTTAGAGCATCATGAAAGACAGTTGTCACGAAACTGACACTGGGCAGGTTTGCACAACATGCTAAGCCCCTTGGGAATTTAAACTACTCACTAAAGTTTAATTGATTAATTGCCCGACTTACGATCAGGTTTCCGGCTGGTTTATTTTCCCCACCTTTACCTGCTTTTCCCTGCCTCCCACCTCATACCTCCAGCGCCAGCGGCAGGTATCCCAGGCATCTCTGTGGCAGAAGCTGTGTTCTGTGGTCTGCTGCGTCGGCGCTGCGTCACTGCCTTTTCCCTATTTGTCTATTGCCGCTACATTGCAGCTTTTTCTTATTGGCTCTCCATAAGGAGAGGGCGTGTCTATGCTTCTCCCAGTCTCCCTCCTGTCTGCCATTATCCCCCAACCAATTGCCACCACCAGTGTGCCACCTCAGTAGCCTGTTTAAACAGCTGTAAAACTTTTCCCTCTGTGGTTTTTGTGCCGTTGTGGTTTTGCTTTGACTTCTTGGTTGTAGCAAGGCTCTGCCAGAGTTAGAAACTTCCCCCCACCTGTACCCCTCTCTCTGCCAGGGCATCCATTTAAATAACTGTTTCCCTCCGCCACCACTCTCTTCCCCCTTCTTGTGGTTTGTGTGCCGCTCGTGCTATGCTTTAGATGCTTCGGCTGCGGGAAGGCTCCACCAGAGTTAGAAACTTCCCCCACCACATCCTACACCTTTTCACCCCACCTACATTCCCCTTCTACTCCCAGTTGCTGCATCCCTTCCCCACCTATGCCTGCACTCTGTCTCCCCTCCTAAGCCTCCACCTCCAAACTGGCCGCCAGCCCTTTTCCCAGAATGCAAGGATGCTCTGTTGCACCAAACACAGCTTTACTGAATAAATAAAACCTAGCTATAGTGGATCTAGCAGGATGACAGGTGCACATTGCTAGGGGTTCCAGGTGAGACTTGTGTTGTCAGCTCTGCATATCCAGGGGAAATACCTACTTCTACACTGTGGGGTTGTTGTTCCTAGGTTGGCAGGAAGGGGGGCACCCGGCCTCTCTCTTTTTTTCTCATTGCTTGGACATGCTTCCTTTCAATCCTTCTACCTTTTACCAACCTAAGGTGGGTCCCACTGGCAGGATCCAGGGGCTTAACGGGAAGGTGAGAGGGGTTTCAAGCTTGCAGCACTTCTGGGTTGAGCCAAACTCACTGCACTTGTTGGCCCATGGGGAGCCATGGTGCAGCGGGCCAACGGGAATTCAGACATGGCCACACTCAGCCTACTGCTAAGTGCTACAGCTGTAGTGGGGGTCGAGTGCACGAGGGACTTGGTAGTAGCGAGCATTCAGGGTTAAAGTGGCAGGATGTCCTATAATGCAAGGGCACTCCTGCTCATGGGGACCAGAAGGGGATTTGGGGGAGCCTAGAGGGGGAAATCCGACATGATTAGGGGCACCTGACAACTACTGATAAGCAACTTGAGAATGAGAAGTTATAAGGGGGTAAAGGAGTGCTCCCAAGTAGGCTTTGCGATCGGCAATTTGAATAACGGGAATGAGATGCACTTCTGATTTGCGGAACGTAGCTGTCTCATTACAGCTATGTCTAGACGTTGGTGGAGCTACAAAAGCCCCTCCTCCCCTCCCTCTCTGCCTACATTGAAAGGACTGGAAAGGTTTTCCCTTGGTTCTCCCTCGCTTCCCCCTTAGCCCGTTTTGCTTCCTGCTTGTCTTTTGCATGGGCAGCTTTGTCCATGTCAAGGGTCCCCCCAGACTTAGCGATTCCCCACCCCTTCCACACCATCTCCCCCATCCCTTCTCCATGTGCGCCTAAACTTGCTGCTGTGTTGAGGAAAAGCCCCCCCCCATCCACAGCCCAATTGGCAACCCTCCCTCTTCTTTCCACCCACCCTTGGCCACCTCCAGCCTCCACCCTCCACCCTTCAGTGGGCCCCCACCTGCTTTCCACTGCCCTCTCCAGTTACCTAATTAGTAAGGGAGGCTCAGTTCCACTAAGTACTGCTTTATTTGTTACATAAGAGCAATAACACATGTCTCAAGAGGCCAGCTTCATAGTAGGAGGAGTTAGCTGAGGACTGGGGCCTAGAGGTGCTTTGCCTACCTCTAGGAAAAGCACCTGTTGCAACACTAAGTGCTGCTTTAAGCATTACAAAAGAGCAATAACGCAGCATGTCTCAAGAAGCCAGCTTCATAGCAGGAGTTCGCTGAGGGCTGGGGCCGGGTACATACCTTGTCTATGGGCACTCCTCTTTCCCTACACTGCGGGGTTGCTGTTTGGGGCTTCGCTGGTGCTTGAAGGGCTAGGGGTTAGCTTGGTTGTTTGGGGCAGGGAGGGTAGGCTGCCCTTCTGGCCCTGCTTCAAACCTCAGTTCTGGAAGCTACAGGCACTTCAGCTGTCAGTCTTGGGGCAAGGTGCTCAGCAGTCATCCATCCCTTGCGTGCTGTAGATCCAGGGGCAGTGGTGCCAGATCCACTCCGCAGTCGCCGCCCGGATGCATTTCGCCTCGGCGCCTGTATCTCATGGTCTCAGTAGGTTGACATGAAGGGGGGGGGTCGTCTAGCCTGGTGTCAGTGGGGACCGCGTCACTGTCTGCCCCTGGCTCCAGAAGATCTGGGTAGTCATGGAGCAGCACGTCACCCCGTGTCTCGCAAATATTGTTCAGGATGCAGCACACCACCATCACGTCTAGCACGTGTAGATGTTGGGAAACAAGTGGCCCGTGGGAGCAGAGCACTTACAGTGGGAACAGCAGGCAAAACAAGGTGGCCGGAGGGGGGGAGAGATCTCTATCAGCACCTGCTGGACAAGCACTGATGGGGTGGGCATGGAGGCTCGTGTTTACACTGGGGTGCTCACAGTTGTGCACCGTGGAAGTGGACAACCAACAGCTGGGGTATGGGCCCCAGAAATGCATTTGTCAGGGTTCCTGCACCCACCACTCGTGAGTGGAAACACAGAGCTTGGCAGGAGAGGCAGAGCTCCAACCGTGGCTACTTTTAGGAACAGGCACAGTTCCTCGAGGCTGGAGCACAGATAATATGCGGCCAGAGAAAGGAGGGGGTACAGTGAAGACTGTGCCGAGAAA
This sequence comes from Shinisaurus crocodilurus, assembly GCA_021292165.1. Taxonomy (NCBI): domain Eukaryota; kingdom Metazoa; phylum Chordata; class Lepidosauria; order Squamata; family Shinisauridae; genus Shinisaurus; species Shinisaurus crocodilurus. The sequence goes on along the minus strand of CM037880.1, from coordinate 174,928,694 downwards.
GGAGGCGTGGGAAAAGGCATGTGAGGCTGGAGGGGAGGAGCCACAATCACAGCAACGACAGCGGGCAGGCAGCGATGCCACCAAGCAATTGGTTGCTAGGTAGAGTTGGTGAAGGAGTGATCACTTTCCCCCCTCGTGTCTCGCTTCCTGCATATCCTGTGCTGTTTACAGTGTTTTTTTCTATCTTTGACCCAGCTTGAGTGGGTCCCAGCGGTGGGACCCGAAGGTGCTTTGGGGAGCACCCCTTAGGCAGTGCTGATGATGCGTCAGCACTCCTTTTAACTGAGAGGTGTGATGGGTTTCATGCTCATAGCACTTGTAGCTTGATTTGAAGGCTCTGAAGATAGGTGCTGTTGCGCCTCTGGAGAGGTGAAGCTGGGAAGCAGTGACGTGAACTCCTAGCAAGAGCAATGCAGGAGCCGGTTCAAAGCGACACCATCTCCCCCATCAGGGAGGCAAGCACCCAAGGCACTCTAAAGTAGCGATTATGGGGGAGATTGTGCGTGGGTCCTGGATTGCAAGAGCATGTTGGTTCTGAAGAGCAGAATGGGAAGTGTGTGTGTGTGTGGGGGGGTGTCTGAAGGTGGGAATGACTGTGAATAGGGTACCAGAAACCTGATCAGGATAAAGGGGAGAATAAGAAGATAGAAGGGGGTGATAGAGCATTCCCAGGTAGGCTTCACGAGCCAAAATCTGCATATGTGGCAGGAGACGCAGCTCCAATTAGTGGAGTGAAGCTGTCACGGTCAAGGGGGAGCCACCCGTTGCGTCATGAACTCTGGGGAATTAGAGTTAGAGAAGGAAGCGCTGTTGTGCTCCATGCTCCCCCTGTCCTATGGTTTCTGTGTTGCTTGTTCCTGTTGGTTGCAGCGGCCGCCGCAAGGCTCGCGCTGGACCCCTCCCCTTGGCTACCCCCTTTCCCTCCCATCTCCATTTTTAACCACCCCATGATGTGCCCGGCAGCTGACCACCCCTTTGTCGTGTCTGCATACAAGCGGCTTCCCCACCCAGCCCCTCGCTGCCAAACGGGATGCCTGCCCTCTGACTCCCATGTCCCAGGGGGTGGGGGGCTCCTGCCTTAGCATCTGCCAGTTCCCTCTGTCCTGCTTGTCAACAAGTGGACATGTTCTAAGTCAATTTTTCTATCTTTCACCAAGTTTGAGTGGTGGAGGGACCCTTTGCTGGTCATTGACCGTAATAAAGTTACTACTAGTAGTGGAGGGACCCTGGGGTGCTTCTGACAGTGAGGAGGGTGGACATACTGTCCTTAAGGGGAAGGTTTCATGATCGCAGCACTGGTTGGTTGAGCAGGAGGCTGTGAAGGTAATTGGCGTTGCACCTCTGGACACCTGATGCCCCAGAGCTGCCACTGGAACTCAGAGCAAGCCCAGAAAGGCAGTCTCCAGTTCAATGCCACAAGTGCCACGACCATTTCCCCCCGTCTTCATTGTTGATTCCCTGCTGGAGACATCCCAACTTCTTATTCTGCTCTCTATAAACAAAACTGGAATTGCAAGCCAGGACCTGCACACAGGGCGCGCTAAAGTAGCGATTAAAGGGGAGCTTGTGCGCGGGTCCTGGCTTGCAATGCCACTTTTGGTTATGGAGAGCAGAATAAGAAGTTGGGGTGTCTCCAACGGGGGATTGACCATGAGGACGGCACTTGAAAACGATTGCTTAGAAACAGTAGGATCAAAAGGTATACCAGGATTAAGGACCGCTCCCAAGTAGTCTTTGCAATTAAAGACTTGAATATTTGGAAAGAGAGGGTGATTTGCAAAACAAAACTGTCTCATTGAAATGTGCCCCGCCCATGACGCCAAGAGGTCTCAGCAAAAACAGAAGCCGAGAAGCAGTGCGGTGAACCAGCATGGGTGGGGGTAGCTGGGAGGGGACGGCATGGGAGGAGTGACATGCATGTGGGTGGTTATGCTGAGCTATCAGTTGCTAGGTAGAGTTGGTGCAGAAGGGCGGTCTTAGGCAGATGGTGAACAATGTATTGCTAGGCAGAACTTGGGAACCGCTGAAGGCAGCAAGAGCGGTGGGGTGTTTTTAGCCTCTCTTTCCACACGACTCAGTAGGAAATCGCCTCGAGGCATGAGGAAACCTCTGGATTTGGACGACATGTTAAACCTCAGTAGGTTAACTAAAACCTACCACAAACTATGGCATAGCAGGGCGATTATAAACCAAACTTAAATCACTTTAATAAACCCTTCCGAGGTTCGGTTGACACGCTAAACCTCCGTGGGTTTACTCTGGCAGTAAACCTACTGAGGTTTAGTGTGTCACGTGAACCCAGTCACTGTCTTCTGTGGTTTGCCTTTCTCAAGCTGAGCAGGCTACCAAGCCCCTCCCTCAAGGTGTGTCTTTCCATGGGGTCACTCCCTGGCTGCAAGTCTTTTTGAGCTCTGTGTAACTTGCATTGCCCCTCCCTTTTCATCTGATGCCTAACCCTTGGGTTTTGTATTCCCACACCCTCCTCCTCTTCGCTAGGAGCCCACGTTCCCACGGGTTCAGAGGCCTAGCGTGGCTGGCCTCTGAAAGATTAGACAACAGCTGGGTTTCCTCCTCTCTGTCTTTGCTATTCTCACTGGCCTCCTGCTCCCACACCTAGTGCTTTGACAACACCTTCCCCCTTCATGTCTGACTCAGGCTCAGTTTCCATGTCTTCTTGGGGTGTGTCTCTAGAAGTGTTGGGCCCAATCCCTACATCTACATGAAGAGCGAGTTAGTTGACAGCTAGTACCAGCCATTCCAGTGCAAACCTGATTGAGCTAAAATGTGCATTATTACTTGCCTCCAGGGGTTTAGTTAGCAGAAGTAATGCCTCTCAAGGAATGGTGGCCTACCCCTCTATGGGAATGCTCCTGATTATGTGATGAAAAAGATATTGCAGTGGATGGTGCTTTATTGAGAGAAGTTGAATCCTTGTTTAGACATGTTGGCTGGCTGGAAAAATGCATTTTACAATCTTACCCGTACTTGAAGTGGTGCTTCTGACCCTGAGTTGAAGAAACCCTGGGACTTGGGGGTGGGGGCAGCAAGACCTAAGCTGTTTTTGTCTTTTATAGAAGTGGAGGCAGGCTACCCATCTTGAAGTGTAGCATTCAAGTAAGCTCAATGAGATTCAAGGAGCAGTGGAATTGAGTGGCCCTAGCCCACTTGGGACAAAATATTTAGGGCCTCTTTGGATCTTTTCCTGCCTTGGGTTTGAAAAGAGCCTAAGGTTTGATTGGAGCACATGACGTAAGCCAGGTCTCTCTGAGCCCCAGGGCTGATCATCACAGTCATCTTCTTGCAATAGGGAATAGAAGTCAAGTCTCCAATAGTGTTGACAAAGTTATCCTGAAGCAGAAGTGCTGAAAATTAAGTGGGGGTAGGAAGTTATTCTTTTAACAGTAAAGAGTGTGCAGGAGCAGGGTGCCTTTTGTGCTTTCTAGGGCTTGTCAAAAAATATTTGGTCAACTGGCCTGTCACGTATTGGGTCAAATACTGTCAAATAATATTCAAGTACATTTCAAGCACTAGCTTGTTATTGGAAAAATAATAAGATACTGTAGTCATCAACGAGTTTGATACTTATACTAATAGTAAAACAAATTAGTTAACTTTTATTGTGAAACAATCAAATTAACTTTTAGGGGTTAGGGAACAAGCAGCCCTCACTCCTGTCCTTTCTAAGAAATGACACAATAGTGAAATAAAGAAGGAAAGCTGCCACCTATATATGTATGGCATGATGTTTATTTATTACAGTATTCATGAGTTAGATCCAGGATCTGCCTTGGGTGAGAGGAAGGGCTCTGCCTGTAGAAGCTCCCTCAGCTAGATATTTGGGGATCTTCCCTCCCGCTCCCCACAACTCACCCCATTGAGCAGCATCTCCCAATTGCCTGTGTAGCACTTTTAGGGTGCTGGAGGCACTGCTTGGGAAGGAGGGGGCAGGGAAGTCCACTTCCTCCAGCACAGTTGATCCTGCATAAATCTGGATCCAACTGTATGTATTGAACGCTGTTGTTTTTTTACCACCTGATACCAGGGCAGTATACAAAATGTAATAGAAATCTTAATATAATATATAGGGGAAATGTCAAGACAATATCAAGTACAGCAACAACATGTGGCATGCAAATGATGGCTTTCATGCCTAGTTTGGCGCTTAGGAACTAGCCCCCAGTTCTACACATATTGGATAGAATTAATTCCTATTGGGTTTTCTCTAGATTGGTTATAGTTCCTTTAAAGCGGTGGAATAGGAGAAAATGCTAAGTTTCACCTTTCCTAACAGTGTCTGCTCCTGTCCTGTACACTAATATGCATTAAACAACAAAGCTCTTGGTTCAACAACTTGTATTAAGCTGCAATCCAGGCATTACAAAGTGCAAAAATACAGCATAACTATCCACAGGCTAAAGTGTCATGGAATGAAGAATAATAGACCTCTAAAACAACCCAAATCCATGCAGACAAAATACCGGTAATAATACATAGTAACCCCAAACCACTTAAAAAAAATAAAAATAGCAACAACAAATTGCAAAACAGCAAAATCCCATGAAGACAGGTACTCCAAAATAATTCACTAAAAGGACCTCTAAAAGGGTCAGTGGTTACAGCTTAATATTCAAACATTACTGTGCTTGAATTGTCCTGTGGTTTTTCACTTGAAAGCCATGGGGGCTAATTATAGTAGAACAGATTTATATTATAAATAATTAATTTACATGTCTTTTTACTAATTATTATTTAGATTTCAACTTATTGTCTACAGTATTATTGCTATAGTATAGCCATATGCAGACTAGCATGTGATGTGAGCATGCAGACTAGTGTTGCACAATCAACTTATACCATAACTGGGATCTCCCATTTATTCCAGTTTTGTCTTTGGAAAAGAAGAGGAAAAATATACCTAAAGCTGAATCTGTAGCTGATTATAACTGAATTATATTTATAGACAATTTATCATATCGTATAAGAACTGATTCACACAAGCCTAAATGACTCAATACTTGATGACTCGTACTGAAAATGGAAGTGGTCCCCATTGAAAAATATTATGTTTGAAGTGATGTTAATGTCAGTTGATATGAGAGATCTGCCAGTGGCGTTTGAACTCTGGTGGGTATTTTACACATGCAAGCCTTAACTTGATGTCACAGCAACTAAGTAATCAACATACATATATAAACTCCCCCAATAATATGGACTGAGAAGGCATCACTGAGAGTCAGTGCAGACATTTTGGACAGGCATATGATACCATCAATCCACCCCCTAATGTACATGGGGATTGCATGTGTGAATGTTTCTTCATGTTTAAATGGCCCTGCCACTCAAAGCTAGAATAACAGGGACAGGGGGTGCTTCCAGACGGACAACTAGCACTACCAATCAAAAGGCATTGTGCACTTGTGCAGCTATTCCACCTTTCCTTCTTTTAACAGATTTTTGTGGTAAGAAAAAAGATGGAAAAATAACATGGCTGGATTACAAATGGAAGACAGCATCATCTGGATCTTCCATAAAATTCTGTGAATGAGGCAGAATGATTGCACAGTAGACATCTCATCTGGAAGCACCCAGGGACAAGAGGGCGGCCTGGTGTTCCAGATTTGGTCAAATGGCAGCAAACATGCTGTGATTGATACAACGAATTAATGTGCACGAGGTTTTCTCTGACTAGAAAAAACATAAGGATTTCATTGTCAAAATATGTCTGTCTGTCTATACCTTGTATTTGTCTAATAGCATTGAATAGCTTCATTAAAATAAGCTTCACGAATGTTCTGTTTCTCCATTAAGGGACTGAGATTCACTGTTCCAAACCACGGTTATGAACAGCTGCCTGACTGCAAGAATTAAAATTTTCTGTTTTCTTTGTAGTGTCTGATAATTTGCTTATCTCCACATTTGTTGAAAGACATAATTAGAACATTTATATCATGGACAGTTTTTAATGCACAATCAATAGTATCTGTAATTATCTTAAAATGAAACACTTATTACAAAGAGCTTATTGATAAAATTAGGGGCTACAGATGCAAGGATGTATTGCTTACATCTCCCCACAACTTGAAATGCTTTCCCCAAAGGGGTATGACTGGCACCAATATTACAGTCTTTCTGGTGCCAAGCGAAGTCTTTTCTATTTTCCCTCACTTTTTAAAAAATTATGTTGTCTGTGTCAGTATGAAGTTTTTAACAGTATTTCTTGCTTTTAGTCTGCAATTATTATGAAGAATATTCTTTTATTGTATTCATATTTTGTCTAATTATTTCAGTCTGTTGTACACCATCCTGGAATCCATCGGATGAAATACGGTTTAGAAATATTTTTAAATAAAATAAATCAGTAGATTTCATAGATTTCATAGATCATCGAGTTGGAAGGAGCCTACAAGGCTATCGAGTCCAACCCCCTGCTCAATGCAGGTTCTTTATTTGTGCTTGGGACCTTTCAAGGCATGAGATGCTGTACAATTCTTGTTAGATTTCTAGAACTAGATTTGTTTGAGTAAGTGCTGTCCACAAAATCAGATCCCTTTTAAAAAATTCCTGGCAATATGCTTTGCTGACCATAGGAATGATCAAACCATGATAGGTGAAATTCATGGCAAATTCCACTGAGGTGTCTCAGCATAATTATTTAATGTGGTTTGGTAGGCCATCCCTATCCCACTGGAATTGTAGAAAGCAATGAGAAGCTTTAAAATTAATGTATATTTACCATTAACTTTAGCAAATAAGGTTGCATTCTGTGACTTCAGATTCCCCCTCACAAGTGATTTGTTTGGTGGTCTGTTCTTTCATATTGCAACATGATTCCTGTAATTTATTCTGCTGTGACTTTCGGTTTAGATTACTGCCATGCCAGCTATCCTCAAAGACTGCTTGGAAAAGTACATATGGTAAAACAGAGTCTCTATAATCTTGTTAGGAAGCATTAGCCATAGGGAACAGGTTACACAAGTTCTTCAAAAACTTCCCTGACATTATTACTTCCAGGTCAAATTCATGTTATTTATACTGATCTGTAAAGACGTATGTTGGCCATTACCTGTGGGGCCATTTCTTAGGCTTGTTTCCTAACCCCCAAGAAAAGCAGTGCACTCAAACACCCTTTCAGTATTATTTTAATCCTTGCTTTCAATTGAAGGTGACCTTTAACCCCAAAAGAAGGGCGCAGTCAGATCTTGGGTTCAGCTTTCAGATAAATTTATTGTTTGTTTACAAATAAGGAAAAGGGGGGTTATGTATTTGAATATAGACTGTTTAAATTACAGTTTGTTGTGCTTTAAAAAAGATTGTTATAGGTAAGGTAAACAAGGGATCTATGGCAGAAATATGCAAGATAATGGATGTTAGCAGTTTAGTATTTACTCCTATTCAGTTAGTATTTACTCCTGTTTATGACTTGAAAGGACACTTATGAAATTATTACTTTGATCCATGCGAGTACACCTACAATCCACTGCTGGGGTAGACATTGTTAAATTCAGAAGTGTGGAGCTTTTGGGGTTCCTACATACACACACACGCACACGCCTCCTCATGTGTAACCAAGTGAGGCCAGTCAAGGGGGCTGGGAGGAAGCGAAAGGTACATAAAACATAGGATGGGGCCTGTCGCCCAGAGGAGCCAGGCTGAAAGCATTCATGTGTAAATGTAGTTCAAGCCATGACTCACGAGTTCCCTCCCCCCTGCCTGGCCAGGTGAAGTTTAAATTGATTGGCTGAAGCAAGAAGGCTACAGAAAAGGGGAGGGGGAAGAGCTATTTCCCCACGTGTAGCCTTTGTTCTTGGTCTTAGTCCTTTTTGGTAGCGTGCCTGGTTGGAGCCATGGCAGCGCGCCAGCGAGGGGCCCGAGCCTTTAGGGGGGGCCCTCAGGAACCGACCCCAGACAGCTCCTGGTAAAATTAGCTGGTTTGAAGGCTCTGGTGAAAGGCAAGTCTTGTGGAGGGCTATTTATCTCGGACCTGCGGCTAGATAAAATAGTTCCCCCCGGGTGGCAAGGCTGTGCTGGATCTAACCCTTGAAGAAGACACCCTCAGGTAACAGGTGTGTGCCTGAGAGATCTTAAGGAATCAGGTTTTATTGTTTTGCAGCTTTACTGTGTACTAAAGTGTCTCTCTCTTTATTTTGTGTGCTTCTCTCATTTCCCTAATCTTGTTGTAAGATGCTACCAGAATAAACCTGTTTGGTTTTACCCCACATGGGTTTTGTAGTGCTCTGTGAGTTCAGTATCTAAATCCAGGTTACAGAAATGGAAGGCGAGTCCCTAAACAGAGATCCAAGTAGGATTGCAGACAGCTGAGGCTGGCAGTCTGGTATCTTGAGATCTCAGAGGGTCTTGGTTCCTTTGAGGTAGGTAAGGGTGGGGTGGTGGCGGGCCGGCCAGCCCCCCCTTCCTCCACAAGAAGGTATATAGTCAGAGCTATTTGTGGGGTAGCCACAAGTTATGAACAGACCTGTGGCTTACGCTGGCTCAGCTTGTCTGAACATGGAAAGCTAAGCAGGGTCAAGCCTGGTTATTACTTGGATGGGAGACCCCTCCTCTAGTTTCCTGCATTGAGCAGGGGGTTGGACTTGATAGCCTTGTAGGCTCCTTCCAACTCTATGATCTATGAAATCTAAGTATACCAATAAGGCTAGAAGCATGTTTCATAAACTTAGAAGCACGGCACCACTGTAGTGTGCTCGTTAAAATGTTGAAGTAGGACCAAGAAGACCCAGGTTCAAATCCCCATTCAGACATGAAACTGACTAGGCCACTGTAAGCTTAAATTAACTCACAGATTGTAATGAAAGTAAAAAAAAAAAAAAAAGTGTGGTGGATAGAGCCAGGTATGCCACACTGAGCTCCTTGTAGGAAAGTTAGGATAAAAATATAATAAATAAAAATAAATGAAATTTAATCCGGTGTGTTACATGTTTTGTCACAGGAATGACTTGTAAGTGCAGTCCCAAGAACAAAGCAAATTTTGGAAGAGATTGTAGTATGCATTAGGTTTAACTAACAAATAAGAAATCTATTTTGGACAGTTTAGCAATGTGGTGGAAAATTATGAACTAAATTAGGGGGTGGGCAATGTAAGGCCTTCCTGAAAATGTTGGACTGCAACTCCCATCAGCCCTGGCCAGCATAGCCAAGGGAGAGAGAAGATGGAAGTTGCAGTCCAGCAACATCTGGAGGGCCACAACTTGCCCACCCCTGCCCTAAATAATAACCCTAAATAGCCCTTAATTATAATAATACATTATTATATTGAAACTGGTCAGAAATGGATAATCATTTCTGGTTCACTTTTTACAATGCTGATTTTCAACACTGAAGTCCTGATTCATCTGTTGCTATAGGGATATGAAGTCACTTCTGTGTGTTTTTGTCCCATGCTGCTTTGGTAACATCTGGAAATTAGAACCATGTGCATCAGATGACTGATATGTTTATTCCCCATCACCTCCTCCCTTAAATTTCAGAGGTTGGTAACAGATACATTGGCCCTTAGAATGAACATTTTTAGGGGTTAACACCATGATTGTTTAATTCTACACTTCTGAAATATCTGATAGTTTTGATCCTGGTCTCGTATTGTTTCTTTTATGCTTGTATGACCTATCCTGTGAGAGAGAGCAAAGAGTGATACATATAAAAGAAAGTTTGATTGCCCAGAAAGTCATATTATATTATACAAATAGCATTCTGTAGATTTCCCTTCAGTGTGTTGTTGAGTTATTCCACTTACCGTACCTCAAAAATAAACCCACACACCAGGTTACTTGATCCTACCTTGTTGAATGTTCTTGTCATAAAATTATCTCTCTAAAGCTATGAGTTTATAGCAATAAAAGTGGTAGCACTGTGGCTGGTGTCCTCTCTTCACGGCACCTTTGAAGTTGGCAGAGTACTTTTTTAAGCTTTGGATTTAGATTTTAGTGCCTGTAAAGATATTAGCTTGGGTGGATTCCAACACTGTAAGAGATGTGGTTAAAGTTCTCTTATACAGAGTCTTGAGAGTGTCTGTGGTTAAAGAGGAACTCTAGGGCTTCTTGGCTTGATAGAAGATGTCTAAAAATGCTTGCGTTTTTGGGTGGATGCTTTCAGAGCTATAACAGACCTGCTGGGTAGAAGATGCCACTACAGGTGCTCCCTAGTGTGATGTGATCATCCATTCTGGGGTAGGTGTTGCTATTTAACCAGCACCTGCATATTTCTGAGATACCTGGGGATTATAAATATGCATCTCCTATGAAGGAGGGCATGTAACTAATTCTGCCTTTGAGAGATCCTTCAAATAAATAAATAAATGGTTCTCTGTCAATATGTGCAAGACTCTGTTGGGGTTTGGTATTAATTTATGGTAGATGTGTTTTTAGTTGTCAGTGTTTTGAGATTCATGACATTACTTTTCAGATGCTAAAAAGACAAAGCTTTAAGACCAGGGATGCCAGCCCTCAGGTGCTCTCTGTGCAGCCCAGGAGAGCCCCACCCACTTTCCTCTGCAAGGAAAAGACCAGCAGCACCAGGACCCCAATGCTTCAACAACCCCAAAGCAGTCTCCCCACCCCATCACAACCATCTTAAGCAGGATTGCTGGGATGGGGTGAGGGTATACATGCATGCAATATGCACACGTATGTACAGCTCCCAACTCACCACCCAGCAGCACGTGTAGCCTTTGGGTCCAAAAAGGTTGTACACCCCTTCTTTAAGATATAGAATGGTGTTATGCAAGCCTCAAAGGGATCTCAGCTGTGTTTACGTTCTTGAATAGGGCTAAATGCAACCTTTTAACACAGGGGTGGGGAATGTGTGGCCTTCCAGATGTTGGTGGATTGCAGCTCCCATCAGCACTAGCTAGCATAGCCAGTGATGAGGGATGTAGGACTGCAGCTCCAATCAACATCTTGTAGGGCCTCGTGTTTCCCACCCCTGCTTTAACATGTGTTAGGATGACAGCAAAATTTCAAAATTGCACTCTCCCCCCCCCATTGACCAAAGTGTAAAAATGTTAATTCCCCCCATGCACATTTTAAAGTGCACATTTTTCAAACACGATCACAAGTTCAGGAAATAGCAAACTTAAAAACACACACACTCCTGTTTGTATTTGGGATTGTGAACTGGGCAAGTTCGAATGATTTGTGAACTTAAACGGAATTCTCATACACCCCATGTCCCCTGACATGGTTCAAATCAGCCAAATCATTTACCGTATTTTTCGCTCCATAAGACGCACCGGACCATAAGACGCACTTACCATATGGTACCAAAAAAAAATAATTTTTTTTTAATCAGCTGTTCCGTGGGGAATCAGCTGAGAGGCGGGGGCTTCCCCCGCCCTGCCCAGGAGTCCTCCGCTCTTCCAGACCAGCAGAGGAAAGTAAAATAATAATAATAATAATAATAATAATAATAATAATAATAATAATAATTTTTTTTAAAAAAATCAGCTGTTCCACAGGGAATCAGCTGAGAGGCGGGGGCTTCCCCCACCCTGCCCAGGAGTCCTCCGCTCTTCCGGACCAGCAGAGGAAAGTAAAAATAATAATAATAATAATAATAATAATAATAATAATAATAATAATTTTTTTTAAAAAAAAATCAGCTGTTCCACGGGGAATCAGCTGAGAGGCGGGGGCTTCCCCCACCCTGCCCAGGAGTCCTCCGCTCTTCTGGACCAGCAGAGGAAAGTAAAAAAAATTAAAAAAATAAAATAATAATAATAATAATAATTTTATTTTTTTTAAATCAGCTGTTCCATGGGGAAGCAGCTGAGAGGCGGGGGCTTCCCCTGCCCTGCCCAGGAGTCCTCCGCTCTTCTGGACCAGCAGAGGAAAGTAAAAAAAATAAATAAATAAAATAAATAATAATAATAATAATAATTTTATTTTTTTTTAAATCAGCTGTTCCATGGGGAATCAGCTGAGAGGCGAGGGCTTCCCCCGCCCTGCCCAGGAGTCCTCCGCTCTTCCGGACCAGCAGAGGAAAGTAATAATAATAATAATAATAATAATAATAATAATTTATATTTTTTAAAATCAGCTGTTCCATGGGGAAGCAGCTGAGAGGCGTGGGCTTCCCCTGCCCTGCCCAGGAGTCCTCCGCTCTTCCGGACCAGCAGAGGAAAGTAAAAAAAAAAATTTTAAAAAAAAAATTTTTTTTTTACTGTATTCGCTCCATACACAGACATTTCCACCTAGTTTTTTTTGGGGGGGGGGAGTGCGTCTTATGGAGCGAAAAATACGGTAGATGCTACTTCATGTGTGTGGCACTGGACACATGGTCTGTATTCTTAGCAGCAATTAAGTGAATGAACTGTGACATATTTTCTTTAAAATAGAAATCATGGGTTTGATCCAGAGTTATTCATGCAAAACAGGGATGGCGGAAGTGGGCTTCCCTGCCCCTCATCCCCATGGCAGTCCCTTTAGCCATCCCAAATGTTACATTGGAGGCAGGAACGGTGCAGGGCTGTTTGGCGCCCTAGGCCAAATTATATTAGGCGCCCCCCCTCGTGCCGTGGGGGGGGGCCTCCGGAGCAAAGCAGCCCTGCTTTGCAACACCCCCCGCGCCTGCGCGACCGCGCCCGTCCGCCAACCACCTACCTTCCCACCGCCCCACCGCTGCTGGCTGCTGCTGCCGCCGCCCCTTCCTCTCTCCGACGCGATGGGACGAAGGTAGGTAGATGGTTGGCGGGCGCGCGCCGGCGGTTGCTGCGGCGGCGGCAGCGGCCGGCAAGCGGGCGGGGAGGAGCGGCGGAGGCGGCAGGCAGGGCAGGAGCGCGCCGGAGGCGAGGAAGGGGCGCAGAGTTTGCGCCCTCTTCCGCCACGCGCCCTAGGCAGCCGCCTGGGTCTGCCTAGCGATAGCGCCGGCCCTGATTGGAGGAGGTGCTTCCACCTTATTTTTGGATCCTTGCCCTTCCTCTCAGCCCGTTTCGTCTGTGTAGCATTTTCAATGGGCTGCCATGCAGATGAAGGTTGGGAGAGTTCTCTTCCACTAAACCCGTTATCCGCGTATGACTCCTGATCCAACCTCATGATCTTATCCTATTTGATTGTAGTTTTAATGTAACTTTAGCAGATATATAAACAAACATTATAAAATATTTTTCTGAACATAGTTTCCCCCACTGTTATATTGTTGCACACATTTCATACATTTAGCAAAATGAAAGAGAGAGCTTAAATATTTTTTAGCCAAGCAATCATTTTTAAATTTTCATACTTTTGACAGTAGCTTTTATGCACGAAGTAAAAGGTAGGATGAATGGCCTACTTCTGTCTGTTTTCATTACTCCATTCTTTGTATGTGCTGCTCCATCTTTTTTACTCTGTATGCCTAGTGGGATATTAAAGGTTCTGTAATTATTTCAATAAAATCAGGGGTTATCGATTTTTTTTGGTTCTATTTACTTGTTTCCTAATAAAACTTGACTGTGTGCTGAAGGGCAATGGCTGGGTGTTTTTTTTAAACTATCACTTTTTAGTGTGATAGATGAGGGAACATTTTTAAAAACCAAAATTGTCGCATATATGGTTAGCCTTTTTTAATACTCCGCTACAATTTTGATGTTTAGAATAAAGAGTATTAAGTTGTTATGTGGCTAATTATTTAAGGACCCTTTTAAAATTAGTATTTTTGGAACCTCTTGATATTTCAAAAACAAAAACTAGCATAAAGTTTATGCAGCATCATGGGAAATTCAGTGCAACTGACTGATTTTTTAACATGCTATAGTAAAGCATTTTTATAAGCATATACTCGTAATATTTACAATGAAGATGGACTTGGACTGGAATAGGCAACTTATGTCCTTCAGACTATTTCATACATCTGTCAGGTTACACCAATTTAATAAAGGTCACATTGACACTGGTCACCCTTGGCTCCTGTAGAAATTTGGTCTCTGCTCCCTGTTTTGATGGTACACATAGCCCAATGCATATGGGTCTCACTGAACGTATAATGCCATGTTGTGATTGTGGTTGCTGGAGAGCTCTTCAGTAAATTCTACCTGTCTGCCTAGTATTGCTCTCCTTGAGGCCAAAGATAATGATGCATGTGCATGACTGTACCTTTAGAATTTCATCAGATATGAAGGTGAAGGACAGTGTAAACACATGTTGCTGTAATACCTTTATTAGGCCAACCAAAAGATCACAATTTTTTTTTTTTTGCCAGCTTTCAGGATCCCCAGATCTCTTAATCAGGCGTTATAAAAGGCAGATTCGGGGGGTGGGGGGATGACTAGATTGTGAAGTCATATTGTCTGCAAGTTCAGACTAGTCCTAAGGTGTGTTGTGGGAAGAGGAATCTGCAGGTATTCTAGACAGGCTCAGCAGGTCATGTGATGATGGTTGCAGGAAGCTCCTACTGCCCCCGGTTACGCTGGGAAGAAGTGTGTAGGAATGTTTGATCCTCCATTTTGGGGAATAAAAAGTCCAGCTATTCTCAGAAATGTTTTCCATCCTGGTCGAAGACCCACATTGACTCCTTTTGCAGGTACATCACAGAGAGAAATTAGGCAGTCTTTATAGCAACAAAGCAAGATGTTATTTTAGATGCTGTTCTAGGTAATAAAAGTCAATTGGCTTAGTAGCCCATCTGTAGACTACAACCTCCACTGTGAAATCCATATAACCATTGTAAAGCTTTTGTAACATTTTGGTAGCCCTTCCATATGTGACTCTTTTAACTGGAGAGGCCAGGGTTTGAACTTTGGGGCATTCTGCAAGTAGTATATGTGCCACTGAGCTATTGTCCTTGTTCTGTGTTCCCGTGGCACCTGTAAGTAAGTCTGACAATATAGATTTTATTGTGGATATGGACTGTGTGATGTTTAAAGATTTTTATCACCTAGATTTACATTATTTTGGGCAGTACTTGGACATTGTAATGGAAGAGCATAATTCATTTTGACATTTGCAAAACATAGTTTCTGTAGATTCTGAGAGAATACCATAGCTATGCTATTTTTCTTGGAAGCCAACTGATGTCTGGATAAAAACCCAATTACTGTTTTTGATCAAGACTTAAATGTTTACATCCTGGGTGTTTTAAGTAATGTATACTGAGGTAGCTTTAAGACTAACCGTGGAATTGTGCTCCCTCTGGTTGGAGTGTAAAGGTAATTGAGCTTGAACGTTGAATAAAGCTTTAAGCATTATGCCTAAACAGGCTATTGTTTAGCATATATCTTGGCTTTTGTATTTACTGGGTTGTATCCAGAGAAATGCTGGTGGAAAGAAGTGGATGGAAGCTGACTCTCACACTCCCTCCTCCCTTAGCAACCCATGGAAACCTCACCAGCGAGGTTGTGTTCTGGGGGTCTGAAATGACACAACCCACCTCATTCAGCAGGGTCCTCTGACTCTTGGGAGAGGCTTTTCGAGGGCTTAGGAGGCTGCCCAGGAAAAGCAGGGGGCAGGAAAGTCTTCTACCCAGCGCCTTCCACCAGCATTTCTCTGATCCCAATGCACAAAATGGATCTTTCTAACCACCACTTCCTGATCTTTAAAGGTCTCTGCAGCCTTGTCTCCCATCTTCCTGCTTTCATGTCCTGATATATCACTGCTTTTCACCTTGTTCCTCCAACTCTATCCACCACAGCTGTCCAAAGGTCTCATTTTTCTCTTAAATAACTCTTTGTTCTCCTTGCTGCCGGTTGTATCTGGAACTTAGAATTCTATATTGTGCCACCTATCTTCTTTCTGCTCTCGATCCCTTGCTCATAAGCCTTGCCTCTTCGTGAACAGGGGTCCACAAATGCACTTGCCATATCTCCACTCACCCCGTGAGTGCAGTTGTGGAAAGCAGAAAGCAAGAAATGGGTTATCACTGAGTTGTGCTGGATTTAGGAGGCACTTAAAAACAATGAGGTTTCTCACTGCTTTGGGTTTTCTCAAAAACCCATCTAGACTGCAAGGATGAATTTCTGCCCTTCCTCTGAAGTTCAGGCAGGCTTGACCTTGTACTTGCAGTGGACTTCAGAGGCTTTCCAAATCAGCAAATCCTGAAGGCCTTCAAAACTTCTGCCTAGCCTGGGAAAAGATCTGGAGCTCATCTCTACAGCCATGTTGAGCTCCAGAGGTGTTCCAAAGGAGCAAGACTTTCTGCTACTGAGTTCTTCCGAAGCCCAGTGTGACTGCAGGTGTAATCTCCCTTCTCATTGCCCAAGCTTGAGAGAAGGATGGGGGCTTTTCCCTTCAGTTGCGCTGCACCTCTGATTTGGAGTGCCTCCTAAGCCCAGCATTACTGCAGAAGGAACTTCTGGAGGCCAGAATGACATCAGAGTTGGAAGTTCTTAGCCCAAACTGAAAGGAAACACATGCAGCTGCTTTTACCCCTTCTTGTGCTTATCTTTCCCTCCCATCCATCTGTTGTCGGAGGATCTCTGCCAGGAAAAAAGCAAGTTTGAAACCCTAGTAGTGTGTAATTATTAAGTGGAATAATGAATGCAGTGCGGTAAGATTATGCATTTATTTAATAGTAGCAGTAATTTGAGGTGAAAATATCTAGTAAGGTTGTTTTGTTCCTTTCATCTGTTGGAAGTATTCTGCAAAACTGAGGTAGAGTGGGGGCTAGTGTATGCACTCTTAGGGGACAAATTGAAATTGTGTCAATTTAAAGTAGGTGAGGATGTTGCCTCTCTTTGGGCAATACACTAATCAAATTAGTGACTCTTTTAGTGAAATAAAGGAAATAGGACAAGACCTCAATTTATGCCTGGTAGCCAATGAACCCCTTAATGGAAGCAAGTGTATGTGTATTAGAAAAATATTACTTGGGGAGAAAAATAGGTTTAATTAGAACTGTTAGTAACATAGCATCTAAAGCATGAGAACAAAACAACTTCTTGTTCTGTTTGCTTTTTTATTGTGTGATGGTTTTAATGAAGAATAAAATAAAATAAAAAGTTATACTGCTGGGGTAGAAGGAAACCAAGTGTTTTTCCATTCACCTTTATTATTGAGCTGTGGTTGCATGAACTTCCTTTTTCTGTTATCAAAATCTCTCAGCTAAAATGTCAGTTAAATATGCTAAATAACCAAACTGTTTTAGGGGCAAAGAAATAGCTGAGAGGGACCTGTGCTTGATTATGGAAGACAAAAAGATATATGTAAAGTGTAGTGGGCAATTCACAGGGTGAATGAACTCTAGTTTGGCCTTTTAGGTAATAAGAACATTTTATTTATAGGGAAAGAGAATACTAAAAGAATACTAAAAATACTGGGTGCTTTAAAATAGATTACTATGTGAAACTGAAAGTGTATTGCTGTGTCCCATTATGGGACTTGAGTAAAAGTATCATTGGAAAGTACTATGCAAGAGATTAAATATAGTAAAACTGTATAGCCACAAAAGCTGTATAATTAAACAAGAAGGTAGGCGTAAGCATTGCTGCATGATTAGTTCTTCATGCCTCAGATAGAGATAGAAGGCAAATGCCACTGGCTGGATAAGCATAGCCACTCAAGAAGTGTGATAATTGCCCTGGAATGTAATGCCTTAAGGTGTCTTGCTGCAATGACAGAACATTTCTTCATAATCGAAAGGAGAAGGGAATTTGCTGGGAAATGGAGACATGGATATGACATAATATACAGACAATCAGAAATTCTGACTCATGTCTACACTTCTAATGCCACATCAGAATGTCGAGTAACATTTAATTTGGCTGACTTGGCTGAAATCTTACTCTAGAATGTTGTTATGAATTGACTTTGGAGGATTTTTTTTGTGCTGGTGTAAAGGTCAGTATGATTTCCTCCCACCAAACTAACCTAAACTCATTAAAATAAAGCTACATGGTGGGTTGCATAACAACATATAATTTTATCAAATCACATTTTCTCTTCTTTTGCAATAAACCATTTAGTACAACATAGTGTGAATTTTTTTTGTTAAAGACCAAACTGTGTGAAAGTCATACAGTTTTTCTGCAACTTCTTAATTTTTAATTTAATTTAATTATTATTTTTATGAAATCCATCCACAGAGGATACAGTTTACAGTGGGCAACCTGCTGGGAAGGAAGGGCTTCCTAATCCTGCTGGTGGGTTTTATGATGAAAATCAACCATCCCAAGAAGCTTTTTTCAACTCTGGCAGAAAAGATGCAGGTACTAATTTGTGGGTATAATTTCTACAGGGGGAAAAAATGTGATGAAGGGGGATACGGTTAAGAAGCCTCTCCTGCCCCAAGGCTGCAAAAGACTTACCTATGCAGCTATACTTCTTACACTGTGCCCTTCTGGCATAGATTATCCACCAGGGTGACCAAGGCAGTCTCTATACCCATACAAATGGTCCAAAACCTCACTGAGCATTGCATGTAATGTGACTCTTAATTAAGACAATTGATTATTTTGTTTTGATTAGGATGAGAGGAGATGGGAAGAGGGCAGATTTAACATTTGCACAAACAAACTGAAAAGGAAAACGCAAAATATATATATTTGAAAGATGCTATCTAATTACTATTTAATATTACAGCAATACTTTTATACAGTAATACCTTGGATTGCAAGCACAATTCGTTCCGGAACCATGCTTGTAATCCAATACACTCTTATATCAAAGCGAGTCTCTGCGGGCATGAGCGGGGCCGATTTTGGCCCGCTCCGCCCGCTCAAGGTAAGCGGTTACATCCCTACACTACTTGTCTTGCAAGACCTTGCTTGTTTATCAAGTCAAAAATTTTTAAAAAATTTGCTTGTCTTGCAAAACACTCTCAGACCAAGTTACTTGTAATCCAAGGTATTACTGTATTACTATGTTCCATTGTGGACTTGAGGAAAAAGATATGTTTGAAGTACATAGTAATATTGGAAAGGGTAAGGGACATTGAGTAGGGTAAGGAAAAGATTAGATTATCCCCACTGGGCAGTATCTAATTTGATACTACTGCTAATGTAAATTATGTTGCGCTAGCAAAAGCAACCTCTAGATTTCATAGATTTCATAGATCATAGAGTTGGAAGGAGCCTACAAGGCTATCGAGTCCAACCCCCTGCTCAATGCAGGAAACTAGAGGAGGGGTCTCCCATCCAAGTAATAACCAGGCTTGACCCTGCTTAGCTTTCCACACTCAGACAAGCTGAGCCAGCATAAGACACAGGCCTCTAGCGCAATGCCAATAGTATTTGCTGGTGTGATGGGTTTTCTGGGGATAATGCTTACACTAGTGCAACCAGTGCTTTTTTTCTGGAGAAAAGGGTACCGGAACTCTTGGATTACATTTCCCCGGGAGTAGATGGCGATTAAATTGTAATGCAATTAATAGAAGAAAAGGTGCTGGAACTCAGTTCCGGTGAGTTCCACCAGAAAAAAAGCCCTGAGTGCAACATAATTTACATTATGGTGAATTGGATACTGCCCAAAGAATTTTGTGGCACCTCAAATATGAGTACATTTATTGTCGCAGGAGCGTTCATAAGCAAAACCCCGCTTTTATCAGTTGACTGTGAAAATGATGGGTATATATGTATATGCAGCCAGCACACCAGTAGTATTGGATGAACCATACAGTAATACCGTGGATTGCAAGTAACTTGGTTTGAGAGCATTTTGCAAGACAAGCAAATTTTTAAATATTTATTTAATTTTTTTTTACTTGATATACAAGCGACGTCTTGCAATACAAGTACTGTAGTACGGCTTAAATTAAAAATCTCTGTACAAATTTTTTTGGGGGGATTTCGTTTTGATATGAGAGTGTTTTGGATTACAAGCACGTTTCCGGAACGAATTATGCTCTCAATCCAAGGCATGACTGTATTTCTTTACACCACGCTTATTGTAATTCACGGAAATGGATGCTGTTAGGGCAGGGGTTCTCAACCAGGGGGGAATTCCCCCCAGGGGGGAATTTTAGGGTTTCGGGGGGGGAATTGGGACCACAGACTGAAACTGTTGGAATACTGATCTTTCTACAAATTACAATTCTACAAATTGTACATAATCTACAGGACATCACACTGTATTGTATGGCACAGATTAAGTCAGACAATCTTGGAAAGGGGGGAATGACATTCTGACACATGGTGAAAAGAGTGCATGGGGCAAAAAAGGTTGAGAACCACTGTATTAGGGCCTGTTTGCTTTCAGAATTTGCCATCAAATGCTATTGTCTTTCCTCTGTGTAACCTGCATCATCTTTCAATATCGAGAGAAGTATATTTTAAGTTGGACTTAGCTGCTATTATAAGTAGCCCTGTTAGAAGCATACTGCATGTATCATTCTTTACAGGGGAAGCGCAAAAGGAGGCAAAAGTGCCTGTAGCATGGCTGTACAGTTGTCCAAGCTTCACACATGAATCCAAGCTTCAAGCTCCAGTATCTTGCATTCAGGTGGTGATGCAGCAGCAGTCAAGTCAATAAAACAGAGAGCGGCACTCGTGTTCAGGGCTATGCACAAACATTGCCATGCACAATTAATAGCTTGGATTGTCCCCTTTGTTAATTTTGCTCCCATGAAGACTAACATAGTTATTCTTGTAAAATACACTTGACTGTGGCTCATACGGTACTTATACCTAACTTTAATTAGGCTTATTTTAAATCAAATTAAACATCTTCCCATTTTTTTTAAAAAAAATATCTTATATTTTATCATTATTATAGAACAAAATAAAATGTAAGGGCTAAGTTTAAAAAAAATCTTTCAATTTGGTGTAGCTTTTCTTTTCTTTTTTTTTAATCAATGAATTTGTTTTATAATGATGAAATTGCAAATGAAGTCAGGTTCAGAAAGATTAATTTAGTCATGCTCACAGCTGTGAAGACTGGAAATAAATATCCCCTGCAATAATGTGCTCTTGACAAAGGGCATAACAAAAGAATGATTCCTATTCAGAGATAGAGGGAATATTTATTTTGCATGCTGGGGGAGGGGCAGTGGTCTGTTGCTGCGACCCTGACCTAGTTTTGTAGCTGCTTATTATTCAGCTATACGTTTCAGCTATTTCTGTAATTTAATTTGGCAACTTTTCCCTGCATGTCTGCTCTCAGCTAATACTAAGAGCACCTAACGCTATGGCCTCTCCAAAATCATGTTTGTGTTGTTGGTTTTTCAAAAAACCCCACAACCTTGCACATTCATAACTCAAAAAAGAAACTCTTTAATTGTTACCAGAGAACTGCCTGATTACAGACTGAATGTCTCATCCAGGCCCTGCCATAATTAGTAACCACTGTTGACATTTAGATTTAAATTGAATTTTCTTCTAATTAAACCCAGAGGGGGTTGATCCTCTCAGATGTACAGGTTAATAAAATTAGTCAGAAACTGTTAAACAGTAAGCTGAAATCTCAGAGTGCTGTGCCTGTGTATTGTTAGAAAATCTGTAATTAATAATAAAAGGATTCATTAGATTCTGGAGTTGCCTTTTTGTATTGGGATACCAATGATTTTGTTGCAGTTATTTCTTTAATTGGGCCTATTTCCTTTTGTTTACTATAGTAATACTAATTTCTATAATACTTGTGAATATGTAATCAGAAGCACTGTAGCACTATTCATCCATGCCTTGCAATATAATGTTTAATAACAGAATCTTTTCCCCCAGACATGCAATGAATGGTAATGAAATACTTATAAAGACAAGACTAGAATGGATTAAAATTTAAGCTATATTCTCCCTATCATCAAACCATGTAGGGCATATAAGGTCTTTATCCCAATGACATGTCACTGTTTTTGCTCAATTAATAATTTGAACTGTCTAATATTTATTTGTAATTTGTTTGTCCAAATATTGTCAATCAAATTGTAATTTCTTTAATTTTTTCAGCTCAGCTGACAGCCTGTTATTCTGCTTTCTAATCCTGTTTTTGAGGAAGAATAAATAATAGAATGTGATTATAATTAAAGCTTAGATGTCAAGATAATAAAAAAAACCACATAAACAATGGACATGTGGGATTTGCATGATATTTACTTTGATGGCCAAGGTAAAACTGGACAAAGTTACCGTACATCTATCCATGCTAAGGAAAACTAATTACAGTAATACCTTGGATTGAGAGCATAATTCGTTCCGGAAACGTGCTTGTAATCCAAAACACTCTTATATCAAAGCGAGTGTCTGGCGGGCGTGAGCGGGGCCAATTTCGGCCCGCTACGCCTGCTCAAGGTGAGCAGTTACATCCCTACGGCTTGTCTTGCAAGACCTTGCTCGTTTATCAAGTCAATTTTTTTAAAAAAAATTTGCTTGTCTTGCAAAACGCTCTCAGACCAAGTTACTTGCAATCCAAGGTATTACTGTAGTCCTAGTTCTCAGTTATTATCGCCTATTGCAGAAGTTTTATTACATGGAAGATGGCAGTGGGATTACTTGTTTGTTTCAATTTCAAATTGCACTTTTATCTAAGGCAGAGGACTCAGATATATTTGTCGAGTAATGATAATAAGGTACATTTTAATTTATTGGATATGAGAGGCGTGAGTTTAAGTCCCACCTCTACTATGGAGTCACATGGGACCTTGGTTTCTTACAGCACCATCCTATACATGTCTACTCAAAGGTAAATCCCATTGAGTTCAATGGGGCTTACCTCCAGTTTGCAATCCTATACACCCTTACCTGGGAGTAAGTCTCATTGAACTCCTTGGGACTTACTCCTGAGTAGCATGCGTAGGCTTACAATGTTCAGTTCACTTCTCCATCTGTGAAATGAGAATCATATACAGGGCTGTTATGATGGCAAACAGAAGGAACACTGTAAGATACTTATGCTGTAACCTTAAGCATGCTTACATGAACTCAGTAGTATTTACTTCTCAGTAAATATTCATAGGATTGCAGTGTTGTTATTTTGATGCAGTAATGATTAGTGGCAGTAATCTGACCTTGAAATGCTGAGCGGGAACAAAGGAGGTGACTGGGCAGTCTCAAGTACCTGTTCCCTTATTCCTGCAGCTATGTATTCTCAACAGAAGTGTCAATTAGCAGAAGCATGTATCTTAGCCTTCCCCAACCTGGTGTCCTCCAGATGTTTTGGACTTCAACTCCCATCAGCCTCAGCCAGCATGGCCAATTGTTAAGAATGCTGGGAGTTGGTCCAAAACATCTGGAGGGCACCAGGTTGGGGAAGGCTGGTCTAGTTCATGACCAACCACTTTACTATTTCAGAATTGAGTCTCAACAATACAGTCTTATGGAACTGTAAATATACCATATGTATGGTGTACATAAATATACCATAAAGGTAGGAAAAACTAAAAACGGCATTTCCGGTTCCTGATAAAAAAAGCCACTTTATGTAGAAAGAAGCCCAATGCAGATAGGAGAAGTTGCTCTACATCAGTGCTTCTCAAATAGTGGGGCGGGCCCCACAGGGGGGGCGCGAGGCTCCGTAAAGGGGGGCTCGTTGACCTTCAGTTAGAAGGTTTTTTTTAATATTCGTGTTCCTTAAATCACTGGGCGCCTTAAATCTTTTCTGGCTACAGTGAATAAAGCTATTCGTTGTTGTAAAATTGATCCACATTTCTTTCTTTTTTATTCTCTTATACGTTAATAAGATACAGTGTGATGGCATGAGGGTGGACTTATAACATTTTATATGACAAATTGATACTATTACAGTCGCGCGGGGGGCGCGAAATGTTTTCTTCTTCCTAGGGGGGGCATGACAGAAAATAATTGAGAAGCACTGCTCTACATCTTTGTCATGCTCTTCCCCATTTGCTTGGCTTCGATTGCCACCACACATTGATGTGCTCAATTGGTGACACTGCAGCACTGGAATTACACTGCCGTGTGATTCTTTAGATTTTCTTATATCTAGGAAAAACACAATGATTTTATATGTTCTCAGTAAAGATTGGAAAGCAATTGACACAAGCTCCTAACTTAATAGTGATGTTGTTCACCATAACCTCATATAGCAATTCCGGAAGCCACATAGTTAGAGGTTCTTGAGGTAAATAGGTCTCAATAGGAGCCATGGAGAGTTTTTTTTTTAAATGCAACTTTATTTATATTTCTTGTAGGTAGAGTGGAGCAGGAGAAAGCAGATGTGGTTAACTCACTAAGCAAAAATGTGCAAATAGTACATGAGTGAAATATTTAACATGGTAATTAATGCAGTACACATTTTAATGGTGTTATTGCAATTTTACATGTTGACTGTAGGTACAAGTATAGGGTTATTATTATAATATTTATATTGATTTATTATGTTTTTTTCTGCGAGGAACCCAAGGTGGCTTACATAATCCTCCTCCTTTCAATTTTATTCTCACAACAACCCTGTGAGGTAGGTTAGGCTGAGAGTCATGACTGGCCCAAAGTCACCCAGTGAGCTTCATGACTGAGTGGGGACAAGAACCCGGATCTCCCAAGTCCCAGCCCAACACTTAACCGCTACGCTACACTGGTTCTCCACGCTGGGTTTTTGTTTAATCATTGAATCATAGAGTTGGAAGGCACCTTGGGGATCATCTAGTCCAACCCCCCTGCTCAGTACAAGCTCTGCATTGCAGGGAGCAGCCAGGATCGGTGCAAGGCAGTTTGGTGCCCTAGGCAAGATCAGATATTTAGCGACCCCTATTCCCACTTGAGAGCTCTGTATTTTTTTTTCAAGGCGTTTCTGGCGCCCCCTTTAGCCCTGCGCCCTAGGCAGCTGCCTAGTTGGCCTAATGGTAGCACTGGCCCTGGGTGCAGCTACAGCGTCCCTGACAGATGGCCATCTGGCCTTGCTTAAATACCTCCAGTGAAGGAGGTAAATCACCGTAAATGGAACTTTATTTGCAAATGTGTTTTGCTCATTTTCCTGCTGTTTTGATACAAGAAAGATATCGAAAGATAGCCACTCAGATATCTCTGCAAGCAAAACTATTTAAATGGAAATATCATGGGGAGCTAGCTGTAGTGTATTGATATTTAAAGATACTGTAATACTTCAAATACAAGTGATATTTGAAGTACCTAATAAATTCCATAGTGAATTTTTAGTTTAATTGCATTCTATTTACTTCTGAAATGCTATCTGTGATTCATCATTTTCAGGATATTCTTATTCAACCAGATAGTGGGAGAGCATTGTTTAGATGTGTGTTTGTGCAGTTTGGTTTAGTTTGCTCCCGTTTCCCTCAGTTTGATGCAGCATTCTTATATCTTTAACTGAAATAAGTTATTTTCTTATGGAAAATTATGAAATGTGCAGTTCAGTTTATTTGTTTAAAATCAATCCCTGGGAAAACAGTGCGCCAGCTAATGCTGTTGACATTGTGCTAGAGCAGTTTACACCAGCGCAACGTAATTTATGTTAGCGGTTGTACCCTACTGGATACTGCCCATTTTAAGTAGTTGTAAATATTATTTGTTATGGATTTTTATTTAATTATGATTTATTAATAGGATTTGATAGAATGAATAGCAGTACAGTAATACCTTGGTTTGCAAGTAACTTGGTTTGAGAGTGTTTTGCAAGACAAGCAAATGTTTAAATATTTATTTAATATTTTTTTTTACTTGATATACAAGCGACATCTTGCAATACAAGTATTGTAGTATGGCTTAAATTAAAAATCTCTGTACACATTTTTTGGGGGGGATTTCGTTTTGATATAAGAGTGTTTTGGAATACAAGCACGTTTCTGGAACGAATTATGCTCTCAATCCAAGGCATGACTGTATAAAATATTTTAAATACATGAAATAAGGATATTTGCTAGGTCTTGGGAAAATTAGTGGCTCAGCCATATTGTGGAAAAAATGAAACTTTCAGGAAAAATTAAAGAAATCTCTTAATTTGTATACTGGCACTTGCTAACTATTTATAGTATATGCAGGCACTGGTCTACAGGTATATGAGAATCTGTTCCTCCCCCCCAATTCATTCTTCATCAAAACAGACTGTCAGGACTTCAGCCTACAAAAAAAAAAACCAAAGTAAGCAAAACTCATTTTAGTAATAGATTTCAGGGAGCGTTTGTTAAGCAAGGAACACCGAGACAGTATTCTTGTTGAAGCCATATATCGTGTGTTGTGCATATGGGTTTAGTAGTACCATATATATTCAAACTTCAGACCTGCTTTCATGCAGGAATGTGGCTTGAAGGTTAAGCTCTCTGTTGGCCCCGTGTATTGGGAGCACCCATGCTGCCACCTACAGGCGGCATACAATAGTACCAATATATTTGCTTGTTTTTCTCCTGAAGCATTTAACCATGCCAGTAGACTGAGACGGCCCGAAGTGTATCATCCTGTGCTAACAGCAGGATTTATCTTGCCCTGAACACTCCAGACAACGTATCTGGGCATGCACTGCCGCTCATTCTGCACAGTTTTATGGGCATATTTCCAGCATTGCTCTTGGAAGTGAATAATCAATGAATATGTCTCTGTCAGTTCACATCTGTGGTTGCCTGACATGTAAATATTCTGTTTGGCAGTTTTTGGATGACTTCCCTGTTCTTGTATAGAAGTTATGTTCTCTTGTGCTGTGATTAAGCAGGGAGTGGTATTTATGTTTTGGGAAAAGGCTTGCAATGGTGCACTATAGAGACCTGTGGCAAGAATGGGAAAGGTTGCTGTTTTCACTCCTTTCCCCCCACATAGCCTAACAGAAGTCAGTGGGGATATCCACAAGTAATGTCCTAGATTTGGCTCATACATAGTCCTCTGTGTGCTACTGTTCCCTACATTTCCATTAACTGCATAGTTTAAAACTAAAGCAAAAGTAAGCATTATAAATATGAACCTTTAACTCAGCAATCTTTCCTGTCGACTTAAAAATGTAATTTGGAATTTAAGAGGCTAATAATAACATAAAATGACTCATAGTGATCTTCCATTTTGCAATTATACATAATCAATTGACTTTTAAAGATGTTTCACAATTTTATGCCACTTAGGGCACAATCATATGCATATTTAGACAGAAATGAGACCTACAACTCCCAGCATTCATGCTGACTGGGTTATGCTGGGAGTTGTATGACTTATTTCTGTCTAAACATGCATAGAATTGCACCCTAAGTAATGTTTAGAATGCTAGCTAAAATGAGAGAGGTTTGATTCAGATGTAACAACAAAATATGCTTTGGGACCTATTCACCTGTCCATTCAGGGATGGTATAAGGCTTCCTGAGTGGAGTACCATTCACCCACCCACAGCAACTGTGTCTTTATGTATGTATGTATGTATGTATTTGATTTGTACCCTGCCTTCCTGCCAAGAAAAATGGCACTCAAGGCAGTGTACAATCACAAATAAAACTTAATTAAAAGAATAACAAAAAAACAAATACATTAAAATGCAATTAAAAATAGAACAACAGAATAAAAACTGCACCCAACCCAACAGACTCGCTTACACACCAAAGCCCTGCTTGAATAAAAAGGTATTTGCCTGCTGGCAGAAGGACACCAGAGATGGAGCCAACCTAGCCTCACTTGGCAGGGACTTCCACAGACTGGGAGCGGCCACCGAAAAGATCCTCTCTTGTGTCACCACCAAATGCACCTCTTAATGGTGGCAGTATGGAAAGAAGAGCCTCTCCTGAAGATCTTAAGCCTCAGGCAGGTTCATATGGGAGAAGGCAGTATTTCCTGTAGCTTGGTCCCAAGCTCTACAGGGCTTTATAGGTCATAGCCAGCAGTTTGAAATCTGCCTGGAAACAGACCAGTAGCCAGTGAAGCTGCTGTAACAAGGAAGGCACGTGCTCCCTGTATCCAGCCCTGGTCAACAGTCTTGCCACAGCATTCTGGACCAGCTGAAGTTTCTGAACAGTTTTCAAAAGCAGCTCTATGTAGCGCACGTTACAGTAGTCCAAACGAGATGTAACTAAGGTATGTGTGACTGAGGCCAGTTCAGATCTCTCTGGAAACGGGCACAGTTTGGTGCATTAGCCTCAGCTGCGCAAACACACTCCTGTCCACCCCTGAAACTTGGGCATCCAAGTCTGAGTCGAGTACACCCAAACTGCGAGTCTGAGTCTTCAGGGGGAGTGTAACCCCATCCAGCCCGGGTCGAGTCCCTATTCTTATTTGGATTGAGCTTCAGTCTACTGGCCATTACCACAGCCAGATTGTAACGCTCAGCTTCTCTACTGTTCTTGTCAAGAGAGGAATCAAAATAAGGAATGAACCTGGAGACTCTCCTTTAAATTTAAGCAGTACTGCTCAGTCTTTTATTGCTTTTTGTGTGTGAACACTTAATAATTGTTTTGTTGAACTTTATTGAAAAGTTTTCCAAGTACAACAAGAGGAGAAACAAAATTACAGGTGGCATATAATGGGAATTAACATAACTTTATTGTTTTAATGAAAAATCATAACTGTGTATAGGAAACAAAAATAGCAGTATGGATGGCTGTTCTTGAGGCACTGTTGCTCACCACAGAGAAAATGGCTACTTCAGCTGCAGAAAGCATAGCCAATGGAGTCTTGAATAGCCCAGTAAATATTATCCAACTTGGGGTAAAAGCTACATTATGGGCTCTTCTTCAAATGTATGTGTACAGTATAGAACTAAGCAATGCCATCCAGAATAACCCCCACAGATATGGCCCATATGAATGCTGCCCAGGTGGTGCTACATTCTGTATTTGTCAAAGTCGGGATATAAACACTTGTTTGATTAAAAGTGAAGCATTTCCCCCTTTAAAATAATGCTTCACAAAATGTTCTGTGCTTTGAATTCTACTGGTGTTCCATTCAGATTTGCAAATGACTTTCTGAAATAATGATGCCCAATACTTTTTCCAACCTACTTTCTTAGTTGAGATTTAAAACCTTCAGTGTTTATTTTTCAAGAAGGTGCTTCACTTGAAAGGGTGCGCTTGGGAGGGCTGTTAATGTTAGTGCTGTTAAAGAGAAGAGAAAGAGCTGGAGAAAATTGCTGTTGACTGGAATCAAACTACACTTGTTGCTTACAATTGATTGTATGTTCTTCAACCACAAAGATAAATTAGAACACAGAAACACTGCAATAGAAAAGTGGTATAGATGTCACTGGCAGTATGACTATTTTTATCTTTCTGTTGTAAACCATAGCTTACAGTGGCTGAAATGACATTGAACTGTTTTTCTCTTTTGATGATTTACAGCCTGTAGAGTACATTGGAAGGAGCAGATGTCACGTTTTATGTATTTGAAAGTATCAACACTGATGAGTTATGTTTGAAGATTTTGTGCTTGAGTCAATATAATGTCGTGATTTCAATTTCTTAGAGATCCCCCCCCCACCTGCTGCCCCCAACATAATAAAAATATACAGGAAATTCTGTCACCATAATGCTACTCCTGAACTCTCCCCCCCTCCCAAGTTTTACATCGGAATCAGATTATTATTTTGTGACATGTGAATTCTTTTCTAGCCTAGGGAAGCAAGGGTGAAATCCCTTCTTTTGCTTTATGTTAGAAACATTAAATATACTGTGCTTCTTTTATACACATGAGTGATAAAATGAGAGACAAACTGAGCAAATGTATACATCAGGGTTATAAAATTAAAAGTAGACTGAATAATCCACATAGAATTAATTCTTCTAATTCTGTCCTCCATTTCAGATTGATTTTATCTGAGCATTTTAGGTTGTTGCTCATGGTCCCTTTAAAAGAATCAGATTTGCATTTAAATGGAAAATGCTTTGAGCCTGAAACTACTCTCTCTCTCTCTCTCTCTCTCTCTGTCTGTGTGTGTGTGTGTGAGAGAGAGAGAGAGAAAGAAATTTTCCATCATCAAAGCCCTTGCACCAGTAAGCAACCACAGGGAGTTCAAGCTCATACTACCTGTGCATGTACTTTGAGAATAATTTCCTACACTACTTCCCTGTGTAAATACAATTGCTGCTACTGAAGTACTTGTAGAACAGGGGTGGGTAGCCTTCAGGCTCTTGGGATCTACTTTGTGTTTTACTAGAACCCTGAGATCCACCAACTAGAGCCAGGTGCAAAACGGTTGGTATGGTGGGCAGACATACACAAAGCAAAAAGAACAAGACTTCTTCCTGGGCAGATACTCAGCACAAGAATTTGTGATCAGTACCAGAATCACACTCACAAGTCCTTTCACACAAAAATTCTCTCCTGGGTCCACCCCGCCTCCCCCCACCCTGCTGATCTACTGCAAAATACCCAGAGATCTACCAGTAGATCCTGATTTACCTTCTACATACCCCTGTTGTAGCTGAATTGTGTGGCTACGAAAATATACAGTGCATTTATTTATTATTTATTTATTTATTTATTATATTTTTGAATCGCCCATCTGGCCAGTCATCCGGCCACTCTGAGCGATGTACAGTCCAATAAAATATAAGAAAAAACAGTGTCAGTTAGCCCTGGGGGGGGGGGGGGGAGTCCAACTGGAACAGGCCCTGATGTTCCCTCTGCCTGCTCCTGCATTACATTACAGTGTACTAATAGAAAACATTCATTTCTAAAGTCATTGCTAAAGTGGGAAAACAGTATAAAACATTTCTATATTTCTTTTTAATAAGCAAGCAAGGAAGTTATTTCTCTCCCCTTTACTTCTAAAAATAATCTGTAAGGATTTTTGGATGTAATTTTAGTGTTTTTGCCTTGCAAAGTGATTAGGTACTTGAGGAGGTTTGATCTAGAAGTTAAAGGCTAACAATGGGCCAGTTCACATGATCAAAACAAGCCTCCATGGCTTGTTGTGAGCTGCAGCACATGCCAGGCACGCTTTGTATAATCACTGCCTGGTTGCGGCTTATCATGTTGTCTCAACCCAGGCAGTATAGCTTGTTAGAGGGTTAAACAGCCCTCAAATTACCTTACAACAGCCCATGGGTTGGGTTCAGAAGACATGATAAACCACAGTCAGGCGGTGATTATGCAAATTGCACCTGGCACACCCTGCACAACAAGCCACCGTGGTGTGTTTCAGTCACAGTGGCTTGTTTTGATCATGTGAACTGGGTCAATACGTACTTAGCATAGTATTCATGTGAATTTTATTTTCTCCATTTTTGGCCCCTGTGTCTTGGTCCCCTTCCACCATATTTAGGGACTTGTACCCTTCTTTTCCATCTGAAGTTTCCACTTGACATCCATGATATTGATATCCATGGAATCTCCGGAAAGTTTCTGTACAACTCTGATATGTGCATAGGTTCAGCTCAGCTCCCCCAAACTGCTTTTCCCCTTCCCTTTTGCTTTTACAACACTCTGTGTATCCGAGCTTTCTGTAGCAGGTTCAGAGAAGCTGTTCAAGACAACTGATGTCCCACGTTTCTACGGTAAAACTGATTGGATTTTGAACCCATTTAATTTCATCTCTGCAGGATCATTGAAGAGATGTGGAAGGAAAGTTTGTTCCTGTCATTGCTGCTCTTTGCTGTCTTTGTACACAACCCCCTGTACTTGCAGTTGGATGTGAAACATCTTGCACATCTATTTTGCCCCCTAAGCAGCATCTGTTTTGCCCTCTAAGCAGGAGACCCAGTGTGGCGTAGTGGTGAGAGTGTTGGACTTGGACTCGGGAGATCCGGGTTCTAGTTCCCGCTCAGCCATGAAACTCACTGGGTGACTTTGGGCCAGTCACTGACTATCAGCCTAACCTACCTCACAGGGTTGTTGTGAGGATAAAATGGAGAGGAGGAGGAGGATTATGTAAGCCACCTTGGGTTCCTTGCAGGAAAAAAGGTGGGGTATAAATATAATAAATAAATAAATAAATTCACATGGTTTGAGCATCTAGCCACCAATAATTTTTCCTAATGGAAATTAAATTCATCTAGAATCGGAAATAAGGATGGTCCAGGGTACTTATCCATACCGCTGGAGCTGCATTTGCCATGTTGAAAATAAAACTGGGCAGATTACTCTGGCCACCCTACTCACACCGTTCCTTTGTAGCTCATCTCCTTCTCTTCCCTTCCTCTGTTCTGTTCCAGGGATAAAGAGAGTGCAATGTCTGTGGTTGTGGTTGTTTAGATTTGCCAGATCAAACTTTCAAAAATTAAAGAAACTCTGGAGCCTCATCTGTCAGTAGGCATGCTGTTGCAAGTTTTGCAAGCCTGTGATAAGAGATGTACCAAGCGTAGAAACGTGGGACATCAGTTGTCTTCTGTGGATTAGTGTCTCACATACGGAAGTGTGTCTAGTGATCTTCATATGGCTGCGGCAATCACTTGAAGTGTCTAAAAACTAAGGAAAACTTTAAACAGCACAGTCACAAGCAGTTCCTATTCTCACTTTGAAGGAAGGAAGAAAGAAAGGGTCAGGATTGTATGTGTATTGGTCAGACTAATTACAGGGCACGGGAGTGCTCCTTTAAGTTAAGATGAGTCACAAAAAAAGGAAAAGGGTTTAGGCTCTGCCGTTATAACCCTCAAATTTCTACTGCTTATAAAAATGACACCCGTTGAGCTAATAACTTGAAACTTGGCACCGGATGAGGTCTGCAATTTTGCAAAATTTCAAACCAATCCAATACAAATTGCCACAGATACAGCAAGTTAAAAAGTGCTGAAAATTGACACATTTGTACTCTTTATTCCAAGCTGCAGCTCAGCAGCATATATTTCTTTCAAATTCTAGGTGAAACTACTGATGTATTTATTCGGGTTTGTTGAGGAAGTATGGTTTTCATTGGTTTGGTGAAATTCTGAGCAGTGGTTTAAAAGTTATCAAAGTTTTTCTGCCCTATGAAAGACTATGGCAGCAACTGCTGGCAGAGTTATGTTGGGCATGCTCAGTTTCACTCTAAAGCTAAAACGCTGCCAGTACTCCAGTGTTTTGAATTCCACTGTTTCTGTCAGCATTCTGACAGTGGGGGAAGGGGTAGCAGGAAACTGTCAACTGAAATAAGAGTATGGTAATTTTGAAGGCTGATTGACAGATCATTGATGAAGAAAGGGAGGGAAAGGTTATGTTGAAATCCTGTGCAGGCTTACTCAGAAGTTAGCTACTCCTAACATACAGAGACCCATCTACTCAGTTAATTATTTGTTTGTGTTTTGTTTTTTAGCTTGTGTTTTCATTTTTTTTCAGAACACTGTAGTAATAAATTTACTTTTTAAAAACCAGGGAAATTCAATGATCAAAAAGCCTGCTGCACAACATCATTACTGATCATGGGGCATATCTGTTAAAGCATTAGCCAAAGCTTCCAATTTCCTGACTTTGTGGAGCTTAAGCCAACATGAGATGGCCTTAACTTTGGTCTTAAACTGGCAGGTTTTTTGATCATTGAGTAGCCTATAGTAGCTCAGAGGATTTTCACAAAAATTAACTTGAAAGTGGATGTGTTCTTATGATTGCTCTTTCTTTCATGATAAACTTTAGTAATAGTCTTTCAGCATCAATATGCCTTGAAACATTAGAGAGAAGAGCAGATTAGTTAACAAAGTAGTTGTAGATCTAGGATTTGACTTTTGGGAGGTTATAGGACTAGTTGGTCTTTATTGAGGAGAAACCTAAATGAACCATTGTCCTTAAGCATTGAATCTGAACATCAGATTTGGAGGTGCTGAGTCCAATACTCCAAGGAAAAATGTGATAATTGGTCATGTCAACATAGGGCTTGCTGGTAATGGAGAGAGTTTCAGAACAGCACAAAAGGAATGTTAGCTTCCAGAAGTCCCTCATAATTTTGATCAGCGTTTTTGTAAGCTCTGTTACTTTGAACTTGACCTTCCTTTTGCTCTGTCCACTGTTCGATCCTTTAAAACAGTGCTTCTCAAATAGTGGGGCGGGCCCCCCAGGGGGGGCGCGAGGCTCCGTAAAGGGGGGCTCGTTTGACCTCAGTTAAAAGTTTTTTTAAATATTGTGTTCCTTTAAATCCTGTGCTCCTTTAAATCTTTTCTGCTACAGTTAATAAAGCTATTCTTTGTTGTAAATTGATCCACATTTCTTTCTTTTTTTATTCTCTTATACGTTAATAAGGATACAGTGTTATGCAGAGGTGTACTTATAACAATTTTATAGACAAATGATACTATTTACAGTCGCGCGGGGGGCGCGAAATGTTTTCTTCTTCCTAGGGGGGGCATGACAGAAAATAATTGAGAAGCACTGCTTTAAAACCATGGTAATGCCCTTAGGACCTGCAATCAAGGGTAGCTTTTTTTATTTCGGGTAGAGAAGAGAGAGTGAGGCAGGCAAGCAAAGATCACTTCAGATGATCCTGCTCCAGCTATTCAGTCCCTCCCTTCCCTCACAAGGCTTTTTGCCATCAACTGCTGTGTAGGACAGATCATTATGAGTTGTCTTTTTAAAAATATTGTTTTATAATGGTTTTGATTAATGTATTGTTTTATCTGTAAGCCAACTTGGTAGGATTTTATCCTGAAAGGCAGGATATAAATAATTATAATAAATAAATTAAGTAGCCCCAGCACAGCTGAAATTGCTGGATTTTTGCTTGGCACTGAAAAGATTGTAATGTAGGCACCAGGCAGGTCTGTTTTAGGAGGGCATTCCACAACCAGGGTGCCACTGCCGAGAAGGCTCTCTCCTTTGTTGTTAAGTCGTGTAGCGCTGTTAACAAAGTACCTGGAGCAGAGCCTCAACAAAAGATCTTAATTCATGGGCAGCTTAATATGGGATGAAGCACTCCCTTGGGTATTTGGGTCCCAAGCTGTTCAGGGCTTTACATCTAAGTACAAGCCCCTTAAATTGGGCCTGGGAGCAAACACTTAGCCAGTGCAGTTTTTTGGGATTGGTATAATGTACATAATTCTGGCAGCCATATTCTGCACCAGCTGATGTTTCTAAGTCATCTTAAAGAGCAACCCCATGTATAATGCATTGAAGTAATCCAATCTTTTTCAAAGACACATGAGAGTTTTTCCTGTGTGTGGATCCCAGAGAAGGTGGCTGTGATTCTATGTGCATAGAAGGAAGAGATAAGAGATTTGATTGTGTGTGAAAGAGAAAAAAGGAGACAGAAAAAGCTTTTGATGTGATTTACCAGCCAATTTAAACTGCTGTATCCCTTCCCTTTGTCTTGAAATGTAGAAATGTTTCCCAGCTATAGAAAACTAGAGCTCTACATTAGCCTTCCCCAAACTTGTAGCTTCCAGATAGGTTTGACTACAACTCCAATCATCCCCAAGCACCATGGCCATAGCCTTGCTGGCTTGCGCTGATGGGAGCTGTTGTCCAAAATAACTGGAGGGCACCATATTGGGGAAAGCTGATCTAGATCATGCAAACATGGCTTCCATGACTAGTTAAGAAAAGGTGTCCCTCCCCAGGATTATATCAGAGATTAATGTATGAGGCAGGGCCGTTGCTTAGTTGGTTGAACACACTGCTTTGCATACAGAAGGCTCCAGGCTCAATCCCTGGCAGCATCTTCAAGTTAACAGGATCAGGTAGCAGGTGATGGGGAAGACCTCTGCTCTGAGGCCCAAGGAGACTGCCTGTCTGAGGAGATAATACTAGGCTAGATGGACAAATAGTCTGACAAGGCAGTTTCCCATGTAATTTATATTATTGAGAAATATTATTGGTAGGTCTACAAGTAGAAATATGACCATAACATAAAACAGTTTTAACTAATTCACACTTGCTGTTCTGAAGATGCTGATCCAGAATTGATTGCCTAGTTATGGATAAAAGTCAGTGCTTATAGAATATTGCTATCTGTTTTTGACTTCTTCTGTTCTTCTGGGAGTCTGAAGTTTTAGAAGGCTGAAGTGCTATCTTAGTTAATAGTCATTGGATAGTCCTGTTTTTCTATTAACTTGTCTCATCAGGCGATCACTCGTGACCGAGTAAGATTGTCTTCCGGGATAAAAGGAGGAAATTCTAAAGAAGATTGTGTAGACTCTAGCGATGGGTCCGTAAGTGACTGTGGAGGCCAATTCTAGATCCACACAGCTTCCCACAGTGAGGACACAGGTTACCAGATAGAAGATGGTCCTGTAAAGGATTCATTTGACGTGCTTTTCGCTTAGCACGTTTCTCCCTTTCACCTTGCACTCGGGCTTCTTCAAAGTCCATGGAACCTTTGTGAAAGGCCAACCTCCATTTAGATCGTTCATGGGCCAGAGCTTCCCAGTTTTCGATGTTTATATTGCATTTTTTTAGATTAGCCTTATGAACATCTTTAAACCTCTTATATTGACCACCGATATTCCGCTTTCCATCCTTGAGTTGGGAGTAAAGTAACTGCTTTGGGAGACGGCAGTCAGGCATTCGAACAACATGACCGGTCCACTGAAGTTGGCGTTGAAGGATCATTTTGTCAATGCTAGTAGTCTTTGCTTCTTCCAGTACACTGACATTTGTTCGCCTATCTTCCCAAGTAATTTGCAGGATTTTCCAGAGGCAACGTTGATGAAACCTTTCAAGGAGGTGGAAGTGACGTTTATAGATAGTCTAGTCATCTTTGAAACAAGGTATATTGTTTGCCATTATCACAACCCCATCATCTTGATCTGCAAATGAGGTCTCTGAGAGGCAGCACATTCATTTCTGAAGAAGTAAAAAAAGCCCACTTGGATTTTGTTTGGTTAGTCCAAATCTGTCTTTAGTGTGTTGGATCCTAAGCAGTTTTCTTCTGTGCTTATAGTGCTGTTGCCACCCAAACCCATGAAGAGAGCTGGTTTGCTATCAAACAAATAGGGTCTCCTTCTTTTGACTGTTCCATATAGATACCATTCATTTGAAGGGCGACAGGAGCAGGCCAAGGGAATGTCAGGGCCTGCTCCATTTGGACTGTCCCCACCAGGAGATGAGAGGTGAAGCAAAGCCATTCCATCAGTCCTGCTGAAAATCTATTTAATTTCCCCCCCTTTTCCCTCCCCATCTGCTTTTCCTTGTGTGTCATGTCTTTTTAGATTGTAAGCCTGTAGGCAAGGACTGTCTTATTTTACTGATTGATTGTAAGCTGCAGTGGGAGCTTTTTTGGCTGAGGAGTGGGATAGAAATACTTTAAATAAAGGAAGGAAGGAAGGAAGCAAGCAAGCTTCTTCCTGTACTGTCCTGTATTAAAATGTACTGAAATGTGATGTATTGTTGGAATAAACTAATAGAAAATAATAATGACCCAATACCTCCAAATACTACTGTGGCAATTTTGACAGTGCTGTGTAATAAGCTATGAATTGCTTATTAAACAATATTTATTTATTTTATTTATTATATTTATACCCCGCCTTTTTTCCTTCAAGGAACCCAAGGCAGCTTACATAATCCTCCTGCTCCTCTCCATTTTATCCTCACAACAACCCTGTGAGGTAGGTTAGGCTGGGAGTCAGTGACTGGCCCAAAGTCACCCAGTGAGTTT
Organism: Shinisaurus crocodilurus; assembly: GCA_021292165.1. Classification (NCBI taxonomy): domain Eukaryota; kingdom Metazoa; phylum Chordata; class Lepidosauria; order Squamata; family Shinisauridae; genus Shinisaurus; species Shinisaurus crocodilurus. Next base: position 174,891,468 of record CM037880.1, on the reverse strand, counting down.
CATGGCTGAGCGGGGACTAGAACCCGGATCTCCCGTGTCCCAGTCCAACACTCTCACCACTACGCCACACTGGCTCTCAATATTTCTATCATTAAAGTAAAATGAAAGTGAATATATGTTTACTGAGTCATATACTCAAAAGATAAAAATGAGGAGGATTGCATCTTCTTTGGAATTAGATGCATATTTATTTATTTATTATTTGAGAGCTGCGGTTATTGGGCACTATAGAAATGTAATAAATAAGTACCGTAAGTAAATAAGTATTTTAGAATATTTATATATTGCTTCCCATTATAAAAAATCCCAAAGAGGTTTACAGCGAAGTATAAAAAAATACATCATTATAAAAAACACAACAACATTTAGACAACTTCCATATCGATTTCCACTGATATATTCTGCAATGTTTACGTATAGCAATCCTGCAGGACATATGTGTTCTCTTCTTACATGTTTGTCTTTAGTCAGTGCATCAGATAGATGGTGAGTTGCAAAGAGCTGAGAAAAATGATGTTACTTGTTGACTAAGGCTCAAAACTGTTATAGATTTCTGTTTATTGTGGTAGTTAGCTTAAACACAAGGGAAATGATTTTTTGGGGAGACATAAACCAATTAAGTTGGAGTACTTAAATTCAAGTACTCCAGGTTAGCTAACTGTGGATAGGGCTTAATTACTTGAGTTTATATCTTTTGAAACATTCTTTTAATGTGGAGCAAGCATCAGAGGGTTGAGTGGGGGTGGAATTGTAACATTAGCTTTCAAATCAAATCGATGTGTAGTGGTTTAATTTCTGCCAGCATCTGTATTGGCTTTACACTTGTAAATAAATAATGGACTTTTATACACATTCTTGTCAGGTTTAGTGTTCTGAGTTGTAGCGGGCTTATACTGTTAATTTATACACTGTGGATCAAAAAGATGTGGAGAAACTTTGATCAAAGCATTAATGGCTCCCAATTCAGTGATGAAATTTGAAAGCCAAGGTAAACAAAAGATACATGTTTGCAGTGCGGGCTCCAGGTTGTTGAGGGCCCTTGGGCAAGACACCCTCAATGGTCCCCTTTCCTCCCTTTCTCATTGCCATGGTCACCAGCTGCTGTTGCTCCTCATCCTCTTTCTCATCATTGCTACCGCTTGCTTGCCTGACAGGCAGAGAGTCAGCGAGCAAGTAGGCGATGGCATCTGCTGCTCTTGGTGAGGAGGAAGAGCATGTCCAGGGAACTCTTGTCAGTGGGCCCCTGCTGGGGTGTGGGCCCTCAGCAGGATCCCAGCCATGCCTACTCTTGACGCCAGCCTTGCATGTTTGTCACGATAAAAGTAAATGAATAGTCTTGCATAGCATGTACACATCAACTGTGTAAAACATGAGTCATGTGTAATTATTTATTTGTATTAATATCTAAAATTTGAACACAGGGTGGAATAATTATCATGCTATGTCTTCTGTTCCCCTCCCCCCTCATCTTCATTCTCCACATTTCATCTGAGTCAACTGGCAAGCACAGAGCACTGTAAGAATATAATTTACCAAGAGTTTTAATCACTAGTTGATTGTTCTTGTAATAATTAATTCAACAGTTGTATTTGAGATATAAAATGTGTTGATGTTCTGCTCCCTGTCATCATCAGGCGATCACTCGTGACCTAGTAAGATTGTCTTCCAGGATAAAAATTAACAAAAAGAAAATTTTAAAAGGAGGAAATTCTAAAGATTGTGTAGACTCTAGCGATGGGTCTGTAAGTGACTGTGGAGGCCAATTCTAGATCCACACAGCTTCCCACAGTGAGGACACAGGTTACCAGATGGAAGATGGCCCTGTAAAGGATTCGTTTGACGTGCTTTTTGCTTAGCACGTTTCTCCCTTTCACCTTGCACTCGGGCTTCTTCAAAGTCCATGGAATCTTTGTGAAAGGCCAACCTCCAGTTAGATCGTTCATGGGCCAGAGCTTCCCAGTTCTCGATGTTTATATTGCATTTTTTTAGATTAGCCTGAAGAACATCTTTAAACCTCTTATACTGACCACCGATATTCCGCTTTCCATCCTTGAGTTGGGAATAAAGTAACTGCTTTGGGAGACGGCAGTCAGACATTCGAACAACATGACCGGTCCACTGAAGTTGGCGTTGAAGGATCATTTTTTCAACGCTAGTAGTGTTTGCTTCTTCCAGTACACTGACATTTGTTCGCCTATCTTCCCAAGTAATTCGCAGGATTTTCCAGAGGCAACGTTGATGAAATCTTTCAAGGAGTTGGAGGTGACGTTTATAGATAGTCCATGTTTCGCAGGCATACAATAAAGTTGGTAATACAATGGCTTCATAAACCAGTGTTTTGGTCTTCTTACAAATATCCCGATCCTCGAACACTCTATGTTTCATTCGAGAAAACGCAGCACTTGCGGAGCTCAAACGATGCTGGATTTCACTGTCAATGTTAGCTGTAACAGAAAGATAGCTGCCAAGATAGAGAAAATAATCGACATTTTCCAGTATTGCCCCGCCAAGCTGGATAGATGGCATCACCAAAGGGTTAACTTTCACTTGCTGATGAAGCACTTTGGTTTTTTTGATGTTAAGTGAGAGACCAAGTTTTTCGTATGCTTCTGCAAAAGCATTTAGGATAGTTTGGAGATCATCCTCTGAATGTGCGGAGACCACATTATCATCAGCATACTGAAGTTCCACAACGGAGGTTGTAATTACCTTACTTTTTGCTTTCAGCCTGCTGAGATTAAAAAGCTTTCCATCTGTTCGATATATAATTCCCACACCAGTGGGAAGTTTCCCCTCAACAAGATGTAAAATCATGGCGATGAAAATAGCAAATAATGTTGGGGCGATAACACATCCCTGTTTAACACCTGATCCCACTTTAAATGGAGCACCATGAGAGCTGTTGTTGTCCAAAACCGTTGCCGTCATGTTGTCATGGAGAAGTCGCAAGATATTCACAAATTTATTGGGGCATCCAATTTTCATAAGGATAGTCCAGAGAGCTGTTCGGTCTACAGTATCAAAGGCCTTAGGCAAATCAATAAATGCCATATAAAGGGGTTGATTTTGCTCCCTGCATTTTTCTTGGGAGCTGACGTGCAGTAAAAATCATGTCTACTGTCCCTCTAGAAGGGCGGAAACCATATTGAGTTTCAGGGAGAATCTCTTCTGAAATAGAAGACAGTTTGCGAGAATCCTAGCAAATATTTTACCTGCGGTAGCTAAGAGAGAAATGCCCCGATAGTTTCCACAGTCTGTTTTATCACCCTTCTTAAAGAGGGTGATAATTATGGCATCCCTGAAGTCTTCTGGGATCTCTTCTCTTATCCAGATTTTTTCGATGAGTTTGTGAAGATGTACAAGTTCAGGCCCCCCTTCCTTAAAGATTTCAGCAGGAATCCCATCTGGTCCACTAGCTTTGTTATTCTTCATTTGATTAATGGCTTTTTTTACTTCATCCAAAGTGGGGAGTATTGCAAGTTCCTCTCTAATTTGTTTTTGTGGGATTTGTGAAAAAATCTCATTATCCACCTTAGATTTACGATTTAAAAGATCATAATAATGCTCTTTCCAACGCAGTGCAATAGACTCTTTGTCTTTTAAGAGTTTGGTGCCATCTTTTCATTGTAAAGGGTTTGTAACATAGGTTTTTGGTCCATAAATGGCCCCTGTGGCCTTAAAAAAGCCCCGTGCATCATGAGATTCTGCAAGTTGTTGAATTTCTTCAGCTTTCTTTTTCCACCAAGCGTTCTTAAGTTCTCTTGTTCTTCTTTGGACCTCAGCCTTTGCGCTAGCGTAGATTTTTTTCTTGGCAGCGCAGTTAATATCATTTTGCCATATTTGGAAGGCTTTCCTTTTTGGGTCAATTATACATTTAATCTCATTATCATTTTCATCAAACCAATCCTGATGTTTCTTAGTTTCATATCCAATAGTTTGTTCACAAGCTGCAGTAATGGAGGTTTTCAGTTTAGACCAATGGTCCTCAATGTTATCAGGAGGTTCCGTAGGTAGATGTTCCTTAAGAAGTGATTGAAGACGAGTTTGCTCTGCTCCCTGTACTGAATATGTGTTTATAATTCTACTTTTCATCATATTTTGCTCCTGTATTTAGGCTTCAAGAATCTAGCTGAAACTGATTAAATGCTTCTTATATTTATTCAGAATTAAAAATAGACTTTTCAAACACCTATAGTGTTATATTAGTGCATGATACCATGGAAGTTAATCTGACCTTGTTTAGATCCATGGTGCAGCCACTGTAGAACATGATAACATGCATGGAATTTAATTCTGATTCTTATCATGCTGGGAAAGCTAATTTTGAATTAATCTTTAGTGAAAACAACTTATAAATCAGATTGCTACAGTTTGATCTAACCCTAATCTTGGAGACTACTGGAGCTTAACTCAACAGGTACAGGCTAGCTGAGTAGGTTGAAAGCAGCAGCATTTGGGTGGCTTACAGTGCAATCCTATACATGTCTACCTAGAAGTAAATCCCATCAATTTCAGTGGAACATAGTCCCAGGTAAGTGGGTATAGAATTGCATCTTTACTTGCTTTACATTTACACTAGTTTATGCAACAAAGGGAGCAATCCTATCACCCCTAGACAGCGTCTGAGGGGCCGTAGGATATTTTGGATTTCCAGTGCTCTGACCTTGGAGCTTGGAATCGGAGCTCCAACCCCCCTCCCCTTGCAGCCAGCACAGAAAGAACCACGCCGGCTGTTCTCTGAGGTCGGGAAAGCGACCTTGGAGAGGGGGGAAAGGGGGTGTTCTGGTGGGCAGGGAGAGGAGAAGACTGGAGAGGCCAGGATATGAGTTATCCTGAGGCCTCCCCAGGCTCCTTCCCTCCCACTCTGAAATGCTGTCATTAGATGGGCAAAAAAAGCATGTCTCGCAAAAATGCTGGGCAGGAGAACAGGGGAGTGAAGATAATCTCCGCCGCTCTTCCCACTCTGCATAGGATAAGCATAACCCTCCAAGTTTGGAGGTTTACAATCATTGTGACAGAATTGCGCCCTTTTGGGTTGTTGGTGTTTTTGGGTTTTTTAGGTGATCTGAAATAGTATAATATGGAAGTATTTTGTTTGTTTTATTTGTATTCTTCTGTAATTTTAGAAATGCTTCCAGAAAGGTAACTTCCATATTGCTTTACGGATTCCAAGAAATGATAATTTGTACCTCCCCTTTTCATTAGAAGGCATCTGCTGTACCATGCATGATAAGCTCACTGGACAGTGGAAGAGAATCCTGTTATTACTCTTCAGAATGTTCTCTGTGGGTTAGGGGGCATCCCTATTTCACCGAGATCAGTTGTTTAAGGGTTCGGTGGCATCAGGAATGAGCAGATTCTACAGGACTTGTCATTCTTAATTCAGGAATTTCTTTTTTCTGTCAAGGAAGTAGATAACTTGCTCTAAGCCAGCCACGAGTAGCGGTGGGGATTTTTGAGCTAAACAATTAAATAAAGACTATTGCTAGGCTTCTTGACAGTTGACCATTATGTCTTAATATATCCTTTGTAGTGTGGTCATTTCATGTTCACGAATGCCACAAAAGTAACAGATTTCTTGGTGTTGCCCTATTACCCCTGAATTTAACTTGCTAATAAGTGAAATTGACCATAGATGGGCAATGAAGAGAAAGTAGAATAGATTGGATTGTAAATCTCTGAAGCAGACACTGAAATATCAATAATCTTATAACTATTGAAAGAAGAAAGCAGAGTTGTAAACATGGAGTAAAATAAACCTGTTGCTTCAGAGTAATTTAAAAATGATCAGGTTGAATGACCAGGTGCCATTCTTGGTTGAATGGCACAATAATTGTACAAGTTCTCCATACTTTGATCTGTTATGTAGATGAGTCAAATAAAAGTACTAGTGCAGTTGAATGTCACAACAAGAAATAGTGTAAATAGGTTTTTATTGTATACAGACATCATTAGAGGGCAAAAAGGGACGGCTTACCCTTTCACTTTATAGAGACGTTATGAACACATATCAACTGATCTTACTTGCTTCCATTGATTTGAAGTTGAATTAATCTTCGCAGAAGGAGATATTCTTTCTAGTTTACAAATCCCATCTTTCATCTCATCTGTTACTCATTAAAGCAGTGCTAGATAATTTCAGCATCTTGCTCATCACAAACATCATGTTGCATTACTTGCACATGCTGTAACAGTGGAACATTGAAAGCTCAGAGTATTTGTCAATCTGCCACCACAGCAGCCATTCCAGCAGGCTGAGAGGAGGGAGATGAGAGGGAGCGCAGGGCCATTCCACCAGCCCTGCTGAGAGGCCTCCCTCATGACGGCTCCTCCTCCCTCAACTGTCACCACAGCAGCCATTCCAGCAGGCTGAGAGGAGGGAGATGAGAGGGAGCACAGGGCCATTCCACCAGCCCTGCTGAGAGGCCTCCCTCATGACGGCTCCTCCTCCCTCAACTGCCGCCACCACAGCAGCCATTCCAGCAGGCTGAGAGGAGGGAGATGAGAGGGAGCGCAGGGCCATTCCACCAGCCCTGCTGAGAGGCCTCCCAGGAGTTTCATTAATATTCCCCCTTCTTCCCTCCCCATTCCTTTTCCCTTGTGTGTCGTGTCTTTTTAGATTGTAAGCCTGCGGGCAGGGACTGTCTTGTTAATTGTTGTAAACCGCCCAGAGAGCTTCGGCTATTGGGCGGTATAAAAATGAAATAAATAAATAAATAAATAAATAAATAAATAATCCAACATTGTCTACTCTGACTGGCAGGAGTTCTCTAGGGTCTCTGGTAGAGGTCTTTCTCATCACCTGCTTTGTGATCCTTCTACTGGAGATGCTGGGAGTTGAACATGGGACCTTCTGCATGCGAAGCGTGTGCTCTACCACTGAGCTATGGCCCCTTCTCATGATATGGACAGGTTGGGGATATGCATAGTGCATGCATTGACTTCACTTAAATATTTCTAGCTTGTTTGGGATGTTCATTGCTAAAGACAAGAAGAGAGTCTGACAGGGAAACAGACAGGTTAGGGTCAAATGCAGTAATAGGAGAAGAAGCCAGACAGTGATGAGATGAAGTTTCAGGTTAAGTATAAATATTTGACCTGGTCTTCACCTGATAGCTGTCTGGTTTCCCCATTACCAGATCCTTAGAGGTAGACCAGAAGGTTCCTGCTGATCCAACAAACACTGAAGTGCAGTAGCTCTCTAAAGCCTTACTGTATAAATAGTTCATCTGTAAGTATTTATAGCCAGAATAGTTGAAGGAAGTAGAATGGATTGCCTGGGGGTGTGCGATCATTGAGTCTGGGGAGGACAATCCTGCCTGTTTTTCATCTATACTGCAATTGGAAATAACTCACCACCAGAGCCTTAGAGGTAGACCAAAAGGTTAACTGCTGATCCAACCATCACATTAGCTCTCTAAACAAATGAGAATTAACTGTATTAGGTGAATCTGAACGGTTCACAGGTGGTCACAGTGTAATATTTAAAAATGACTAACAGTGCAATCCTATGTAGCTGCATGTAACTGCCCCGAACTTGAAGGATTACAGACGGCTGATTTTGGCTGTCTAGGGGCTGGTTCACACGACACGGGAACCGTGGGGGAACAGAGGTCCCCCGCGGTTCCCGTGTCGTGTGAAAGCCGGCCTGGGGAGCACAGAAAGTCACCATGGGTGGTAGAGTGGTAAGCCTCTACCGCATGTGGAGGCCCTGCCGTGCGAACAGCAGGCGGCTGTCCCGCGGGGGCCTCCCGTGGCCTCACAGAGGTGGCAGCCCAGAGCAGCCGGAGCTGCGGCTGCTCCGGCCTGTAGGGGCAAACAGCCCCACTGGGCATCCAGAGCTGCCGCCCCCTAGCACTGGGAGGCCCGCGCTGCGATGCGGGGACTGCCGGCTCCACCGTGGTCTGCCCACGCGTGCGGGGTGCAGGTCGTCTGCAGTGCCCCGCTGGACCCCGCAGACGGCCCGGAGGTGCCTTTTTCGCTCACCGCCCGGGTCGTATGAACCGGCCCTAGATGTTTTACCTCTCCTCGTGAGGGGGAGAGGCTGAGGCATTGCCTGCACACCTTGAAATCCAGTGGAGCCTCACCCCTCCCCACCCCTGGAAATGCCCTCCCCATGGGGGAACCTAACACGGTCTTCCATGCATGGTTCCCTGTGGTTTCCTTCCGGCACAGAAAGAACTGCACTAGCTATGGTGGGGGGCACTCCAAGGCACTGCGACCTTGGACAAGATTTCCAAAGTTGCAGCGCCTTCTATGGCAAATCCTAAACTCCCCCAGACAAGATTGAAGGGACATAGGATTGCGCTGTAACATAGACATATTTTCATTAAATTTGTGTATGTCTCCCAACACATCTATAAAACAAAGCTGCACTGCAAGGTTGCTAGAATGATGTGCTGATAATATGTTCGAATGCTCTCAGTTCACACACTGTATGAATAAAATGAAATTCTGATTTTCTTAGCTTTATTTATTGTATTAATAGTTACATTTGTATTCTGCTCTTCCTCCAAGGAGCTTAAAGTGGTTTAGCTTTGCAACAACCATAGTCTTCAATGTCTCTATACTAATGCCCAGAGTATGGGCAATAAACAAGACGAACTTGAACTCTTGATACATGAGGGCAAGTACGACTTGATAGGGATAACTGAAACCTGGTGGGATGACTCCCATGACTGGAATACAGCAATTGAAGGGTATAACTTGTTCAAAAGGAACAGAAGCAACAGAAAGGGAGGTGGAGTTGCACTGTATGTTAAAAATACGTATCTCTGCACAGAGATACAGGAAGAGGAGCTTGGCAGCCCCATTGAGAGCATCTGGGTTAAAATAAAGGGGGCAAAGAATAAAGCGAACATGGCGGTTGGAGTCTACTACCGACCACCCAATCAAGGAGAAGACGAGGATGGAACTTTTGAAAAGCAAATTGCCAGTGTTTCAAGGAGGCACGATGTGGTAGTAATGGGAGACTTCAATTTCCCTGATATCTGTTGGGAGACTTATTCAGCCAAACATGGCCCCTCCAAGAAATTCCTGAGCTGTGCTGCTGATAACTTCCTCCTACAGAAAGTGGAGGAAGGAACTAGAGGATCGGCTATCCTTGACCTGATTCTAACCAACAGAGACGAGTTAGTGGATAAAGTGGCAGTTTCGGGAACTCTGGGGGAAAGTGACCATGTTATACTTGAGTTCTTGATTCTAACAGAAGCAAAAGCTGAGTGTAGCCAAACACGTACCCTGGATTTTAGGAAAGCCAATTTTAACAAACTCAGAACAATGATTAGTAAGATCCCATGGCAAGTGACTCTCACGAGAAAGGGAGCCCAGGAGGGGTGGGAGTTTTTAAAAAAGGAAATTTTAAAGGCACAATTGCAAACAATTCTCACAAGGAAAAAAGGCAGAGGGCAACAGAAAAAGCCAATGTGGCTTCACAATAAACTCAAAGATGACCTGAAAACAAAAAAGGACATGTATAGGAAGTGGAAGGAAGGACAGGCTACAGGGGGAAGAGTACAGGCAGGTAGCACAGAACTGCAGGAATAGTGTCAGGAAGGCTAAAGCTGAGAATGAGCTAAGGTTAGCGAGGAATGCTAAAAGCAACAAAAAAGCTTTCTTCAGATACATGCACAGTAAAAGACAGAAGAAAGAACTGGTGGTTCAACTACGCAGTGAGGATGGCAAATTGATAACAGAAGACAAAGAAAAGGCAGAAGTGTTCAATTCCTACTTCGGCTCGGTCTTCTCCCAAAAGAGGGTCTATGACCCCCCTGGCAAACCTGAAGTGCAGACTGAAGGGGCAGAATTGCAGCTTGAGATTGATAGGCAAATGGTCAAGGAGCACCTGATTACTCTGAACGAGTTTAAATCTCCAGGGCCTGATGAGCTGCATCCTAGAGTAATAAAGGAACTGGCAGAAGAACTCTCAGAACCACTGTCTATTATCTTTGAGAAATCATGGAGGACAGGTGAAGTGCCAGACGACTGGAGGAGGGCAAATGTTGTTCCCATCTTCAAAAAGGGCAAGAAGGAGGAACCTGGGAACTATAGGCCAGTCAGTCTGACATCAATCCCCGGGAAGATTTTTGAGCAGATTATAAAGAAGTCAGTCTGCAAGCACCTTGAAAACAATGCAGTGATTACTAGAAGCCAGCATGGATTTGTCAAGAACAAATCCTGTCAGACTAATCTGATCTCATTTTTTGATCGGGTAACCTCCCTTGTGGACTGTGGGAATGCTGTGGACATTATATACCTGGACTTCAGCAAAGCTTTCGACAAAGTGCCTCATGATATCCTGATTAGTAAGCTAGCTAAGAGTGGGCTAGATGGAACAACTATCAGGTGGATCCACAATTGGCTACAGAATCGGACTCAAAGAGTGCTTATCAATGGTTCCTTCTCAAACTGGGGAGAGGTAACGAGCGGGGTACCACAGGGCTCGGTCCTGGGCCCGGTGCTCTTCAACATTTTTATTAATGACTTGGATGAGGAGGTACAGGGAATGCTTATCAAATTTGCAGATGACACAAAGTTGGGTGGAACAGCTAATACTCTGGAAGACAGAAACAAAATTCAAAGTGACCTCGATAGGCTGGAGCGCTGGGCCGAAAACAACAGAATGAAATTTAACAGGGATAAATGCCAAGTGCTGCACCTAGGGAGAGGAAACCAAATGCAGAATTACAGAATGGGGGACACTTGGCTCAACAATACTACAAGTGAGAAGGATCTTGGAATTGTGGTAGATCACAAACTGAATATGAGCCAGCAATGCGACGTGGCTGCAAAGAAGGCAAATGCAATTTTGGGCTGTATTAATAGAAGTATAGCTTCCAAATCGCGGGAAGTGATAATTCCCCTTTACTCGGCACTGGTTAGGCCTCATCTTGAGTACTGCGTCCAGTTCTGGGCACCTCACTTTAAGAAGGACATAGACAAACTGGAGAGGGTTCAGAGGAGGGCAACAAGGATGATAAAGGGACTGGAAACAAGGCCCTATGAGGAGAGACTGAAAGAACTGGGCATGTTTAGCCTTCAGAAGAGGAGACTGAGGGGAGATATGATCGCACTCTTCCAGTATTTGAAGGGATGTCACGCAGAGGAGGGCAAAGATCTCTTCTCGTTCATCCCAGTTTGCAGGACACGGAATAATGGGCTCAAGTTACAGGAACCTAGATTCCACCTAAACATCAGGAAAAATTTCCTGACTGTCAGAGCAATAAGACAATGGAATCAACTACCTAGGGAGGTGGTGGGCTCTCCCAGTCTGGAGGCATTCAAGGTGTGGCTGGACAGACATCTGTCAGAGATGCTTTGACCTGGATTCCTGCATTGAGCAGGGGGTTGGACTCGATGGCCTTGTAGGCCCCTTCCAACTCTACTTTTCTATGATTCTATGATTCTAACCTTATGAAATAAATTAGGCCGAGAGAGGATCATTTCCCAAACTTGTCCACTGTGCTGCTTCATAGCTGAGTGAGGGTGTTCTGCATCCAAACAGCAGTCTGGCCTTTTCACTATGCGGTGAAAAGACAATAAATATGGTTTTTCCTGTACAAGATGAGAAGAACCACTTAGTGCTGCCCTAGAAATGTTTTGGTGGATATGGAATTCATTACATAATTTTATTGATATATTTAGGCTATAATCCTATGGTCCTTGGGAGGGAATCCAGAGGTCATTGGATATTTTGGATTGCCTCTCCAACCGCAGAGGGGGAGATCTGCCCCAGAAGCATCTGCACAGCAGTAGAAAAGTCCAACTTGTTGGAACTCCAGTGGAGAGAGCAAGAAGAAGCAATCTGGGAGTGTTCTAGGGTCAGGTTGGAGAGGCTTTGGATCCACAGGAAACATCTCACCAGATGGGAGTGGGGGTGTGTGTGTGCTAGAGTTGGCATAGTTTATTGCCCTCACATTGCAGCAGTGGAAAAAATGCAAAGAGAAAAAGAGGCCAAAAAACTAGAACTAAAATATTTTTAAAAATAGGATGGAGGAAAACCCATCAAAACATCCAGAGTGGATTCTGGAATCCGGACTGACTGAGAAACCTAATCTGGACTCCAAAACCACTTACCTACCTAACTTCCCATGCATGACAGCCAAGCCTAAGCACTGCATGGGACATTATCACCAAATGGGAAGGTTTTGTTGTACATCGCCAAGCGGGTGATCTACAAAATGTTCAAGCAACCTTTGCTTTGAAGTGGCATGATGCTACTATATTAGTGAAAAGGGCTGTGCAGCAAGGCCCTACGGAAACTTGCAAGCCTCTGTACTGGGACTGGAACCCACCAGAATTCAGCTCATTAAACATTCTTTCCCAACCAGAACCACCCAAAATCAAGCCCTCATTTCAGCTGGGGAAGAACTCTGTGTCATTTAATTGTACTGTACATTTTAAAAATGCATGTGGATCATATTTTCCAGCATTCAAGAAGCCTAGAAGTCCTTGAGTTTCAATTTAAAGATTTTGTCAAGGAGCGCCTCCAGCAACATCATGTAGGCCGCTCAACAAGATCTGCCACGGACAGCCTTCTCCCTGTCCCATCAGCCAGAGAAACCAGGCTGGTGGGGACTAGGAGGAGGGCCTTTTCTGTGGCAGCCCCCAATTTATGGAACTCTCTCCCCAGTGACCTCCGCCATGCCCCTTCCTTGATTAGCTTCCGCTGGGCATTAAACACGTGGCTTTTCAGGCGGGAATATGGGATGGGTTAGAATTTTTAAGATTTTTAAGTTTTGTACTGTTTTTAATTGTGTTTTATACTGTGTGTGTGTGTGTGTGTGTGTGTGTTCCCCCCCTCTTGTATTGGCCAGAGTGGCCGGATGTCTGGCCAGATGGGCGATTCATAAATATAATAAATAAGTAAATAAATAAATAAATAAATGCTGTGGCTACAGAGCATGGGAAATATAACCTCTTTTGTATAGTGATATCCTATATTACTAGATCTCTTTAGTACGAGTTATAACAATACTATACTCCAGGCCATTTGCTGCAAAAGATACTCCTCAAGGAAAGGATCCGCCTTGAAGGCAGGGCTTCGTTCGCACACCTGGCCTGAACAGGAGGGCTCTAACAATTTCCCGGTAGTTTGGTCTCAACTGTCTAATCTGCCACATTAGCTTTATAGGATGCTAAAACAGCTTGACTCTTTCGTAGCAATTGTTTGTAACACAGCCTACTGTGTAGCCTGAAGGAGGACTGGCTGGCTCTCTTGTAATTTTTTATATAATAAAAACTGATTGATTAGAATTACAAATCAGTGACTTGTCTTGAGCGTGAGGCAGGCTGGCCTCCAACAGTGGGGCCCAAGGAGGGCCAGATTTGGCCCCTGGGCCTGAGGTTCCCCATCCCTGTAGACAGACTAGTGTGGTACAATGTAAGATTGGTGATCCTAGCTTGTTGAAAATACATCTAGAAGCCTTCTTATGGTGATAAAGCCTCTTCCTTTTTATTAGGTTTCCATGGTCAGAAATATATTAGATTTTTAAGAAAACTCTATTTTCAGTTGATCCAAGTCTTCAAGAACAGCATTTCCATGTTGCAAGGAAGGAACAAATGTGAAGTATATTTGTTTCTTTTCATATGAAAAGTGATTGCATTTGATTTCGTTTAAACGAAATCTATGAAATCTATGAATGCATGGATTGTGATATGGAAAGTAGACTGGCATTTTTAAAAGTATTGTGCAATGGTAGTTAATAATGTTCCAATTGGTGAATAGTTTCAGGGTCTCCAGTGCTTACCCAGGATTCAGTTTCCTTAGAAGGAGGCCACTAGAGACTTTACAGTATTTCTGCAATATATGCAGGGGGAGCATATGATGTGTATCCTCAGTGTTAGCACTATAACAGATTTCTGTTCCTGCAATTTCCTGCAGAAAGCCAACTCAGGTCTCTGCCCCCTTTCCTAACAATGTACCTATGACCATCTCTAAGGACAGCCACCACTCAGCTAATCTCCATAACAGTAGGGAATCTGCCAGTGGTAAACTTGCCCAACCAGTCTGACCCATTCTAGCAGTCTTGTTTGAGAACCACAGACTCAAAAGGTTGGGGGGATTCTTGAAGGAACATTTAGACTGACACACACATACCCAGTGTAGATGTCATAAAAATTAAAATATGAGAAGAGACAATTATACTTCACATCTCTTTCTTGCAAAGTGAGCAACTAGAATTGAAATGGTATTAAAACTTGTTATTACAACCTATTTTCAAATATATAGTTGTGGCAACATCATTATGGAACTTCAGGTAGAGTCCAATGGAGTTGTTTAGTATGTTGGGGCTCAAAGCCCACCTCTGCCTTGTACTCAGTCTTTTTGTGGTGGTACCCAGGACAGTTTCCCCAGTTGCCAAATGTGCCCATGGCTCCAAAAGGTTGGCTACCCTTGATGTATGGTGTTCTGTTAACTTTTCTTTAAAAATAACAAGTTGTTTCAAGTATAAATGGAATTCAAAGTTGGGGGTAATAAAATATTAAATAAAAAAAATATACTTTTTAAATCTTCAGCTCACACTTCTTTTCCCCCCATAGGTTTCCTTCAATGTTTTTCGTAACAATTTTTATTGTAACTTTTGCACTTGCATACCTGTCACATTTCAGTCTTTTATGTTCTGTCTGAAAACAACTCTTTCTAAATAAGCTACAAGCTAGTTTCTTGAGCAGTCCAGACATATAGCCTGAGGTTGTCCTGAGAGTTTTCTTTTTACCATTGTGCAGAGACAGCAAGGCCTGCCAGGTACAACTAGTGAAATAGGCTCTCCAACATCTCCATCATGCAGTAAGCTGCTGCCAGCAAAGAGATACTGTACCGCGACACACTGGTTAAATTTAGTGAAGAGTGCAGATTCTGTAAATCATGTTCCTTTTATTGATTACAATCTCAAAGTGTATTAACCCTCCTTAAGACTCTGAGCACCACTTTAGTAAATGCTGGGGAGAGCTTTTTGAAAATGCTTTCGTTGATGCAAGATAAACATACACGCAGAGAGAGAAATGCATGCACACACATACCTGAATATAGAAAGGAAATATCAGATCCATTGATTACTTTGTGTACTACCCTGTGTGTGTATTTATATCTGCTAGAAAAAAATCATATGTAAAAACCATTTACATATTCCATGGAGGAATTTTAAATGGGCTTTGAAACATTCCGTATTCAAGTAACAAGTCCATCAATTCTGTATGAAGTACAGAAAGTAGAGCAGGTGATTTGGAAGTTTAAAATAATTACATGACTGGGGGGGGGGGTCTCTGTTCAAGTAACCAGTTTGTTTTTTTAAAGCAATATGTAGCATTATGTAGCACTAGAGTTTTCCGGAGCTTTGGCTATGTTTTTCTTGTTTTTTAAAGTGTATTTCCTGTTGAGTTTTTCACTTTTGTACTTGCATGCCAGTACTTTGCATGCCAGGCTTAAACATTTATGTGAGTTTATTCAGAAAAATTAGACTTCCTTTCTGCTTGAGGAACTAAGTGATTTACTCTGTTTTTGAGCTTCAGGGCCAGTGCTTAATTTTCTTTTTATCGCATTCTTAGTTCGTATGAAGCAATTTCCCTTAGCTTCACTGCACAGAAATTCTTTAGGTTTCATAATATTTATGAAGTATATGCTATTTATTTTTTGCATTGATTTTAGAGGACAGAGTTAGGACTATGTTATAGTGCATTAAATTTTACTTAGTTGTGCACACAAAATTACACTTAGTGAAGATTTTAGAAAATAAAGACATTAAAATATTTGTGTTCCATCTTTACAACTCATAATAATAATAACAACAACCTAATTTAAGAATATTCAGATAATGAGCTAAATATAACCAAATAATGTAGCAGATAATCAGCAGCATAATATTTAGCAACACATCAGAAGCTTGTCAGAATAAAACAGTTTTGGTCTGGCATCTAAATGCCACAAGGGAAGGGACCAACCTGATCTCCCAGTGTTTGGGAGTTTCACAGTCTAGACACCACAATGGAGAAGGCATTAACCATACATCCCCATTAACTGTACCTCTGAGAGTGGTGGGACACGGGGCAGAGCATCCTCTGAAAATGGACAGAAGGATCATGCAAACTATATACTTAGCAACATAGAGAGGGTGAGAAGAGGGATTTTATTTATTTATTAATTTATTTATTTAATACATTTTTATACCGCCCAATAGCCGAAGCTCTCTGGGCAGTTTACAACTTCTGGGATGTGGGGAGAGTTGTGCTTTCACAAAATTCCATCTCATGTTTCTTTCTGTAAAGAGAAGAAGAAGATAGATAGTCAAGCAAGCTTTATTCTGACTATATTTTTAAATTTCCAGGCCTTTGCTGCGAGTCTGTAACTTATCCATCTTGCTTCCAAACTACTTGAGAGAGAATTCTCATCTAAATTCCAGAGGGGTAGCCATGTTGGTCTATTGCAGCAGAAACAAAGTATCTTGTGGCACCTTAAAAGACTAACAAATCTATTCTGGCATAAACTTTAATGGACATTGTCCACTCCATCTGGTGCAAGTGATCCAAGTTGACCATCAATCAACTTTTCATTGTGGCAATGATTGGCAAGCCAACTTTACAAGTGTCTGAAGGAAAGGTCCTCATGTCTGCTCCCTGATGTTCTGTGTGATGGGAGTGGTAAAGGCATAACCTTGTGCAATCTTTTCTGTGGACCTTCTAATCTAGGTCAGAGCAGTATGTGTACCATTTATAGGTTAATAAGTTGTCTGACAAGATAGCCACTTTGTACTTAATTGCTCAGTTTATTTATGTATTATTGATGAGCTCAAGTCTTGAACTCCACTTTCCTTGGAGACTGCTTGATAAATCTGTCAGCTAATCCTGTGTAAGACATAGAATTTCCTGCTGTAGCATAATACATGGCATTGCTTTTACTTTGTATTCCTAAAAGGAATCTGGTTGTGCATTTTCAGTGGGCTGTGTCTAGCAGCATGAAATAAAATCAGATACATAATTCACACTGCTTTCTGCATTACCAGAAGTTCCACTGTGGTGCCCTGTAATGTGCTGAATACCTGTTTAGCGTTTAAATCAGTGCTCTGGCTGTTCTGGCTTGTAAACGGTCACCCAGCTAAAAGTTATTTGAAAGGTCTGGAGCACATCATATGAAAAAGGTGAAGGTAACAGGCTTTTTTAGCTTGGAGAAAAGAAAGCAGCTTTCAGTTTCTAAAGGACTCTTATAAAGAAGAAAAAAGGTGACTGTTTTACCAGAGTACCTGAGGAAATGGAGATAAGGGACTTCAGTGTGCAACAAAGCAAATTTAGGTTAGGTATAAAAACATTAAAGTTGGATGTTAGCAAAACAACTTGTTGATTTTCTTCCTGGGATGTTTCTAAGGCAGAATTAGGTAGTGAACTGCCTCTGGTAGGAGTCATTGAAGTAGGGAGCCTTCCTGCTGTAGTGGTTTGTAAATGGGAATTTGTGACCTATGGCTTATAAATCTTTTTTTCGTTCTATGACTTCAAACTGAAGACACATCAACCAACGTGTAAGGCAATTTAATTATTGTGCAGAAGTAGCATATAATGAATTCTGTCCTTAGCTATCTGTAAACGTCTCTCTCCCTGTGTTTGACAGGTGTGATTAAGTGGAACTACACCTTTGGGGAGATACGTAACTGCTGCCGGAAACAGCAATATCAGTCTTCTCCAGTAATGTAGTAAAAGGAGGAACTTTCAGAGTGTATGAGCTGTTCGACACTGGAACAGACTGTCTGGTAGTTGGTGCACTCTCCTTCATTAGAGGTTTTTAATCAGAGGCTCAATAGCTACCTATCAAGGATGCTGTAGCAGTAGATTTCCTGCATCAGCAGGAGGTTGGACTAGATTACCTTTGAGGTCCCTTCCAACTTTATGATTCTATGAAAAGAGTCTGTGTGACATGATGTCTTCTAATGAAGTGGAGTGGGAAGTGAAGGAACTCAAGAGTACAAGGATGTCCTATCGTGCCTTCGCTCCATTATCCAGGGAGGGAGGAGGAGATACATTTTGGTTTTCACAGGAGGCCCTGCCTGACATTCCCTTATGGAACCATGTCAGATAAATGAAACTATACACTAGAGCTTTTTTAGTGATGAGCCTGATGTTGTACAATTTTCTTCCATGGAAAGTCCAACCCTAAGCCTATTGATGCTTTGCAAGTATGAAACCATTTTTGTTTACCGATGACTTTAGTAATATATAACTGTGCCAATCTGTTGCAGTTAACATTCTCATTTTATTGTTTCTAGGTTTAAAACTTTATCTGTTGTGTTTTATTTGTCCTTATAAGAAGATTAAAAAAGATAAATTTAATGAATATTTTAATCATGTTATAAAATACCTTGATATGCCCAAATAAGTTAAAATTCCAAAGAAGGAAATTAAATCCCCATCAAAACTTGTGTGGTTGGTGTTTCTGTGTGCGTGTGTGTGTGTGTGTGTGTGTTGAAGCACAGAATGTTACGTTTCTAGAAATTATTTTTGAACTTTGACAAGCAGTTTAAACACAAAGGAAAACTATGGATGTTTAAAAAAAAATCATTACTCTTGGGGGAAACAAAGAAATTATGTTCAAGCTGAATTTATCAAGGAAAGACAGTGGCTCAGCTTGTTTGAGCGTGGAAAGTGAAGCAGGGTCAGGCCTGATTATCACTTGGATGGGAGACCCCTCCTCTAGTTTCCTGCATTGAGCAGGGGGTTGGACTTGATGGCCTTGTAGGCCCCTTCCAACTCTATAATCTATAAATCTGTGAATTTTAGAAAATGCATAAATATAATCAACAATGCACAAATAAGTAAAAAGCTAACTCTGTTACTGTTTCTAGAAGCCACAGTAAGATTTGACAGAGTGGAATGGACATATTTGTTTAAAGTCATGTCTGTCTTTGAGATATTTTATGATATCTTAACATGGATTAAGATGGTTTATTCCACATCTTCAGTGAAATTATTGGTAAATATTTATTTTATTTCAGAAATATACGCAGTTAACTAGAAACATGATTTCAAAAAGGGGTACTAGGCAGGCCTGCTTATTCTCACCTTTCTTATTTGCATTAGCAATAGAATCCTTACCTATTACACTCTGGGTAGAACATTATATTCTTGGACCTAGAGTAAACACAGCTCCAGTTCAAATCATGCTATGTGCAGATGAGTATGGTATTTATGGGGAAATGTGGAAAGATCTCAGGATATAAATTAAACAAGCAAAAATCTGAACTTACCACAATAAAGAAGAAATCCATGTAGAACTACAATACAGTAATACCTTGGATTGCAAGTAACTTGGTTTGAGAGCGTTTTGCAAGACAAGCAAATTTTTAAATATTTATTTAATATATTTTTTTACTTGATATACAAGCGAGAAGCGACGTCTTGCAATACAAGTACTGTAGGACGGCTTAAATTAAAAATCTCTGTACAAATTTTTTGGGGGGATTTCGTTTTGATATAAGAGTGTTTTGGATTACAAGTACGTTTCCGGAACGAATTATGCTCTCAATCCAAGGCATGACTGTATGTTTTCTTTATAATGAAAAAGCAGTGAGATACTTGGCAGGTAAATTAGTAGCTTATACTTGGAAGATTGGGAAATCAATTTTGAAACCTTGATCCAAAACATTGATATAGAAAGATTGAAACAATTGAGGTTACCATGGATGGCCAGGATACCCACTTTCAAAATTGCACTCCTTCCCAAATTTTTTTTATTTTTGTTCACATCATTTCCTTTGTTGACTGACTATCACAAGCTGAACAGTTGGCAGAAGATTTTAGATAACTTCTTTTGACAAGACAAGAGACCTAGATTGAAGCTAACACTATGCAAGCTTTTGTAGAAAAAGGAGGATTAGCAGTTCCGAATTTTATTATATTATGAAGGAGCACAATTACAGTTGGCTGAGGCTATGGGTGACATGAAATCCAAATAATGGATCATTTCAATTAGAAGAATTATGTATTGATTTTCACCTTGAACCATTTTTCTGGATGCCAAAACAAGAAAGAGGAGAACTAGTAGAAAGGAAACTGATACTACAACAATTACTTAAAGCAGGGATGGGAAACCATTTTCCTGTTGAGAACTGCATTCCCTTGTGGGTAAACTGTCAGCTGCATGTCAACAAGACAAAAGTGGGTGGCTCACCCCTTTTCTCTTTCTGACACACACACTCTCTCTTTGCCACCCTCTTTTCTTTCCAGGTGCATTCGCATGTCATAACAACCCACCCTGGCAATAAGCCAGGCTCACCCATGGGTATCCAAGGGGACACTGTGGGAAGAACAAGTCAATCTCCCACCCCTGCCGCCACTGCAAGCCATTTCGGGCTCACCATGGCTTTCCCCCTGGTTTCCCTTCGTGTGTGTGTGTGGTGGTGGGGAGATTGCGAAAACTGGCTGAATTCCATTCACAATTCCATTTTGGCAGCTACAAGCAGTTCCTTGCAGGAATTTGAAGCCTGCAGAGATTTGAAGCCTCAGCTGGGGTGATGTCCAGGGTTGGACATGTATATTCCAATCCAAAACCCCTGGTTCCCACTTGAAAACCCCTTTTTAAAGGGTCCCAGTTTTGACTAGCTAGCTGTCAAAACTCCTTTTCCCTTGAAAAAAGGGGAGGAAGTGCACATTTCCACTTTCCTGAGCACCTAGAGGCTTGGGACAATATGCAAAATGTGCCCCTGGTGGGAACTAAAGTAGGGGGGGGCGGAGATTTGAGGATCTTGCTGCGAAGGGGTTTAAATTCCACCCAAACCCATTTTTGCAGCTAAAGATCCCTTGCGCCTTTGGTTTTGCTTGACAGCTCACCTGACAGCTCTCAAGAAAAACCAAAGGTGGGGGGAAATGTATTTGGAACCTCTTCTGGGCAGTGTTCAGGGTTGGTACCTCCTGTCCCTTGGGGCAGGCACCCCCCTGGACATTGCCCCAGCCGAGGCTTCAGATCCCTGCAGTAGTGCAACTGTGAAAGTTCACCGTTATACAACTACAGCTAAAAAAAAAAAAAACCATTTTTGTGCACATTTTTTGTGCAAAAATATGAAAATATTTAGCAATCATGAGCCACTGGAGGACATAACAACCCATCATGGGTAGAAAAACCCCTTCAACAACCCATGGGTTTTTGGGGTGGCTTGTTGCCCACGCACAAGCCATGCTGGGGAAATCGTTCTGGGTCCCCACAACCCATCAACCCATCATGGGTAGCAACCCGCAATGGCTTGTCGTGTCGTGGGAACCTAGTCATTGACTCTCCCTCTTCCTTCCCATTCAGTGTACTGTCAAGAAAGGGACAGAGTGTTGTTGCCAGACATCTGAACTGATCTACACAGAGGACATTTGTAATCAGGTTGATGGCCGCATGCAACTTTAGGGCTGCATATTGTTCAGCCTTGACTTAAAACATAAAGGAAAATGAAAATCTAAAGGAAAACTAAGTCCAGATGTGTCCCTATTAGCTCCAGTCATTAGGGACAATAAATTTATCAGATGAAAACAAATCCAGGGCCTGGAAAATTGGGAGCTATATATTGAGTAAAATTTTATTTTTATGATGAGATATTTTTGTTTAATTCTTACATCTCTCTCTCTCTGGTAGATGGGGATGTCAATACAAATTGCAGTACAAAGTTTGTTTGTTTTTTTAAAAAAAAAAACCTCCTCAAGCCAATGTACAACAGGTCCAAGGACTACAATTAAATAGCAATTCAGTATAAAACCAACATTATGAAAACACAGTGAAAGTAAAAAAAGAAAAGAAAGAAATTGTGTTCCTGCATGACTAGCTCTTTATTAAATGAATTGCTAATCTGAGATGGCAAAATTCTGACAATAAAATAGATCAGAGGTTTCCTGGCTTTTGATTTGCATTGCCATGTTTTAGCTGGTTTGCTAGCATTATTCCTTTTCTCTCTCCCCCCCCCCCCAAAAAAAAAACCCTTTCATGAACTAAGTTAGTGTTTCAATATTCAGCAAAGTTGTGGCTGTTTTTGAAAGAATCAAATTCAATTTAAATGATGAAAGTAGAATGACTGCCTCTAAGTTTGGATGCCCTGGAGCTAAGGCCTTTTAGAGCCAATGGTATCTTGAAGTTGTTGATTGTTACTCATGTTGATGCTGAATGAGTGAATCTGCTTCTCCTTTAGATCATATATCACACATACCAAGTATCTTAATCAGTGCTTCAACTCAGATTCTGCTTTCGTGTCCCTTCCTCTGCTAACATCTTTTAGCCTGCACCCTTGCATGAAAAGCTGAGACAAATAAAAGAACACGGAATCGGTGAAAGACTGTGTTCACGTGAATGGAAGTGAACAGTGAGTGTGTTAGGCACTTGTTTGCTATATATAGAATTCTACACTTTCTATATCCAGGGTGTTTTTTTTATTATTTGAGCAGGGGGTGGAGCAAGTGCTCATCTTTCCTACCATTGTAACCTGTAAAGTATGCTTTACAGGAATAAATTTCCCACTTTTTCCTGACAATACAGGAGAACATTCTCTTTTCTCTCTTTTTTTAAGAGTGGGAATAGTCATTCTCTCTCTCAGGTGGACAGATATGTCCTGGGAAAATAGTGATTCTTAATTTAAGACTAATTAATTAATTAAAGACTAGAGGTAGAAAAATTCTCCAAACAAGTTAACGTTCCTATGTCTTCCTCAAATGATTGACTTCTTAGGCTGAAGCCTCTGTTAGTCTATGGCCCAATTTGCAAGAAACCTTGCTGCTCATTGTCACTAACTCAAGTGTTAGGAAAACTCCACCACCAGACCCAAAAGTTAGGAGAAAGCTAAACTCCCAGTGTACCTGAGATTGTAGATCATGGACCCTATTATCCTTGACCTGCAACCAGCTTAAAATAAAGGAACCAGGGCAAGCTTACTAGCACTTGCTTACCTGAAGTTGATCAAGACTTTCGGAAGGCAAGATCCCAAAAATACATATCTGTAAGCTGTGTATGCTAGGGATGGGTAACCTGCCCGGCACTTGACTCGCGGCGAGTGAGCTGAGCGCTTGCGCCATGTGAGCTGAGCACGAGCGCCAGCTGAGGCACTCACCGGACTTCCAGGTCCCCAGCTCTCCATTGTTTATGTAGGAAATAGCCTACATAATTTGTGTAAATTAGGCCATTTTCTACATAAGCAACGTAGTGCCGGGGACCCAGAAGTTGCTTTCCCCGGATCAGCTCACGAGAACGTGAGTCGAGCCGGGGAAAAGGTAGGGCGAGCAGAGCTCGGGGGGGGGTCGAGCCCGGCGAGTTTGCCGGATCTCCACCCCCCAATTGAGCTCCACGCACATCCCTATTAATAGGCTTGCGCTCTTAGTGCATTTATTTTGTTAGGGAATGCTGGGAGTTGAAGGAGTTTCTTCTGTCTAAACGTGTAGGATTGCACAATAAATCCGTTATAAAGAAGACTCAGATTACATCATAAATCTTCAACAGAAAAATGGGGATTTATACCCCGTTTATTTTCATACATAGGTAAACTTCCCTTCTAGTATTAATCATGCATTCAAATGCTTATTATGGTAAGAAGGTGTCATGTTTAGACAGAAGAAAGTCCTACAACTCGAAGCATCCTCCAGCCAGCCATGCTGGATGGGAAATGTTGGGAGTTGAAGGACTTTTTTCTATCTAAACATGCATAGATTGTGCCCTTAATCAATAAAAGCGTTCATTGATGTACTCCTCCTGCCGGAGCCGTCAACAATATTGTAATGCAAATCTACTTAATTTAAGCATTATTATGTGGTACATACTACAGAGGATGCTGCTTGAGTCTTCTGAAAGGACACATTCCTGCATTTTGGTTAATGTGTTACATTTATACTTCAGGCTGGAACTAGCCATTAATGTATATACCCAGCCATTGCTGAAAACTTGTGCACACTTTCCTGGGAATAAACCCCATGGAACACAGTGGTTTACACATAGGATTGTACCTCATGACAGAGCTGCCTTTTTGGTTGGCTGCTACAGTAATATTCTAGTGTCTCGTTTTGGTCTTGGACAATTAGTACCAACATTTGCTCACAATGGAACAAAGTTAGGCACATGCAAAGATCAATGAAATCTGTATCATTCCATGATACAGATTTGCTGTCAATAGAACTAACTACAACAAGTTTATGCTAGGTTGTACCTCATTTGTGATTTATGAAATTAGCTCCATATAATGCCCTTTCTTCAAAGGGGAAAGATATTGAGGCCTTCAGTGTTCTCTGTGGGCAGAATAAATTTTAGCCTGAGAGAATTTTCAGTTCGAGCTGAGTTTGTCTGTTTAATCAGGTGTGTGTAGAAGAGTCTCATATATCCAAGAGGATGCAGCTAATAGGAGCCTAAGGCTGCATCCCACCCTGCACACTTGTCATTGTTCATTTCAGTCTTATTCTTCACCATCTAGAACAATTTTTATGGAGTTTGCCATGCTGACTTGCTGCTCTTTCTTTGCATTGCAGGTTTCAGGGTGTTCTTTATGCTTAAGAAACCTAAAGTTGTAAAAGAGCATGCATTTAGGGTCCTGGGGCACAATCTGAATGCACATGATGCAGCCACCTGGCTGAACTGAACACAGGTTTGGGTATGGTCAGTGACTGGATGGGTTACCACCTGGGAATCCTGTGTACACTGCATTGAATTGCAGCAGGATGGAGAAGGTGGTATATACGGTAAATGTACAAAATAAACAAACATCAATATATGTATGAATATTAGTATCCCATAATAATTTTATCCAGGCTGCTAAAAACAAAACAAAAAGGTGATGGTGGAGAAACGTAAGATGGGATTGTGAAGTATCTAGGATTCATAATAATGAAATAGAGATGTTTAGCCTCTGCTAAAATAAATGAGTAGACCAAATTAACTAGATGTCTAAGTTATGTTGAACAGGTGTGGTGGTACAAATTCACATTAAAAGGAAACAAATTGATAATGGAGGGAGTGGGACAGGCTAATGTCCCAGGCAGGAACTGAACTAGGCATCTGTCCAAAAAATATTAGACAAGCCTTTTCTTTTAATCAGGTAGAAGACTTTGCACAAATATTTAGAAAAGTTGAGTAGTTATTGGGATGTGATGTAGCTTATATTCCCGTCTCACACACTAACCTGCTTTAATTCAGGTCAGACTCTTCGTCTATCTATTCTCTATCTGTTTGTCCGGTATTGTTTGTTCTGACTGGCAGCAGCTCTTAAGGGTTTCAGGCAGATGTTTTTCCCGTCACCTGCTATCTCATCCTTTTATTTCTATTTTTAACTAGAGATGCCAAGGATTGAACCTGAGATCTTCTGTATACAAAGCATGCGATCTGCCACTGAGCTGTGGTCCCTTCCAAACCTACATGAATATAATCAACAGACTGTGCAAAAACTGAAACTCTGATAATCAGCAAAGTAAAGCTTTGAGCTTTCACCCTACCAGCTTTCACCATATATTGATTCTGCTTAAATACTGAGATAAATCTGGAACATTTATAATCGAAATGATTCAGAATGCCTTGACCTGGAAATAGTGAAATGCTGCAGAAAAATGACCTCCTGTTGGGCAGGACACAGCACCTTAATCTATTGCTTATGCTTGGCTCCTATTTCCTGTGGATGTGTAAGAGAATATCAGTCTGTTGTGCTGCGTATATAAAAATATAGCTCTTGAAATTCCAAATTTCTGAAATTTCAACTATAGGCACACTCCAAAGAAAGTTAGGTAGTGCTAGTCAATAGAATGTAAGAATTCCTCTCTCTGGGTTACACTCAGTGCATGCAATCCAGTAGGTTGTATGCACAATAGTTCCTAGTGCCATCTGTGAAATAGCAAAGGCTCACAACAGAGATAATTTATTTTTCTGTAGCAGAGAATGAGAGAGAACGGTTGTGTGTAGAGTTCTTTTCACAACTGTTGTCCTTTTGTGTAACTAGGAGAATGTCTGTCAAATTGGGCAGACTGTATCCATGCAGTGAAGGAAGCAAGAGCCCCCAGGGGAAAGAGATGAGCCACACAAAATGAGAGTAGGTCCAGAAACCTGTGTATCCTCACTTTATTTGGGGGCGGGGGTGGGCACCAGTCAGACAAAAGCAGTGAGATAGACATGTATATGCCCCTTTCAATATGGTCAGTGTCTGGGTGTGCCTCTCATCTCTTGTTGCTTGCAAAGGAGTCAAGACTGAGAACCGTGAGCAAAAGTGGCCTCCTTTATGCATGAAAACTGCAGGCTGCTGCTGCTCTTCCTTCTAGATCAGTGTTCTCCAACCTTGGGTCCCCAGATGTTTTTAGCCTACAACTCCCAGCATGCCCCAGTCAGCTATGCTGGCTGGGGCATGCTGGGACTTGTAGGCCAAAGAGGCGGGCAGGCAGCAGAAATGCTCAAGGCACAGGAGCTCGACAAAAAATGGTACACGCAAAGAAGAAATTCCAGCAATATGTAATTATTACTTCATGAATTGCACTGGAACTGATGTATTGTATATATATAGCCAAACACAAATATAAGAAATGGTAAACCCAGGCCGGGGAGCAACTGCCATCAGCTCCTCCTGAAAGAAACGACCATCACCAGCTTGAGAGGGCTGCTGGGGCAGCCCCCCTCCCCCACCTTCCCTGGGGCTATTTAAGACCTGTGTGCCCTGAGGGAAGGCAGAAGAGAAGCCCAGGCCGGGGGACTGGGAGCAACTGCCATCAGCTCCTCCTGAAACGACCAACCTCAGAGGGCTGCTGGGGCAGCCCCCTTCCCCCAGGGCTACAAAGGGAAGGCAGAAGAAGAGCCCAGGCCAGGGAGATTGTACCAGCAGGTCCCGAAGAAACCTTCAGTTGGCCTGAGAGAACTGATGTTTGTTTGGTTTGGGGGGGGGGGTAACGTCTGTTTGTTGAGTATTTAAACATTGTAAACCGCTTTGGTTGCCTTGGCAGAAAGGCGGTATAGAAATGTAATAAATAAATAAATAAACCCAAACACAAATACAATATACATCAATATAGATGAACAAAATATAACCAAATATTACAAGTAACCATTAGTTCATAAATATTAAACATAACAAACAAGTGTACCAGTTACAAAATCTTGTTTCATAAGCTTCCTCAGTATTTAATTAAATGTGTTTGTATCTTTTTCTTCATTACAGAATTCATTTTTTCATGTAGACCACTGTATGGTAGACCCCATATCTTCTCAAACACAGTTGTGTCAAGAATAGGTTGGCTCACACTCAGCAGGATATTCTTAATTGAGTAATTTCAATTAAGTTGTTGGCCAAAAACATCTGGGGACCCAAGGTTGGAGAACACTGTTCTAGATGCTGCTGCTAACAAATACTGCTCTTTCTTTCATAGATAGATTTCATAGATCATAGAGTTGGAAGGAGCCTACAAGGCTATCGAGTCTAACCCCCTGCTCAATGCAGGAAACTAGAGGAGGGGTCTCCCATCCAAGTAATAACCAGGCTTGACCCTGCTTAGCTTTCCACACTCAGACAAGCTGAGCCAGCTTAAACTCGTGACCTGTTTCGCCATGAATGGGCAGTGGCAGTAGTGCAAGGTTAGGTTAGGAAAAGAAAAGTCATGTCAAGTTTTATTTAACTAATTTTCTCTTTCTAAGTTAAATTAGTCTCTGTATCACTTTGTGATTTTTTAAAACAAAACCTACACTAAAATGCGTACATATTGTGCACATTTTTCTCTAAATGTACACATTTTATATGCGTTTCTGTACGCATTTTTCAAATTATATGCAATTTTTTGCATGCAATTTCCCCTAAGATAAAGCATTCTTGTGTGCACGTCTCTGTATTATGTACATTCTCGTTCACACTTTTTTGTACTATATGCATTTTGTATGCATTTTTTAAATGTGCAAACTTCTGAAAAGTGTGAATATTGTCACTTAACTGCATTTCACTTTCTGTACAAGTTTGGCTCGTGCAAATGTGGAAGATACTCATAAAAATATGAACTGAACAAATTTCTCCCTCATCCCTTCTACTCAAGGTACAACATGTGGCTTACGCTGGCTCAGCTTGTCTGAGTGTGGAAAGCTAAGCAGGGTCAGGCCTGGTTATTACTTGGATGGGAGACCCCTCCTCTAGTTTCCTGCATTGAGCAGGGGGTTGGACTCGATAGCCTTGTAGGCTCCTTCCAACTCTATGATCTATGAAATGAAATCTATGGCCTATGATGGGAAAACATACGGTAGTAGCAGCCTTTCACCAGAGTCTGCTCAGCAGCAGCAACTGCTTTCCATTTCAGATATAACCAGCCCATGTTCTGGCTCATTGATACATTTTGTGAGACCCAGTGTCAGTTGTCAGTTTACGTCATTGGTGGGCGCTCTGCCAGTGAATAGAACTTGGTGGGTGCCCAATGATGCTAATCCTAATTCTGGGCCTGCATGGGAATCCTGCCATTCATTCAACATAAAGGAGGAAGATGCTCATGTAAGGTCAATAGCAGTGAGTTGTCTTTCTGGCTGAACTGCATGCCCATGGAAACCTGGCATGGCGAAGACCCTCCTGTTTCTTTGTCAGACAAAATCCTGACTGTGCTACAATGCAAAAGAGATCAATGATGGGAACTAGCCATTATACAGAGTGATACGGAATAGTTTTCTTAATAGGTATCTGTAATCTATGCTATGCTACAGCCTCATTGGATATAATATCAAAACTTTTCATCATGTACACAGGCTCCAAAAAGTCATTGATACCTGTGCATTTTATAACTGGTTTTTCTGGTTTATCTTATTTTCCCAGAGAAATATATCTCTAATCTATCATAACATATACAAAATAAGATAAATTTTATTGTCCTGGTGGTATACAGGTTATTCTGCAAATACAAGAACGGCAGAATAGTAATTGGCTGAAGGGTAAAAAGTGAGATTTACCTTTAGAATTGAGTCCAGCCTCCTGCTCAATGCTGGAATCCATGTCAAAAGCTTCCCTGACAGATGGCAGTCCAGCTGTACCTTGAAAGTCTCCAGTATGGAAGAGCCCACTACCTCCCTAGGTAGTTGGCTCCATCCTAGTTACTTCATGATCCTCGTCTCTTTTGCTTGTTACTTACAAGCATATGTGAGCACACACACGAACACACATGCAGAGTGACCTAGTTTGCATGTTATGGCAGCAAATTGTGGGTTAATTAACACATGATTTGTGGGGTTAATTTACCCTCAATTTGTGGGGATGCCCAGAGTGTGCACACCGTTTCTGGTTACCATATACAACCTATGAATGGAGCCCCATACATTGTTAGTGTGGTGTCCAAACCCTGACACTGAGTTGTTTATTGGTTAAATAACGCAGAGTTAACCCAACAACAAATTGTAGGTGAACTCTGGGTTGCTTAACCTATAAACAACTCAGAGTATCCGGGTTGGGACATCACTCTAACAATGTATGATCTTACTCTCCCCAAATGTGAAAGGCACCCACATTTTGGTTGTCAATCAGGTGACTGGCCCCACCAAAGTCATTGATGTAAGAGAATGGCAGTTTGTTTTAACGAGCAAACATACATAGTAGTACTTTTGGATCTAATAAGTTCAGCATTTTATTAATTGTCTACTCTCTCATTTATTTTATTATTTGTATTTTATAATATATCCCCTCTTTCTGACATATACAAAATTGCTTACAACAACAAAGAGAAAATAAATAAAACAACATTATTGTATTTATTTCTTATTGAACACAGTTATTAGCCACCTTGCAAGACTGCAGTTGATGCCAAAATCAACTGTAGATAAAATAAGTAAAATATGAGTTTGTCAAAAACATGCCTCTAAGGGGAAATCCCAAATGCTAGATTAAAAAATATGTTTTTACCAGCCTTCTGAAAGGCAAGCAAAGAGGAACTATTGCTCTGCTCCAAAGTGAGATTGTTCACAGCGGAAAAGGTTGCCCTCCTAGAAGCAGATGTTCAGATGGGTGGTAACTGAAGCAGGGTCTGGTTTTCATAGATTTCATAGAGTTGGAAGGAGCCTACAAGGCTATCGAGTCCAACCCCCTGCTCAGTGCAGGAAATTAGAGGAGGGGTCTCCCATCCAAGTAACAACCAGGTTTGACCCTGCTTAGCTTTCCATGCTCAGACAAGCTGAGCCAGCGTAAGCCACATGCCTGTATTCTTTGCCCCCAAAGCAACCAAGAGATACAGTGTGACTGATTAATTTCACAAGTTATGACCTATTTGGAACCGCATGTACGCTAACTGAACCATGCCTGAAAGAAATCCTACCATACTGACAAATCTTATAGAAAGATGGCAGAAAGGTCAGTTTCTTTGTGTTCTTCAAATTTATTTTTGTAATTTATTGGTCTAAAAAGTTGTCTAGATAAAATGCAGTAGTCATTCCTCCCATGAATTCTGTTTTAAATGAAAGGCGCACAGCCAAGTACTTGGGGTTCAACAAGGCTAATCCATTCTTGGAAGGTTGAGCATGTTCATCTGAATTGGGAAGTGGCTTCAATGTTGACTGTCCTCTTCAAATGTGTGTCTGATCGGTTTTGTCTCTATATTCAATAAACAGTTTATTCAGTGTTTCAGGACTTCAATGATCTTTTAAAAATGCATTTAACCCTCAAGGTCAAAGGAAGATGAAATCCCACAGAGAGCGTGCATAGTTCACCTCTGCATGCCCACAGCCTCACACGAGACAATGTGGTAGCCCACCCTGTGGTGTCTTTGATATATTCACTATGTCTCTGTCTGGACTCTCCTTTTCTTCCACTTAGTCTGATCCTGCTTTTGCTAACCTGCTGTGCTCAGCGCTGCATCTTCATTCAGCCAGTACACTACCCAGAGAGGCGATAATAATTTTGAGACTCAGCCAGGCACTGACACATGCAGCTCAAGGCAGAAAGCTAAAGAGACTTACAACCTCTCTAAAATGTGGCATTAACTTCTGTCAGAGGTACAAGAAATGAGTGAAATGTGGTGCAGTCATGGAGGCTTGACCTCTGTTGTGTGGCTTAAAAATTAATTCTACTTGTATTGCACATTTGACCAAATGTTCAACTTTGCTCGATTTTCACAGATAGAAAAAGAACAAGTTAATCTGAAAAGCAAACATCTGAAAGGTCTTGTAATTTACACATGTACTTCTGTTTTTATTTAAGTAAAATATTTATGTACCAGCTTTCAGCTCTAACAGTGCCCCCAAGGTAATGTACAAAACCAAACATTAAAACAAACCCACAACAGCTAACCAGCTTTTAAAAATCCCAGAAAGTGGAGCCAGTCCTAACTTAAAAACCCTGAAAAGCTGAACTGAACTAAAATGTGTTAACTGCCTGCTTGAAACTAATGGGGTTGATCTAACTTCCCAAGGGAGGGAATTCCAAAGTTGGTGCTGCCACAAAAAAGGCCCTGCCCTGTGTTCCCATCAACCTAGCTTCTCTTAGTGGTGGGACATATAACAGGGCCTCTGAAGAAGATTGTAAGTTAAGATTATAAATTACTCACATAAAATTGTATGGGAGAAGGTAGTCTTTCAGATATCCTGGCCTCAAGCCATTTAGGAGCACTTATGTTCCAATATGATCTTCATGGTCAATTGAAAACAGCTTCTAATGTGTCCTCTTGTGTGCCTGGAACAAATGATGAAGGCTTGTAGAGATGCAGTCTTGGTGTCTACTTTCCATCTATCCTCCAGCAGGATTCCTTTCCTTTTTTGTGCTGTGATTGAATCAATGCACCCATGCACATTGATTAAATCACAGCGCAAAAAGTAATGTTGATGTGATTGTTATGATACTGAGCTTTTCTAGACAAAACTTTCATTGTGCCTTCATCATTCCTCACTCACGGTTGTGTACGGATGCTTTAAACAATGTTGTGACCCTCCAGTTTCACTTCTGTTTTTAAGAGCACTTTCTTAGGGTTTTTTGGAACAGGGAAAATCTGGTATTTTTTGGCATCATGAAACAAAGCACAAGTCCCCACCAGTGTAGTTGTATTATTCTGCTATAACACAGTGCCACCTTGAGGTTATGTAGTAGACAGGCAGGAAAGGAAAATAACTTAATGTAGAGCTCCCATTTTAATCCTGCAACAAAACCGGAAGTAGAAACAGTGGATTAAACAGCCTCATCTAGAAAAGCTCACTGAATCAAGATTCCTTTTTTGGGGTTACTAACAGTTTATTAGATTATTTTCCATTTCATCAGCAGTTAGGTCCAGAATCTAATTGTGTATATTTGGGGTTTTATTTGCTTTCCAGTGTTGCAGAATAATACACTTACCTGTTAGTGTGGCCTTTCGAAACCATGGAGCCATGCCCCTCTGCCAAGTCCCAATTGCCCAGAATGTATTCCACTAATGCGTTGGCATCTTTTACATTGAGTGAGGATTCCTTTTTGCTGGTTGTTTTTAATCAATGTGCATATGCAGTTATATGGTAAGACCAAAAAAAAAGAAAGATGCAAATTACAGACCGTGACAATTGTACGTGCCCAGCAGTCTAAACAAAGTCTGGATCTTTACAAAAAAGGCAACCAAAACACAGAGGTATGGCAGATCAGTAGAACATCATTGATGGTTCACAAGCAAGATCAGGTAATTCAGAAGTTAAACCATCAAAATCCAACAATATAATTGGGAGAAATTTGTACAATTACTTACAAATTGGGGTGCATGTTTAAGCTATATATGATAAATACATTTATCATATAAATGGAGTGTGTATATTTTTTTAATTCTAAAAACTGTTTTTACCTATCCTGAGCTAGACAGGATAGACCAAGTTATAAATCGAACCCATAGCCATCTGATCCTGTCCCCTGAGTCATATAAGCCACAGTGGTGACCTGTGGGAGGCAAGGGCATGTGAGGTCCCAGGGTATGGTCTGAAGGCACATGAGGCAGACACCATGCTGAAGCTAAGCAGGTCTTGGAGGGGAGACCACCTGGGAACCACACGTAGCTACCTTGAGTTCCACGATGGAAGAAAGGTGGAATATAAATGTAATAAATAAATGTGATTGAGAAAAGGATTCCATAGATCATTGGTAGAGCATATGCTTTGCATTCAGAACATCTTCAACATCTTCAGTCATAGAAGATAGAGAAATTGGAAAAGTGCTACTGGTTGGGGTAGGGAATACTGGACCAGTGATTGGTCAACATATGGCAATGCTTCACCGACCATGAGGAAGCACTGATGGTACTGTTACTCTGGTGCAAAAGGAGAGCTGACATCCACTGTTTCAACAATATGATAAAGATACCTGTACACTATTCCCTGTTCTATACACAATTGCATGTTCTGTTGGTATGGAGCAGCAAACCATGGAATTCCTTCCTGGGACCAGCCTTGATGCCTGCAGACCAAGCTCAATATGCAAAGATTTTGGAGGTGAGCCCACAGAAGGCACACTGTGTTGAAGGCACGGGACCAGTGTTGCAGTCCTGCTTCCCCTTCTCCTTCTGGAACTCTCTTCGCATGTATAACCAGTGGTGGATCTAATCAAAGAGCAGGTGCAGCAACAAACACCCAACCAAAAACCCAACAGGTAGCCAGCATCAGTGTCTTGTTATCTACCACTCTCAGTTTTTCTCCCCGCCCTTATCTCCCTTACTGATCCTCTGGCTGCTGCTGCAGTAACATCCCCTGTGGGCAGCAGGAGCTTCGTTTTTAAAACTGTGCATGCACTGCATGTTTTTTCCAGAGGACTGGGCGATCTTTGAAATGATCCCCTGAAACAGGCAGGAAATGCCCCCCCCCCAAGAGCTGCAAACCATGTTGTTCCCACAGCCAATTGGAGAACAACCCATTCTCCTCTATGGATCAATAGAATGGGCACTGTCTGGTGCACTGATCCCTGGGAATGAGTTGCCTCGCTTGAATTGAGCCAGTCGCAATTGTTCTGGGTGTGGCTGGCTGGCTGCAGCAACTGGAGTTAGTTGAGTTCAGTTGAGCAGAGCGATGGCAGGCAGGCAGGCAGGGAGAGAGAGAGAGAGAGAGAGAGAGAGAATGCAGCAGCAGCTCCCTCAATATTCATTGCAAAATTGCAAAATTGTATGCTTTGTTTCTGGTGCTTGTTTTTATAAGGACAAATTGATAAATGTTGCTTACTTCCTGCCTGCCAGTGCAATCCTCTGTATTTGTACTCGGAAGTAAGTTCCATTAAGTTCAATGGGACTTACTCCCAAGTAAGTGTGGAAAGGATTGCAGCCTTAAATGTAGCTAAATAAATTTAATATTTATGTAACACTGGGGTGGGGTGACACTGAATCCTGTTAAAAATTAATTAAAAATCTCACTTTTTTTAAAAAAATGTATTGATTTAAACCCAAACCACCTTTTGTCTAACCTCTGGATAGGCGCATTTTTAGGGATGGGTGAACGAGCGATGTTAGAGATTGCCAAGGTTCTCTGAACATCATCTCACCACTTGTCTCATGCCCGATTCCTGCCTGCATTTGCAGTCGCTGCTTGCTCTGTGCGAATGGGGAACTTGTGCAAATCGAGCAGTGACTGAACGGGAGATTTGCGCAAACCTCCCCAATTTTGCGCAAATCTCCATAGACTGCAGTGGGGCTGCTTCAGCTGCTAGGGAAAATTGTGCAAATCAGGAAATTTATACAGTTCGAACTGGGAATCAGGAATGAGACAAACACAAGCACGTGTTTGACAATTTGCCAATATTTTCAGTGAACACGTGCTCGATGATAGCATTTGGAGCTTTGATCAAAAGTGAAATTACCATACATCCCTATAATCTCCTTGAGAGACACTAAATGCACTTGAAAAACATTTCCCAACATTTCTAAGCTCTCGCTTAGGGTCGCTGTGAGAATTCCAAACACCTTTGTTTAAGTGGACATGAGCTCGAAGAAGGATTATTATACAACGTAGAGGGCACTGCATTTGTGTATTTTGAGGAATTGAGGGACAGTCCCTGAATTGCCAATCCTGGCCTGAGAGGAAAACAGTGAGCTGTCCAGGGCTGGCAATGAGCTACGTATTCCAACTGAGGTGGTCTTCGACCCTCCTAAACTTGTCAGTGACCCATAGTGTGGACAACTCCTCTCACCATACAGATTTGCCTCCCAAGTGCCAGAATGCTCCATTCCATCACTCACTTCAATCCACGCTATTCATTATTATTACTCACCACCACCTTCTTCCATTGCTACCCTCATTATGCCTCCCGCCCATACCCTTTGCTGCCCCTGTTTCATGTTCCCCCCCATCAGGATTTAATCTGAGCCAGAGTCCAGCCCTCACACCAAGCAACTATAAAGAGTGTCTCTGAACATGTGCAGAGAATATTCCCCGCAACCCCGCATAGGTTTGTCAATGTCTTAATGGGCAACTTTATCTGTTCCTTTTCAACAGTATCTTGAGCTGTTAAAGGATGTGTTTTATCCTTCACGACATTTTAAAGGATGTGTTTTATCTCTGTGCCATCAAAAGTTTAGCCTGCGGGCTTCTTGTCCTCAAGCAACTACTATGAAAGGCACAAGCATTGGCCAGGCTGGGTCTCTCTTCTCCCCTCCATTAATATTTTTAAGGTAAAAGTTAATTCCCCCCTCTGTGGTTTAGACTGGGGGGCGGTGAGAGGAGAACTACAGAATAGAAAAATGTAAAAATGTTTCTTTCTTTTGGGGCTGGGGGCAGAGGCAAAGTGGATTGAAGAGGAATTAAATGGATTAAGGATATCTGGGTGAGTGGCTAAGTTTGGGGGAAACAGATTTTTGGGTGATGTGGAGATGTACTTGGGGCTGGATCTGGGTGACCAATGAGTTTGGGGGGAATTGATCTGGTGATGGCAGGATCAGAACCTGGCCATTCCCCCCCCCCCCTTTTAAAAATTGCTTGTGTGGGCTGTTGCCCAGCAATGTTTTATTCTTAAAATCTCTGAGGTTTGTTGTTTTTGTGCTGCTGCTGCTGCTGCTGTGACTTAGTAATGGTTTCTGTATTGCTCTGAGAACGTTATCATTGTTGCTCTCATCATCAATATTGTTACTCTCAGCCCCGCCAGTCACACCGGCCACAAGCTGCCAGTGTATAACATGTGAGTGGGCTAATGTTTGCCCTTTTTGTGATGTTTCTGATGCAATGGGATTTCTATTTTCTATTTCATACAATAGCATTTCTACTTTAGGATGAAAGCTGGGTTTTTTAGATGTATTACCAGAAACAAGGGCTTACATTTAGCATTTCTTCATCATCCTCTCTATTTGGAAATTTCATGCTGTTCTGTAAATAATATACAGTGTTGCCAAGTTAGAAGAAGAGACTGTTTCAGTTTTATAATGACATACCGTTTACAGAGCTGTTCTGTTTTTAGTTGTACTGGTTTCAACTTTCTGTAACAACATCATTTCTACCCTTTAGCTTAATCAGTAGATGCTTTACTTCTGCAATCTATCTTCGCTTAATCCATATTTTACCATTTTGACTTCCAAACGTCACCCTTTGCTGTCATTAAGAACTCTTGAAATTGTTCATTCTGCATCTGAGTTTTGTTTTTGTTTTTTTAAATGATTGCACTTTAAAAGCTTTTACAGGATTAGTTACAGATAATATAGGCTAAAAACAATAGCAACCCCCATTAAAAAAACCAGATAAATCAGGTGATTATGCTTCATGGTTTCTTCTTGTCTCTGTTTTAATTTTGTAATGTGACGCTTCATAATCAACTGCACTATAGAGCTAAAGCTTTCCTGTTATATAAAGAAGAAGAAGAAGAAATGGAAAGAACAACATGTTTTCCTAATAACTGACTGGTATAAGGAAGTTTGGGATATAGCCCTAAATGATAAACTAACTTGTAGTATCAAATGCAAAAAAGGACAATGAAAGAAGAATAACTTTATGGATATATGGAATCAATTACTAGACTATGTATTAATAAAGGGGAAGGGGAGCATGCCTTGTCAGGATTTGTTATATTTTTGGAATTTGGAATTCATTTGATCAAGGGGATGGAAGTATATAAATTGGTCCCTTGGAGGGTGGGGGGTGCAGTTTATGATTTATTGTATGTAGTTTACATTATATTTTTGTGTTATTCTTGTATTTTGTTATATTTTGTTTTGAAAAGCAAATAAAAAATTTTTTTAAGGATTTTTTTTTTTTTTAAAAAGAAGAAGCTAAAGTTAGTTATTACTAACCCCTGGAACAACAGAGGAAGGCATCTGGGACATCCTGTGGAGGCAAGTGGGCCAATTTACCATCATACTGGCCCTGCCCTGGGTTGTGTTTAGCTGCCTGAGAGAAGTTACCTTCTAGCTAGAGATGAAGAGGAAAACAAAATCTCTCCCAGGCTTATTACTGCAGATTTGAGCCAGCTGTTGCAGGTTGCCTGGGAAGGCCCCTTCTCTGCTTAGCCCTGGCACGGGGCTATTCATTCAAGCTCTGGAACAAAAGAGGAGGGCAGCTGAGACAACCTGTGGGGGCAAGTGGACCAGTTTATCATCTTACTAGATTGGTGCCTGGCTGCGACAATGGACAGGACAAGGGCTAATAAACTGAAGCACAGTCCAGACAAGACTGAGATTCTGTTAGTGGGTGGTTCTTCTGACCAAATGGTGGGTGCTCAACCTGTTCTGGCTGGGGTTACACTCCCCCTGAAAGAGCAAGTTCGTAGCTTGGGGGTTCTCCT
The DNA here is from genome assembly GCA_021292165.1 of Shinisaurus crocodilurus. Taxonomy (NCBI): domain Eukaryota; kingdom Metazoa; phylum Chordata; class Lepidosauria; order Squamata; family Shinisauridae; genus Shinisaurus; species Shinisaurus crocodilurus. The sequence goes on along the minus strand of CM037880.1, from coordinate 174,853,867 downwards.
GGAGCTATCTTTGTGACTTGAGGCTCAGGTGGCCTCAGTGGCATGGAGTGCCTTCTACCAGGTTCAGTTGGTGACCCAGCTACACCCCTGTCTGGACAAGGATAAACTGGCTTCAGTTGTCTCTGCTCTGATAACCTCTGAGCTAGATTACTGCAATGTGCTCTACGTAGGGCTGCCTTTGAAGATGGTTCAAAAGCTGCAGCTTTTGCAAAATGTGGCAGCCAGATTGATAACAGGGACCAGAAGGTCTGAACATATAACACATGATTCTGGCCCAGTTGCATTGGCTGCTTGCATGTTTCCGAGCCCAATTCAAGCTGCTGGCTTAGACCTATAAAGTCTTATATGGCTTGGGACCACAGTACCTGATGGAGTGCCTCTCCCGGCATGAACCTACCCATATACTATGTTCATCATCTAAGGCCCTCCTCCAGGTACCTCCTCCGAGGGAGACTGAGAAGGCAGCAGCAAAAGAGAGGGACTTCTTGGTGGTGGCCCCTCAATTGTTGAATGATCTCCCCAACAAGGCCACCTAGTGCCAACATTGTTATATTTTTGGCGCCAGGTTAAGACCACCTTCTTGCTGGCATTTGGCAGCATATGATGAGGTTTTTAATCAGGTCTTGAATATTTTCTTGTTGGTTGTTTAAAATTCTTTTTAAATATGTGTGTGTGTTCTATGTTTATATGTTTGTGTATATATATGGTTTTTATACTGTATTTTTAAAGTTTTAATCTTCGTAAACCGCCCAGAGAGCTTCGGCTATTTGGCGGTATAGAAATGTAATAAATGAAAGGGGGGGGGGGAGAGAGAAAAGAAATATCTGATAGATCACTGATTTAAATGAATCAATTGTAATTTTGGACGAAAGACCAAAAATAATAGTTGTATATGAAAGTTGGAGTGGAATCCATTTTAGAGATCTGGCTACTTCAGTCAGCATAAGTAATCAAAAGGTGTTCACTAATTAGGTATAATTAAGTTTATATTTACTCATCACCATGACAGGATCACATCTTTTGTAGAACTCAATTTTTATAAGACATGTTACATTTTGTGACCATAACTTGAGGAGGCAAAATTATACAGAGAAAATTGTAAAGATACTCTTAGTTTTGGAGCATTCACATGGCTTTTGGTTTAGGGGGCGGGAATCACAATAAATGTCATTACTTTTCATAAAACTGTTAATTTTAACAACTTAAAGTTTGAAACCTTTTGAAGAAAACTATCCTTTCACGAAAAAAATAATAAGGAAAAGTGAACAAAGTTCCAGAAACAAGCTTCTTGACTTGCCAAATATGTTGCACCTCTACAGCATAATTGCAACCTTGCAGAATGGAATGTGGTTGTTTTGGGTTGGGAAGAAAAGGTGGGCTTTTAAGGGAAGACTGTGCACCTAGGGCCATTTCATAGATTTCATAGATCATAGAGTTGGAAGGAGCCTACAAGGCTATCGAATCCAACCCCCTGCTGTATGCAGGAAACTAGAGGAGTGGGGTCTCCCATCCAAGTAATAACCAGGCCTGACCCTGCTTAGCTTTCCACGCTCAGACAGCCAGCGTAAGCCACAGGCCTGTATTTGTCACAACTATGTTAATCACTTGATAGTACTTCAGGCCAGGGCTTTTCAGACATTCGGTCCTGCATGATAATACACAAATATTGAGGGAAGTGGGAGCAGCCCCTGTTCAGACCTACCTGTGCTCATTTTAATGGCTGAAGAGAACATGTACATTTTTATACTCATATGCTACTTCAGACCATTAACCGAGCATACATGGGTCAAAACAGCACAGTCTTTTCCTCCTCATGCATCAAGTATGTCATCCAAAAAGGGCTATAGTTAGCAATAATCAAGTGTTGGGTAGTCAAGTGGTATGAATCATTACAGCAGCCTAACTTGCTATACTTGGTAAGGAACAAGAAGAGTGATTTCCCTTGCATTGCCTGCTTACCTGCTAAACTCAGTCTTGCACTGGTTGGGTGTAACTCAAGAGGAACACTCCAACAATAGTACCACTTATAACAGTACTTGGGGTAGAATTGGGTTTTCCAGCAAGAGATTTGAGGTCTTAGTGCTAGCAAACCATTTCCGCCCAGTCATGGATGGAACAATCTAAAGGGAGATATCTTTATACTCTGCAACCAAATATCTGTGGGTTCAGTGACTTGCTGGAAAACTTTGTCACTCTCTACAGTCACTTTTGCCCCAGCTGCAGGAGTAAGGGGCGGGGGGAGAGGCAGACACTGCTAGCTACAGACAGTGGTGTAGCAGAGGGGGAGTGCAGGGGACTGCAACTCTGGGACCTTTTTCAGAGCAGGAGCGGTGACATAATCTGCTGGAGCGCCTGGGTGACCGACACAGACCCTCTGTGCTCCAGCAAGTGAATGAGGTGATAAAAAGGCTTTCATGTTTTACTGATTGTGACAGATTAGCTTAGAAGAAAATAATCAAGCAGAGGCTGGATACTTCTTTTCAATAGCAGTTTAAAGATTGAATTTTTAATTAAAAGCTAAAGGTTGCATTTCAGCTGGCTGTAGATTTTTTGTTGTTGTTGTTAAACCTTAATGTTTTCAGGTTGAACCTACACAGTCTGAAATATTCACCACTGAACTTAGGTATATGTATAAGATTGCAACCATGCCCATAAACCTCATGTGAGATTTTATGTTGGAGTTTTGGATATCTCTACTTTATGATGGAGGTTTTTTTTAACCAGAGCATTATCTCCTTTGAGCATAAATAATAGAAAAGCAGGATATATATCACTCTTGGGGTGGATCCTCCTTGGGGGCATGGCTATGAGGGCTGTCATGATAGGCTCCTGCACTTCAAAATTTACCACTATACCACTGGCTACAGCTTTATTAAGCTTTATTAAAAGAAGATAGCAAAGCACACTACATATTAGAACAGTGTGTGTGTTTATTTGTGTGTGTGTGTTTGTGTGTGTGTGTGTGTGTGTGTGTATGTGTATGTATATATACAGTGTGTGTATATATATACACATTGTGCATACACTGTGAGAGCCAGTGTAGCATAATGGTTAGAGTGTTGGACTGGGACTCAGGAGATCTGGGTTCTAGTCCTTACGTGATCATGAAGCTCACTAGGTGACTTTGTGTCAGTCATCAGCCTAACCTACCTCACAGGGTTGTTGTGAGGATAAGATGGAGAGGAGGAGGAGAATTATGTAAGCAGCCTTGGGTTCCTTGCAGGAAAAAAGGTGGGATTTAAGTATAATAAACTCTCTCTCTCTCTCTCTCTCTCTCTCTCTCTCTCTCTCTGTGTGTGTGTGTGTGTGTGTGTATATATATATATATATATATATATGAGAATGATGGGGGAGTGGTGGGTTGCTGAAATGCCAACAGAAAGTTGTATGGTTAGTCAACTGAGGTGCTTCCGAGTACAACTTAGTTCAGACTGTAATTGCATTTCTTTCATTTCAGTAGCCAGTAGCCAAAGCTCTCTGGGCAGTTCACAAAAATTAATTACATATAATCACTACCATAGACCTGTTTCTCAAGGAAGTAAAATAAAATTTACTGGGGGAAGGGAAACACTGGTACAGATCCTGGAAACTTGAGTTTATAGAGTCATTAGAAGCCAAAATTATACTAAGTAGAAAAATTACAATTGCCATAGGAATCAAGTTCTTCTTGGCTCTGTCCTTGTAATATAATTTTCTTCAATTGGAAATGTATGTCTAAGTGCAAATCCAAAAACTCATGCATTGGAATCCCCAGTGGAGAGAGGGACAGTGGGTGAATAGGGGCCATAATTTCATTTATCAGAATCAAGACCTTAATGGCCTGCCTGCTAGATTCTTAGGGCCAGTTATGCCTTTTGATTTTTTTGGAAATTCTGTACTTAAAGTAAGATAGCATATACAATATAATTGTGCATATGTATAGCTGTCCACATATATGTGGGATTCCACTATTCTTCCTCCCTCTGCCTTCCCCCCCACCCAAAGTAGGGGTAGATAGAATTGAATTTTGTATGTGCAACTATTTATGTACAGTGCAATTCCAATGTGGCTACCCATAGTCCTCCGAACTCGGAGGGTTATGGGCATCCAATGTAGGGTGGAAGGAGTGTGGAGGCGAAGGCTGCCTCCTCACTCCTCCTGCTCTGCAAAAGACTTAGATGGCTGATTTTGGCCACCTAAGTCTTTTGCCCAGGAGTGTGAGAAGGAGAGGCTGAAGTGCCAACAGGATACTACGTATCGTGGCAGACCCTGTCTCCTGCCTTCCCCGCCCCGAAGAACACCCACAAACCTCCGGCTCCGAGGTCAGTCTTCCAACCTCAGAGCCGCAGCCAGTGTGGTTCTTTCTGTGCCGCCTGCAAGGGTGGGAGGAGGGCGCTCCGAAGTTGGAGCTGGGACTGCAACCTCTCCTATGGCCATCTAGACGTTGTCTACTGGCCATAGGATTGCACCCTTATTCATGTAAGGTATTTCTATACTACCTTTCTGAAACCCACCAAGGTTGTGTACAAAAGGGGTTTCCCCCATCATGCCATATGTATCAGCCACCCTCCTCATAAAATATAAAATACAAGTAACTCTTAACAGCTCCAAAAAATGCTTTTATGTTACTTTGCCCTTAGGTTTCTTTCTTTATCTTATCCTTATCTCAACCTTGCTTTAACATTTGATTTTCTACTGCTCTCCATGTAATGGGTGGAATAGTTTCCCACTTTAATAGTTACTACTTGTGATTTTCTTCTTCAGATTCTACTCTACTGTATTGCATTACATGAAGCTTTATTATATACTGGCCTTTTGTATACCTTACATTCTAACTTGACATTTGTTTTTATCATGTCTCTGAGATGTAGCATTCCATAATTGTAAAGCTGACTGGGTACATTAAATTGGTCCATAAATATTAACATCATATCTCTTTGGATTGTATTTCTTCAGAATTACTGCTTTTGAAATCAGATGGGGATTCTTGACATTAGTAATGATTTTCTCACGAGTTGTTTTCAAAGCTGAAACCACTCTTTCACAGAATTTATACATATAAATTCTATGCCTGTACAACAGTTGGAAACTATGGTTGTAATGCACAATGTAGATAAGTTATTTCATTATTCAAAATTGTCTATAATCCATGTAATTTGGTTTAACAGCCTGATTTAAGTCCACAATCCTAGACTCCTTTACTTGATAGTAAGGCCCATTGAACTCAATGTGATATATTTGCAAGTAGACATATATAGGATTGGACTGTTAATGCATATTTATTCAGAAGTAAGTTTCACTGGGTCTTACTCCCAGTTAAGTATGTATAAGATTGCAGCCTAAATTGCAGGTGAAAGCACCCCTGTGCTTTGCTAAATATTTTGTTGTTTGACGAGAAAAGATTTGCTACTTTCTGTCATTAAAACTGCAGGTGAAAATCTGATTTAGGATACAGTGTTAACTATATATAGTCTAACTCATTTACAAAGCGTATAGAATCCTTCGTTTGCTTCAAGACACATTAGAAATCATATCGTAGAATTCTGTGGCTTTTATCTTGTTGGTTTCACACAACTGCTCATGCAGTACCTATTTAATGTGAAAAGAAACTTTGTCAGAAGTAATTTATCATGTATGAATACTGGATTAATTTTCACATAACAGTTTTCAAAACTATCAAGAAGCATTAGCATGGCACTTGGAAACCCAGATATATACGCTCAAAGTGTCATACAGCTATATCAAGCATGGTAAGCCAATGTAAAAAACAGAAGCCAGTTAAACCAGAGGACTTCAATTGAAGAATTCTTGGATTGACATCAGTCAGGCTGATGGTTCAGTTCTAGTAGATTAACAGCGTAATCCTATACAGACGTAAATCTGAGTTTACTGGGGCGTATTCCTAGGTAAGTGGGTATAGGATTGCAAATTAAGTGGTTTATGAATGTCAGCCACAGGTAGGTTGAAAACAAATTCATTCGAGCATCTGTATTTGGAAATATCTTTATGGCACTTTACAGACACATGATCTCTGGAGATACAAATAAATTATTGGTCCAGAGTCAGTGGACTTCCTCTAGAGTTGTGGTGGTTGTCTAGGGCTGTGTTTTGTAGTAGGCACTATGTTACCTGCAGATACAATAGACGAAAGGGACTTTTCTCCTCTTTTAATGCACATGCTGTTCAAGAGAGCATCCTTGGGCAGCTGCTCTGACCCCAGGTCCCCAGCAGGGCCCACCACTAACACCTACCCTCACACACGCACCCACTGAACTTTTTCTGGTCCTCTAATCAGCACTGGCTGGCTGAGTCTAGCTGTCATTTTAATTCCCCCCCCCCCCGCAGTGCCCCAAAGCAACACTGCATTAGGAGCATTGTGGGAACTTAAAATAGTAGCTAGTCTCAGAAGCACAGTGCTGCGTGGCACACTGCTGCTGTGAGACCTTGCCTCACTCCGTGGGGTGGGGGAGCTATAGCCTGTGACACCGATTTTGAGTCAGAGGGGGAAGCTGTAGAGTCAGGCTCAGCCATGGGAAACCAGATGCTTGAGAATTCAGTTCCACTAGGCCTCTTGCTGAATTACAAGCTGGGAGGGGTGAGACTCAGGACACTGTTATGGTCTATCTTCTACAGCTGGGAGGGCTGACCTTGACAGAGGCCCCTGCTTCTCAACCAGGGACATCATCTATGGGAACAGGGCAGCAGCAGGAGGACTCTGCAGAAGAGGGGGTTTCAGCGTGTGTGTGTCCTAAGGTGCATTGTCAACTAAAGAGGGCGGTACAGAGGTGTCCGGTGAGGTGCAGGAACTATCTGTGAGCTAGGTTTCTCTGCCAGGATCAAATGTCCGATAGTGATCTTTGTATTTAAAGCAGAGCAATGGACAGTAGACTTTGCTGGAAGCAACATCTTTGAACCTGGAAAACGTCCTAGTTTTACTGGAACTGTAAACTTGTTTGGATTTATTCTGCGTGCTGAACCCAGGGCTGATTGGGTCTTTTGTTGTGAAGTTTGTGTTCTGGTCAAGGAACTACGGTTTAATCTGTTATCTGTAGATCTTTATTGGGACTGATTCAGGTTCTGACAGCTGCCACCAGATAAGCCTGATGCAGTTTACCAATGGAGGAGGCCCACCAGAGAGTGTTTTGCCCAGGGCTTCCTGAAACTGGAAGCTTGCCCTGGTTCAAGAACCGTGGGGTTGAGCGAGAAAGGCTAGAAAGCCTGGAAAAAAGTCTCATTTAAACTCTTGTCATTTAAATTATTGCCAAGGACACTAACAGTACAATCCTATGCGTGTCTACTCAGAAGTAAATTTCATTGGATTCAATGGGTATACTTCCAGGTAAGTGGGTATAGGATTGCAACAAACCAGAGAAGCTTAAGTTAGCTTTGCAATTAAGTCTGTGATCCTGTCCACATTTACCCAGGAGTAAGTTCCATCAAACTTAATGGGGCTTACTTCTAAGTAGACAGATACAGGATTGTACTGCTAGTATTACTAAAATAAAATGATAATGTGGGAAGTGGCTTGGTACAAACTAAGGTTTTGTAATTGTAGGGCCTTGAGCTCATTGTCATGCTATGGAGGATTCTTTCGGAGGATGGCCTGGAGCCCCCCTGAGCTGAACTTGCAGAAGATCTGCCATTTTCCCTTGAGGCAGATCCTGTATCCTTGTGAGAGGTGGCCTTTGGCCCTTCCCTGCAAGACATAGTTAGTCCCCTATAGGACTCAGAGATAAACACAGAATGGCAGGTCTGGTGTCAAGGGTAGGCATAGTTGGGCACCTGCTGAGGGCCCACATCCCGGCAGGGGCCCACTGACAAGAGCATGCAAGTGAAAGATAATGAGGAATCAAGAGCAGCTGGTGACAATGGCAGTGAGAAGGTAGACTCATTGATGGAGGGGACCCATTGAAGGTGTCTTCTTGCCCAAGGGCCTTCAAAAACCTGGAGCCAGCACTGCTGAGCAGCCACCTAACCCAGGGAGCATAGGTGTCTAAAGGTTCAGGCTGACAGACAAAGAAGTACCACCTGGGAATAAGTATTCCTCATGGGTAAAGGTGTACTCATGAGCAAGGCTCTCCTGATGAGTAGGCCGTTCCTTCCCCCCCCCCCATTTTTAAAGTTTATTAGAGACACACACAAACACTACATACAACAAGACTAAACTAAAATGGACTTCCGATTCTCTCTACAGCAAGTATGAGTAACAATAAATTCTCGTAGTCTATAACCAGTGTGGCGTAGTGGTTAGAGTGTTGGACTGGGACTCGGGAGATCCGGGTTTTAGTCCCCGCTCGGCCACGAAACTCACTGGGTGACTTTGGGCCAGTCACTGACTCTCAGCCTAACCTACCTCAGGGTTGTTGTGAGGATAAAATGGAGAGGAGGAGGAGGAGGATTATGTAAGCCACCTTGAGTTCCTTGTAGGAAAAAAGGTGGGGTATAAATGTAATAAATAAATAAATTACAAAGAAGTTTCACTTTTTTCCGTTATACCAAAAAATTTTCTTATTCATCAAACCCACAAAGAACACAAATCATTTTTAATTCTTACAAAAAAGAAAACCACACCCACACACGCACAACTATTAGAGGTTTCCATTCAACTCTAAATATTAGTTATTCTCTAAATGCTAACAAAAGTATATCCAAACTCTTTGTTAAGCATTCTTCTATTATAGACAATGATATGCATTCCACTCACATATTTTAATAAAATTCCCTAGCTTCTTTCCCAGCTATTATGCATTAATCCCAGATGAGACAGATTCTAATTTCAATCTTTTTATCTATCCTTCCTAATTTTGTTACACATCCCAACCTATAGTTTACATATCTATCTCTCATCTTAAAAGCTTTCTCTTTTAAAAGTAACATGTAACTTAAGTTACACCCCTTTTAGCCACACAATTTCATATTCTTTCATTAGAACAACAAATCTCCATTTAAATCTGTTTCATCTGCATTCCATCATATCTTCTCTCCCAGTCTCAAATAATCCAGTACACAGTAAGCATAACTATATTTTCTTTAATCCAAAATATATTTAACCATGTCTGCCAGGTCCAGTGTTCATCAGGTGTTCTTCCATCCTAATTAAGTCTTTAATCTTCTCTTCCTCTGTGGAAGATAAATCTGTACTGTTCCAGCCTTGCAGCACCAAAGGCAAAATGACTCCACCTGCTGGTCAAGAAAACCAAAATCTTGACCTCTAACCTCAGCCTCACAAAAATCTACTGTAATCTCTCTGAAAGAGCAAACCAACAAATCTCCCGAATCTTCCAAGATCAAACCAACTCCAGACTCACTAATCAAAGTCTCCTCCTCGGGCATAAATTCTGTGTGGCCATCCGATATTTTAATATCCTGTGCAGCCTACATCTTGCTTCCAGAATCCTCCATTTTGGGTTCCCAAGTCATTCCGCTTGCAAAGTTCTCGTCCATTCTTTTTTCCAGAACATCAATCCTGACTTCAAATTTTGTTGCCATCTGCTTCAATAAGTTGTAAATCACATCAAGTGTAGTCATTCTGTCTCCTTTAATCCTCAGTACAGTCCAGCAGCCCCATTCTATACTTTGTTCTGTTATCTTTTATTTATGTGCATTCCTTTCCACCAGATCATTCAGAAACAAAACCTTCCCACTGCAATCTGATCCATTTCTATAAGACTTTCACTTAGGAATAATTAATTAAAAATACAAAGGAGAGGAAAAAAAGAATTCAGAAAAGTCTCTTTACCATTTCAAAGTAAAGAAAAAAAACGTACATACAGCTTCTCTTTGTGAGGCTGTTTATGAATCTCATCTTCTTAAAAATCTCAAAGGAAAAAGCAAGATATCACATACGAATTATCCAACTCTACTGTATAAAAAATCTCTCTATAAACAAAAAATGGCACTAAATCTTTAGAGAAATGGGAGCAGTCTAACCCTGGTGACTGTCCAGGTCTCTAACCATACCATTTGAGCAAGCTGTAATACCTTCACTCCAGGTCCCTCCCTTGAAATAACTGTCAAGATGGCAGATATATTCCCAAGATGTGAGCTTTGGAGAATTGAAGGCTTATCTCTAGATCTTCCCTTTATAGGAGGAAGATAAATGCCGGCCGGGATCACTCCTAGTCCTAGCCGGATTTCTGAACCGGGTTGTCCCTTCAGCTGAATAGTGAAGATGTCAGCCATCCATTTTCTTCCACCGGAAGTCCATGAGTAGGCCATTCCTAAGGTGACACTGATGGCCCGCAGCTGTGCTCTAGCTAAGGCCCTGAAGGTGCAGGTTTAAAAGCCTTCAGTTCTAGCCACAGAGTACTGGAACAACATACGTGCACCAATTCCTGCCTTGTATTTCCCTTTTAACCAAGCTCTTCCCTGTGTTTGGACTGCCTGCTAAACTAGCCTTTGCACAGACCCTGGCTAATTCCTTGCTCTGTCCTTGCACCACCATGAGCAGGACAAGCATGAAGAAATAAATCTATCCTGCACAATGTATTTCACAGTGTTCCATTCTTAACTTGCTTCTAAAAGTCTAGTGAAAAAATAAGAATCACCTGAACTGTTAGAAGCAGATTAAAAGTGAAGCACTGAATATAAATTAATATGAGCCAGGCTGCATTGTCAGGAAAGGAACTGCATGTAGCAAGGGAGTTTCTCAGGATACCATAGAAATGCTAACATTGTAATGACTTGCCATGTAATTCTGGCAAGATCCTGGCTGAATATCAGCTAAACCAAAATGGAAAAAGTAATTATCCCATGTGTTGTAGATCTGACCATGCTTCTGGAACTTCAGCTTTGATTGAGGAGTAGGCATGAAGAATTCTACATACCCTTGCCTCTGTTTCATTATATTGTTTGTGTTTTTCTGCCTATCTGGTATCAGTCTCTTGAACCTCATTGTATAATTTTAATTTCTAATTGGCTTCATGTCATTTTTTGGGTCACAAATCTGTATTTAAGAGTTAAAAAGTTATAATTTGACCATTTTGCTAGAATGGTAATCTCAGTTATGATAGTGTAGAGTAAGTTATTTTCACCCCATCAAGCAAAATATTGTCTTACTCATCTTCATTTATCTACTAATATATTTTGCTTCTCAAATATCTAATACATTTTCTTATTCTCTAAATGGGCATTTCATTAAGGCAAGATTTAATTTGTTTTCAGATTGTTCTTTACCAAGACTGAAACTTAGAATCTATTAAGAGTCATTTTAGTACTTTTTCACGATTCTCCTTTTCTTGTCAAAAAATGTTCAGTTCACTTACTACTTCGTTCAGTACCACTAACAGCAATATGTATACATGGTGAACAAAATGAGCCATTTTGTTTTAAAACAGATTGCAGATGAAAAGAAACCATTCATTGCTTGCTGTAATTACTAGAGCACTAATTACTCCTAATCACTGACATCCAGGGTCAATAAGGAATGACAACAGGAACATCAAAGACAAGATGCACATGTTCAATTACACATCTTTCAAACCAAGCTATAATTTTTTTATGGCTACTGTTTGTCACTTGATACTAGCAGCATTAAAAGTTGCTGATTTTTTCTAACTACATATGTATATCTATTTTTTCATTTGCAGTTTGACGGTGAAAACATGTATATGAGTATGACAGAGCCGAGCCAGGAGTATGTGCCAGCCAGCCAGGTGGGTTAATTAATCTTCTCTGCCTTGTTTCAAATTGTAATTAAACAAATTCAAAGAATTGCATTGCAAATGAGTGGCACTATCAGTAACTGCTGCAATCAGAAATAATCATAATTTATAAACAAAGCATTTAAGCCTTGTTTCCAGCTAATGAGATAGCACTGATAAAACACCAGAGTTGGCAGTTGTTGAAGATACTACCTCGTTTGCTCTCCAGAATGCAAGCAGCTGTTTTGCCAGCATGATCATTCCCGAGCAGTTGTTTTACCTTTAGGAAATAGTCTTTACAGGTGCATGCTATTTGTTTATCTGACTACAGACAAGTTAATCATTATAAGCCACAGGTGCCACAAATTGCTTTACTTATTGTGTTCAGGCCTGTTTGGGCTTAGAACAATCGGCGTACACAGATTTATTTTTTTGGTGGTGGTGGGGAAGTTATCCTAAAAATTAGTTTTATTATTTAATTACTTTCTAATGCCCACCTGGAATGCCCACCATGAAGTTTGTTGGCCACTCCCAGGCTACAGAACTCCCTGCCAAGGTAGGCTAGGTTTGCTCCCTCTTTGATGTCCTTCTGCTGGCAGGCAACTTTATTTAAGAAGGCCTTTAACCTGTAAGTGGATCTGGTGGGTTGGGTGCTGTTTTTAATAATATTTTTTTCTGTGATTGTTAAGTTTTATTGCATTTTAATGTACTGTTTGAATCAATTTTAATTGGTTCTGTAAGCCACCTTGAGTGCCAGTTTTTGGTAGAAAGGTGGGGTACAACCCCCCCCCCCACCTCGCTTCATTCAGAGGGGATATTCGGAGAAGGACCTCAGAAGGTGGCCCTTAGATTTTTGGATAGGTATATTCAAGAGAGGCGTTTCTTCAGTTAACCTGGGCCCAAGCTATTTAGGACTTTAAAGTTTAATACCAGCACTTTGAATTTGGCCTGGAAATGAACTGGAAGCCGCTGCAGATCACAAAGCAGTGGTGTAATATGATCATATAATCCACTCACAGTTAGCAGTCTTGCTGCCCTATTTTGGACTAGCTGAAGTTTCTGGGCTGTTTTCAAAGGCACATACAATGCATTGCAGTAACCCAACCAAAGTAAAAGGAAGTTGCCAGAAAATGGATAACTGTAGCAAGGTTGTCTCTGTTCAGATAGGATCACAACTGGTATATTGGCCTAAGCTGATAAAAAATGTTCTTAGCCACAGAAGACACTCCAGTGATGTTGCTGGATCCAGGAGTACTCCCAAACTGTGAACCTGATCCTTTAGAGGCAATGCAACCCCCTTTAGAACAGGTTGAACACTATCCAGCAGGGCAGAGGGACCACCCACTAATAGAACTGCCATCTTGTCTGGATTGAGTGTCAGTTTATTTGCCCTCATCCAGGCATTGGTTCAGAACATCCATTGTCTCATCTGGATTAGATTCAAAGCAGAGAGAGAGCTGGATGTCATCAACATATTGGTGATACCTCAACCTACATCTCCGGATGACCTCCCTGAGCCATGTCATGTAAATGTTGAATAGTATGAGGGATAAAATAGAGCCCCATAGCATAATTGCCACAGGGCAGAGCAATAATTCCCCAGCACCACCTTCTGGAATTGATAATCCAAGTAGGAATAGAACCACCACAATACAGTACCTCCAACATCCAGCCGAAACAGCCTATCATGGTTGACAGTATTGAAAACTGCTGATTAGGTCCAAGAAAATCAACATGGTCACACTCCCCCTGTCTGTCTCTCAGCTCAGGGCATCCAGCAAGGAAATCAAGGAAGTTTCTGTTTCAGAATCAGGCCTAAAGCCCAACTGAAATGGATCTAAAACTTAATTTAATCAAAGAGTGCATGGAGTTGACCAGCGACCGCTGGGCTCAGAAAGGAGATGTTGGCAACTGGCCTATAGTTGTTTAGATCTTCTGGGTCCAGGTTAGGCTTCTTCAGGAGTGGCCTGATCACCACCTGTTCCAAAAAGGCTGGTACCTCCCCCTCACTAAAAGAAGATTTATAACTTCTCCCTATTCAATGTAATAAGCCATGAGAGGCAAGCATTGAACATGCAGGTGGTAGGCCCGATTTGCTCAAGCAAATTTGTACACATCCTCAGGCCTCAGCAACTGGAACTTATCCCATACCAGTTGGTGCTCTGGACATGTCTGTTCAAGGAACTGCATTAAATGTGGAGTCCAAATTGTGACAGATGTAAGCAATTTTATCTTCAAACTGTCTCACATACTTGTCATAGTGTGCTACTTGAGGGTTACACCATATCTGTCCCAGGGCCAGATTGCCACCCACCCATGTAAATCCCCCACTTTCAGATCATCATCCTCCTGCCTGGTTGAGAAAACCAAATCCAGACTGTGTTTTGCTACATGTGTTGGGCCAAGGACATTAGGATAGTCCCCGTTTATCATGGCAGCCATGAAGTCCTGAGCTACCCCAGATCTGATGGTTTCAGCAACTAGTCCAAGACAGTTGCCCTCAGCTCAGGCAGGGAGACTGATGAGTTGCAGGGTGGATGGTATGCCAGAAGAATTCCCAATCAGTCCCAGTTGCCCAACACAAGATTTAAACAATGTAGATTGGCACTCAGACTGGAAACCTGGAAAAGGAGATAGAATTCCTATAGATCACATTAAATCACCCCCAACTCTCAAGTCTATTGGTGCAGCACCAAAAGTGCACAACTGGGAGAGGCTAATTCTTCCCTGCTCCCCCAAACTGGATTTCAGCAATGCAACCATATCAGTTCCCTCATCCACAATCAAATAATGGATGAGAGGTATTTTATTTTGGACTGTCCCAGCACTCAGCAACAGTACCAGTAGATCCAAGGGCAAGCTGGAAAGGCAACCTGGTACTACCCAGTTGGGGGAAGAACCAGAAGAGGGGTCCTCTGGGGGACTTGCCTACCACCTGCATCAGTTCTGCGGGAAATACCCTACTCAACTGTCTGGGTAGATTGTGGTTGGGAGAGGCATTCCGTCAAGTATTGTGGTCACAAGCTGTGTAGGGCTTTAAAGGTTAAGGCCAGCACCTTGAATCGGGCTCCAATACATACAGGCAGCCAGTGCAAGCGGGCCAGAACTAGTGTTATGTGTTTGGACCTTCTGGTCCCGCTAATGAGTCTGGCTGCCGCATTTTGCACAAGCTGCAGCTTCTGAACAGTCTTCAAGGGAACCCCACGTAAAGCATTGCAGTAGTCTAGCTTTGAGATTACCAGAGCATAGATTACTGAAATCAGGCTATCCCTGTCCAGATAGGGACGTAGTTGGGCCACCAGTCAAAGCTGGTAGAAGGCACTCTGTGCCACTGAGGCCAGTTTCAGTGGCACGGAGAACCTGCAAGCTACAGACCTGCTCCTTCAAGGGGAGTGCAACCCCATCCAGAACAGGTTGAACACCCTCCATCCAGTCAGGAGAACCACCCACTAACAGCATCTCAGTCTTATCTGGATTGAGCTTCAGTTTGTTAGCCCTCATCCAGTCCCTTGTCGCAGACAGGCACTGGTTTAGCACATCCACAGCCTCACCTGCTGAAGATGAAAAGGAGAAATAGAGCTGCGTGTCATCAGCGTACTGATGGCAACACAGTCCAAAACTCCAGATAACCCTACTCAGCGGTTTCATGTATATGTTGAAAAGCATGGGGGATAAGACCAACCCCTGAGGAACCCCATACTGGAGAGTCCGTGGGACTTAGCTGTATTCCCCAAGTACCACCTTCTGGAGCTGGCCATCCAAGTAGGAGCGGAACCACTGCAATACAGTACCCCCAACTCCAAACTTAGACAGGTGTCCCAGAAGGATTCCATGGTCAATGGTATCAAAAGCCGTCGAGAGATCGAAGAGTATCAACAGGGTCACACTCCCCCTGTGTCTTTCCTGACATAGGTCATCATACAGGGCGACCAAAGCTGTTTCCATGCCAAAACCAGGCCTGAACCCCTACTGAAATGGATCCATATAATCAGTCTCATCCAAGAGTGCCTGGAGCTGGTTGGCCACTACCCGCTCTAGGACCTTGCCCAGGAGAGGAACATTCGCTACCGGCCTAAAGTTATTAAGATCTTCCAGGTCCAGGGAGGGTTTCTTCAGGAGTGGCCTCACCACCGCTTCTTTCAAGTGGCATGGGACCACTTCCTCTTGCAAGGAGGCATTGATCACCTCCCTGGCCCAGCTGGCTGTTCCCTTCCTGCTAGTTTTTATGAGCCAACAGGGGCAAGGATCCAGTGCGGATGTAGTTGCACGAACCTCTCCAAGCACCTTGTCAGCATCCTCGAGCTGTACCAAGTGAAACTCATCCAAGAAAATCTGACCAGGCTGTGCTCTAGGAACCTCACCTGATTCAACTGCCATAACATTGGAGTCAAGAGATTTTTTCCTGGAAGTGCCTAGCAAACATATCACAGTGGGCCTCAGAGGGGTACAGAATGTCCTTGGGGCTAGTATATAATAGGCCCTGCACAACCCTAAAAAGCTCCGCTGGGCAGCAAATAGAAGATTGGATAGAGGCAGTGAGATGCTGTTGCTTTGCCGCCCTCACTGCCTCTAAATATACCCGATTGTAGGCACATACCAGGACTCAACTGCTTCCACTAGTTTTTCTTCTCCATCTACACTCAAGCCATCTCCTGTTTTGTTTCATCGCCCTCAGCTCCGGGGTGTGCCATGGAGCCGTATGAGCTCTACTACAGAGAGGGCGCTCAGGAGCAATTGTGTCAACTGCCCTGGTCATCTCTCTATTCCAGAAATCGACCAGGGATTCAACAGGACCGCCAGCCATATCAGCCGGAAACCCCCCAAGGGCGCTCTGGAAACCACTCGGATCCATTAGCCTCCGGGGGGTGGACCATCTTAATAGGTCCCCCACCCTTGCAGAGAGGAAAAGTCACTGTCAGTCTAAATCTCAGCAGGCAGTGATCATGACAAAGGGACCGATTCAAAGTCCCCCACCTTCAGATCACTATCTCCATGCCCGGCTGAAAAACCAGATCTAGAGTGTGTCCTGCTACATGCGTTGGGCCGATGACATGTTGGGACAGTCCCACGGTCATCATGGAGTCCATGAAATCCTGAGCCGCCCCAGATAGGGTGCCCTCATCATGGACTTTAACATCTCCCAGAACCAACAGCCTGGGGGACCTCAGCATCGTAACTGAGACCAGCTCCATCAGCTCAGATAGGGAGTCTGTTGAGCAGTGGGGTGGGCGGTACACCAACAGAATCCCCAATCTGTCCTGCTGGCCCAACACAAGTTGCAAACACTCCAGACCAGTAGTCAGTCGAACAGGGAGCCTGGAGAGAGAGAAAGAGAGAGAGAGTTCCTGTAGAATTCTTGTTTTTTGAATGGTTGTAAACTGCCTTTGTTTGGTCCAGAAAGGTGGTATAGAAATGAAATGAATAATAGGTGGGGACACAAGTAACTTTTGTGGTACAGTAGTTTAGATAAGATAGATTAAGGGAGTGATCCTACAGCCCTTATACAGCATCTGAGGGGCCATAGGATAGTTCGGATTCCCAGCTCCAAGGCTGGAGACAGAGCTCCGACCATCCTCCCCCTCCCCCTCGCAGCTGGCGCAGAAAGAACCATACTGGCTGCTCTCTGGGTGGGGAGGAGACTGGAGAGGCCAGGATACGAGCTATCCTGGTGCCTCTCCAGCCTCCTTCCCTCCCACTCCGAAATGCTCTATCTAGATGGGCAAAAAAGCCTGTCTACTGAAATATGCAGGGCGGGAGGGCGGGGAGGGGAAGATCGCCTCCGCTCCTCCTCTAGTCCTGCTCTGCATAGGATGACCATAAGCCTCCAAGTTCGTGATAGGATTGTGCCCTAATAATTCTACAGAAAGAGGAAAGTGAGAGTAAGGTCTTATCTATGTGAGACTTGATCCATAGGTAGCTGTATATAATAAGTACTCAATAAAATGTACCAATGTTTTCATGAAGAAATTAAAGTAATAAGAATATGGCTGCTGATGCTGCTTTTAAGCTTTCTGGTAATTCTTGGTTTAGATCAGTTATATTATTATTTATGTAATTACCAAATCTATTTTTCATCATCTGACAATTATATTATGCAGGAATGAGTTCGATTGGAAAATGACACTATTCTAAGATATATTCATGGAGTCATAGTATTTTACACCTGTTCATGCTTTAATTTATAATTGATTTTGTTTCTTTAATTGCTTAACTACCCTTAACTTGATGGGGTCACAGTTCAAAATTTGTAAAGCTGTCTAAAAAGCTGTCATGATCCCAGCATGTTACTTCCTAGTCTGCTCCTGAATCTATTTTAAGAGTGCCTTTTGGAAAAAATCATGGAGTCATAGGATTGGGTCCTGTGGAGGGATCATCTGTGTGATCCCTCCACAAATGAAAGGGCTGCTTCTGTTGACAAAGTGAACCAGGATCAGCGGAGGATCCCTGCTGGAGGAAGGGGGTAGAGTGGCAACTTTCGCTGGTTCCTCCTTCTACGGTACCCAATGCCACCTGAAACACTATTCTGGAGGGTACCCCAACCTTCTAGAGCAGATTTATGGGAGCTTAGGACCTGCAGTGGTGAATTGGTGAAAAAACCCCATCGCTACCCACACAATCATCCAGCTTGCAGAGTTCCCCTCTGTGCAACACTAGATCCAGTCATTAGTATTTTATAGCTGTCACATATATCTATCCATATTTTAATTCATAACCATGTTGTTTATTTAATTACTTAACTATGCTTAACATGACTGGATCATATTGTATAATACATGGCTATCTTTGAAAAGAAAGTGTTCCCAGAACATTACTCCCCAGTCTACTGCTGAATTTATTAAGAGTGACTTTTGGAAGAATGAAGTTATAAGATTGAACTTGCTTGGCTAAGAATATCCTGAATTCAGTATGTAGCTTTGAATAGAACAGTCTGATTAAAAGTTGGGGGTAGGGAATATTCTTTTTTAACCTTTACATCCAAAAACTGTCTTGACAAGTTTAGCAGTACTGTTAGATTAAAGCAACCAGGCATCATCTTGTTCTTGCCTTAAGGGCTTTCAAGCACAAGGACTAATTGAATTTGTTTGAAATTGTAGAAGTACAAACTCTCTGAATGATTGCTGTTACAAAGCAGCTGCTACCTTTCAGAGAATCATTATGTCTGTCTTAAATAGTTTTGAACAAAGAATGCACCTCCACATTTTCCAGCAAAGCCAATTTCCTTCTGATGATATGCTATATGCCATGCATATATTTAAATCCCTTCCTTGAGATTTTTAAAAGGTATATGAAAAAGAAGGTTACAGATTTTACACAACTTCTGTTCATAACTACAGGACTGGCTTGAGCATTCCCAAAAGGACAGTAAAATGCTCTTTTAATTGTTGAATACCCACATATTGTATAGATATGCTATTAAATGTTGAATGCATAATTCAAAATAATTATATTTTAGTAGTATGCTTCTACTGTTATGTACAATCCAATATGACAAGAAAGTAAAATTCTGCAGATGAAAAATGTACATGCTTCTTCTTGTGAATTTAAATTTCAGCATGAGAAATAAGATGAATGTGCTAAGAAAGCTGAACTTCAAATTCCTTATATTTGTTAGAATGTGTTTGCATTCAGGGAAGCATCATTGTGTCTTATTATAAGGCTTTTAAAATCAATTTATCACCTTTAGGCTAACATAAATAAAAACTTATCTGTCAATCATGAAAAGTAGAACATCAAACATCTGCATAGTTTGGTAATCCAAGACAACTTGCCTCACAGCATCACTTGACAATTATCATTTCTGTTCAATTTTCAAATCGGTACATGCTTTGGGACTTATGTACTAAGTTGCTAAGTAGCAACATATGGCTCACTACTGTTCCTGTGATGTTGCTGCAAGCAAACACCATAATTCTAGACTTGAAATAATTTCCACAGAAAGCCATTCTTGGAAATGAGCCAAAAGTATAACTATACCATAAAAATTAATGATATTCTTTTAGCTTGTCCCAAAAGACTGTTTGATGCTGCTAGGCTTGTGTATATTTTATATATGTAAATATTGTATTCTTGGTGACAAATATCTAGTATAATGCTGTGCGTCCCAGGCAGCTTCTAAAATATTTTCACCATCCATATATTCATTATCACACAGTAAAATAGGACAATTTCATTAATATTTGAACAACAGCATGATGATATTTAAAATGGTATGGGCCTTAACACACATCAGAGACTTTCCTCTTCCCTTTTCCCCATGGCAAGCTTCCACGGTCATCTGTATGTACCTCCTGATAGTATTCTCCGATGTGTCAAGGTGATAAAGCAAGTCACAGAGCAAGATGTTTTCCCTTGCTGTGAGACTCTCTTCAGAGATTAGTATTTTCTAGAAGCTGGAGAAGAGGACTTTATTTGGTCAAGGGTTCATTGATTGTGATTATAGGATAGGTAAACCTACGCAGGAGAATGTATTCCTGATAGTACCCCACTGAATAGCCATTGTCCATTTTGATAAGTCTCTAGACATTTGGCAGTTTGACATATGTAACTGTTGAGGTCTAAACATATTTGAGATTAGGAATTAATTTTCTCCAGTGTCAGGCTCTAAACCAGTGAAGCATACTTCTGAAGGGCAGCATAAATTGCAGGTAAGATAGGGGTGATTTTACTGCAGGTAATATATGCACTACCACTTCTAATATGGCCATATTCAGACCACAGTGTCTGTTTTGAATTTTGTTTTCTAGTTGTTTTGCTCATGGATTGGTTTTGTGGGCCAGAGATGGCAGCTTTTGTTTTTCTGCATATTTTCTATTATCTATTAAGCAGGTTTCATATTGTGGTTTGGCACGTTCCCGTTATAGTTCAATCTAAGCATTCAAGCACAATTATTATTTTCCCTAGAAGGCCATACCTTATTAAAAAGCAATGTTAACTTAAACACTGTATGTTATCTATAATGTGTTACTCCATCCTTATCAGCTGCAGTAGCTGGCTTCTCTATTAATCAATAATACAAAAATAACTAAAGCTATTATTTTATCATAAGGAAAGTTAACAGAAAATCAATCATCCTATGATAAAATTTCAGTTACAGCGCTGAGGTTATTTCTTCTCAGTTCTTAATGCCTACTCTTACTTGCTGCAAGTGAGACAACATACCCTGGGATAGTTAATGGATAGCCAGTGTAAAATGTCCCTTCAAATAGCCATTGTATGCCCTTTTGTACTCCTCGTACAAAATAGCTTGCAGGTATCATAAAATTTAGGTTCCTTTCTAGAAAACTTCCCAGGGCAACAGTAGCAAGATGAAGAGAAATAATCATGGAAAATACTGAGTGAACTTCATCAATAAGATGACTGTCCTGGTCTATCTGCAGGCATTAAAGTATTTTTAAACTACTTAGTAGGCAAATGACTATGAACCTATTCCTTATGGCAAAGGTTCCTGCTGTAAAGTCAGTTTGGCCTATTGACCCCTGACCCAGTGAAACAATAATGATAGCATGCTATAGATTAATCTAGTTAGTCTCACAATGTCTGGCATCTCAACAAGCCCAAACTAGTTACTCAAACCTGTATTCAGCATAGCATTCAAATGATTACTCCGTGCAATCCCAGAGGTATTCATTACAGACAAAATTGCTTTTGCTGCCTTGCATACAAGCTGAGTTTTCAATGGGAAATGAAAGGCTGCCTGGAAAAATAGGACACCTAATTAAGTTAAACTACTCTAGCATTTGGCTTGACATCTTCATTACTCAAAATTAAAAAGATGCTTCACTTGAGCACACAAGTTACTATTGTTTATGTTGTTGCCTTAAATTGGCGTCTCTCACGGCAGTCTGTTTTTCAGAATTATATCTTTTAATCGCTCGTATATTTCTTGCAGTTTATAAAAACGTCTGAAGAGCTACCAGAGGTACTCATAATAGTCTATATACTGTAAGTACAAATGGTGGACTTGTAGCCAGTTAAAGGCTCAGTAGTTTAGATGCCATACTGGGCTCACGTACAAGGCTTAGTCCTGCAATTATTATTATTTTTTTAAACCCACCCTATTTGTGTAGGCTCAGGACAGGTTTACCAAATGAACTGCATACCCCCACTTCTACCAAAAATTGCATCAGCTCCAATACATGCCTGGGACTGCAAAGCTTCCTAAAGTCTTTTAAAAAGTGGACTTCCAGGTTTTTGCGCAGCTTCCTTTGAGCAATGCTTAATGTCTGGGATGTGGAGGAATAATAGAACAAATTTGGTGTGTTTTGTTTTATTTTGATAATAGAACAAATCTGTGTAAAGCACTCAAAATCAGAAAATTTGAAGTTTTTCGATGATAGCAAAACTGAAACAGAATAGTATTATAGTCTGTATTATATACTCAATTCTACTTTTGTAAGTTACATATTTAATGGGCTGTATCCTAGGATGATTGAAGTTGTGCTCATGGAAAGGGTACTGGCAGTGCTGCTAATGGAAGGGAAGGAGGCATTGACTGGGTTCGCACGACACGATCCCGTCGTGGGTAATTAGCCACAATGGGTTGTTGTGTCATCCAAACCCAGACCACTTCCTGCAGGGTGGCTTATTGTACATCAAGGAGCCACCCTTGACAATCTATTATTTGTTCTAGGAGTTGTTTGATCTACGATGAGTTGCCGTGTCATCCGAACCTGGGAGAGCAATTTCATAATGGGTTGCAGGGATCAGCTAGCAAGCTGCTTAGCAAGAGCAGCAAAAAACACTGCTGCTCTTCGCAATCTTGTCCTTTCTGCTGCTAAAGACAGCCCCTCCACTGATGCTCAAGAGGTACTTTGGAGCAATGGTCACTGGCTTGCTACCTTTTTTTTAGCCCCCCCAAAATTGTGCAAATGTGTCCATTATTTATTTATTGTTGGTCTTTCACAAGTGTGCTCTTATAGCTGTCTGATATGTGGTCTTTCCTGGTCAATTTCCTTGTATGTTTCAGCTATCAAAGGGAGCAGTGAAGTGGAGTAAGTAACATACATGGAAATTGATAAGGTGAGACCACATAGGCTAATTCACGCACAGTTGCCAGAGACCAATTGCCGAGTTGTCAATTGAAAACACTGGTAAGGTGAGGGGAAAGTGGCAAAAGAAGGTGCACCAAAAGATGGGGGGACAATATCTTCCACTTAGCAGTGTAATCCTCTCAATTTTAAATGTTGAACTGACACTTCCCAGTGTCCTTCACTATTTCAACATTTCCCAGAGTCTCCAGCTAGTCCAGAAAGAGGAGATATTGGCTTCCCCCGCATTTTTGAGGCTCTTTTTCAGAGCACTTACTGCTATAGGTTTTTTTGAGGCTCCAGGAAAAAAACACACACAAAACAGTGACGAACGGAAAGGGGATAGCGACTGGCGTGGGGATGGGGAGACAAGACCAGTTCTGCCACGAAGGACACTGGGATATTACTTACTTATTTATTTATTTAATACATTTTTATACCGCCCAATAGCCGAAGCTCTCTGGGCGGTTTACAACAGTTAAAACCATAAAATACAATATAAAATAAATATAAAATTTAAAACCACAGATTAAAAACAAACAGCAGAGCTAGCAGCAGCAGCAGTTACAATAACGGAGTTAAAAACAACTACAAGATTAAAATGATTAATATACTGGCTGGAGGACTGGGGGAGGGAAATGAGGGGGAGGACAACCCACGGAGAGCCCGATTGTCTGTCAGGTGCACTGTGGGTTGTTCCACGAACAACCCATACTGCATAGTTTCTTTGCAGGGTGGCTTAGCGTGTCATGTGAACACGGCCAATATTCACCAATTCCTCCTCCCACCTGCAGCTCCCTGTGCTCCCCCTAAAAAAAAGAAATCCATTGGGGAGGCCCTCAAGAACAGTATGGGAGATGGTGTGAGGGATAGCAGGGGGAGAGGGAATAGGTAAAAATTGTCTCTTCCCCACTTCCATTAGCCCCCACCTCCAGCTAATATGTCCTTTATGTGGCTGATGAGGGGCATGTCATTGTAAACCATAAGATGCCAAAGAAAAATATCACACAGATGAACACTTCAACATGTACTAATGTGGCCCTGTGTTTGCACCATGAATAAAGATTTGTCAGTGAATATTTGCCCTTTTTAGTGGTAATATTTAAAATAACTGCGGTATATATTCACATTCTGGCAGCGCAATCCTACATATGTTTACTCAGAAGGAAATCGCTGTGGATTAAAGAGGACTTACTCCAGAGTAAGTGAGTTGAATATTGCAGCCTAAGGGCACAATCCAATAGGGATGCCCATAAGCCTCCAAACTAACAGGATTACAGGCATTGTATGCAGGGTGGGAGGGGTGCGGAGGCGAAGGCGATTTCAGACATCTAGCTTGGTGCTTCAGATGGAGAGGGAAGGAAGCTGGAGTGCCACCAGGATACATCATATCCTGGCAGACCCGGTCTCCTCCCCAGAATGTCCTCTTCACCCCTTCTCCGAGGTCGCTCATACAACCTCAGAGATGCAACTGGCATGGTTCTTTCTGCGCTGGCTGTGAGGCAGGGAAAGGGGGATCCGAGTGCAGATCCCCAGCTCCAAGGTTGGAGTTCTTTTTCGACCTCAGAGCTGGGAATCTGAACTGGCCCTCTTGATGCTGTCCATGGGCCATAGATCGGCCTTCCTGAGTATTAGAATAATGTGAACATATTAAAAGCACAGCATCTTTGTTGCCAGTTTAGAGTCAAAGATGCTAATGAAGCATCTGACAAGTTAAATGTGGTGTATAATATATGTAGTTGTATAGACATGCTGCGGTTTGGTTGCTAAATTGTTTTTAATAAAGTGTCATTGATTAAAGTTATAGTGTTTCTTTCCAGCATAACTCAGGCTTCTAACATTCTGATATTTAAAACAGTATTTACAAACAAACATCATTGGTCCCAATGAAACTTTCTTCCAAGTATGCTTACTTCCAAGGTTTTAATCTGTTTGGTTTTTTATGGTTGTTTTAACTAAGTTTTTGTTTTACTCTTAGTTTTATTATAGTTAGCTGCTTTGTGCACCACTTTTTGATGGAAAGGCAATGTATAGATTAAATAAATAAGTAACCAGGACTAAAGGATGAAAATTATTATTTGAATTAAAATAAATGAATACTAAAGCTCTGCGCTTCACAAACAGTAAGATATAAAAGTAATGGGTGACAAATTGAATGGAGAATCTAAGGGCAGAACAGAAGGGAAGAATTTCAGATCTTATTTTATATCTATAAGCCACGTTCATAGCTGAAATGTGAGCAACAGATTTCAAACAAAAGGCTTGGATCCAACGGTGTCGTTCTGTTAGCGGAAGGGAAACCACTGGCGGATGGATTTCCCCTCTGCAGCCCCCCCCCACATCCCCTAGACTGCTCCGGAAGGTGCCCAAACCCTCATGAGGCCAGCATATATGCTGTGGTTAGGACCATGTTGGTCTTTCATTACACAGAAAAGATGGGCCTTTTTTCCAGTTCAAAGGGGGATTGCAGTAGTGACCACAAGGAGGTAATGCTGCTTAGTTGCTTGCTCAGGTGCAATTGCTGCTCATCTGATGCAAGTAACTAAGTAGATAATTTCATCTATGATGTAGAAATGGTGGCACTTTAAATTGCCTTTAATTAACATGGAAAGGTGATTATACTTGTGGTAATGGCATATTTTGGCTGAGTATGAAATGCCTTGGTTTTTTTTTAATATTCTTACACAACTGTATGGAAATAATGAGAGAAATTTGAAGTGGTATGCTTAATTAATAAATGCCTTTTTAAAAGGGGGGGCTTTGAAATTGCTGCTTTTAGAAAAAAAAATCACTTATGCTGCAGTCAACATTCTCTTGGTCTTACAGTGGAAAATTAATGTTTTGCTTGAAGCAGTGCCCTTTATCTAATGTGAATTAAAGAAATTGATGAACATTACTGGGGAAAAATGTACCTTCTGCAGCAATATACTCTTGATGACTTCTGTTTGATAAATTAATATGTTGTGTGTTTTTAAAATGATTGTGATTTATTGCTGTTGCCCTCCAATAAAGAAATACAAAACATTATTTGCAGGATCATTGACTTGAACATATCAGTGGTGCTGTTGGACAATTCTTGCTGAGTGTTAAGATGATTTATATAGCTGATTGAAGAGCTGTACAGTAATGTATTATCGTTTCAAACTATCCAGTCTTCTTTTTGCCTTGTTAGAAAAATGTTGAACAACACTTGGATATCAAGACTTAAAATTAAGATCCTCATAATTGCCGCTCTTAATTTATTCCTAACTTCTAGAAGAATGCAAGTAGAAGCTTTCCCCTCCTTTAACAAATTATAGCTACATTCTTGCTTCCAGCTATATGTATGCTAATTCCAGTGAACTCACTGTGATTTATGCATATATAATTGGGTATAGGATGCAAGACTTCACTGAAGATACTGAATATCTGACCATTGACTATAGGAGGATCAGGCTGTGTTTTGTTGCCCTCAATTGAGATAATAATTTCACAGTAATACTGCGATGACACAGTCCCTTACACTTTAGGACCAGACCCATAAACCCTTCTCAGGCTAAGCACCAACACTTAAAAACCTGAGGGGAGGGTCAAATGAAACCTTTCTCCTATCAATGAGGGAAAAGATTAATACAGGTTATTAAGAATCTATTTTAAATCTATGATACTGTGGGTACAAAGGTGTGCGTGTGTGTGTAGATTTAACAGTAATGCAGGTTAATAACGCCAAGCTGACACGTAGGATTTGGGTAGCAAACAAAATAAAAATAAGTTTATTTTAATCCTCAAAATCTTAGTTCCAGAAAATAACTTTAAACCTGCCTACCCCAAACACTTTGTAGTTAGCCTAAGTCCCTATAACTCCAGATACTTTCACTCTTCAGACAAGCACTGATTTCTCTCAAAACTTCTGACAGACAAGACACAAATAACCCAACTAGGCATGCAGCCGAACCTGGAGGGGGGCCTGCCGCACCCCCGCCTCGACTCTCTGCGGGGGCGGCCCCCCTGCCTCGATCTTCTGAGCGGCACGGAGCAGTTCTCCACGCCGCTCGACCCACCCTCTCCAGTCCCGTTGCCACCGGAAATGACGCGACGGGACCAGGCGCATAACGCGGCACGGGGGTCCAGCGCGCCTGCGCAGGGTCCCGTCGTGTCATTTCTGGTGCTGAAAGTGACGCAATGGGACCGGAGTGGGCCGCGCGGGCGGCTCGCCGCGGAGAGGCAAGCCGCCCTGAAGACAAGGTAAGGCCTCACGCGGGCATGAGCGGGGCCGATTTCAGCTCCGTTCTGCCCGCGCGAGGCTCGATGTTCCAAGCCTAAACTCAACTAACCTAACTCCCTCACTCCCAATACACCAACACTCTCACTACTTGACACTCCCATAACACCCTCTGACATCACTCAAACACTCCTTATATACTCCTCCCCCCACCCTTCCCAAGACATCACAAACCACACCCACTCAGTTCAACATTCTATACTCACTAAATATACTAATGCAGACATACACCACGGAACTGAATTGTGGGGTTACGCCACAAATACATATTCAATAATATGAATAACGAATAGCTATGAGAAAAGGAGAGATAATTGGGAACAGATAACCATCCACAGAATGCTGGCAAAGCAGTCAGACTATAGTGAGGCAGTAGCCCAATGCAGGCGTTTGCCTGCATCATGCATAGGGCTAAACCAGGATGTCACATCTGCGAGCAGTCACGCCCTGCCCCAAGCATCCAGTGTGCCTTGCCAGCTCAGAAACATAAGTGCATTGAGTGTGAAGGTCGTCAAAGGGGCTTGTAAGCGTGTTTGGCCAAACATATAGACCCGTTGCAGACCTTCGTACAAAGGTCTTTGAGCTAGCCAGGGGCTTAGGTGGCTCGGGGATAGGGTGTGCATGCTCACATACATCCCATCCCCATTTTAGCTCTACTTGTGATGCAGGCAAACACCTGCATATGGCTAGTATCAAGCTCGAATTGTAACTGAACAAGCAGCAACAAAGTAAAGAATGCCATTTCCCTGTAATCTAAAGGGAAAAGGTGGATTTATGCTTCATGGTTTAGCCACAAAGTGTTAGGACATATTTTACAGCCTAGTTAAATGCAGTAGCTCAGACTATAATAGCCCTTATTTAGCTGGCATAGTGTCTTTATGTACATTGTTGAGCTTAGATATGTACTGAAGACTGACATTTTGTTAGGAAACAAGTGACTGAATCTTGGTTAGGATACTGAATGTTTCGTGTCACAAAATGTGATACAGTATTGTCAAAGACTAAAAAATGATAGCTCTAGGCTGGAGCAAAAGGGGCATTGTGTGAGTGGAAAGCACTTCTGCTAATGTGAGTTGCCCCACCTCTAAATTCTATCAATTTCCCCTCCTGATGCATGCCCCCAAGCCTCATCTCATTCCATAATTTATTTATTTTTAACATTTATATACTGCCTTATTTGCTGAAAAGCCATCAAGACAATGTACAACAAATTAAAACAATAAAACCTTCCCAAGAGCAGATTTCTGAGAGCATCGGTGGCTGCAGTGGGGACAAGGTGGTGGAAAAGCCCGATTGTGTGAGCAGCAGAACTCTGCTTGCATTTCTCAGGATCAAACCCACTGCACATAGAAAGGGTGGGCTAATCCAATAGATGAGCTTTCTGGGGAGCATTAAAATTGTCAGTTTGGTTTGTTCAGTACTACCAAAAACCAGCTTTAAAAAAGGGATATAACAGGAAGAACCTTAACTTGAAGGTTGCTTTTCTACTCTTTCTCCTTTGACATACAGAGCAAAGCTGTTGAGAGCTGTTCATGGTGTTTTCCTGCTGTTACTCCAGTAAGAAGGAAACTGATGAGGTCATTTGCCCTCATTTTGCCAGAGGGGTGCTTTGGGTAAGAATCTCCAGGCTATTCAGTAACCCAGTGCACTGAATATAGTTTCTCACTAGAAACCCTTGGCAATTCAACCCCAAACATACTAGCAAGTGTCCATTTCAAACCCACTACAGCCATGCCTTGGATTGAGAGCATAATTCATTCCGGAAACGTGCTTGTAATCCAAAACACTCTTATATCAAAACGAAATCCCCCCAAAAAAATTTGTACAGAGATTTTTAATTTAAGCCGTACTAAGTACTTGTATTGCAAGACGTCGCTCTCAAACTAAGTTACTTGCAATCCAAGGTATTAATGTATCTGATTCTTAGGGGAAAGGCAGGTGGAATTGATAGGTGCCTCTGAAGCTGCTTCTCCTGAACTATAGCACAGAAAAGCAGTTCCAGTGCCCAGAGGGCGGGGAATTTGGGGGTTCCAACCAAGGCACTTTTCATCTTGTAGGAGTATCTATCTTCTGCCAGAAGAGGACCATCCTAAAATGTCCTCCTTTTCTGAATGGAAAACACAAATGAACTTTCCTTCTCCCATTGCAGACTGGGCAGAACTGCTTACAGTCTTACCTGGAATGCTTGGGTCTCCTGAATACCAGGGCTTGTCTTTTCGTTAGCAGGAAAGTGGTGTTGGATCCTCACCTGTCTTGTGTGTACTTAAACTGATTTAGTCTGTAAACAACTCAGTGTCCTCTGCACTGCCCAAGCCCCCCATCTGTCATATAAAGCTCCAGCAATATTTATTACAAGTTGCTGGCTTATCAGTGATATGCTGGGGGCTGGTTCTGTAGCATTTTGTTCAGCAGGTGGGCTTCCCAGAGCGTCTGACTCAGCTTTTCCTCCAAGTCAGTGAAAACTACTCTTTTGCAGGTTTAGTGATGCACTGAGCAGTACACTCATATGCAGTTTCTCCTCGAGCCACAATCTGTGCTTGTGGTAGGGGCAAAATAGGCAGATTGAAAGCAAGAGATTAAGAGGAAACAGAATCCAGACAAGTGCCGAATTGTTCCTCTGATTTATATTTTTCAAGTCATTCAGGAACTTTTTGTAGCTTTCAACATTGCTTCAGTAAATGTGCACCCAAAGGCAGAATAATTTTGGAAGTTGTAATGTTGCTTT
Source organism: Shinisaurus crocodilurus (assembly GCA_021292165.1). Classification (NCBI taxonomy): domain Eukaryota; kingdom Metazoa; phylum Chordata; class Lepidosauria; order Squamata; family Shinisauridae; genus Shinisaurus; species Shinisaurus crocodilurus. Next base: position 174,824,233 of record CM037880.1, on the reverse strand, counting down.
AACTATGTCAAAGGGACTCTCCTACCCACCGCAGCATGTGCACGCACACACGCGCGTGTGCGCGCGCGCACGCACACACACACACACACACACACACCTAGTTTCATAACATAGTTCAGTTACACTAATATACTTAAGAATCCTTTGTGGAAGAACAAAGAGCTGATGAAAATCGACAGAACATAATTTATTCTGAGCATTTGAAGAAGAGGAAGAGAAGGAGGAGGAGGAAGAAGCAGCCGCAACAACCAACCAATTTTCTATAGACATTTTCTACATTTGTCTTGCTGACATCCAGCATAATTCAATTGGCTCACTGTTTAGAAAAATTATTACTCTACTTCTGCTGGTCATTTACCATCTGCCTAATTAATGCCACCAGCCAGCAGAAAATCGAAAATTAAGCAATCAAATTATCATTTAGGTGAATGACTTTACATTAATTTTAATGTAAAAAATAATAGTACACAGTTTATTCTTGTATTGTCATTTGGAATGTGGTTACAAATGCACAACCTGATCTAACTAGGTAATGCATGCATGGAGGTAGCTCTCTGCATACACATTATATTTTGGGGTTCTGGACTATGTATGTAAGTGGGTGCTATGTGAATGGGTCCAGGCTGCATCTAGCTCCTGGAGCTGCATGAATGTTTCTTGTCATTGGATTGGAAACTACAAGGGCTGCTGCTCCAAACAGATAGTAGGTGCTATCAGTACCATTCACTTGTTCGGTCAGCACTGAATGGTGCTGTCAATACTATTCACATTCTTCTCCAAAACAGGGGAGAGGTGCTACCTGGCTAATTGTTATCACTAACATTCTTGGTTGATGCATAGACATGCACAATTGAGATTTGTGTCTGTTGACATGAGTAGAGCTGAATCAGGACACCCAGTGTATTTTCAAGCGGTACATTCTATTTCTAGGTTAATTTTCTGCTTCTAGTGGTAGCAGAGTGAATGTATTATTCTTCTGTATACCTTAGAGCAACACTCAAGCACAAGATTTCTTTCCCCCGCCCTTCTATTATTTTTGCTCTTGAGTGGCAGAGAGTCTTATGAGGTCTTTTTGATCCAATATTAATTTTATAAATTGCATTCCTCTTCCCCAGTTCCCATGAAAAAGGTATTCAGCCCGATGAAGACTCTTAGAAAATTGTAATGGGGCCTTTCAATTCAGCTGCTGGGGTGGAGGGGATGTCGGTGTCTAATGGAAACTGTGAAAATATCAAAGGTTTTATGCCTTTGAGGCAATTCTTATTCCATACATAGTAGTGCAATTGCTTTATTACAATGTATGAGTGTTTAAAATGGTCTCTCTGGTGCAAAGCAGAAACCACTACTTAATGCTATCTGTAGAGTTGAGAGGGGAGTATGGTCATTTTATTTGAGACTCTAAAGGTGTAATCCTATGCATGTTTAGACAGAAAAAAGTTGGTCTTGCTGGGGAATGCTGGGAAAGCCATGGCTGGCTGGGGGAATGCTGGGAGTTGTAGGACATAAACATTCATAGGATCGCACCCTTAGTGCATTTATTTTGTTGTTTGTTTTTATCCTACCCTATCTTAAGGATCAGGTGTAATATATTCTAATTGAAACTCTACCTTTCATGTTTCCACAGTCTTTTCCTGGCCCAAGTCTTGAAAGTGAAGATTTTAACATACCTCCTATCACTCCACCTTCATTACCTGACCACTCACTGGTGCATTTGAATGATACAGAATCTGGTTATCCTTCACTGTGTCATCCTGTCAGCCATAATGGTCTGCTTCCATTCCATCCACAAAACATGGAACTACCTGAAATCACCGTCTCCAATATGCTTGGCCAAGATGGAACACTGCTTTCAAATTCACTGTCTGTGGTAAGCCGTGTGTGTGTGTGCGTGTGCATGTGCGGCAGTACCCATGCTGTCCGTGCACCAGCAGGACCAACCGCTAGCATAATTGTCAACTGGAAATGAGTGCAAATGCTTGTTTCTGGAACAGGGCAGGCCAGCAGAGCTTGCAGAAGGGAGCTCTGCTGACCTGTCCTGATCCAGAAAGTAATGTTTCTGCTTCTTTCCAGGGTTACTTTAGGCAGCATTAACTCCCTGTTGCACTAGCAGTGGGTCCCACTGGTGCAGCAGAATGAGCTGAAGAGCAGTAGCAGTACTGGATACTGCCCATAATTTTTGAGACATGTTTCAAGTTTTCTTAAGATAACTGGTATTCTGCTATAACAGAATTTGGGACTTAGGACTGTTTTGTGGTTTGCTTAAGTAGCTTTCTGATTGATCAGTCAGTCAATTGATCAGTCATTTTTATTTGTATTCTGCTTTTCCATATGCAGTACGCTCACGGCGGTTCACAAGAAAGCATGATGAAAGAACAATGCATTCCTATCCATTTTAAAGGAAAGTTAGAACAATTTCTTAACAAGTGCATAATAAAACATCATTTTAATAGGTTATGTCTTATGTACAGTGGCTTAGGTTAAGGTAAATTTAGATATTAGATCAGGTTTAGATTAATAAAATCTCCTTGGCTCAGTTAGGAATTTAGCTCAGTGAATCAATTTCCCTCCCAAATCAAAAATCAGATTTTCTTGTTCCCAAGTACCTGAAAAGCTAGGGAGGAAGGAAGGCAGACACCCTCGTTCAGGTTACAATCCGAGCCAGAGAAACATCTTTGCAGGGTTTTATAATGATTTATAATAAACTAAGCATTATGAGGTGGAATATTTGTAGCCTCCGCTCCAAGCCTCCAGTTAGTATGAATTTTGGTGATATCACTAGCTGAGATTAAAACTGTCATTCATGCATGCACAAAGTGAGTTCCTTCCATTGGACAGCATAGGGTCAAAAGTGGCTTTCTTGTCCCAAATTTTCTTAGGAAAAAGCTGTAGTTCTCAGATACACAGCTCGTACTGCTTTTTCTTGCTTACTATTCCTGAATATGCTGTTCATTTCAGTAGATTCTGAATTGTTAGAAAATGTTGGAGGATCAGACAATCATTGAATGTTGTATTCTTCTTGGAGGTCAGAGCTTGACCATAGACATTTTATTCAATAGGGATGAAAGGTTATTTTTTTTAGCGAATCGCTAAAAAAACTTCAAAAAACTACTTCAGCTTGCTTAGATTTCAACTTCAGGATGAAACAAATTATCCCAGCTTTACATAAAGGAAAGTGATCTGAACAATATGAAGGGTCTTAACAATTATTATAAAAGTACCTGAAGAAGGTAAGGGTAGCATTTGGCACTTCAGTACAGTGTTCCCGCTGTGCTTCATTGTTTTGACCTCTTCTGTACTGAGGTTAGAGTTTGGAAGCTGAGTATTCCCTGAAGTACTGAAGTTTCATATCTTCCTCGTGTAAAAGAGATAGTAACAATAGAACTTTGAGAGCTTGTAGATTGTCACACTGAGCAACTGGAGCAAGGTAAAGTAGATAAAGGCCATGATGTAACTAGTCAAGCTTCTTTTGGGATCTTAGTGTAGAACACAGAGAGAGGAAAATTCATAACTCCAGGGTAGAAAAAAAAAGTAGTGGGAATGTATTATGTGTTGAATGAGCCCCCCTTCTCTCTCTCTCTCTCTCTCTCTCTCTCTCTCTCTCCCTCTCTCTCTCTCTCTCTCTCTCTATATATATATATATAATTAATTTTGATCATCCTTTGTCTTTCCACAATCTCTAAAGAGATTTCAAATCTCTGTGAATGTATTAGGATGAAATTTAATTTTATCTGAAAACATCAGCTGGTACTGTTGTGTACAACTTCTTCTTACTGAACTGTGTTTGTTTTGCATTGCTAGGAATATGATTCATATATTTTTCTTACACACACAGCATATATGCATATTACCAGCCTAGAGCCAACAATTTGGTTGATATGTGCCCTCAGCAGTTGTGGTTGTAGGTGAATGGATTCCATAGAGATTCCAAATCTCTATGCTAAAATTGGAGAGCTCCTTATTGGTCAGTCTAGGACATAAGTGCTGCCCCAGAATGTCTGGGGCCAGAAATTCTAGGGCAACTTTTCCCTCTTCTTCTTTCTTTCCACCACACCCCTCACTCATTTCTTCCAATGTGGGGGACAAGCAATTGGAGCAGGAATAACTAGTGGAGCTGCAAATAATAAGTCATTGTGCATGGTAGCCTACAGGCAGTCCCAATCGCAGCCATGTCATAATATGGCCCCCTTCTCCCTGACATCTGTGCTGTTTATGATGAGGCTTCTCTGCTAGAAGCGCAGTGCCATATAGATATGATATAATATATAAAAGCTGAAAATTATACCCTTCTCACTTAGAAGGGTATAATTTGGTGATGACCTTGTTCCATACCAAACATTGTGTTCAAGGCAACAGATGCTCTGTATTCCAGAGAACACTGTGCTTCAGCCCTTTTAGTCTACTACTGTAAAGATACAATATGATCTGAGCTACTTTTTTTACAGTGTTCACTGAGAGTGAGTGAAATCTTTACTGTTCCTTTAAGATAATGTCTCTATTTAATTCAGTCTTTCCCTAAGTTTATCAAAGCCATGCATACAGTTGTTCCACACTTCTCAACAATCTAAGATGGGTGGGCAACATGAAGCCCATGGGCTGCATGTGGCCCCATCCACCGCAAGGTGTGGCCACCCACTCCGCTGATTAATGCGACAGTGTTAGAATTTTTTTTAGTGCTACAGAGCACTAAAAAGGTCAAAGTTAGCTTGTTTGCAAGCTAAATTTACCCCGATTAGCCTTCTGTAGCCACTATGGAGCGGTTTACTACTAAATTCCAGTGGCAAAATTGCAATTAAATATGTGTGTGTGTGTGTCTGTGTGTCTGTCTATCTATCGATCGATCAGTAGATAGATAGATAGATAGATAGATAGATAGATAGAATATCAGGATGCCCCATATATTGTGGCCCGCAGGAAGGGCCTGTAGGGCAAAAATGACTTCAGCCTCTATCAGTGGTTGTCAGCTAGAATGTAAGCTAGGCTAGAATCCAGCAGTGGAGATGCTGGATCAACCCCTTAGAACAACGTGGATTAACCCCTTGGAACAATGTGTTGTCCTGTGTAGCTTCATCCTCCAAACTATAATCTACTATTGCTATACCCCAACATCCTTTTTCTTCTCCCTCTTTTTTCCCACATGGTTGCTTTTCTTTCACTTGTAGCTTCATAGCTGGCTGCACTAGTGGTACTAGAAGAAAAGGCACTGGCAGAATCATTCATGATTCTGCTAATCAATTTCCTTTCCTGTGAGAAGATGGGACACCAGCCTTGTAGCCATAGGCAACCAGGAATTCCATGCAGGCTAGTGCAAGGAATTGTATGCAGATAAGTGAGTGGGCTGGCGGAGGAAGAATGGAGTGTATCCAGCATAGAAACCAAGTGAGCTGCTAGAGGAGGATAGTCCACCACCACACACACACACACACATTCAGCAGAGAAATGCAACTCTCGGTCCCTCCTCTGCCAGCCCCCAGCGGGGTGGTGTGTGGGGTTTTTTTTTGCCAACTAGTAACTTTTGTGACTTGTAGCCATAGGCAACCAGGAATTCCATGCAGGCTAGTGCAAGGAATTGTATGCAGATAAGTGAGTGGGCTGGCGGAGGAAGAATGGAGTGTATCCAGCATAGAAACCAAGTGAGCTGCTAGAGGAGGATAGTCCACCACCACACACACACACATTCAGCAGAGAAATGCAACTCTCGGTCCCTCCTCTGCCAGACCCCAGCGGGGTGGTGTGTGGGGTTTTTTTTTTGCCAACTAGTAACTTTTGTGATCTTATTTACAAGGCTGCCGAACAGTGTATGGAGTTATCTCTAAGGATATAAAAGTACCTAGTGCTAGCTGGAGGGCAGGGATACAAAGCTCAAGGAAGGGTACCTACTGCCAACTACTGAGCTAGTATAAATATTGGGCTGGTTCACACATCACAATAAACCACCCTGAAAATAGGCCACAGTGGGTTGGTTGTTCACTTGCTAATCCACGTTTCTCACAACAGACAATCGGGTGCTCTGCAGCTCGCCCTGGCTTGTTTCCTGCTTAGTCCTCCAGCCTGCTTCCTGCACATATCCCAGTGTCTTTTGCAGCACAACCCCTCTTGTATCATTGTCCCTATAGAGGGAAACTTTTCCAGCCCCATTCCGATTGCTACCCCTTTCCTGTGCAATTTTTCTGTTTGTAACCCCCCTGCCCGGTGCTTTGGAAATACACAAATGGGTTCATTTTTTTTCTTCCGTCATTCACAGGTGCGCACATTTGCCTGTCTGTTATTTACTTGTGAACAACAGAAAAATAAAATAAACTGAACCCATTTGTGCAGTAAGTACACCCATACTCCTGCAGTAATTACACCTGCTTGCCCCAATTGCTCCGTCTCGTTCAGCCACTGCTTATGGAGTTCAGGGTCAAGGAATACACGGAAGTGGGGAGGAAACTGAGAAGTGTGAGTTCAAAACATAATACAGTGAGCTGATGAAATTGACAAGTGGGAGTTTATTGGCTCCCCCCCCCCATCATAACCCCTTTTCGGAGCAATTACTTTGTTCATAACCTTCCCCCCCTTTTTTTTCTCAAGTGTGTAAATGGGTTCATAATTGGACTAGCATGATTTGCGCAAATCATGTGATTTGCACAAATCGGATGCCAAAAACTATGTCATTCTATCACGATTTGCATGAATACTGCTAGAATGACGTAGTTTTCAGCTTCTGATTTGCGTGAATCACACGAGTCCAATTTGCGCAAATCCCATGCTTTGCACAAATTTCCTTAGCAGTTTTTTAAAAAAGCATAAATCATGGCCTGTCTTGGAGACAGAAGTCCGCAAAAAACTTCTGCTTCTGTTCGGAAGCAGGCAGGAAATCCGTCAAGCTCAAACGAGCCAGATTTTCCAGTTTTGGCACATCCCTATGATTCTGCTGCTACACACTCTTGCATCTGTGCCCAAACCTGCAGTGGGGGTTCTTTTTCTCTTGCTCTTTCATCCCAGCCCCTTATGTCCTGTCTGTCTGGCCTTTTTCCATAAATGTGCCTTCCATGCATCTCATAAATTATTTTATCCTTTCTTAAACTAGCCCTCATTGTTCTAGTGTAGACCCTGAATCCATCAACCATCACACCTTTTCTTTTTCTGCAGCAGTCTGAACTCCTTCTGTTTCCAGAGCCACTGGTAGCTCATCAGTCCAAAGCAATTCAATATAGCACTTACTAGATTGTATTGAGATAAGACACCATTCACTGACAATGGTTGTTGGCAAAGATGTGTTTTTTTAAAGTAAAAAAACCAAGATTACATTTTTTGTACAAAGAACATCTATGTTACTTTAAAAGTCTATTATCTGCATGGCAGTTAAAATAGAGCACATCTTCTTAAACATTATAGCATATTTTGAAAAATATAGAAGGAAAAGATAAGATGGATTTCACTTTTTCTGAATGCTTTAAATTTTTAAATTGTGAAGTTTAAAGTGGAAAAAGACACCTAAGAGACAGTAAAAGTGATGAATTTATTTCCCAAATGCTCTTTTTTATACCAGGCAACAAAAGCTGGGATAATGTGGTTTATTATTTAACTCAGCATATATTCAAAGCACACTTTAAATTCTAAAGGCTGCCGAACAAGTGTTTTGACAATGATCACATCAGTAGGTAGAATGCAGGACACATGAAACTAAAGTGGAAATATTTCTATAGGTCTGTAGGAAGTAAAGCACATCAGTGCATTCAAATGCATTTATAGTGGTATTTCTAATATGCTGCTGGCATCTTAACTAATGCCAGCTTCAAAGCTTAGCAGAATATTTTTTTACAGACTATTATTATTGCTATCTCTGAAATAAGTTTTAATTTTATTTAAAAATATATATAATATGTGCAATATGTCAGAACATACTAAAGGAAAAGAACAATAGGACAACAAAGTGCAGATAAGATTGTTGTCTAATTACTCAGATGTGGTATAATAGAAGCATTAACTTCAAATAAAATAGATGTTATAGGGGTTCCATTTCTTTGTACAAAAATCAATATCAGGTAATTAGTCTTCCATCACACTGGCCAAAATAAAGGCTATAAATAATTACTTAACATTTATGCACCAACAGACCAGGCCTAATTCTTGTTTTCAGCTAGTTTCCAAGCTAAATTCTTTTTTTTTTTAGCTTTAGGAAAGCTAAAGAAGTATCTTTCACAAAACAGGAGAGGAAATGGAACACCTTCTTTACTTTCTGTTTCCATATCATGTAACATAAAACTGTTTATTGTTCGTAACTGGTGGTTGCTAGTAAATCTTATGTAAGAAATAGTGGCTGTGTGTAAGTACAAACAGCATTTTTGATTATTTGACCCAAGCTCTAGTTACATGTTGACCTGGGCTTGTATGCACTCAACAGGACTTCTTTTTCTCTCAGTGTCACTTTCCCTGTAACACATCAGAAGCTTTTGACTGCCTCTCCCTCCCAACCTCCATAGCTTCCAGCTTTAGGATTGGTATGAAGGATCTGCTACTAAGGAAAGAATGTATAAAGGCCATCGCACATGGAAACTGTCATTACATATATGCATTTAAACTCGGTGTTCATTACTTACCTTGGGCAACTTAAAACGGTTATGGGTGGAGGAAGGGGAATGTGGCATATTCTGAACATAAAACAAAAATGTGATGTGGATGAATTAAATGTGATGTGGATAAACCAAAATGTAAAGAGCTTTGGTGAGTGCAGTAAAAATTTAAATACATACATTTCTTCCCTAACCAGTTCCCCTTCTTACTGAATTTAAGTATTATAATGCTGGAGCCGTGCTTTTTCACTATGTTTTCATTGATGTTGAAGATGAATCTAGTCTTTAGTGCAGTCTTCCCCAACCTGCCCATGCTGGGATGACAGGAGTTACAGTCCAACACATCTGGAAGGCAGCAGGTTGGGCAAAGCTGCTTTAGTGTATACCTTCCATGTATCTTGGGAGGAGAAAACCATGCAGTCTATCATCATTTTGGTCTAGTGTTCATTCCTTTTCCATTCATTCTGCTCTGCTTTGACTCCCAGATTTCTGCAAAGTAAATATTGATATCAGAAACTATAAATATATTTTGACTTTTTTTTTTTTAAGTCCTTGACTTCATAAAATATTGATCCTGACATGTGGAGGATGTTTGTGGCAGTCAATATGGGCATGATTAGAGTGAATGTGATCGCAATTCCATTAAAAAAAAAGTTATATGAACTGCCTTCTACAGAGTCAGACCATTGGTCCATCCAGTAGCTGTGGTTGTCTAATGTCTAGTTTTCCCTAGCCCTGCCACCTGAGATCCTTTTTAAGTGGAGATGCCAGGGATTTGGGTTGTTTACATGAAAAGCATGTGCTCTACCACTGAAAGATGGTCCGTCCCAGTTACATGATACTTTACTGCAAAGGCATAACAAAATTCAGCAGGAAGAAGCTAAAGGCTGGGTCACATGACCTTGTCAATGTGTGGTTGCCACTGGAATACACTCACCCGATCTGGCAGTATGTGTAAGGGCAGCTGTGAGTGTCCCCGGTGTGAGCTGAGCAGTGTCCATCTCAACTTTTAACACATCATCACATTTGCCTGACTACATCTGGTTGCAGTGACATGCTGAAAACCAGAGCTTGCAGAACTCAGTGTGAGCTTATTACAGTCTGTGCATACTTCCAGAGCTAGAACTTTACTGAGTAACATGAAAAGACACAAAGCTTGCAATTTAAATTTTAACAGAGGGGTACACAGCAAACAAATGGAAGGAAGGACAGTGGCATAAGGATAACAGGAAAATGAGAATGCTATTGTACACGCATATGCTTAATTTATATCCAAATACCCAATCCATCAAAAGATACAAAAGGCACTTCCTACATGTAATGCACACCTTCATTCCAAATTTATCTGCATACCTCACTTCAGATGCTTTGTATCTGAAACTGTTTCCCACTGTTGAGATATTATAGTGGAAAAGGAACAAATCCACAACCCTCTGCAGTGGAGCTCATATGCAGAAAGTAGCACAAGAGGGCAGGGCTAGAATCAATGGGTGGAAATTGCAGGGAAGCAGATTTCGGCTAAACATGAAGAGAAGCATCATACTTGTATGAGCTGCTTGACACTGGAACAGATGACTGGATGGCCATCTGTCAGGGATGCTGTAGTTGCATGCTGCATTGCACATCTTGCATTTATTTATTTCTTATATTTATTAATCGCCCATCTGGCCGGTCACCCGGCCATCTTGCATTGATCAGGGGGCTGGACTAGATGACTTCCAAGATCCCTTCCAACTCTATGATTCAGTCTAAACACAGCAGGGTTGGGAGGGATATGCAGATGTGAAATTGTGGGCTCTTATATTTGAAAAAAAAAAAGTCATTCTCTTCCTAGCGTTGTAGTGGAATAAATAAATTAACCTAATAAATGCCTGATGTTAATAAAATATGATGTTTTGTTCCCCTCTTAACAGAGGTTGGAGGAAAAGAGAAACAGCCCATTTATAAAATTGTTGCTGTGGATATAATTAGATCCATTTTGGAACTAAAAGTTTTATGTAGCAACTGACAGAAGGATACACAATAATTATAGTTTGTTGACAAGCTGAAGAGAGTTCCCTTTTTATCTTACAGCTTTAGAAACCAAACTGTAAATAAATATGCTATTTGACAGATTGTAATTGCCATCAGCAGGGCATCTTTTCATTTAATCAGATGGTGTTATTAAAAAGGGGGTTACAATTAAACATTTTATAATGTGACGTAGAACTCCATTAAAATTCTCCAGCAAACAGTAATTTGCATTTGATGCTTCTGCAGCCCCTTTCTATTTGCAGATATGTTATTGGCTGTGACCTTCCACTGGTTGGGTCTCTGCTGTTCTCTTCGTTCTTTGGTAAATGATATTGAGCATCCACTCTCCCCCTGTCTCACAATGCACTTGAAAATATAGCATGCCTACATTAGATCCTTTTGACCCTTACACTGGAACACGCAAAGGAAACAAAATGAAATGTTGAATTCTCTTGATATAGAATTAATGTTCTGGATTTATCTTGCAAATGGAAATGGTTGGTTCTATCCAATTTGCTATTAAAACTGTTTCACTCAAGATCAATAGGATTTTTGTTAAAGGGAAAATAGCAGTTTAACTTAGGTCTCAACTTATGAAATAACTTAATATCATTTAGAGAAGGGCAGTGCTGAATATATATTTATAGGGAAAGCATTTCAGGAATTTTGAGAGCTTAATTCTCAAACACATTTTTCTTCAAGGCAATGTCTCTGCAAGTTTTGTATTTTGTTTAATATGTTCCTGCTATTTACTTATGTTTTTAATAGGAAAATAGCTGTATTAAGCATTCTTCCATCTAAGTACATACAAAACTATTTCTCTCTGGATTCTCTCCACATTGCGGAGACTAGACAGTGTAGTGTTTATACAAAGTATTGATACAGACATCTCATTTTTGGATCATCACGAACATGCTTTTGTTTAAAGCAGAGTTGGTATATAAGAGAAAGAGAAATGTTTAGCATAACACTTCCCATGAGAAATAAAACAACAACAAATGAATTACAGCAGCAAAAACCCCTCTTCTTGCTTCTGTCCAAGATGCGTTCTTACAAAATCTCCAACAAATCAAAGAACAAGAAAAGGAGAAGGGAACATTTCAAACCTATTTTCGGCAGATTAACTAAAGTTCATAGACTAATAGTAGAATAGGCCCAATGGAATCAGTTGATTGATAAATTATGCATAGTGTGGAGAACCCAGGATCATCCAATGAAGCTAAATGTTGGGAAATTCCGGGCAGATGTAAAGTATTTTTTCACACAGTGCATAGTTAAACTATGGAATTTGCTTCCACAAGATATAGTGATGGCCACAAACTTGGATTGCTTTAAAAGCAGATTAAACAAATTCATGGAAGATAAAGGTATCAATAGCTACTAGCCATGATCACTATATATTACTTCCAGTAGCAGAAGCAGCATGCCTTTACCAGTTGCTGGGGAACACAAGTGGGCAGGTGCTATTGCACTCATTTCCTGCTTGTGGGCTTCCCATAGACATCTAGTTGGCCATTGCGGGAACACAATGCTGGACAAGATAGGCCTTTGATCTGATCCAGCACAGCTCTTCTTATGGCTAAACACCAGCTGAATTGGTTTATATTAATCCAGTTAAGCCTAGGCTCTTGTAGTATATATTGAAGCAGATTGTTGCAGGACTATAATAGGAGGTTTTGAGAATTCTGATTTGAACAATCTTCTGACCACTTATTTGTGGCATATGTAGTACAGGGGTAGGCAGCCTTTTTGGGCACGTGGGCACATTTGGCAATTTGATAAACTGTTGTGGGCACCATGACAAAATGGCTGCCTTGGCTAGTCCCAAAGGACAAGTAATCTTCCCAAAAGACTGAGTACAAGGCAGAGGTAGGGTCTGAGCCCCAACACACTGCAACTCATTTGAACCCATAGTTTTTTTTCCAGCACCAATGGAAACCTATTTCACAGAAGGCAAACTGCATACATACGTGCATACACACACATCACTTCCTTCTTCCCCTCACTGCAAGCACACGAAAACCTCACTTTTTGAGGATCCCTCCAAAATCCACTTCCAAACACTTTCTCAGCATGCAGCTTCCAGCCATCTGCATTTCCTAAGAATGTCTCTGAGGCGCACCAAATAGCCCAGACACATTCATGGGAAATGAAGATGCAGCAGCAGGAGATCCCCACCTTTTTGAAGGTGATCCCAACTGCTAGTAAGAAAAAAGTGTTAATTATTTTTTTTAAATAGGAGGGGTAAAGCACCTTGGAAGGTGCCAAGAAAGGTGTCTGGGGAGGTCTACAGGTGCTCACAGGCATCATGATGCCTACCCCTGATGTAGTATATTAAATACCTTTAGTAACCGTTCAGCAGGGATGTTGAAGAGTCCTTGGTCTCGAGTCACGAGTCGAGTCACGAGTCTTTGGACCCGAGTCCGAGTCCTTGGTTCAAAATGGTGACTCACAAGTCCCGAGTCACTCCCAAAGGTGACTCCACGAGTCCCTATTAAAAGCAATGGGGGTTTCCCCCAACAAAATAAGGCTACTTCAGATGTGTGGCTTAAATAAATTCTAGGCACAAGTGTGCCTTTTTATCTCAAAACTCTGCAACTGATTTTGACAAGAACAGACCAGGCAGACAAACTCAAAATAACCAGGCAGGCAGAGGAGGCAGGGAACCCCAAAGCAGGCAGGCAGAGGTGTTTGTCTTGGACAATTCAAACTGTGGAACTGCACTGGTTAAGAAGAGACCAGGCAGGCAGAGGAGGCTGGGAACCCCAAACAGGCAGGCAGAGGCAGCCAAACCCAAAATGTCTGAAAGGTTGCATTTTAGGAAAATGATGTTAAAAAATAAAATCTTCGCCGGCGATCGCACTTCTCTCCACTCCTTCTGGCACAGCCCAGGGATGTTGAAAGAGTCCTTGGTCTCGAGTCCCGAGTCGAATCTCGAGTCCCATTAAAAATATTGGGACTCGAGTGGGACTCGAGTGAGAGGGGGGACTCAGTCCGACTCATGAGTCGAGTCCTGGAGTCCTAGTCCCCATCCCTGCCGTTCAGCACTTCTCCCACCATGGTAGGAATGAAATGGACAGGCTGCATTACTGACCTGAAGTATATTATTATTATTATTATTATTATTATTATTATTATTATTATATTAATATTTATTTATTTTTCAAAGCAAATTATAACACAGAAAATATATTTAGCAAAATACAAAATTATCACACAAATATAACATAATCAACATACAATAAATCATAAAGTGCTCCCCCCCACCCTTCAAGGGACCAATTAATATACTTCTATCCTCTTGATCAAATAAAGTCTACATTCCAAAAATATAACATATCCTGACAAGGCATGTTACCCTTCCCCTTTATTAATACATAGTCTAGTAATTGATTCCATATCTCCATAAAATTATTCTTCTTTAGCAATCCTTTTTTGCATTTGATACTACTAGTTAGTTTATCATTTAGGGCTATGTCCCAAACTTCCTTATACCAGTCTGTTATTAGGAAAACATGTTGTACTTTCCAATTTCTCGCTATCATTAGCCTGGCCGCAGTTAACAAGTTTACAATTAACTCCTTCGTATTTTGATCACAAATAAGCTTCTCAGTTATTGATAACAATGCTAATTTTGGACAGACCTCTAAATTAGTACCAATAATTTTCGATATTTCTGTAAAAACCTCTCGCCAAAACACCAATACATTTTTACAACTCCACCACATATGAGCATATGTCCCTTTTTCCTGACATCCTCTCCAACATAATGCAGAACAATTATTATCTATTCTATTTAATCTTACTGGAGTTAAATACCATCTCCAAATTAGTTTATAAAAATTTTCCGACCTGAAGTATATTAATCTGAGGCGATTCATCAGAATATCGTAACAGAAATCTCCAGAGGAGTAACCATGTTGGACTGTTGCAGCAAAAACAACAGAGTCTTATTACACGTTAAGGACTAGCAAAGTTTTTAGGGCATAAGCTTCTGTGGGCTTCAAAAAATCATAGTATATTCACACGTGCTTTAGTTCTATTGACTTCTATTTCCTAATTTTTGTTCTGTAGGGAAACTTCAGAACAAATTCATACACACAATCCAATAGATTAAGTGAAGTTGATCCTGTTTCCATCTACTATAGCAATGTGTTTTTGCGTTTACACATTTGTTTCTAGCTTAAATTGAAGGCAGTGCATTCCAAGTACTGCCACTTTCACCAGCCCCAGCCTGAAAGCAACAATGCTCTCTCAACCAATTTTCATCCCTCACTCTGCAGCCTTAAAGAACTCTCTTCCCCAGCCTCAACTTTGGTGGGTTTTTCTTTTTTCCTATACTTATTAGATGAAGAATTGCAGGTCATGGAACACCAGCCTGAAGCACTCTTCAACTTTGTGAAAGTATTTATTTATTTATTTATTACATTTATACCTCGCCTTTTTTCCTGCAAGGAACCCAAGGTGGCTTACATAATCCTCATCCTCCTCTCCATTTTACCCTCACAACAACCCTGTGAGGTAGGTTAGGCTGAGAGTCAGTGACTGGCCCAAAGTCACCCAGTGAGTTTCATGGCCAAGTGGGGACTAGAACCTGGATCTCCCAAGTCCCAGTCCAACACACTCACCACTACACCACACTGGCTCTCCATTTCTATGGATCCTGGACATTGGTTTTTATTTCAGCCACTTAAAATAAACACACTCAGATTCCCACTGTACAGATGGAGAGCCGAGGTTGAGAACAGACCTGCTAACTGTCCCACTCTGAGATATTCATGATTTTAAGACTTATTTAAATCTACTGTGCAGTCATCTTGCAAGGTAAGATAAACATCTTAATGTGTCTGGTTTTAGTACAGTCATGCCTTGGATTGAGAGCATAATTCGTTCCGGAAACGTGCTTGTAATCCAAAACACTTTTATATCAAAACGAAATTCCCCCAAAAAAATTTGTAGAGATTTTTAATTTAAGCCGTACTACAGTACTTGTATTGCAAGACGTCGCTTGTATATCAAGTCAAATTTTTTTAAATAAATATTTAAAAATTTGCTTGTCTTGCAAAAACGCTCTCAAACCAAGTTACTTGCAATTCAAGGTATTACTGTATATATAAGGAATACAGTTATTAAAATGAATGCATCTATTTAATTTTATATGCCCTGGTTTCTCTGGCTTTACTTTCACCATGGCTCGAATGCAATAGGAGCTTGCATTGGTGGGATGTAAAGCAGTTTGCTCAACGCTAGCCAGTTAGGTCCTTGGTGAAATTTTTTTTTAAATGAAGTTTCATAGTACCAAGTTGATTACCTCATCCACTGAAGTGCACTGGCTACCAGTGAAACTATAGTTGGGTTTGCTTATATCACACCTGAGCCATAGGCAGCCTTCAAAGTTGAGTTGGGGTGCAGGAGTTGAGCCAGGGGAGTCGAGAGGAAAGGGTAAGAGCTGAAGAATGCATAGAAACACATGGGAGCCAGGAAGACTTTATTGCTCAGAAAAGATCCCAGGCCAAAGAAGAAGGCTTCTATAGTTCTTCTTGTTCAGAACCTCTGGAAAGGCTCAATGGTCAACCTGAGCGGGCAGGGTCAGTCCAAAACCTGAGTAGACTTCACTGCAAGGAAGATGTTACAAGCTGCAGTTGTGATACCTTACCACATGGGCAGCCACACACAGGCTTCTAGCTCCAACCCTGACAGCTCCCAACAGCTTATTGACTTGATTTGGCCTACCCATTCAGTATTACTAATTCAAGAGCTGCCAATTAGGGCATTAAACTATAAGGGAAAGGCCGTAGCTCAGTTGCAGAGCACGAGCTTTGTATGCAGAAGGTCCCAGATGGCATCTCCGGTTTGGGCTGGGAAAGGCCTCTGTCTGAAACCTTGGTGAGCTACTGCCAGTCAGTGTAGATAATTCTGCTCTAGATGGACGAGTGGTCTGATTCGATATGAGGCAGCTTCCTATGTGTGAATTAAAAATATTCCCTTTCGGTCATGATAAAACAGAATATTTGGCAAGAATCCACAAAGCTATTGTGGACTTTATAAGGATCTGGAGCTCAACCACTCTGGCTTTCCCCCACTTTAAACAGAAGCTGCCCCCTCCCAGTGCCATATCACAAGCTGTTAGCAGTGGAGCAAGAAACTAGATGAGCAGATCTTTGGATCCTGGCTGTTGTATTTAACAGATTTTCATGGGTCTATATAGACAGTGATATAGCCACTTAGGATTATTCGATTTTTAGATTTTACTGTACCATTCATTACTCTGAGGTACACCAGATCTTGGCAGGAAAGAAAGGGATCTAAGGAAACAGAGAAATGGACAAAATAGTCAGGTAGAATAGTCTTGCATTGGCATGTTACATTTCATACTTTCTTGTATCCTTATAATAAATCCTAAACCTGTTTGATTGCTACCAGTTTATGTTCTATGACCCTTACTGGAAATTTGAAGACGTACTCTACACCTACTCATCTCCCCTCCTCCTTTTAGGCTTATTTACTACCTTTAGTAGTAGAAAAGTCCTATTTCAATCATGTTTGAAATAACTCATTTTAGACAAGTACGTGCTGCTCTGCTTACAAAACATATATGAGTGGAATATGCAATTACCACAACTCAGTTGCCTGCCACAGAAACATTTCAGCAATATAGCATTACAAAAATAGAATGACATGCATAATGAAAGATTTCAAGATTCACCCAAGGCATTTATTCTCTTCACCTTAATGTTCTCAGCAGAAGCAGAGTATCCATTAAAAGGTACTATGAATTATGGTTGCCTAGCAACTGGAAGGAGCTTGTAACAGCACCACAGAATGAAATGGCTGGTTGATAAAATGAATTTTCTCTGAGCATTAGCCTGTTGAAACTGCCTTTTCTTGTGGAACATAAAGTGCATTTATTTGTCTCATGCATTTTTTATTAGAAAATTATTTGAGTTCCAGAGACTTGAATCGTTTTGCTACAGGAGATATTTGATTTTAATGTGTTGTACTAAAATAAGTGATAAAAGACATTTTCTTCAAAGTAAAGACACCACACAATTCTAGGTAGCTTCTTTTGAAGTAAAAAATAAAATCTTATATCAGGCATGTCATTACTTATTTCTAATTAAGAGTGACATTAGGTAGCAACAAAAGTAAACTTTATGATTTTTCTTCAAGGGACAAAGTTTAACATAGTAGCCAATATGTGGTAAATAAGACAG
Source organism: Shinisaurus crocodilurus (assembly GCA_021292165.1). Lineage (NCBI taxonomy): Eukaryota > Metazoa > Chordata > Lepidosauria > Squamata > Shinisauridae > Shinisaurus > Shinisaurus crocodilurus. The sequence continues at coordinate 174,806,451 of CM037880.1, read as the reverse complement.
ACCTAAATGTTTGTTGTAGGCTTGACATGAGAAAGATCTGATTTTACTTTAAGTTATATGGAACATTAGTCTCTGTGAAAAGCCTGAAATACAGAAACAACTACACCTATTAGTCATTGTCTACTATTTATTTTAATGCTCAAAGAATGTTCATCTTTTTATCAGCATTAGAGAAGTGTATGTGTGTATAAATATATTTTGCTGACATCTGGTAGGTAGGCTTTGTTTCAGTTGCATCTAGTAAATCATAGCACATAAAATACTGACTTATGGACAGCTTTCTACTATGAATTGTACTAGGATGCACAGAAATATAATCTGTAAATGGGGAAGGGGAACCATGTTCCTATCTTTGGCTTAGCCAACAGTGCCAGCAGTTGTGTCCAAGGCAGATGCTTGCTCTGTAATAGCTACGCAGGCATTATGTATGAGGCAAGAGGGCAGAGTTGGCCTAAATACCCTTGCTACAGCTCCTTGTCGGGGCCGGTGCTGTGCTATTTGTAGTCTGAGGCCACTGTGGCAGCCCTTAGGAGCAGCGCCTCCACCTTTCCCCCCTTCCCTTCCTTGATGGAGTTCATCCTCATTAGGTACAGTATCAGTATAGGCCAGGAGCTAGAATTTGGACTGCAACCTAATAAGCATGTATGGAGGATACAGACTTCAGATGCCAGGACACATTGCATTGTCTTTCCTATGTTCTGGAAACTATTATTCATAGTAAGTAACCGCTAAAAAGCAAAATGTACTTTGCAATGAAAGGTGAAAGAAATTCTACAGGCGTATGCCAAGCACTGATAAGGTAGACTACTGTGAGGACAAAATTTGATATTTTAGACAGTTTGGTTAACAATGTTAACAATATCACTTGAACACCTAACTCTGGGGTCTCCAACGTGGTACCTGTGCTTTTGGTGCCCACCCCATCTTTCATTTCTTAAGATGCTTTTCAATTACCGGCACCATCTTTATTTGGATTCAAAAGACTGTGGAGTGCTCAGGGACCACCTCTACCCTGTACTTAGTTACTTGGGAAAGTTACTTTCTTTTAGTCTCACCAGTTTGCCTTCTGGGAAATGAGTGATTTGAGACTGAACTTGTCCACCATGGCAGCCATTTTATGGATGGGCAAGCTCCCTCCCCATTTTGTGAGAGTGTCCATGGCACTATCTCAAAATTCCAAATGCGCCCACTGACCCAAATAAGTTGGGACTCCTGATATAACTGTAACAGTCGTTCATGCTTGAAAGATTCTATTTCTAATTCAAATATGTGTATCATTCAAATCTTGGGAAATTATTTAGACCTTTGTCACAGTAAACAACACGTGTATTTACTAGACTGTTTCTGTGTGATTCGTTTTAAACCATTTTTAAACACTTTCATCCTCCATTGGGTTAGATGCTAACTGTTCTAATTTAGTATCCAGCTCTTTATTAACTTTGTGGATCAATGCAACAGATTGATACTGAATGCAAACAAAATATTGCATTTAAACAGACAATTAATTATGCTATTAGTATTTAAGGTGTTACAAGAAGATTATTCTGTCAGCTCTAGTTTATTAATAATACTGCTTCTAGATGAAGTTATTTCACACTAATTTGCTGTTTCATTGTTTTTTCCCTTACAGAAGACAGATGTTCATAACATTTCTCCTGAAGATTCCAATGCTTTGCTAACCATAAAATTATTTATTGCTTGTCATGTTTCACTGCATTTTTTAATCTTATAGAGAAAGGCATAAGGTTTTATATGGAAAACCCTGCATATTGAAAATTGAGTTCAAATTGGAGCACCTCATTTTAAATGTCATACCTTATTTGCTAGTATTTAACAACAGAAATTTGTGAACCTACAGTAGCTATAATAGATAGATAGATAGATAGATGGCATGTGTGTGTTTTTTTTCTCTTCAGAAGAGTAACTAATGGAGGTCTAACCAGCTGGCTGCGGTTTTGATCCATAGGTCCAGAGACCCACTAGATCCCTTTGACTTCTACATGACCTAGAAATCATTAATATAATATAAGAAACTTTTGGAAACATTTGTCCACATATTTATTGTTGTTATTCATAAATCAATTGGCCAAGCTGTTCGGATGATCACATTCCAGCCAAACATTTGTATACCTTTTGTTTCTGTTGTTCCATTTATCAAAGCCAAGCCTTCTAAGGAATTGGCTGGGAAGACATTTTGGAGTACATAGACAGACTGAGACATATGGTAGATAAAAATGTGTAAAGAAATAGCTAAATGTAGCTGTAAGTATTTCTGAAACATTTATCCTAATAGATGGAATCAAAGATATATAAACACTATCCACAGCCAAATTTAAACAACATGTCTGCCAAAACAGATAATATAGTAACAACATGACAGTATGCAGCATGCTATTGAACAAATCTTTATTTGTCTCTTGTGCTGTTAATTATCCTGTATGGTAAATAAAGGCATTGCAATAGAATCCACATTATTCGATATTGTGCTAGGACATGAGAGTTGTGTGCCAAATAAGGCAGCTCAGAGCAGATCAGGAAATAAAGTGTATACATGATGTTGCAAAACTGCTTATTGTGTAGCAGGAACTTAATAAGGGACCTTGCATTCCAACAGCTGGCTAGCATCATTTTAAAAACCACATCACCAGATAAAAAGGGTGAAATATTCAACGGTACAGTACCTTCCATGCAGTTTCTCACCCATTTATAACTGGATGCAGGAGGACTCAAGCCTTAACTTAACCTCAACACTTTGATGGAGGTATATTTCACTAAAACCAGTGGCTTTTATTTCCAGGTAAATGTGCCAGTAGTTCACGCAGAAGTCATAGTCTTCTAATCAGGTTCTAAGTCTGCTCTAGACACTGTGATATAGTGCAGTGTTATCTGTTCATAGCAGCAAATGAATCCCTCCATTAGGACTGTAGCTCAGTGCTAGAGCACATGCACTGAGGCTCAGGGTGCTTCCAGAAAGAGGGCTCCTAGAGCTACTAATTAGAAGGCATTATGCGGCTATTCTGTCATTTTCTCTTTAATGGATTTGCCGTGATAAAAAAAAAAGGATGGAAGAAGTGGTGGGAAAGCACAGAAGGGTTGAGTGGGACACAATGTCATCTGGACCTCCCAGGTCAAGATAAAAGCCTCATCCAGAAGCATCCTTAACCTCTGATATCTCCAGTTAAAATGAGGGTGGGTACCAGATGACCCTAGAAAATCACTGCAAGTAAGAGTAGATAATATTGGACTATAATCTTAAATTTCCTATGTTCCTGTGGATTTCCTTGTACTGAGGTACTTGTTGAGATGAATATGTACTTTACATTTCTTTATGTTTTGAATTTATTATAATTATTATAGCACCTTCATTGTATATAAAATAATATAAGCAAAAAAGAGAGGAGTGTGCCAGTCTACATTGGGACAGTGAAAGAAGAAAGCAGCGGCAGGAAGGGAGTAACCAAGAAATTTACTAATTTGGATGTGTAATCTCTGCATTCCAAGAACAGAGCATTGGTAACAGCTTCACAATATGATGTTGCAGCATATTTGGATGAAGCATATAGTGCTTAAGGGTGTGATCCTATGGCCTCTCGAGGCTGTCCCAGGGACCATAGGATTGTTCAGAGTGCTCCTCCTGAAGGCGTAGATACTGCTACGACTTCAGCAGGGGGACTTGAAGATCTGATCCTGCCCCCTTGTAGCCACTGCAGAAAGAACCGAGATCGCCAAAGTGGCCTTGGATGACTGTGTAGAGGTCAAAAAGGAAGTGGTCTAGTGAGCAAGGAGGGAAGAGGAGAGGCCAGGATACGCAACATCCTATGGCCTCTCCAGCCCTGGCCCCACCCCTTCCCGCGTGACTCAGATGCCTGTCTAGAAGAAAAATATAAAAACAAGAGGACAGAGAGGTGAAAATCACCTCCGTTACATCTCCCACCCTACCAGTAGCAGTCCAGCAGGGCAGTGGATACTCGGAAGCCTGTGAGATCAGAGGCTTCTGTGTAGCGGGCATCGACCTGATAGGATTGCACCCTAAATTATTCATATATTTTTTAAAAAATGTAGTTATTTCTTGCCTTTCAGACAAAATCTTCCCACCGTGGCATAGAACAAAATAAAATTCACACTAAAATGTACAGTCCATACATTATATGAGTATGTAGATAATACTGCAATCCTATGACTACTTATTGGGAAGTAGCTGTAGGTCAGTGAGACTTAGTTCCAAGTAAATGTGTTTAGAATCATGCTTTAAACTATGTTAACCAATTTTATTCACGTATTTAACAGCATAACAAAGGACAAGTTCCATATACTTATAATAACTCCTTTTCTCAAGGTGTAACCATAGTTACAGTTTAAAGTTTTTAGCTTAACTGTAAATATAATCATGTGGGATCAACATATGATCTCTGCAATTTAACAATTTACTTAACAAATGGTGGTTGAGATGGTGTGCTGATGATATATTTTCAACTGATTGAAGAGCTTTCATTGCTGAAGGTACTGATGTCCAATTTTTATGTGCCCAATCTTGATCTCTGGTCAAACTGGTTTTCCAGGTCATTGCAGCACTTCAGGATTTTCAGAACACCACACACACACACACACACACACACACACACACTAATGCTAGCCTCCTAAAGTGTGACCTGTGTTGCTGTAATAGGCATGGGTTAATTTGGATGTGTGACTGTTTTGGGTACCTATTGAACAGTGTATTATGATAAGTAAATCCCTACCCTTCTTCCATGTACAAAGCATTTTTAAACTTTTAAAAGACAGTTGTATTTAAACAATGGAAAAATGTACTTTGTGAAAAGTGTACTTACTCATACATCCGTGTGTGTAGTGCAAAGCTGTCTCTCCCTTTCAACAGTTACTTATAGTTTAGTTTTTGTTTAGTTTAGTATTATTTCTTTGGATGTGAAATTGAGTAGACCAGAATTTGCTGGGACTCTGGTTTGGTCAAATTTACCACCCCAAACATTTGCATGGGACTACAAGAAGTAGCTACAGTTAGAAACTAGAAAAATCAAATGAACAGGTTTTCCTACCTGCAGCTAGCTTCCCATATTATGTCTGAACAGTTATGAAGCTACCACTGGTTGATTTATTACTGCTGTAATGAACTTCAGAAGCATCAACAGATTAGCATCCACTTTGACAAAAAGCCATTGTCAAATCTTGTTGGACTGCCCAATCAGTTTACTTTTGTTATTAATGACTACTCCGGTCAGCTTCCTTGATCTATGAACAATACTGTTAGATGACAGAAGTCTTTCATTTAGGCAAAAAACATTGATGCAGACATTAAATAAAAGCATTTGGTTTTCTACGTGCTGTAATGCTGTTGCTGATCATAAGGATATATAATTATGAACAGAGTCACTAAAGTAGGTACATCTACAATATGAAATATCCTGTAGTCCTTAACACTAGAAAAACATAAACATATACATAAACAGCTAGCTTCCCATATTATGTCTGAACAGTTATGAAGCTACCACTGGTTGATTTATTACTGCTGTAATGAACTTCAGAAGCATCAACAGATTAGCATCCACTTTGACAAAAACATAAACATATCCCAGTGTTCATTGTGAGTTTGTCTGTGGAATGCACAGTTTTTGTAATGATTCAAATAAGTTGTCAGATATTCCTTTCAATTGCCCTTACTTAATGGGTTTGGAATATGTTTAGCTTATTCTTTTTTTTCTTTTGGCATGTCACAAATAAACCTCAGTGACTAGACCAAAATAGTTATTATTATGTTGCTAGTTTTCCAGTGTTTAGAAATGTCAGACGTTTGACCTGTGTAGCTTTTAAACATGACCTCATTGCTGCGTTCCATTCATTAAGCTATCTCTCTTTGCTCTCTTGTCATAAAAGATAAATGAAGATTCACACAATCTTTGTGCGAGTGAAGATTTATTATTTACATTAATATAGATTAAGTAGAAACAAACCAATTATAAATCATGCCAATCTCGTCATCTTAAGACTTAGTCGGTTTTCTTATTCCCATGATTACAATTTCTAGCCCTTTATAGCACTTCAAAGATGAACAACTCGAAACTACTTTCAGTGTTGTGAGTAGCGACTAGAGTGTGCTTTGCATTAGGGTTTCAAGATTTAATTATGCAAAATTCATGTTTTCTCCAAAAATAAATAAATAACTAAAAGAGGCCATCTTTTATACAGTAGATAATAAAATATTCTTAGCTGTGGATATGAATGCTACCACTTGAAGCAAATAAAAATGTTTGCGCTGCCTGTGAAGCTTAACAAATAACCTACATCTTGCGGTGGGGGAGAAATAAAATTCAGTCAGTCAATGTTTTGGTTTGCATTTTCCTGAAGGAAGCCAATTAGCAATTGGCTGAAAATCAAAGCAGCCGCATTGTAACAATATTCTAGGGGTTGGAGCCAGGTTTAGGTGTGCAAATGGGCTGGTAGAAGCGGACTTTCCCACCCACCCCCTCCCCTTAGCAACCCCTCCAGGTCCCTGAAAATGCTACATGGATTGTCAGGGGACCCTTCTGAATGGGGTGAACTGTGATGTGGGCTGGGGAGGGGGAGGATATTGCAGAGCAAGATAAGATCAGGGCACGGACCAGAGAGTTTTTGCTGAGGGAAGAGAGTTAAAGGGCTATATTCTTATAAAGGGAGAACATGTCAGCGGCATTTTCAGGCAATGACATGCAGAAAGCCAATCCATGTGGAGTTCTGCAACTATCACCAGCAGTCATGTGGCTATCTCGGTACATGGTAGTTGCATGTGCACACAGCAGTTACCACATCAATGTAGTTGCATTGCTTAAACCTAAGTGTGCAAAATAAGGAACAGGAGGCAGCAGGATAGCCCTTCATGAAGTGTTCCATAGGCCAAGACTAGTTTGAGTGATGAGCCACTGACATTATCTAAACCAGCCTTCCCCAACCTGGTGCCCTTGAGATGTGTTGGATTGTTTCCACTGCCCAGCCAGCATGACCATTAGCCATGCTGGCTAGGAATGATGGGAGTTGCAGTCCCAACACATCTGCAGGACACCAGGTTGGGGAAGCCTGATCTAAACAAAAGATATAAGGCAGCAGTAGTATATGTAGTTGCAGTATTCACACTTGCAGGGACACAGAGACCAAAATGTGTTGGCTAGAATAGCATCCTCCCTGAACTTAAGCACACCCCTGACCAAAAAAACCAATTACTGGTTATGTATATCAGCCCAGTTGTGTCTTGAAAATAACTTGAAAATGAACATTGCTGCAGCTCTGACCTTTTGAGATAAGTGGAATTTATTACTTTCTTTGTTATATTTCTGTGAGTATGACTCTTCCACAACTACACAACTACAAAAGCTTTACTTTTGTAGGGTGGCCGGGTGACCTGCCAGATGGGCGATTGATTGATAAATATAATAAATTACTTAAGCTATCACATGGTCCATCATGTGGAGGAAATAACAGAATGATACAACTTCAAAAGGGCCTGAAAGTTGGAAAAGAAGAGAAACATAATTTGGCTCTTTATACAGTATGCAGTTCAGTAAAGTTAGACTTCTGATATATAGCACAAAGAGCAAGATCAGATTTGGCAAGCGTTCACAAGTTAATTAACCTGTGCTACAGTTTCACAGATGATGTGGGAAAACAACCTGCAGTTACGTAGTATGTACACAAACTGCTGGGAATGTTTGCAGATGACTAGAGCAATTTTGAAGTCTGCTCATTACAGCAGGGTGAAGTGAGCATATTAAACATCAGGTAAAAGAGCCAGGGTGAGGACAAGAAGGCGCTGCATTAGCTCTAACTAAGATGCTCACCATATTTATGTAGGACATACCTGAGGAGGTAGAATTAATTTTTCTTGCCTAGTCTGTTTAGCCTAGACAATTTATCTCTTTTGTGTTTTGAATGGCAAGGTCCCTAGCAGAGATCTGTCCCATTCCTGCTACCCAAGATCTCTTAACTGCCAGTGACTGAACCTGGGACCTTCTGCATGAATATAATCTATTCTATCACTGAGCCATGTGCCTTTCTTCAGGAGAATGGCATCTTTGTATGGATGGGCCTAAGGGTCCAATGCTGCAAAATCTTTGGTAAGATAGGAGCCAGGACAGAAACATTTGAGACAAAAGGGGTGAGTGATGCATTCACCTGAAATGGCACATCATTGTATTTCCCCATGAGAAACTGCATTGCAACAGGATGTTTGGAGGAGAATTCTTACTGCTAGGCTAGGCTCTGGCAAAACACAGCAAGAGTAAAATGACATATTGCAGTACTTCTGAGATCAAGTGGCCAAACAACATGTGCACACGTGTTTAGATTCCCTTCATTGTCACCTTAAGAAATGTGCGGAATCGTAGGCTGAGCTTGAGCTGAATTGGATGCAGTGTCAGGTGGAGGAATAGGAAATGCGACTAATGAAACCTCATGCAACATTATGCCTTTTTTACTCTGAGCATATCTGCCTCTACACTAATGTGTGTCCTGGAAGCAGAGAAAGTTTTTCATGTAGATGTCTCCAGATGAAAATAATTTCAAATATGAATGTTGGGAAAGCACCTGGCCCAGATGGGTTTCCAATTGAGTGGTACAAAACAGTTTTCTAGCTTCTTGGTCCCAAAGTGTCATCATCTTTATAATTACATTTTTGAATCTGGTTCTCTTTTGGTATCATTAAATGATGCTTATACCACTGTGATTCCTAAGCCTGGAAAAGATCATACATACTGTGATTACTGTGCTATCGACCTGTTCCATTAATTAATGTTGATATTAAAATATTAACAGCCATTTTGGCTGATAGATTGCAACAAGTTATTACAACACTTGTTCGATCCAATCAGGTGGGATTCATTAGAAGTCGACAGGGAGCCGATAATCTTAGATTAGTAGTTGATTTGATTGCTTTGATTGCAAAGAGAATGGACTCAGCTGCTATAATTTCTTTGGATGCTGAAAAGGGCTATTCATTGGAAATTTATTTTTGCTACGTTGAGAAACTTTGGCTTTCCCATGGAATTTTTAAATTGGGTTAAAATTTTATATTCATCCCCAAGAGCGAGAGTTAAGACCAATGGGTTTATTTTATACTTGGGAGAGGTACTAGACAGGGATGTCCACTTTATTTATACCTGGCAATTATTTTCAAAAACTTAATGCTTTATTTCAGAAATTTTTCTGGGGTTCCTCGCCTCCACAAATCTCTTTGAAAAGAATGCAACTTGCATCTAAAGAATGTGTGTTTGGTTTTCCAGATCTTGCCATATCATAGGGCTTATTTGTTGACTACTTCTAAATTCTGGTCTTTTCCACTTAGATTAGATTATCCACCTTGGTCAGTTTTGGAATCCTTATGTCTGGATCCTCTCTCTAAATTTACTTACTTATTTATTTATATTTATACCCCGCCTTTTTTCCTGCAAGGAACCCAAGGCGACTTACATAATCATCCTCCTAAATGGATGGTGTTAGGGTCTCGCTATACTAAAAAAACACAGGGTGCCTCCTACAATTATGGCAGTTAAAGAGGTGTGGCGTATTCTATCTTGTCAATTACAGTTTGACCCATTTTCTCATGCTAAACTGACTTTATGGGGTAATCTGGATTTAAAAATTGGTAAGAAAACGTTCCTATGGCAAACTTGGGCAGACAGGTTGATTTTTACTTTGGATCAATTAGTGAGTGTCGATGAGTTTTTGTCATTTTCGGCTTTGGGAACTAAATATAACTTGCCTGCCTTAGCTGAATGACAATACTTGCAATTGCAACGTTTGTTAGAATCTAGGTTTGGTCCGGATGCTTTTTCAGCTTCAGAGCCTCCTTCGCTATTGGATGCATTGATTGAGGCTGAGCAGTTATATGAACCTACGATTCCTGTTTATAAATACTTATTATCGGTGAATAAGTATGATACACAGAGTCTTAAAGATGAATGGAATAGGGAATTAGAGGGTCATATCTTGCCTAATCAATGGAACATGGTTTTTGCGTCTGTTTCAGAAGGGTCTATGGATCTTAGGTTACGTCTTATTCAGCAAAAACCTTTGTTTCGTGTTTATTGGACACCACAGTGCCTTTTTAATAAGGGTTTGTCTAAGTCAGCTAACTGTTGGAGGTGTAATACTGTGAATGCTTCATTTACACATATGTTTTGGCAATGCCAAGTGGTTGCGTCTTTTTGGGTTGAGGTTATAGTACGGATAAATCTAGTATTAGAATGCTCCTTAATATTTACTGATGCACACATTCTTTTGAATTATATACCTACTGTATGGAATTTATCACAAGGACAGCGCATGTGGATTTTCCATGCTGTCTTGACAGCCAAAAGACTGATTTTACAAACTGGAAAGATAAACGCTCACTTCCTAAAACACAATGGATTGAGGACATAATAATGCTTTCAACATTTGGGTGGGTGGTATTTAGACACCACCTGCGGATGGATAAATACATGGATACTTGGTCTGCTTTTTCTTATGTTTATGCATAAATATTTTTATTGATAATTGTATTACTATATACTTTTTGAAACTTATGGATATATATTTCATACATATTTACAGTAATGGATCCATTTAAATCACTGTAAGAAAATGCTAAAAAAAAAAAACCTTTCCTTCATTTTTTTTTCTTTCTATGGAGTCTCTTTTTGGGGGGTATATTTCACAAGAAAAAAAATTTAAAATGTAGATGTCTCCAAAAGTGGTAGGTTTTTCAGCACTGACAATAACATTATCAATATTGGCCATCATATAGCTGAAGGATGGACAAAAGGTAGATCTCCAGATGTTTGGGACTTCAACTCCCAGAAACCCCTGTGGGCATGGCCAATAGTGAGAAATGCTGGGAGTTGAAGTCCAAAACATCTGGAGATCTATTTTCTGCCCACCCCTGAAATCCTCTCTGAAAGTATAAGTTCAGAAATGTAATTGTTTTTCTTTTTTATTGTTGAAGGAGACACTGTAGGTGCCTCAAGAAGCCAGGTTGGAGACAAGAAGGGGCTGCATTAGCTCTCACTAATTAAGAAACTCACCATATTTATGTAGGACAAATTTGAGATATAATTGCATTGTTTCTGAAGCAAAAATTGACTACTGGCATTGACTGACAAATGTCTATCCCATTTATGTGTGCATAGAAGTGTGTATATTAAACTTGCACTGGGTTTAAATGCATTCACTTTTTAGAGGGGCAGCACAATCCTATGGTTGCTAGATAACTTCTAGATGGCCATAGGATTTTTTGTAAACCCAGCTACGAGGTCGGAAAATCGCTCTGACCTTGTAGCTGGGTCTCTGCGCACGGAGAGCCCACCCTCCCCTTGCAGCTGGCATGGAAAGAACTGCGCCAGCTGCATCTCCGAGGTCGGAACATAGTCCTTGGAGACGGGCTGCTGGGGACATTCCAGGGGGTGGGTAGGGGAGGAGACCGGTGCCACCAAAATTCAGTGTATCCTGGTGGTGCCTCAGCCTTCTTCCCTCCCGCTCTGAGGTGCCACATTTAGACAGCCAAAATCAGCTGTCTAAGTGCTTTGCAGGGCCTTCACCGCCATGCTTCTCCCACCCTGCATAGGATGCCCGTAATCCTCCGAGTTTGGAGAGTTATGGGCAGCCCGATTGGATTGCACCCTGAGCGTATATAGACATCTGTAAATTAAGATGAAATTTTAGCATTTTTTTAAAGCTTCAGGTGGAATCAGAGATAATTTTTTCCAGGGATGGGGACTCGGACTCGAGGACTCTACTCGTGAGTCGGACTGAGTCCCCCCTCTGACTCGAGTCAGACTCGAGGCCCAATATTTTTAATGGGACTCGAGACTCGACTCGGGACTCGAGACCAAGGACTCGTGTTCCAAAATCGTGTTCCTCAAATGCAACATGGATAGGTTTTAGGAAGTACAGCAAGTTTATTTTTTAAAATCATTTTCCTAAAATGCAACCTTCAGACATTTGGGGTTTTGCTGCCTTTGCCTGCCTGTTTGGGGTTCCCAGCCTCCTCTGCCTGCCTGGTCTCTTCTTAACCAGTTCCACAGTTTGAATTGTCCAAGACAAAGGCCTCTGTCTGCCTGCTTTGGGGTTCCCTGCCTCCTCTGCCTGTCTGGTTATTTTGGGTTTGTCTGCCTGGTCTGTTCTTGCCAAAATCAGTTGCAGAGTTTTGAGATAAAAAGGCACACTTGTGCCTAGAATTTATTTAAGCCACACATCTGAAATAGCCTTATTTTGTTGGGAAAAACCCCCATTGATTTTAATAGGGACTCGTGGAGTCAGCTTTGGGAGTGACTCGTGACTCATGAGTCACCATTTTGGACCAAGGACTTGGACTCGAGACTCGGGTCCAAAGACTCGTGACTCGACTCGTGACTCGAGACCAAGGACTCTTCAACATCCCTGATTTTTTCATAATAGTGTACCCTTGTGTCATTTTAAGCACATGGCTTGAAATACTATTTAAAAACATCTTGATGTAAACTTGCATTTAAGATTTAGAAGTGGGATTAGTTATACATTACAAAAGGTTTTCCAGAATAAAGTACATTTTATAACAATGTTGGTATATTCTTCTCCTCCTCTTCCTCCAGTTTTATTTATTTAAAAGTATTTTTAGTCCACTTTTAAGGGTAGGACCCTCCCAAGGTAAAAGAAACAATACAAAACAATATAATTCAATAAAAAACCAGGAGCCCAAAATTTAAGAAAAGTGCAGCTCTGACCTCGGAAACTCAGTCTGAGGTTGGAGCTGGGACTCCGAATTTGGAGTGCCCTCCCTCTGCCCTTGCAGCTGGCACATTTCTTTCCACGCTGGCAGTAGCTCCAAGCTTGGGAGACCAATTTCAGAGCCGGCATTGGGTGGGCATTCCGGGAATGGAGAGGGGAGGAGTGAGGCTCCACCGGGATATGATGTATCCCAACAGCACCTCAGCCTGTCCTCCTTATGAGCATGGCTGAAATCAGCCGTCTAAGTCTTTTGCAGGGCCGAAGAAGCACGGAGGCAAGCTTTGCCTCCGCGTTGCTTCCGTCCTCCATTGGATGCCCATAATCCTCTGAGTTCAGAGGGCTATGGGCAGCCACATTGGATTGTGCTGCCCGAGTAATTTCTTGCTTGCTTTTCATTCCGAATTGCTTTCATTTACTTTCATATAATGCAACTTGAATGAGCCAAGTATATCTCCCCCCCCCCTTAAGACAGGTATAAATGCAATGATATCAGTTGATATTCAACAAGTTGTTTTATATTGGCGTGACTTTTTAAATCTAATTTAAACTCCTGCCATGGCAATGTATTTTTAAAAGGACCCAGTTGTTTTATGTCCATTCATGCCGCTGTTGGAATGATTCAATCACTATACTGTATTTTTTTTCCAAATTTTATTTAAATTTTAACATATAAGCTACAAAATACATAAACATACAAATTATACAACAAACACATAAACAAAACATTATTATTATTATTATTATTATTATTATTATTATTATTATTGCACACACACACCCCACCGGGACCAAATAACTACATAACTATTAAACCTTCCAAAATTTAAAGATACGGTATGGAGAGCATTTGTAGATTTTGTTTTATTAAGTGGGAAAGGGTGTACACCTTCACAAAAGTCATTACAATATACTGTATTTTTATTGTATTTTTGTGTTTTTAATCTGGAAGCTGTCTTGAGGGCGAAAGGGCAGGGCAGAATTCTTCAAAAATATATTTTTTTAAATAAGTTTTTCCTCGTACTCTGGATTTTAAGCCAGCAAATGTACTTCAGCTGACCTGTTCTGATCAGTTGCTGTATTTGACTGCTATGTAAAGGTATTTGAAATGACAAGGGGAACAACCATTTCTGTGTTTGGGTTGGGCACTACAATAATTATGCTGCAACCTTATGTGCAAAGATCCTAACTTCAGTAGAAGGCATCATCCCTAGATGCACGAAGTTCAGAACTGTATCTCAGTGGTAGAGCCCATGGTTTGCATGCAGAAGATCCCAGGTTTGATTCCCAGCATCTCAAGGTAGGAATGGAACATTTCCTGCCTGAAACCTGGAGAGCCACTACCAGTCAGTGTTGACAATACTGGGCTAGATGCACCAATGACTTGACTCAATAAAAGGCAGCATCCTATATTCCTAACCACTGATGAGAAGAGAATCCCTTGGGCCGCCTGAAGCATTACATATACCAGAGAGGTATAGGTCAGTAGTACCTAATGCCACATCCAGCAATGCCATTGCTGCATTGCCCATTAGTAACTGACTGTCCTGTGCATTGGTTCAGTCCACCTAGACACACACACGCATGTGTGAAGAGATGACTAATGGATGCAGTATTAACATCAAATATTTCACATCAGCAAAAGCTAATCTTGAATCATTTTCTCCAAGGTGGCTGGCATGATTTGACAACAGGGTAGGGTGGGTGAGGCAGGAAGGGTTGATTTTTTTAAAAGGTGAGGTGGTAGTCTGAAGGGTTATGCCACAAGTCAGGCCTATGTTCTCAGTTGGAGGGGGGGGTCCCCATTGCTGATTTGGTTATGGAAAGTTCATGGAGCTCCATCCATTTGCCAGAGCTAGCAATGAGAGATCTGAGGATGCATAGGTCTACGTGGTGTGGGCAACTCATATTAATTTTAAGCCAGTGTGGTGTGGTGGCTGGAATGTTGGACTAGGACTGGAGAGACTTGGATTCAAATCCCAGCCATGAAATTTTTTGGGTGATAATTGGCCCAGTCTCGTTCCCTCAATGTAACCTACTTTCCAGGATAAGATGGATGGAGACAAGGTATAGCATCTTGAGCTTCTTGGAGAAAAGGAGGGATATAAATAAAAATAAATAAACGAAAGCAAACTAGCTTTATTTTCTTGCCAGGTTCTATCAGTCTTTACATTTTCTCCTGGAGCTGTAGTGTGTACCCTTTCTCTTTGTCCCAAACATTTGTGGAGAACTTTGCTCTGTCCCGTGTTTGACCGAGACCTAGGCTGAAACATCTTAGCATTGGTGGCATTGGCTAAACACTGATTGCTAGTCATGATCAAATTAGTCTGGCAATGCCTTTTGCTCACTGATGATCCTTGAAAGGGATTTTGTTTCCCTTGTACCCTAAACTGGCTCTAGGATCTACTGATTCTCTCTCTCTCTCTCTCTCTCCTCTCTCTCTCTCTCTCCCCCCACCCCTTCCATTTTCATTGAGGTGTGGAGCCACTTTGGACAGCTAAATCCTGCCTTTACTCTCACATAATGAATAAGTAATTCTTGCTTGGCATTGTGTATTGATTTTTTTTGGTCAATTATGTAACCAATAGCTGGTTTTGTTTTAATAATGCAGATCTCTCAGTGCTTCGCTCTGAAATCAATCCTTTTCACATTGGCTTACCCCCCTGTTCCAAACCACTCGTCTTTTATTCTCTCTGTGTTTTGTCCCCATTCATGGAAGCCTGGAATTATTTTACTGTGAAGCCTTCTTCCTTTCCCAGTGCCTCTTAGAGAATTTACTGTCTGTACCTCAATCTCACTTTAAAACTAAAGGAATTCTACATCTCACCAATGTGATAGAATTTCACTATATTTTTGTTAGATATCTCCTGTTGTAATCAATGCATCTAGACTTTGGCAAGAGATATTAAAAGGAGAGGTATTCTATCTTATACTGAAAACAACAAAGAATCTTTTGCACCTTAAAGACTAACACATTTGTTGTGGCATAAGTGTTCATGGAGTATAGCCCACTTTATTAGATGCATGCGGTGTTACTCAAAGTCTCAGGAACATATATAGTAGTACAAATGGGGTGGGAATGGGGAATTGTGAACCACGAGGTCAGAGGGAAATTCAATTATATTATAATGGTAGATTTTCCTGGATGAGGTGCAAGACAGCTTAGGAAATACTGCAAAACTGGTTTCAAAAACTGGTTTCAAAATAATAATCTCAGTTAATTGCAAATGTTATTCAGTGAGAGAACTGGGTGCATTCTTTTTGATGTGTTCTGTCTTCTTTCATTTCTAAAATGCCAGTATGGTAATAGTGTTAATAAGAACCTCTACTTGCTTCATAAAAATTATTCAATATTTGCAAATAACAATAAGTATGAAATAGCCTCATGTGCTCTTGTATAATGAGTATTTGGAATTACATATTGAATTTTCCCTATTCTTTGAAAACTGTGTGTCCATCCCTTTTCTGAATAATGCAAAATCAAATAATTAAGATTTTCCTGTTTTTATATGTACAATAGTAGTATTGGAACAGTGCAGTAACATAATTATTCTACAGATATTAAGTAGACAAAGTTGTAAATAATACAGTACAGGAGAAAGAGGTACTTATTAGCATATCATTAAACCACTTTTGTCCCCAGAGCAAAACCCATTTTTCATCACTTACTAGAAGTGTCTTGCCTTATAATTATATGTATATAAAATTGACAAAGGCACAACATTTGACTGTTATACAGGGTATCTTGCTTATATTGCCAAGAAGACACAGTCAGAATATTTATATTCCTGCTTCTCAGAGCAGCAAGGCATTTAGGGCATTGTTATTGCTCATTATTATTTGGCTATTGTTTTCAATTAATAATTTATGTGTGTGGGGGGGGATTTAATGATAGTAGCATGTGAGTTTTTCTTCCAAAACTGCACTGGGTTTAAATGTTGATGGTGCTGAGATTACAATTTACTTACCAAGTTGCATCATCTGTATACTGACTAAATAATAATGTCCTCTAAGTGGTTAACGATAAAAGTTAAAATCCATAAAAACAATCAATAAAAAATTATAAAAATCAAACAGAATAAGAACCACAGTACAATACTAAATTAATTAATTAAAACCAGCAACAGCAAATCATTGAAAGAGCAGAGCTAAATACTAACAATCTTATCATTATCTTAAAATGATCTTAAAATGCCTGGGAAAATAAAAAGGTTTTCGCCTGACGCTGAAAAGATAATAATGTAGGTGCCAGGTGAGCCCCACTGACAAAAGTGTTCCACAACCAGGGAACCACCATGAAAAAGGCTCTATCTCTGGTAGCCACCTGCCATACCTCATTTGGTGGGGGTACCCTGAAAAGAGCCTCTGAAGAAGATCTTAGGGTCCAGGTAGGTACAATGTGACTGTAATTGCAGTTATATGATTAAACACAGGTATATTGAACCAGTTAATTGTAGCCCTCTCAGTGAAAGAAAACAACCTGTGGAGTCTTTACAGTGCTCATAGATTTAATAGATAGAGTTGGAAGGGTCCTACAAGGCCATCGAGTCCAACCCCCTGCTCAATGCAGGAAACTATAGGAGGGGTCTCCCATCCAAGTAATAACCAGGCTTGACCCTGCTTAGCTTTAAGTTGTCATCACCTGACTGGACTGTGGAATTTTAACAAATGAAGTAAGTACTACCCTAAGCTGACTCACTGCAGAGACAAGCTTCAACTATTAGACTAATCAGCTTAAAATAATTTGATAACTTGATTAAAAGGAAGGTGAGTCAGTGTTGCATAGTTTTTCCTCTCAGGATTTTAATAAAATGAATTGGGAGTGCTCCTTCATACATAACAGCAGCATTGGAGCTTCTTATCTATAGCTTAAATCCATACTGTTGCTATAACATTTAAAAACCTGGCAGCAGGCCTTTAAATGTTATGGCAACAGAGTGGGATGAAGACATTCATATAAGTGTCTTCTACACAGCTGCTGTAAGAAGGCCATTCAGTTTGGTGACATAATCCATTTCAAAATGCTGCTGGTTCAGGGTTTCTCTGAAATTGATTAGATACATTGTTCTTTTTCCTCCTGTGTAATGTGTAAATTATAATTAATTGTAAAGTGTTGATAAAGACAAGTATGCTAGTATATAAGCTCACATATTCAAGTCCCAGTTCTCATGTTAACCTATACCTGCTATAGACCCTGTTGGAATTGGGTGTATTTAAAAAAAGATTCACCATTAATTCTTCAAAATGAATCACAATTAAAAGCTTTATTGTTTGCTGAGAGGGTCCAAATGAGTGGACTCTGCAAGATCAAACTAAATTGAAGACATTTGTCCAAATTAAAATGGAAACATGCATGAAGAATATACTAAATGAACATGTTTGCTCCTGTAATAATAGTTTTATTATCTTAAGCTTGCAGGCCAGACTTTTAATTATGACCCCTCTTTATATCAAGGAAAACCATGTATTTGGGATTAAAAACCTATTTCTTTAACTACTCAAGTTAAAGGCTGTGGTTTGATACATTCCAGGCTACAACTTTTATAAAAACCAGAGAACACTTCTAATAACACTTTTCTAATTTAATGGTTCAGTGCACAGTCAGTAAAGATTTAAATAATTCAGAAAGAAAGCCTATTCTCTTCTTTTATTGGAAGTTTGAGTCAGGCAAATTCTTTGACATTTAATAGGTTTTAACCCTTTTAATAACTTCTTATAATGAAATTTATTGGAGGTTGTTTTAAATAAAGGGTTATTATATTAGAGTGAATAGCAGTCAGTGGGGTTTTTTATGATTAGTTTTGAGACCTTGGCCCTGTGTGACTCAAAGGTTATTAACACATCAAGTAGAAGAGAATGTTAATATTCACAAAATGAAGTGTGTACCAAGAAATGTTACGCTCGTACATTTGTGTCATTACATGATCATGCTCTAAAAATCTGCTGTTAACATTTGAGTATTTAATAATTGTTTTAAAGAAGCTTAAGGTCACTTACAAGAGCTGATATGATGGAAGACAACTTAAGATGGCTTCCTTCATGACAGCAATACCCAAGGTTAATAGTAGAAAACAATCATTACTTTTTTTCTTACTTTATCACTCTAACATTGATTTTAACTCTTATGATTCCAGTTACTCAAGATTAGCTACTCACTGAATGAAAGATTCATATAGAATTATACTTTGATTCTAGGCCCAAGTAGAAGAGAAATATATTTAAATTGCATTATATTGTAAAACAGAGATTCCTGCGTACATTTATTATTACTGAAACTTTCCTTGGTAGGAATAACTCATCCTTTAAAACACAGTCATTTTTTAAAAAAGTTTAAATATATGATCTTTTCCTGCATTGTGCTGTGTTTTGCATATGTCGTATGATGCACACATTTAATCTTATTATTATCAGTTTCTGCTTTCATTCTTTTGAATGATTCTATTATAATCACTCTCAGTTTCCAATAGCAAGTGGCCAAATTGCTAAATTCAGCCCCAGGTTTCAATCATTACTGCTATGATTCAAATGCACAGGAAGGTTTGTGATCATCTTTCACAATAGCATGGCCTTGGTAGAAGGGAAACGGATGATCTAGAAAAAATATTTGAAACTTGGAGTGAAGGCACAAAATTCTTAGATCAATTGGGTTGCTCTGGAAGCGTCTTCACTGCATTCAGACCAAATGAACATACTCCTTTCCAGAGTCAAGCTTTTGTGGGGAGGGCCCCCCGGTGCTGAACTACTAGCTCCCCCATGTCACTAAGAACTGCTTCCTGCCATCACCCATCCTTTGAATATATCTGCAGTTTTAAAGAGTTTCCTTCTTTTAAAAGTTAATAGGAAATAAATAAATGTATAGTTGAATGTTTATGTAGTCTTAAAATGTGTTAAAGGAAGATAGGCTACCTAAAGTATGTGGGGAGGGTATGACTAATGACTGAGCCAGCGTTTGATTCACTGATATTCATGTCTTTCATTTCAGTTGCGAAACTGGACTCACATGGCAGCTGAAGAATTTGCTGTGAGCTCTGTTTTTATATTACATCTGTCTTCTCCTTTGGCCATAGCACTGGAGTTAATTTTAGTCTCCCTTAAGATGGATATTCCAAGTACTGACCCTGATCCAACAAAAATTAGTCATTACTAATACCTATTAAAACCAATTCTTCAGTGGGTCTTAATCAAAGATAAATTTAGCTGGGTTGGATGCACTGGCTTGGCTCCAAGGGTGCCTTGAGCAAGTGCAAAGGTATTTTTGCTTATTCCAAGTGTAGTCCCAATTTCCACTGATTTTTCCTTCCTACTACAATCCCGTACTACATCCCACTCCATTGTGGTTGGTCCCCCAACGGGAGTGGCTTTTTGGGGTGTGCAGTGTGGATGAAGGGGTGGGAAAGCCCTTTTTTTATTCAAGCCACTAATTTATATGTAGAAATAAAGTATGATTAAGGGCACAATCATATGCATATTAAGACAGAAAAAAGTACTCCAACTCCCAGGATGACTGGCTGGGGAATGCTGGGAGTTGTGGGACTTCTTTCTGTCTAAACACGCATAGGATTGCACCCTAAAATAATCCAAATCAGAAGACCAACTTTGTTTTACACTGTCATACTGATGTTATTCAAACCATAGTTATCCATAAATTCATACTTATCTGAAAGTGTCCCACGTGTGATCTCTATATTATTACATAACACCTTCCTCCCTATTCAGTCAGTTTAACCAACCGGAACAATTGGTTGAGGAAGGGCTGTAGCCACACATTTTAACTCCAGTGATGTATTTCAGTGATAGACCACATATCTAGCATCCTCAGATAGCACTGGGAAATTCTGCTGTAGTCAGTGTGGAAAGTACTGAGCTAGATGGACCAATGGTCTGATTCAGTATAAGGCAACTTCCTATGTTAAGGCAGCTACATATGCTTAATGTGAATTAAGGTGCTGCACTCTATCTTATGAACGCAACTCAAAAGAAAATGCTGCCATAAAGAGTTGCTGCCGGTGTGCATTTCCTTCCCACCTTGATCGCTTCTCAGCAGTGGCAGGATAAACCCACCAACAAACCACTTCACCAGCTACCACTGAATGCTATATCACATCTGAGAGGATATTCACAAGAATAACTATGGATTTCCTAGTGATGTAGAGTCCTCCTTAGGCCCATTGCAGACATAACATGGAGAGCATGATTTGGCCTTGCACACTTCTTTCCTCTGCATTCCTCATGCATGTGAATTCCCTGTTCCCTCTCCAAACAAATTATGGCTCAGTGTTCCATTTGTGTCAGTTCTAGCCGGGGTTAGTTTTTAAAGCGGGGTTTTGGAAACCAGCTTTCTTGCCCTGGAAATACCATGTAACTTGAAAAGCTTGGCTGTGTATATTTGCACACTCTGCCAGTACTGTTCTGTAACTACAGGAAATAGGAGATGGTGGTGTCAGTTTATAGATTACTACCAGTTAGCTATGTTAACAAAATTCAACTCTAGTTTGCCTTTGCAACCTGTTTTTAATATGAAAATGTTATGTGATATGTATTATTGGCATGTATCGCAAAGGTCCTGTAGACAGGTACCAGGAAAAGCATTTTGTTGAGTAATTGTACCATATAAGCTCTAGTCACACTTTTAACTCTAGCAATGCATTTCAGTAGCCTTGAGGAGAAGACTCTCCAGTGTTCAGGGTCAAATGATAACAGGCAGGGCTAAATGGAAGGGCTTCAGAGATGCCTCACTTCTCCTTGTTCTTGCTGCATCCGGCACATTTCCAGGACTTTCCTGCTAACACCACAGAAAGCAGCAGCTGGTGACTAACATTAGCAAATAAGGCCTCAGGGCTGCCCATATTTGAGTTCTTTATTCACCAACTGCTATTCAGTGAAACAGCTGGATCAGAAGCGATACAGCCAAGAAGTAGTTAGAGTTTTATGTGTACAACTGTTCAGATATAGATTGTCTGCTAGAGGCAGAGATAATGATAGCTTTCAAGGCTAATATGTTTGACTAGGAGAGAGCTGGTGTTTGAAAGGAGAGATTAAAGAACCAGTAACAATCTTGAAATGTTTTTCAAGATTCAAATGTAAGCCATCACTTGACAGTACGCATTGATTTTCCCCCCGCCTCTCTCCAATCCTACCTCCACCCCATCCCATGTATCGATTCTACATACGCCATAAGTGTTGTTATACAAACTTGAAGAAAGCCTGTTAAAAGTGATAATTCATAGTGCAAGGTTCCACTTCAAAATGAAAAATAAATGAATTAGTGTATAAAATAGTGCACATTCCAGGTCTTCTAGCTACAGCTGTTGGCATGTGTGTGTCTCAGTCCATGTAAATACCAATAAATAAATAAAACCCAATCCCCATCATTTTTTTATCATCTGTTGACGAATCCTAGCTTCTTGATGGAAACTATTACAAAAATATAGTAAATGGTCTGTTTTAGCCTACAGTCAGTTATTTGATCATGATCTCTGTAAGAAATGCAAGCATGTCTGTCTCTGGCCTATTTTAGACATAACGGTTTCCCACTATGAGACCAAGCCGCAGCAAGTCTCAGGCTCAACACATTCACCTTTCCCCTATACTTGTGTGTGTGTGCATGCAGCGCACACCAAAAGGGTGAGATTAAAAGCAGCTTTTTATTTTGAACTATCCTCAGTTCTCCCATTACATCAATTACTTATTAATTTCTTAGTATTGTATTTTCATTGCCAAGGAGAGGGAGAAGTGCTTGTGGGATTTTCTGCTATGCACTTTTATTTGGAAGAATTGAGTTATTTGCTGCTCCGACCCCAGGCAGCAAAATGTCTTGGTCCTACCTTGAAGGTTTCTAAGGACAAGCCAGGGTCAAACTGTGGTTTCAGATCTGCCTCATTCCCAAATCATGGTTTAAAGAAACCACAGTTACCCTGATGCAGGACATCAGGGGGAACTTTGGTAAGTTTAATACCAAAAGCAGACATTTTCAGTTTCCTCCTCCAGGGCATGGAAAAGGAGAAGGGAGGGGAATGAGCTTGAACCCAAAGCATGCCACGGCTCATTCTCAGAAAAATATGGTTTACCATTATGCCTGAGTGGGCCTCTGTGTTCATAACCAGAGATGTAAAATGTCTGGTAATTATAGAGCTATTAAAAATGAAAAAAAAATGCAATACTTTCTTCTTCCTTATTAAATTAACTTTACTTTGTTTTGAACATTAAATATATTGTTCCATATGACGGGCACTCTCACAGATTGTACTCCATCAAATATCTGAAGCTGTTCTGGATTCTATAACACTTGAAAGTACATTTACAACATCAAGTCCTCACTCCTTGTTCATAATATAGTCAACACAGTAGCAATACTGTCATCACTACCATTGAATCTTTGATATAAGAGGTTTCCTAAACTATGAGTTGGCTATGTAGTAATATTCTTTTAAAACATGACTTTAAAAGCATTTCACTCATCATTCTGAAAGATGAGATATTTCATAAGATGTTTTATTTCAAACTGCCCATGTCCCCCCCCCCCCACACACACACACCAATGTCCAGTTTTTCTATTTCAGGCCTTAGAAAAATTGGAAAAATACTTCCCTCCTTTCTGGGTCTCAACATCTTTATGATGAATAGGTGTGAAGAAAGGTTACTTTTAAAAAAAAAAAATTCTCATTGATCTTTTTAACAAGATTGTAGAAACACTGTGAATGAAAGGACAAGAACAGAGTGTATATTAATATTAATAAGCATGGTTATAAAACCCTCCATGTTTTCCTCCACTGTTCCCTGTTAACACTTTGATACTTGGATTCATGGAACTCCCTGCCACAAGGCTGTCCCAGAGCCACATACTACATGTTATGCTAATCATGCAGCATATAGCTGAGGGTTAGCTTTTTCTTTACTATAAGTGCACATGGCCTCAACTTTGATTGGAACCACCGTGCTATTAAATGAATTATTTACATAAGGTAATAAGGTTCCACCTTTCAAATAATAGGTTGAGATTATTTTCCAGAGGGGTAGCCATGTAAAAATTTGTTAGTCTTTAAGGTGCCACAAGACACTTTGTAGGTATTTATTTATTTATTACATTTATACCCCACCTTTTTTCCTGCAAGGAACCCAAGGCGGCTTACATAATCATCATCATCCTCATTTTATCCTCACAACAACCCTGTGAGGTAGGTTAGGCTGAGAGACAGTGACTGGCCCAAAGTCATCCAGTGTTTCATGGCCGAGCGGGGACTAGAACCCGGATCTCCCGAGTCCCAGTCCAACACTCTCCCCACTGTACTTAAGCTAAATATGTTTGGCTACCATTCCTAATAAGAGAGTATTTCCTCCAAATAAGCTCTCAGTAGCTTTTCCCTCAGATCAGATAAAATCCACCCAAGCCGATTCCAGCTCTTCCTTTTTCCTCTGGCTTCTGGCATGATTCTGTTTCAGGGACTATGTGCTAAAATACTCTGTCATCAGGCCTCTGTCTGAATCCTGCTGCTGCCTGCTTTATGCTTGACCACATAGACCGGCCTCCTGCTCCCCCACAGTCACCAGCTTTGGATTCTAGGTCTCTCTCTAGAAGAGTTCTCTCAGATTGCCTTTCTCTATTCCTAGCTCTGAGCTCTAACTCCATTCAGCCACCAACATTATCTCTCCCTAGCTTGCTTGCTTGCTTGCTTATTTATTTATTTAATTATTTATTTAATACATTTCTATACCGCCCAATAGCTGAAGCTCTCTGGGCAGTTTACAACAGTTAAAACCATAAAATACAATATAATATAACTATAAAATTTAAAACCACAGATTAAAACGAACAGCAAAGCTAGCAGCAGTTCAAATTACAGTAACAGAGTTAAAAACTACAAGATAAAATGATTAAGATGATTAAAATGTCTGGGAGAATAAAAAGGTCTTCACCTGGCATCGGAAAGAGTACAATGTGGGCGCCAGGCGAGCCTCTTTGTGGAGCTCATTCCACAACCGGGGTGCCACAGCAGAAAAGGCCCTCCTCTTGGTAGCCACCTGCCTAACTAACCTTTTTCAGATCCCCTGGCCAATCATGTTTCTTATGGAACTTCCAATTGCCAATCACCTTTGTTGACCCACCTGACCTACCCAAACAATGGTAACTTCTCCCCCTAGACATTTTCAAACTTATCTTGAAGCCTCCATTCATAGCAACCATAAACAAGGGAGCTACAGCTGTTTTAGTCCTGATTCACAGGAGCAAGGCCACGTTTCTGGTCTACTCAGATTATAACGTCACAAGGTCACTCTGAGTATATAAACATTACAAAACATAAACAAACAAGTGAAAATACAGTGTTTCTTCACATTCACCATGACATCATCTTGGCTTCAGATTGGTGAATAATTGGTATGTCAATCATTTGTGTCAAGGTCCACTAGCTGTGTGGGGTGTGCTGTTCATAATCAGAATTCTATTGCCTCTTCCATTTGAAAACCAGACAAGACAACAAATGTCAGCTTTTGAGACACCTCTTGGTATTTAGTCTGCACATTATAGATTTGAGGACTTTACAATGACATTATGGAATATCCATGTACTGTATATTTGTCTTCTGGAGAAGTAAAGACTCTCCAGTGCTCTCTCACCTCTAATCTTAACAAAGTTTAGATTCATTGCTTGAATTAAAAAAATAAAATAAAATCAGGACTCATTAAGGCCAAGAGAAGTGACCCAAATAACACAAAGGAGTAATTTGTTCAGCTCACAACTTTACAGCCTTTCGCATTCATTTATGGTGATTTCAGTAGATGAGCTGTGTACTCATGTAATCACCTCACTGCTTTCTCCACATGGAAAATTACAGTAGCTCCTCAGGCAGTACTAGATATATTAGAACTAAAGTCCCATCTATTGAAGAATTCCACAGGCTTTATTTGAAACTACATTGATTTGGAGACTGTTACATTTTAGATATAATTATACAATCACAGCTCATAATATTTCTGCTTCTGGTGAAGGCATGATACACAAAGGGGGTGTTCCTCATTGAAGTCATGAGGATTTCCTTAAGCACTGAGCTATTGGGCACTGAGTTATTGAGGAGTCACTGCTGTTCTTAAATGCTGTAATGTTGTTTTAAGGTTAAGCAAAACATTTGCAAACTCCCTAATGAGACAATTTTATTTAATTAATAGATTTTTAAACCATCTTTCAAAATAAATTATCCTTACAACAGTGGTATAATCAGGAAATATCACTTTGTAATTTTCTTTCTTTTAGATGCAAGAATTACGGAATACAGAAGGAGCTCAATATAGTTCACATCCCCAGATAGCAGCCATGAGACCAAGGCTTCAGCCCGGAGATATGAGGCAGCCAGGAATGATGCAGCATGGCCAGCTGACTACCATTAATCAGTCACAACTAAGTGCTCAGCTTGGTCTGAATATGGGTGGAAACAACGTTCCCCACAATTCTCCATCTCCTCCCGGAAGCAAGTCTGCAACTCCTTCACCATCCAGTTCAGTTCATGAAGATGAAGGAGATGATACTTCTAAGGTATGACTAAAACTATACTGTGTGTGTGTGTGTGTGTGGTTGCTAGTCGCAAGTAGCAAGTAGCAAAATAAAGTAGTGTAAGCGATTCTGTGATAAATGTTTCCTTCAATGGTATGATATTTATAAATTACTGCCAGTAAAATGGCATATTTCTGGAAGGCATTGAACCTTGCATTACTTAGCTGTGATATTAGAGATCCTCTATACTTGTGAAAGTGGGCTTAATATCCTTCCTGAACTATACCTCACCTCAACTGCACAAATATAGTTGAGCACAACTATATGTAATTTAAATAATATATATTATCTCCCTGTCCTGTATACTTAGGATATTCCGCTCTTGCCCATTTTTCTATTATCCTTAACATATGGAATTAGCAGATGAACCTTAACCATATGCACATTCCATTGACATCAACAGAACCAAGTGAATATGTTTTAGGATCAGATACATTAAATAAAATTGGGCTGTGGGTTGGGATATTAACTATGTAATTCAACCAAAAGTTGAGAAGATTACTTTTTAAGGTCTGTCAATTCTTTTCATGCCCAAAGCTGCAAAATAATCATGTATGTTAGAAAATACATTTTACTGCACTCAGAATAAATTCTGCCTTAAAAGAGCAGTATTCACAGAATACATTCCATAGAAATCACTTTTACTTGCATATTTTATACCTTTGAACATTTGTCAATATTACACGGGGAAATAATGTTCATGTTAAATGCATAAACATAATCCAATTCAGTATTTTCTTTTCAGCTGCCATTAATTTTCAAAGCATTTGCATATTGGGCCAGAATCTGTATGGTGCTGAGTCCTCTCTACTTTCCTTTAAAAGTTTCTTAGAGGTTCTCAGTTTCATAATGAAGTAGTAAATGAAGCATCTTCGCCTATTTTGTCTTTCATTGAGCATTATTTCAATATACTACAGGGGTTGGCAACTTGTGGCCTTCTAGATGTTATTGGCCTACAACTTTCATCAGCCCTAGCCAGCAAAGCCAATGGTAAGGAATGATGGGAATTGTAGGTGAAAACATCTGGAGGGCCACACGTTGCCCACCCCTGATATACTGTGATGATCATTTCTTTTCCAGTGATTTATTAGATCTGATTCACTGGCTCAAATATTTCAGTTTATTTATTTTAATTTATATCGCATTTTATCTTCAAGGA
The DNA here is from genome assembly GCA_021292165.1 of Shinisaurus crocodilurus. Taxonomy (NCBI): domain Eukaryota; kingdom Metazoa; phylum Chordata; class Lepidosauria; order Squamata; family Shinisauridae; genus Shinisaurus; species Shinisaurus crocodilurus. The sequence goes on along the minus strand of CM037880.1, from coordinate 174,779,026 downwards.
AGTTGAAGTGGCTTACAACAAATCATTAAAATATTAAAACAACATCAAACTTCAAACCAATGAACCAAAAGACAAATGGAAACAGAACAGAATACTCAAATAAACAGAATAGCCTCAACAGAATAAAAAAGCAGTAATCAAAAGGTCTTTTTAAAAAAAGAGTTTTTTGCAATCAGGGCCAGGTGGGCCTAGACAAGGCATTCCATAAGGTTGGTGCTGGTAGTGAGAAGGCCTGGCTTCTAGTGGACAGCCTTTGTAGTTCAGCCAGTAGGAGGAAGAGACAGAACACACAGAGCAGGATCAAAGGTGTTGAATGGAGGGCATAGTAAGTAAAATAGGGAAGAGGCCATCTTGGTACCCAAATCTCAAGTAATAAAGTTGGCCGCCTATTGAATATCCAGGTGGTAATGAGAACACACCCACTAGTAGTGTCCATGCAGAACTCCTGTTCAACCCTACCAATAGCTGCTTAACTCAAGTTGTTAAAACTCACCCCAAACAAGAATATTTCATAGTATTTTTAAGGGAAATACCAAAGTTCAGACTTTGAGTATGAGATGGAAGGAAGTGTCACACATGATATACTTATTGAGAATGCTTTTCTATGTTCTCTTGCCATAGGGACTTTTGATGCATGGATGGTACAGTCAAGGGGCTGCTTTTGATTGCCATGGAACATAAGAGAGAAAGGCTTTCTCAGTAGTGGTGCCAACCTTATGGAATGCTTTGCCCAACAAGCTCTGCTTGCCCCCTTTACATTCAAGCACAAATAGGATAAAGTAGGACCTAAGCTGCTGAGGAATTTTGCAGCTCGCCCCATCTTTCCTACAATTGCAGTGAGGAAAGAAGAGTGCTTAAACAATTCAACACATCTAGCACTCACTACCAAGGCTAGTTCCTCGCACCCCATTTTGCCTTCAAGCCAGGAAAGAACAAACATCTACTAGGGTAGCAACAAGAAATTTCTGAACAGAAAAGACATTATGAATTTATTTATTTATTATTTACATTTATTTATTGCCCATCTGGCCGGCAACCGGCCACTCTGGGCGATGTACATAAGATAAAAACAGGATAAAATACATTTAAAACAGTATATATATTTTTTTTAATTAAAAAAAAAAAATTTATGAAGCCAGTTTCTGTAAAGGTTATTATGTTCTATCTAACCATGGGATCCGAACATGCTCTTGGGCATTGCTTTGCTGCCTGCTCTTGTGCTGGTTGACAAAGAATATGAGTTGGACTTTAACATTCCCTTCTGTTCAGTAAGAAGAAGAGCAAGGAAACCCACCATATATATCCTGTATTTACTTATGTTGTTTTGGGAGAAGCGTACATAGTATGGTTTGGTGGTTCGAGTGTTGGACTGGGACTCGGGGGATCCAGGTTCTAGTCCCCCCTCGGCATGAAACTCACTGGGTGACTTTGGGCCAGTCACTGACTCTCAGCCTAACCTACCTCACAGGGTTGTTGTGAGGTTAAAATGGAGAGAAGGAGGACCATGTAAGCCACCTTGGGTTCCTTGCAAGAGGAAAAAAGGTGGGATACACACACACACACACACACACACACACACACATATATATATATATATATATATAAAGTCACATTTCTGTAGACCTCCCACTAGTGGCACACGTTAATCAATGACTCTGATGATTTCCTCCTATCATCTTCAACTTCTCGTTCACCCATAGGCTTTAGCATTACATTGATACTTTTTCTCCTGATCCTAAGATACCTAGGTCTGGAGTACCACACTACACAGAGGGCCAGTTTGCACAATCACAATAAGTCATGGTGGCTTAAACAATAACCCTACGATAGCCCATGGATTATCTGAGGGTTACGGTATTTAACCCTCCAACAAGCCATGCCACCCAGGTTCAGATGACACAACAAGCTACAGCCAGCCAGTGATTATACAAATCATACCTGGCACACACCGTGACTCACAACAAGCTGCTTTGGCTTAGTTTAAGCCTCAGTGGCATGTGATCATGTGAACTGGGTTAATGAGTTCTTACAATTGCATATTCCAGAATACTGGTTGGCTACCATGAGATTTGAACCCTTGGAAATGAGATTTCTTTAATATTTCTTTAGCCTTAGTTTTTTAAAGTGATGGATCCCACTTTAGAACTCAGCAATAACTAAGACTTAGCAATAGTCACTTCTGCATATCTTTAATATAATTTAATGTAGGTTTCCCATTTTCCACACACTTTTTTTTTAACGCTTAAGGATTCTGAATGAGTACTGCCTTACGTAACAATTCATTCTGTTGGTTCATTAAACATGTATATTCCGGTATTGCTATTTATAATTGTGTCATGTTAGATGCATTATATGTTCACAAATATGTATTCCTAACTAGATGGATGACTGTTTGTTTCATGGTTGTTTGAATTTCACTTATGAAAGGATTTCATGGAATTTAGGGAACAGGGAGTAATGAAAGGACTGTAAACAGCAAATGTTAACTAACTGAAACATGATAACTAAAGCACTGCTGCGCTGCAGCCTATTCTGTTTATGTGGCAGAGAGAGGCTTCACCATTTTTACTTTATATGGTAAGTTATAAGTAGAATTTTATGTTGTTTGTTCAGTCTATTATGCAGATGGTACTTGATTAAAATCTATTTTAAACTATGGTGATTACTGCGAGATAGTGTGAATGAAACAGCTCTCCTACTCACATTAAAGGCTTCGGAACTATTGCAGTTTATTTTAAATATGCTTATAGGCGTTTCTTAACTTCTCAAGGGACATTTAGATATCAACAATGTGCCTTATTTGATAGTCTTAAATCCTCTAGTATATATCCTTGTGATCTATTATTTGTGGAACATGGTTAATACACACATTTTTAAAGTGAGAGACTATTGCTTTCTTGTGATAAATAAGTTAAATACATCACTATAATTAAGCAATAAGGCCTGACAGGAGGTGGATTACCATGAGCTAACTACACCTCTAGGGATTTCGAAGCACAAGTCTATGCTTAGCAGAATAAGTATGAGGATTTTTTTAATTATTTCCCATCTGTCTCTGTTTTGGTGGTTAGCAGCAAAGTCTGTGTAACTGCTGGATGGTTGTAAGCGTAAGGCAGAAGAACATCATCCCCATTATTTTCAAGGTTATTAGTTGTGAAATTCTTTTTAATTTACATATTTTAAAAAATGAACAGAGTGTCCCTGCTGAATACTCACTGTGTAATATGGTGGATGAACAACTCTGAGCCAATGGATTATTTAGGTTCCTTCAGTTTACCAGATAACAATTCTCTCCTTAACTTTGTGTGAATGTTAAAGTTGCTCACTGGGCTAAGCGGTGAGTTTTAATTGTTACCTAAGTAGGTAAGAGTTTATCCAGCAGATTTAAAGAACTCAGATTTTTCCCTTAGTGCTATACTTATAATGCCCTGATTCTGTGGCACTAGCACAATAGCACACAGGGAATAAGAAAGGGGTGTGACTTTGCTTTAGGAGCATGCCCTGTCCACCAGTGTTATGGGGGTAGGAGCGGGGTGGAATTCTAAGAGATGTGCATTTCAGTGCTGAGGAAAGAAAGAATACATACTTAACAATTAACAGTTTTAATGGCTTCCCAAAATGTGGGAAGATGGGATAGCCTAACGGCTATGAGACCACCCCAGCAATTTAGTACAGCATGCATGTGCTTAGATGTTCACAAAAATTATTTAAAGGTCATAAAATGGTGCAGGTATAGTATTTGCTGCTCTCAGAATTACTGATGCCATATGTGCTCAACAGTAGATGCCCATGTGAAGGATTGAGGCCTACACAGGCTTGAGTTAGGTTGAGGCCTGGAGGCCCAAATATCTCCTGATGGGAGGGGAGCATTCTTGAGTTTCATTTTCCCCCTAATGAAGTTAAGTTTCATTTCCCCAGTTTTAGGTCGCACGATTGTAGCCTTCTAGTTCTGTGGGAGGGTATAAAAAGGAGTGTGGAAAAGCTGCAGGGAGGGAAGAGAGAAATTGGAGAGGAGAGAGAAATTGGAGAGAGAGAAAAAAGAAGCTGCAGAGACAGAGTGAGACTGAAAATCACAGAAAACTGCAGAACAGCCAGAGCTAGGATGGAAAGGAGTCTCTACTAAGGCATACAGGTGAAAGTGTAGCTAGGTTAGAGAAAACTTTGTTATTATTTCTCTTATACATGCTTTTTGAAATCTAACAGCTCTGTTTGTGTAATTACCCTAAGTTAATGTGAATTTATCATACCACATTTAGTAAATTAAACAGTTATTGTTAACCTCAGATTGTCTGGAGTGTCTTTCACAACACACCTAAGGTCTAATCCCACGTTACTAGGAAGGAAAGGCAAAAAGCAGAAACATGGCGTCCTGATACAGGAGGGGCTCTTAAAGAGGCAAAATATCTTTAAGGAGCTGATCAAGGTGTCCTGGTAAAGGTGGAACCTTGACAGCCCATAATAATAATAATAATAATAATAATAATAATAATAATAATAATAATAATAATAATAATTTATTTATTACCCGCCTCTCCATCTAGATCGAGGCGGGGAACAACAGAAAATATAAAATACCTAAACTAAAACAACACAATATATACTATTAAACATCTTAAAACATCTTAAAACATCTTAAAAACATCTTTAAAACATCTTAAAAACATCTTTAAAACATCTTAAAATTCCGCCGGATAGGCCTGCCGGAAGAGTTCAGTCTTTATGGCTTTTTTAAAGTCCAAAAGACTGACAAGTTGACGTATCTCCTCCGGCAGGCCATTCCATAATCTGGGAGCAGCAGAAGAAAAGGTCCTCTGGGTAATGCTAGTCAGCCTAGTTTTGGCTGACTGAAGCAGATTCTTCCCAGAGGACCTAAGTGTGCGGGGTGGATTGTACGGGAGAAGGCGATCCCGTAGGTAGCCTGGACCCAAACCATGTAGGGCTTTAAAGGTAATAACCAACACTTTATACTTCGCCCAGAAACTGATTGGCAGCCAGTGGAGTGCTTTTAAAACTGGTGTGATATGGGCACCCCTAGGTGTACCAGCAACCAGTCTGGCTGCCATATTTTGCACTAATTGAAGTTTCCGGACTAGGTATAAAGGTAGCCCTATGTACAGCGCATTACAGAAGTCGAGCCTCGAAGTTACCAGTGCGTGCACTACCGTCTTTAGGTCTTCCAACTCTAGGAAGGGGCGCAGCTGGCGTATCAGCCGAAGCTGATAATAGGCACTCCTAGCCGTCGCATCTATCTGGGATGTCATTTGGAGCGACGGATCCAGGAGCACCCCTAAGCTGCGAACACAGTCTTTCAGGGGGAGTGTAACCCCATCCAGAACTGGTTGACATACCTCCAAACCCAGGTTGTGGCTTTTGACAGCAAGCACCTCCGTCTTGTCTGGATTCAATTTCAGTTTGTTTTCCTTCATCCAGCCCATTACTGCCTCCAGGCATTTATTCAGAGGAGACACACTATCCTTAGCTGATGCTGTTGACGAAGGCATAGAGAAATATATTTGGGTGTCATCAGCATACTGATAGCACCCCGCCCCATGCCTCCGGATGATCTCTCCCAGCGGTTTCATGTAGATATTAAATAGCATTGGGGAAAGAATAGCTCCTTGTGGCACGCCACATAGCAGCTCCTTTTTGGAGGAGCAGCTATCCCCAAGCATCCCCAAGCATCACCATCTGGAACCTACCGAGAGGTAGGACCGGAACCACTGAAGCACAGTGCCCCCGATTCCCAGTCCCCTCAGGCGTTCCAGAAGGATACCATGGTCGATGGTATCGAAAGCCGCTGAGAGGTCCAGAAGCACCAACAGGGACACACTCCCCCTGTCGGTACTCAGGCGCAGATCATCTACTAAGGCGACCATAGCAGTCTCAACTCCGTATCCTGCTCTGAAGCCAGTTTGAAATGGGTCTAAGACTCATGTGACCACATTCCACATAGCAGTTTCAAGTGCAATAGATGTGCCACCTGGGCAGGAATTTCATTTTTCCAGTCATAAAATATTGCAGAATATCCATCACAACAGAATTTCCAGTTTGGGAGAAGAAGTCTAGATCCTCTGCAGTACTAGAGTGACAACTGCACATTTTAACACGCTAGAAACAGCTGTCTCGGGAAAACTCTAAAGAACTATTGTTCCTGTTGGTCTAGGAACAAATGTTAGCAGAAAACTTGAGTGGCTTTAATAAATTTGAAGCCCCTTTGGATAAAGTCTACATTTGGTACAGCTGAGTAAATTCAGATGCTAAGTCCATCGCTGCACATACTTATATATAAAGTTACATTATGTAACTTTAATATATAGATTATAAATTTTATATATAGATTATTTTACTACATCACCTACAGTGTAAAGAAACATGGCTGTTTGAATTAACTGCTTTTAGTACCACTTCATTTTGGGCTGCAGCATTTTTTCAATTAATCAAGCAAATTACTCAGTTAAAGTTCTTCCATCGATTTCAAAGGTGCCCTTGATAAATTGGGTGCAATTTTAGAAGGGAGAGATTCTTTTTCTTTCTCTTTGTCCACTTTTAAATTGGTGTCTGGCATTTCCCTCCCCTCTGTTTGGGTGCCGAGGAGCTAAATGGAAGCTTGTAGCTCTCTCTCAGGTATCGTTGCTGGTTTTCATCTCACGTCATATCTTAAAGGAGTTGGATTAGCAAGTAAAAGGATAATTAGCTACCCACCACCAAAGCAAGGCATCACAGCTGGCATTTTTGAACAAGCTGTAGGGCTGTAGTTCTGCGGTTTCCTTGGGAGTAGACCCCAATGAAGTTAGTGGTACTCTGTCTCTGAGTAACCTGAACCAGAAAGTATGTTGTTTTTCTTCAGAACTAGTATTTTCTTTCATAAAATATTTATGCAAATGTATTTATTGCTTAATCAACTGAAACCCTGATAGCTCTAACTTTGTGATGATCCTACTAAGTAACCCAAATACGTACTCTCACAGGTGCCTAGGGTCCATGAGATTACATTTGATTATAGTCACAATGTTGCTTATCTTTAAGCAATTACATAAATCCTAATCCAAATTGATCTAATTCATACAAGTCAGAGCCATTGGACTGAAAAAAACACATGGTCTGATCCTGAGAACTGTACCACTTCAGAATATCATTGGAAGAGAGACTATATGTTTGAGTGCTTGCCCAGGTCAAAATCTTCCAGCTGACAGAAAACTGAAAGATTGCTAGGCTAGAATCATTCTCCGTTATGGAGCTGCTGATAGACCAGAAGCAGCTATTGAGTAATAAATCAATTTGTGAAATCTGATGTAAGGTTTAAAACACAGAATTGTAATTTAAGACAAGCTTGGCTCTTTTTTTCCTGAAGTTTTACCAGCTCTGTGTAATGTCGACTACAGTATAGTCCACAAGCGTTTAAAGAAGAATTCTATGGAAAAATTGCCTTGTCTGTCAGCAGCAGCATCCTTGTACCCTCTCTGCGGCCTCCCTCTCATTGTGTGTGTGTGTGTGTGTGTGTGTTGTGGGAAGTTTAGAGCAAAAATAATGTCATGCATCTCACTTAATTAATTGTTCCAGGAGTTGTACTTTGAATTACCTTTCCCTAGCATAAGTATCAGACTCATTTGATAACACTGTTTTCTGTTCTCATGTCTGACAGCTCAACCTCTAGGAAAAAGCACCACAAAAAATGCTACCCTGTGGCTGAACTAGTAGCTAGTTATAATGTGTTATGAAACACTTTAGAGTGACGTCATGCCATTAGCAATAAGACTTGAAGAAGATAAAAAATATGGAAAGCTAAGCCACAACTTATATGCAACAATGAAAGCAAAATTTAAATGTATAATAAAATTAGATTATATAACCTAGAATATCTAAAATGCATTTTATAGATGAAATCATGTAAGAGGCCAACAATTTGGATTATGAAAATAACTATAATTAAAATACCATTTTAAGCTGTAAAACCCCAAATGCATGTGGACTGAGAAATGGAGATTTAGTTTGTTCTACAATAATCGTGCGGTGTGTGTTTGTTTTGTAATGTAGTCAATACTCTCTTTGCAGGTCAATGGAGGAGAAAAAAGACCTGCCTCTGATATGGGAAAGAAACCCAAAACACCCAAGAAGAAGAAGAAGAAGGACCCTAATGAGCCACAGAAGCCTGTTTCTGCCTATGCATTATTTTTCCGAGACACTCAAGCAGCCATCAAGGGTCAAAACCCCAATGCTACATTTGGCGAAGTTTCTAAAATTGTAGCTTCTATGTGGGATGGCTTGGGAGAAGAACAAAAACAGGTATAATGATTGTGTGTGTGTGTGTGTGTGTGTGTAAATTGAAATTTATTGCTTTAGAAATGTTTTCTTGAACTACTACTTGGGCAGCCCCGTCCTATGTGGGTGCCCGCAACATCTAGATTCCAGCCGTCTAGATGTTTTACACCTCCTCCTGAGAGGAGAGGCTAGGGCACCGCCAGGATTCGCCTCGCTCCTCCCCTCCCCACCCCTGGGAACACCCCCCGATGGGGGAACCGAGGACGTTTCATCTTTGGTTCCCTGCCGGCACAGAAAGAGCCGTGCCGGTGATGAGGTGGGGAGGCGGGCACGTGCTCAGACTCCCCACTGCAACCTCAGAAGGGATTTCCAAGGTCACAGCCCAAATTATCCTAGGCCCCCCAGGCAAGGTCAGAGGGCCATAGGATTGCGCCCTTAGAAATCTTCTTTTATTGCCAAGCCTATCAGTGTGCCACATCAGAACCGTTACTGCATGTCCTCATCTACACAAGTCTAGTCATGCATATGTACCCAAGTAACACATGTCAAGGATCTTTAGCCAAAAAATATGGTGCATTATGGCAGCAGTTGTGAAACCCATGTGGGTACAAAGTAAGACAACAAACAAGCCAGAATTTAAAATAATTGAATATATGGTTTACTGCCAAAATAGAAAAAGTGTGTTCGTGAGCAGCATTCACTTGGGACCGGCACTATTTGTTTAAATCTATAGAGGAGCTGGGGATGAAGGGAGGGGGCTGAGACAGATGGAGCAATGTGCAAGTATTTTGGGAGGAAGGAGGAGATGCTCCTGCTGAATAAGGAGATAGGAAGATGTTAGGAGTTGGATAAACCATGGGCCTAACTGGGCCAGGGATTGACCAGAGGATAGAAAGGTTGGCTCATGGAAGTATGGGGAGCTGTTCTAAAGTTAGGGTGGCAGAGGAGAGAGAGCGTTAGGAAGGAGAGAAAAGGCTGAGGCACAATATTACCTGTTCCAAGGCAGGAGTGGAAGAAAAAGACTCTTAGTCAGAAGTCTGCTGTGATCTGGGCAGTTGTCTTGTGGACCAGAACAGTGTTCTCCAACCTTGGGTCCCTAGATGTTTTTGGCCTACAACTCCCAGCATGCCCCAGCCAGCTACGCTGGCTGGGGCATGCTGGGAGTTGTAGGCCAAAAACATCTGGGGACCCAAGGTTGGAGAACACTGGACCAGAACACCAGATTATGTGGGATGTTCTTTACAAATTCTGAATGTATTAGGCACCCTAGCTCTCAAACAGCACCCTGCTGAGAGGGCAGGTACCAGGCAGTTATGGAGGACTGAGGGCATGCCGAGCCCTCTGCTCTCCTTAAGCCCTGTATGGCACAGACTCACAACAAAACAAAAACGTGGGTTCTTTCTGAATTGTGCAAATTGGTACCCAAAGTAGACTGTAGTGGGTAAAAGGTTTCTGAGCAAGGAACATCCTCTCAGGAAAAAGATTCAGGATGAACCGGAAGTGAGTGGACGGACGAGTCATGATGGTTATATATTACCTTTAGTATCAGAAGCAGTATTCAAGCAGACCCTTGGTATGTAAACTGGTCTGTGCTGAAGTAGGTTCTATTGGATTGGGTGCTGTTTTTATTTCTTTGATTGTTTTGTTTTTTAATTGTGCTTTGAATCTATTTGTTTTTATGATTGTTTTAACTAAGTTTTTTTTTTAAAGAATTAGTTTTGGTTTTATTACTGTTAGCTGCGTTGAGCACCATTTTCTTGGTGGAAAGGTGGGGTATAAATGAATAACAAATATCAGTTGTTGCGGAATATGAACAGAAATATTGCACTCATATCCTGCTTGTGGGCTTCCCATACGCATCTGGTTTGCCAATGTGGGAACAGAATCCTAAACTAGCTAGGCCTTTGGTCTAACGCAGCACAACTCTTCTTATGGTAGGCTGATAGGCTGTTTTGAAAATTACCATAGGATGGATCATGCCAAAGGAAGCATATGTCTATAATTTCCTGCTCTATGGTTGTCAATGTGCTTTGTTTTTTGACAGCATCGTCTACAATCCTTTCTAGTTAGCATTTCTGTTGCACTTTGATGAGCAAAAGGCCCTTCAATTTTAACTCAGGCATTGCCCCAGTTTGCATGATCAAAATAAGCCACGGTGGTTTATGTAAGCCGTGGTGAAAAAAAAACCAGGGGGAAGGCACTATTAACCAAAGACAAGAGAGAGAGAAAATTCCAAGTGCCAGTAGAGATCTTTGTGTATTTTTATTTGTGCCCAACGCGTTTCGGCCTAAGCCTTTTTTCAAGGGCACTTATTTTCTAATGTTGTTTGAGACAAACAGCTTCATCAATCTCCTGAAAAGGCTCCTGAAAAAACCAAACAAACACCAGTTCTCTCAGGCCAACTAAGGTTTCTTCAGGAGCTGATGGTACAAGCTCCCTGGCCTGGTTTTCTCTTCTGCCTTCCCTCTGTAGCTCCAGGGAAGGCAGGGGTGGGGCTTCCCCCACAGTCCTCTCAGGCCAGTGATGGTCATTTCAGGAGCTGATAGCATTTGCTCCCCCGGCCTGGGCTTCCCTTCTGCCTTCCCTCAGGGCACACAGGTCTTAAATATTCACCAAATGGCACACCCATAGGGATGTATTTATCACTAGTAATGTCATGGGCATGATCAAACAGGTGCTTGTGACACCTTTTATGCAACCACATTCCAGACAAAATTGTTACTGTTTGAGAAAATTCTGTTTAAAGTGGTCGGGAAATGTGATTTCTTCCTTAAAAGAAATGGTTGAGAAACGACTTCTGGATTCTGTGCAACAGTTCTGTGAAATTATTGCATCATAAAAGGATGGACCCAAACTATGTCTCGGGTCTGTGCAGTGAGTTAGGTTGCCAGACAGAATAATAATTCTCACATTTGTTGCAGGGTTGTAATTTCAAACTGAAACATGTAATTCGAGTTTTGTGTGTTTAACTTCAGTTTAACTGTGCTACTTAAGAAGCAAAACAACAAAGAAATCTTTGTGATTAACTTAACTTAATCTTAGGGCACTGTGACACTGCTCTCATCATGTATTTCCCCATAGCTGGGGGCATTTTTTGATGGGGACAGTTGACTCCTGTTTGGTTTCTGGGAAGATGCATGCATTTTTAGGCTATTACAGCAAGTGTGGGCAGTGTGTGACCCTCTGGATGTTTTGGCCTACAACTTCCATGATCCCTCACCACTGGCTATGCTGGCTAGGCTGATGAGAGTTGTAGGCCAAAACATCTGGAGGGCCACATGTTTCCCACCTCTGTCTTAGAGGTGTTTGTCTGTGGCTCACGCTGGCTCAGTTTGTCTGAGCGTGGAAAGCTAAGCAGGGTCAGGCCTGGTTATTACTTGGATGGGAGATCCTCTAGTTTCCTGCATTGAGCAGGGGGTTGGACTCGATGGCCTTATAGGCCCCTTCCAACTCTATGATCCTATGATAGAGCTAGACAAGGCCATTCTTCTTTAAGTGGCCGCCTTCCAGTCTTAGCTAATGAGTAGTAATTGGTGTCTTGTGCTTACATGCTTTGCAGCTCTTGCAAGAACTAACTGGGGCAGTCACCCTGCTCCTCCTTTGGCCAGGGCGAATAGATGGGGAATTGCAGCTTCTGTAAATGGGTTGTTGGGAAGTTATGCTGTCTCTCCAAATGAACTGTAGTCATTGGGTGGGAGCCCTGTGTGAGATGATTGATTGTATAGTCACTATTGAATATAAGAGGTTTCCTACAGTATGAATTGGCTATGTAGCAATATTCTTTTAAAACATGGTTTAAAAGTATTTCACTCACCATTCTGAAATATGAGATATTTCATAAGATGTTATTTCAATCCCTCCTGCCCCTGTCCAGTTTTTCCATTTCAGGTCTTAGAAAAATTGGAAAAATACTTCCCCATCCACCCACAGTGTTCTGGGTGTCACATCTTTATTATAATAGATAGGTGTGAAGAAACGTTACTTTTTAAAAATGCTCATTAATCTTTTTAACAAGATTGTAGAAACACTGTGAATGAAAGGACAAGAATAGAGTGTATATTAAATAAGCATGCTTATAAAACCCTCCAGGTTTTCCACTACTGTTCCCTTTTAACACTTTGATCTATGGGACTCTCTGCCACAAGGCTGTCTCGGAGCCAAACTACATTGCGTAGCATATAGCTGAGGGTTAGCTTTTTCTTTGACTTGGATCTGGACCACAATGCACCAGAAGGGAAGGATTAAACCTCCCCACACACAAACCCTTTTCTTCCTGAAATCCCCCCCACACACACACAGACATGAGCGGGGGGAGGAGTTGATAAAAGAAAAAAGGCTCCATTGATGCCAATGGAGATTTCTTCTTTTGTTAGCAGCCTTCCCCCAGGGGTGATTTCAGGAAGCAAATGGGAAGGTGACTGGCCCAAAGTCACCCAGTGGGCTTCATGGCCAAGTGGGGACTAGAACCTGTGTCTCCTGAGTCCCAGTCCAACACTCTAACCACTGTGCCACACTGGCTCTCAGTGGATGGTTGGTCAGTCATCCATCTCCTCCCAAGGGGCATAGGAAACCCCAAAATTATCACATGGTTGGCAGTTGGTGGGATGCATATTGAGAGTGGTCATAAAAAATAAATAAATAAATTCAAGCTTCACTTCAAATTGTATGTTTAAAGAGAGAAGGGAAACCTAGATGGTACTACTATTTTGTTTTGTAGAGATCGGGAACTGAGTAGGAAGATGTTCATTGGAATTGACCCAGCAGCTGTAGCAATAGGTACTGCATCAGAGGAGTTCACTGTTCACTCTTCAGCGACTTGTGAGGGACAAATGTAGACACTTTATACAGACAAAATGGCAATGGGTGCTGGTTGCAAACTACCATCACCCACATCCAGCAGTCAGGAACAGCATGCATTTGGACATTTCCTTGTCACATAATGGCTATGAAAAGCATATTCTTGCAACATCAGATCCTATTGCAACATGAAAAGATCCCCCCAAACTCTTAGCCTGTTCTCTCCTTACCATGCAGAGAAAGTATTCATCCCCCCCAAAACTATTCTTATCCTCAAGCCATTGTTGTCTAAAGATAAAGGAGGGTCATGCAGCCAGAAAAGAGGGGAGGTGGTGGGAGTCTAAGGAGAAACAGTAAAAATCTGAAGTAAAAGTTACATAAATGTGGTATAAATTTATTAAAAAGAATGTTGTGTTATACAACTGTGTGGTTTGTGAATAGTTAACTGAATGAAGGTAAAATGTTGGCAGTTTATTAACTGAGACCTAACAGATACAATGTACAGGTGGCCTACATTTGACTGTCTGCCAAGAAACAGCTACACTGATACAGTTATGGAGGTGACTATGTGCATTTTGAGATTGTCTGTTATTTCAGTTGACATTAAAGACCACTGCTTTATATGAAACAGTGGGCAAAGTCAGAGTGTGAGAGAGGCTTTAATGAACATTCTATTTGAACTCATTGGTCCTTATTTTAAAAATAAAATGGGATGTTGTACTTTCAGAGTATAATTTTTGATTGATTAAAGAGTTCTGACACAGGGTAAAAGGGCAGACACAGCACTGTTAGAAAGAGTTAGAGTTGGCATCAAGCAGTAAGTCCACAGCGGGGACCCGAAGAAGAATCCAGAAGAAGAAGTGAAGCCAGAGCAGGGCTGACAGCTGAAAGGTCCCAGTGGCAGTAAGGGATGGCTGTCCAGTGAAGGAAATGGCAGGACTGAAATCACAGCAGAACTGAAATCACAAAAAGCTGAAACAGAGAAGGTCTACAGAAAGACTCCAGTAGCAGTTCTATTGAAGAGCTGAGGCTCGATTGTCAGCTGCTGGCAGTTGTTCTCAAGAAGCTCTGGGTCTTTAGGGAGGAGCAACTGGGAGACCTCTGTGCTGTATCCTTATTAGTGAGTCCCTGACCAAAAGGAACATGCCTTCTGTGCTGTATCCTTATCAATCAAACTTTGGCCAGTCCTGTATAAAAATCTCTGTGTGTATTTACTAGGGAGGAGAAAATAAGGGCAATGGTCATAGGGAAGAGAACTGCTGGAAGAAAATAAATACCTCTTAAAAGCAGTTTTAAAGAAAATGTCAAATAAAGTTTAGTTTAACGTCTGAGCTGCAAAACAATTATATGATATCGTAAATAAGTTTTTAATAAGTAATATATCTGTTTAACTTTTAAGTTAAGCCTGTTCATCTCATTGCCTAACCCAGCTACTATACAATAAAAGGTGAAAACAATTTTAGAAATTAAAGTAATAAGGAAAGCAGTTGCCTCAATATATAAACAGTTAGTAGTGGGCATCCTGCCTTGAGGTAATAAAGGTGGGAACTTATACCCATACTAAGAACCAAACCATCACAGAGCCCAAAAACTCCTGGGAATGTATCCTCCCTTCAAATCTTCCCCTGTCCCTTTCTAGAGAGTTCACAACAAACAGGCAGTCAGCAGAGATGAACTAATTTGTCCCTTGTTCTTAGAATTTACACAGAAACCATTACAGACAATTCTTTTCTTTCAAGTATTTGCCAGACATGTTACGCTAATTGACAGAAACATCCAGGGGCTTCTCATTTTCCAGCTGTGTTTATTTGACTAGCATGCAAATTATTAAAGGAAAGCTGTGTTAATCACTTGTGTTTGGCAGTTTCTCTTTGTAAATTATAGAGAAACCAACATGTAATCCACCAAAGAATGCCAAGTAAAGCAACCTATTCTGAAAGGTTGCTATGCATCGTCATGTAAGTCTCAAACCTTCAAAACATGTTCAAGTGACCACTTCTGCATTTACTCCAACAAACCAAAGTTTGACCTTGGAGGTCTTCCAGAAAAAGTTATTCTATTTAGCAATCGTTATTATTTATGTGCAACTTATAAGTACAGCTAGAGTGGCTAGTGGGCCAAACACTGGGGCAATAGATTGCTTGTCCAGGTCTATTAAAGAGGAATGTTTTCCCAGCCAAGCTCTAATGTATACAGCAACTTCTATTGCTTGAAGTAACATGCTGGGTTGAATAATTATTTGTCCATTTCAATTCAGGAATTATCCTATAAGATATGAACACACTATATTTAAGCATCATGAAAGTGGCTGCTTGCTTCAAGCGTCTAAAGTACATACTGTATTCAGATTAAACTCAGTATTAACATGTTTTGGCCAATCATTCTCCTCCTGCCAAGCCCTGCATTAACGTTATAGAAGTATGGAGCTTCAAGAATAAAACTATTCCTTTGGAGTAAGGATGGGTGAATCTTTCTGTTTCAGTTTCTATAGTTTTCAAGCTTTATGAAGTACAAGTTCGTTCTGTCCCATTTCCACATTGGTTTGCTATTTCTTAAGAAAAAAGTCTGGGTGGAAATTAATACACATTTTTGTATGCATTTTCCTTTTTTGTATGTGTACACAACTGCATGCAAGGGGAGAGATGCATATAATCGATCTAGACGGAGAGGCGGGTAAGAAAAATAATAATAATAATAATAATAATAATAATTATTATTATTATTATTATTATTATTATTATTATTATTATTGGAAAAAAGTGTACAAAAATGCATACCTTTTTTGTATGCATTTAGTGTGCAATTTCCCATAATCTATGCATTTTTCTAGACTGGGGGGGACGGGACACTGCATCACAACATTTGGAGAAGTGCAAAACTGAAGAATAATTGCGTTCCGGTTCCTGTATTAGTTTGGGAAGTGTGAATTAGGTTTATATTAAAAGGGCTGAAATGCAACTCCCTTGCATGGGTCTTCATATGGGTAAGAATTACTTCCTGAATTTTTTGTGGAAGAAATGTTGCTGGCAACTTTTGTGATTTCAGCCTCCTCAATTTATATTCCTGAACAAGACAAGTATCAGATTAGAATAGGGCATTAGGCTCCCGCTTTATCCTTATCATTCTTTTCAGTTGTGTCTTCAGATATTTAATATATATTTCCCGCATAGATATTAAGCACTGCCACCAAATCTTTTAACCGTTTGTAATTTTGGTTACAATATTGTTGTCCTCCATTTTTTCCTATCCCCCCTCGCTGACATTGACCAGCAGGATGTGCCCTTGACACTGAGTTCTTTGTAAGAGATTTTCTGTAGATCACTTTTCTTTGCACATGCTTTTACTAGAGGGGGGGAAATACACATATGGCAATAGAGAGTTAAATATTTTTAGATAGATGGAGCCTTATTTAGCTTTCAGACAGAAGTCTGGGTTAAAAGACAGTGTAGGGGTTTTTCTGTTCTGTTGTTTTTAAAAAATCATCTTAAATGAGAACCAGATGTAAATGTACTAAATGAACCTTAAGTTCCTAATTGGAGACCCGGCGAAGCTATAATAGAATGAACAAATTACAAACAAAATGTTCACATTAGTCTGTCTAACTGACTTCATGGTTTCAGCCAAAGACTTCAGTAAGTGCACTGCACAAGGTTCACCTCTATTTGTAACACCACTGATGCTGGCTGAGTCATAGCAGGAATGAGCTGATCCCAATATATGTGAATTTGAACGTGTATGTTTACTTAAACCTTGTAGTTGGTCCTTGTAACAGGAAGACAGGTCTGTGTACCTAGGGAAGCACTGCATAATGATCAGATAAGACATGCCAGGGAATGGTTGGAGTGCTGTAACATATGCTTTCTTTCAGGCTGCATAATTTGTTCTCAGTAATATTAGCTGCAACAGTTCAGCTCAATAGCAACACCTCATTATTTTATCCCTCAGTATTTATTCCTATGTTTGACGCCTCATGAAATTACTGTTAATGTGTTTATATAAGGGCAGATCTGACACAAGTGGGAAGGATTTAATTTCCCACTCAGTCTTTCCTGCTGATATGTCCTCTTTCCCCTGGTAGAAGTGGCAAGTGTAAATAGTTAATTTGCTTCAATTATGAGCCTGTCCTGCTAAATTAGAAGCAGCAGGGATATGAAGAGCTAGAATTATACTTCTGAGGCAGCTGACAAATCCTCTGAGCCCATAAAATCAAATCATTTACTCCTCACTGGTGCTCAAACACCCACTAGACAAATGTGGCAACTTATTCTGTGTCATCAGATGAAACTCAAGATTGTATCATGCCAATACTTAACCAAAGCATTTTGTGGATACTGTCAATGTTTGTGTTGCTGTTACCTTTTCTTTACCAACGAACAGCTTTCAAAGGTTTTACACATGGCCGCTAAATATGTCTTGTATTGTGCAAATATGTGCAACCTGTTCCCAAGGCCTGTGAACCTCAAATCATGCTGGTATGTTTGGTGGGTAATATAAAGTAGGGAAAAGAATTAGGAGCACTGTCCTCCTAATCACATGTGCCTTTCATGCAATTATGGTAGGAGTGTAACTTTCTTTTCTTCTCACCTTATGAAGGTATGGTGATGGTATTGAATATACAGTATTGCTAAACAGAATTATTTGATGCAATTAGGCATTTTCTCTTTAACTCATAAGCTATTTGGGAAACAGATGTGCCTCAAGAGCATCATTTATCAGATAACAGTGGCTCATCTTTCCAGGAACAGCTCCAGAAGGCATTGGTACCTATCACAGTCACAATGGCCCCTAGGATTCCTGCATGCCTCAGGCAATCAGCCCAACTCATGGTAAAAATAAGATAAAGACCTGACTCGCATGACACAACAACCCACCATGGGTGATCAGCCATGGTGGGTTGTTGTGTCATGCAAACCTAGCACAGTTTCTGCAGGGTGGCTTATTTTTCACGAACAAGCCACCCTGGGAACCCATGGCTTGTTTTAGGGTTGTTGATACCCATGGTGGCTTGTCATGTCATCCAAACCCAGTAGGATGATTTTATTGTGGGTTGCCAGAATGGCTAGAGAGCCGCCCAGCCAGAGTGGTAAAAAAAACCCTGCCACTCCTCACAATCTCACTTGTGCTGCCGCCATCTTCCCTCAGCCCTTCTCAGTGCCCTCCACCCCGTCACCCTAAAAATTGCAAATATCAAGATGTGACAGCTAACAAGGAAGGCAACAAGCAGGAAGGGGAGTGGGGAGCCAAAAGCAGCTGGAGGGAAGGCACTTTGTGAGTGGGTGCTCTTACACCAGTGTAAAGTGAAGCAGCCTTTAAAAAGGCAAGCTTCAAAATGGAGGATGAAATTGACAAGAGAGGGATATCAGTATGCTGGGCTAAATATCGGAGAATCGGTCTTGCACTGTTGCACAACAGCGAAATCCCTCAGCGGGGGAAGGCTGGCAAACGCATTCCTGCATTCATAAGTACTCTAAAAATTAATTCCATTTGGTGATCTGACACAGGGTGGGGGTTTCCCTTGGTAGCCAGCAGCCCCAGTGGACCAATTGCAGGAAGGGTGCTGACATAGGGACCAAGGCAACAAGTTCTGCCGCAAAGTTGCCTGGGATATGTGTCGGAGCCAGCGGGAGGACTCAGGGGGAATGAGGGAACAACAAGCCACAGCAAGCAAGATCTCCTGCACATTTATCCCCCCCCCTTCTCCTACATTAATAATCTAGGGATGAGCAAAATCAAACAACACAGTAGACACATGTCACTTCTGCATTCCCTTGCTGCAACTTGCACCACTTCATCTTCCTCCAGCTGACAGCCTAAGATGGTGAAGGCTGCCATATGTCATACACCTGGCTTAAAGGTAAATTTCCCCCAGGTGGAACAGAAGGAGGAGGTGGCTGTAATCAGGAAAGGGCAGGACTGATACCTTGAAGAAGCATTCAGGTTGTGGATATCTTGTCTGTGTGTTCAACTGTGAAGGCAAGCCGTTGAGGTCTAAGGAAAACATTTATTTACATATACCTTGTCCATTCCTCTGCTATATCCATGTGGGGTTGCATACCTTGGAAAGATTTTTAAGTGTAAATATAACTTAATAACTAAGGAGTTAAATATAACTCTTTAGTTATATTTCTAGAACATTTATTCATTATTTATTAAGGTCAACACATTTTATTTCAGGCGGGAATATGGGGTGGGTTAGGATTTTAAAAGAATTTTTTATACTGTTTTAATTATCATGTTTTATTGTATTGTTTTAATTGTACATCGCCCAGGGTGGCCGGGTGGCCGGCCAGATGGGCGATTAACAAATATAATAAAATAAATAAATAAATTTTATTGCTCAGAAAGTGAAAGCGTTACATCTTCTCAGACATCCACACAAGAAATAAGAATGGGTTACATCCAAACACGCAAGTGGAAAGCGGCTTGTGCAGCATGGCTTCCCATTGCAGCTCCTTTTACTTTCACCCCCCAAAAGCTTTCCCTGGTGGCTAGGAGATCCTCAGGAAAAGCCTGGGATGTGATACAGAAGCGGGGTGGGCTGCAGGGACTTAAGAGGAAATTGCCAAAAATCATTGGTTGCCCTTCTGTTTCATGAAGCACATTTTTTTTCCTGGTAAAATTCTTTAATAAAACTATTGCTGTTTGTTTGTTTTAAATCAGCACAAGTCCATTCCATATAAAATCAGCAATTCTAGTTTGCTTTAGATATTTGGATCCTTTGTTGCTTTCTGCTCTTCCGACTGCAACTGTGCTTAATGAACTGCAACCCGAGTGGGTTGATAAAATATGTCGATTGATTAGTATGTGAACCTAAATTATTACAGTCTGAATGCTTCTTTGCAGACCAAGCATTGTTCTCACTGTGGAGATTTATAGACTGAAAATGATCTGAATTTTGAAACACCCATCCCAGATTTCTTTCAAATGTGTTCCAAATGTTTCTATCGAAAATACAATTACATTTTTCCCCCTAAACAACATGTAAGAAGTCTGCATTACAGATGACACATTTAAGTATTTTTTATGTCATGGGTGTTTGTAACTTACTACTGCCTAACACTGTTCAAAATGCAGAAATTTACAGAGCCCTTAATCAGAATTTCATGAAAAAAGCAATTTAAAGGCTTGCTTTCTACCATTGCCTTGATCCATGTTATCCTTCTTATTTTAGCTGCAATGCACAAACATCTTGCTGCTTACGGCTTGCTTTGAAGTAATGTGTTTATGAAAAATTGCATTCACCTCTTTTTTTAGTGATATATCTACTTCTTAATATTTTACCTTTCCTTCTTCAATGTATGAATTTTTAAAATTGCTTTTACTCTAGCAATAATATTTAGCCTATCTATATATACCTTCCAGCTATTCATCATAATGCTGTATCCTGTGGGCAGTTATCCTACATTTTGCTGTGGGGTGGTATCATCATCATCATCATCAGGCGATCACTCGTGACCGAGTAAGATTGTCTTCCGGGATAAAAGGAGGAAATTCTAAAGAAGATTGTGTAGACTCTAGCGATGGGTCCGTAAGTGACTGTGGAGGCCAATTCTAGATCCACACAGCTTCCCACAGTGAGGACACAGGTTACCAGATAGAAGATGGTCCTGTAAAGGATTCATTTGACGTGCTTTTCGCTTAGCACGTTTCTCCCTTTCACCTTGCACTCGGGCTTCTTCAAAGTCCATGGAACCTTTGTGAAAGGCCAACCTCCATTTAGATCGTTCATGGGCCAGAGCTTCCCAGTTTTCGATGTTTATATTGCATTTTTTTAGATTAGCCTTATGAACATCTTTAAACCTCTTATATTGACCACCGATATTCCGCTTTCCATCCTTGAGTTGGGAGTAAAGTAACTGCTTTGGGAGACGGCAGTCAGGCATTCGAACAACATGACCGGTCCACTGAAGTTGGCGTTGAAGGATCATTTTTTCAATGCTAGTAGTCTTTGCTTCTTCCAGTACACTGACATTTGTTCGCCTATCTTCCCAAGTAATAATTTGAGGCAATAGAACCTTCAAGTAACGTGAGGTAAATAAGTGGTTACACAAAACAGTGTAATATAATATAAATCAGTGCGGCAAGAGTATTACGTCATTTTTAAGGAAAACACCGATCACATAGTGCATTTTGATTGCTGATGAGCAATGAGACCCAAGCAGGATGTTTGGATGAATAGAAATGTAATAAATATATAAATAAATCATAAGTCTCAATGCATGATACCACAACTTTGCAGGCCCAGATCTGGTTTGTGTCTGGATGGGACTGATCAATTCCTGGAAAAGCTGGCTTGGATCTTAACTTCCACTCTATAAACGGAATGGAGTTCTTGAAATGGACTTTCCCGCCACCACCTTCCCCTTCTGTCTACATCCACCTGGAAATCCACTCCTAACACCTCCAGAACTCCACAGCTTGGAGGGGAGGCTGCAACAGAAAGGGGAATACAATGAAAATCAGAGATCCTCCTCCTTACTCACACAGCTATGAATCTTGGGTGTAGGACTTTCAGAACTGCCTCAGACCTGGGGGTTTGCAGTGGCAGCCAGGAACCTTTGGATCCAAGCCCTAGTGTATACCACACTGAGTTCCATGACAGAAGAAAGGCAAAATATAAATATAATAACCTGAAAAAGAAAACAAAGTATGAAAAGAACTTTTCCACAAGAGCAGTTTTTATATAAGATACTTAAGGGTTTTCAGTTATGCCTTGTTGCAACGATTTACATAGAGGTGGGAAGGGGAGGGGAAACACAGGATCACAGCTCCAGAATTTTTTAAGAGGAGGAGCAATGACTTCATCTGCTGGAGCACCAAGGTAATGACATTGCTCTGGCAAATGAATGAGATGATAACAATGCTTTCAAGTTTACTATATATATTTTTTGACAGATTAGTATAGAGCAGTGTTTCTCAACCTTGGGTCCCCAGATGTTTTTGGCCTACAACTCCCAGCATGCCCCAGCCAGCATAGCTGGCTGGGGCATGCTGGGAGTTGTAGGCCAAAAACATCTGGGGACCCAAGGTTGAGAAACACTGGTATAGAGGAAGTCAAAGGTTGAGAAAAATAATCAAGCAGAGGCTGGATACTATATATACAGTAATACCTTGGATTGCAAGTAACTTGGTCTGAGAGCGTTTTGCAAGACAAGCAATTTTTTTAATGTAAATTTTGACTTGGTAAACAAGTGACGTCTTGCAAGACAAGTGTAGGGATGTAACCGCTCGCCTCGAGCGGGCCGAAATCGGCCCCGCTCACGCCCGCCAGAGACTCGCTTTGATATAAGAGTGTTTTGGATTACAAGCACGGTTCCGGAACGAATTATGCTTGCAATCCAAGGTATTACTGTATATCACATACACACACACACACACACACACCTCTTTTTTGATGGGGTTCCTAGTGTGAAGATTACATTTTTAAATTAAAAGCAAAGGCTGCATTTCAGCTGGCTGAAGATCTTTTTTTAAAGCTTAATGTGTTTATAAGTTGAACCTCTGCAGTCAGAAGTAAACACCACTGAGTTCAATAGAGCTTAGAGCATCGATGATGATGATGATGATGATGACTCCCAGGTAATTATGCATAGGTTTGCATAGTTGTGAGTTTTTATTAGTGGTTTGTTTATTTGGGATGCCTGTATTTTATGGAGTTCTCAACCAGAGTGTTAGCTCCTTTGAGTATAAATAGGAAAGCATACCTCTTGGGGATATGATGATGGATTGTCTGCAGGGCCATGGCTGTGGACGCCTTCATGATGACGGCTCGTCCTCCCTCAACTGCCACCACAGCAGCCATTCCAGCAGGCTGAGAGGAGGGAGATGAGAGGGAGCGCAGGGCCATTCCACCAGCCCTGCCAGGAGTATTAATTAGTATTCCCCCTTCTTCCCTCCCCATGCCTTTTTCCTTGTGTGTCGTGTCTTTTTAGATTGTAAGCCTGCGGGCAGGGACTGTCTTGTTAATTGCCCAGAGAGCTTTGGCTAAAAATGAAATAAATAAATAAACCAAGCAAAAGAGAGACCGAGGGCAGGGACACAGGTGCTTAAGTAAGCCCCCTCTGTATCCCCGCCCTAACCAAGCCATTGGCTCAGCGCCTGTGACCTGTCCTGCTACCCAACTCTCTTCTCTTCCCCCCACGTGCAAATCTTCTCCCCGGCCCCAGGTGAGGGGCCAGTGGAAGTCTGTTGTTGGGAATTTGGCACTGAAATGCCTTTGCTCTCAAACATGATAAAAGGTCCTCTTTAATTATATTCACTCATATGAGCACTCAGTTCATATTTTTTGTAGCAGCTTTTCCTCTGGAATAAGCTTTGAAATGATGAGATATCTTATTTATTTATTACATTTATATCCTGCCTTTTTTCCTGCAAGGAACCCAAGGCAGCTTACATAATCCTCCTCTCCATTGTATCCTCACAACAACCCTGTGAGGTAGGTTAGGCTGAGAGTCAGTGACTGGCCCAAAGTCACCCAGTGAGTTTCATGGCTGAGCAGGGACTAGAACCCAGATCTCCCAAGTCCCAGTCCAACACTTTCACCACTACGCCACACTGGCTCCCATCTTGACATTACTGTGTGATTTTTTCCAATAGTTTTCTGTCTCATATGAAAATACTTGGGCTTCCTTCAGTCATTGACAAGAATATTAAAATTGTCAAGGTACTTGCATAACAGAACGTTGAAATTTGATACAGATGTGGTCCAGCATGCCCTGATAACTAGAAAAGTCAGAAAATAGAAAATTTCTAACTCTCTCACTCTAAACCCAGGATATGAAGCCTGTCTCGTAACAGTGGCCAGCACTCCAGCATAGGGCTGGACCTTCCATGTGCTGTGGTGAAGCTCCCACACCAGGAGAACTGCATGCTCTGCTTGGCACTCCAAAAGGCCATGCTGGCCGCTCTCCTACTGCGGCAAGCATAGTTGGCACAGCTCTCTGGAGCACCACCCGCCCAATGCCTTGTATTGAGGACCTCTCAGAGCACGGCATCAGGCGGGTAGACTCTCTGGGAAGCCCCACCAGCCATTCAGAAGAGAGAGCATCCAGTGCAGCTCTCCAGAGAGCCTGAGCCAAATGCCTTGCTGTGAGGGGTCTTTCCTTAGTGCAAGGCATTGGCAGGGAGGTGGCCATGGAGATCGCCTGTGCTGGGAGTGGGAGTAGATGGTACGGGGGGGGGGGGGAGAAGGGAGGAGGAGAGAGTGGGGTGGATGCACACTGCCACTGACTTCACAACTGGGGGTGGAGGGGAGAGAAGAGGGGGGCAGTGCGACTTTCTGCCTCAGGCAGTAGGAGGTCTTGCGCTGGCCCTGCTCCCCCGCAGAGCAAACCAAGGCATACAAGAGACAGAACATTTGGTTGCAGGATTTTCAAAGCAGCCTCAGATTGGGGAACTTTCAGTGGCAGCCAGGAAAATGTCCTAAACTCACATAACATATAAATTTCAGACATCTCCCTTCGCTTAACAGTTTTTAGATGGAAGGAGAACAGATTCAAGTAGTAGCCAGGACTGTATAAATGCTTGCAGATTGCAAGCTCTCTTTCTCACCCCCTGTGTGTGTGTGCATACTACTAAAAGCTTGATTAATTTCACATTTATCCAAGAATTACTTCACGATACCTGAAATGTGCTTAATATTGCGAGAGAACAGTGAAACAACAGCAAAAGCTGGCTTTAAATCAGTTCTATAATCCACAAGATTAACTGTAGTCCATGGTGGATTTTGACAGATACTGCAAAGTACAGCAAAGATAGGCAATTATAATAGTTTCCATTGCATGAATGAGTTAAAAAAAAAAACCACAACTTTAACTTGCGCATAAAAGCAAATCTCCTCTCTTAAAATAGGTTGCATGTGGATACATCATAATGGGTACAACTATTTCAGAAGCAGTAATGTAATGTCTAATTATATTATTGTAATAATGCTTGATGTTGAATGCTTGAACTTCTAATGCTTGAAGATGCTTTTAGTCTGGAACATTAATGGGCTAGGGAAAAAATGACATTTGTGTCCCAAAGCTCTAATATGTCACCAGTGTAGTTTTGTGCTGTATTGTCTGGGGACATTTTGTGCCACAAAACTAGTCCTGGACCTCTGTTAGATGTACAACATATCTAGGTGGTAGCATTATTTCAGTATCCATTACCATGTAATCTGGATTGTTTTGTTGGGTTGTATCCAGTTAGCCCTTCTTACCAACAGAACGGCTTCTGTCAGTGCCTTACTGCAGCCCCCTGCATGTCCCCAAAATCTACTTCCAGAACAGATTGGGGGATATGGGGAGAGAAGAAAAGGGAAAAGTCCTGTTGTGCAAGCAGAAGTCTGGTCACGTGATGTTGGATTTCACCCTCTATGCTTTTCTGGGGTTTTTATAGTTTATTCTATGATGCAAATGTAGGAATTACTCTGGAGGCCAGACAAGCTTGTCTGTATGTTGCTCCAACAAGCAACAAATCATGAGTGAGCCTTAAGTAAGGCTTTTGCTTTCTTTAGCTAATTAGCATGACCTCCACACTGATTAAGGTCTTCTCTGTTAAAGGGGAGTGGACCATTTAGCAGCCTCAGACTGTGATCATGCAGGGGCGGCTGTGGCATACTGGTGTCTCAAAGTCCAAGGATGGCTATGCAATATCCTCTGGACACAGTGGGAGCAGGTCCTGGGGTTTTGGGGAACTAGGTCCTTAGGAAGTGGAAGCCTCATGACATCTTTCTGTAGATGAATTCTCTCCCTGAACAATTAACTCGGGAGCTTCTGAGGATGAAGGGTCACGGTCCTGGACCATGACATTAAGGCAGATAACGGTAATAAAATACAGATTAAAAACAAAATGTTAACTAAAAGCATAAAAACATGACAATAAGAGAAATAGACACAACAGTAAGAGAAATAGAACCCAAACAGTTAAAATCCCTTAGCCGCAGACCAGTGTACATGCAAAGGCTTGCCTGAATAGAAATGTATTCACCTGTCAGCCGAAGGACAAAGAGATGAAGGCAACCTCACCTCTTTTGGCAGGAAGTTCCAAAGCCTGGAAGGAGCCACTGAGGAGGCCTCTCCCACAGCCCCACCAAACATGCCACTGATGGCAGTGGGATCAAGAGAAGGACCTTCTCAGAAGATCTTAAAACCCAGGCAGGCTTATATGGCAGAATGCTGTCTTTCAAATAGTTGATACAAACATAGTAGTACAACAGGTTTTGGATTGGGTTGCACTTCCCCTGAAGGACCAGCTTTGTAGCTTGGTGAGGGGTTCCTCCTTGACTCAATGCTATCATCAGTGGCCAGAACTCAGGAGTACCTTTTATTAGCTTAGGCTGGTACACTAGCTGCAACCCTATCTAGAGAAATCAGATCTTGCCACAATTATCCATGTACTAATCACATCCATGCTAGATTACTGTAATATGCTCTAGTAGTAGGCGATCACTCATGGCCGAGTAAGATTGTCTTCCAGGATAAAATTACAAAAAGAAAATTATGAAGGGAGGAAATTCTAAAAAATTGTGTAGACTCTAGCAAATTGTGTAGACTCTAGCAATCGGTCCGTAAGTGACTGTGGAGGCCAATTCTAGATCCACGCAGCTTCCCACAGTGAGGACACAGGTTACCAGATGGAAGATGGTCCTGTAAAGTCAAGGAGAGCAATGATGGAGAGTTTTTTTAATCAGCATGTTTCAGGAACACCTGAATAGGGATATAATCTTAAAATGATATGGTGGAAGAGGGTTTGAAGACATTCAAACTGATGGTCCTGTAAAGGATTCGTTTGCTGTACATGGGGGTGACTCTGAAGATGATCAGGAAACTAGAACTGGTACCTAATGTGGCCACCCGGCTGTTGGTGGGAGCTGGGCAATCAGATCATATGACACCAGTACTGTACCAGTTACAGCGGTCATGTGACACCTGTACTGTAGCAGTGCATTTCCGGCACCAATTCAAAGTGTTGGGTTTTATCTGTAAAGCCCTGAATAGCTTGAGACCAGGTTACTTGAAGGACCGCCTGCACTGATATGAACCTGTCCAGGCATTAAGATCTACCTCAAGAGGCCCTGCTCATAGATCCACCTGTAAGATTAATTTGGTTGAAGGGCATGAGAGATGGAGACTTCTCAAAGGTGGCCCCCAGGCTCTGGAACTCTTTGCCCACTGTCTATGTGGTCTCAGTGGTGAATATTTATAAGAGAGCTTTAAAAACTCATTTTTCCATCTTTCTCTTGAATTTTAACTGCTGCACATGGAAATTGTGCTTTCATTTCCCTGCTGTTGGAGGATTTCATTAGAACTGGTCTGTACTTTTATTATTGTAATTGGTTGCTGCTGTTATGTAATTGTTTGGATTAACTTGGATTTTTAAACTGTGCTATATATTTTAATGTTATATTATGTGAGCTGCCTTGTCAGGACTTTGTCCTAAAAGGTGGCATACAAATGATTATAAAAATAAATAAATTTCTTCTCTATTAGTTCTCTCCTGATTTGTTGCCTGCACTTGCAATCTGGTATTAGGGAGAATGCAGTCCCAGATGGGGAAGTGGTCAGTTCCTTGTGGACCTCAGACTCAAGAGTTGTGGTCTCTGGAGTTCCTTGTTCAGGTGTCTCTTGACTAACAGGCTCTGGCTTAGATCCAGTGTCAGGGTCTGGATCTAGTTATTCCATAGCCTTCACTGATGATCCTTCTGATATGACTAGCCTCACCTTATCTAGATCAGGAGTCCAAGTCATGATTCTGATTCAGTGTAGATTTGAAAAGCAGAATATTGGGCGTTAGGCAGTAGGATATTAGGAATGCCATATTGGTATAGAATAGTTTCACTTGACTATTACATACCAATACGATAAGATGCAGACATCGTTATGTGTTAGATATATTGCCCATTGAGTTCATCAGAAGGGAAGACAGCTCTGGTACTCCTGTCTCTGAGGAATCCACCAAACCTGAGCATCACGGGGTTTTTTTTAGTGCAATGTTTGTATTTGGGCAGGCATTTCAGTAGCTGGGAATGATTGTTTGTTTCTTGTTAGTGCGACATTCGTCTTTTGATGTCTTTGATATTTTAACAGTATATGACAAGGCTTAGTACTATGACTAAGTAAACAAATGGATTGATCTGGATAAATCTGTTCAAATGTCTCGGTTTCTTTCTTTGTCTGTAAATATTTTTCTCAACATTTTAGGTATTTTGCTAATAAACTTGGGTTTGTTAGGGCAACACCCCCCTTTTTTTCCTACTTATAGCATGTGAATTGGCTAGGAGCAGAACTTGTATAGCATGTGAAATTTGGAGCAGAACTTCAAGCTAACATAAAAAGAAGCGGCACAAGTGACTTATGTATCCTCTTTCCTCACTTCTGAGTAGTGTAAGAGGCAAGAACAGGGGAATGCGTGCAGAACTTTCCCTGGAGAAAATCAGAGTCCCCCATTTGTATGGTACCTTGAAGTATGAGAAAAGAATTCTCAAGTCATTTATAGGGACGTGCTTCTATTGCTGCTTCCCAATAAGAGGAAAAACCATCCTCAGTTAGTTATGCTTTCAGTATTTGCTTTGCTAAATTACTCATTGTCCTAACTTAAACATGGGGCATCTTTCTCACATCTTCTTTCCATCTGTGAAACACAGTAATCTGAATGATATGTCCTAATCTGTTAGAAAAGTTTGAGTCCAGAGGGGCCAGATTCAACACAGCTTTGTTCAAGGATGGTGCACCTAGACATACACCCCTTCCCAATGGAGAGGAATAGTGGAAAAGATAGCAGCTGCTTGGTCCCTATGCAGCACTATAAAACAGGCTGAGAAAAGAGAGAAAATGGTGAAACTGCATAGACGAGGAAGGTGACAGTGTGAAGAGAACTGCAACAAATGCTTGGGTATCCCTGGACTAGTTTTTTCCCCCACCCCCCAGTCCTTATTTTCACAACAATAATGGAGTTTGGTTGTAATTTTGCCTTTCACAAAGTGCAAGTAGGCTTTCTCACATTGATAAATTACAGTGGAGTATATATCTCATCTGCAGTTCTCCTAAAAAGTTTTAAAACATCTACAATTTATGCTTGAGGGCTGTAATAGTTGGCATCTGCAGAAAGAATCTAGGCTGAACACAGAGTCTTCTGTAAGTATTTTATGTACTGCCAAACATGCAATTGCCACCCATCTCATCTCTCCAGCTGCCTGCAGTTCATGGGCATGCTGAGGCTAGTGCCAAAGATGATAGCCTGGCTTCTGCTGCCAATACATCTGCATTCTCACTCAGAGAAGGTCGTTCTATTCCAATCAATATTGGTTGTACCTACTCTTGGACAGGGTTATATACCCAACCAGTCACTCAGAATTCACACTTCGTGCTGGACCTGAGTCATCTCCAACTCGCCTTTCAAGTCTCATTAAACAATTGCTATCACAGTTACCCAGCACCTGACAAATGGCTGGGTGAGCCCTAACCACAGGTGATGTCACTGCTTCCGTAAATGGGTAGTCACAGTCTAGCCTGTCAGGAAGAACTTGTTGTCCAGAAGAGAGGTGAGGGGTAGTGCAAATTGATTTACATCAAGGCAATCTAATTCATGATTTAAACCTCCAAGAAAAACATGGCTGATTTTTAAATCAGTGATTTGAATCTTCTAATTCATATATTTCCTTGGCAAATGTAACAGCTTATTGGTTGTTATACCAGTTAGAAGATACTGGTTTGTAACTGAATTGAACCTATTCAGAACATGATCGAAAACTTCTAATCATGAGCCCACATGCATTTTGCATGAGAGAGATTACATTTGCTTAAAGCTAGGAGAGCAGCTGTGAAATTAAGGATTGGTTTGATTGTCTCCATATACATGCAAGGACAGTAAGCAAGATCTAGCCCAGCCATGTCAGATCTCTGTCAGTCTGAGGGCCAAGTTCAATTTAGGAGAAACTCTCAGCCCAAGCCCAACTAGTGTGTGGGCTGAAGGCAGAATGGGGGGGGGGGTATCAAAAACACCAACATATTTTAGCGTAAAGCTCTTACTGTCAGAACTGAGCCTTAGGAGAGGTTTTTCAATCTTTTACACTGGGGGGGGGGGGACCACAAATGCTTGCAAACCAAAGATGCTCAGCATTCAGGGGGAACAGGGATTTTTCCTGTGGGCCTGAGGTTCAATACCCCTGATCTAGCCAATGCAACACTGTGGCCAGATAGTCCCCAATTAAGTCAACATTATTAAAAGTGCTGTATGATATATGTGACAGTGACTCCAATTTAATGTAAAATATGTTTCATTAATGCTTACAGTATAGGGTTAAAATTAAATGAGGATTGTATCTGGGGTCTTAATGAATGTTAATTTTGAATGTAAGGTCTGACAGTCTCTTAATACCTTAGTCAATTGTGGGCTTTTTTCTTCAACTCAAAACCTCTTGGAAGTACAATCAGGCATGACTCCTCAATGGTTAATAGTTCATTATTGCAAATGTCGCATCAAGCTAAGGAAGTTATTGTGTAGTCAAGTGTGAGTTTTCATATAATTGTCTACTACCGTCTTGTTCCCAGTGGACCTAGGGGCACTGAAACCTGAAACCATCACATCACCTGATAGAGCTCAGTTTGAATGTCTTCAAACCCTCTTCCACCATATCATTTTAAGATTATATCCCTATTCAGGTGTTCCTGAAACATGTTGATTAAAAAAACCCTCCATCAGTTGCTCTCCTTGACTTCTACGCATGGAGGGTGACTTTGTGCAGAGAAGAGCCTCCTTTATCTGTGGGAGCTCCCCACAGCGATCAGGAACACTGGAAAATCTGTGTTTCTGATCACGTGGGGATCCCCCATGGATGCAGGAGGTTCTTCTCTGCACAAAGTTGCCCTCCACATGTAAAGGGTGACAAGAGCAACGATGGAGGGGAGCAGGGCTAGCACACTCTCCTTGCACGTTTAACCAGCACAGTTTGGGAACGCCTGAATAGGGCTTCTGGCTATGCAGACATCATGACTTCAACATCAAGTCAGTTTTTCCTCCACCCCACCAATTTGGGTGATGTTTTTGTAACATCTTGCCTGACAGAGATCTGGAGATCTCAAAAGGTTTCACATTTTTTTGCATGACTTTTGATTTGGTCTAATAAAGGTATTACCCTAATATGGAATTTGGAATTTTTCACATAATGTTTGAGTCCTGGGACTTGAACCTAGGTTGAGCCTGCCAGATTGTTCCACTTTAGACGTAATATTTCCCTGTCATACGATCTGTTGCCATATTTAACCCATAAGACCAATGCTGGTTTCCTTGTACTGCAATCTTAAAAGTAAGCTAGAAAATACTTAGAAATGCTTAGTATAGAATGCTACATATGACTGGAGAGCAAATAATGACATGTCTGTATATGATAGGATGCCATAATAGTGCTTGCATACAAAGCTCTATAGAACTACCATTAATTGGACCTATGAAATGAGAAATGTCAGGAATAAATCTGTGATCTTTTATTCTCATTGGGCTCTGTTTTTGTTTTGAAAATGAAATAACAAAATTATGCAGATGTATTCAAACAGAGCATACAATTTGCATTCTTGCCTGTTCTTTCAGGTCAGGCAAATTTAATTTTAGTTGCGAGGCGGGGGGTGTTGGGGGAGTGTCAACTGACGGGTGTTTCATTTCCTTGAAACAAACAATACGTTTTAGCAATAACCACAAACAATCAACTCAGAAACGCAACTTGTTATAAATCCTTTCTGAAACAAAATGAGCTCAGCTTTGTAATCTGAAGAAATTGCAAAAGAATGTACACATGCCGTTGCACAGCTAGAACCAATCTATTATTTTTATTCCTCTCTCGATATTTACAGCTTTAGTATCCTAGGATGCCTGTTTCTCCATTATGATCTTATGTTTCCCTGGGATGCAAAATCTTTAATCCTTTTAAGCAACCTCTGGGTTTTAGCAGCAGAGATCAGAGGGACCTGCATGCTCTTGAAAACACAGCTTTGATGGAATAAAATAAAGAACATTTTGTAGAATAATGTGGCACCACTTCACAAATAATTCTGCAGTTTGGAAATGTGCTTGGAAGTGTGCATGTGCATGCTCTAGATTAAAATAATGTGGAATAAGATCAAAAGAGGTAGAGGAAGCGTACCTTACTCTAATACAGGGATGGGGAACACGTCAGTCTTTGTGGAGGCAGTGACTACACTGACAGTGTACTGTTTTTCATGTGCTTCTGTTACAACTCACTTGTGTTGGACACGCACAAATGATCATGCTCTCCATAAAATCCCAGCCCATGTCACCCTTTCAAGAAATGAGCCACTCTGGGGGCCCTAGCTTGTAAATGCATGCTGTGAAGGCCATGGATGGGCCTCTGTTGCACATTTTATGTTATGGTCTTGGGTAGCAGTGATAGGAGTAGAAGCAAAGTCACTTTCTTTTACCCAAATTTTCGTATTTGTTATTTTAAAATCTGTACTCACTGTTCCTATCAAATTCAAAGGAACTAGAAGTAATTATTTAGTAAACGTTGAGATGTGTAGAAGGTATGGTTGGATTTGGAATCCTGCAAAGTATCCATAGTTAGGTTATTGTACCAGCTCCAAGCTATGTAAAAAGAGCTGGACTGCTTTTACTTCTATGTAGTATCAAATCTACTTCCAGGAAGAACTAGAAGTATATTATAAATATAAATATAAATATAATAAATAAATAAATAAATAGAAGTAAGCAGGGCTTCCTTCCTTCCTCCAGTTCCTTCCTCAACACCCATCATTTCCACATGGCCCTTGGCTTATTCCTTCAATCTTCATTCCCAGCTGAAACCAAGTACATGTAACTGTCTTATCTGCCCGCATTCTTCCCTCCCTCCCTCCCTCGTCTTTTGTTACTTCTCTCTACTGTTTGCTCCATTATCTAGTTTAGATAGCAAGCTCCTTGGGGACGGGCCTGTCTGATTTTGCCTGTGTAACTCTGTAAGACTAGAACTACAAGAAGTAGTTAATCATAACAATAATAATTAATAATTTCCTCTATTTTTGATGCTAAAAGATAAATACTGTTGCTTATGTAGTCAAAATTCATGCACAGGAGGAAGGTATCAGCAGGCTTGAGGAAAACCCAGCATTTACAGAAGTAGAAAAAATTGGGTGGGAAAAACCTCCAAAAGGGGTGTGGGGGCGAAAACTGTGTAGTGATGACTGACAGGCCTGGCATCAGGGGTCGGCATAGGCAGGCAGCTGCCAGGGACCTATACATGCCCCTGAGCCTGCTGCAGCAGCTGCCACCATTTTCCTCCTCCTCTTCCTCGCCCACTTGACTGAACAGTCTGCGCCATGGCCGAGTCTAAAGGCCCTGCTGCGCTCCATTTTAAAAGAACTCTTTTAACTTACATTTTGAATAGCAGCAATCTGAACCGATCAGACACTGCCTTTGTGGGGGAGACATAGCCCGTGAGCACACAGGGTGGTCTTTAGGTTTCTCCTCTGTCCTCATTGGCTGAGTCCCCCTCCCAAAGGTGCATCTGATTACGGTAGTTCAGATCGATAGGTAAAACATAAGGGGGGGGGGATTTTAAAATTGCTACTTCAAACCTTCATGCTTACCTTAGCATAACAAGCATTTTAGGTGATAATATTATCTCTTGCTAACTAGCACTTCAGTTGATCATTGAACTGACAGTATGGTAACTTTGATCAAATAAGCTTTTTTTATTTTTAATCCACACTTTTCTTAATTTTTTCAGTCAGATCATAGTACTATCACCATGTAGGCTTGCACTCCATAAGCATTACTTTTTAAATATGAAGTGCCCACTTTTTTAAAAAAATACATGTTTGTAAAGGAGGAAGGGTGAAGGGGTAGAGAAGAAAAAAAGTAAGTTTTTTGTTGCTTTGTCGCTATATCTGTATTGTAGAGTATAAGATTTTACTTTAAAGTAAAACAGGCCCAGTTGCTGACTTACTGTTCTTTCTTGTTTTTTCAGGTATATAAAAAGAAAACTGAAGCTGCTAAGAAGGAATATCTGAAGCAGTTAGCTGCATACAGGGCAAGCCTTGTATCCAAGGTAACACATGACAGATGTTGTGTTTTTAACCCATGGATGCCCCTGTGAAGAAATGTCTGTGTATAACTATTGTGGTTCTGTGATGTGTAGTTTGTGTAGCCTTTGTGGGGCAATAATGTATCTGAATAGGCTTGAGGCCTTGTTTTGTTGCTGACAAAGGCCGGTGTGGTGGTTGCTGGGTGACATTCTGAAGCGGGAGGGAGAAACAAGTGCTTTGAATATTGTTAGATGGGGGCTGGATCAGGTAAATCCACTTCTGATTGACTGGGGATTCTAGCTAGGTGAAAATACCTGTTAGGAAATGATAGTTAAGGTATGACAGTTGACAGGAGTTTAGTCAGAGTTAGTCTGTGAGGAGAGGGAGAAGGTCTGCTGGTTGGTGTGTGGTGTTTGAGAAGGACTTGGACAAAGTGAAGGCTTGACTATTAAGCTATTTTTTCTCTGTGGGATAACCTTAGGTGGCAGGTGAAGATCAGGAGTAGGGAGCAGGTGGCTGTGGTATGCCAATAGGCTGCCCTAAGATCTTGCCAGAGGAAGGTTAAACAGGCAGTAAAAAAAACAACCAGATAAACAAAGCAGCCAGCAATAGAATGGGAGGAGCTTGGGTGTCAGAGGAAGACTGTACCCAGAAGCTGGACCTGGACTTGTAAGGGTATTTGGCGGGGTGGGGTGGGGGGGTGGAGGTGTAGGGAATTTGGCCTGAGGTAAAAGAAGTCATTAGAGGCTTGTAACAGCAACAGTGTCTCTTGAGTCCTAAAGAATTGTCACTAATCAGTCTTTTGAAAACCCCAAAGTAAATATTAGTAATCACTTATGTACAAAATATCCCTTTATTAATTGCTGTAAACCACCCAGAGAGCTTCGGCTATTGGGCGGTATAAAAATGAAATGAAATAAATAAATAAACTTGTCTCTAGTGTTGGTGCCCATCTCATGCCTCAGCCTCCCATACCAGCTACTAGGAGTATTTAAAGTATTCTAACAGAATTGATGGCAATGGAAAAGGGTCATCTTGTGGAACTCTGAGTTATAGTAGCAGAGAGTTCCCTAGGCCCAGAAATATAAGCATTTGCTATAAATAAGAAACCCCATAGATGGGACTGCCCAGAGAAGGAGCAGTTTCCCCATACAGTAGATGGTGGCAGTAGTGGAGAGAGGAAATTCCCCATAGCCTCTGTTCCTGGATTGTTTTGTGATGTGCAAATTCAAAACCCAGTTTATGGGTTAAACAACCCAGAGTTAACCCAACAATTTCCCATGTTAATTAAAAGTGGAAATGACGAATGCATGACTCGTGCACTCTGTTTTCACAATTCTTGGGTTAAACAAGGAATTTGCTGTAGCATGTGAACCAGGTCACTAGGTGATTTATTTATTATATTTATATCCGCCCTTTTTTCCTGCAAGGAACCCAAGGCGGCTTACAGAATCCTCCTCTCCCTCTCCATTTTATCCTCACAACAACCCTGTGAAGTAGGTTAGGCTGAGAGTCAGTGACTGCCCAAAGTCACCCAGTGAGCTTCATGGCTAAGTGGGGACTAGAACCCGGATCTCCCGAGTCCCAGTCCAACACTCTAACCACTACGCCACATTGGCTCTCACACTGATGTGTTGACCTATGTTTTTGTAGGTGACAAATTGGGTAGTTGAACAGACTGTAATCTCTATTTTGAAACAAAATAGTCCCTTTTTGCTGCTGCACCACTAAATTTAGCAGCAAACCACCAAGTCTCCTTTTAAAAGGGACTTTTCTCCTTGCCACTGTACCACCAAATTTTGGCAGTGTGGTGGCCAGGTAAGTGGGGACAGTGGTGCAGCCCCCATTGAGATCTATGGGGGCAATGTGGCTCCCCCAACCCCTGGAAGTTGCCCACCCTCGCTCTATAGCAGATTGATTAGTGTCATTAATATGAGACCAAATTCTTTACACATAGCCAACTGGAACTCTGAATATTGGCTTACCAAGTATTTTATTGGTCTTACATTGCCGAAACCTAATTTGCATGGATGATCTCATTAACAGTGGTATGCTCTTCGTATGGCTAAGCAAAGCTGGGTGGGTAGGCTTGGATTCGTGCAAGCAGAACAACACTTCCACTTGTTCAAGGTGCCCCCCCACAATATCCACCAGTTCCTCCCTTCCACTGCAGCCCCCAGTGCCACATCCCATGTTCTTTATCTACATAAGGCTGACCCTAATCAAGACTGTATCTGCCTGCAATATTGGTATAATGTGTTTTGTGATGCGGCACTGGTGTTGCTAATGCTGCAACCTATTGTGAGCATTGATGTTCTGGTGCAGTTAGTCCTACATATGAAAGTCATATATATGCCAACTGTAACAGCTAGAAAAGAGAAATATTTCCATGCCAAAAAGGTCTAAAAATTGTTATTTCAATACTGTAGAGTTAATTTTTGTTTTGTTTTGTTAGGCTTACTGGGAGTCAAAAGGTGCCCATTGTTCATTTAGAATTGATGATACAAATGTATATTAGTCTACATATTATAAGGTTTGCCAGAGGTTTCCTTAAAGCCTTTTCCCCACTCTTGCCTTAGAATTATTGAAATTAATCGTACTACAGCCAAGCTGTTTGATATGTGTAGAAATAAATATATAAAGTAAAAAATCACATTACGAAGCATTTTATATAATGCTATTCAGATTATGATATTATTTATAATACTGACTAAGCTTTTACATTGCCCTTAGTTGCAACTTTTATTACTTCTGCAAGTAGTTTGTATAGCAAATTGTACAGCATTATTTAAAATGCTGTGAATTGCAGTTTTGTTTTTGAAAAAACAAGCACTTTTTCTTGCTTACCACAGCATTTTTTTGTTCAGGCTGACAGTAGGATTTGTTACTTTACCTGTTGAGTAGATATTTATAAGTATTTTATGTAGGCAACTCCAGCAGCTTGGGGTATAAAAACCTATCTCAAGCTATTTAAAGGATGCGATGTCCTATTCAGCATACAATAAAATATAGTGTCAGATATGTACCGTGTAATTCATGTACAATTTAGGCATTATCTTTCAACCTCTGAAATGTAGCTACATTGTTAGAGGGCTACTTTGAGAATGGAATTCACTGCAGGGTGGTGAGTCAATGCCCCAATGTGCTCCCTGAGGTTAACCTGCCATCAAGTCCCTTTGTCAGAACTGCTTGCCTGCCTTCCTGTCTGTCCAAATGTATGCAATTCTTATCTCACAGAACTAGGCACATATACAATTTACAAAGATTAGGCAGCCTGGTGCCCCCCCCCAGTTGTTTTGGACTACAACTCCCATAATACCTGACCACTGGCTACGATTGCTGCAGCTAATGGGAGTTGTAGCCAAAACATCTGGAGGGTGTTGCTTATTCCATTAGGCTGTTTTCAAAAGACAGAGAACAAATCAATTAAACAGTTCCTCCTCCTCCCCCCATTTATTAACGTCTAAAATGTCATTCTTTGAGCTAATAAAGATGTGTTCTTAAAGCTGCTAAAACCTGATTTGATTTTCACCTGCTTCTTTATTCCCTCTCTAACTCTTCACTTCCTTAGCCTGAATCACAACCTACTCAATCCTTCTCAGGCCCAGTTCTCTGCACCTCCTCATCCCCCACTTCCTGCTTTTTCTCCTGCACTGCACTGCTGTTCATGGCCCCATGGAAAACTATAGACAACACTCATTGGGAAGAAATTACAAGTTCCTTCTCATTTCAGGGAAAAACCAACGTCTGATTCAAGCTATCCCATATTTATTTGAAATAATGGGTTGGGTGTTTTGTTTTGTTTAAAACAAAACAAAACTGGATACAATCTGGTTCAGATAGTGTTTTCTCCCTAAGCATGGGAGCAGGATACCTGAGACTCTTAGGCTGCAATCCTGTACACATTTACCTTAGAGTAATTCACCTGGAACTCAGTGGGACTTACTTCAGAGTAGTTATGTATAGAATTTCACTGTTAGTGGTTTGAGATTTCTATTCAGCACGTAAGGTCTGCAGAGACTGTGACGTTGTGGAACAATGCCATTAAGCAATCCCCAATCCCTTACAGTTGAGAATAATCATACTGCTTGCCATCATAGTGAGGAAAAAAGTGAGACCCCATTAGTATGTTCCACCTTTCTATCGTCCCACTATAATAAAAAGAGCAACGTTTTATATCTCTTGCCTTGTTGCCTTTTCAAGTGTGCCATTTTTCTGTGTGTATGCACTAGTATCCCACTCTTTGTGCGAGTGGAACAGATATTCTTACCTATGCACAGAGAATTGAATTCCCTTTATCATTTCCATTTAATTTTGCTCAGTTTACTGGAGAAAATACATTTTTGTTGCCGTCATTACTACAGCTTGACTCGGGCAGATGAAGTTATCATCTTTTTCATTGTATATCATTGCGCATAATGAACCAATTTCTGTAATGTGCATATTGGCTGATTGGTGGTGATGGTGCATATATCAAAAGGAATACAAATAGTTCTTCACAGGCTCCAGTGACCCCAGAGTGCCTGGAGTAACGTTAAACTTATTTTGACTTGTAAACGGAGCAAATGTGACATGGAGGTTATAGGATAAGGGCATATATGCATCTTCCAACCCTTGTTTTGACATAGCACTGCTTTCTTTCAAAGGAACATTTGATCATTTTTTTTCCTGGCATGCTTCACCTTTCACTAGTTATTCATTCAACTTCTCCCTAAGAGATGAATTATTATTCAGGTACATATCCACTGGCAAGCCCTTGGGAGTTAATCTCTTACTCTTTGCTGCATTTATGTGAGCACATCTAGTTTATAAGTCAGCTATGAAATGACTGTGGGGGAAACTGAGCAAAATTGATGCAAATCATTTTTTAAAATGTTATATGGAAGTTATTACTGAAAATAGTTCTCCACAGATTATTCCAAAAAGCAAAAAAATAGATAAATATTGCCGGCTAACATAATTCGTGTTCTAGTCTTACATGTCTATTAGGATAATGCCCTAGAATTGGTGAGTTGTTAGACCTACTCCAAGTGGAGGTAGCTTCTGAGACCTTGCATTGACCTATCTCTAGGACCAGAGCTAGCCAATCACCATCACAATCTGGGGACAGAGCTCTATAGTAGTATCCTTTCCAACTTCTGCTGCAACTATAAGGAGACAACTAGTCTGCAGACAGGAAACAGAGGTAAGCATTAGAGATCCTGAGGCATTGGAAAGACTCTTCTCCAGGGTCATAATTGGCTGAGATCGAATGATTTGGAAACTGGCATCTGGACTCAGACTTCTATCTACTTTGTGCTGGAGTAGATGCAGATAAGGGATGCAGAAAAGAGCATCGAAGATGTTAAAGGTATTGGAGCACATTCCCTACAAGGAAAAGTTGAAGTGTTTGGGGCCAAGGTGATCCATGCTCTTTTAATCTCCTGAGTGGATTACTATAATGCATTATACATGGAGCTGCCCTTGAAGATGACTCAGAAGCTTCAGGGAGTGCAGAATTTGGCTGCCAGAATTCAAACTGGTTTGTTCATATCACACTAATCTTAAAATAACTGCACTGGTTGCCAATTTGTTTCTGGGCCCAGTTCAAGATCTTGATACTTACTGTTAAGGCCCTTAACAGCTTGGAATCCAAATACCTGAAGGAGCGCCTCTTCCATACCAGCCTGCATGTGCCTTAAGCTCTTATGCAGAGCCCTTCTCTGAGTGCCTGTTTTAGGATGGGTACATAAAGGGAAATAACCTGTGCTGCCCACACACCAGTAGGACCCTTTGCTAGTGCAACAGGAGCTAGTGGTTCTTAAAGCAACCAGTAACAAGCGGAGCTCTCATTTCTGGAATGGGGAGGTCAGCGGAGCACTACTGACCTGTCCTGAATCAGAAACAAGCATTTCTGCTGGTTTCCGGGTTTACCTCGGGGAAATGCCAGCTCCCAGCTGCCCTAGCGATGAATCCTGCTAGTGTGAAGGAATGAGCAGGAGTGCAGTGGCAGTATTGGATACCAGCCTATGTATCTACACTAGGATGTGCAAATCAGCAAAACACGAGCTCATTGAAGTTCTCCAAATTCTGCCTTGAAACTCACCTTTTTCCTAAGCTAAACAGTCCCAAACATTGCAAACTTTCCTTATAGGGGGTTGCTCCAACCCCTTGATCATTTTGGCTCCCCTTTTCTGCACCTTTTCCAGCACTACAATATACTTTAAGATGAATAAATCATTATTTGTTATAGATAGTTGACTCTAAGACCCCATTTAACATTACAGCCCCCTTGTTTGAGACCTCCCAAAAGAGCTTCCATGTAGCTACACGTTATACAGGGGGTGTAAGCATGCCCCCTAACCATGAATCTCAGTTCAGTCGTATGCAGCATCTCCATGCTGTGAGTGGCCAGCACCAATGATGCAAAGCTGTGGTTTGAATGCATTGCTTACAGTTGGGCTGACAAACACAATAAGGGACTTTAATTCTACATTAAGTGTTAAGCAAGATGCTTAGGACCCAGACTTCCCACACATGACTATAATATATATCAGCATTGCCTGTTGGCATGCCTGCCTGATCTCCCCTGCTCACCCTATACATTTGTAAATAGATATTCCCAGCGAACCAACCCACAGGTATTCCAGTTTGCTCTCTCTCTCTCTCTCTCTCTCTCTCTCTCTCTCTCTCTCTCTCTCACACACACACACACACACACACACACACACACACACACAGAGAGAGAGAGAGAGAGAGAGAGAGATGACAAGGCAACAAGGAATAGTTAAAAACCTGCCCCTGAAACATTTAGCACTCAGGGAAGTGGGGAAGAATGAAACAGCCAAAGGCTGTTGTTTAGTCAATATCACATCACCTACAAATAATTTATTTTTTTAATGGTAACCAAGTGCCCCCAGTTTGTGCTCTTGTCCATACATTGGAGGAAATGCTTAGCCAAGCACTTCATCTGCTCTTGTCCCACGCTTACTCCCAATTGTACCACCAATCTCACTAAAGGAGTCAGCCCCCTGGAGTGAGAGAGAAATCATATCTAGAGCAGCTATGGACCTGTGCTATGTTTCTATGTTTGTATTTTACATTTTTTATGTATTGTACACTGACCAGAAAACTTTGGTTATTGGGCAGTTTAAAAGTATAGTAATGAAAATAAATAAAACTGCAGCAAGACCTATAGGGATGAGAAAAAGGAAGTGAATCCTGCAGAGGCAAGGGACAGCAGTTGGAAGACGGTGGGGGTAGCGGTGGGGGAAGAGAACATAAGAGATTCATTTGGTTGCTCTTCCAAGGGTAGTAACTACCCCATTCAAGTAAGTGGTACATTACTTGGCTGGACATATTCACGACTGGCAGATGTCTAATTCTGAGCTTGCTTTTCAAGGTCACATACAACTTCTTGTTTGGATTTGCTTTTACTGTTCAGGCATAAGGGAATATTTTATTTCTTTGCTTTTATTTTTTCTTTTAATGAGTTGTACATTCGTCTTATTATGAGATTTCATAGTTAAGTCTTAATATTAACCTGATGGATTGTTTGATACACCACCTTAAACTTGTTAATACAGTTCAAAATTCAAAAGAAATGTCGCCCTAAACTTAGAGAAAAGATAAAGTTAATACAGATACTTTTTATAAGATATATTTTGTTCTGTAATGATGAGGCTTCTACTGCTAAGCCTTTGGTTCTTTTGTCATTGGTAGGGCGGGGCACGCTAACAGCCAATACATGCAATCTGTTATTCTGCCAGTCAGGTTAACAGCACACATCAACCTTTAAGTATTGTCTGGTGTTTTTCCTTCTTTTTTTCTGAACAGAGCTACAATGAACCTGTGGATGTTAAGGTATCCCAACAACCTCAGATGATGAATGCAAAGCAGTCGGTGTTCCATGGATCTACACAACCTCATTCAGCCTTGTATCTAAGTTCCCATTACCACCAACAAGCAGGAATGAATCCTCACATAACAGCCATACATCCCAATATTCCTAGGAATATAGCACCTAAGCCTAACAACCAAATGCCCGTGACTGTTTCCATAGCAAACATGGCTGTATCTCCACCTCCATCCCTTCAGATGAGTCCTCCAATTCACCCACATCTCAGTATACAACAACACCAGCCACTTACAATGCAGCAGTCCATTGGGAACCAGCTACCAATGCAGGTCCAATCTGCTTTACATTCACCTACAATGCAACAAGTAAGTCCTACCTAAGTTCTTAATCTGTTACAATCCTGAAATTTCATTGATAATTGTGCAACTTGCTTTTCTTCATTAGTTCCAAGTTCCAGATTGCATTTGCAGCTGCAAATTATACTCCCTAAGGGTAGCTTCTCCCCATAGGAGAAAGGCCAGGTGGCTCCTCTGCTTCCTAACCATATCACAGATTCTACTGTGTGTGTACAACCTGTGGGCCAGCATGACTGATCCTGCCCTATTCCAAGCTTATGGCCACTTCATGGCTATGTTGAACAAGTGAAGTTTCCTTCTACTGAGACCATTCAGTTGTCTACCCAAGTACTGTTTACTTTGACTGACAGTGGCTCTCCAGGCCCTTGGGTTTATGTCATTCTACTGGAGATGCCAGGGATTGAACCTGGGACCTACTGCATTTGCCCATCCACTTAGCTATAGCCCTAATGCATACTCTACAGCTGTAATTAGTTCCATCTACAAACTAAACCAATTCATTGCATAAAACAGGGAGCTTCCATAAGGCCCTAAGCTGCTGTTTTCTCTACTTCTCTGTTAGTTTTGTTTTTTACTTTTTTAAATATGTGGATGCTATTAGAATCGATACAAACAATAGAGGGGAAAAGTCATGGTAATTAGAACCATAGTTTGTACCATTCATCATTTTGACGTGCTGTGTGTTTTATTCTTGTGTTCAAAGACACATAAGAGTGTTCAAATGAGCATCACTCTACTGTGTGTTGTTTTAAATAGCACATCAAAGGACTTATTTCTCAGCTCTAAAGGTAAAGAAACCCGTTCTTTTCACTTCATCTTCGCCATCTCTTTTCTTTCCGAGAAACCTTTTTTTTTAACGGTAAAAGATGTATACCATCAATTTATGTCATACCATGAAAATAGTATTTTCATCTCAGTTATATCCTGTTTGTGGACTTTTGTGACTCCAGCTCTGACACTATGCATTATTCAGATGTTTTCATTTAGTGTACACTAAAGTGACCAGAGCTTTTTCCTAAGTGGTGACAGTTAATTTAGAATCCCAATGGTAGTAGGTTTCCCCAATTATTTTTTCAATGTGCTTTAACTTATGTTTGTTATAATGAATCCATTATGCTTCTCATTCGCCTAGACTTGATTGCCTCTGTCTTAAGTTTCTCACAGGTCACGTGTCAGATATTACCTTCTAAATCATGAGCTTCATTAGTAAAAGTCAACCTAGAAGAAGTCTAGCTAATTTAGACAAAGTTTCTTGTAATATTCCTAGGCTTACAGACATTTACGCAGGAAAACAAAAGGTACTGCAAAAAAGGGAAATTAATGTTTTTTTGAAAACCAAATATATTTGTTCATGTATTCCAGAGAACGTGGTTACTGAAATATGGACTGTCACGGTTTGTATTGTTCTGCAATTCTTGCTAACATAGTATCTTGTCCACAAAAGTCCACAAGATAGATACTCCAAATACAAGTCACCCCCCCCCCGCCATGCGATGCAGTAGTGTAGTAGAGCCAAGGCTCACAGAGTCGGAACACCGGGATTTTTTGATTAGCAGGGATGGTTATGTCACCTGACACTGCCATCAGACTTCCATGTTCCCTCTGAGCTTAGCAGCAATCCTCACAGTAACTGGGGGTGGATGGGGGAGAACAGATTTGCACAACAATTATATATTGCCCTGAGCTATCCCATTGTAATGCAGAATATTTGGAGGTGGCTTGGGCTTGAATAGGCAAATAGGCAAACAGCTATGCTATGCTATGGCTGGGGCATGCTGGGAGTTGAAGGCCAAAAACATCTGGGGACCCAAGGTTGGAGAACACTGCTCTAGGGCTTTACAAAAAATCTGCTTTTTGTGATGTGAGATAAAAATTGCTGGAACAGGTTTGTTGACTTTAAGATAAAATGTTTTTCCCTGGTGCTGGGAAAGAAACTCTTGCACTGGTGGTCTTATGCTGTTTGCCCCTCTCTTTCCCGTTCTCATTTAATCTCAGATGTCTCCATCCAAAGTCCAGCATGCTAACTGGTGCGCTGCCCTTTGCCAGCTCACTATTCTATTACTGTCACCTCATCCTACTGAATTGGGTGTTATGCTGTGTAATGCTGCTCTTTAGGGGCTATGTATGTATGTGTGTGTACATACACACACACATATGGCTATGGATCAACACAGCTGCACTAAACAAAAGTTTTAGTTTGTGTTTAGGGAATCCAAAGTCTTACCTGGTGCTGATGTGTAACACACACA
Source organism: Shinisaurus crocodilurus (assembly GCA_021292165.1). NCBI lineage: Eukaryota > Metazoa > Chordata > Lepidosauria > Squamata > Shinisauridae > Shinisaurus > Shinisaurus crocodilurus. Next base: position 174,734,514 of record CM037880.1, on the reverse strand, counting down.
GAACTGTGTTACGACATAATGTCACAGAATGGCTACTGTGTGTTTGAGAAGATGGTGAATGATTTTGGCATGAGTTTCAGCCAGATCAACTAACCTTCGGAATTATTTCCTAGAGTAGCTTTCCTCAATCTGCTGCCCTGTAGAAATGTTGGACTACAACTCCCACCATCCCCAGCCAGCATGACCATTGGCTATACTGGTTGGTGATGATGGAACTTGTAGTCCCCACATCTGGAGGACACCAATTTGGGGAATGCTGTCCTAGAATATTGAAGTTCATAGATCTGGCTATGGGTGAAACTCACCCAATAAGCTCCCTGTCTTGAAAGATTTAGGGCACAATCCTATGGGGATGCCAATAGCCCTCTGAACTCAGAGGATTATGGGCATCCTATGGAGGATGTGAGGAGTGCAGAGGTGAAGGTCGCCTCCGCGCTCCTCTCACTCTGCAAAGCAGACAGACAGCTGATTTCGGCCCTCTAAGTGCAGCACTTCGGAGTAAGAGGGAAGGAAGCTGAGGCACCACCAGTCTCCTCCCCTCCCTGCCCCTGAACACCCCCAAAAGCACTTCTCCTAGATCACTCTTACACCTCAGAGAAGCAGCCGGTGCGGTACTTTCTGCGCCGGCTATGATGGGGAGAGGGGGATCTGAGTGCGGATCCCCAGCTACGAGGTTGGAGCAATTTTCTGACCTCATAGCTGGGAATCCGAAAAATCCGATGGCCATCTAGATGCTGTCTAGCAGCCACAGGATTGCACTGTTATTCATATCATTTCTGTAAATTATAACATGAGAGGTACCATCACACATACTTAACTATACCTCCACATTTCTAGTGTGCTGTTCATTTTCTTATTCTGTTACACTAGTGATAAAGTATTGATCTGTACTCTTGCTCTTCTGCATTGTTACTTCTGAATTATCTGTATTATGAATTATGATAGGCCTATATGTTCCTGCCCTGACAGAGACTGGCCTCAACATCTAATTCCCATGGGAGAAGGATATATAGGATACACACAGATTTTGTTTTAAACACATTGATTAGTGCTGTTTAAAATACCATTTTTAAAACTATCTTTTCTTCAGCAATATGATTACACAGGTGGCTTTTTAAGAAATTGCAGCTTCGGTTTTTTTTCTCATGTACCGGTACCTTTCATTCTGGTGTAAATTCTTTGGCATGCTGTATTTTTGCCACTCTTTCTTTCCCCACCACCATTTCCCCCTACACCATGTTTCTGAATATGGTTAAGAGGAGGGGAAAATCATTAATATCTGTCAACTGTCCTTATAACCTTAAGGGAAAATCTTTGTATGATATCACACAGACAGATTTTCAATTTCCTTGTGTAATAAACAGATGCTTTAGGATTTGGATGTAATTTAAAGGTTTAAAAAACATCACATTGAGATTGATGAATAAATCAGTTGTGAAGACAAAAACATTGATGCCTATTGAAAATACCTCTCCAGACAGGCAGGAAATGAAATTAGTTCCCGGTAAAGTGTAGAGATGAGGATCACAGTTTAGGTTCTGCTGCAGGCTTTTTAGTACTTGCTACAGTCGCGCACAAAACCCCCAGCTAGGCATACAGAAATCTAATTAAAGAGCAAATGTCCCGTCTGACATCAAATTAATCTTTATCAAGTCCCCTATTTTTATTTCAATCTGGTGCAAGAAAATGAAACTTAAAATTCGAGACATGTCGCAAAACACTCGCTAATTTTATCTCAAGCATTATTACAATGCAAAACATTTGGCATTGTCTCAGTGCACAGAGCATCCATTTTCTGATTTTTAAAAAATTGTATTACTGTTTGCAAAACCCTTACATACAAGAATATTTAAATATTTCTGCATCAGAGTGGCACAGGTATCCAAGACATTTCATGGACTGCTTGGGGTGGTTACCAAAATTGGGATCTGAGGCTGTTTTTTAAATTTTGCATTTCTGAAATTCTTCAATTACTTTTGGCCTACACATTTTCAGCAAGCATTATTACAACAACATGGGTTCCAAATCATATCTGATCAACTGCAGAGTGTGCAGGAGCTACTAAATCTATTTCATTGGCTTGTAGTTACAGTGGGAAGGGGGACTCTTCATTAATAAGGAACCCTGATAAGCTAAGGTTCAAATAACTAATTGTTATGATATGATATATTTTGTTGGTTGCTTTCAGTCAGTATCAATAACTGACTGGTTTTATACATAGAAACAACAAACAGAAGGGGGGGGGGACAATTAGTAGATACTCAAGAAAAGCCACTAATCAGAGCTGACAGTTCCAATATAAGCATCAAATTAGACAGTTCCAAAGCAATTCCAATATAAATATCAAATCGCCCACTTGACAGCTGGAGGAGTTATACTATACAAAATACAGGCTCCACTTTCATTGTCTGCTTCAGCATACACTTTGACTCATGAGTAGTAAAATCACAATTCATTGAGATGGTTGCCACTTTACTGGGGGATATAGTGGATGGATTGGGGAATATACGGTAGTTCATGGATCAAGATACAGAGACCTGATTCGGACATAACAACAATTCATGGGTTGTTTAACCAAATAACAAACCATGGGTTCAAACTCTGGGTTGTCTCTGTCCATCATCAACCCAGAGTTCCAGGTTCAGGTGTCACATCAAACAAGCTAGGAATGGGGCGTTCCTGGCTTGTTTGAGTAAATTGATACAACGTGGAAGTGGCGAGCATGCAGGAGCCAGTGCAGGTACTCATTTCCACACAGCCCTGACAACTCATGGTTACATGTTGTTACATGTGAACTGGGCCACTGGCTTGTAGACCAGTAAAAAAAAACAGTTACACCATAGTATGCTGAATCAGGCTGCAATATTCTGCATATTTACCTGTGAGTAAGCCCAATTAAACTCAAGGGGGAGTTATTTCAAAGTAAAGAAATAATAGAATCAGCTTATTAGTCCCTTTATAATTTTAAATAACCCATTCAATAAATTGCACTTGGTCGCAAAGGGTCATTGGAGAGTGCTTGAAGAAGATTGATTTTGAGAGTTCTAAATTAATCCATGATATTGACTACACCTTATCAATCTACACCCTAGCTGGCCGGGCCCTGAAAACTTTGTCCAAGTTCCAGGCACTCACCGCACTTTAGAGAGTGCTAAGCAATGTTCCCAAAGTGCTCCATGGAACTGTGGGTCATCCCAGGTCCCAGGAAACCACCAGAGCCTTGGGGGAAAGGAAGCTGTACAATCCCTGTACTTGGTCTGATCAAGTAAATGGAAGTTTTCCCAACCAAATGATCTAATCTATAGCTTTTGCAAAGGCTTCTGGTTGGCCACTTTGGGAAACAGGATGCTTGTCTAGATAGGCTGCTGGTCTGATCCAGCTGGTCTGTTTTTATATATTGAAATTTTAAGGAAGTATGCTTTTGCCCTCACCATAAGTTAACAAAATTAAGCAAGCCACAGCTCACCCAGAGCCTTAAAAATCAAGGCTTTGGAGATATTGCTTAATTCTGAGTTGTCATTAGTGCCCATAATGTAGACCTAAACTAAAAGCATTTTCTGTGTATGTGCAGAATCTCAGTTTACCGTACATGTTGAGCTGTAGAAGAGAAATGATGTTTGATTCGTAATACAATTATGAGTATTATGAGATATGTTTGTATTCTGAGTCATTTGGCAATATCACTATCTGAAACCCACTTCAAATAGCAATTTCAAGGAGATTGGAGAAAAAGCAGGGAGCAAAGGGCTTTCTACCACCAATCCCACCTTGCTGTAAACGCTGACTCCTCTCTCTCTGCCTTTACAAATGGTCACCATTTCTCTTGGAACCAGGAAAGAGTGTGCTGTGTTTCTGTCCCCAGGAGCCTTTTGTGGGTGTACTAGTTGGCAACGCTGGGTGCTATTTAAACAACTTATAAATTCTGTGAAGTGACGGTATGGCACAGCCAGAGGGCCTTGCCACTTTGGAATACCCCCATTGGGAAGAGGTTGCCATATATTTTACCCCTCCTTTTTTCTATATTTTTGCTCTCTGACTATAGAGGAACAATCCCAGCTCCACAACTAACTTTTTTGTGATGAACTCTGTAAGACTGGGTTTCTTGCTTGGGACTTTTGGGCAATATCATTCTGCAAACTCAAATGGTGCTGGTGGAGCTCCACTGAATCTATTTTGCAATCGGTTGTCCATGTATTCCAAACCACAGCAAGAATCTCTATTAACAGGTGTTTGTGAACAAGTTTTAGTCTTTCAAGGGGCACCACACAAGAGTGTCCATTATCTCAGTTACTTTTTATTTTGTGTATGGAACCATTAGCAACAACTCTGAGGGAGCAGTCATCTAAGGAAATACAGATGAATAAAAATGTGTGTGTCAGGTTATAAAGTAAATTTAGCAAAATCCATGTGGATGGGGTTCAATATGACAAATCAAATAAAGGCAATTACATCAGTCAACCAAACAATATAATATACAATGCAAATCTTCAGGGGTCAACTATCTGGCTAATTTTCCACAGGAAATTGTATCAATGGATAAGGGAGGGTAGTAATCAGTGGTCTAATATGAACTTATCATGGAGGGGGAGAATATCAACAATTAAATCCCCAAAATATTGTTTGTATCGATCAATATTCCCTTAAGAGTTTAGGAATCAAGATTAAAAGCGGCAGGATTTATGTAACAGTTTTGTATGACAGAAAAATGCTCCAAAATAGCATTGGTAAGTTGAAGTGGTCCCTGGAAAAAAGGAGAGTTTAATATGCCATTATTTCTGAAATATTATGACGCTATGGGACTGGATACAAACACCAAAGTAGAATGGAGCAAACAAATTGGGTTATATCCATCTCTAAATAATATGCTATAGTTTTCTAGGAAAAATGATATAGGTAGTCAGTAATAAGATTGCTCCTGGATTATCACCACTTACATCATACAATTACGAGAAAATTAATACAAGGGATATATTAAGAGATACTTTCAATTGGGAAGAAAAAGGGGTGTGCATTATTAAGGATTTTTTTCAAAAATGGAAATATTGGCAGCATCCAGTGCTGCCTGTGTACCTTTGGTCGTTCTGTTGCATCTGCGGGACTGAGCGGTAGCACAAAGGCAAGTGAACGCTTCCTCAAGCAACCCTATAAACCAGTGTTCTCCAACCTTGGGTCCCCAGATGTTTTTGGCCTACAGGCCAAAAACATCTGGGGACCCAAGGTTGGAGAACACTGCTATAAACGTTTGCAAGCTCCGCTACCTGCCCCATTCTGGAAATGAGTGTTTCAACTCATTTCCAGTTGCTGGGATTTAAAAGATAAGATATACAGATTAGAATTTGATATATATTCGAGGTGTGGACAACAGGTGGCAGCCTGTCTTCATATATATTGGTACTGTGGGAAAATAAAACCATTGACATAATAGTCTATTGCATGTTGAGCAAATAATGATATGAAATACCTGCCAATCCTTTGAGAGTACTGTTGAGGTATCTTAAGAGACTGTGTAGAAAATAGCAGTGTAGAAGTGGTTCATACAGTAATACCTTGGATTGCAAGCATAGTTCGTTCTGGAACCGTGCTTGTAATCCAAAACACTCTTATATCAAAGCGAGTCTCTGGCGGGCGTGAGTGGGGCCGATTTCGGCCCGCTCGAGGCGAGCGGTTACATCCCTACGACTACTTGTATTGCAAGACGTTGCTTGTTTATCAAGTCAAAATTTATTTTAAAAATTTGCTTGTCTTGCAAAACGCTCTCAGACCAAGTTACTTGCAATCCAAGGTATTACTGTAATTTATTTACTCCTGCAAGAATTTCAGCAGCTTCCTATTGGAAGAAAAAAAGTATCACTCCTCCCTTGTCAGATTGGTTTTTACTGAATCCAGGATATCGCTAACATGATGAAATTAATCTATTATATGCAAGCTAGGGAAAATCCACTGTATGAAAATAAATGTATAGAAAGATGGACTATTACATTTTTTTATGATGAATTTCCAAATTGAATCTGTCCTTATTCTCTTAGGGGGCGATCCTGTGGCCCCTAGACATTGTCTGTGGGGCCATAGGACTTTTCAGAATCCCAGCTCCAAGGTCTGAGACTGCACTCCGACCTCATTACTGCGAAATAGAGCTCTGCCCCCCCACACACACACACACAGCCAGTACAGAAAGAACCACACGGGCTGCTCTCCGAGGTTGGGAAAGCAACCTCAGAGAGGGGTGAAAGGGGAGTCCAGGATATGAGGTACCCTGAGCCTCTGCTAGCCTCCTTCCCGCCCCCTCTGAAGTGCTGTTGCTAGACGGGTGAAAAAGCCTGTCTAGTGAAAATGCAGAGAAGGAAGACAGAGAGGCAAAGATTTCCTCCGCTGCTTGGGGTCTAATGGTCATCGCGATAAGATTGCACCCTAATTATATTACTGAGGGAGGGAAACCTGTTGAAGCTAATTCAACATTATTGAATAATTTTATAATTGCTTGAAGAATGGTTTACAATGTAACCTATATGTTAATTGTGAAATTGTTGAATTAGGAAGTTATGATTTATGTATATTTTCATTTTATCTTTATTTTTCTGTACTTTATTTATCTTTGATTTACTTGTATGTATTCTGCATATAGTCTTATTTTTGCAATTAAAAATGGAAAGAAAAAACAAATAGCCATTTCAAGTCTTGGTCAAATGGGAACCCTAGTTAACCATAAGTGTGATTAACATTGATGCCAGTGACATGTTTAACCACTTTTATGAGAGAATTTTCTCAAAGCAGGTGAGGGCTGCGGGATGGGAGTGCAAGTTTTCAAGGACAGCTTTTGATTATCAGTCGAGAGCCATCATTACATATGCACCAGACAAAAATTTTGGATAGTTATATTATCATGAAAAAGTAGATGCAGATTAGATAAGAAATAGCATTTTCTTTTTTAAGCTTCATGGAACAAAACTGAAAAAACTGACATAGGTGGTTTGTGGGGCATTTTACTACCCCACCCAGGACACATTCAAATGTATAGAGTAGTAAGATGACCCCTAAACAAAGCCATGAGTATAGTTTCAAGGGACCAGCACTTAATTCTCCTTACTAGTATTGTGAGACATTTTTTATCCCACTAGGACATTCCTTACCTCAATACTTGCCATTGGCTGGGACAACAAATCACCCCAATGACAAAAATCAAGTGTTCTTAGGTTTGGTGTGTTTTTTTAATCACAGGTTCTTTATGGTTTTCAGAAAGAAAATTCCATGTGGGCATTGAAATCTGCTTATCTGGATCTCTTGTTGTTGGAATATTTTTACCCCAACATGTTACATTGACTGAGACAAAAAATATTCCACAACCAAGGATTCAGTTGGTTTGCGGGTGTGTGTGTGTGTGGGTGTGTGTGTGTGTGTGAGGTGCTTTTCGTGTACAGAAAGAAAATAGTAAATAGTAAGTAACTAAAATTTGGGGACATTATTTACTACTGTGAAGGCAACAATCTCCTAGAACATGGGTAGGAAAGCTGTTGGCCCTCCAGATGTTGTTAGACTATAACTTGCATCATCCCTGACCATTGGCTATACCAACATCATCTGGAAGGCCACGAGTTCCCCACCCGTGTCCTAGAAGGACTGCATCAAAGATAGGCAACCTGGTGCCCTCCAGATGTTTTGGCCTATAACCACCATAAACCCGAGCCAGCATGGCCAATGGTTAAGATTATAGGCAACTGGTTGTCTATCCCTAGAATACATTGTAGGTCTTTGTAAATCCTGAAATGCTAAGTGCATCCACATTATAATTTACCCCACATTGTTGAATAGAGTTAATCTCATAAGTAACAATTGCAAGATTTTATTAAACTCTCTGGACTTCTATTAACTATAGTCATTATTTAGAAACCTCTTGGTTTAAACTAGGCATTTATTATATTTGACATACACAAACTAGTGCCAGAAAATGTGCAGTTCCAAGGCTCTACTCAGCCAAATGAAACCTTTGCTTTAGCTAATGTACCTTCTTTTGATGTCTTTGGGAAGTTTATTTCTTTAGACTGATCTAGTCTGTTTACTTCGGGTAGGCATTAACTGGTTTATTATGGTGTACTATAAAGAGCTCCTGACCATTCAGCAGCATTCTTTGTTTATTTAAACTAAGTACTGTATGGAAAATCAATGCATGCCATTCTTGAAAATCTGATCAGCTCTGCTGATTTTGGCAAACAACATTTAAGCATGCTCACTCCTGGCTGAAAACAAGAGCAAGTTGGAGGCAGGGGAGGAGGTGCTGCTTTTTGCTACATTAGTCCAACAACTGTTAAAAAGCTTTAGTTGATTTTGTGTGTGTGTGTAGTTGAGAAAGAAGTGCAAATAAAAGAAGCAGCAGATGGTCCTTTTGTGACTGAACCAAATAAAAGGGGTTTGAAAACAATAATTGTGAATAGGTGTAGTCTAATAAAACACTCAGCCACCTGCTGCCTGCGCCCTTCAAAAAGATTCTGTTGCATATTCTTGGAATTAACTAATAGTGTATCCTTGGGTTGAATCGAAATACGAGCTGTAAGAAACACACAGACCTTTCTTTTATTTCTCCACGTTGAATGAGTTGTTTTTCATGGCTTTAAAATGTCTCTGTTCTTTGTCTCAGAGTTCTACACGATTGCATTGTGTTCTCTAGCATTCCTCCTCAACCAATTAAAATTATTGTTTGAAACAGCACAAGTATCCTTCTATTTTCCCTTTTGCTTAAAGTTTGAGAATATAGACGTACAACTTGGTACTTTGTCAAGACTTTCAGTTAAGAGGTTAACTTGGCCGATCAACCCTTATTTTTAAATCATTTCTTTTTTTTAGGGTTTTACTCTCCAGCCTGATTACCAGAATATTATCAATCCAACATCTACAGCTGCGCAGGTTGTTACCCAAGCAATGGAGTATGTTCGTTCAGGGTGCAGAAACCCCCCAGCACAGAGTGTGGACTGGAATAATGATTACTGCAGTAATGGGTGAGCAGCCAGTGAATGCCACCTTGTGTTGAGTAATATTTATGACAAAAGCTGGGCAACAATTATTGTATCTATTTCTTATATTTATTGTCTAGGTGAAATTACGAGGTTCTGATGCCTTTACTTACTAATTGATCTCTAGTAAAGAAATTAATAAACAAGTAGTGGCTTGCTTTGTATATCAGACAACTGTTTTACTATCGGGAATATTATTTAGGAGAACACGGGCTGCAATCCTGCACATATTTAATTTCAATAATCAATAAGAGAAATGGAAAATTGTGTCCCATCAAAAGACGATGGTATTAACTTGTTGGACACAATCTACAGACTTCTTAACCCACAAACCAGAGTCTGCACATAGTCAACAGGGCTCTTGGGTCTTGTGATATAGTGCAGAGCTTGGGCTAGTTAATCTTCAGCAGAAAAATATTTTAAAATATATAGGGATTGCATTCGACCTTCTTGGTGTATTTTTTAAATCATGCTCAAGTAAGAACACTTTTAATAATGCAGTTACTACAGGGAGAGGCAAAAGTAAATAAAATTCTTGTTTCGTATCACTGAAATATGTAGGCCAACTTGCTTCACTAAGGAAAAATCCTCCATAAAAGGGCCAATATTTTTCTGTTTTCATGTGTCATAACCAAGCAAAAATGCTTTCATTAAAGCAGCCTGTGTTTGTGAGTTATCACATGCCCTTATGTTCAAAGGCTATGATTTGGGTAGCATGGAACAGCCACATGAGCTGAGATATGGGGGCATTTTCAGGTTCAACTTTCTTGCGCCCCTTGACTGGCATTGATTACTCTCCTTAACCTAAAGCTGGGGGACTTAAGGAACAGCCCTCTTTAGGATAGATTCAGCAATGGAACAGTTCTGCCACCTGAAGTTGCTAGTCCCTGAACCTTGTGTAGAGGCTAGAGAGTACTCCTCCTTACCTATAAATTTTTGTTGGAAAACTGTAAGTTCTGATGGCTCAGCCAGCTGCCCATTTGACCCATCAGAAACCCAAATCTCTGTGGTAAATACAGTCTGAGATGCAGAAGATCCTGTCCACTGATTTCTTCTTCCCACTGTAGCACTCATATGATATCCACACTGTTCTGGAGAATCCCTCAACCCTTAGGAGTGAATTTGGGGGGAGGACAAAGGGGCTGCAGTTTGAGCACCACATTCAGCATGTCTGGATACATTCCATAGATGCTTGTCTTGTGATGTAATGTACACTATCCAATTGATTCTTGTGGCACCCATGCAACCATGTTCTGCATAGCATTCAGTATCACAATTGGACTAGCTGGGAGACCTGTAAGCCCTTTCTTGTGTCTTAGTCCCTTTTCTGTGTCTGCCCTAGTTGAGCCATTGGCTCAGTATCTGTGACCAACCTAACCTGTTACCTAACTCCTCTCTCCTCCCCCACTCGCAAATCTTCTCCCTGGCCCCAGATGAGGGGCCAGTGGAAGTCTGATTTTCTCAGCAACAAAGAATTGCAGCTTTGGTGCTAGTAAAATTATATTTTCTTGCCCTTAAAAAAAAGTTCTAGGAAAGATTTAGGTCCCCAACAACTGAATAATGGCTGTATATTCATTTATTTATTTGAACTATACCCCACCTTTCTACAAAAAAAAAATGGCACTCAAGGCAGCTTATTCTGGAATAAAAGCCATCTTCAGGAAAGGCCCTAATTATATGACTTTCTGCAAAGCAAGTTATTAATATTTCACCATCCCAGATCCCAAAAGTACTATGAGAAAATACCTTGGCTTTCCTTTCAAAGATTCCTCTCCAATACAGTAGTTTTTATGGAGTCGTGATCCTTCTGCACAAGCAGAGCAGAAATGAAACTTGCACTGAAGTTCAGTGGAAGTTTCAATTGTTCATATATTATATTTGATATTACATTTCAGATGCTTGAGATATCAAAACACTGGTTTTCAAGGGTTCTGCTTTTGAATATTAACACTAAGTGTTGTTCTCCTGTTCCCCCCATCCCTGTTTCTTTCTTAACAGGGCAATGCAGAGGGACAAAGCATTGTACCTTACCTGAAAATGTTTTGGTAAAGCACCTCTTCTTTCCACTGAGGAATGCAGGGAAGTCTTTTCATCACGGATTGCTTTACACAGTCAAGGCAGTTCTGCATTTATTTAGAAAATATAAGTTGCTAAGCACTTAGGACTTATTTGAGCTGGTGGGTCATTCACTCTGGGGAAAAAAATAGTCTTGCTCCTTCCTCCGCCCCCTTCTTTCTTTTTCTTTCTCCTTCGACATCCTTTAATGGACATTGCTTTTCTTCTTTCCTTAAGGAAGGAGGCTTGGACCATTCAGATTTTATGTTGGTTTTTATTTTTGCTGTGAAGTGCTGCGCTAGTAACTGCCTTAGCAACTGTAGATGTCTTGGATAAAAGTCCTGGATTTTCCATTGGTTTTCATAATGGGTGTTTATATGAAACTACTAAAGACTTTTTAAATGGCTTGATGTAGCAGTCATAGCAAGTTTGTAAATAGCATCTATGTTACACTCTCCTAGAGTATAAAATGTGAATGTTTTTGTAGCTAATTGTAATTTGAAACTGGCTCATTCCAGTTTATTGATTTCACAAAGGGGGTTAAATTGGCAAACATTCATATTTTTACTTCATTTTTAAGCAACTGACTAATAGTTCTATATTTTCAAACTCTTTGAAAGAAAAAAGGAAAATTATTCCCAAATGAATTTAATTAAACAGAAATTGGCTTTGTGTCATTAGTTATACAAAAAAAGTCTAGAGTTGGGAAAAGAGCAAACACATTTATTTTGTACTGCCTAAAACTGCTTTTTTATCACTTTATGTGTAATGGTTAGTAAACGTCATTTACGTCCTCTTATGTATAAAACTGCCAAATGCTTTCTTGATATTTTATTAGATGCAGAAACAGATTGGAAACAGCTAAATTATAACCTTTACATATGGCTATGTATTATTGTTTCTTCATACTGTGTCTGTATTTAATCTTTTTTTATGGAAGCTGTTGCGCCTATTTATGAAATAATAAATATAGGTGTTTGTAAGTAAATTTGTTAGCATCTTAAAGAGGATTTTTTAAACTACTTTTGTTGGCATCAATGTATTTGCTGCTGGTGTGAATACTTTTACAGTGATAAGAATAAAGCCAAACCAGCTTTATCTGGCAGAAAATGAAGGTAATCAGCATTTATTCTGCACTCCATGTGTTGATCTGAGACCAAAAGGAAAAAAAATTAGAGGGAAGCTAAATCCTTAAGAAATTTCCCTCTTGCTCTGGTCATATATGAGAAGGCTGTTCAAGTAACATATTATTTAGATAACATTAGTGATGACTAATTAAGAGAGATATAAAGTACATCAAAAGTCTGATGTGCACAGGGACTTCCCCATTCTCTTCTATGAAGGGAAGCTTTCTGCACATTCACATGCATTGTGTTACATGCACAGGTCATTCCTCTGCTCGTAGATAACAACAGAGAAGCCCCGGCATGTGTGCAGCTCCATGTTATCTGCTGCTGGCCACATAACCACAGTTTTAAATGAACGCCTTTGGTGTTCAAAGAAGATCTTCCCAAAAAGTGAAGGAGAATTATAATGGAAAAATAAAACCAAAATGTAAAGTTACCAAAAATGCTTTAGTTATGAAGGCAAAAAGGGCTATATCATTATCTTTATAAGTAGGAAGTAGCAGAAATGGCCAATTCAGTGCTTCCTTAGTAACCACTGGATGGTCCACAAGTAGAATAGTGAATGAGAAAGGCCAAAACTGCATATTTGTAAGGTTTAGACCATGGATAGTTAATGACAGCCCATTCTGAGATGAATCCATCCTGAATGGTACACGTTCCATGGTTCTCCAAATGGGAGTGGGCCTACCTAGGAAGGAAGGAATAATTGTCGCAGGTGTTCAGAACACCTTCAGTTCTCCCATATGTGTATTGAATAGGCATGGACAGAAGCCCTCTTCAGGCGTTCAGTGGTGATTGGTAGCACTCTTCTGTTTTGGAACTTACCTAAAATCCTCCCTCTCCTCATCCCAAATGAGCATCAGATTATATCTTGGGCAAGTTGGTTCTCGTCATTCCCATTTCCTTTTGTTCGTTTTCCCCAGACCATGAGCTCTGCTAGGCAAGGCATCTCTCAGTGTTTGAGGAAGTAGTTTTACAGTAGTTTTCTTGTCTTAAGGAATGCTCACTGTGGCAAAGTTTTAGAACCCTTCTATTGATCAAAATGATAAATCAGTTGGCTTCTGTTTCACATATGAAATAGAGACATTGTAGTAATCCAATTTTAAAAAATGTATAAAGCCTAAAAAGTACAGTGTTTGCTTTGAAATAAAATTAGGCAATGTACAACCTTGAATCACTTGAGCATGTAATAACTAATAAATAACGCAGATTGGATGTGATTATTCAAGTGGCTGTAGCTGAGTTCTAATTTTCTTGTCTTGAATCCATATAGGAATTCCTGATTACATTCAGTTTATTGGCTTTATGTTGAGTACTTTAGAAATATGCCAGCACTAACAATTAGCTAATGTTTTCTATTAATTCTGTTATGATAAAACTTCATTTCCAGCTCAAATTAATTCTATAAAAAGAGCAGGCAATTAGTGTTTATGGGAATCAGCTTTGAGGGGATTTGATGGGAAAGTGTTGTATTATCAGCATCTTTTCTAGAGAGGCTGTGCTGTCACCGTATACCATTTATTAATTTCAGTAGCCAACCAAGGTTCAAACTAGAAGCAAATATTAATGTCAATAAAACGTATGTCATAAATAAACTACTTGTGTGTGCAGGTGTTACTGTTTGAGTATCTACTAGAATTTAAAGGCTCACACCTACACGAGGCTTGGAGGTATTTTAGTCATGTTTCTACTGAGCAAATAGGCATGACATAAGTGCATGAGCAGTTGGTCCACAGAACAAGTTCTGTGGAAGCTCTGTGTGGGATGTGCTGCTTCACAATAAATAGTGAATAGTGGGATGTGCTATTTCACAATCAAACTGCCATCTGCAGATCAAAATAGCAGCCTGAGAGAGAAGAGGGACTATACACTCGACAAGAGGGATCACCTACCCCTATTATTATATCCTGAATACTCCACTTAAAAATCAGATTGACAGAGCAAACCTACGCATGTCTAGTCAGAAGCTCAGTTGAGTTAAATAGGGCTTATTTCCAGGTAAGTGTGTATAGGATTGCAGTCTAAGGGCATCTGCACACACCACCTAAATTTAAATATGACCCTTCAAGTATTTTACCAAGCTTAAGACATTCTTTGTATCCATCACACAAAGCACCATGTATTTTTTTTAACCATTGTGCATGCTAAATATTGCATTGTTGGTTAAATACTTTGAACAATGATAGGCTGAGAACTAAAACCTAAATTTTCACAAAAATACAACTATGGTAATAATTCATTGATGTTAAAAGTGGCCAAATATCACACAAGCTTTATTTTCTGGGCTTGTTTTTATTTTGAGGGCCTCTTAGATAGGCTGGTAGCTATATATTACACAGTAGCTATGTAGCAATATTACACTGAATAGTTTAATATTAAACTTGGAAGATGTAGGCAATGTAAAAGGGCAAGATTATCACCATCCCTCTAGTTGAAGTCAATGGAGGCATCAAAAAAATGGGTTTGACCATCACTTCCCAAATCCATCTCTCCAGTAACAAGAAGAACACAGTACTGATAACACTTCCCAAACAAAATGTCTGTAGTCACCCACAATACTATCCACATTGAGCCAAAAGGCTAAGTTACCTTTCTCACGGATGGTTTCATTTTCTATGTATAGGGAGGTGTATGCATTTTCTTTCATGCGGGAGCAGTCAAACATGCAGTCCCCTGCAGCTTTCATTAAAAGTTAGCAGTCAGTCACAAGAAGGCAAGGGAATCCAGCAGAGTACCAGCAGAGAGCCAGTGTAGTGTAGTGGTTAGTGTGTTGGACTGGGGCTCGGAAGATCCAGGTTTTAGTCCCCACCAGGCCATGAAGCTCACTGGGTGACTTTGGGCCAGTCACTGACTCTCAGCCTAACCTACCTCACAAGGTTGTTGTGAGGATAAGGGGGGGGGGAGGACCATGCCAGGAAAAAAGGTGGGATATAAGTGCAATAATAAATAAACAAACAAACCAGCATGGGATTTAAGGCAAGAGTGTGCAACCTGTGGCCTGGGGGGTGCATGCAGCCCTCTAAGGCCTTTACTGTGATCCTCCCATATGGTCTGACCCCTACCACCACCACAAAATCCCCACCACCCATTTCCCCACTACCTGTACTCTCCCTCCTGTAGAGTTCCTCATGTAGGTCACTGTTTCCCGCTACTGCTGGCAGTGAAGAAAGAGGAATCTGTATCAGGATTAGTGTGTGTGTGTGTGTGTGTGTGTGTGTATGTGAGTGAGAGAGAGAGAGAGAGAGAGAGGTGCGCATTTATGTGTGTGCCGAACAGGCCTGAAAAAGTTGTGTATCCTTGATTTAAGGGATCATCAGGTTTATCTGAAAAGAACAAGGTAAAATATAATTAGCATAATCCAGAAATAGAATACTAAGGCTGAAATCCTGGCCACATTTACCTGAACATGGGGCTTACTTCAGAGTAAACATGCATTTCATTTCTATACCACCCAATAGCCAAAGCTCTCTGGGCAGTTCACAAAAATTACAACCCAAAAATACAACATAACAAAAACATAATATAAAAATGTTAACATACAAAATTTAAAAAATTTGAAACAACTAAAAACAGTTAAAATAAGATTCTGGGACCTGATAAAACAACTGACATTAAAAACAACAAGCCATGAAATGCCTGGGAGTAGAGGGTGGTCTTAACCTGGTGCTGAAAAGATGACAATGTTGGAGCCAGGCAGACCTCAGTGAGAAGAGCATTCCACAATCGGCGGGGGGGGCACCACTGAGAAGACCCTCTTCCTGCTGCCATCCTCCAAGTCTCGGCACAGCCCAGTGCATAAATTGTGCTGTAAATTCCTGCATCATTTCCCACCCTTCTATATGGGAGAGTCAGTTTTAATTCGGAGAGCAAAGACATGCTAGTGTATTAGCTTAGCTAGCATTGCCATTACTGGTGTAAGATGATGTAGCAAGTAATAAATGATATTACGAGGTGTCTTTCTCTTACACACATTCCAGTGTAATGTTGCATGCTGAATTTTCATGGTCTTTCCAAATTAATGACACCTGACTAGGGGAAAACATTTGTAAAGCAGTTATATCAAGATAAAGTTAAAATGTGTGCCATTAACAATGACAATACGGAACTTAGAGGCCATCCATGCAGTATTCTGCCAGAAGTGAAGCAGCACATACAGTTAATTTCACCAATTTAAGAAATGGGCATAAACCAGCAAACATTACACACTTGTGGCAAAGTGTTTCATCAAGGTTCTCCACCTATCTTGGATCACTAGTATAACATTACAGGCCTTCTGGGAGGAAAAAATATAATCCTCTTATCGCTGTACATGATACAATGTATCCTCCTTGGCAGAGTTATTTTTCTGTTCAAGTATACTAAATTTCAAATGAAATGTAGTCCTTCTATAAAAATAGAAAATTCCCCAAACAGTTGCTGGTAACATTTTGGACTCTGCCTAGGTTGTTGAAAGAAACCCACTACCTTATGCACATCAGCACAAATGTATACAAACAGCCATCACATTTTGCTAAGGACTTCATACTTGAACACCCTGGTTCATCCACAATGTGCTACATTTCAAAAGAAGTCAGGAAAAATACAAGTTGAGACAACAGAGGGCAATATACATGAGGCTACAGTCTATTGCAGAGTAGGGGGTTCGTCACTTGACAAGGCTTACCTTAAGCCCAAATATAATTGCCCTGCTGGACTGTCAAAGAAAAGATTAATTTTGCAAAGATTACTATTGACTTGCTGTTTGTTAAGGCTTCTTAAACAGCTGTATCTGGCAACATTCCTGTAAGTGCTTGTCATATCAGCAGATAAGGCTCATGCCTATGTACTTGCCAGCTGTTACTTAAAGCACCCGTATACCATTATGAGTATTTTCCTCCAGGTCAGGCAGCTAAGTATTGCCAAGTTGAGAGTCTTTTGCTCACCACCAAAAGTAAACTTTCAGTTCATGGTTGGGCTGATAAGTACCGGAAACCTGTAGGCAGTCTGGGAGGTGCATGAATTCAAGATTCCCTGCATTGAATATAGTTGTGCTGTACTTTCCTCACAGAGTCATAAAATCACAGTTTCTATTGCATGCAAAAGTTCTTTAAAAAAAAACAAAAAAACCCAGAAACATATGGACCTAGTTTGCATAATCACCACCACAGGTTGTGGTGCCTGCAGGTGCCAGGTTGCCAGCTCGAGCACCCGCCACAGCTTCTCATGTCATCCGAACCCAGCAAGGGTGGCTTGTTGTGTTGGGGTGGTTAACAAACTGCTCCACACTCCACAACTCTACGAAGTTCAACAGGCCATGGGTTTGGGGTACTCTGTTAACCACTCCCAACAAGCCATCCTCACCACATTCGGAGAACCCGAGAAGCCATGCCCAGTGAGGGCAATTTTGTAAGTCGGGCCGGACATGCAGGGTGGTTAACAAGCCGCCGGGGCTTATTACCATAGGAACATAGGAAGCTGCCTTCGACTGCAGTGTTCTCCAACCTTGGGTCCCCAGATGTTTTTGGCCTACAACTCCCAGCATGCCCCAGCCAGCGTAGCTGGCTGGGGCATGCTGGGAGTTGTAGGCCAAAAACATCTGGGGACCCAAGGTTGGAGAACACTGTTTTACTGAGTCAGACCCTTGGTCCATCTAGCCCAGTACAGTATCATCGACACTGACCAGCAGCCACTGCCCAGGATTTCCAGCCTTCTGCATGCAAAGCATACGCTCTACCACTGAGCTATGACCCCACCCCGTGTTGTGCGAACCAGCTAGTCTGGGATTGAAACCAGTGGTGAGACCCATGCAATGGGCTCATATCATGAGCCTGATTAAGTTTTTGACACTTTTTTAAATGGCACGTGCGTGTAAGCACACACACGCACAAACAAAAATATCCTCTCACAAGCTACTTTTGAAACTCAATCCTATGCATCCTTCCCCACTGAATATTGTGTGACTTATTTCCATGTAATTATGCATTGGATTACACAGATTGCCAGGAGACAAGTGGGGGGGGGGGAGTCTAAAGCTCATAGAACTAGTGTCATATACTACAAACAATGCTCAATTCCAAAAGACACCTTTCGCTTTCTCAAAATATGCCCTTCTGCTGTGTGCATCCTATTGGTAAAGCTAAACACAGATGGGTAATGTACTGGTAATACCAGCACACAGTGTATAAAAGCCAAATGTAGTTCTTTCATAAACATACACATGGTATGCCGTGGGTCAGTGAAACCAACATTAAGATACATTGCTTGTTTAAGTTATGCAACATCAAACACAGTTGAGCACCAAGAAGGAGCAATCATGTAGATTCCAGAGTCAAACAAACATTAGCAGTGAAGAGAGTAATGCTCCACTGTGGCTAAATGTCAATATAAATAGCAATGTGCTACAATTAAAGTTGATTTGGCCTTTCCAATAGAACTCTGATTTTCTGGGATTAATCTCGACCTTTTCAAGTTGCATCAGGCTGAAATAAGTTGTCAGAACAGATGTGAATTTTATTTGCAAAGAACAATTGTAACGTTGTAACCCTTAGAGAACCAATGTTCTCCCGATTGCTTGGCAGATGAATGTGTAGGACATGGACATTTTAATAACGTGGTCATGAAACAAAATCCATTTCAGATTATTATAATGTTCGTTTTCATAAAGGAAAGATGTACTGTGGCTGTGTTTACCTTGGATGACTGCTTGCAAAGCACAGAAATGTTTTCCCTAGATCAGTGTGGTCAAGGTTTGCAACCTTGCGGATCTTCACAATATGGCAGACAGCAAGAAAGCACCCAGCCGCTACTGCTTCTTCATGTGGGGTGGGGGTGGGGTGCAGAAGGGACTCAGCTCCTTTCATTTTTATGTTTTTCCTCTTAGCTACAAGTTTTAGAAGGTTATGGGGGCGTGATCAAGCTAAGCCTGGGGGAATCAGGGGTGGGATTTGTGGATCTCCCCTAATTTAAGCACTAACTGGGTTCACACAATACAATAGGCCGTGGTGGTTTATAAGCCATGTTTGTTTAAGAATGGCTTGTCATATTGTCTGAACCCAGCCGGAGTAGCTTATGCGTAGTTAACAAACCATGCTGCTGGGTTCAGACAACACGACCAGCCACTCTGAAACAAACATGGCTTACAAGCCACCATGGTTTATCATGTTGTGTGAACCCAGTCACCACCTCCATGTGCATTAATTAACTAAGATAGAAATCTTGTTTCTTAATCCACATTGGCAGAAATGCCAATTATATCCTGAAATTCAGGAAATTATGAAAGCAGAAGAGAAAAGCTAGCTTTTCACAAGACAGACGCTCCAGATGCAAACTGGAGGCCACATTTTGTTACTGAACTGTGCCTGCAATCTTATGCTTACCTGGGAGCATGCCCCATTGAACAGAGTGTGTCTTTCTTCTGAATAAACAATCATTATGTAAGAACACAATTCTAGGCACACTTACAAGTGGAACCTATTGCCACATAAGCATGGGATCAGGCTAACACAGTTGCAATCCTAAACATACCTGAGAAGCAAATCCCATTGAAGCAAACAAACAAACAAACAAAAAAGACTCGCTTCAAAGTAAACATAGCATCGAGGTTTAAGGCTGCCATCCTATGCACACAACAGACTTCCACTGGCCCCTCATCTGGGGCCGGGGAGAAGATTTGCGAGTGGGGGAGGAGAGAGGAGTTAGGTAACAGGTCAGGTTGGTCACAGGTACTGAGCCAATGGCTCAACTAGGGTGGGGACACAGGAAAGGGCTTATTTAGGCTGGTCCTAGGTGCGAAAATTTCCTTAATGGTACGTCAAAAATTGCCTTGATGGTACTGCCGTGGGCTGTGTTTCTCTTCCAGGTCACCGGGGTGGAGGCAGGACTGTCCGTGTGTTGATCTGTGGGCACAGTATGATTTACTGGGCGGCAGGACGAACTGCCATGTCGGGTTTCCTGGCTGTTGGGCCTTCAGCGGACGTCCAGTGGATGGGTCGCCGGAGCATGAGATGGCAGAACCTCCTCCACACTTTGTTCCAGACTGACCAGTGTTCTTCCCCCCAGATAGCCTGGTACCCATTTTGGGGGAAGTATTGGGCTTGTCAAAAGGCAAGGCCCTGATTTTGCAGGTGTCATGCAATATGGCATACATACGGCTGGGAGTTCCTAGAGGTTGAGCCTGTGGCGGACGTCCAATGGATGGGTCGCCGCGGCATGAGATGGCAGAACCTCCTCCACACTTTGTTCTGGACTGACCAGGGTTCTTCCCCCCAGATGTCCTGGTCCGCATTTGGGGGGGAATGATTTGGGCTTGTCAAAAGGCAAGGCCCTGATTTTGCAGGTGTCATGTGATATGGCATACATACGGCAACGATGGCTGGGAGTCCTGATCCTTGGTCGTTCATGATACCGTGTTTCAGTTGGCCCAAGGCCTTGAACAGAGCGGTTAGAAAAGTGAACGGCGAGATTTGTAGGGCCGTAGGAGGGATTGGGTTTTGTATTCCCCATCCCACAATATCCTTGGCCCGGAGGGAGCTGTATCGCCCAGATGGGGTTCGCCTGGATGGGGTCCACCTATCCGGTGTAGATAATGAGAATAATATTGGAGATCTGCGAAGGACCCTGCTCGCTTGTTTATCGGGCAGGTGGGGGAGATTCGACTAAGCGATAGCTTGTGTCTCTCTGTGGCGGGAAGTGTGGGATTAGGCAGTATGGCTTAAGTTTATGGTGATCATCCAGTGGCACCTTTCAAGGTGACTGACGTTTACCCAAGGCTGCCCTCGCTAATGCCCTGAGGCTTGCCAGGAGGGAGATTGGGACGTCTTTGGGGTTTTGCCTTTCTCGCCTACATTGGGTGCCTGGAGGCGTCAAAGTAAGGCGACGATGGTAAAGCCCTCCAGCTCCACATGGAGGGCAACTGGCCGGGGGCGGACCAACCCGCCTCCGGTGCGGTTAGGATGTATTCGCCCAAATATCGGTTTTTTCCCAGCCAATGGCCGGGCTAGGTTAGTACCGCACTTCGCCCTTCACAGATCTTCAATTCAATAAATGTGGCCCTGATTTGAAACCATAGACTCTGTGTCTGACTCTTCTTTATCTCACCCATACACTCGCAACAGACTTCCACTGGCCCCTCATCTGGGGCCGGGGAGAAGATTTGCGAGTGGGGGAGGAGAGAGGAGTTAGGTAACAGGTCAGGTTGGTCACAGGTACTGAGCCAATGGCTCAACTAGGGCGGGGACACAGGAAAGGGTTTATTTAGGCACCTTGGTTCCCGCCCACGGTCTCTTTTTGCTGCTGTTTTCCGGCTCCCTCCCATCCTGCCCTGTTAGCAGTGTAGGCTCCTCTGGTCGCCCATTAACGGGGGCCGAGTAGGAATTTTGGCTCATTGTCTCAATTGGCCGGGGCAATGGGCGGGTTTCGCCTACTCTACACTGTGAATCAGGGTAGGGAAATTTTGAATTCGATCTTGATCCCACAAGGGGGATCATAGCTAAATTGGTCGCATTTGCGGGAAGTGCGGGATTAGGCAGTATGGCTTAAGCTTATGGTGATCATCCAGTGGCACCTTTCAAGGTGACTGACGTTTACCCAAGGCTGCCCTCGCTAATGCCCTGAGGCTTTCCAGGAGGGAGATTGGGACGTCTTTGGGGTTTTGCCTTTCTCGCCTACATTGGGTGCCTGGAGGCGTCAAGGTAAGGCGACGATGGTAAAGCCCTCCAGCTCCACATGGAGGGCAACTGGCCGGGGGCGGACCAACCCGCCTCCGGTGCAGTTAGGATGTATTCGCCCAAATATCGGTTTTTTCCCGGCCAATGGCCGGGCTAGGTTAGTACCGCACTTCGCCCTTCACAGATCTTCAATTCAATAAATGTGGCCCTGATTTGAAACCATAGACTCTGTGTCTGACTCTTCTTTATCTCACCCATACACTCGCAACTTAAACAGTAGGTCCTGCTGCTGAGGACAGTTGAATCTGTTTCTCAGTAAACACCCACAAGATCAGGCTTTACTTGCCCTGTGAATGTAGAATTCTAGGGAGTAGCCTTCCCCCGGGCCCGCCTTTCTGGGGGTGGGGAGAAGTTTGTGCGTGGGGGAAGGATGGGGAGTCAGACACACCTGGCCAGGTTGGCTGAGCCAATGGGCGGCAGCAGGGCGGGGAGATGGGAACTGCTTTTAAGGCCCTGTCTCCCCGCCCACGCCTCTTTCGTCGTTTTGGCTGCAGCTGCTCGATGCACAGGAGTCTGACTGCCTCATCCGCCTGGTGGCCTTGTCGTATATTCGTTCCTTTGTTCGCTGTGCTTTTGCTTGTGACTGTGTGAGTGTGTTGTATATTCCTCCGTGTGTGTTTTTGAGTTGCTTTTGCCTCCTTTGCTTAGGGTTACTTCTGAGGAGGCATTTTGTTTTATTCCTGTAATTTTGTTTTATTTTGATCTGATTTGTTCTTGTTGAGAGCACTGCTGGGTGGGGGGCCTTGTCCTTTTGCTTCGGAGGTGGGGGACCCCCCTGTTTTCCTCTCAGTCCCTGTGGTGGGAAGTGAGGAATTAGGCAGCGGGGCTTGGGGTTATGGTGACCATCCAGTGGCACCTTTTCAAGGTGACTGGCGGTTACCCGAGGCTTCCCTCGCTAATGTCTTGAGGTTTGGCAGGAGGGAGATTGGGCCGCCTTTGGGGTACTACCTTTTCTCACCTGCATTGGCTGTCTCATGGTGCTAATGGGAGGCGACACTGGTAAGGCCCCCCAGCTCCACATGGAGTGCAACTGGACGGTGGCGGGCCATCCCGCCTCCGATTCGGTTAGGATGGCTTCGCTCAGATCTTGGTTTTCCCCGCCCACTGGCCGGAGATAGATTAGTACTGCACTTTGCCCTTCTCAGATCTACAATTCAATAAATGTGGCCCTGATTTTATACCATATATACTTGTGTATGACTCTTCATTTTCTCACCAATACACGCGCAATCACACCATCTCCTTGTTCTCCACTGCTACAATCTGCTGAAAGGTAAGGAAGTTCTTATTTTAGATTTATTTTCTCCTAAAACAAATCTGGTGTCTTGTTTTGTTTTGTTAAAAAAGCAGGCCACAGTCTGGTAGGTCTGGGCTTGTCCTGATGCAGTTTTGCAAGGAGAAGTGGCTCATTTTGTGCAAAAGCTTGCCCATGATACTGCCCTTGACCAAGTATTAGCAGAGCTGGTGAAAATCCCACTTTTGCCAGGGATTTAAATGTATAGCCTTATTTATTATCCATTTCGACATCTGTGAAAAGGGGATAATAGTGGCCTACCTTCCTTTGATGGAGAGAACGATAAAGAAGGTCTATCACTTCACAAACTAAAAGTGACTAATGCAGAAGTGACTGACAGCGCACGCCTATTCATGTCTATTCAGAAGCAAATCCCACTGGATTCAATGGGCCTCACTACCAGGAAAGTGGGTATAGGATTGCAGCCAGCTTTGGCCTTTCCTCATCCTCTTCTCCACTCCTGCCATTAGCAGATTTATTTGGTTTGTGCACTTGTGATGCCGCTGGTCTTCATGTGGTACCATTTCTATAGGAAGAAGAAAGTAATATACAGGCCTGTGGCTTACGCTGGCTCAGCTTGTCTGAGCATGGAAAGCTAAGCAGGGTCAAGCCTGGTTATTACCTGGATGGGAGACCCCTCCTCTAGTTTCCTGCATTGAGCAGGGGGTTGGACTCGATAGCCTTGTAGGCTCCTTCCAACTCTATGATCTATGAAATCTATGTCTGTGTGTGTGAATAATATGCACATCATGCTCTGGGGGATGTTGGAAATTGGATTATAAAGTTAACATCTCTCTCTTTACTATATACATCTTTTTTAGAACACTCTGCACCCCATATCCTATATAATTTTATAGAAAGAGGTTTTAATAAATATGCATGTGACACATCCAGAAGAAACTGGACATATCTAAACAGTTTTAATGGGTGAGGATACTTAGTAATATTAGCCACCATTTGTTTTTCATCGTGGTTTTAAATTTTTATATTTTATATTGTATTTTATGATTTTAACTGTTGTAAACCACCCAGAGAGCTTTGGCTATTGGGCGGTATAAAAATGTATTAAATAAATAAGTAAATAAATAAATTTCACCTTCACAGAATTCTGGTTTCCAACATTCCCTAGTAAGGGAATGACTGCTAAACCACTCAAAGAATGAAGTGTAGATTTGCCCACAGCCCAGACTTCCCACTTTCCCTGAAGAAAAATCCATGCAGACACAGATTCTTATAGAATGCCTTCTGCAAGGAATTATCTTAGGAAGGATACAAAGATAACCCAGTAAATGAACCATATATTTTTAGCAGTTCTAAAATAAGATCACCCACACATCACCTGCACCCAGCCACCTGTGCATCTTGAATACCAGTAGACATAGGCTTGGATCCTAATATATGTTAATTTAAGGAAATTAACAGAAGGAATGCTTTCCATCCTATTTTCCCACCTGTGCCCACCCACCTCTCCAAAGTGTCTCTGGAGGGCGGTGGCCCTGCTGAGCTATGTGAGATGGTGTACAGGAGCTTCTGAGAGAGGGGAAATCACCGGCAATTGGGGTTAGATCTTAAGCTAACATAAGAAAGTTCATAGAATGAAAGTTTTACACACACCCCACCCAGCAGCTCCCTATATCCCCTCCCACATTGTTGAGGAGCCCCCCCCCCCACCATGCACACTGCTTTCTGGAGAGACTTTTTGGGGGTTGCAGGGGGGAGGAGGGGATGGGAAGCTTTCCTTCTGTGAACTTCCTTGAAGTTACTTTATCTTAAAGAGGATCCAGGCCATAATTCTTATATTTGGGACCCCACAGTGCTAGTTGACTGTTCCTATACAAATCGGAATATAGTCGAGCCACTTGGTGAACCGGGGAGTTCTTTATTTATGGAGGTGTATGAAAGCTACAACTTGGTTGGAATAACTTTAGTTACTAAAGCATTGCATGGAAAATATAATAGATATGCACCGAGGCAGTTTCTGCTGCCTTACATTATTATTACTATCAATATCACTTACATTCAACCATGTGGATTGTCTTCATATTAGTTATGCTTCATTTTCTAAGATGAAAAAAGGATATATTTGAAAACTGATCAACATAAATTATGCAGCTCCTAAGTAATTGCTAATTTACGCTGTAATTTACACTGGCTTAGTTATATCTTGATTTCCCCATGCTTAAGGCTGTGTTAAATTTAAAAATGAGAGAAAGTATATTTACTCCATTAAGAGTCAATGTATTTGGGCAGGCAAGTGAGGGGTTCCACTCTGAGAGGTCACTACATCTCACTCTATATGAGAGGTCACTAAAAAGTCATAATTCTATCAAGACCTATGGATGATTCAGTTCAAATTCTATCAAGACCAATGGATGATTTAGTTCAAATGCAGAAGCTTGCTTTCTTAGGAAAACCCAAGAAGTTGATTTCAATATGCAAACAGACGGTCAGCGCCATCCTATGTTGCTGCCCGTAACCCTCCAAACCCGGAGGATTACGGGCATCCAATTGAGGGCGGGAGGAGTGTGGCGGATAGGATTGCCACCGCGCTCCCCTCACCCTCAAAAACATCTAGACAGCTGGTTTCAGTATAGTGGAATAGTGCAAATACACAAGAGAAAAATTGTTTCTTTAACTTTAGCAGTTAAATCTCAGTTCTGTGATGAAATCGAAAGTAGATACAGCAGATTACACCTCCTCACGAGGAGGAGAGGCTGAGGCACCGGCACCACCTGGATTCCTCAGAAGCCGGTGGTGCCTCGCTCTTTCCCTCCCTGTCCCCGGAGAGGCCCCCTATGGGGGAATCAAAGACAGTCTTCTATCTTCAGTTCCCAGCTGGCGCAGAAAGAAACGCACCGGCTATGAGGTAGGTGGGGTGGGAGCTCCGCACTTGGATTCCCCACTTCAACCTCATAAGGGATTTTCAAGGTTGCAGTGGGGAGTCCAAATAATCCTGTGCCCCCCCCAAGCAAGGTTGGAGGGCCATAGGATTGTGCCCTAAATGCCTTAGAAGATAAGCTAATAGGACATGGAGTTAGTGCATCAGGTTTGTTGCCTTATTAGGTCACACTTAGAATACGTATTCTGCCTGAATTATTTTCCTTTTTGATTCATGAATACTTGAGATATGCATTTGTAATTGTTGGCCCATAGACATGAAACTAAAATAAAATCTGTTCTACTACAATGAAGCATCAGGTTTATGTTTGTGAAATGGAACTCCACTTTTGCCCTTTACCTCTATTATGAAACATAGAGCTTTTCTACATGAGGCTGTTAATCCGCTGTATCTACTTTCGGTTTCGTCACAGCACTGAGATACAAGCTCTACACCAGGAGTGTTTCCTTCCCTGATTTCCTACTAAATGACCTCTTGGTGGCACTGTGGTATAGCGGAATAGCGCAAATAAACAAGAGGGGGAAATCGTTTCTTTTGCTTTAACAATTAAATGCCATATTTTCCCTGCTCTAAAAAGACTCACATAAAGTTTTAGATACAGTAGTGAAACTTGAGGGTCACATTGTCTAAAAAAACTTGTAAACAACTGTGAGTAGGGAATGACAAGCGCACGATAAATGCCTCATGTCAAAAAGCCAATAAACCCCTTGCCTCATTTGCTCCTCATATGACATCTAAAAAGATATGACTGTACGGTATTCCCATTCCTATGTACCTCAAATATACTTGCTTTATCCCTGCTGCAGAAATGGCTATTTCACATGTTGTGAACTGCACATCTCCATACACTAGCTGATAAGTCTTCATATATTCAGCCCAATGGGAATGAGACCACGCAAGATTGTTTGGTTTGTAAATGTGTAAATATTTCTCAGATTCTGTTAAACAGCATATTCCAAAGAGCATGAAGAGGGATATTGTGCCACACCCTGATGTGTAACAAGAGACTTTGCAAACATTGGATCAAATTCAGAGACAGATGGATGGACCTAACTCCTGCTAAAATCAGTGGGATAATTAACATGGAACACAAGAAACTGAACTTTCTCAGGGTTTTGACTACTATGCTTTACACTTGAGATACTCTACCCAGGGCCGGATTAAGCTAGGGGCTCTTGGAGCGGCAGCTCCAGGCCCCTAACAGAAAACAGGCCCACAATTATAGGGACACGCGGCGATTTTTTCCCCCTTCGGAGACGTCCGGGGAAAGGGAGCCTTGCTCTGCCACTGCCGTCCTTTCCTGCCCTGGCAAGCTCGGGGCAGGCGCCATCCACGAGGGAGGGAAGCAGGCACGGGAGGAGCCACGGCCACAGCTTCATGGAGAGAGCCAGGTAGAGGACGGACCCTCTCCGGCTTCTTCCTTCCTCCTCCTCCTCCTCCTCCCTCCTCCTCCTGTGTCTTGGGGACTCGTCCGGCGTCGGATTTCCCTTTCGTTTTGCTGGCCCCTCCTCTTCGTCTCGGCCGTGAGTGACAGGCGGCAAAGCCCCGGGAGAAACCCGGCCTCGTCGTCAGCAGCTGCAACTTCAAGCGCGTCAAGCTGCTCTCGCTGGGCTCGAGGTTTGTCCAGTTTCCCTGAGGGAAACTGAGGCAAAAAGGAAAGCAAGGCTGGCACAAAATGCCCCCCCCTCACACGCAGACACTTCCATTCTCTTTCTCCTGTTTCAGCTTCCCCCAAAGCACCTTCCTTCCTGCCTCAGTTTCCCTCAAAGTTTGCATACAGTTTCCCTCAAAGTTCGAGGGAAACAAGCAAAAAAGAAAGGCAGGCAGGCAGGCACAAAGTGGGTCCCCCCCCCCTTCTATTCCCTTTCTCCTTCCATTTCTGCCTCAGCTTCCTTCAAAGTACTCTCCCTCCTTCCCGGCATCTGCCTCAGTTTCCCTCAGAGTGCCCTCTTTCCTGCCTGCCCACCTGTTTCCCATACAGGCGCTGCTGCCTTTTCACATTTATTTTATTTATTTATTTATTTATTTTGTTATATTTATACCCCATCTTTTTTCCTGCAAGGAACCCAAGGCGACTTACATAGTCCTCCTCCTCCTCCTCCTCCTCCTCCTCCTCCTCCATTTTATCCTCACAGCAACCCTGTGAGGTAGGTTAGGCTGAGAGTCAGGGACTCTTTTATAATGTATTTCAGTTTACCCCACACAAAGCACTCACACACACAGAGCAGCCAGACAAAAGCAAAACACGCTTATAATTTGTAGGTAGCCTTTTATAATGTATTTCAATTTTAGACAGAAAAAAAGGTAGTACATTCTTATTTTTTAAACCCACTTTTGCCATCGAAATAAAATTCCATCCTCCATTTAATCATTATTTATTATTATTTATTATTGCATTTATACCCCGCTCTTCAGCCAGAAAAGGCTCTCAGAGCGGCTTACACAGATTAATAATAAGACATTCCCTGCCCTCAGGCTCACAATCTAAAAGACATGACACAAAAGGAAAAGGGATTGGGAGGGAGGAGGAAGAATGCCAAACTCAGGCACCAATATAATGTTTGGCATTCTTCCTCCTCCCCCCCAATCCCTTTTCCTTTTGTGTCACGTCTTTTAGATTGTGAGCCTGAGAGTAGGGAATGTCTTATTATTACCGGTAATCTGTGTAAACCGCTCTGAGAGCCTTTTCTGGCTGAAGAGCGGGGTATAAATGGAATAAATAAATAAATAAATCATTAATTTCTACCCACTTTTGCCATCAAAATAACATTCCATCCTCCATTTAATCACTTGTTAACATTATAATTAATTTATAATAACTTTCCATTTAAGAAAAAAAAATTCACCCCTATCAAGTGAAAAAAAATGACCCAGGTCCTTTTTTTTTACTTGATCCATTCGTTCTTTTTTTTTTTTTAAACTATAGTCCAGTCCCCCAACAGTCTGAGAGAGACAATGAACTGGCCCCCTGTTTTAAAAGTTTGAGGACCCCTGTTGTAATCCTTACATCAACCCTGTAAGGCAGGTCAATAGCATTCTCTCCATACAGCACGTGGGGGGGGGCAGCTGAGTAAGAGCTCGGTTCGTGTACATTGTTGCCTAACAGTCTGCATAATTCCCGAAGGGGTGGGCTGTGTTAGTCTATTGCAGCAAGAACAACAAGAGAGTCTTGTGGTACCCTAAAGACCAACACATTCATTCTGACATAAGCTTTCACGGACACTGCCCACTTCCATCAGGTTTTATTGAGTTAACAAGCTTATTGTTTACAAAAAAAGAAATATTTTCAATATGTTTCTGTTTTGGCACTTTAATGGTAATTAAAATATTTAATTTGTTTTAATATAAAATTGCGTCTTCATTTTATTTATTTCCATAAAAAGGCCCACCAAAATCCTCAGCACCAGGCCCATAATGCTCTTAATCCGGCCCTGACTCTACCCAATAATAACTTGGAAGTAATTCAGTATAGGTAAGTAAGAACTTCTGAAAGATAGTTGCGGTTCACCTCTAATGAGGGAAATGGTGGGAACTACTTTGAACTATTAGGAAAAAAACATACTTTGTGAAGAAGGCCACAAGAATGTACAATGTTCACAAACACTAATGGTGGTTGAACATAGACAAATTGGTCACAGTAAGAGCATTCCAAGAGCCCTGCTGGAACAGAACAAGGGTCCATCTGGGTTAGCAACCTGCTTCCACAGTGGCAGGTTGGATGTTCCTGGGAAGCCCACACAAGCAGGCCATGAAGGGATTGATTGTTCCCAGCAACTGGTATTCAGAGTTACACAGCTTCTGAATGTAAAGGTTCCCCATTTAGCTAATAGGCACTGGCAGGCCTATTGTCTATGAATCTGTCTCTTCCTTAAAAAAAAAAAAAAAAGTAATCTAAGCCTTATGGCAGCATATTCCATGTTATTTATTTTATTAATATTTACAGAATGGTCCTATGGCCCCTAGACAGCATCTGGGGGGGGGGGGCACAGGATCATTTGGATTCCCAGCTCCGAGGTCAGAGAAAGCATTCCAACCTTGGAGCTGGGAATTGGAGCTCCGATCCCTCTCCCTCTCCCTTGCAGCCGGCGTGGAAAGAAATGAGCTGGCTGCTCCTCATAGAGGAGTTAAAGGGGGCATTTCAAGGGATGGGGCGGGGAGGAGACTGGGGCGGCCAGGATACGAGGTATCCTGACACTGCTCCGGCCTCATTCCCTCACTCTCTGAAGCAGCCCAGCCAGATGGCTGAAAATGGCAGTGCAGCAAAAATACAGAGCGGGAGGAGCAAGGAGGCGGAGACTGCTTCCGCTGCTCCTCCCCTCCTGCATTGGATGCCCGCGATCCTCCAAGTTCAGGGGCTTACGGGCATCCTGGCTGGATTGTGCCCTTATACCCTGCTCTTCACATTAAAAAATCACAGGGTATCTTACAAAAATATATTTTAAAAAAATCATCCATATAAAACAGAAAACAAGATCAGAATCGAAAAGCATTAGATAAAAACAGCATGAAATCAATCATACTTCAGAGTTGAGCAGCACCTTCTGGAATTGGCCATCGATGTAGGAGCTGAGCAACTGCACAATAGTGCCCACTGTTCCCAACCCAGTAGCCTATCAAAAAGGAAACTCTGGTCGATAAGCGACTGACAGGTCCATGAAAAGGAGGGGAGTTTCAGTGCCAAAACCAGTTCTAATGCCTGATTAAAATAGACACAGATGATCAGTTACATCCGAGGATGTTGAAGAGTCCTTGGCCTCGAGTCACGAGTTGAGTCACGAGTCTTTGGACCTGAGTCTCGAGTTGAGTCTCGAGTCCGAGGTCCAAAATGGTGACTCGAATCCCGAGTCACTCCCAAAGCGGCGGCCCATGGAGGGAGCGGGGGGGTCTCCGTGAGAGGAAGAAGAGCTGCCCTTCCTCCCGCGGAGGCCCTCCTGCTCCCTCCATGGGCCACCGCCGCCACCACTTACCGTCGGCGGGTCCTTCCCTTGTCCCTGCTCCTTCCGCCGCCGCTGCCGCCCTTTTGCCCTGGTTCCCCCCGCCAAAAACAGAGCGGTGGCGGCCAATCGCGCCAGAGCAGGTTCCTGTCGCATCACTTCCACCGCGCCAGAAGTGACACGACGGGACCAGCACGGGCGGGGCGGTGCGGCGGCACGTGATGGCGAGGCGGTGGCGGCGGCAGCAGTGGTGAGGTGAGCGGCAGCGGTTGCAGGCGGCGGTGATGGAGTCCTTGGTGTCGAGTCCCGAGCTGAGTCTCGAGTCCCATTAAAAATATTGGGACTCAAGTCTGACTCGAGTCAGAGGGGGGACTCAGTCCGACTCACGAGTCGAGTCCTCAAGTCCGAGTCCCCATCCCTGGTTACATCCAAGAGATCTTAGAGTTGCACAGTAACCAACTGATTAAACACCTAGCCTTGGAATGAATATTAATGATTGGATAATAGTATTACAATCTTCCGGGTACAATCTTCCAGAGGGCTTTTTCAGGAGTGGTCTCACACCACTTCCTTCAGGGTACCTGGGACTGCTCCACCTTGCAAGACAGAGCTTAGTATCTCCTGGACCAAGATAGTAAATCCATTCCTGTTTGTTGTTCTGAACCTAGATGGGCAAAGGTCAAGTACACAGCAGATAGATAGCACTCATCCCCAAACTTTGCCCATAACTTCAGGCTTCAACAACTGAAATTCATCCAATAAAACTGAGCAGAATTATGCATGCTGTGAAGTAGCATTACTGTTTTTGTCTTTCCTGGATCTACAGACAATCAATTTCACTGGGTGACCCCAAGTTTTAATATTGTAAGAGGGGGGAATTTATCTCTCTCCACTTTCCCTACACCATGCATAATTGAATAGACCTCTGTCCCCCCTGCTCCATTGTTGTCTTTTCTGAACTAAAAAGCTCCAAAACATGTAGTCTTTACTCATAGGGAAGGTCATGGGAGTCCACAGGATTTTTTCCCCCAGGGCTGGGGGGAGGGGGTTAGCTGACAGCAGTTTGGGGTTGTAATTTGCATGCCTGGCATGCACAGCTACGACACACCTGTGCACTTTCCATGTGTGCGCTCTTTGTTGCTTAGTGTCACATTCCATGACATTTAGATGCCTACACAGAGTAGTAGAAGATCCTGGAAATGGAACAGCACTATTGCAGAAGAGTGTTATATTCAAGAAGCATCATGAACTCCAACAAAACTTTATTTGGAGTGATGGATAAAAAACAGACACCTAGGAACCAAAGAAGAAAACCCAAATGCACAAACACAATACAACTGTCTTAAGAATATCGTGTTGTATGTTCTGTGGCATCACTGCCCTTATTATAGCATTGACAACTTCACATGACTCTCCTAGAATGATTTCCTTCATCTTGGAAACATTGGTGAACATTCTCTAGAACAGTCTTCTCCAACCTAGTGCTCTCCAGATGTTTGAACTGCAACCCCAGCATTCTGGACCATTGGCCACGCTGGCTGGTGCTGATTGGAGTTGAAGTCCAAAACTTCTGAAGAGCACCAGGTTGGGGAAGGCAGCTCTAGAGAGAATCAGCAGAGTCTGTGGGTGGTGTCTAGCAGTGGAAGGAGAAATGATGAATACGCTTGATCAGGTTTAAGGGTTCTAGAAGAGCCTGGACTACTCACTTTACTTTTCACATTGTTATCAGCCACTTTTTACATCAGCAAACAATGCAACTGTTGCATGGCTTGAATTTTGAACTACAGCAATGTTCTTTTGGAATTGCATATGTTTCCTCGAACTGAACGCTTTGTGTATGGTTGCACATTTTAATAAAGCCCTGATAGCATCAGAGAACAGATCTACCATTTCTGATTGATCTGGTGACTGAGGAGTGATAAGGTTTGAGCACCAGGTCTACCAAGATAGATAGCTGTAGCCTCTGAGAAAATTGTTTACCAGGTCTATCCCACTGTTGATTCTCCATGGATAGAACTGGTGTCCAGACAATGTATTTCCACCCACAGCTGAAACCTTCAGCTCTTTTTCACCCCTGTAATGGGCCTTTGGGTAAAAGGCCATTACAGGGTTGAAGGGCATAGTTAATGTTTGGGTGGGTGGTGGGGTGACTTGCTCGGCTTGTAGCCCACTCCGACTCTGATGTACAGAGAACGCACAATAGATTCATCTACCTTCATAAGAGGTTTCTTTATTTCTACAATACATAAGAAAACACCAACTTCTGTGGAGCTGTGTGGCACACTGTTTCAGCTCCAAGGTCAACACTAAGAGAGAGATGGGGAGAGGTTTCACTTAGGCCTTCTGCAAGAGCTAAAAATGGCAGGTTCTCTCACAACAACCCACTATATACCCAATATGTCACAACAACATTTGCTAATCCTTAACAAATTGCACTGTTGCTACAATCAATTTTACAGCCCCATCTGCATTTCCCTAAAATACCAGTAACACTGGATCACACTGCAGAGTCGTCATACATACACTATTCTAACACACACCCCTCTGCAAAATGGGAACAACAACACTAGGCTACTTTGCAGGACTCGTGCAAGCCACACTTTTTCAGCCACAGCCCTGCCTCCTCTAATATGGGATTAATCATGATGAACTTTATTTTCACATACTGTCAAGGTGATTTTTTAAAATGTTTATAAACTCAGAAAAATATATATCAACAAGACCACCTGAGTTAGAAAGATCATGAACTCCTTCCTGTCTTTGCTGCTGCCTTTTGTATTTTGGTAAACTGCCCAAACCCAAACTGGTTTTCTAAATGGGGTTGTTTTTTTTAAATGAGGCTGCAATTACTTCCTAATAGGGAAGACCCCAAAAAGGCTTAACACACCCAGACAGTGGGTGTGTTAACCATTGCTGTGGGTTCATTCATTGGCTAAAACACTAAAAGGTGGAAGCAGGCTAGTTTCTCACAAAGTGAATAGGCAGAATAGTGGCTGCACATTTGCCCCATATCTGGGGTTCTACAAGGGTTAGAGACTTGAGTCTTCTTTTTTAAACGAAAGCTGGGAATCAGGTGATTATGGTTCATCCCCAGGGGGTCAATTGCCCCTCCTTGCCTCTTCCTGCAGATGCCCATGAGCGTTGGTGAAATTTGGAATGGCTATCCTCATAATGTGACAGCCATCTCTCCCTTTCCCTTATGTTCTCTTTCAGCACTTTCCCAGCCTGTGTGAGTGAATTGGGTTTTACGGTGCTCTCAGATTCCAATATTAACAGCCCAGACCTATGCATGTTTATGGGGGTGGGGGTGTTAAGCCACAAAAAACCCAGTGTACATAAGGAATGCAGCTTCCCTTGTGAGTCTGGGATGGGCAGGGATTGTCCTTACAAGTAATACCCCCACTCCCCAGATAGGCGACGTTCCCATGTTCTAACTGTTGCAAAAATGCTGTGAGTCCTTTCCCTAAAGAACTCAATTGCTCAGAGAAAGGGAAGCAGCACAACCCAGCAGTGAGTTTTTCAAAGTTTTATTTCTGCGCAAAAGGACCAGCTGGGGCGCGTGCCCAAATCAAAGCTGGACAAGGATCAGTGGGGTAGGCAAGCATTTTTATACATTTTGCAATCATGGATGGATTTGCTTTCAGCAAATCAGATGCAGTCATTAAACCGTGCCAACCAGTTAGATACCGTTCCCCGTATATGACGACAACCAATCAGATGTGTTTCTCTGAACATGGCAAGTTTTAATCTCTAGTTAGATAGAGGGCCACCTGGCCATCTTCTTGGCTAAGACGTGGTTTCTCATGACCTCTTAGGTCACGCAAGATATCAGGCCTGCTACTCCTGGTACATCTTATCAATCATAGGGACTCTTCTCTCGCCTGTATTTTGGGATTTGGCACCCAGAAATAGGCTTTTGAGACTAGATAACAACTTAAGGCGAAAACATGGCAGTCAAACATACAATTCAGAACAAAGAATACAATACAATACAATCAAAGCAGACCCTCAAGGTTCTCTGTCTGGAACAACAAAGCAGATAAACAAAGCAGGTGCAGTGGCAAATGGTATGCGGGCAGAATCTAGGTCAATTAACAGGGTGCAAAACAGAGTTCATGGGGCTTCTGGATCTTTACCTTAACGAATGCCTATGGACAGCAAGGTGGTCTTTCAGGGATCTTAGGGGTCTCTGGTCTGTGTGTGGACTGTTCCCTAATGTCACTTTTGCTGGCCAGGAAATGCTGGGTCTTGCAGGACCTTTCTGTCTGTCTAAACATGCATGGATTGGGTCTTCTGCGCAGCTTTTTAACTCAGACTTCTGTCATGCCAGGTCACACTGATCTTTTGGGGTTTCAGACTTGAAACTGGGACCTTTGCTGTGAGGCAGGTGAATCTGGGAACTCTTGTATGTCAGACAGGTGCTCTGTCACTGAGCTTCGTGTGTGGCCTATGTGAATGCACAATGCCTTTCTCACCTGGGGTCTCCTAGGTGTTTTGGCCTGACTGGGTCATTATTATGGATTTTAAAGAGTCCATTCTGTGTCTCTCTCTCTGCCTGGAGACAGTTCTTCTGCATGAGCAAAGGAATTTGCCCCTTGCCTTTTGCTTTCATGAAATAGAGAAGCATTGTTTTCTTTTAAAGTATCTTTTTAAAGTATCTTCTTCAGGGTTGCTCTACACAGACCAGACATTCTTCTGGGCGTGAGGACAACTGATAACACCTCTGCAGGCAGGCAGACAGAGGTGTGTGTGTGTGTTGCCTGTTTTTAAAATGAGGCAAGTTGTGAACCAGTGTGGCGTAGTGGTGAGAGTGTCGGACTGGGACTCAAGAGATCCGGGTTCTAGTCCCCGCTCGGCCATGAAACTCACTGGGTGACTTTGGGCCAGTCACTGACTCTCAGCCTAACCTACCTCACAGGGTTGTTGTGAGGATAAAATGGAGAGGAGGAGGACTATGTAAGCCGCCTTAGGTTCCTTGCAGGAAAAAAGGCGGGGTATAAATATAATAAATAAATAAATAAATTTCATCTTTACCATGCATGGGCCTGTTTACACGTGAAAGGCAGGAGCTCTCTGTACATGCCCTGGGCCTATTTCTCCAACATAACCCCACCTCACCTCACCTCACCTGTGGGCTAGAATTCATTGGTTCACTTTAAATTAAAGTGAACTCAGCCAGGGACCCATGCCAGGTGGAACAGGGTGGGAAGTCAGTGATTTGCATAGTCACAGTCAGTTTGCTTTATGAGGCAGGCGCTCCCGTAGGCTACCAAACCAAGGGCCTAACCGGCCACAGCACTTCCTGGCTGGGCCTGCCAGAAAGCCACGCTCACTGTTCCTTCCAGGACCACATTCTACCATTTGCATTGCAGCCACTCTCAACTGAGCTCGATGGAATCCCACCTGCCACCCCCAGGTTTAATTTACTGACCTCCCCTGGCTAGGCCTTGCCCACCTGTGTTGCCTGGAACTGGAGAGTAGAGACAGGAGGGTCAAACATACACAGCACAAGGTGCTGTTGCTGCTCTCAGAATGGAGCTACTTCGGCATGGAGGAGCCTGGTTGTGCGCTACCTGCTACTACCTCTTTGCCTGACAAGGAGGTGCTCCCTGATGGCAGAATACAATAGCAGCAGCAGACTTCACCCAGTCAAACACACGCACACACAGGCTTATTTCTAAAGTAGATGCTTTTAAAGTAAATAACAGTAACATAAGATTACTCAGGTACTTTAAGCTTGATGGTCACAGACTTTGTAAGTGCAGTTTCTTAAATGTTACTTATTCTGTGCAGTAAGGAAAACACAGGTCAAGTCCCTTTGCTAAAACCTAGCAAGCGTCAGTTAAGTCACTTAACTGTAGGACCAGGCTAACCTTCAGAGTGAGAGAGAATGGAATTTCTAACTTGCTGCTAGGCAACTTCCATCATTCCCTCCCCTAATTCAATCAAGTGATTTGCTCCACTGAACCCTGCTCCCTGACCTCTCAGAGAAGCTTGGTTTCTGCCTTTGCCCTTTAACTAGACTATAACAGACTCTCTTAACCCTTTACTGGGCAGACAGGCAACTTAAAAAAAAAAACCTCCCTGCACAGTTGACATGTTGCTGCTCTCAGAATGGAGCTACTTTGGTGTGGAGAAGTCTGGTCATGCTGCTACCTACTACTACCTCTTTTCCTTATGAGGAGGGGCTCCCGTGGCACCGGTTAAACTTGACGGCATCCCCACCCTGTCCTGTGTTTAATTTATTGACCTTCTGTCCTGTCCTGAGCCTTGCCTGTGTTGCATGGAAAAGGAGAGGTAGACAGGGCAGGCGCAGGCCCACACAGCACAGCAGGTGCTGTTGCTGCTCTCAGGATGACGTCCGGACTGGAATCCAAGGGAGGGGGCAGTTGCACCACCTTGCCCCAAGAGCGGATGTCCATGGGGAAGGTGCTTCGACCCTAATAGCATTTTAATTGCCATCTTCTGTAACTCTCCAGCGCTATGATAATGTTTGTGAGATGGGAGCCCAGAACTGTACACAGTATTCCAAACATAGCTGTACCATCAATTTATATAAAGGCATTTACAATACTCACTGTTTTGTTTTCAGTCCTTTCTCTAATAATTCCTAATATGGAATTTGCTTTTTCAACTGCTGCTGTACACTGAGTAATGTTTTCATTGAGATGTCCATCCACCACAAGTCCAATATTAAAACTGTTTTAAATTCTATATTGTTAAATAATTTTATCATTTTTATTGTATTATGGCCTTGTTTAGGCACCGTTGTAAACTGCCCAGAGAGCTTCGGCTATTGGGTGGTATAGAAATGAAATGAATGAATGAATGAATATATCTTTTCTGGGTAGTCAGAATCAGTTTGCTTCCCATCACACATATGTGAAATTTGGACTTTTTGTGCCCTGGTGCTCATCAGTGCAACCAGAAACCTATTTCATGTCAAGGTATAGGGTTTCTAAGAGTTCTATGACAAACAAAAGTTTCATCGATAAAGTATCAAAGACCAGCCTTACCATGAAGCAAAGTGAATCAGATTCCTGAGATGGCATTTTTTGCTTTTCTCCAATCTCCATTTCTGTGTGACATTAAAGAGATGCAAGTTCCATTTTACAGCAAATGGTTGTCAAATTCTGAAAACATTTTGCTTTCATATCTTAAAGCCAGAATGCTCCCACAACAGCATTGTAATGGAAGTGGAAAAGTGCACCTCAAGACTATTGTCCTATTTCATGAAGAGCTCTAACGCAGGCATGAGGAACCTCCAACCCATGACCCAAATATGGCCCATGAGGGTTCCCCATCCTGCCTGCTAAGCTTCTTCCCCTTTCCCCTGCTCCAGGGCTGGGGCTGAGGAAAGGGTTTATCTCTGATCTGCTACAGAGAGGGAGCCTCTCAGTGCTGGGCAGGAAAATGCCATTCCTGCCCAGCAGGGAAGTGAGTCTGGTGTGTGTGTGTGTGTGTGTGTGTGTGTGTGTGTGTGTGTGTGTGTGTGAGAGAGAGAGAGAGAGAGAGAGAATATGTCTGCATGTGTGAAAATGTGGCCCTGCCCCCACCCCGACGTCCCAACCTGGGGCCAATTCGGCTTTTGGGCTGAAAATGGTTCCCCACTCCTGCTCTAAAGGATCAGAAGCCCTTTCTATTTTGAAATATGGAAACTATTGATCTGCTGTGTGTTTGGAAACCACACAGCAACCAAATGAATACAATGACCACATGGAGCAGTAGATGATGAAGAGGTTACTCTGGCTTATTGCCACTACAATGCCATCTGAGTCAGTAATAGCTTTCCATTCAATATGCAAGGCATGAAACGGGCCTAAGATTAACCGTATGCACCATCAATTCAGGAGTAGTTCTAGCCTTACAACAGCATGTGATGCACAATATTTCCAGTTGGTTAGAGAATATTCTCCATCACTCCTTAGTTGTTTATTATAAGTCTGAAAAGAAGCCACATGTCCATTTTGCTTTATGATTTAGCCAGATTTGATTTGGGGGTGTGTGAGTGGGTGGGAATCAGTTAAACAGAATAAGCAAGCAGCTCACAAAAAGTAAAAGCCAAGAAGAAAAGATAACCAGATGGGATACTGTCAAGGTAGGTTGCATTTTTTTTTTCTCAATTTAATGGTAAACTCTTTGCATTGATAAAATTTTCAAGCCAGCCTTTGTTGGGTAGGAAAAATCATTTGTGCAAGGGAAGCATCTGTTCATTATCATTCATGGGTTTAATTGTATGTTTCTTATAACCTAGAGGTGTTTAACTAACCACATACATTTCCGTATGTCCAGCATCCAAGACAGAACAGTTTCTACACAGCATTTTCTCTTACACACACACACACACACACACACAAAAGGTAGCTTCAAACAACTTTTTAAATATCCAAGGAATGACAGTTTTTGAAAGCTCAAATTATTATTTAGAGTATTACACAGCATCTGAAAACTATGAGAATATGATGAGTTAGAGCAGATTAGATTTTATGTTCCAGGCATTGAAATATGATTCATTAGACCTAGAAATGAGAAGCCATGGTTTTTGTCCGGTTTGCCTGCCTGCCTGGAACAGAGGATACCTTCACTGTGTTGGGTAGGAGATGGTCAAACTGAGAAAGGAGAAGGGTATGAATGAGTACATGAAGATGGTGGTTGAAGAGTAAGATATTGTAGTCCAATCTGAAAGCTGTTTTCAAATATCACTCCTAAGAGTGACAGTAGTGGAAGAAAGTCCCCGACACAAGAAGTATTAATTTGAGAGGAACTTCCTGTTACAGGAGTTTTGAGCTACCATTACATGTGATGGCAGAGTCTTGTCTCAACATGCAAGTCCTACAAATTCAACAATCTGAACCATGATCATCCACCCAATGCCTATCTGAAAATGTGGGTGGATTCTAGAAATCCATGCCCTTTTTCAGAAGGTTCATCACCTATCATTTGTATCTCTGTTTACCAAGAAAATGCATGTTTTCAAGTGTCTCTCCTTCGTAAATCACTGACCCTACTTTGTCCCTAATTTTGCCTTTTGGGGATGCCTTGCAAACATTTTCTTAGCATGTGTTACAAAAGCTGTTGTTCCTCAAGGTTGAGCCCCCTTCCCTGGCCTTTAACACTTAAATTTTGGATGACTTTTAATTAGGAGTGTAAGGTTATGGCTTTAGTAATGCTGTTCTTAGTGGCTCTGTTTCTAGATCCTGCCATAAGAATAATGGGCTAAAATGAGATGAACTGATAAGATTTTATAGTTTTTGTACTGCTCTTCCTGTTTTGTTGTTTATTTTGTTTGTTATTTTTAATAGGGGTTTTAGTTGATTTAAATAAAATAAACTGGAGAACCAGTGTGGCATAGTGGTGAGAGTGTTGGACTGGGACTCGGGAGATCTGGGTTCTAGTCCCCGCTCAGCCGTGAAACTCACTGGGTGACTTTGGGCCAGTCACTGCCTCTCAGCCTAACCTACCTCACAGGGTTGTTGTGAGGATAAAATGGAGAGGAGCAGGAGGATTATGTAAGCCACCTTGGGTTCCTTGCAGGAAAAAAGGTGGGGTATAAATATAATAAATAAATAAATAAATAAATAAAATAATAAATAAAATGGAAACCAATAATGTCAAATTGGCCAAACTGTAGCACTCATGCCCACTATAGATCAGGGTCATCACGCAGTAAGACCATTTTGCTTGTGTTCACCAGTGGAAAGTTACCTTAATTTACCTGCATTTTAAAAAATATTTTCACTTGTTAGCTTTCAGGGCAAGACTGCATACAAATAGTTAAATAACAAGGAGATAATCCAATCACTTTAAATTTCCATCATTCACACACACACACACACACACACACCAACCATACAGGCTTTTTTTGTTGTTTTTTTCAAGGGGAAAAGATCACAGAAATCAGGCCCTCAAGTACATACCTACTCATCACTTGATCCTGTAGATATATGGAGAGGCCATGGGTGTGCTACTCCTCCACCGTAGATACTTAACCAAGTGTGTCAACAATAAGAATCAGAAGCAAGGAAGTTTGGGATATAGCCCTAAATGATAAACTAACTTGTAGTATCAAATGCAAAATGGGACAGTTAAAGAAGAATAATTTTATGCATATATGGAATCAATTATTAGACTATGTATGTATTAATAAAGGGGAAGGGGAGTATGCCTTGTCAGGATATGTTATATTTTTGGAATGTGGAATTTAATTGATTAAGGGGATGGTTGTATATTAGTTGGTCCCTAGGCAGGTGGGGGGTGCACCTTATGATTTATTTTAGTTGCATGTTTGTGTTTTATAGTTTTGTATGTAGTTTATAATAATTAAATTAAATTTATTTTTTTTAAAAGAAAAGAATCAGAAGCAGTAGGTAGTGATAGCCGTTACATTAGTTCATCAACTGCTGTTGATATTAGAAAAGTAGGAATGGAACATGATCCAGGGTGCAATTCAAAGAGATAACATTAGCATTTTGCTGTAAGTGGACAAATATTCTAATAGTAAAAATATCAACTACAGCATTGTTTTATGTTTAAATAACAATACCCAAAGTATATTAGCAGCAGCAACTTGTGAATGTAAATATGGTGCTAATCAGGAGAAAGAGACTGAAGAGTTACAGTACATAAATCCCCCAAAGCCCTCCGCCTAATTAGTGAAGATAAACCGGTTGACAGATTGCACAGCTCAAAAAACATAAAGCAAAGGAGGTTATAATATGTATGTATTATTGCTGTATGAAGACACTGATTAGATCCCCCCCCCCCGCAACCAATATATAGATCTAATCATTAGTCTCCACAAAGGATAATGGCTTGCTTTGTCTGCATGGCTTGATAAATTAATCCAGATCTGGTCCAAATAAAGGGATCTGCATTCTTCATAGATTAATGAACTTCATGCTAGTAGAGTAG
Organism: Shinisaurus crocodilurus; assembly: GCA_021292165.1. NCBI lineage: Eukaryota > Metazoa > Chordata > Lepidosauria > Squamata > Shinisauridae > Shinisaurus > Shinisaurus crocodilurus. The sequence continues at coordinate 174,692,588 of CM037880.1, read as the reverse complement.
CACCACCACCAAATGTATTAATAGCATGGATGCTAAGTAGAGAAAATGCAGATTCCCAACATCTCATAACTCAGAGCAACGTCTCAGCTTATAATTTCCCTGAATACAAACATACCTGTATGTAAGGAAATATGGAAATCCAAATTGTTGGGAGGGTCTACTAGTCTAGGCTCTCTACTATGTTGTCCACCTATAAGCTCCCAGCAGTGGTGCAGTTAGGTAATTTTAAACTCTGGACTTAATCGTCTTGTGCCCCTTGCCCCAGATGGTAATGTGTACTAGTTTCACTAACTTCAAAATGCTGTAAACCAGCCCTGTGGGGGCCCTCCTGCTCATTCTTCTGGGTGGGGTCCTGGACGTCTGCCCCAAAGTCCTGCCCTGATGGCACTGCTGGTTCCCAGATGTCCAGCTAGGCAACTACCCTACCCATTTATCCTGGATGGAGCTGATACTTCCACAGAGCTCCTGCAACATGGGTGCACACATTTAAGGAAACTGTAATGTTAGAAGCAGCCTATTTAAATATAATATGCAAATCATAATAGGTGAGTGGCAGTCCAAACATTATTAACACCAGAGATTGGTGAACTTGCCTGCTCTTGTTTTGCACAGACTTGGAAATAAACTGAATTGTTTGTGGGGGGGAATCTGAGGCGGGGGGGGGGAACAAAACACCCTTCCCCATCAGCCCTTCTCAATCTCCAAAGCATCCTCCCCGCCAGCTCCCTAATCCGCTAAACATGCCCCTCCTCTTCCCCTGAAGGCCTCAGGGAGGGCAAAGGAGGAAGTGCCCTCCCACCCCCGAGTTCTGCCATACTGATGCAAAGGATGCTGCTGTGAGTGAGCTTAGTGGCCCACAAGACACGGGCTCTCAGTGGAAGAGAGGTTTTTAAAGCACTCAGAGTTTCCCTGGAACAATGGTGCTAGCATGGCATTTACTTGGACAGCCACACATCTTAAGAAGTCTTTAGCCGTTACCACTACCATATAAAGTATTGCCGCAGGGAAAAGCTTCTCGTTGGCACTTAGATGGGGGAAAGTCATGTTTGAACTTGCCTTCAGAGCAATGAAGTTCTAACGGCTGGCACAGTAAGAATATTCTACGCAATACACAGTATTTTTTTTATGTGAATGTTCAAGAAATCGTTTGAAATGAAGGAACATACTGCTTCCACACCCACCATTCAGGAAACTCTGCGTAATATAGAACGTTGTCAACAGTTAGCATACTGTTGCCAATATCATTCTTCAGTGAAAATAGGGTGCAATACAAAGAATTCTTGGACCAAAGATGAAAGACAAACTGTTCCAGTGAATTTCACTGCCATTACAGAACACACACACAGAGAAAGACCACCTGCGAAGAACAGGTGTTTGCCCTTTTATGTGGTAGCCAATTTTGTGATCTGCTCTAGTTGGTGCAGATACCAAGGCTCCAAGTTCTGGAGGTGGAGAACTTTCTAAGAGAGCCTGAAGGCTGACAGAGATCAGGAACACCTTGTGAACTTGTTTCTGCACCTACTAGAGAGACACTCCATCATTGGCCTCCACATGAAGTATGCTCAGGCTCCGCTAAATAAGATTATTCTCGGGTAAAAACATGTTGGAACCAAATCCATAGCTTCTAACTGCTAATACAAGTGGAACATGGAAACAGATTAAAATTGCTGCCAATTTTTTCCAACAAAGAGCTTACCTCCATATTACTATAGAGTGATATTTGAAGAATATTACTCCATATTAAAATGGAGTAAAATTTCTATGGAATAATTTGTGGATGCCATGCTCACTGTAGATAAGAGAGGTATCTGTTCATTATATCTCTCTTAATGGGAGATAAGTGCTAAAGGCTGGAGCTAGAATACTCATGAATGGCAGAATTGATGTTTCACTACATAACTGGGCAATTGCAGACCTTCTGTAGAACGTAGTTTATTATATTTTTCAGCCCTTCTTCCAAGGAGAACAATGTAGTGAATGGGTGTCTCTCTCCCCATTTTATCTTCACAACAACCTGGTGAGGTCAGTTAGGCCATGAGTGCTTGACCCAAGGTAGCAACACAGTGACGTTCATGGCCAAGTGGAAATTTGAGTCAGGGGCTCTCCACATAGCTTCAGTAGAAAGCACATTGGCACCACCAGGTAAGGCTGTGGAGGACTCTGGGCCTCATCAATGGCAGCTACTGCCAATTGCCAAAACAGTGGGGCTCACTGAGAAGTGCCCACCATGTGGGGCATCAGGGGTAAGGTGAGCCCTGCCAGAGTGAAGGATGAGGGTGAAGGTCTCTGGGAATTGTATTGAAGTAAAGCACACCCTTCTGAATACACCCTATAGCACAAGAGTCCCCAAACTTTTTGGACTCATGGGTACATTGGGGAATTTGAGAAACTGCCTTGGGCACCACCAGTGGATCGCCCCTTTGGCGCCTACCTGTGGCACCTATGGAACTTAGGCTGCGTCTTACTTAGCAAAAACTTTTGTTTCGTGTCTACTGGACACTTCAACATCTCTTTAATAAGGGATTGCCTGATTCAGCTAATTGCTGGCGGTACAATACAACTAATGCTTCTTTTAAACATATGTTTTGGAAATGTTCAGTAGTTGTTTCTTTTGGGGGGGAGGTTATTACACAGATAAATTTTGTACTGATGCTCTTTTAAATTATTTACCTGCTTGATGGAAATTAACAAATGGAAGGGGAAATTAATTCTCTATGCCCTTTTGACAGCTAAAAAAACTGATATTACAAAATTGGAAGGATCATCAGTCATCTATAAGGCAATGGGTTGAGGACCTTATAACTCTTTCAATATTTGAACGGGTGGCATATAGACACCACCTTCAAATTGATACTTATTTGGATCCTTGGTCCACTTTTGTTGAAGCCTATGTTTAATTGCTAGGAAGTTGTATGCTTTTCATACAAATCCATGTACGTATATTTTAAAAAATGGGAATAAATAAAAAATAAAATTTGGGTGCCCATGCACAGCACATTGGGGCCTCCTCTGTGGGTGCCAATGGAAGTGCCATATGGGCACTGCATTGGGGATCCCAACTATAGCAGATGTAATGGTGACTGTCTTTTTTTGTATATGTGATTGGATCATTGTTTGCGTGAAAAGAGCTTGCTAGTATTTAAACAAAATCGCTTCAGTTTATCAGTCACCTTCATACAGGTGGCATAGATCTTGATATTGCTTGAGCTATGGTAAGCTGTGAGTAACGTGAGAGATCATCTTCTGAACTACAGTGTTTTTTGTTTAAAAAAATGTGTATGGAAAGGATTAAGCTTACAACATGGTGGCATTGGCAGAAAGCAGGATGTGCAGTAAGACAGAACATCGAAAAGTAACATTCACACGAGACTTTGATATGTCATTGGACGTCTCCATCTAGCATGTACCCTCTCCAAAGCATTTAAACAGATCTGAAGATTAAATATCAGAACAGCCACTGAATGAAACAACCAGATACATGCTCAGATTTTAAGTGCAGAAATTTACACGGTTACATTTAATCAGGTCTTAATTTCAACTGGTCTTACTCAGAAACACAATACAACACAACATGTTTATTGCTTATAGTCATCGGTCATTGCAAACAATACAAAAGTAAAGTATCAAAAACATAAAACATGAGTAATTGGGCATCCCAGTTCTCAGTTAACATAACAAACATAGCTAAAATATATCCTTCATAAAAACTTCCAGTAATTACTTGGGCAGTGCCAGCCAATGTGGGTGCCCATAACCCTCTGAACTCGGAGAATTACGGGCATCCTATCGAGGATGGAAGGCGTGCAGAGGCAAAGATCGCCTCCACACTTATCCTGCCGCGCAAAACACTTAGACGGCTGATTTCGACCATCTAAGTGTTTTGCACCTGCTTGTGAAGAAGACAGGCTCAGGCCCTGCTGGGATACATCATATCCCGGTCAAACCACACCCCTCCCCTCCCTGCCCCCCTGAAACACCCACCCAATGCCAGCTCCGAGGTTGGTCTTCCATCCTCAGAGCCACAGTTGGCATGGAAAGAACTGTGCCAGCTGCGAGGTTGGAAGGGGGCACTCCGAGGTTGGAGTTCCAACTCCGACCTCAGAACACGTTTCCGAGGTCGCAGCTGGAACTCTGACCTTTTCTATGGCAATTTAGACAGCATGTAGTGGCCATAGGATTGTGCCCTAATTTAACTTGTTCAGATTAGAGAATCACCTTTGGAGTCCACTGCTATTTTCTTCTCAATACTTGATCGGATTTTTTTGATGCCGTTGCAAATAATGCAACACATCTGAAAGTAAGTATGCACTACATCATTTCTTCACCACCCAGTATATTGAGACATATAAGTGAACTGTATGATGATGATAATAATGTGCCTAGTCCTAGAATTTATCCTGGCATCAAGACAGAGCGAAACCAATCCATTTCTTCTTGACCTATAATGATTACCTTTCAAATCTTTTTGAGGATTTTTGTTTCATGTATTATTATTATTTTTGTTCTTAAAAAGGCAGCACAATATAATTGGCTGGGTGCCTTATGGCTTGGCGTTTGTAATTTATTTTTTGTCTTCCCCAGAAGCAATCAAGAATTTATCATTGCTGAGGGCAAAATGCTAGACTGGATGGACAAAGGAGATGCACCACTATCATGAAAGCTGCACTAAATTTCAATAATTATAACTGATTTTAAATTATAATGCTCCACCATGCAGAGCCTATTTAGGAAAACTAAATTTTAATATTTATAGAATATTCCATACTTTCAAAATGGCCAGGATGGGAATTACTCTTGGAAATGTGCCTGTGGTTTAATCTGCAATCTCACCTTCTGGTCTCCTTCCATCCACCCCTCAAACACAAACACACACACACACACACACACACACACACACCATCTGTTTCACTGACAGATAGCCTGACCCTGGAAACCAGACATATTTTCCCAAATAATATGTTGTTGAGCCAACAGAGAGAAAGTCAAATGAAGTCAAATTTTAAACCTATATGAAGAATCTTTTATATCTTTAGAATATATTTACTGTTACTCAGGATCTAAACATTATTTTGGCAAAATGTCCAGCCACTCAGGGGTCACCACCTATTCAGAAATATGGCTGCTCATCAAAGAAATTGATACTTATTTTGAGAGGATGAACACAGATAGGTCTTTATGTGCAGGGTCAGCCTTGACATGCAGACAGATGAAGTTACCCTTTTCAAGCAGCACCTCGATTGGAGGGATAGATCGAGACAGGAACTGGGTATCTGACTGGGTGTAACACAATCTTTCTCTCAGAGGGTGGAGTGAGAGAGGCCTGCCCTTGGAGAGGAGATCCTCATCCAGACTTGCAAGCATCCTACCTCCTGCTGAGGAAAGGTCTGCAACCAGTGCTACTCCAACATCAGAGAGGACAAAATGCAGATTTGCTAGGATAAGCAGTAGATCCACTTTCCGTTCCACCAACACATCCATGGGGGAGAACTACACCCCGCCTGGAGTTTATTTTCTTCCCATTAGAAGCAATGGGAGGGAAACTTTAAGTGTGTGTGTGTGTGTGTGTGTGTGTGTGTGTGTGTAAGGCCAAATATAAAAGAAAAAAGCTGCACATTCCAGCCTGCATATGTAGGACAGGGCTGTCAAACCTTCAGTTAAATCAAGTAACAATTACCTTCGCAGGGGCATTGGTTTTACAGGGATTATCTTTGCAAGGGTACATATCACTTGGTCAGAGGAGACTCCTCCAAATGTCCTTGATACATGCCACTTGTGACACAAGCCCCACCTCCCAAAACCTGAAGGTGGCTTTGTTAAGGCACCAGAATCTTAATCACCACCTTCCTTCTATATCTCCAAGTTATATAGCTTAGAAGACATTACATTGAATCAAAATGTAGCAGTGGTTCCAGAGATCAATCATACAACGCTTCAGATTTCTGCTGCTTTGCCTTCAGAGACATACTAATCTTGGGAGGATGGAGAAAAATCATTGCATCACAATTATGCCATCACTGTGCCACTATTGACTATAGAGGGAAGGACACTCTGCTATCAGCCAGAGGAACTTGGATCATTGGGAGGTGGCGCCCCCTCTCCACTAGGCAGCATGGCAGGAGGAAGGCAAACCTGCCACCTTGGAGACGAAAGGTGAAGGATACATTTTAACATCAATACAATTTTTTTTTAAAAAAATAGCCTACTCTCCTAGATTCACCCAGCGCATAGTTAAACTGTAATTAGCTACCACAAGATGTAGTGATGGTCACCAACTTGGACAACTTTAAAAGGGGATTAGACAAATTCATGGAAGAGAAGGTTGTCAATAAGTACCAGTCATGATGGCTATATCTTACCACCAGTATCAGAGGCCTGTCTATACCAATTGCTGGAGAACACACTGTTGCACACATGTACTGCTTGTAGGCTTCCATAGGCATCTCATTGCCCACTGTGGAACAGAATGCTGGACAGGGGTGATCTGGTAGACGTTGTTTACTTGGACTTCCAAAAGGCTTTTGACAAAGTCCCTCACCAAAGACTCCTGAGCAAACTCAGCAGTCATGGGATAAGTGGAGAGGTCCTCTTATGGAACAGGAACTGGTTAAAGAACAGAAAGCAGAGAGTAGGAATAAATGTTAATTTTCTCAATGGAGGGAAGTAACCAGTGGGGTCCCACAAGGATTTGTATTGGAACCTATGCTCTTCAACTTATTCATAGATGATCTAAAATTAGGAGTGAGCAGTGAGGCGGCCAGTTTTGCTGATGACACCAAATTATTTAGGGTGGTTAGAACAAAAAGGGATTGTGAGGAGCTCCAAAAGGATCTCTCCAAACTGAGAGAATGGGCATCAAAATGGCAAATGTGGTTCAATTAAGCGAGTTACAGTGATGCATGTTGGGACAAAAAAAATCCCAATTTCACATATACACTGATGGGATCTGAACTAGTGGTGACTGACCAAGGAAGAGATCTTGGGGTTGTGGTGGACAGCTTGATGAAAATGCCAACCCAATGTGTGGCTGCTGTGAAGAAGGCAAATTTCATGTTAGGCATACTTAGGAAAGGAATTGAAAATAAAACTGCTAGTATCATACTGCCCTTATACAAATATATTGTCTGGCCATACTTGGAATAATACTGTGTACAGTCCTGGTCACTGCACCTATAAAAGGATATTTAAGATTGGGAAAAAGTTCAGAAATAGCAACTAAAATGATTAAGGGGGTGGAGCAACTCCCTATGAGGAAAGGTTACAATATCTGGGACTGTTTATCTTAGAAAAAAGGTAAGGGAAGACATGATAGAGCTGTACAAAATTATGCATGTAGAGAAAGTGGATAGGGAGACATGAACCCGGGGTCATCCCATGAAGCTAAATGGTGGGAGATACAGGACAGATAAAAGGAAGTCCTTCACACAGCACATAATTAAACTATGGAATTCACTTCCACAAGATGTAGTGATGGCCACCAATTTGGATGGCTTTAAAAGGGGATTAGACAAATTCATGGAGGATAAAGCGATAAGTGGGGACTAGTCCTAATGGATTTATGCTACCTCCAATATCAGAGGCAGTATGCCTATGTACACCAGTTACTGGGGAACCTGACTGGGAAGTTGCTGTTGCAGTCATGTCCTACTTGTGGGTTAGGGTTAGACAGTTGGTTGGCACTGTGTGAACAGAATGCTGGACTAGATGGACCTTTGGTCTGATTCAGCATAGCTCTTTTTATGTACTAGATAGGTCTCTGGTCCCCAAACTACCTGATGGTAAAATACCTTTGGCCAAATACCTACATAGCAGTTACAGTAATACCTTGGATTACAAGTAACTTGGTTTGAGAGCATTTTGCAAGACAAGCAAAATGTTTAATATTTATTTATTTATTTTTTTACTTGATATACAAGCGTTGTCTTGCAATACAAGTACTGTAGTACGGCTTAAATTAAAAATCTCTGTACAAATTTTTTTTGGGGGGTTTCGTTTTGATATAAGAGTGTTTTGGATTACAAGCACGTTTCCGGAACGAATTATGCTCTCAATCCAAGGCATGACTGTACTTTGAGCCAAGGGCTCAGCACTGGATATTATATTATAACAGTAAAGAAGATGTCTGTAAGCCTCTGCAGCGTGTTGGTGCTTCACACTGGGTACTAACAAATTATTTAGGGTAACCTCACAGAGATAGTTTTGTGTGCTGGCATCTCTCTTAGTTTATAAATTAAACACTGCAGACATGTAAACTATTACATGTCTTCCTGACTCCGTTTCTTGACAGAAGTCCAAGTTACAAGGAAGTAGCACTGCTCTAACAGACAAGCGCATACACATCCCTAAAGCTTCACCTCTTGCTAAGCTGCCTCAACTAAAGCTTGCCAGCAGAGTCAGCCCAGCTTGGGTTATATATTTCAGTTACTTTCCCAGAGCCCACTACTGCTGAGTTGTGGATTATCCTTTCCTTAAAGACTCAAGCCTCTTCTGTGCGAAGGTGAAACTTGGCTTAGCTGTGGGAAGTTGTTAACATGACCGCATCATGAAGATTAAACATTGCAGCAAACTAGCCAAAGAACCACAAATAGCACGTAAGATCATCAAGACATTTATTATGATTAATGTCCAACAAAATAGTTTAGATAGAACATGAGGTGACAGAGTGTGGTCAGCTAGTTCATTTTTTCTTGGAATCTCATCAGTTGGCAGCAGTCAAGATTCTGGTTATTTTTAATGTAAGAGAATTAACTTTCTGGGCTGTAGAGGATTGCTTAGTACAAACTGACAGAGTTTTTAGAAAAAGAAAGGTCATCCAACTCAACCCCAATATTATAACACTTCAATTGGTCCAAAATGGCACTGCCATTGTGTTGATTGGAGCTGGCCAATGGAATGCAATATATAGAGATTGATATAGATACAGATTTATTTATTTATTTATAGTCTGCCTTATGTTGATAAATCTCAGGGTAGGATACAAGCAATAAAACAATTCAACATAAACCCTAAAACAAAGTACAATCACAACCACCACCAGCATAAAATCAACACTAAAACCTATTAAATCATTACTTTAATCAAGTCAATGTTAACTGGTTACCTATTAATTTCTCATCTTAAAGTTAACTCTTACCTTTAGTTTGCAATCCTATGCCAATTTACCTATGAGTAAGCCCTGCTGAGCTCAAGGGGACTTACTTCTGAGTAGATATTATTGCACTGTTAATGCACTAAATGGCTTAAGGCCATCTGTCTCCTCCTGTATACTCTACTCCACGTTTGAGGTCCTGCTCAGAGACCTTCTGACAATTGAGGTTTGGCTGGTGGGAATAAGGAACAGGGCCTTTTCTGTTATGGCACCAACACTCTAGAATGTCACTCAATGCCTTCAAGCACCAAGTGAAGACCTGGTACTTTAAAGACAGAAGGCAACTGATATATTTTTACTGTTGAGCAGAAGGATTTTTAAATATTTATGCTGTATTTACTGATTTTTTATTATAGTATTTTATCATGTGCTCTTTTTTGTATTTTTATGCTGTAACCTGTTTTGAGATCCTTAGAAAAAAGAAAAGTAGAGTAGAAATCAAAACCAAACCAAACAGATTTAGTTTGACATTTAGCCAAAAAGCTTCATTTCTTGATGGACTATTAATAAACTTGTGTGTGTGTGTGTGTGTGTGTGTGTAGTGGGACAGGGGGAGGACATACACAGCACAATCCTATGCATGTCTTCTCAGAAGTAAATTCCACTCAGTTCGGTGGGATTTACTCCCAGGTATGTGTGTATAGGATTGCAGTCCAACTACAGTAATACCTTGGATTGCAAGTAACTTGGTCTGAGAGTGTTTTGCAAGACAAGCAAAAAATTTTAAATTTTTTTGACTTGGTAAACAAGCAAGGTCTTGCAAGACAAGGTAGGGATGTAACTGCTCGCCTCGAGCGGGCCAAAATTGGACCTGCTCACGCCCACCAGAGACTCGCTTTGATATGAGTGTTTTGGATTACAAGCACGGTTCCGGAACGAATTATGCTCTCAATCCAAAGTATTACTGTAGTTTTAGAAATTGTAGCTATTTTGAAACAAGTAGTGAATTATTTGTCACTTCCGAAGACCTGCCAATGTGTAATTGGGGACTCACCTTTTTCCTTGCCATGTGGTATTTTTTCCTTTATCTCCCCCCCCCCCCCAGAACTGGGGAGGTGAATTAGTTATGCCAATCCAGAGAGTGTGTTGTGCTTGATCTTGAGGCCTCAGTGACAGAACACCTCGTTTTGTGGCTTCCACTGCCTTCCGCCAGCAGGAATACCACCAGTGGTAAATGTGTGCCTGCATAGCTTTCATAGATCATAGAGTTGGAAGGGGCCTACAAGGCCATCGAGTCCAATCTCCTGCTCAATGCAGGAAACTAGAGGAGGGGTCTCCCATCCAAGTAATAACCAGGCCTGACCCTGCTTGGCTTTCCACGCTCAGACAAGCTGAGCAGGGTCGGTGCAAGGCAGTTTGGTGCCCTAGGCAAGATCAGATATTTAGCGCCCCCCTCTTCCCACTTGAGCCCTCCCTCCCTCCAGCCCTATGCTCCTGGCGCCCCCTTTAGCCCGGCGCCCTAGGCAGCCACCTAGTTGGCCTAATGGTAGCACCGGCCCTGAAGCTGAGCCAGCGTGAGCCACAGGCCTGTATTTCTACATGCACAAACTGCCTAAGGCACTTTATGATTGTTCTGTGAGACAGTATGATAATATAACTAACCCAAGGATGAAACAAAACTGGGATGTACTACAAACATTTGAGTAAAGGCTGACACCCAAAATGACTGGATAATCTGAAGACCTGTGCAGGTAGGAAGAAGATAAAACTTCAACAGGACAAACACGTTGCACACAGGAAAACACAACCAAATGCATAAATATATAAAAGCTGATATCCTATTATGCAGCCCCATACCTGTAGAAGATTGTAAGTGATGCTAGGGAGGTTAACCTCCAAGGTTGGTTTGGAGGACGGGGAAAAAAGAAGAACAGGGCCTTCTCAGTGGTGGCCCCCATGATTGTGGAATGCTCTCCCCAGTGAGGTCTGCCTGGCACCAGACTTTTCTCTACTCCCAGGCATATGATGGAGCTTTTTAATGTTAGCCGGCTTTATTGGGTCCTGGTATTTTATTGTTAATTGTTTTAGCTGTTTCAAACAGTTTTAAATTTTTATGTATTAGAAGTTTTAATTTTTCTGTAATTGTTTTATCATGTTGTATTTTAGGGTTTTAATTTTTGTGAACTGCCCAGAGAGCTTTGGCTATTGGGCGGTACAGAAATGTAATGAATTGATGAACAATAAACTGAACAAAAATCAAGGTTCAACCATCATGTTCTGCAAATTTAGATTGTATTAACAGGAGGGAACATAGATACCTATTTCACACCGCAGAGGGGTAGCCGCGTCAGTCTGCTGCGGCTAAAACGAGTCTTGTAGCAACTAAAAAACTAACAAATTTATTAAGGCATGAAAGCTGATGCCATAATAAAGTTGTTAGCCTTTAAGGTGCTACAAGACTTTGCTGTTCCTATTTCACCTTGGTAAGACCTCATAGAGTACAGTGTTCAGCTCTGGCACAATTCCAGAAGGATGTTGACAAAATAATTCAGAAGGGAGTGATGAGAATGATCTAGCAGAGGGATGGGGATGGGGAACCCTTTTTCTGTCGAGGCCTTCCTCCCTTGGGGTGAATCTTTCGGGGGCCATGTGCCGGTGCTGGGCTGGGCCAGAGCCAAAAGTGGAATTTCTCTCTCTTTCTGCCATCCCCACCCCCCTTCTCCCAGCCACCCCCTTTTCTGTCTGTCTTTCTTCCCAACCACCCCTTCTCACTCTGTCTCTCCTCTGTGTCTTCTTCCCCACCCACCCCAATGGGCAGCTAGGGGAGGGACTGACTGCTCTTGCCAACACTTTCAGAGGTCTCTTGAAATTAGGCCAAGGGCCACAGGTTGCCAATTTCTGGTCAACCCTATCAGGAAAAGCTGAAGGAAGAGCAAAGTTAAATGAGTCCTATTGATTTCAGTGTGTAAGTTAAAAGATCCCTCCCACTGAAATATATTTTATTTAATTTTTAATCTCACCATTCCTCCAAGGAGCTCAGGGTGGTGTATATGGATCTTCCCTCCCACATACATTTTATTCTCACAATGACCCTGAGAGATAGGATAGGTTGAGTGAGAGGTCCTCACTAGTGACCTTGGACCAGTCATTTACATGATTAGGTAGGGATCTGTGCTCCTCCTCTAATTTTAATCACAACACCACACTTTCTCCCACTGGGTCTTAGCAGTTCTTAGTTTGGGGTTGATTGTGCCATGGATATATAAAATATTGCTTAGAAAAGATTTTTTTGGCAACTCTTAAATGTTTTTTTAAAAAAATATTAAGGGGGAAAACAGTTTTTCACGTATCCAGTGAGATTAAATAGATACAGTATTTTTAAAAAGTGAACAAATAAATAGCTTTATTAAACAGGCCAAAATCAAGAAGCTGGTAGGGGTTTTGAGATTTGCTTTATTGTTTAGGACTTGCCAGCTGTGTTTTGATGGGCTTTTAAAGATCTTTTTATAGCTGAAATCCACCCCAAAGAACATGAAACACAAACATAAACATTACCAGCTCGTATTATGGCACAACACCTTTCAATGCATTCAATTAACATGTGTACCATGTTAGTTTAGCACCACCAAGTGGCCAAATATGAGAAGAGGCACAGAATGTTTTTTGGTTTTGGTTTTTTTAAATCACAACGAAAATACATTTGTTAGGTGCAATCCTATACTGAAGAACTGCCAGCTGAGAGGTTCTAGGATGTGGTGAAAGTCCAACTTCACTGGTGTCATGCAAAATACTTTGGCAGAACAGTGCTGGACAGCTACATAGCCCCTGAAAGAAGTGGAGTTTCCAGAGATGCTGTGGGCACATTTGCCATCTTTCTGCCATTTGTGTATATTTTCCCCTCCCAAACTGAGCACACACAGTCGGTGAGAGCCAGTGTGGCCTAGTGGTGAGAGTGTTGGACTGGGACTTGGGAGATCCGGGTTCTAGTCCCCGCTCGGCCATGAAACTCACTGGGTGACTTTGGGCCAGTCACGGACTCTCAGCCTAACCTACCTCACAGGGTTGTTGTGATGATAAAATGGAGAGGAGGAGGAGGATTATGTAAGCCGCCTTGGGTTCCTTGCAGGAAAAAGGTGGGGTATAAATCTAATCAATCCTGTCCCAGAATACTGTGAGTATAGGATTACTCTGCCTGTTTTGTTAAAACTGAACCCCACAAACAACTAAAAGTCAATTTCAAAGATATCTGGTAGATTTAAGAGAAAGTCTTCCTAATAGTTCCAGTAAGAATATGTCAGTTCTTAAGGCATTACTATTTTATCAGCTGAATATGTTGAACTCACTAAAGGAAACTAAAGCAGCACCAAGATTCTCAAAAATCTCCTGGGATTCTCATATTATGATTTGAGTGATTACATGAGTACGTGTTGTACGCTTGCTACAATCATAACATTTATTGCATGTACATGTTTTTCTGAAGAGTATGTATACTAAAAAAAAAAATGCACAGGCAAAACCTGATTAAGCCCAGCTCTACTATGTGTGTTTTCCCAGTGTATACAAAGATTTGTATGCACTTCAAATGCTACGGTTATAGTGAAATTACACAAGTTGGGAAATATGTTTTCTTTCGCTTTCCACAAATACATTTTCCCTGCTCTAACACCACCCAGGAAAGAGCTCTTAAAAAACAGAAGTGAAACTGGAAGGTCACGACATTGTCTAAAGAACCTGTAAACAACTGAAGCATCTCAACTTCTTTTAAATACACACATTCAGGATTACAATGCAATATAGTGCAGTAAAACGGCAGACAGCACTCAACTTACTACTCAGCTAAGAAAAAAATAGGTAGAACTACAAAACTAATTTGATGGGGTTGTTTGAAATACTAATTGATAAACTTACTTCCCTTCTTCAGGTCAAACGCCTTTAGGGTTCCTTGTTGGAGTCTGAATCATGTTGGCAGCCTGTAGAACAGGGGTGGGAAACTTGTGGTCCTACAGATGTTTTGTCCTACGACCCCTGTCAGCCCTAGCCAGCATGGCCAATGGGAATTGTGGCCCTCCAAATGTTTTGGCCTACAAGTTGCCCACCCTTTCTCTGGAAGGATCCTGAATTTTTTCCTTCAGATGATTAAACCTGGAGGACATAGTATTGACCCCCTGAAGGCTGTTTTGAGAAAAGGGTTGTGCAATATCTGTTTTTAAAGAATCTCTATTCTCTTTTGAGTATATCATCTCACCTGTGACTAAATTGGCTAAGACAGCCTCCTCCTAATGTAATTTGGAAAAGGGTGATCATATTGAGCAAATCATGTAGTTTGCATCATTTTTGCTACCATTTCAAACTGTTTTGCTAACATACCCCCAATTTCAAGGACAGAATCTACCACTGATTTTCTCCATATAACCACAATTGAGGAGGCTTCAAGATTGCTATTCCTTATTTTGAATCCTGCAACATACACTCTTCCACATTTAAACATTCATATCAATTAGCGACAGGAACATCAGACTTCTTAGCTTTTAAAGGCACATTTATGGTACTAAAAATATCAATTTTAATTTGCTTTAAATCAGATGATAAAAATTGATCAGAATTTCTTACATGCTGCCTTGAGCCCATTATGAAGTCCAAGAGCCACAAAATTCAATTCAGGTTCAGTCCAGAAAACAGAAAGAGGGAAAGGAAACAGATGATTTCTATTTAATTTCCAATTTGCATTTCCTCGGTGTGTCAGTATGAGACCAACTGTGGCTCAAAGGGTTACCTCCCTTCTGTTCAGTGGCTGCTCACCTGAGACACAGATCAAAGGCCTTTAACTCTCACCTTTTGGCTCACAGTTCTAGTGAACTGCACTGCTTTAAGACCTGTGAGGAAGGTGGGGATAAACACTCTGAAACTGGGCCAGGTGATAACACCCCCTAATCTCCCAGCCCTCCCTATCAAGTAAGCCTTATTGTGTCCAATGAGGCTTCTTCCCTGGTAAATGTGTCCAGGATTGTGGCCTTATGCTGCAGTCCTATACAGACTTACCTGGGGATAAGTCCCATTGAACAAAGTGGAATTTACTTCCAAGTAAACATGTATAAAATTCTACTGTTGATCAGCAAAACAAATAAAAACACCATCTTACTAAGGCTATAGTCCAGATTTTACTGAAGGTCTTGTTCCATAGAAATATTTGGTTTTCAGCTATGCCCTTTTGAAAGCAATTCCATGAAGGCACACAGGTGGAAATAAGAACTTAAAAAGAACTGTGCTGGATCAGATCAACAGCCTATGTAACCCAGCATTCTGCTGGCTATGCAACCTGCCAGTGGAAGCCCAGGTATCGGTTGCCCAGGTTCAGATGACATGACTACAGACTACTGTAATGCGCTCTACGTGGGGTTACCCTTGAAGACGGTCCGGAAGCTTCAGCTGGTACAGAACGCGGCGGCTCGCCTGATTAAGGGCAGCCGCCGGCGTGATCACATCACGCCAGTGCTTAATGAGTTGCACTGGCTACCAGTTGCTTGCCGAGCCGAATTCAAGGTGTTGGTTTTGACCATTAAAACCCTACACGGCTCCAGCCCAGCTTATCTCAAGGAGCGCCTCCAGCAACATCAAGTAGGCCGCTCAACAAGGTCTGCCACGGATGGCCTTCTCCTTATCCCATCAGCCAGAGCAGCCAGGCTGGTGGGGACTAGGAAGAGGGCCTTCTCTGTGGCGGCCCCCACATTATGGAACTCCCTCCCTAGTGACCTTCGCCATGCCCCCTCCGTGATGAGCTTCTGCCGTGCATTAAAAACATGGCTGTTCAGGCGGGAATATGGGGTGGGTTAGGTTTTTAATGAGAATTTTTTATATTGTTTTAATTATTATATTTTATTGTGTTTTACTGTATTTTAATTGTACATCGCCCAGGGTGGCCGGGTGACCGGCCAGATGGGCGATTGATAAATATAATAAATAAATAAAATAAATAAAATGACAATCCATTGTGGGTCCAACAAGCCCTGGAACAAGCCATGAGTTGGCAGGGTGCCTTGTTGCCAATGAACAAGCCACCCTGTGGGAAGCGGTCCAGATTCACAAAACAGGACAACCTACCGTGGCTTGTCACCCACGATGGGTTGTTGTGTCATGTGAACCCAGTCAGCATGTGCATGTTACTGGATGCACAGAAGTGGTGTGTGTGAGAGAGAAAGGGACAGAAAGAGAGAGATGGTAATGATGACCTTAAGAGAAAAAGGAAGATGGCTCTAGCTCTGCCTACCATTAACACATTTTCCCCTCCGGCCAAAGATGATCTCCAAGGGAATGTAACCCATGAAGGGGGAAATGGTTACTCAGTTCCTGCTCCTATTCCAGAGGGACCTGCCAGGAATATACAAGACTGACCATGGAACTGCCTTTTGAAAGAATAAATGTATAACTAATTCCGACTTGAGTTCTCTGTGTGTTGTTTACAGGATCATTTAAAATTGATTCTATGATCACCAAAGGTTATACTGGCAATGGATCTGAGGCCAATACCAAACTATTCTCCCTTATAGTAATGGATCATGATTGCAAAGAAAAACAAGTAATCTCTGTTTGCAAGAAGACATTTGTCTTCAATTAGAAAGTGAGCTAACCAATTTCAACTGCTTAAGAGAACTCATTTCTGTAGCACTCAATCCTTAATAAAGTAATTTTATTGAGCTGACTCTCTAATTAACTAACTTTAAGATGAAGTACCTGCTGCATGTTTAATTTAATTTAAGGATGCTGTGTGTTATAACCATATACAATCACAAGGAGGAGCTCTAAATCAAGATGTTTTATGTGTTTATATCCAAAAAAGCAAAACTTGTGTCTAATGGGGGGTGGGGGAAAGATAGCAGGGGGGCTATATAAATAAGTGAAATTAAAGTTGAAATACAGGCGCATGACAAATGTGGGAACTGTACTAACCAATTAACTTATCAACAAGTAGCACACCCTGAATGTGATTTCAGCATTTTTAAAGCAGGTGAGTGCTCAGACATTTGGCACTTTAACTATTGTCCCTGATTACAGGCAATCCACAGTCCATTTGCTCTAATACAGTTTCCACTACTAGAATACATAGTTTGTGTGTTGTTAATGCAGAAAGAGACAATGAGGAACTAGAGGTCAGATGCTCCTCCTTGTACTTTTAATGCCATCCACCTGACTGAAATTGAAATCTGGAGCAGTAAAAGCAGAAGTTATCACTTCCGTTCTTAAAATATCAGCAACTGTCATTTTTCTAGAGACGGATCTATAGTGAGTGTCTGATGTCATCTGTTAGTGTTTTACCATTAAGTTTTATAATGTATTTTTAAAAAAATGTAAACTGCTTTGAAGACATTTATGTTGGAAGGCAGTATATAAGAATTGTAAACAAACAATATTTCTGGATGGGGTTGCACTCCCCTTGAAGGAGCAGGTTCGTAGCTTGGGGGTTCTCCTTGAGCCATCTTGTCACTTGAGGCTCAGGTGGCCCAGCTCCGGCTGGTGGCCCAGCTACATCCCTATAACTGGACAGGGATGGCCTGATTTCAGTAATCTACGCTCTGGTAATCTCTAAGTTAGACTATTGCAATGCACTTTACATGGAGCTGTCCTTGAAGACTGTTTGGAAGCTGCAACTTATGCAAAATGTGTCAGCCAGATTCATCACTGGGACCAGAAGGTCTGAACATATAACACCAGTTCTGCCCTGCTTGCAGTGGCTGCCTGTATGCTTCCGAGCCCGATCAAGGTGCTGGTCTTAACTTTAAAGCCCTACATGGCTTGGGACCACAATACTTGATGGAACACCTCTCCCAACCGCAATCTACCCGGACACGATGCTCAACATCTGGGGCCTTCCTCTGACTGCCACCTCCGAGGGAGGCTCGGAGGGCAGCAACAAGGGGGAGGGCCTTTTCGGTGGTGGTGGCAGTGTCAGGACCTGCTCCCACGCCCCGGACATTACAGGTAGCCCCCCAACTGTGGAACAGGCTCCCCCCTGAGGCCTGCCTGGCGCCAACTCTACTATCTTTCCTGCACCAGGTTAAGACTGCCCTCTATGTGGAGGATTTTAACAACTCTAAATAGTTAGTGCATGGTGGGGTGGTTATTTTAAACTTTTTTACTGGTCATGTTGTATTAACTTGAAGGTACTCAACCTCCCCTAGCCCTACCTGGCACTTCTTTGCTTTCATTGTCAACCCAGCGTCTCGGATCTGCTGGAAGACCCGCCGGACATGCTGCAGATGCTGCTCCTAAGTGGAGCTAAAGATAGCTATGTCGTCTAGATAGGCACAGGCAAATTCTCTCAACCCGTTCAGCATTCCATTCACCAGCCTCTGAAAGGTTGCCGGACCATTCCGGACTCTGAAGGGAAGAGTGGTGAACTGGAATAAACCCAGGTGTGTGACAAAGGCAGACTTGAGAGCAGCATCCGCGTCCAGCGGAACTTGCTAGTAGCCCTTGGTGAGGTCTAGGGTGGTAATTTGGTTTTAAAATTTTTATAATGCCTTTATTGTGTATATTTTATATTGTATTTTATTGCATTTTTTACTGATTGTTGTAAACTGCCCAGAGAGCTTCGGCTATTGGGCGGTATAGAAATAAAATTAACAACAACAACCATTATTTCATATATTTTTTAGGAAATATGAAATTTGGTCACCTGTCAGTGTTTGTCCTTAGATCCTGGCTGCATGATTGCTACACAAGTGAATGATTATTTGGTATGGAAGATCATTAGAAAAACACAGCTACATTTTCAGTCCTGCATGCATTTGTGGGGCGCTGTTTTTTTAGCCTACAAAAGGGGGAAAGCACAACTTTTCCATCTGCCATACCCAATAAGGAAAGTCCCATCTGCATGCTCAAGATTGCTGCCTACAGCTGGAGGGAGCAATCCTATGGCCCCAGACATCATCGGGGGGGGGGGGGCGTAGGATAATTTGGATTCCCAGATCCGAGGTCAGAGACAGAGCCGTCTAACAAAAATGCAGAGTGGGCGGCGAAGATCACCTCTGCCACTTCTCCTGCTTTGCACGGGATGACCGTCAGCCTCTGAGTTCAGAGGCTGATGATAGTCTTGAGTGGACTGAGCCCTTAACTTCGAATTTCTGGGATAATTGCACACAATTAGGAATTTGGTATCTTTAGGATTAAGGCAAAATAATCTTCCACTCTTATCTGTGCTGGAAGATCAGCCTGAAGTCCCACAGTACTTTCTGAGGAACCGCAGCAAGCACTACCGTTTTTGACACTGTACTGACACAAAGATGTCAGTGCTTTCCTCTTGAGTTGACCAGCACTGTGTATCAGGTCAGACCCATTAGAGGCATATAGTTACAGAGGTGTACATAGACATAACTAGAGGCATACAGTTATAGAGAGATGTAATGTTGTCAGAGCTCTGGCCCCAAACCAGCTTCAATATGCATGCATGCATGTATTTATGTATAAAATCACTATATATATTACCCTTTAGCCCTCAAATGTGGTTTGTAACCTTAAAACAATTATAAAAACCAAACGGTATTCAAACATGGCAAAAACTAAAACAGATCTGCAAACAGGTAAGAATTAAAGTAAGTCAAATTGCCAGAAGAATAAAAGAGAGAGTGAACTGCCTGCCTAAAAACCATCAATAAAGGGGCCAATCCAATTGAACCTGTCTTGAGAGAGAGGTTCACCATCAGATCCCCACAACAGAGAACGGTCTGTCCTGCATCCCAGCCAAACAGACCTCACACAGCACAGTGGTGGAATGTGAGGCAAGGCCTTTGACCATGAAAGCTATTACTATTAGTGGATAGGTTCATAGGGGAGATGGTGGTCCTTCAACATTCTGATCACAGGTGTTTGGCCAAAGAGTGTAACAATGGGGCATGCTGGGAGTTGTAGGCCAAAAACATCTGGGGACCCAAGGTTGGAGAACACTGGCATAGTGGCTATGAGACCAGCTTACAAATCAGGAAGTTGGCTGTGCAATGAAGTGTACACAATCCTACGCTTGTGTACTGAGAAACAGATTCCACTGAGTTCAATGGAACTTGGTCCTAAGCATAAGTGTGTTTAGGATTGCAGCCGAAGTGGCCTTAAGCAAAGCACTGGCCTAGATTATCTTTGGGCTCCATGTCTGTGATTCTACACTGGAAAACTATTGCTCAGTGGTGTAACACAGTGGCTACAAGACTGACAGTAAAATCCTATGCATGCCTACTCAGAAGTAAGTCCTATTGAGTTCAATGGAACTTACTCCCAGGTAAATGTGTATAGGATTGCAGCATGAGTTATGAATCAAGGTCAATGGAATGAGTTTCCCCTAACCTTCATCAATGTATCTAGATGTTATGCAAAATATATTAACGGGTCTCCTACTATTTTAAAAGACTTCCAAGCAACAGCAAGAGGGACCAAACTGGATTAGGGCCACAGTGCTGTGGGATGGGGGGGGGGGATAGCCAGGCACTTTCCCCAATTTAACTTCCCTCTCCTCAACGGCCTGGTTTGCACATAATGACAACCCAGAGTATGGGTTGTCGTTGAATTGTGGGTTGTCTTACGTGCAAACCCTGCACTATGGTTTCATAGATTTCATAGATCATAGAGTTGGAAGGAGCCTACCAGGCTATCGAGTCCAACCCCCTGCTCAATGCAGGAAACTAGAGGAGGGGTCTCCCATCCAAGTAATAACCAGGCTTGACCCTGCTTAGCTTTCCACACTCAGACAAGCTGAGCCAGCGTAAGCCACAGGCCCAGGAAGAGAACCCAACAACCCATGATGTTGAGTTGTGAACTCTGGGTTTGTCATGGTTAACAACCCAGAGCAGGAACGGTGCAGGGCTGTTTGGCGCCCTAGGCCAAATTATATTAGGCGCCCCCCCTCGTGCCGTGGGGGGGGCCTCCGGAGCAAAGCAGCCCTGCTCTGCAACACCCCCCGCGCGCGTGCGCGACCGCGCAACCGCGCGCCCGTCCGCCAACCACCTACCTTCCCACCGCCCCCGCTGCTGGCTGCTGCTGCCGCCGCCTCCTCCTCCTCCGACGCGATGGGACCCCCGCGCTTTACGACGGGAAGGTAGGTAGGTGGTTGGCGGGCGCGCGCGCGCGTGGGGGGGTTGCGGCAGCGGCCGGCAAGCGGGTGGGAAGGCGCGGCGGAGGCGGCAGGCAGGGCAGGAGCGCGCTGGAGGCGAGGAAGGGGCGCAGAGTTTGCGCCCTCTTCAGCCACGCGCCCTAGGCAGCCGCCTGGGTCTGCCTAGCGGTAGCGCCGGCCCTGACCCAGAGTTAAACCATAGTGCAGGGTTCGCACATAACAACCCACAATTCAACAACAACCCATACTCAGGGTTATCATTATGTGAGGACCAGGTCTAGATTTGCTATTAGCCATAGAGAAAGGATAAAAGACAGCTACAACACACAATGCTGGGACTGGGGAGAAGGTGTTAACCCTTGAGCATGGGTTATTGCACCCTCAACTCAGTAGGCTCTTGGCTGTCCAGGTACTAACTGTTGATGGGCAAAGTCAAGGCCCCTGCTGGTTAGGGTTCTTCACCTTTAAACCATAATTGGACTGGGTGACCCTTCAAATTTATTTATTATATTTATACCCCACCTTTTTTCCTGCAAGGAACCCAAGGTGGCTTACACAATCCTCCTCTCCATTTTATCCTCACAACCCTGTGATGTAGGTTAGGCTGAGAGTCAGTGACTGGCCCAAAGTCACCCAGCGAGTTTCATGGCCAATGGAAGACTGCCTTTCCACAGCCCTTCAAATGGAGGGCTGTCCTCTGTAAAACAGAACATCCGACCACCTTAGCACTGGGGCTGGGGAGCTATCATAGGCATGTGGCTGGATGCCGAGTCATAACCTGGAATCTCCCGATTTCCAAGATCTTCCAGAGCAGACAGAGAGCATAGGACTGCCACTAGGGAGGCTTGCAGAAATAAAACCCTGGCTGGCTAGGACGCGTCTGGAAACGGTGGTCGTGGGCAGAAAGGGCAGGTGCAGTGCTTGGCGCGATCCTAGCCTGCCAGCCGGCGGCGGCGGCCTCTGCGGTATAAATGGCCGGCGGATGCCTGCTGCTGGGGGCCCCTGGTGGTGAGCGAAGTCTCTGCCGGGCTGCTGGCTAGTTCCTGCCCGCTGTGCAAAGTAGAGGCGCTGCGGAAGCGCAGCCGGGTCGGCTCCATGGCCTTCATTCGGAAGAGGCGGCAGGAGCAGCTGCTCTACTCCAAGGAGAGGTGGGTGAGGCGGCCGCGCTTGCTCCGCTCCACCTTCGGGGTTCAGGGGGCGAGCAAGCAAGCGATGGGGAGTTTGGGGCGCCGTCCTTCCCCGGGCTGGGGGAGAAGGGAGCGCGTCTGCCGAATGCGCTCGGAGCCCGGGGAAGCTGATGCGGAGTGAGTGGGCTTGGGGAGCCCCCTAGATCTTTTCGGTCATTGGGCCCAGCTCTGAGAGCCACTCAATAAGGAAAGGAAGACGCAAAAGATCAAGACTGGGACCGGGGGTGGGGTGTGTGAAATGTAGGTCTCGTTTTGGATACGTGCGTGAAAGCGACCGGCGTGTTTTCCTTAAAAACTGTCCGCTCGTCGCGGTGCCCTTTTGTTTTGCACCGCCGCCAACGCGGAAGTCGAGCGGGGCTTGTTTTCTTGGGGCACTGCGGGTGTGAGTCTCTGTGTGTGTACGGCGTGGTGTGGGCTCTTAAAAGCTCCGCACGGCTGTAATCTTAAAAATCACTTATGATGGCGTAAAGACCAATTGAACTCGGTGGGATTTAGGGCCGAAACAGACATAACTTTAAACGTGCGTCGTCTAGCTGCTGTGTTGGAGCTGCTATCTTGGTCTGTTCACCTTTACTCTAGAGTAGGTGTAGGGGCTCCATCCGGATCGGGGCCCCTGTGCCTACTCTGGAGTAAAAATGAAGAGAGAGAAAAAGACATAGCTGCCAGACACGCATTTCAAAGTGATATGTCTGTTTTGGCTCTTATTTCCGAGTAAACATACATAGGCTTCATGTTTGTTCTTTTGCTCTCCCACGTCCTGTTACAATTCCTTCTCTTTTTTTTTATTTTCTCGCTTATTGCCACTCACCATCGCCCCGTTTTCCCACAGGCTTCTACCCTGTGTCGTTTTGGTATAGCCAATAGGCCTGTGAATATAAAGTGACTTGAAGATAACTTTCGGCTGTATATGTTGGTCCAGTGAGTATTTGTGATGTTGCTGGATCATGCAGTTTAATTTGTGCCAGGGCTCTGCCACAGACCTGCTTTGAGGATGTGTAGACCACCACTGAGTATCCAGCAGGTTTCTGCATATTATGGCTCACTCAGAGGCAAAATTTTGTGAGGGGCAGAAAAGTACAAGCAATGAAAATTGGCTAGTACCAAAATGGGAATAGCCTGCCATTTTAAAGTACCGCACAGTGTGTCCACTCAAAGGTAAGTCCCATTGACTTCAGTGGGGCTTACTCCCAGGTAAGTGAATATAGGCTTGCAGCACTGGCTGTATGATGTAATGAGTTTTCTAAAAGTTTGAAAATAAGTGCTTGGTCTTTGTCACTTATTCCATTACATCAGTGTATTCGTTGGCCAAAACGCTGGACTCATACCCTCTCAACATCTTGTAGGTGAAAATGGGACTAATCCATGAAGATTTGGACTGGGTTGGGCAGGGCAGGGTTAAGGAGGTAGGGCTCCATAATGCCTAGTGGACAGTTAGGGCCAAACACATACCTGTCTCAAGCAGAAACTCATAACACTGATGCAGAATAAGATACAGTAGAAACCATTTACCTTGTTTTACAGATGGGAAATACTGAGGAGTATTAGTTGAATGAAGTATTATCAATATTGTGAGTGAATGGCAAAGAATTCTTAAGACAACCCCTGGTAAAAGAAAATCCCGCATTCATCACCATGTTCCCATTTTAGAGCTAGGGAACACCAAGGCTAAAAGCTTGCTTGTTCTGTTCAATCAAAATATCCATGTCAGAGTCCTTAAGCAATAACTATTACCTATTCACATAGCTGCCTTCTTTTTTATACGGGGTGGAGGGGCTGCATGGTAGTGTCAGATGAGGACCTGGAAGTCCAAGGTTCTGTGTTCTCTCTCTCTCTCTCTCTCTCTCTCAACCAGGGATGTTGAAGAGTCCTTGGTCTCGAGTCACGAGTCTTTGGACCCGAGTCTCAAGTCCTTGGTCCAAAATGGTGACTCCTGAGTCACTCCCAAAGCTGACTCCACGAGTCCCTATTAAAATCAATGGGTTTTATTCCCAACAAAATAAGGCTACTTCAGATGTGTGGCTTAAATAAATTGTAGGCACAAGTGTGCCTTTTTATTTCAAAACTCTGCCACTGATTTTGACAAGAACAGACCAGGCAGACACACCCAAAATAACCAGGCAGGCAGAGGAGGCTGGGAACCCCAAAGCAGGCAGGCAGAGGCAGCCAAACCCAAAATGTCTGAAAGGCTACATTTTATGAAAATGATTTTAAAAAATAAAATCTTCGCTGGCGATCGCACTTCTCTCCACTCCTTCTGGCACAGCCCAGGGATGTAGAAGAGTCCTTGGTCTCGAGTCCCGAGTCCCATTAAAAATAGTGGGACTCGAGTCAGAGGGGGGACTCAGTCCGACTCACGAGTCGAGTCCTGGAGTCCGAGTCCCCATCCCTGCTCTCAACTACGCAAAATTGTTTGTTAACTTACATTCTGCTTTTGTTTTCTTTATTTTTTTAAATCCTACTGAGATCTGCACAAACATTTAGGTTCTCAAAAAGTAAAAACATCTCTGAGCTCTGTCTTTGTTTACAGTCAAAACACAACCAACATTTGCCATCTTTTCTTAGTGTATTAACACTCCATACAAACTTTTTACATCTTACTTAAGAAGCTTACCTAATTCTTAGCACTTGCTTTCCACATACACAGACACACCGTTTGTTTGTTATGAGTGGGTGTTTTTTTTAAAGCAAAAACATTTCCAGTTCCCTCTAAGCTCACCTTCCTCATTTGATCTTATGTCTAAGGCTCCAATCCTGTACCCGTTTACCTTGAAGTAAGCTCTATCAAACTCAATGGGTCTTATTTCTGAGTAGACATGTATAGGATTGCTCTGTTGTGATTTTTTTTTAGAAGGTACCTTTCCTTTTGACTCCTCTCTATAGGTGCTGACTCAAAAACATGTAGCAGCTCCTTGAAATGGTTCTGCAAGCCAACAGACTAGAATATAACCTACCTCACAGGGTTGTTGTGAGGATAAAATGGAGAGGAGGAGGATTATGTAAGCCGCCTTGGGTTCCTTGCAAGAAAAAAGTGTAAATGTAATAAATAAATTGTGAAGGACCAGCACCTGGGTCCTATGCGTGAGTTCGGCACTTAACGGGTTAACCGGCACTGAGTTACAGCCCGTACAAGCAGGTGAAACCGACTAGGAGGTTTGCGCACACAAGAGGAAACTCCAGCCCTTTGTATGACCAAATAAGGCTTTACTTACACAATATACGGAGCGGAACTAACAGCTTTCTAGGAATACTATAACGTCAACATGACCTGACGTGATCCCCAAGTTTATCAATGAACAGGTTCCCAGGCTAGTGCATTGGGATTAGTCAGTTACCTTAGACTAAAGACTTTACGCTAGTCAATTTCAGCCTGACTCCGGGTCTGTCCGATCAGGGGAAGAGAACAGCTTACTCCAGCCGCTGCTGGAGGACGAATCTTGATCAAAGTACCCCGTGTTCCCAACAACCCCCAAAAGGAGGGGAGAGGGGTTTTCTACCCCTGGGTTCCCGCTCTCTCCGCCCTCGCGGTCAGGTGGGGGCTTATGCCTGCCCCTTCGTGTCAGGTGGGCTTATTCCTGCCCGGGAAGAAGGTGACGTGTTGGGTACTTTACAGCTCTTTGAGACTGCCCTGATAGTTTGATGGTCTTGATGGTCCTTTCCTGGGTTTTGTGGAATTCAACCGAGACTCTCCATTGTTGGGATGCCGGTCCGTCTGGCTGCTTCCCTGTAACTCAATCTCTCTTCCTCGCCCCCCTCCCTTGGAAGGAGACTGGTGTGTGTGTGTGTGTGTGTTCATGTCAGGCTTTCTCCACATAAATAAATAAGCAGCAGCACGTGAACAATTATTCAGCCTCTCAACCAAGAATGAGCAACAATATTGGGAGGAAGTTGGTAGAAGGTAGCCATCTTACCAGGGGCACTAATTTCCAGTTCCTAGTGTCATTTTGGGAACCTTTAAAACATTTTAAGGGCACAATTCTATTGTGATGCCCATAAGCCCCTAAACTCAGAGGATTATGGGCTTATGCAGAGTGAGAGGAGCGGAGGAGGCGTTCCTGGAGCATCTTGGAGGAGGAGGGAAGGAGGCTGGGGAGGCCTCTCTAGTCTCCCCCCCCCCAAATGCCCCCTTTTACCCAGGTTGCTTTCCCAACTTTGGAGAGCAGCTGGCATAGTTCTTTCCATGCTATCTGGGAGGGGAAGGTGGGTTGGAGCTCCGATTCCGAGTTTGGAGCTCTGTCTCCGACCTCAGATCTGAGAATCTGAACTTTTGTATGGCTCCTCAGAAGCTGTCTAGGGACCATAGGATCAGGGCTTTTTTTCTGGTGGAACTCACCGGAACTGAGTTCCAGCACCTTTTCTTCTATTAATTGCATTACAATTTAATCGCCATCTACTCCCGAGGAAATGTAATCCAAGAGTTCCGGTACCTTTTTCTCCAGAAAAAAAGCACTGCATAGGATTGTTCCCTCCACTGGTAATTTATTTGAAGAAACAAATGGTACCTTTTAATGGTGTCCCCCTGCCCTATGCCTTATTCCTCTTTGCTGCATAGTTGGGAAGCCTCTATGGTCCTGGAATCCTAGATAGGATGGTAAGATTTCATTAGGGTGGCACCAGCTTCTGAATCTACAAGATCTACCGGTAATGCCTTTCTGGGAACCATAGAATCTTCCATGAACATAGGAGAAGGAAGATCGAAGATCGAGTAATACAAGAAGGGGCTACAGTGAGTTACCTAGGATGAGACTTAGAAAATCCCTAGCAATCGGGGAAAAACAAGTTCCAAATCAGTAGAAATCAGAAGGGCTGTAGGTAAGTGGTAAAGCATGCAAAAGGTTCCATGTTCAATCCCTGACATTTCTGGGTAGGACTTGAGAAAGACTCCGCTCTGAAACCCTAGAGCCAGGGATGGGAAAGCTCTGGCCCAAGGACCGGATATAGCCCTCAGGGGTTCCTCGTGTGGCTTGAGAGCTTCTTCTCCAGGCCCTTCTTCTTGATTATAGAGATAGGAGTGTTTCCCTGCTGCAGTGAGAAAGAGCCTTGATTGGAGGTAAGAGCTTTTTCTTGCAGGAGAGAGGTAGGCGTGGCCTGGGGAGGAAGCTGCTGAGTGATTCAGTCCTGCTTATTTCTGAGGCTTGTCCTGCTTACTTTTGAGTAGACATGCTGCTCATTCTTGCTTCTGATTAGACATGCAGAGGTTTGGTACTTGAGATGCTATTTGAAAGTGCTGCTAAGTGATTTGGTCCTGCTTGCTTCTGAGCAGACATGCTGAAGTGGTTTCATTTTTACTTCTGAGTAGTCTTATTCACTTATTTTATATCCTGCCTTTCTGCCAAAGAATGGCACTCAAGGCAGCTATCAATAAAAACCAAATTAAAACAAAGTCTTAATAAAAATCAGTAATAATCACATTTTGGTTGTGCCCACTTTTCCTTTGACCCCCTTCTAGCCCTCCCTTCCACCCCCAACTTCTTTCTTTCTTCTAGATGGCTGGGCATGCTTCAAAACAGCCACCCCAATTTTTATTTTCTAACAGTGCCTCTGGGGCCCTCATGAGGCCCAGATGCATTATTGCAGCCTTTGTACTTGGTGGGTGGCAATTATGGGAGTTGTGGTCCAACACACCTTGAGGGTGCCAAGTTGGGGAAGGCTGCATGACTGGAAATCAAGATGGTATAGCGCTAGAGGCTGGCACTTTGCTTTGTAGTGTGCTTGCCTCTCTGCTCTTTGTTTAATTTTTTAAAAATCTTTGAAAGTTTTAAAAAAGATCTTGAAGGGCAGGGAGCTCAGCAGGTGCAAGGGAGGTGTCCATGAGCACATTGGTTCCCACAGACACCGCGTTGAGGACCCCAGGTCTAATAGCAAACTTGGCTGATGAGTATATATATATATATATATATATAGGATTGGAATATTTTGTAAGAGGGCATGTCTGGCTGGAACCCTATACTGGAACATTCCATGCTGCAACATTTTGTTCCAACTCCAGTTTAATTCTTTCAAAATCAAAGTTCAAAAATCCTGGAACCTTCCTGCAGGGTACACACTTTTATGTGGCTACAATCCTTTGAAGGTGCAGAATCTTATGAAGAAGGGTTGGCTTCTAGGCGGACTTAAACCTCAGCACATCCCTCTTAGCAACTAAAGCTCAAGCTACTACTGACACTGTGTCAGTGCCAGTGTGGCATAATGGTTAGAGTGTTGGACTGGGACTCGGGAGATCCGGGTTCTAGTCCCCGCTCAGCCATGAAACTCACTGGGTGACTTTGGGCCAGTCACTGCCTCTCAGCCTAACCTACCTCACAGGGTTGTTGTGAGGATAAAATGGAGAGGAGGAGGAAGATTATGTAAGCCACCTTGAGTTCCTTGTAGGAAAAAAGGCGGGGTATAAATGTAATAAATAAATAAATTAAGAGCATCTTTGCAGTTAATGGCCGGGTTCGCACGATCATCGGAAAAAGAATGGTCACTTCTTTTCCCTGCCCCCCACGTGTGCTGGACGCGCCCTGTGCAATTTGCCTAATTACCCTTGTGGTGTGTGGCTTGCCATGTTATCCGAGCCTGGCGAGGTGCACAGTGGGGTTGGCTTTGAAACCATGGGCCACATACCTCGCAGGGCTCAGACGACATTGCAAGCCACGCACTGTGGGGGTAATTGGGTAAATCATGTGGCTCATGCCCAGGGAAAAGAAGCCATTGTGGCTTCTTTTCCAGATTATTGTGCGAACCTGGCTTTAAAAAAAAAGGCAAATACCATCAACTGTGTGTGTGTGTGTGTGTGTGTGTGTGTGTGTGTGGAGGGTGAGTTTAATCATTATCAGGTTCACAACAGTTATAGAAAGGGGAATCTTAACCTTTTCCTGCCCTGCTTCGGTTCAGAGGAAATCCCTTCTCTGAAGCTGGTATTTGCTTTGGGGGCTGGCAGATCACCCCTTAGCACCTGTGTGGGATTTCCTCTAGATGCAAATAGCATCTTGTAGTTTGGCCCTCAACGTTGGGACTACTGTGTATTGCTTCCCCCCCTTACATAAAGAGTGCCTCTGTGAATGACTCCAGTACAGTTCTAGTTGGTGTAATGCACTATTCTGCAGTTCCCTTCTTTCTGTGCAATCATATGCTAGTAGCCCTAGGGAGAAGGGTAATGCATTGGTCACATGTGAATATTTTACTCGTACTGTTTCTGATGCAAAAGTATCTCTGCATTGTTGGTAATGTAGAGGTCACTAGCTGCTCACCCTTAGGAGGAGTATCACATGGGGATGAGGCAGTGGAAATGGTTGAGGTTTGTTTCAGCTAGGCTTGAAACTTGAGCATTATTAAAAGGAAGTAATTTGGAATCTTCCAGTTTAACAGTACTTTGTATGCTTTTTTGGTGTGCTTAATTTTCTGCATCCTGCCCCAAAAGGCAAACATGCCTCAAATTACCCACCCCCAAATGGCAAAGTGAAGCACCATTTCCAAGAATATAATGACTTTATATGAATAAAAGAAAACAAAGTAACTTCTTGTTGTGAAAAGAACAAAACGTTGATCTTGGAAGCTTCAGAGTTTTTGAAAGGAAGGGTGTTGTCAGGCTTCATTCATAACACCCAGCTTCTTATTTTTGAGGTAATCTCACATGTCTTGGGGCTGGTTAGAGTCTGGAAAGGGAGATTCTCTGAACAGGTTTTTCAGGACATCACTAAAATTGCTTAGCATTTTATATCCTATTTCAAGTGTTCAAAGTCTGTCACATACATGATCTTGGTAATCCTTCCAACTATCTAGTAAAGCGAGTCTGTGTTATTTATATTGCAGATGTGGTGCTTGGCCTGAGAGAGGTAGTGTCTTCTTGCCTAAGGCCACCAAGGTTAAGTAGGGTTGATGTGAACTCAAGGTTCACTTCAACTCCGAGTTCATGGTTGAAGCAAATATGGGTTTTGGATGAGGCCCTCGGTAAGCGCTGACTCCAGTTAAGCCTGCTTCTTTGATAGGATCATTCATGTTTGTCTGGCTTTGTTTAGTCTGATGAACCTTTTCTTTACTTTGTGTAAGAATATGGCCTACTACAGGTAAGTAAGTACATTTCATGAAGATCCAAAAACTTGTTACTGTACTGCTAGTGAGGCCTGGTACTCCTTGACCTTACTCATGTTAGCGTTCTCCTTCACATTATTGCTGGAAATGTTATCAAAGCCTGGTCTGAAATGCATTCCTGGTTTGAAACGTATGTTATTTTCTACCCTGACTTTCAATATACCTCCCTTCAATACTGAAGGATTCCCAAGGAGGCTTGCATAAAATATCGACAATAAAAAACCAATAAAACTCAATGCCATCCATCCCACCATGACTCTGGAGTAGCACCCTCTCCCAAATATTCCTTATCATAGTGCTGTGAGTGTTTCTAACTTCTTTTGCCCCATTTAATTCCTGACTGCTCGGTGCTTAGTTGCTTCGCTTTGTGCTCCATACTTCTCCTGCCCTTTTCAGGTGTTTTCAGTGTCCTGGGGCAAGGAGAGAGAAGCAGGTGCAGCAGCTGCGCCTTGGATGAGCTCACTAGTGGCACTATTCTGCCAATTGTAACTCCTTAAGCTATAACGCAAAATGTTGCAATGTGGAGTACTCCCATTCAGGGTTCCAGCTGGCCAGCCTTTTCCTCTTCCAAGACACTCCATTCCATTCCACTAACGCAGTGTTCTCCAACCTTGGGTCCCCAGATGTTTTTGGCCTACAACTCCCAGCATGCCCCAGCCAGAAAGCGTAGCTGGCTGGGGCATGCTGGGAGTTGTAGGCCAAAAACATCTGGGGACCCAAGGTTGGAGAACACTGTACTAACGTTTTCCATTTCCCCTTCCCAACATTCTGTGGCCACGGAGCATGCTCAGCCCTCATTGGGCTTATTTGGAGTCCCCTTAGGTGTTTTTCTAAAGGTTTTTTTTAAAAAAAAATTCTGCAAAATCTCTAAATGTAGGCAGTAATACTTGATGGATATATCATGACAATTTATTTTGGTGTCGTTGTTGTTAAGGGACCTACTTTCCAAGCTATTGTATTACAGTATCCATCAAATGTACTCAGTTTTTTACATAATGATGTAACTGATAAGAAAACATTTCATTCGAGAGAACTTGCAAGTATAATGTGACTTGTCACTTTTGCTCAATGATTGTTCCCCTTGTGGTTTTAATTACTAATGGTTGTGCTGTGTGTGCTCGGACAGGGGTGAAGCTAGCTCATTAGTATCATGTAGTAGCAAGATCTGTATTGGTCCCTGCATTGCACGCTGCTTTCCTTCTTGTTCGGAAAGCTGAACTGTTTATGCAATGGCTGCATTCGGACGTCATGCTAAAACCCTAGTCTAGCATGACGGAAGCGTGCCTAGGTGAGCCTTGGGCCCATGTGTTTCCCACCCACCACTTCTCTGGCACAGCTGCAGGGAGGAGTTTGGAAGCTTTTGCTTCCATTTTTTGGTAAACTAGGGTGGAGACCTCCTTTCAGCCCAAGGGCCAAATTTGATCTTGGAGAAGCTTTCAAGGGGTAGGCAGGTCCAAGGGAAAGGGGCGGGGCCAAAATACAAAAAATGCCAGCATACTGTAGCTGAAAGCTCTTACTGCCAGTAACTAAACTGTAGGAGAGGCATTTCAACCTTTTAGAATAGGAGGAGAATTGCACAAAATCCCAGAACCCACCAAATTATTGGTTGTTGGAGGGGGGGAAGTATTTGCAAAGTTTGGGAGAATATTGTTAGGTTTTTCGATACTAATTAAAAATATTTCTGTTTAGTTAAGCCCTGGGGCAGCTTTTAATCGATATTTACTTAATATTTCATTTAGCTTCCATGTTTGCTCAAGCTTTGATGTTTGATTTTTTAAAATCAATTTTGCTCTGTTGTTGACCTGATACTTTGTTTAATCTTTTCTTTTAGAATGTCAGATTGTTCTTATTTTATGTTGTAAGTTGCCTTGGAGACCTTGCGCAAGTTTAAAGGCGGGATATAAAATAAATAAGCGGTGGTGATGGCAGTGGAACAGTTGGGTAGAACCCTTCTGTTGGTTTGGTCCATAGATGGAATTAGGGAGAAGTTTTCTTTCAAGGCCAGGCATTCATGTTCTAATGGGTGTTCAAAAACTCTGACCCATTGTGGCTTCTGATTTTGTGGTGGCGCGTGAAGATACTGTTCTTTTTGACAATAAAGGCTGAATCTCTGTGTTTATCTGATTCTTGGGCAGTGCAATCCTATGGTCCCCTACACAGCAGCGAGAGGGCCATAGGATTTTTCGGAGTCCCAGCTCCGATGTTGGAGCTGGGACTCTGTGCTCTCCAAAGTGACCTTGGAGAAGGGGTTTAGTGGGCGTTCCGGGGGCAGGGGAGGAGACTGGCAGCTCCAAGGTACGAGGTATCCCGGCGGCGCCTCAACCTCCTTCCCTCCCACTCTGAAGTGTCAGTTACACAGCCGAAATTAGCTGTCTAGCTGCTTTGCAGGCCGGAAGGAGCACGAAGGCGACCTTCGCCTCTGCGCTCTTCCCGCTCTGCATAGGATGCCCTGTAATCCTCCCGAGTTCGGAAGGTTATGGACATCCCCACAGGATTGCGCCATAAAAGATCTTTGCTTGCTTTTTAGTTCTAATGGACTTTCCACAGTTCTCGTTGAATGCAAAAAGGATGAGAGATCATGAGACTGCATAGAGTATGTAGGGCCAGCCCTATCGTGAGGCAGGGTGAAGGTGTTCTGAAAAGAGCAACAAACGATCAGTTATTTAGGCTGCATTCTTGTAATTCCCACATACCTGAGAATAAGCCCCACTGAATTCATTAGGGCTTACCTCTGAGTAGACATGCCTAGGATTATGCTGCCTGTTATATTTTTCCTGCCAGGGAAGGGGGGAGAAGAGATGCTTGTGGCTGCCTTGGGTGCCAGCGTAACTTGACGGGTCTTGGATACTATGTACCTTGCCTGGGGTGTGGCAGGGGTGCCATTTGCTGCTCTTCTTCAAGCAACAAATTGCCTTATTTATTTATGGGCCAGCTCTTGTGAGGATAAAATGGAGAGGAGGAGGAAGAGGATTATGTAAGCCACCTTGGGTTCCTTGCAGGAAAAAAGGTGGGGTATAAATGTAATAAAATAAATAAATAAACTGCCCCCTGGACTCTCCTTCACGTCACCATTACAATCTGCTTGTTTACCTACTTCTCACTCTGGCCCAGACAAGGGTGGTGGTGAGGAGGAGCAGTAGCTGCTCATTGTCTCTCTGCTTGTCAAGGGAGCAACTGTTAGCAATGATGGAAGTTCAACATAGATTTCATAGAGTTGGAAGGGGCCTACCCCCTGCTCAATGCAGGAAACTAGAGGAGGGGTCTCCCATCCAAGTAATAACCAGGCCTGACCCTGCTTAGCTTTCCACGCTCAGACAAGCTGAGCCAGCGTAAGCCACAGGCCTGTACATGGTTGAGCTCTGTTCTCTTACGTTGAAAGTTATTTTGCTTTTATTGTTTTAGGTTTTCCTTGCTACTCCTTAATCTGGAGGAATATTTCTTCGAGCAGCATACAGCTAATCACATTTGTAACAGGGCTGGCAAAGAAAAAAGGTACAATACCACTTCCATAAAACTGAGAACACTAGAGACTTTATGGTGTTACATCAGCTTAAAATTCTGCAATAACTTTTAAATGTCTTCTGAACTCTTAGGAAAATCAGAGGGTCATTAAAAATCTGCTCAAAATCAGTGATATTTGAACCTGATGAAATAAGCCACCCCATTATTAAGGTAAGCAGCGTAGTAACAGATGCCAGAGTGTTGTAGTCTCCTTCAATTAAAAACAAACAAAGGAAACAAGGTAATGTGTATTTATGTGTATTCATATAGATCCCCTTGAGAGACTGCATTAAAATAGAAGCACCAGAAGAAAGAAATTATTCCGTCACAGGGTGTGTGATCTTGAATATTTTAAGTATTTTGCCTTTGTTTTTAATTTGTGTGATAATTCCTTTTCAAATCTGTGTTTTAGGGGTAACCCTGGACAGATTTCTATTTTATCCAGTCAGGTAAGTAATGGGCATTCCAAAATTTTATTTATTTTTTAAATGATAAGCAAAATGTTACTCTTAAGAGGGCAATAGAACTCTGTGTAAGATGACACATTCAGAAGTTCAGGAATTGCAGTTAATGTAGCAGTTGGAAACATTCTAATACTAGAATACCTGCAAAACAAAAATAAGGGGGAAATGGTGTGGCATTTTATTGTGGAGGGACCCTAGGAACCAAGCTACAAATTACATTATGCACACTTATGGCCACTTCTTATTTTGATGGTCCTGTATTTGGAATGTGCTCCAGATCCACACCAATTTCCAGCTGGAAGTCTCTTCCTTCCCCAGTTGGTAACTGTCCCCACAAATTTACTATGAGCAGCACCTTTGGGGGCAAATAGCATCCTGTCATTTGGTAGGAAGCGGGCATGGTCCAGACCACATCCGGATAGGGACCCCAAAGCTACTTTTTCTTTAAAGTAAATATGGTCAGCTTAGACACACTTTTAAAAACAAACAAACACGTACATAACATAATCTGTTTTCATAAATGAAGGAACAGTAGAACAGTAATCTCTCTCTTTTTCTCAGCATGTGAGAGTGACTGTCTGTATCGTTCCTGTTCTTTTATGGGTTTTTATTCTGACTTTGGTTTGCATAGGTTTTTAAAGGATTTTAGAACTAAAGACCACAAAAGTAAGGGATAAAGGTGTTTCCTTTACTTTTATCACCTCTTTGTTACACAGAGACAGTGAACTCGAAGATAAAGGCAAGAAAACTACAGGTTAGGAGTTAACAAAATGGACTCTAAGTGAAGACATGGAGTTTGATCCAGACTAAGTTAGTTGAACTTGGGTCCTATTGAAATTGATAAATAAATCAATAAAGTCCTATTTATTTCAGTGGGAAAGCAAGTTCAACTAAATTACTTTGGTTCCAACCCATGACGAAAAGCTATTTTAAAATTTAAATTTAATTTTTAATTTATGAACTAATTCTTAGAGATCCGGTTAAATGGAGAGAGGCAAGATGTGCATTCCAGGCAACAGAAGAAAAATAAAAAGGACAACAAGCTGGAGTGAGATTAGAGAAGAGAGAGAAGGGAGAATGAGTAAGGAGTAGCTTAAACTGTATATAGTACATATGGGGAGTCAATGACTATGAAAATGAGATGATCAGCAATACCCTGACCAATCCTTACTTCTCTACACCAGAACCTACCTTAACAAAATAGACAAACTCTCCTACATGTCTAAAGCCAGCAAATTCTAATAGCAAAAACCTATTACTATGACATACTCTGAATAAATGATCCTTTTTTTAAGGCTTTTCTCACTAAAGAGCAAAACATCATTGCACCCTTTAAAACGGAAAGAGTGAGTATATATTTTTCTCGCCTTCAAGAAAAGTTCTGAATTTCATTTAAATTGTTGCCTTTGTTCCTTAAAGGAGCGGTTAATTATTTGGGGAACTACATAAAAAGAAAGGAGAGACTTTCTTTGATATTAGATGAAGATTGCCTTTGCATATCTTCTAATATATTTGACATGAAATTTAAACAGATTTTTTTATTTCTGTAAAACAAAAAGCAAAAAAATTAATAGGAATAGATTGCAAGAATAGGAATTCTTGCATTGTGCTCATTTAGTTTTCCAAATATCATGTACATGGAAAACAATTGAAAGAAACTGGCATTGCAATAAAACAGCTAGTTTAGTGTAATGTCTGAAGTGGGGAAAGTCAGTGCACAAGTGATTTGTGTGCATGCTTTTCCTGTAGTGAGATGTACAGGAACCAGATGTAGGGGGCAGACCTTCTTTCTTGGTATAAGGCAATATTGGTGACATCCCAAATTGGTCATTGCTGCAGGTAATGACTGGTAGGAAAAAGCTGATGTGCAATTCACTGTACATCCTTTCCCCTGTAAAATCCAAAGCTCTTCTCTTATCTGAATTCTATAATAACGTTCATGCCAGCAGTATTAATTGCAAAGCACTATATGTGCACATAATACACAGTCCAGTGAAATGACTTGTTTGCAATTTCTAAGAAAGTTCAAAGTCCTCAGAGGACATCTGTAGAGAACTATAATGACATATAAGCTACTTCCTGTTTTTTTGTACATTCAAAAATTTACAATAAAGTGTTCAAAACTTTTTTTAAAAAGTCCTCAGAAGACCACTCCATTTCTTAAAGAGAGTGCATAAATGGGCATCATCCCTGCTGTGCTATCATGTAGCTTGCTTGTGCACATATGCTTAGCATGTATAACAGCTATGCTGACTGGTGGTCAAGAGTTGTTTTAAGAACATACTGGCTTGGTTTGCACGTAACGACAACCCAGAGTATGGGTTGGCATTGAATCGTGGGTTGTCTTTGCATGCAAAACCTTCACTATAGTTTAACTATGGGTTGTTATCCATGAACAACTCAGGAAGAGAACCCATGGTTTGTTGGGTTGTGAACTCTAGGTTGGTCATGGTTAACAATGCATATTTAAACCATAGTGCAGGGTTTGCACGAAACGACAACCCATGATTCAACAATAATCCATGCTTCAACAACAGTGCATATTCAGACCATAAACCCATGCTCTGTGTTGTCGTTATGTGCGAACCAGGTCACTGAGTCAGACCATTGGTCCACCTTAGCACAGCATTGTCTTACAGTGATTGGCAGCAGCTCTCCAAGGTTTCAGGCAGACGTCTTTCCCAGCCTTGCCTGGTGATGCCAGGGATTGAACCTTGGACCTTTTTCATTCAAAACTGTGCTCTATCACTACCCTTCCATATTTTAAACTTTGGGCATTTTAAGTGGGGTGAGCAATTATGATCCTTGGATTTCAGTCTAGTTTTAACTGCTTTCTCTCCTTTTCCTAGGGTCAAAATGAATACATATTTCAACTGGATGTTGCTGGGAAAGTTGAAGATGTTGTTCATACCCTTCACCAGGTGAGAGTGCAGTTCGACAGTCGCGCGTGATTTTGGCATATACAAAGGATACTGAAATCTCGTCAGAGTCAAAACTTTTAAGCAAATAGCTGGAGCTTCATATTCAGAATGCAAATACTTCTCCTTCAGCAAATACTGGACTTCCTTACCTTTGCATAAGAGCCCTGTGTTAAAAGTGTGCTAATCAGACACTGG
Organism: Shinisaurus crocodilurus; assembly: GCA_021292165.1. NCBI lineage: Eukaryota > Metazoa > Chordata > Lepidosauria > Squamata > Shinisauridae > Shinisaurus > Shinisaurus crocodilurus. The sequence goes on along the minus strand of CM037880.1, from coordinate 174,655,071 downwards.
ACATGGTCCTACGGGGATGCTTCCTGTGCAAACCCTATCAAAATGGAATGAGAGATGTGCAAGACAACAGTTTGAAGAAGCTTTGCATAGGAAAAATGTACCGGGGTGGTGGGGGTCTCTTTTCATTTCTAATAAGTTCTGAAATGTGAAGTCATAGTTTACTTTAGAATTAACTGACTAGGACATTTGCTTAAAATAAAAGGAACATTGCTGAGAACCCGATTCTCTCTCTCTCTCTCTCTCTCTCTCTCTAGAGAGAGAGAGAGAGAGAGAGGGAGAGAGAGAGAGAGCGCCAGGGTGGTGTGGTGGTTAAAGTATTGAACTGGGACTCGGGAGATCTAGGTTCTAGTTCCTACTTGGCCATGAAGTTCAGTGGGTGGCTTTGGGCCAGTCACTGACCTGGTTTGCATGGCCAAAGTAAGCCACTGTGACTTCTTAAAATCACAGCGTATGCTGGGTGCATGCGAGGCATGATTTACATGAAACAACCCTCCAATAACCCATGTCATGCGCCGGAATTTAAATAATTTTGATCTGTGAACTGACCCACTGATTCTTAGCCTAACCTGCTCTACAGGGTTGTTGTGAGGGTAAGATGGAGATGAAGAGGACCATGTAAGCCACCTTGGATTCCTTGCAAGAGGAAAAAAGGCGAGATGTAAATGTAATAATAAATAAATAAAATATTTTGTGCAATACAGTGACTTGTGACTCTTGTGGATGTGTAGGCACAGATTCCGCAATGACACAGGTCTGCAGGTGGAAATGGATCTGGTGTTTCTGGCAGAAGTCTGGCCTATCCTGCTGACTTCAAGTCCCTTAGGAGTATATCTAAAGGTGTTACTAAACTTAAGCTGCTTGCTTTTATTTTTAAACAGTTGTACAGGGCATCTCACCTGGACAAGCTGGGGGACCAGGCTGCTATGGTAAATATATATTATGGAAGCAGTATTAATGTGAGCTAATTTCTTGCGGTGATTTAAGTTAATGTTAAAAATCTTAAGCATTGTTTAATATATATTTTTTTCAAATTAGATAACTGCTATACTGCAGTCACGTTTGGCCAGGGCAACATTTGATAAGAACAGGTATGTTACTTAACATAAATATTTTACTTTACCAAAAAAATCCTTTCTTTTCTTTCCTAAAAATAGAAATGGTGTACTTAGATGGGTGCAAGGCAAACAGTGTATCAGCAGTAGGAATCTATACATCCTGTCCACCTCCTTTAATGCCACTCTAAACAGTTACCAGATTCTCTCTACCCTCTTTCAAGATTTTTCTAATTTTGCAAATTTATCGATTACTCACTCACTGCTGAATTCTGGAATCACTTATTTCTGTTTTTGAAAACAGAAAGATTGTCCAAAGATGCCTAAATGTGAGATTTTGGGGTGTCTTTGTTTTATGTTTTCTCGTTCTGGAATGAAATGGAAAAAACTTTCTTCCCCTGCCTTCTCCTTAGCATGGACTTTCTCAGCTGGCTTGGTCTTTTGCAAAACTGCCATTTTTCAACTAACTGGACTATGTATTCCATTGCACTGAGCAGCTTTTGCAGACTGTAATAAGTGATGTAGAGTGAATTTTATATTGGCACTAAACATAAAATACAATGTTGAAGTGAAAGTTGTCTTTCCAAAGTATATTTATAAATGTGAAGGAAGTCCCTGTGTTGTGTTTCGAACAGGATGGAAAGCTATCTGACTTAAAGCTGAAGCCTGAATTGAGCAGTTTGTATGTTTGTTATTTCTGTAGATTTCAGAATGTTTCAGAAACGTTGCATATGGAATGTAAAGCTGAAATGGTCACTCCATTGGTGACGAATCCAGGACATGTATGCATCACTGATACAAACCTGTATTTCCAGCCTCTTAATGGCTACCCTGTAAGTAACTTGCACTTAAGTTTTCCTTCCTCCCTTCTGCCCTTTGAACCATGAGCAAACTGCTATCTAAAAATGTCCTGAATCACTTATAATGATGTTCTCCCTTTGAACCACATGAGTGCATATTAGGAGCAACCTAATATTGATCTCTAGCTTAACTTCTGTCAAATTTGACTGCTTTTATGTAGGAAGAATTGCACATGTCAATGCTATAAGAATCCAGTAAAAGAGGTCACTGTACACATTTATAATTTCCAATCTAGGAGAATCCACTTTCATGCCAGCTAGATAGTACTTCTTCATCACTGGTGGCTACTAGAAATTCCTTTCCTCCCCCAATGTCTGAATATTTTTTGCAGCCCCACACCCCTGCATTTTATTGGAGGTGTGGCTTAACTTCGTGTCTGCTGAAGTATTTGATGCTATCATAGGGTAAATTTCAGGTTCTGCCTTTTAAAATGTCCAATTTTCAAACGTTCTAGTAATTAGAATGCCCTGTACCATGCAGTAGACAGAAACAGGAGGAGATAAGCATCCAAATGCAACGGAAAAAAGGAGAGAACTAGGTTCTCAGGATGCAAAAATCTTTATTAAAGGAGCCCGACACGTTTCGGCCTGTGTATTTTTCAAGGCCTTCCTCAAGGGGCTGTGAATATTCAAAATACATACATTAAATTAAATTAACTTGTCCTCACCATGTTAACACATAATAAAAATACTTTCTCATTGTGTATAGAATTTCTTTTCATTCTTAATAGAAATCATTTCAAAACATTTTCTTAAAAATGAGAAACAAGTACTGCTTTTTTAAAAAAAGGAATACATTTTCTTTATATAAATTATAACTTACTTGTAAAAGAGTCTGCAGATTTCTTAAGCAACTAATGTCTTTCACTGTTTCAGTGGCGACTGAAAAAATAGATCTTTTTGAACGTAATTATATTGTGGTACAGTTTTTTTCTTTTTTCTCGATGTTATCTCATTGGCAAAATGTCAAGGACACCCAGTCAGGACACAGCTTGTTGTAAAGCACTACAGTGATTTTGCAGTCACATTAATGGGAACAGTTCCAAATCCTCATTAAGACCTATTGGTTTTAAAGTATTTAATTTAATAATCCATTGTATTTCCCTTCTTAATAATTGTTTTTCATTGTTGGTGTTAATTTTGTCCAGAGCCCAAAAAGTAAGGTCTGTAGGGGAATGTTGCTGTTCTGTAAAATGTTGAGTTAGTGGAGCACCTTGTTTTTTGTTTTTTATGTTACTAAGGTGCTCTCCTATACGTTTTTTTAGGGGTCTAATAGTTTTTCCCACATAAACTTTTGGACATTTACACTGGATGACATAAACAACAAAGGAACTGTTACAAGTGGTAAAGCATTTTAAAAAATATTTTTGTTGATCAGAGGGATTTACAAATGCTGTGGTTTTGTTGGTGTATTTACAATAACAGCAATGTCCACAAGGGTGGTGTCCTATTGGCCTGTGAGAATCAAACAGGACATTCGAAGGGCTTCCATAATTTTCTTTGAATTCACTTCTTATTAGTAGATCTCTAAAATTTCTTGTTCTCTTAAAGGAAACCATTGGTTGATTTTGGCAACCAGGTATCTCTTGTAGCATATGCCAATGTCTCCTAATACTGCTCTGTAGGTTATCATTTATTTTATCATAAGCCAAAATGCCATGGATTCGTGTTTGCACACAAAAAAGAAGAGAACAAGAAATTTTAGAGATCTACTAATAAGAAGTGAATTCAAAGAAAATTATGGAAGCCCTTCGAATGTCCTGTTTGATTCTCACAGGCCAATAGGACACCACCCTTGTGGACATTGCTGTTATTGTAAATACACCAACAAAACCACAGCATTTGTAAATCCCTCTGATCAACAAAAATATTTTTTAAAATGCTTTACCACTTGTAACAGTTCCTTTGTTGTTTATGTCATCCAGTGTAAATGTCCAAAAGTTTATGTGGGAAAAACTATTAGACCCCTAAAAAAACGTATAGGAGAGCACCTTAGTAACATAAAAAACAAAAAACAAGGTGCTCCACTAACTCAACATTTTACAGAACAGCAACATTCCCCTACAGACCTTACTTTTTGGGCTCTGGACAAAATTAACACCAACAATGAAAAACAATTATTAAGAAGGGAAATACAATGGATTATTAAATTAAATACTTTAAAACCAATAGGTCTTAATGAGGATTTGGAACTGTTCCCATTAATGTGACTGCAAAATCACTGTAGTGCTTTACAACAAGCTGTGTCCTGACTGGGTGTCCTTGACATTTTGCCAATGAGATAACATCGAGAAAAAAGAAAAAAACTGTACCACAATATAATTACGTTCAAAAAGATCTATTTTTTCAGTCGCCACTGAAACAGTGAAAGACATTAGTTGCTTAAGAAATCTGCAGACTCTTTTACAAGTAAGTTATAATTTATATAAAGAAAATGTATTCCTTTTTTTAAAAAAGCAGTACTTGTTTCTCATTTTTAAGAAAATGTTTTGAAATGATTTCTATTAAGAATGAAAAGAAATTCTATACACAATGAGAAAGTATTTTTATTATGTGTTAACATGGTGAGGACAAGTTAATTTAATTTAATGTATGTATTTTGAATATTCACAGCCCCTTGAGGAAGGCCTTGAAAAATACACAGGCCGAAACGCGTCGGGCTCCTTTAATAAAGATTTTTGCATCCTGAGAACCTAGTTCTCTCCTTTTTTCCTGTACCATGCAGTGGCTACTAGTCATGACAGCTATGAATTACCTCTAGATTCAGAGCCAGTGAGGGCAGAATGCTGAACTGGATAGGCCTTTGGTCTGTTTATAGATTCATAGATCATAGAGTTGGAAGGAGCCTACAAGGCCATCGAGTCCAACCCCCTGCTCAATACAGGAAACTAGAGGAGGGGTCTCCCATCCAAGTAATAACCAGGCCTGACCCTGCTTAGCTTTCCACGTTCAGACAAGCTGAGCCAGTGTGAGCCACGGGCTCCAGCATGGCTCTTACATAACAAAGTTTAGAGTTCTGTCGGTGGAAGTCCCCGAATATCTTGTAATTACTGAAGTCAAGGGATCTTGATACAATGCTTGCAAACTATAAAATAGCATAGTAGACCTCCTTTATGAGGAATCAGGAAACCTTGTTCTCATTATCTTCAGGTTAATATCTGTGGTGAGCTGCTCACTTGTGCCATTTAGCATAGGTACTTTCTTGTTTAGGGCAGGTTTCTGACATATTATAGTCAGATTCACAGCTCTCTGTATTTTGGAAGAAGTAGGAAACACTTACTGAATCATTAGTCATAGGTTAGATTCCGTCAGCTAACAAACAGCTTGTCTGTCCAACCATTTTATGTCAGCCATTCTTGAAATGCATACTGGTGACTAAGTCATTGCAAATGCTGCCACTCTAGTACTAATGTGGTTTAAAACGTAACAATGAAGTCATGTCTTGCATGGCAAACTGAGACTGATTGATAATGGAATCCTGCAGGGAAGTTGCAGCTTCTATAATGTGTGTGGGAAATTGGGCGAGTTGTATCCTGTTTTTTTTTTAATTTAACAATTTAGTAATATGTAGTATTTAATTATGATCTTATACTGTATTGCTTAGAAATTTCTATTAATGTAAGTGATTCATAAATATCATTAAATATTTCTCCTCTTCCTTGCTCTACAGAAACCTGTGGTTCAAGTGATGCTGCATAATGTCAGACGCATCTATAAAAGAAGACATGGCCTATTGCCCTTGGTAAGATGAGAGTTTGCTTTTGTCTCTTAGTACCACAGATGTGCTTCACGGTTTAAACTTGCCTGTTGAAATTCCATTGGAAACACTGTTTTACTTCCCCTGCAAACTATTGCTCCAGTATGAAAATTTGTGTTGGGTTTATCTGCCAGCACTGCCTGTTTTTAATATGACTGGTATAAAATGATAGTGGGTTACAGTAGAGTTGCCACAGCAGTGGATGGCATCGCAAGTCATTTCACAGATGAAGGTGTTGCAAAATTCATAGTGTCTTATTTCATATTTGTGTCATATTTTGTGTCATATTTTTTCATGGAAAAACTAGAATCTCTTTCTGAGGGCCATACTTCTTTGATAGAGAACATATCTGAAGGGGGCCTATTAGTAAAAGCAAATACGATTAAAAGCTACTTTCTATGCTGTAACTTTCATTGATTTATAGAAAATAGCTAGGACTGTGCTGATAGACCACTTCTAATATGAGAACAACAGCCACGATCAGATACTTGTGCTTAAAATCTGCTCTGTTTGTATCCTGAATAGCAGAACTGACCAGTGAATTTTGTTACATATCAGCTTTCTCTCCCTTTTAATTTCCAAGGGTCTGGAAGTATTTTGCACTGAGAATGATCTCTGTTCGGACATATATTTGAAGTTCTACAACACACAGGACCGAGATAATGTCTATTTCTACGTGGCAACATATTTAGGTTTAAATAACTTATTTTCAGCAATTAGTGATGTTTAAGGAAAAAAATTAAGACTGTCTCCGGCTTTTTGAACAGATTTGCGCTTGAGGGCTAGTATGTATTCTGATATAAATATTGAGTTGCAATGAACTTGGTGGCAAAGACTGGAAAAGGGGGGGGGGGTTGCCTTGTAGAGATCTCTAGCAGAAAATTCTCAGCACCTTCTTGAAGCAATAATTTATAGGATAAGCAGAAGAAAGTAATTAGATGTTTAGAACCAGTCAAATTCAGAATGTTGCCTTGACATGCAGTGTAATCATATTCCCTTTGTTTCTGATGTACAGGCTGAGAGTGCCACTGCTTATGTCAGGGATGGGCAGTTTTGGCATGTTCCTTCTGCTGGTGCACCCGGCATTTGGGAGCAAACCCCCCACAGATTTGTTGCCAATTTTCAGTGGCAAAGCGCTACAGAACTCTACAACGGGTGTAGAATTTTCAAGGCTTGAAAACATGGCCATTGTAGCATTCCATAGTAGTTTGGTGGCAAATCAATGGGGGTTTTGTGTCGCAAATTTCAGCAGTGCAGTGGCTGCTGGGGCCACACCAGGGGGCAGAGGAAGCCAGCTGTGGGCCATGTGTTGCGCCTCACCCCTGCTTATGTAGTTAAAACAGCACACGCACACACGCGCGCGTGCACATGGTGTGACTTTGGGGGTTCCTGTGGTCTGCAAAAGTACAAACAATCCTTATTTAAAAGGCCAGGGGAAATCCAAACATGGGCCAGTGAAGACTGAGCATGCTCATTGGATATCCTGAACTCCATACTGCACCATCATGTTGCAGATCTCACTTGTATGCTCTTGTGAGGGTATCACTGAGAGTTTCTGTCTCTCACTTTATCCCTCACCCCAAGCATTGCCACTTCAGACTTTCAGTCTGTACTTTCTGCAGTTTCCATTTAAGGCTGTTTTGAAGTCACTTGGAAAAAAGTGGGGGAGGATCCCTGTCACTTGACAATGTATTTCCACTGTCATAGTCTCCTATTTGTAGTATCCTCCCCTTTCCATCTGTGGATACACATGCTGTATGTAGAGTAGGGCAAGACTTCCTGGTGAATTCTTGGGAAATAGCTTGCTTCATCCATGTCTCCACTTGGAGGCTAGTGAACAGTCTGTGTCAGACCACTGGTCTGTCTTGTCGAGTGTGCGGTGACTGGCAACTCTAGAATAGATGCCTTAGAGCAGGGCTCTCCTACCTTGGGTCCCCAAATGTTGCCGGCCTACAGCTCCCAGCATACCCTGCCAGCATGGCTAGTGGCAAGGGATTCTGGGAGCTGTAGTCCAGCAACATCTGGGGACCCAAGGTTGGAGAGCCCTGCCTTAGAGATTCAGGGTAATTGCAGAGAGCACAACTGGTACACCAGCTCAGCCTAAAGTATGGAATAACTTATGAATGAATGTGCTCCTAGAAGAGTCTTTACTGTAAACGGCATTAACTTCTTCTCTACTCGGTTACATTTCCTGCCTTCTCCTAGAGAATCATGTTACCGAGCACACACCAGAGAGTTACATGTTGCAGTGGCAACGAGGGCATATTTCAAATTACCAGTACCTTCTTCATCTCAACAATCTGGCTGATCGCAGCTGCAATGACCTGTCCCAGTATCCAGTATTTCCTTGGATCATAGCTGATTATTCTAGTTCAGAACTGGGTAAGCATCTTTGTAGGAAAACAGAGCAATTAACTGATGATCCTCTAGCTTTGTACTTCAGAGTGAATGGAGTGGATGATACAGAACATAAGAAGAGCCATGCTGGATCAGACCAAAGGTCCATCTAGTTCAGCATTCTGTTCGCACAGTGGCCCACCAGCTGCCTGTGGGAAACCCACAAGCAGGACATGAGTGTCATAGCACCTTCCTGCCCAAGTTCCCCAGTACCTGGTGTACTTAGGTATACTGCCTCTGATACTGGAGGTAGCATATAGCCATCAGGACTAGTACCCACTGATAGCTTTATTCTCCATCAATTTGTCCAGCCCCCTTTTAAAGCCACCGGAAGTGGTGGCCATTGCTACATCTTGTGGAAGTGAATTCCATAGTTTAACTCTGTGCTGTGTGAAGATGTACTTCCTTTTATCTGTCCTGAATCTCCCACCAATCAGCTTCATGGGATGACCCCAGGTCTAGTATTATGAGAGGGAGAAAAATGTATTCCTGTCCACTTTCTCCACACCATGCATAATTTTGTACACCGCTTATCATGTCTCCCCTTACTTGCCTTTTTTCTAAGCTAAACAGTCTCAGACATTATAATCTTTCTTCACATACTCCTTGTGCTTTCCAATCATTGTGTTACCAGAGGTGGCTTCTTATTCCCAGCATAATTCATTGCCTCCAGCTCGTATTTCCAAGATGGAAATGGCATGTAACTGCTCCATGAAGCAGTAGCTCAATGTTCAGTGCTTTACATAAGCTTCATATAAGGAATATGTTGCCTGCTCCATGTAAATCAGGAGAAGAGTTGGAGACAAATACTAACCTTTATCAAATATATTATGGGTTCCCAACATTTTTGGTCCAGAGGGCGCATTCAGGATTTTGAGAAGTTGCCTTGGGCACTGTCACAAAATGTCTGCCTTTATATGCTTGGCCAGTCAATTCACACCCATTTCCTAAAGGCAAACTGATGAGGCTAATAATAATAATAATAATAATAATAATAATAATGTGCCTAAGAACTTAAGTACAAGGCAGGGATGGATTCTGAGCTCCAAAACACACACCATTCTTCTGAACCCACCGTTTTCTGTTTCAACACCCAAGGCAAACTGATGAGGTGTTGGTTCCACTAACATGATGTCCTTAGTGCTGGTGGATAGACATTGGAGACTAGCCATTGTACTATTGTTCAGCAGACATTGCTGTATGTTCTAATCTACTGGAAAGGGAGGCTCTTAACTCTTTTTTTTTGTTTTGGTTTTGGTGTAGACTTGACAAAGCCTGAAACCTTTCGTGACCTCAGTAAGCCAGTAGGAGCGCTAAATAAAGAAAGGCTGGAAAGATTATTGGTATGTAGAAAAATAATGCTTTGAGTATTTGTGTGTTACTTATATGTTAAAAAAAAATACAACTGTGTTACACTTCTAAATTATGGACAGCTATGTAATAACATTTTTGAATTAAATCTAAATATTTCTAGAGTATTTAACTGTTTCCTAATGAACGTTACCTTGGTATATAATGAACCTCTTAGGAATTTTATTATATTAAGTGGTACATGAATATTGTTAATAAATAAAGAACCATCTGTGTATCATTTCTCAGCTTTTATCCAAAGCAGTTAACCATGTGGTGGGAAAAAAATGGGAAGGCTACAAGCGAAAGGCGGCAGCGTCTGGGTTCCCTGGAAAATTCTGTGAATGAAGCAGGACATTGCACCATAAAAGCCTTGTCTAGAAGTATCCCTAGACTTATTCCAATTTTGGACTAGGTGTTTTTGTTACAATATATTTATTTATATTAATGTCATGTCATGTGTATATAGTAATTGGCTTTTTCCTGTTGACTTGAATGTAGATACAATGTTGCCAAAACAGCCAGGTGGATCTAGAAATTGCTTAAAAAAAACAAAAAAACAACAACCCCAAAATAGGGCCCTGTCCTGAGGACCTTATAGTCTACCTTGGGATAGGGAGGCTGATAAATGGGTGACAAAGATAACCATGGTATGGATCTAAGCAAATGCAGTGATAGAAGCTTACGTTTCATTTTGGCAAAGGCTGAGAATGAAGTAGAACATTGTTGCTTATTCTCTATGTGGAATAGCATCTCATCATATTTTAGTAAGAACCAAGCTACATGAACAGCAGCTTTGCGTGATATGTCTGTTGCTGGACTGTTTCACTCAAACTCTAAATACAAGGTCAAATGTTTGGAAGTGTATAAATCTCACTTTTATTATAAAATCCTCCTGTTCCTACACAGACACAAGAAACTTGTGCTAAGAGGAGAGGGAGGTAAGCTTAGAAACGACCTCTATGACATACTAGCTCTTATGTGCAGGTTGTAGTGAAATCGATAGGTCTTGCTTCCAAATGTGTTTAGGAGCAGGTTGCAAATACGGGTGATTACAGTATCTACTAAACAAGGTGAACAGTTCCTCCAGCTGGTCCCAGAGACTGTGCCTCTACATTCAGATATAATTGAAGCAGATTTTGGAACTGTACCCTGAAATGGTCCACAGTAGTTGCATGTGGTTCTGTCTAAGCTGGGAGAATAATTATGGGACACTATAAATGGAAATCAAATACTTTTGTAATATAAATGACATCCATGATAGGTACAGAAGAATATTAGCACTGAGCAGTTTCTCTTTCTTTCTCTCTCGCATTGACAGACGCGTTATCGGGAAATGCCAGAACCAAAGTTTATGTACGGCAGCCACTACTCCTCACCGGGTTATGTTCTGTTTTATCTTGTCAGAGTTGGTAAGACACCTGCAAAGTTCTCCTGAGCACATGGTAATGGAGCTTAATAAAGCTGGCGTGATATCTAATCCCTCTTGCTTCCACAGCACCAGAATACATGCTTTGTTTACAAAATGGCAAGTTTGATCATCCCGACAGAATGTTCAACAGGTTTGTTTTGAGTCTTGCTACCAGATCCAACATCTTGCTTGAAAATACCACATGTCTGAAACTTACATAATTTTTGTTTTACTCTTCTTATTCAGCATTGCAGAAACCTGGAAGAATTGTTTAGATGGGGCGACAGACTTCAAAGAGGTAAATGGTCTGCTTGTACTTCACTCTCTTCTAATTGGCTTCACTTATTTCTCTTGGTTACTGAGATACTTCAGAATTGCATTTCAGTGCAGAATCCAGTACCAGATTTACACCGTAACATCTCAGGGACTTACCAGAACCTTTTTGGAGCATTTGATGGAAAGGGGCCACAGCTCAGTGGCAGAGCAAATGCTTTGCAGATAGTCCCAGTTTAATCCCCAGCATCTCCAGTTAGAACAGCTTTCCCCAGCCTGGTGCCCTCCAAATGTTTTGGACTACAACTCCCAGAATTACTGACCGTTGGCCATGCTGGCTGATGCTGATGGGAGCTGTAAGTCTAAAACATCTGGAAGCCACCTGGTTGGGGAAAGCTGAACTAGAAGGATCAGGTAGTGTGAGACCTCTTCTGTAAACCTGGAGAGCCACCATCAGTCAGTTGGCAGTAGTAGACTAGATGGACAATAGCCTGACATGGTAGAAGGCAGCTGCTTATGACCCAAATCTGGCAGGGTACCTTCATGATTGGAAAGGTTCTTCTGACATTGTATGTGTATGCTGCATCTTATGACGTCAGCTTAGCCCTCTGGATGGTGCGGGTTCACGAGTAGCAAGGTACTGTACTCAGAATCCTAAAATGCATTCCAGGATGCACAGGCAGAAGTGCAGTGGAATTGGAAGCTCAGAATCCAGGTGAGAGGTCCAGTTGTGCCAAACTATTGGCACTTGAAATTGGCAGTTTCACTCAGCCTCAGTTGCCATTGGGCAGAGCTACATGTTACTGATCATACAGGGAATACCGGAGAAAATAGCACCTACACCTTGGGTTTTCTTCTGTGTCATATTGTACAGACTCCACCAGAAAGTGAAGTCTTGTAGGGAACTGCACATTGTGACATCAGTAAGTATCCCTGCATGTTGCAGAGAAGAAGGAAAGAACTCACCAGGGATGCGGTCTCTGGCAGTATTGCTGTTTTGTCCATAACATACAATTCCAGCTGATGGGTTGGGTCCAGAGAAATGCTGCTTGGAGTTCTGTTCTCCCTGGAGGAAGGGGGCAGAGAAGCAATCTGTGCTATTCCTCCTTCCCCTTGTGCTTCCTGAAAAGCTCATCTGGGAGACCCTGCAGAGCATCTGGGAGGGAAGTGACACAGGGCTGCATGGGGACGGGGGAATTGACAAAGATAGTCTTCCTGCCACCTTCCTACAGTGGGGTGTCTCCACTAGATCCCAGTGCCTTCCAAGAATGGAAGGAGTCCTTCCATGTGTGGAGAGGCCAATCCTGATCCAACTCTTGGACTACAGTGAGAATAAAGGAACCTTTATGTAGAATGAGACTTAATTAGGTTGCACAGAGTTCTGGATGGAGGCCAGCGTCAGTCTTTGCTTGCACTGTGGCATCTTAAGCAATGGTTTGTGCTTGGCAAGTGGGCCAAGCCATCCAGTTCTGCCTGACAAATAGTTAAAAAAAAACAAAGCAAAATGCACAATCTGATGTCCTTCAAAGCACAAAACTTTCACTAGCACATCTGGGGTCCCTTAATACCTGTTCTAGCTTAAAGGCTTACTTTGAATATTCTGAAGTGGTTCATTTGATACTTAATAGGGATGGTTTTATATGAACCTATAGCTTTCTCTTGCAGTAGTTTTGAGAATTCAAACAGACTATGTTAGTGCTAAATGCATTCATTTGAAAGTAAGTTCCATTTATTTCAGTTGAACAGGCTGCCAAGTATATGTGTACTTGGCCAAGAGTGCAGTCCCATCTTCTAGTGGGTAACTGGTTTGACTGGTGTTAGACTCGGCCAGGCTTTGAGAACATTTGAAATACTGAAGTCTATTAACTCATATGAAAGCTTAGTAATATTTTCTCCTGTGCTACGTTTGGGAAGTATCAGTAATTACAGGTCAGTCTTTTATGGCAACATGGTTATAAAACTAAAATCCTGTTTCAATACATACTTTATTTGTTCCAGTTGATTCCTGAATTCTATGAAAATGATTCCAGCTTCCTGCTAAATAATCTGAAACTGGACTTGGGGAAGACACAAGGAGGAAAGATGGTCGACAATGTAGAACTACCCCCTTGGGCATCGGGTAAGTAAAACTCCGGATTCATTTAGGAGTCTGGATTCTGCGTTTATTTCTATTTTTCTCAGACTCTTGGGCGAAATCTGTCTTCCCCCATGCCTCCAGAATAGTTCTTCTTATAACTTAAAGGATTGCACTTTTAGTAAGAATAAGCTTCAGTAAGAGTTTTTATTCTGAACATTTTTAAAAAAATGCTGATTTGTATTTGTATGTGGCATAGTGGTTAGAATGTTGGTCTGGGACTCGGGAGATCCAGGTTCTAGTCCCCACTCAGCCATGATGCTCACTGAGTAGTGACTTTGGGCCAGTCCCTGACTCAGCCTAACCTACCTCACAGGGTTGCTGTGAGGATAAAATGGAGAGGAGGAGGACCATGTAAGCCACCTTGGGTTCCTTGCAAGAGGAAAATAGACAGGCTATAAATGTAATGATGTTAATAATATCCCAAAACTTCTAAAGGGTTCTCTCCCCAGTAAGTTTTTAAAAAGAAAAAGGAGGTGGGGAGGAGGGAGTGGAGGTTTGTTCTCACTTAACAAGCAAATGTTGGCACCATCTACTTCAGGTGCTGATGATTTTCTTCAGAAGAGCCAAGATGCTTTAGAAAGCCAGTATGTGTCGGAACATCTCCATGAATGGATTGACTTAGTGTTTGGCTATAAGCAGCAAGGAAATGAAGCTATTGAAGCTCAGAATGGTACATTCTAAACTTCTTCTTAAAAATTGCAAATGCTGTTTTTATATTAAGCTCTGTGATGGTAGTTTCAACTTTCTGTCATAAAGGAACACCTGAATTTTGAATGTGGAACATCTCATATAATAGTAATTCATTCCTATTCCATTTCCATCATAAATTATAGGCATGATTAAGCCCAATTCAAACACTTTTTAATAGTACGTACAATCCTATATATAGGATACTCAGAAGAAAGTCCTACTATATCCAGTGGGGCTTACTGTCAGATAAGGGTGCATAGGATTGCAAAACCTTTTTGATTTCAGTGATTTAAGCACAAGTATAGATGTCTCCCATTGTAACATGGGACTTAAAATGTTTAACCTTGCTGGATCATGCCTTGATTAAATTGAAGGGGTTTTTTTTTGTTTTTTTTAAAATCAGTTTCTGTCCATCTGTCTTTAAATAAAGGAAATAAATTTTCCAATTTTTATTCAGGAGGAAAGAGGATTAAATAAAATAGCATGATTCTTCCTAGCTAAAGTGAGTTGATTATGTGCATATTAAGGAATAGGATTGTAATTCAAGAAATCCTGCAAATTTGAACAAAAGATACCTAGATTATCTTGAATTACAGTGCTGTTCCTTAACATGCTTATGTTTATACTTTTTTATGATTTTAATATTTTTCTTCTGGCTTTTAATTGTACAGCACTGTGTGCTGGCAGAAGGATGGCTTAAATATTTTATAAAGCAAAATGTTTTCTGTTCAAAGCAGGGGTGGGGAGACTTTTTTCTCTCGAGGGCCACATTTCCTTAGAGATAATGGCCTGGTTCGCACAATAATGGAAGCTTGTTGCAGCTGCCATGTGTACCAGCCAGATTTCCCTAATTATTCACACTGGCTTGCTGTGTCATTTGAACCTGGGTGGTATGGCTTGTTTGGGGTGGGCAGCAACCCTCAAATAACTCATTGCTGCCCATCCCAACAAGCCATGCTACTCAGGTTCAGACGACATGGCAAGCCAGTGTGGATAATTAGGGAAATTTGGCCAACATGCACCCAGCACACACGGCAGTTGCAACAAGCCATGGCGGCTTGTTTCAGCCACCATGATTGTGCGAACCAGGTCAACGTGTTGGGGTGGCACATGCCAGTGGTAGATAGGGCCAAAGCCAGTGGTGGACAGGGCCACCCTTTTCCTCACTGGCCAAGTGGGCTTCCAGGGGAGGGACAGATCCCTCTTTCCAGATGTCCAGACTGGTCACTTACAGAGGCACCTTGAACTTGGGCCATGGGCCACATGCAGCCCTAGGAATGCAAGTTAAAGGGAGACCAGGATGATAAGGAAACTCCGTTAAATGTAAACTAAAGTAATGATTATTAGGCGATATTGGGGGAACATTTGGAATGCTGTTGAACTAATATCTTTAGTAATATATTTTAGATTAGAACAAGCGAAGGTACAATCGCTCCTGCAAAAATGGGTGTCGTAGTTGAAGTTTGCATATTCATTGTCATATTATCTTGCATTTAATAAATGAATTTAGAAGTAAGACATGGGAGGTACATCTCCCATCTACTTGACTTTGGTGAGGCCTCTGCCAAAGTACTGTTCATTTCCGGTCACCCCACTTCAGAAAAAAAATAAAAATAGAGAAGTTTCAACAAATGCAAAAAGCACTAACAAAGGGTTTGTGGTCAATATTAAGTAGTGGTTCTACATGAAGAGGCTGCTTGAAAGTTGCTTTCACACAATGGCCATAACGTGTTAAGCAGCTTCCCATGGGGATCCACCCCCCATTGTGTGGGCAGGTTCTGCAAACACAAAAGGGACAAAGGCACTCGGTACATTCATGGCTGTTGCCTGGAACAGCCACAGAGTGGAAACTGTTTGCCATGTGGACAGTAGCTGCTTGAAAAGTTCTGTGCTCAGACAAGCTCTGAGAAGTGGACTTTATATAAGCATTCAAATACATGAAGGGAGCAATTATAATTGTTTACCACCAACAAGCCCAGTAAAAATGGGCTGAAACGGTTTAAATATTTTCAGTTCCAGGTGGTTAGATAGAAATTTAAAAGTGGAGCACAGGTTGTCTCGGTGGAAAAAATTTATAAAGTATTTTTTTATCCCATGCCTCAGCCAAAAAGGCTCCCAGAGCAACTTACGTGCAATCGGAAAAACAAGACAGTCCCTTACAGTCTAAAAAGGCACAACCCACAAGGAAAAAAGGATGGGAATGGAGAAGGAAAAAATTAAGTAGACTTTCAGCAGGGCTGGTGGAATGGCCCGTCTGCCCCCTCTCACCTTTCTGTGTATAGCCTGGTGGAATGGTTTCTGGTGATCAGTGGAGACCGTTAAGAGAAGATGCCAAAATATTTGGTTGGATCAGTTGAAGGGAATTAGATCACCGAGGCGGAAAGATTGACTAGAGGACTTTTTGATGTTGGTTTCAGACATATATCCAAACGTAGCAATTGGTAGTTATGGGTGCCTTGTTCTTTGGCAGGATAGCTTTGGGAGGGTGTCTGCTTCTGAAAGCAAAAGTGTGTTTCTTGGTCCTTTCCAATTTTGTTTCTGTCAGTAGAACTATAGGACTATAAAATGGAGGCCATGAATTGGAAGGTATTTGCAATATGGTGCTTGTAGCAGTCTCTTAATGGAAAGCAAAATCTAGTACACATGTATGAAGGACTGCAAGTTTCATAAAGGTTAATTTAAAGAAAAGTTGTGGATATTAGGTGTGTGTGTGTGTGTGTGTCTTAACATATTGTTCAGTAGCTGAAACTTACTGTGTATGAGAGGACTCAAAATAATGATGTTGTGAGAACGTACAGTGTTGTTGACCTAGAGTTCTGCTATTATCTATAACCTCTTCACTTTGTGTTTTTCCCCACTGTCTTTTAGTATTTCATCCGTTAACCTATGAAGGAGGAGTAGATTTGAACAGGTAACTGCATATTGGTAAAGAAGGGGACAGGGAACTTATTTGGAGAGGAAACCCTCTTTATATCAGAAGAGTGTAACGTTTCTTTGCTTCCAAGAGCTGCCTTTTGTTTTTTCTTTTTGTTTTTTAATGGTGATCTTTATCCACGTCTTTTCAAAGAATGGAGCTTTGTGAGATGGTGAATTGCAAAGAGTAGCAAGACACCACATATACTAAGAACGAATTCAATTCTCCAACTGTGGATCCTTTATGTAGCCCAAATGGCACCATCCATATATAAAAGGGAGATATCGGCAGGCTTCGGGGATCCCAAGGTTTGCAGAAGTACAAAGAATCGCTAGGGAAAGAAACCACCTCAAAAGCACTGAAATAGCCCAGTGAGGACTAAGCATGCTCAGTGGCCATGGAATGCTGACTGACTGTTGGGGGCAGGGAACAGAAAACTGGGAGTGGAAACGGAATGGAGTGTCCTGGAAGATGGCATGGGTGGCCTCAACAGGGGAACTCCATGCTGCAAAGTTGTGTGTGTACATTTTTGGATTGTAGTTCCAAACTCTTAATGGGATGCCCTGTATCTTGCAGCTAATGGCAGCTAAGTGCTGCATCCATTGCAAATATTGGGATCAGATCTCCCAGAACTCAAGAGCAGCTGGAAAGCTGTATGTTTCCTGAATAAAAAGCACTACCAGTGACACTGGACCTGTTCAGATATAACATTCCTGGCTTCCTAAACCATGGTTCATGAAGCTGGGAACAAGCACCACACACACACACACACACTCTTTCCTCATCAATCCTCTTCTTTCATTGTATGCCACCTTTGGCATGGAGATCCTGGTTTGTTTAAACCAGCGTTCCTCATTATGTCCAAAATGGGGGACTCTGGTTTGAACAACAAGACTCCCCATGCTGACGCTGGTGTACGAGAAGAGGTAGGAATGGGCGAGGGAGAATCTGGGAACGACTAGCCCTCTACAAGTCTTATTTCTCTTCCTAAGGCATTGTGATGGACAATGGTGTAGTGGAGCCAGGGCTCGCAGCGTCAAAGCGCCTGGACATTTTCATTAGTAGGGATGATGACATAATCTGCCACTCCCCTCAAACTTCCCTGTTCCCTCTGAGCTTAGCTGCAATCCTCACAGTAGCTGGGAGGAAATGGATTTTCCCAACAATATATTGTTGTGAGCTGTCCAGTGCACCCATGTAAAACACACACAGAGGTATGGGTATAGCTAGATCAACCCAGCTACCTGCATTTTTGGACTTTCCGTCTGGCTGTAGCTATGGAGATTGTCATGATGAGTGCCTGCACTTCAACATTTACCATGACATCACTGGTGCTGGCGTAGCTTTGCTACTTTGAACCATTTGTGTTGCAGATTACATTTTTGGATTGCAGGTTCCATAAATTAATATTACATTGAATATACATCATACACAGGAAAAAGGAAAGTTCTGTGTGTCTGCCTGCAGTCATAACATACTTGGGCAGCTAATCTATAAACTTCTATCTGTATGTGCACCAGTCAGGGAAATAAGTAGTTCTAGTTCATGCATGCTCGTAATTGCACTGGCATCTAAACTGGAGGTAAAAAATAGTTCAAGTGCCTGTCCTAATTATTCTCAGAAATAGTTTGCAATATCTTCCATTTCTAGCAGGAGGGCTTAGAAAAAACCCCACTGTCTTGAAACCTCAGGAGCTGATACCAGTTGGAGTAGATTGTACTAACCCAGATGGGCTAACTTGGTATAACATTACTCCATATATTCATGTTTCTTTTTTCCCTCCCCCCCCCTTTTTTTTTTGGTCATGAAGAATTATGGACCCAAATGACAGAGTAGCTCTGCTGACACAAATATTGGAGTTTGGCCAGACTCCAAAACAGTTGTTTACAATCCCTCATCCTCGGAGGATTATTCCAAAGGTCAGAAGTTTGTCTCGAGCATCTAGTCGCAGTCTTTCTATGGCTGAGTCTCCAGGTAAATTTGGTCAACTCTTACAACATTGCTGGTAGCTCCCTGTATTTTATATTTCAACTCATATAAACTCCAAGTGACTAAGGGCAGCATGATGACATGTTTAAAGCACAGGACACCATTTCCTGGAAAATTGTGGTTTATCAGCTTGCAAAATTCCACCACAAAGGTTGCAGAGTGGGGAGGAAGCTGTTATGGGGTGTCGTCATCAAGGGCTTTCCAGTTCTGGAAAAAAAATGTAGGGTTAGCAGATCGCTTTTCCTTCGGCAGAAGAGCATTTTCTTAATCTGATGCCTCACAAGTTTTTGCATCTTAACTTTGTTGTTCGTCTGGCTCTACATCTTGGTGTGACCTTCTCTCTCACCTTTCTCTGTGTGTGTGTGTGTGTGTGTGTGTGTGTACACACGCGTGCGCGTGCACACATACACACTCTCATTCACTCACTCTTGCTTAGACTGGTATGGTGTCATAAAATGATCTTCAGGGGGAAATGCTCTCAAAAGTACAGTAGGGAATGTGAAAGAGGCAGAATGTTCTGTTTCCTGCATTGAAGTTGGCTTACTATGTAAAAAAAAAATTTTCCGCTTCTCCCTATTTGATACATTTTCTTATTTGTCAGTCTCTCCAGGTGAAGAATCTTTTGAAGACCTGACAGAAGAAAGCCTTATGCTTGCCTGGAACAACATGACCAGATTAAAATTAGATGGGCAGCACAAGATTCACAAAGGGTAAACTCTATAACATACAGAAAGCGGAGGTATATAAAATGGGGCAGCAACATGCTTTGGAACTGGTAGTAACAATGTGCAGCCTTGTTCTGAGAAGAAAAATGTAATCTTTCGAGTGGAGGAGGAATTCTGCTTTGAAGGTACTCGGGTCAAATGTTTAACCCAATGCAAAGAGTGGGCTAAACATCACTATATTGATGGCCATTTTCAAATTATTGACAGCATTTTATCCTTCATGTTTAAGAAATATTCAAACCAACAAACATAAACAATTAAAACAGTAAATCAAAAATAAATTAAAACTACAATTAGAACATTGGAATTGATACAAGTGTTGCAAGAAAGATGTATTTCAAAAGGCAGTGGCTGCAAATGTCTACTGGAAAAGATAAGTCTTGAAGGTGGAGGTACCTTAAGATACTCTGGTCCCAAGCAGTTTAGGACTTTAAAAATCAAAACTGACCCTTTGAACTGAGCATTGAAACAAATGAGTAGCCAGTGCTGGTGGCTAACCCTGTAGTTATGGTTTAAGTACAGGAGCACTAGTAGTCTACCATTAGGGAGCTGCCGTATACCAAGTCAGACCATTGGTCCATCTAGCCCAGTATTGTCAACACTGACTGGCAGTGGCTCTCCAGGGTTTGGGGCAGGAATCTTTCAAGGCCTACCTGGAGATGCTGGGGATTGAACCTGGGACCTTCTGCATGCAAAGAGTGTGCTCTACCACTGAGCCGTGGTCACTCCAAGGAAGCTCACATGACTACTGCCGACTTGACCATAGAGTATCCCACTTGTCTTGTGGGAGCTGGGGAGATGGCATCATGAGCAATAGACAACCCTAAACCTACTGTTGGACTTATGTGATATAAGCACATTTTGAATTATGAAAAGTTACATTGAGGACTTTCAGGGTGCAATCCTCGCGTACCTGGGTGTAAAGCCCATTGAACTCTGTGGGATGTACTTCTGAGTAGTAGACATGTTTATGATTACACTTTCAGATATTAATCAAAGGTACTTGTGCAATATTGTTGTGTTTTAAATAGGGCAGTCACTGGAATTGCTGTTCCTTCCAACCAGTCTTCCATATTTACTACATCTCAAGGTGAGAAGTGCTGTATCACTGACTGCTTTCAAACTTCAGTAATGTGAAAACATTTCCAGTGCTCAGCATAGAATGCCTTTTAAATTGACTTGGAATGGGCTCAACATAGGCCTGTTATCTGTAAAAGCAGGATGGGATGGTTCGCTTGACACGGCCAGCTCATAGTGGGTTATTTAACCCGCCACCAGCTGTACTGAGTGCCAGGAGTGTGTAGCCGCCATTTTTATTGCGCAGCTCCTGGTCATCGTGGGTTATTCATGGGTTAAACAACCCTTGCTTAACCCACGGCTTGCAGTAGGGGTTAGGCAAGGGTTGTTTAACCCTCGAATAACACATGATGACTGGGTTTGGACAACAATGACCATGGCACATGCCCAGCACACGCTTCAAGTCATCATGGGTTAAATAATCCACGATGAGCCAGCCATGTCACGTGAACTGGGTCAACTGTATTTGAACATTTTATTGCTCACAATGGTAGTTTTTCAAACTATATTCCTAGGAACTTTGAGTGAAGGTTATGTATATGCTGCAATTCTGTGGGGGAGCACAAAAAGGCACAGAACATGGTGTGGATACAGAAGTCGGCTTCCTAAAGGAATTTCCATTTCCATTTTTAAAAAACACAAGATGCTTCTATCTCTGCTAGCTCTGAAGATACACTGGGCGGTGTGTGGACAATGCCTGTTGAAATCTCAGAAGCTAGAGAAGTAGCAGAATAATAGGAGTGAGACTTGAGTACTGTCCTGCTTAGTTTATTGCCCATCCCCATAACTAGCAAAACCCAGAGAAAATGTATAAAATAATTGTTTAAAATAGTGAAATTACAGAATAAATTATACGAAAACAAGAGAAATTGCACACATTTGTATGCTCCTACTTACTAATAGTGAATCATTCCCCAAGTGCTGATCCTTGTGTAGCCAAAGCAACACCATCCATGATCAAGCAAGGTATCCGCAGGCTTGAGAGGGACCTTGAGCTTTGCAACAATGCAAAATAAGAGTGTTTTGGGGTTTTTTTAAAAGTAAGGAGCAACCCTCCTTAAAATAAGTGGGAAACAATGGGTTTTATCCAAGGTTAGTCCTACTTAGGGTAGGCTTGTTGAAATGAATGGGACTTAAGTTAGTCATGGTTGGGGTAGGCTGTTCTAGTACTTGTGCATCTGCATACAAAACTGCCCAAGCAGTTAGATTTTCCTCTGCTGATGGCATTTTTGAATCATGGTTGGTTTAACTTTCCAAAGAAGCTAGGAATTACTGATGCCTTCTAAACAGAGCATTGTTGGTTTTCATTTCATTTTTCTCACAATTTGCACTAGATTCAACCTTGAAGATGTTTTCTGCAGAATCAAAAATGCTCCAGAGGAGTGTGTCCTTCTCAAATATGGTCAGTGCATCCAGAACCTTTATAATGATCTTTTGTCATTGCTCCTGCAGAGTGACAAGAAAAACCTGAATGCAATGCTGCATGTTTTCCCCTGTGTATCTGTAGTTTGCCAGTTTAATTCCAACAGCTGTGCTAATACCTGACTGCTTTTTGCTTGCCTAATGTTCAAAGAGCCATTATCAACTCTTAATACATTTTAGTTACTACTTTGTACATCTACTAAGTTAAATGACTAAGAAGGTAGCACCAAACCATCAGAAGGCAAAATCCCAAGGCCTTTTTTCCTGTATTTTTAGGGCAATTGACATATTTTACTAAAAGCAACCCCAGTGCTGCCTATCATCCAACTAATTCAGCTTACTGATTGCTTCATGAAGATCAAATTGTCTAGATAAATTGTCACTATTTTAGTTTACCTTTGCTTTGTCTTAGTATTCTCAGATATCGAAATACAAAAAAACAAAAACAAACCCAGAGTACAGAATAAACTACATGTTCCTCTAGTGGCATAGGATTGGATCCAGATTCTGTCCTACATGAGTGGAAGGCATGTTGCATAAGCACAACAGCCTTTTCTCTTACTGCGTGATAACTCGAGAATCCTAATCCACCATACCGGGTTCTGCTAACGGTTATCTTCTTGTGCAAAGTTGCGCAACATATCGTGTGGTCTTACTTTAAGGCCAGATGTCAATTTGTGCATGTTGCGCTACCACTTGTGCAATGTTTTCATAGAACCACATTGTCACTACAACTCTTACACAAGTGTGTATCTGGATTCAACCCGTACGCATTAATCTTTTCCCCCCCTTTTCTTTTTGGCTCAGAATTTTACCCTTTCGTTTGTTTAACTGTGCTGTCTGTTGTTGAGCATAGCAAAATCTGTTTGATTTTGTAGCTGCAAGAAAGCACTTTAAAATCATGCTCCTAGCATACAAATCTTGCTTGCGATGTACTGATGTGTTCTTGCAGGCCTGTCATTAAACTGAGCACTGTGTCTTCTTTATATCATAGGCTTTGTCATCTTGTTTAATCCTACCGGGTGATACCACTGTCGTGTGTTCTTCATGGGACAACCATGTGTATGTGATTTTTACATGTATCTAAATGTATAGTTCCATTTTATAAATATTTCAGTGAGGACCAAGTTACCCTTCAATGAGCCATGTGGCTCAGGCAGATGGGGAGGGGCGGTGGATTGTGCTTCCCACCCCGCCATCTTCTGCCACCATGATTGGCCACGTTTCCGTGACTGGCAGTGGCAGCTGATGCTGCCTGCCTGTCCACCCGCCACAGAGCACTGCTGTAAGGGCTTTTTCCACATCAGGAAGATGGCCAGTGGGACTCTCTGGACCAATGTCTCACTCTGGGTGAGCAAGGGAGTAAAATACTGTTTAAAGTTACTTTTTTAAAAAAAACACGTGGGGGGAGGTGGGGGGGTCCTCCCCCCCCTCAGGCAACATGAAGTCTTGCACCACCCCTGGCTTTAATAATACTATATTAAAGAGGGAGAGAAATGAAGCTTTTTTCTCTCTGTGATCTACCTTAATGTATATTTGGAAGCCCTATCTCAAAACTGGAAACTCAAATTTAAAATGAACTTTTAAAGATGAATAAATATACTAAATTTAAACTTATACAAACAGGCTGTCTGAAAGAAGCCTACTATTCAAAATATTTATATCCCCCCCCCTTTTTAATTCCTGTTAGCTATTTCTATTCAATAGCCTTTGGAAGACAGCAGGACACCTTAATAGGCCACGATGATGCTGTCAGCAAGATCTGCTGGCACAATGATCGCTTATATTCTGCATCTTGGGATTCAACTGTAAAAGTAGGTAGCACTCTTTACTTGATATGAATGTGTTGTGATGAAAGCGGTGGAGTAAGTGATAGTTGTTTTGTGGCTTTTAATATTTTTGAACAAGGAATTACAATTGTGTCTTATTAACAACTGACATTTACACTGGGAGTGGAAGTAAACAAAACACCAACCCATACATCCCCCGTTACATTTTTTGCAGTTACAAATTGACTCATGCAAGTCAGTCCGCTGTATCTTCTTGAGTGGTCTGACCATTTTGCACTTTGTAACTGCCACATGGCAGCTATTTTTAAAATCCTCTCTGTATGGTGGCTGCTTCCTGCAGTATCTGTAACATGTTGGACAGCTGGCCATGTGGACTGCAGTCATTCTTACCCAGGCCACTTCCAGACCTCCCTGGCAGAGTGTGGCGTGGCAAGTCTCCATACAGTAGCGGTACAATTTATGTGGCAAATTGCTTTTCGCAAGCAGCTGGCGGTGTACAAAGGCTGCTCACTTTGTTTAATTATCTGATTCGTATACTGGCGGTAGTACAGCCGTTGGACTACAACTCCCATCACCCCCGGCCCACTTGTCCTTTGGCCAAGCAGGGTGGGGTGATGGGAGATGTAGTCTGCCACATCTGAAGGGGGGGTCAGTTGGGGAAGTTTGTAGTACTATGTTGCTGTGGCTTTAAAGGTTATATGATAGTATTTAGTGGTTAAACTAAACGTTTTTATGAAGAAAACATATAGAACAGAGTGAGAAAATCACTACAAATTGGTCTCTACTTTCTATTGACCTTGTATATTACCTAAATTGACATAAATGGGTGAAAGAGCAGTGTATATCCATCTCTAGTCAGTATGTGCATAGAACAATCCCAATATTTGTGTTCTAGGTGTGGCATTGCATTCCTGCAGAGTTGTTGGGCACTAAGAAACGTTTTGAATTGCTTGCTGAATTGGAACATGATGTTAGTGTGAGTATGAAGATGTGTGTGCATCTCACATGTGAAAGAATGGGCCTGTTCACATGTCATGACAGCCCACCGCGGGTTAATTTACCCATGGGGGTTGTCACATTGTGCTGAGCACCCACAGGTGCCACTTTTGCATGGTGCCCATGGGTGCTCGGCTTGCTGTACCTTTTCATGTTGTGCAAACCCAGGTGGCAGGGATTCCTTGAGGGTAAGATAATTCTCAAATAACCCTAAAACATGCTGTGGAGAAAGCCCGACACACACATACACTCACACGCACATACAACTTCAATCTCTCCCCGAGGGGCGGGAGAGAGGCACCAGAGATGCAAGGGGGTAGCCAGACGGATCTGCATACCAGCAATGTGGCACCTTGGTCGGAATCCACAAAACCCAGGAAGGGACCATCAAGATGGCAGGGCAGTCTCAAAGAGCTGTGAAGTACCCAACACGTCACCTTCTCCCGGGCAAGAATAAGCCCACCTGACACGAAGGGGCAGGAATAAGCCCACCTGACCTGGCAGGGGACGGGAGAGCGGGAAAACTGGGGTTGAAAACCCCTCTCCCCTCCCCTCTGGGGGTTGTTGGGAACACGGGTCGCTTCGGCAAGTTCATCCCCCAGACGGGTCGCTTCGGCAAGTTCATCCCCCGGTGGTGGCTGGGATAAGCTGTTCTCTTCCCCGGATCAGGCGGATCCGGAGCCAGGCATGAAACTGACCAGCGTAGAGTCTAAGGTAACTGACTTTCCTCAATACGCTAGCCTGGGAACCCATTCATTGATAAACTCGGAGATCACGTCAGGTCATGTTGACGTTGTAGTATACCTAGAAAGCTGTTAGTTCCGCTCCATTTAACTTATAGTAAATAAACGCCTTATATGGTCCTACAAAGGCTCTGGAGTTTCCTTTTGCTGCGCAAACCTCCTAGTCAATTTCAATCGCTTGTACGGGCTGTAGCTCAGTGCCGGTTAACCCGTTAAGCGCCGAACTCACGCAGAGGACCCGGGTGCTGGTCCTCCACACAAGCCATGTGAACTGCCCTGACAGCTTCGGCTGTGGGGCAGTATAGAAATGAAATAAATAATAATAATGTGTTATTTGAGGGTTGTCTAACCCTTAAAAATGGCGCCCGTGGGCACCCAGCACAATGTGACAGCCTCCACAGGTAAATTAAGCCATGGTAGACTGTCGTGTCGTACAAACCAGGTCAATATAGTATTAAGTTGTTTGAAATCAAGCTTCCACACAACCAAATTTTGGGGAGGTGGATGGAAGTCTGTGTAGAGGTTTATTTTTGAATATAAGTTGTTGGTTGTCGTTTACATATCACTATCTGTTTAAATGGTGCTTCTCAAAAAATGGGAGAGCAGGTCCCTACCCGAAGGGGCTTAAAATCTAAAACTGCTGGAACAATAAAAACAGCCTCTCCTCCTGATGACTTGGGAAGGCGTAGTTGAATGTGTGTGCACATGTATTTGAACTTGTCTGGATTTGTTTTGCTTTGTGAAGATATATTGATGGCTTAGCCAAAGTATGTCTATATTTTAAAATACTTTTAAAATGCATTATCTGTACCTTGTCTCAATACTTGTTCATGAGTGTGTCACTAGTAAAGTATTCTAGTATACACAGGGAATGGGATGGGCCTATCCTGTTCCTCTGAGTGCTATTACTTACTTACTCTATCATAGCTTGTTTTGCTATTTGGGGCACTTTTTGTAAGTGTTGGCATGGCCAATCCAAATGCTGTCAAGCCTATGCTGCGCTAGAGAGAATACCGTACTTGGATTTGGTCTTAAAATGCAATTCTGACTATGGGGAGATGAAGACTTTTGGCTTGGATTCCATGGGCGCAATCCTGTTGTGATGATCGTGAGGCCTCGAGCTCAGAGGCTTGTGCTCATCCTATGCAGGGTAGGAGGAGCGGCGGAGGCAATCTTCACCTCCCCGCCCTCCCGCCCGGCATTTTCGCTAGATGAGCTTTTTTGACCCATCTAGCTGGGGCGTTTCGGAGGGGGAGAGGAGGCGGCTGGGGAGGCCTCAGGATATCTCATATCCTGGCCTCTTCTTCTGTCTCTTCCCATCCCCGCCCACTGGAATGCCCCCTTCTCCCCCTCTTTCCATGCCGGCTGCATGGGGGAAGGGGGGGGTCAGAGCTCCCGATTCCCAGCTCTGAGGTCAGAGCGCTGTCTCCGAACTTGGATCTGGGAATCCAAAATATCCTTTGGCCCTTCAGACGCTCTCTCGGAGTCATAAGATTGCTCCCTAAGTTGCCCTTCTGTTCACAGAAGTGACTCTGATTCAATGGAGACTCCTGCTGACAAACACTGATTTACAGTGGAGGCAAAGCTGATTTTCGCAGTTTTCCCCCTGCAGCTTCCAGTGCCATCTCCCATGCCATTCTGGAGGGTACCCCAACCCTCCTGGGGAAGGTCACAGGGGCAAAGGGAAATCAGTGAAAAATCACCTCTCTCCCCCTTGCTCCTTCCACCAATGGGAGTATCCCATGAATGGAGTTCCGTTCACTTAGAAACCAAATTGTTATAGCCTTGAAGGTTCAAGTGCTCTAGGTTCAATAAAAATGAATTTTCATGGGGAAATGACTGGATGCCTCTTTAGATGCTTTCTTGGCTTTCTCTTTCCATGGTGCTTTTATGAGCAGTGAGTAAATAAATAATGTGTACTTAATTATTTAGGTAAATACAATCAACTTGAACGATGCATATACACTGCTAGCATCAGGAACAAAAGAAGGAACCATTAGTATCTGGGATGTTACTACTGCCTCTGTGTTGCATCAACTTTCATGCCATTCAGGGACTGTCTCTGATGCTGCTTTTAGTCCTGGTATGTTGCATTTATGCTCTTTTCTAAAATATAGGTACTGTGAAGGAAAATATTTCAGCCTACCACTGGGTAACTCAAAGCAGTGGCAGGCTGAATCTAGATTCCTGGATCTAAACCATACAATTCCAGTGCAATCCTATGCATATTTATTCAGAGGTAAGCTCCACTGTGTTCAATTTGGCTTACTCCTAAGTAAGTGTGTAGCATTGCAACACTAGTGGGAACTGGGAAGTCAAAACCATCTTGCTCTCAGATCAAGACTTTGTAATCTTAGTGCATACCTGCTCTCACTTAATGCATTTTCATAAAGGTCCAAAAATTAACTGGCGCATAAAAATTGTTACTAGTTTGCTTGTCAGTACAGACCATTTTTAGTCATTGGTAGCACATTGGAATCCACTTTTCGTCTCAGGCAACAAGTCAACTCTTTCAGTTTACAAAAACTTTTCTGCCATGAAGTGGGGGGTTTTCTGCCCCAAAGTGGGTTTTTTACAGCCCCATCCTATGTGGGTGCCCGCAACCCTCCGAACCTGGAGCATTATAGGCATCCTATTGAGTGCAGGAGGAGCATGGTGGATAGGATTGCCACCGCGCTCCACTCACTGTCAAAAACATCTAGACAGCTGATTTCAGCCATCTAGATGTTTTTCCTCTCCTTGTGAGAAGGAGAGGCTTGAGACACCCCCTGGATTCCTTGGAATCCGGCAGTGCCTTGCTCCTCCCCACCCCGCCCCCAGGAACACACCTCCCCCATGGGGGAACCAAAGACTGTCTTCTGTGTTCATTCCCAGATGGCAAGGAAAGAACCACGCCGGCTACCAAGTTGGGGAGGGGGGGCAGGCGTTCTGCGGCGCTGTGAACTTGGAACGTGAATATGCCCCATCCTATGGCTCCCCAGACAAGGTCAGAGGCCCATAGGATTGTGCCCTTAACCTGCCATGGACGAGCAACAAAGTGACTATAAGGTTAACTTAGTAGATACCTTCTTTCACCACCCAGGTAGTTTATTTTCTTGAAGATGGACCAGGCTATCATGCTCCAATGCCTAGGTGATGGTTGGTTCGTTTACTCAAACTACTATGTGATATTACTGTATATTACTGTATATTTAATTTAATTATTGTATATTTCAGGACTACATCTATCCATGTGAGTGAGTTTTGGAATGGGGACTATGGGTGCAATCCTGTGGATACCTAATAATGAGTAAATCCCATTGAACTTAATGGAGCCTATTTGAGTAAACATGCATGGGGCTAGGCTGCACTAAAGAGGGGGAAAAACCCCATTATTTTGATGGTACACTGTGCTTGAATTAAATACCCAGTGTAGATGGGTGGCCGGTTCATCGCCCAGGGTGGCCGGTTCATCGCCCAGGGTGGCCGGTTGCCGGCCAGATGGGCGATTAATAAATGTAAATAATAAATAAATAGATGTTTTGTTTTATAGATAGCCGGCACCTCTTAAGCGCAGGAGAAGATGGCTACTTTAAAGTGACAGATGTGCAAACTGGAATGGTTATCTCTTCTATGGCCTCAGAGCAGCCTCAAAGGTAATGCTACTAGGTGGGAAGCTTTGGAGTGAATTGCTATCTCCGGTAGGGATTTCTGGTGGAAATTACATGCTAGACCAATACTGGTGGGAGTTTGGAGTTGTTTCATCTAACGCCCACTTTAAATAGAAAAAAAAGTCATTAAAAACTTGTAAGATGTAGGCTGTGCATGTTTTATATAAGAATATACTTGTGTGAACTATTTCATGTAGTTCTCACAACAAACCTATAAGATGGGCCAATAGTTTTATTTCCTTAAGACCATCCAGGGAGGTCATAGTTAAGTTGAGTTTTGAACTAAGGAAATCTAGCACATACCTCCTGAGATTAATACAAGTATTAATGTTTGGAAACTCTGCTCAGAACCTCCTGAATGGCATTTCTAGCTTGGATAATTAAAGTGTGATTATGGGATTATGCTCCATAAATGGGTGCTGGAGGCACAAGCAAAAATCAAATTCTTAGCAATAAGTGTGACTGATTGTTAATTTTTATTTATATTACTAAGATAATGTACTTTAGTTTAAAAACTTAAGGGGTTTGTGGATAGCAATGTAAGCCTTTAATCTACCAACTACTTAGTGGATGATGGATTTCTCCGGTGGATATGTTCAGTGCCAGTATGTATGGTACCAGTTTTTAATTCAGACTGTCAGCATATTACAATGACGTACTTCCATAAGCAATTCCATGAAGAAAATAGGTAAGATTTATATATGGCTACTTATAAGTTCAGTCACAAGCAGAGCTGCTTCCAAACTCTTAGCATATCTGTCTGAAACTAGGTGCTGTGTCTTTAAGGTGGTGATCGGCATTAAGCTACTGTTCCATGCTGTGTACCCTGAACAATTTAATCAGTCTCGTGAACCTTGTCCTACATAACTTTTAATATTGGGTATTCACTAAGAGCTTGACTAGAAATTGAGGTGTGGGGTTGGCAAGTTAAGTAGCATCGTTGTACTCTAATGTGGTTTACTAAACTTATTTTTTGCAGATGTTTCAAGTGGGATGGCAATACTATCTTATCAGGAAGTCATTCAGGAGAATTGTTGGTTTGGGATATAGTTGGAGGAAAAATAGTAGAAAGAATCTCAGGACATACAGGTGAGGTTGATCTCAATCTTTAAAGTAGCATTCACCACAGACACATTGGCATCTTTAAATGTTGAGAGACTAATAGGCTGATCCTAATGTTTGCTCTGCCAGGCAATAAGTGGTTAGGATACGGTGCATTTTTGAGTGAATTCATACCTTGCTGTACTTTGTCCATAGAGCTCAGCCTAAAACTTGGTATTGTACAAATTTTGTGTATCGTCTGTTTATGCTGGTCTTGGACCGTAATAAAGATTTGATTTGATTTGTCCATAGAGCCTAATGTATGAGACTTGAGCTTGCTTATATTTTGCATTGCCTTTGCCTGGGTTTTGATTGGTCATGCGTAGGCATGACATATGAAACACCAGCACTTGCTTTTCAAAATACATTCTTTATAGGTGCAGTGCTAGAATCTGTGAAAGCTGATCTTGTAGCTGAAGGCCTTAATCCTGAAAGTTAGTTGTAACTGTGACCTAACTTCCTCTGAATCTAGGCCTATAGGAATAATCTACATCTGAAATCATCCTATAACCGCAGTAGGGTGTGGTGGATTATAGCTATCGGTGCTAGATTTAACCCTTAACATTGTGATAAGGATGATCAAATAATAAGCCAGTCTGTCTGACCTACATCTGTCTCTTCCTTAGGTGCTGTAACTTGTATGTGGATGAACGAGCAATGTAGCAGTATAATCACTGGAGGAGAAGATAAACAAATCATGTTCTGGAAACAGCAGTACTAAGTGCCTTCCCCCTCAAACATATCAGTGTTCAAGATATTTTAAACCAAACTTTTAAAAGGACCTTATTCACATGTAATGATGCCTGTTGCTGCTCAGACCAGAGCTTTGGTTGTCTCTCTGAAAGCTCAACTATTACAATACCAAACTACAGTATGCACTTGTTTGTGGATGTAATTTCAGCTTGGAATGTTTGCCTAAATACTCAACTGAAAATAAAGACTTATTTTTCTGTAACCAATGATGTTCTGACCTGTGATCATAGTAACTAACCTACATAGTAATGAAGAGCCAAAATAGACTGTGTCCTTTTCCTGAATTTAGTCTGCTCATTCGTTAAAGATGCCTCAGTTCAAAGCCTTCCTATAGCCTTATGTCCAGCTGACCACATTCTTCCAGAGACATCCCTTCCAATGAACACTTGATAGCTTTATGCTCCTTTTAAAACCCAGACTGACTGTTTTATATAGGAAAGTAATTTCTAGTAGGAACAAACAAGCATAAATATCTGTAAAAACAAAGCCGTTAAGGTCCCTGTGGATTTTACAGTTAGAAACACCTGCTTTAAAGAAAAAGTCCTAATCGGACTGAAAAGGTTGTAACTGAAACAGGCAATGGACTGTATCCAATTGTCTGTCCTACTCAGAGTAGACCCATTGAAATGAAAGGGATTTAAGTTAGACTAACATTGAATATAACCCACTGCCAACCTATTCAGCAATTATGGTAAAAAACAAACAAAAAAAAAACACCTATTGCCCCTCCCTCACACCCTCCTCCACTCTTGGCAGCTGTAGAAGCAGCTATCCCTCACTGTTCTCCCTCCCCGCTCCCTGCTGTGACAGCCTGAGAAGCGATTTGTGTTCTGGCTCCCACTTCACCTTCTCCCCATCGCCACAGTTTCCTTTAGCCAGAGAATCATATTTTGCTCATGCTACCAACTCCCCCCCCCGTCCCCCACCCCACTCTCCATCTCCACTGTGGAGCACACCCACACTGCGCTATCAGCCTGGCCTCCCCCCCCCCGACACACACACCACTCTCCCATCTCCACTGTGGAGCGGTTCCCTAGTTTTGATAGCTGTTGAGAGCCAGTGTGGCGTAGTGGTGAGAGTGTTGGACTGGGACTCGGGAGATCATCCGGGTTCTAGTCCCCGCTCGGCCATGAAACTCACTGGGTGACTTTGGGCCAGTCACTGACTCTCAGCCTAACCTACCTCACAGGGTGGTTGTGAGGATAAAACGGAGAGGAGGACTATGTAAGCCGCCTTGGGTTCCTTGCAGGAAAAAAGGCGGGGTATAAATAAATACAGTAATACCTTGGATTGCAAGTAACTTGGTTTGAGAACGTTTTGCAAGACAAGCAAATTTTTAAATATTTAATATTTTTTTACTTGATATACAAGCGACGTCTTGCAATACAAGTACTGTAGTACGGCTTAAATTAAAAATCTCTGTACAAATTTTTTTGGGGGGATTTTGTTTTGATATAAGAGTGTTTTGGATTACATGCACGTTTCCGGAACAAATTATGCTCTCAATCCAAGGCATGACTGTAATAAATAAATTGTTATAAACTGACACAGCTGTGCAACTCGTAAAAAATCTTTATTGTGAAACCATGATTAGTAGCATATTATGCAGACAACTCTTGGCACTGAGAAAAGAGTCCTGACTACCAATTTAAATTAGCTTGCTAAGGCACTATGGAGAGTCTGAACTTTACTGGCTGTAGACTTTACTCATATGGGGAGTGCTACTGAAAGCGATACTGATGGAGTCGGGTGGTATAAATGGGATATCCTATGAAGTACAAGAATGGGGTGCAATTATATGTGAAAAATGAGGGATTACAAGACTAATGGGGGGGGTGCTTATATAGGGAATGCAATCAGGTAGATGATTGGGAAAGGAGGAAAGCTTATATGGCTCAGGCTTGCCAGAGGTATACTTATGGGTAAAGGATGCTTATTTGAGGTATGACTACCATGGCATCAATGGAGGTAGGGAGGCTTACCTACTATATTCCAGCTAGTGTAACAGTTGCAGGTGGAATAGGTAATGCTGCTGCTGTAAGTCCTTTATAAGTGCTGTGCGGTCCCTATGTACAGTACACATGTGGATAATAGTCCCAGATCCACTCGGCGATAGCTGCCTGTGCAGATATTGCGTGCTTCATGCCGTGTTGCTGTTTCGGATTGTGGATTAAGCAAATATAGTGGGGGCTGATTTGACGATTGTTGATGGCAGGAGTGTTGTTCTCAGATCCTGGTCCTGGAAGCTGGGGGTTGTCCTGAAGGAGCATGGCCCTCCCTTGATTCGCAAATGTTGTGCAGGATGCAGCAAGAGTCAATGATATCTGGTATGAGGCCTTCCTCAGCATCCAGAAGTGTGTAGAGGGTGCGCCACCATGAGTTTAAGCAGCCAAAAGCGTAGTCCACGGGGAAGTCTAGCATGGCTGTGGTAGTAAAAGATTTTCTGTTTTGGTGTCCTCAGAGCCTGGTACAGCGCCATGAGCCATGGTTGAAGTGTGAAAGACTGGACAGAGAATGAGGGAGTGGACAGGAAGTCCATTTACCATGGCGTGGGGCTGGTGAAGAATCATCCTGTGGCTAGCTTATCTGCCAATGGTTAATTCCAGAATATAGCAGTGTCATGGCTACTACCCAAAACACCAGCTTGTAGTTGTTGGCCTTGCCCAGATGTTTGTAAGGCTACTGCCAACATTTGAATGGTGTCCATCTGCCTGGCAATGTTGGCAGTTCATTCTCTCATCTCCCGCTTAAAGACGAGGTCTGAGGCTGCCATGCCTTCATGCACTGATTCATCTGAAGAGTGGATGCTGTTAGCTATGGTCCAAGTTGACCAGATAGAGACTAGATGCTCACTGGAGTTTCTATTTTCCTGTTTGTTCATTTCCTTGAAAAGCTCATGTGTGCTCCCCTGATGCTTCAGTAGAAATGACCAAGTCCTTTGTGAGCTGCACCCAGTCGGTTTTACGCGTGTTTCGGAGACACCCTTTATGTATTGATTAGTGGTGGCTCTTCCTCTGGTGCCTCACCTCAGCTGTGTGGGCTCTCTGGCGGCCAAAATCAGTTGCTGTGCTGGCTGCTTTCCTTCAGATTCATCCTTTCCTTCAGGGCTTTCACCCCCATGCTCTTCTCCTGGAAAGCCGGTGAAGGATGGGTTGCTAGAATCTGTGAAGAGGTGCCCCAAGTCCAAGTCTAGTGGGGGTGACTTCTCCCTCCCTCATCCGAGACAGATCAGATCCTCAGATTGAGCATCTTCTCAAGCTCACCACCCACATCTTCCAGGGGTTCAGCAGTACGAGTGAGGGACTGTATCACCATCTGGTCTAGATCAACAAATATTGTGATGCGCCTGCATCTGCTGCTCCTCTATAGACACGTGCCTGGGTTGACCAGCTGGGAGAAACCTACTCTCTTGAGGACCAATATCCACACTTTCTGTGAGAAGGTCCAGCTCTGACTGGATTTGCCTTGGAAAAGTACTCCAGACCGCTTCCTAAGCGGTGCTGTGTCCTTTGTTCTGGCTTCACATAACAAGAGTGCCATGTTGCTTTTCTCGCAACAGAAGCAAAATATGTTGGGCTGCTTGTACTAGAGTACATATGTACTTGAACTTGGTGGGGCAATACTGCCAAGTTTAGTATACTGGAAAATGTCAATCATTTTCTCTATCTTGGCAGCTATCTTTCTGTTACAGCTAACATTGACAGTGAAATCCAGCATTGTTTGAGCTCCGCAAGTGCCTGCATTTTCTCGAATGAAACATAGAGTATTCGAGGATCGGGATATCTGTAAGGAGACCAAAACACTGGTTTATGAAGCCGCTGTATTACCAACTTTATTGTATGCCTGCGAAACATGGACTATCTATAAACGTCATTTCCACCTCCTTGAAAGATTTCATCAACGTTGCCTCCGGAAAATCCTGCGAATTACTTGGGAAGATAGGTGAACAAATGTCAGTGTACTGGAAGAAGCAAAGACTACTAGCATTGAAAAAATGATCCTTCAACGCCAACTTCAGTGGACCGGTCATGTTGTTCGAATGCCTGATTGCCGTCTCCCAAAGCAGTTACTTTTTTATTCCCAACTCAAGGATGGAAAGCGGAATATCAGTGGCCAGTATGAGGTTTAAAGATGTTCTTAAGGCTAATCTAAAAAAATGCAATATAAACATCGAAAACTGGGAAACTCTGGCCCATGAACGATCTAACTGGAGGTCGGCCTTTCACAAAGGTTCTATGGACATTGAAGAAGCCCGAGTGCAAGGTGAAAGGGAGAGAAACACGCTAAGCGAAAAGCACGTCAAACGAATCCTTTACAGGACCATCTTCCATCTGGTAACCTGTGTCCTCACTGTGGGAAGTTGTGTGGATCTAGAATTGGCCTCCAT
Organism: Shinisaurus crocodilurus; assembly: GCA_021292165.1. Taxonomy (NCBI): domain Eukaryota; kingdom Metazoa; phylum Chordata; class Lepidosauria; order Squamata; family Shinisauridae; genus Shinisaurus; species Shinisaurus crocodilurus. Next base: position 174,619,597 of record CM037880.1, on the reverse strand, counting down.
AGTCACTTACGGACCCATCGCTAGAGTCTACACAATTTTTTTTAGAATTTCCTCCTTTTTATAATTTTATCCTGGAAGACAATCTTACTCGGTCACGAGTGATCACCTACTACTACTACATATGTACTTGAACTTGTCCCAGAAGCTGAGCAGGCAGCTTGCAAGGACAGCAGAGATGGGACTCACAGGGCATATTGTTCCCAAAGGCTCTATATGGAACACTTTTTGGGGTGGGCCAGCATCTGGGAGTCTTGAAATAGTTGCAGATGGAATGCTGTGTGGTTTAGGTGTACTGGATATGGATGGCCATGCAGTATAAGGTTCAGCGTGTCTTCATGTGCCTCAAGCGGGGAGGAATCACAAGTTGGGAGTGTTGCAGGTCTTCATGGGACAATACTCAACTCTTGAGTTGTGGCAAGGCAATCCCATTGCCAGCAGTATAACTGGGTGTCACATTCCTCTGACCAAGCAGGCCAGCTTGTCATAGAATGGCATGGTGTGCAGTTCTGATTTCCTTAGCTTTTTCTTCAGGCTGTGAAGTATTTCCTTGCACTGTGAGGGGAGCGCACAAAGCCTTGTGCTAACATCTGCTGTGAAAACCAGGGGAAAATATTATTGTGCCTGGTGCTCTGCATATATTCCTGCGTCTCTGGACTTACCCAGAGATCTATGAATATGCCAAGTTCCTTCTCACTCCAGAAATGCACCCAAACTCTTGTTGTTGGGCTCCCAGATGCATCGCAAGCCCTCTTGTGATGCTTGTGTAGCGGGATCTGGAGTGGGGAGAATAGCAGGGGCGAGAACTCCATGACTGCCTCTTCTGCAGGATCCATCATGGCATGTGGTTAAAAGTGCACTATGCTAGGCAAAGGTGGTCCAACTGTGCCTGTTACAGTACCTGGAGCAAATGCCACACCGGTTCTGGGTTTATCTGGGGGAGAGATAACAGGCCACAGGTTCCCACACAGATAAGGCCATTAGCGGGGAGGATAGATTTGGGCTCTATTTACTAGGAGGAACATGCAACAGTGGGAAGCCTTCTCAAAAGAGGGGTATTAATCTCAGTACAGCTCCATTACTCAAATGAAATTTTACACACTAAATCATTTCAATGGATTGTACAAGATGAAGGGTCAAAGTACTGCCTACATTGCTTCAGTTAAAGAATTAGAGGCTTCTTTTCCAGGAGCCTTTCAGAAATCTTGATGTAGGTGTGTAGAGGCAGGGCACAACCAAGACAAAACTAAACTTGGCAGAACTGCAGGCTCCTTCAAGGTCACTGTGTAAGATTACACACAGCTGGCTCACAAGGGAAAGAAAAAGATCACTGACAAGTGAAGCAGCAAAATCACGTTGGATGGGGGCAGGGAGAAAATGCCAAGGCAGGACAGAGCCTACAGCACAGCTGACTGTTGCTAGGCAGAGTTTGGTTTGGGAAGCAAGATCACTCGCGAGGAGCGGCATATTTTTTGGGCACTCTCGCTGAGTGACTCTATAGACCCTTTTCAACAACCCATGATGATATTGCCCTGCTGGGTTCGGATGACACAACAAGCCACTGTGGGTATGAAGTATCCTAAAACAAGCCAGGGGAGGGTGGCTTGTTCAAGAAAAATAAGCCACCATGCTGGGTTCGAACAACATGACAACCCACCATGGCTGATCACCCCTGGTGGGTTGTCATGTCATCCGAACTAGGTCAATCTTTTCATGTCAGTTCCAGAATAACTATGCTCCCAATACTTTTAGGTAAAGTAACTTTAATGCTTAGGAAGTCAAGGAATCAAGATAATCTGATGGTGCGATCATACATTAACTGCAGTTGGAAAATCTGCAAGCCAGTCAGAGTACTCCCCTTTCCCTAAACAAAAGTCTGAAGCCACTGCGCAAGTTACATACTGGACTCACTGCTCCAACATTAGGGGTCGTAACTCCACATGGCAGAGGCAATGCACTATCCTCTCCAGCTTGCTCATTTGTACAGGATCACATTTTCAACACAGGAATTTAGAGAGATTGGTCAGTACAGTGTGCCATTTAAAGAATGAACTTTTTGGAACTTTATTTCTGATTTAAGATGATTAAGGCAACAAAATATAAGCATGATTTTGTAAGAGCAATACGACAAACCTAAATGCTCATCTGAACATCTTACTATTTAAAATGTCTATGGAATGATACTAGCTATGCTCAGCTTAACTGGCATGCTTTTGTAAACAAGATTACTAGAACCAGTTAACTAACACTACAAGTCATAATTGTAAATATCCCCGCAGACAGAAGTGTAGTAGAAAAACTAATTTATCTGAAAAAGTACAAAGAGCAGCAGTATAGTCGAATCACAGACAGCGAATACTAACACTTGCAAGATACATTAGTTTTCTTTTCCAATGGCTTATAGAAAGTGTTGAACTATACAGTATAACCCTATGAAAAAAAGCATACAGCTTGTTTTGTCAAGCTAGTATAAGGCTATAAAATTCATAGTTTGAACAAGGTAATGTGTTGGATTGGACATTCCCAGCCATAACATAATGCAAATGCAAATGCTCAATGCAGCATCTCATCTTGGCTTTAAAGAAAGGCTCATGTGCAGAACATAAAATGTTGGAGAGTAAATAGTAGCCCATGTTTAGCAGTGTTTTCATTACAGATGCATCCACAAGGAATTTTAGACTTCAGGGATGGTGTGATCCATTAGGCTTTTCATAATGCTTGAAGCCATCCTGGAAAAAAATTAAATTTTTATTAACCATTAACAGAATATGGAAAAGGCAAACATTCCAAAGTCACAAGAACACCAAATATAGGTGAGCAAAACGCTGATGTCATCTGCCACATGTGCTTTAAACTCTCTGGTTCTGAAGCATATAGACTACATTTCCAAATCTCTATGTAGGAAAAATGCTTACTGACTAAGCTTGCAGCAGCTTCCCAACCCACATATTGGCAGCGCAGAAGACACTAATACTACACTCCTCCACTGACAGAAGTTTCCTTATACAGTGGAGTGCGGTATTAGTGTCTTCTTTGCAGCCAATACATAGATAAGGCTTATACCAAGTCAGACTACGTTCGCTTTTTAATACACCCTTGAACAATGGGTACATGCTTAAATCTCATTAAAATCAAGTGCACCTAGAAATGCTGAAGCTTGGTGGAATTTGCCTGTTTTGAAATTTCTTTTCAAATTGTCACTTGAGTACTTTGATTTCCATACTCAAGTTCTCCACTAAGTTAGCTATATTCCAATTTTATAATAGATTTAAGTTGGACCACAGATGTAATTTCCACAATGCATTTATTGTTTATTCTGGAGACAATGCAAAGTATGCTCAGTCTGTTTTCCATCATTTCACTAGATGGGCTCTTACTGCACTTAACTGACTTGAAGTATTTTATACATACCTCTTTATGATGTGTTCAAAAATCTGGGAAGGCATGATTGTGATGGTCACTACATTTCCAGCAGTTGTCAATACGTCTGCAATTTGGGAATCCTGTTAATCAAAATATAAAGTCATGAATTCTAAGAACCTTGCGCTCAGATAAATTAGTGATAACCTTTATTGTTATCAATAAAGCTTGAGCTATACTGAGGTAAATATAAAAGCTTTAATTAAAATGTGCATTACAAAAGTAAACGATAGTCAGCTCATTTCAACAATCCTTTTGATTAAAAAAATAGGACTAAATTCTAGACAGCAGTAAACCCAGCATTGTAATTTAGCACTCATCTGGCCACCTCTTAACTACTGCTACCCAGTAACCAAGTGCAGACCCACATTTGGATCATAGCTTATCCCCTATTGCTACCATTATTCTCCTCCTGTTGCAAGCTACTGGATCGTCAAGGCTAGCAGGGAAGTAGTAATAGAGATAATGGGTTGGATCCAGACTTAAGTCTTCCTTATGTAGAACCCCTAAAATCAATGGGACCATAGTTATGAATGCTTTCAATGGGTTCACTGTAAGTATGATTAAGTCTGGAGGCAAATGTCCTATGCATAGCCACCATTAGGCATCTGAACATGTGGCTCTAGTCATTTCCTTTTACTAGCCAGGAGAGTAAGAGACTGACTGGTCTACAAAACTCTGGCAACTAGAATGCCCTGCTAGGCAATCCGAACAGGGGGCAGTATCCAATACTGCCCTTCTGCCTCCGCTGGTTCCATTGTGTTTACAGGACTCGCAGCTTGAGCAACGGGAAATTAGCATTTCTAAAAGTAACCCTGGATATGAGTGGAAACACTCAATTCTGGAACGAGACTGGTCAGCAGTTTCCTTCTGCAAGCTCCACTGATCTGCGCCCTTACAGAAATAAGCATTTCCACTAATTTCTGATTGCTTAAGGAACCACATTGTGCCAGCGGTAGGTCCTGCTAGTGCATGGGCAATATTGGCTACTGCCCAAGATGCTTTAGCTGTCATGGGAGCTCTGTCCCATGACAGAGCCATTGGAGCATAGTAGAAGCTGCCAGGAAGGTGGCTGGAGAGGCAGTGATCTACCCCAATAAAGGCAGAAGTCTGCTTCACAACTACAACAGATCCAATCACTGCTGCTGCTCCCTTGTGTTAAAAACAGGGAGCCATGTAGATTAATGGCCCAGGACTAAATGAACTTAGTCCTGAAGATTGCATACATGACTAGCCATCTGGTGTAATACAGCTTTCCTAATCTCTCTCACATGCAACTGTATTGTACAATCGAGACATGTTCCATACAGGTAACAGGTTTTCTGGGATCATGACCACTGTCAAGAGGAATTAAATTAAAACAGCAAGTTAACAAAGAACACAGATGAGTTGACCTGCCAAATCCTTCTTAATAGTAACTCTTTTAGCCCTTCATTGTTTTCTACAAACCAGGGAAAATTTATATAGAAATGCTTTTACATATGCCTCAGCAGAATATTACCCCATCACCTCCAGAAGAAAATGCTTATATATACTTAAAGAAAACATGCTACTCACCTTCAGGCCAATTACATTCTGTCCATTAATTTCACAGATGCTGTGTTCTGTCAGAAGTCCATTTCTAGCAGCAGAACTGTCTTTTACTATTGAAGTTATCTTTCCATTTTTGAATATAAAGCCAACATGTCCTGTGCTGTCCTTGTGCATGGTAATAGTTCGTCCAAAAGGCCTATATGAAAAATGTTCAGAACTCATTGTCTAGAATATTTACTGAATGTAATACACTGCCAAACTGTATACAGACAGATTAATCCCATATTAGCTAGCCACATGAGGAGACTGATTAAAAGTGGACCTCAATTTAAAAAACAATTACAGGAAATTTAACCCAACTGGTTCCAATTGGCCCAAATTACACATTTTACAATTCCTGAAGTGAAAGTACGACTTCTAACCAAGTTTGAACTCCTACTGACAGAAATTAATCCCGGCTCAAAAGGTCTGGTCTCACAAATATACAAAATGCTTATCGAAATATCAGTGGGGGACACTAGTGGCGTCAGGCAGGTATGGGAAAATATTTCAGTATCACCATTGAAGATGGTCAGTGGAATTCATTGTGGGCTCTATCCACATACAAACTGATTTCATCTGAGGGAAAATGCAATTAAAACAATATATAAAGTAGGTGGCATCTCACGCCAGTAACTATCAGCTATATTTACAAGGGAAGCAGCCCCCAATGCTGGAGAGGCTGTGTTCAGAGAGGGACTTATAAACACATGTGGTGGGATTGTGAAGTCAAGAGATTCTGGGTAGAGATATATCATTTGGCAAGAAAAGTTACAGATCAGGACATATGTAAGACAGCAGAACTGGGACTACTCTCCTTCTTTGTGGGAGAGAAGAAGCACCTACTGCATAAAGATTTACTAACATTCTTCAGGACTGCAGCAAGAATGGAAATGGCATCAGTCCAGAAATTTACATGCAGACTATCAATTGAAAGCTGGGAAAGGAGACTTTGGGATATTGCCTCACTAGAAAAATTAACCAAAGAACTAAGGGTCATGTGCAATAATGCAATTGACAATGACTTTTACACATGCTGGATTTCTTTAGCCAACCAGAACGATGGGGGGTTGAAACCTCCACAATCACATGTAACCATCTGGAAAGACCTAATTAATGTTCCTTAGCTAAATTTAGATTCGTAAACCCTCCAGAGGAAGTTTAACCCTAGAGTTTTATATATCTGTATTGCTATATCCAGGTCATTGTTGATAGGTTATTTCATGCTTGATGTCAATTATGTTTTCATGCTGTATTATTTGTTGATATAATAAAAAAACTAAAAAAAACACACACAGGACAAACTTATGAACACTTATGCCCCCAAATAGTCATAAACAGATACAAAACCTTTCTGAAGTGTTACCTGTCACGGATAATCATTGAAATTCTCTCTCCAGGTGCTTGCTTCAGAACTTTATGTGCTTTATCAGAACTCCATCCTGCACAGTTGTCCCCACTGATTTGCAGAACCTGGTCCCCAAACCGCAAACCAGCCAGTGATGCTGGAGAGTTCGCCTGAACCAATTGAACAAACATACCCTAAACAAAAGACACAATTGCACATTAAGATAAGCCAAACATCCAGTATATATCCAGTGCATTAAAAACACACATGCAAGAGAATGTAGGGAAGAACACAGCACATGTGCATTTTCAAATAGCTGCCACATTTTAAAAAAAAGTTCTGAGTTTCCACTAATGCTGCTATATTCTTTGCTTTGGTTTAATCAACATTTTTCCCTCTACCAAAAAAAGAAAAAAAATCTAGTAAAAGATGTTCAGACAATATTGGTCTCTCACATCAGTAGTATAATCAATGTTTTGTTATCTGTGAAAAGGCACAATTTAAGAATGCTAACAAGTTTTTCTTTTATCTTATAATTGTAATGCTATTAAACCCTCTAAAAATGTGTTTCCTCCCTTACAGAAGTTATTTGTATTAAAACATTCAATGGTTAAATAGTATGCTAGGTGATAAACCGAAGATCATGTAGTAGATTAACAAAGCATTAAGAAAACTGTGAAGCACACAAAATTCAGCCACAACCCCTTTTTTAACCCAACCTGCTCCATTTGCGCAAATTGTACAGGGTGGGTGAGCGTGAGGGGGTCCCTGGCTAGGTACTGACCAGGGTGGGTGCCTGCTGGTCAAATCCAGCAGGCACCCACCCTATACAGTGCCGACACCAGGCTGCAGGTAAGAATTTCCCCCTTTGCAATGAGCATACAAGTTTGACAAGATCTGGACCTGTCAGCTCCTTGCAAAGCCCCGAGAGATTGCGGTTTGCAGAAAGGGGCTCTTTCCACCCTTTTCCCGGTGTGATCTCTTATTTATTTATTATATTTATATCCCGCCTTTTTTCCTGCAAGGAACCCAAGGTGGCTTACAGAATCCTCTTCTCCATTTTATCCTCACAACAACCCTATGAGGTAGGTTAGGCTGAGAGTCAGCGACTGCCCCAAAGTCACCCAGTGAGTTTCATGGCTGAGCGGGGACTAGAACCCAGATCTCCTGAGTCCCAGTCCAACACTCTCACCACTACGCCACACTGGCGTTTCTTTTGGGGAGATCAGGTGTCCCTAGCGGGGGCCCAGTTTTGCAAGTGTCCCCCCACTGCTAATATGGTGGAACCTTCAAAATTGGAGGGGATTCCCACTGACAGGAGGGAGGGCTCGGTTTGACATGTCAAAGTAACGTCAAACTCGCGAAACCCTGGCACTGAGAATCTCCCCAAATTTTGCTAGCAACTTGGGATCAATGGCAAAACTGAGGGGGCACTTGGGACTTGTGATCACCCCAAAACCCCACTGGGGATCCAGGTGGAAAGGGGGGCAATTGAAAGGGTGGAAAGGGGGGCGATGGAAAGGGGGGCGTTTTCTCAAGATCCCCGGGCTTTGGGGGGGGAATTCATGTGCCCCTGGGTCATCCATGTGCCCCTGGGTCATCCATGTGCCCCTGGGTCATCCATGTGCCCCTGGGTCATCCATGTGCCCCTGGGTCATCCATGTGCCCCTGGGTCATCCACGCTTGGAAAAGTGTGGGCAGCCCATGGGCATAGGCGCATCCTCCCCAAAACCCAAAGATTCTGCTAAGGGACCTTTCTACATCCCACCCCCTTTTTTCCCAGCGCTTGCGAAGTGGGTTTTGCAAAAGTGCTACGATGTTCATTTTTGGCAGGTACACTTGCTGGGAGACAAACTGTGGCAGGACCAAACTTTACAGCTGGCCAGAAGAAATAATGGTTGTCTACTAAGTCTAGCTGGCCACAATTTGCTGACCCCTGTCAAACTATTTACATCTTCAAATCAACTGAAATTTGATTTCAGTTGATTTGTTTGAACACACAAGCTACCTAGTTGCAAGAAGCCAGTCAGCTTCTCCATAATAAAATAACACTATCACATACAGGTTCATTTTATTCTGTTTTACTATTAACAACCATCAGCCAATAAACATTTTCAAAAACATATAATCATATTACGGAACATGTGCGTATCATTACATTACACTTGTATTCTGCCACTTCTCTACTCCAACTGCCTCAGGTGCTGACTGTCCTCTTGCAGCGGCATCTCAAAAATTCTATTACCCGAGCGTAACTTCATCACAATTCCCCTGACTTTCAACCAATTTCCATTTCCCTGACTTTCCAGAAAGTGGAAACCCTGTATAACATCTTGTCCAATTTCAACTCTAGACAGCCGAAGTTAATGGGTCAGAATAGCATGCAGGATATCATACATACATTGTCCACTGATTTAAGACGAAGGCCAATTTTTCCATCCTGATCTTTACACAAGATTACTTCACGAATCCCTTGCTTAATTTCTGCTCGACGAATTCCAACATCATTTCCAGTTACTGGAGCCACCATGTAATTCACTGCAGAAGGCCTTGCAACAAGCTGAGGGATAGAAGACGTATGTAAATAGATAAAAAACAATGGCAGAGTCAAATCTCGTTTACAGGCCTATGATTTAAAAGGGAGAGAATCATGAGTGCGAGATTCCAAGGCAACAGCTTCTCAACAACTACAGCAGTCACAGGACTGGAGTAGTTTCAGCTGGGCACACAAATCCATTGTTTTAGCAGAGCACTTTGCAGAGGGAGGGGGGTACTTCTGCATAGAGGGGTATTTCTGTTCTTGCTTTTCCAGAATCCTAAAGAGGGGGGAAGCTTTGGGGGGGGGGGAGGAAATCAACGGAAGCATACATCTTGCTTTAAAAAAGCCATTCAGTCCTCAAAACTCAAGAAAACCAAAAGGAAATCCTGCTCACTGGGCTGATACCTACCCCCTGAGAATTTGCAGCAGGAACCACTGCCAAGTTTCTTTGTATCTCTTCTTCAGTCAGGCTTAGACCCATATATTGGGAAAGTTCAGGATACAATTTGGGATATAAGTCTATAGAAGGTAAAAAAACAAATGATAAACTATTACCAACATCATCATCTAGGGCCTGTTCAGATGGTATTTCTGCCTCCTCACTGGTACACATGATGAAATCAAGAGCAAGTCTCAGTCTTGAGTGATCCCAGAACATGTAGAAATTTATCGCTGAAGATATTGCATTTACTTATCTGAAGTTTATTCAGATCCCTGAACAATATCTCTTCCCTTATACTGATTCCCTCTATGGTGGAGAGAATTGGCTACTACTAGAAAAACAAGTTGCAAGGCACAGGATCAATTCCATACTATCCCATTCCCAAATGTTCTCAAATTCCAAGCTGATTATATAAGTACTCAATTCAGTTTAATTCACTTTACAGCAATATGTTTACATATCCCTCACACACCATTCCCAGAAAAGATCAAGAAAACTTAATCCAGTTTTATGCAGCAAATGAAGTAGTATAATATTTTCCATGAACGAAGAGTGTAATGAAAAAGCTCACACACTATACCAGGCTTGTTATTTTTTAAGGATTAAAACCTGTATAAGTTCCTTTGTTTTCAAATAATACAACTAGATCACAATTTAACAACTGCTTTAGCCTCCAGCCTTCTCTGCAGTCTCTGTTCATTCATGCATCTTTCGGAAATATAAATTTGGTGTGTAAATTAGGGATGTTGAACCACTTTCAGCCTAAGGGCCAAATTCAATTTCAGAGAAGCTCTCAGGTGCCACATTACAGTGGTGGAAAGCCAGAAGGCAAAAGGGGGCAGGGCCCCAAATACCAGCATATTTTATCTTAAAGTTCTTATTAAGCCTTAGGAGAGGCATTTCAACCTTTTAGAATGGGAAAACAATGTGCCAAAGCTGGGAAACCAGCAACCTATTGGTGGCTGAGAGAAAGGGGGCAGGGCCATCTAGGGAATACTGGAGGGCTGGATTTGGCCTGTGTGCCTGAGGTTCAACACCCCTGGTGTAAAAAAGTAAAATCTGAACAAGTAAAGAGAAATGAATACACTTAAGAGTCACTTTGAAATCAATGAAATGTATGATTTAATTGTGGATGAGAGGCCAACCTGAGACCTGGGTTGGGGAACTAAGAGGGGTTAGTCTCTCCCAGCTCTGCCTGCCTGGGTACTCAGTGCAGCACCAACATCGACTTGGGGATTGGGTGCAAGGGAGTTGCTGTGATCTATAGGAATTTTATCTCTCCCTCTAGGCTTCCTGTCCATTCAAGTGCTGGTCTTGAGTGTTTGTGCCTTGTGTTGGGTACCCAGGACAGATTAGGGATTCTGCTGGTGTACTGCTCACCCCACTAACCTTCAGTCTCCCTGCCTGAGCTGACAGAGGTGGTCTCAGATTTGGTGTTGAGGACCCCAAGAATGATGGTTCTGGGGGATCTCAACTTCCATGCCAAGGCTGCCAGATCCAGGACAGCTCAGGACTTCATGGCAGCGATGACAATCATGGGGCTGTCTCAACATGCCATCGGACCAACACATGTAAGAGGACACACACTTGATTTGGTTTTAATTGGGCAGGAGGATGGTGATCTGAAAGCGGGGGAAATAACATCTATCCCATTGTCATGGCCAAATCACTTCCTATTGAGGATTAGACTCTCAGCAGCCTTTCCCCTCTGCAAGGGTGGGGGACCTATTAAAATGGCCCACCCACAGATGCTAATGCAGGGCTCTCCAACCTTGGACCCCCCAGATGTTGCTGGACTACAGCTCCCAGAATCCCTTGCCATTAGCCATGCTGGCTGGGTATGCTGGGAGCTGTAGGCCAGCAACATCTGGGGACCCAAGGTTGGAGACCCCCGTGCTAATGGATTCCACTGTATTCCAGAGGGCTCTGGGGTTTTTTACTGATGGTATAGCTAGTGCTCCTGTTGAAGCCCTGGCCACTCTGTGGAATACAGAGATGACTCAGGCAGCTGAAATGATCATGCCCAAGTGCCCTCTCCCTGAGCAGAGCCCAGCCAGCTCCATGGTATGCACCTGAGCTGAGGGCAATGAAGCAAAAGGGACAACGGCTAGAATGCAGGTGGAGGAAAGCTCGTGCCGAGTCTGACTGAATACAGGTTAGAGCTCATTATCGGGCCTACTCTGTGGCAGTGATGGTGGCAAAATGGGAATTCTTTTCCACCACCACTGTATCCTCTCAGTGTCGTCCAGTGGAACTTTTCTGAGTGGTTTATGGCCACTCGGCTACAAACAGGGCCAGGGAGAGAAATGTTGGAACCCTTGGTAGCACACTGTGACAAGTTTGTGTGAGTTTATTTTGAAAATAAAGTTGCTCAAATCCATCACAAACTGGACACGACAATTCAGTTCCATTAGTAGAGGTGTCAAGAGCACCATCTAGTTCAGTTTTATTGGATGAGTTTCAGTTGTTGAGGCCTGAGGTCCTTGGCCAAGTCCAGTCGACCACCTGTGTGCTTGACCCTTGCCCTTCATGGCTTATTACATTTAATAGGGAGAGGATATTCACTGGGTCCAAGAGGTTGTAAATTCCTCGAGAGGGAGTGGTGCCAAAGGAGACGGTACTTAGGCCACTCCTCAAAAAGCCCAACCTGGACCCAGATGATGTTAACAACTATAGGCCAGTAGCCAACATCCCCTTCCTGGGCAAGGTGCTTGAGCGGGTGGTTGTCGATCAACTCCAGGCACTCTTGAATGAAACTGGTTATCTAGATCATTTCAATCAGGCTTCAGGCGTGGTTTTGGAATGGAAACTGCCTTGGTCGCCCTGTGGGATGACCTTTGCCGAGAGGGACAGATTCTCTTGGGACCTCTCAGTGGCTTTCAATACCATCGACCATGGTGTGCTTCTGGATAGGTTGTCTGGGTTTCTATATGAACTAGCTGCCATGTCTGGGTCTAATTCAAAGTGCTGGTATTAACATTCAAAGCCCCAGCTTGGGGCCAGGTTACCTGAAGGATCATCTCCTCCCATATATACCTGCCCGGAGCCTAAGATCATCCGCAGCAGTCCTTCTCTGGGAGCCCCCACTAAAGGAAGTGAGGTGGGTGGCTACTAAGAAGAGGGCCGTTTCTGTTGGGGAGCCCTGCTACAAAATGAACTTCCCAGAAAGGCTCGCCTGGCGTCTACGTTGTGCTCTTTTTGGTGCCAGGTGAAGACCTTCTTATCTTCCCAGGAATGTTAGTCTTTCAGCTTATGTTGTTTTAAATTTGTAACTGACTGGGTTCAGACAACATAACCCACACTCAAGGGTTGAGTGTGGGTTGTCATTGAACCGTGGGTTGTTGTTGAAATGTGCATTATCACGTTGTCTGAACCTAGCCGCCCTAATAAACCATGGTTTGTTAACCACAAACAACCCATGAAGAGAACCCATGGTTTGTTGTTGGGTTGTGAACTGTGGTTTGTTCGTTAACAAACCATGGTTTGTTAGCGTGGCTGGGTTCAGACAACGTAACCCACATTTTAATGACAACCCATGATTCAACGGCAACCCACAGTCAAACCATACTCAACCCTTGAGTGTGGGTTATCATGCTGTCTGAACCCAGTCATTGTATTTTAAATCTTGCATTGCTGCTAGGTTTTATTTTTATTTCACACTATAGTTCTAAACTTTTATATTGTATCTTATGTTGTATTTTATGGTTTTAATTGTTGTGAACTGCCCAGAAAGCTTCAGCTACTGGACAGTATAGAAATGTAATAAATAAATTAAGTAAATAAACATGCCATTGTGTCAAGCACTGTCCAATTAACGTTTGTAAAACTTATGTTTTCTGTCCTTCGGGTTTTACATTTAGCCTTGTTAAAGGAGTAGAAGAGTGTATTTTTGTGAAATACATATTTGTTCCCTGCCACCCACTTCTTACATTTTTCCACACTATAGTAACTTACTTGCATCTTGGAGGATGGGGGCTGAGGCTTCAGATAAAATTGCTGGATTGGCTGGGTTTGAAGCAAAAGATGTCTGGGCCTACACAAGAAGAGAAGTAATATGAAGTTTATTTAAACTGCAGAAAATATAGTGATCTCATCTGATTTGTTAAAAAATAGTGTATAGCTAAATCATGTTTCGGTTATGTGAGCATTTGCATTGATTTCACTTTAACTGTGCAAGACAAACTTGGTTTAAGGAAACATGTCTCCAAGGGCTCAACTAGACTTGATGTAGGAGATCCATAATAATAATTTCCCAGTTGTTTTGTGTATTTCAGTGCAACCATGTTGGGCTGTAATTTGATCAGACAAATGATATAAGGGAAAATTATTAACACCCCCCCCCCCTCCAGCAGTGCTTCCTTGATCACATACAAAACCCTGCAGGAGATCTTAAGTCTCGGACCCTCTCCCACATCATATCCAGTTTGACCCTAAATACCAGCCCAATCCTATCCTTCAAGTTCTGCTTGACATCATAAAGTCAAGTTCAAAAGCCCCAGATGTAGGATTTGCCTACTGCCTAGCTAAAGCAGCATTCATCAGCGCTGTTGAAAGAGTCCTGATATCTGGTCCTACATTTCAGTGCTGCCTAAGAATACTTTCATGGCACTACATGTGGCATCCTAGAGATTGCATGAGCAGCCATTGTTCTTGTAAAACTGCATTATAGTACACACATTTAAGGAATATGTACAGTAAGCTCGGCAAAAATGGATGGCTCTCTGCTGCTCGCCAGGCACTGAACTTTACTTCAGAGTTCAGCTGCTATAGTCACTGTACTGCATCACTAGCCAATCTATAGGATCAGACTGTCCAACGAGAGCTACCAAATGGCTTCTGCACATGAAGTAGAGAACTTCTAGATTTAGGAATTTTCTTCAGAAGATTATATTTTTATAGGCTAATGAAGTTTCAAAGGTAGACAGATTCCTCTACCGAACTGCTAAGTAGTCTAACTAGAACACAACTGGGGAGCAAATTAAAATTCTAAGAATTAACTAAAGATGGAAATATTAAAACTCAATGCTATGAAAAGGGTCAATCAACTACCCAATACAGCCTGCAAATTAACAGTTCATCCAAAGGCCACAAAACCAGGCATAAGGACAGGATCATAAACACACTCAATCATAAAATAGAACCTAAGCTCCTGATGGTTTTAGGGCGCAATCCTATGCATGTTTCGACAGAAAAAAGTAAAACAACTTATACTGGCTGGAGAATGCTGGGAATTGTAGGACTTTTTCCTGTCTAAATATGCAAAGGATTGTGTCCTAAGTCAGTTATAATACAGCTATCCAGCTGTCATTCAATACTTCTTCATGATCTGCTGTTATAAGTGGCATTCACAATGAGAGTTCCTGGCAACTTGACAATGAAAGTGCAGTAGATCATAGAACCATAGAATAGTAGAGTTGGAAGGGGCCTATAAGGCCATTGAGTCCAACCCCCTGCTCAATGCAGGAGAACAGATGTAGGCAACCAGGTAGTCACCCATCCAAGCACTGACCCAGCTCATACCTGCTTAGCTTCAGCATGTGGCCTGCATTATGCAGACTTAATAGCAGAGTAGATAAAAATCTGGTTTTTATTTTTGTTGGGACTTGAAAAAGATACTAGGAGAGGATATATTGTGGAGTAATATCCTTCCTATCTCACGTTAGTGAGATCAGCAAAGTACAGTCCCTTTCCAGCTTAAAAGCAGCTTAGATTTGGCTAGTGTTAGCCAGTTAGCATTTGGTAATCCAGGATGCTTTAAGGCAGACTGGTTTTCCCTGGTTTTGCCCCCTTTTCTCTCCCTCAGAACAATAATCAGAGACACAGTCTTGTAAAAGTTAAAAGTCACATTTACTCACTCAGATTATGCAGTTTCATTCAGGCAGGCTTAAAAGAGTTTCTTACAGTTGGTTACAAGTTCATTTGGAAATACTTGGGGTCTGAACTTGTGGAGTTCAGACCAGCAACTCTGGCTACATGCTGCTACAAGGACCACGTGGAGACAACAACCTGGTGGTGTCAAGCTCACTAGAGTCTGAACAGAAAGAGGAAGAAGCTGGGAGCAACGCCCACTTCCTGTTCAGGCTGTTAATAATTCAATGAGTACCTTCTAGGAAAACCATCCTAGATATCAGTGATCTTAACCATTTCACCCAATTACCTGGTGAAACATTAGCCATAGGTTTTGACTGCAATTTTAATTATCCAACAATTTTTATAACTGATGTAGCTTTTCTCTCTAGGAAGTTGCAATTTTTTAAAAAATAACCTGGTTTAAAATGAAATCTGAACTTAATGCAAACTTATAAAACTGGACTTATGAAAGGCTATTTTTCAGTGTAAAGAAAGCCATGGGAAAACACATTTTCCACCTACTCATCCCAGGGAGGCTGAGGAACTCTTGAACAGGTGTTTGGTGGCAGTTTGGGATGGTTGAAGCCAACAAGCTAAAACTGTATCCAGGCAATACAGAGGTACTGTGGAGAAGTCGACTGTGTTGGGTTTTGCATAGGCAGAATGAGATTACCACCTGACATCGAGATTATCACCTGACCTGGTGGGTGTCTCTTGAGTTCAAGTACACAAGGTCTTTGGTCACGAGACATAGTCTCAAGATGATATGACTTAGCAACCTTAGACAGGTTTGGAATCAACATGTTGATGAATAGGTTATACAACTGGGGTGAGTAATATCCTATTTATAGGTGCAGGGTCTGTGGTATAAAGCTAACACACTTGTTGATAGCTTCACTTCTTCTCCTCTCACTTGCTGTCTTGCTCGTCTCGACTCGACATGTCTCTTGTTCTGGACTTCACTTCATCTAGCCTTACCACTGGGGTATTGGATTTGTAATAATGTAGTGAGTAAGAGATGCATTGCTTGCCTTAATCCCATGTAATTGGGTCTTACAAATAAACTCTTTAATCTTTATTAACTGCTGTTATCTCCTCCTTCCGCCTGCGTGACTGGGACTGAGGGTCATTGGCTAGGGAAGCTTTTGAACCCGGGTCAGTCCAGCTCTCACAGACTGATCCGGATGGAGGTGCACAACCAGCTCTGGAAGGGGTTGCACCCCTTCTGGAATATAAAATTTGCAGCTTGTGGGTCCTCCTGGACCTGGTGCTACAAGTAGAAGCATAGGTGGCAGTTTCTAGGAAAGCCTTTTACCAGTTCAGGCTGGAACGCCAGCTGCAACCCTATCTAGGAACAGTGGACCTTGCCCTCAGTTATTCATGTCCTGGTGATATCCAGACTAGACTACTATAATGTGCTTTATGTAGGGGCAGTCATTCAGAAGCTTCAGAATATGGCCATCTAGATGCTTGTGATGGTTCATATCTGGGCCCAATTTAAGCTGACCTTTAAAGCCACCAGGTTATTTGAACCAATATGTTCTAATAGTCAGAGTAACCAGTTAGAATACTTGCTTACTCACAAAATGTATTAATTTCAAAATGGGAAACCCAATTTAAATCAATCCAGCCTGTTTGGGGGTAACTTCTTTCAAGATCAATGGACTTAGAAACAATGGAGGTGGCATGCAGCCTTTTTCTATCGGAAGCAAATACACATTGTGAATAATTATTCCCACCAGCTCATAATATTAGGCAAACAAAAGAACTTCTAATCCTAACTCTTACCTTATCCCTTAGTCACTTTTGGGTTTCCTTAATATGATTATGTCTGACCATCACAAAGCTATTTCAAAGCACACCGAAATACCCAGAGGTATGTCTGGTATCTAAACTTGTAAGCCAGACTCAAAATAACAATGCAACTACTTAGTTCTATAGACCTAACCAGCTTTGAAGTCGCGCTTCTTAAATTTCACCTCCCAATACATGATTCATTTCCAAACAAAGTGAATTTCAAAAGCAGTTAGTAGAGGGAAAGAGGGAAATTTAAGTAATACTAAGCAAGAGTTTCTTTTCTGGGTGTATACATATACGTACTTGAGCAAGCCTAAGCTGTTAGGGCACTGGGCTTGGTATAATCACTGCAACAACACTTATGCTACATACAAATTAAAACTAACATTTATACAAGAATATTTTAATCTCCCAATCTAGAATCTACATTGAAAAATATTTCAGAGATGGAATCTTCAAACTATGATAGTTTTTACTTTTAACAAAAAATAATAATTTTTCCTATAAAATATACTTTGACATACCTGAATTACTTTGTCCACCTTCAAATCTTCCAGGGAAGGATACAGTGACATTTTCACACAATTTCACTAGAGGAAAAATAGATATATAAGAGCCTTGAAATGAGACAACTGAATGTCTTTATATTCATTCTGGATACAATGTAATATCTACATGAAACCGCTGAGTGGGGTCATCCGGAGTTTTGGAGTGTGTTGCCATCAATACGCTGATGACACGCAGCTCTATTTCTCCTTTTCATCTTCAGCAGGTGAGGCTGTGGATGTGCTGAACCGGTGCCTGGCTGCGACAATGGACTGGATGAGGGCTAACAAACTGAGGCTCAATCCAGACAAGACTGAGATGCTGTTAGTGGGTGGTTCCTTTGACCGGATGGAGGGTGTTCAACCTGTTCTGTTCTGGATGGGGTTGCACTCCCCTTGAAGGAGAAGGTTCGTAGCTTGGGGGTGCTCCTGGAGCCATCTTTGTCACTTGAGGCTCAAGTGGCCTCAGTGGCAAGGAGTGCCTTTTACCAGCTTCGGCTGGTGGCCCAGCTACGCCCCTATCTGGACAGGGATAGCCTGGTCTCAGTAATCTACGCTCTGGTGATCTCTAAACTAGACTACTGCAATGCACTCTACGTGGGGCTGCCTTTGAAGACTGTTCGGAAGCTGCAGCTAGTGCAAAATGCGGCAGCTAGGCTTATTGCAGGGACCGGAAGGTCCGAGCATATTACACCAGTTCTGGCCCACTTGCACTGGCTGCCAATATGCTTCCGAGCCGAATTCAAGGTGCTGGTTTTAACCTATAAAGCCCTACACGGCTTAGGACCACAATACCTGACGGAACGTCTCTCCCAACCGTTATCTACCCGGACACTACGCTCAACATCTGGGGCCCTCCTCCGACTGCCACCTCCAAGAGAGGCTCGGTTGGTGGCAACGAGGAGGAGGGCCTTCTTGGTGGTAGCCCCCCAGTTATGGAATCAGCTCCCCACTGAGACCCGCCTGGCGCCAACCTTACTATCTTTTCGGCGCCAGGTTAAGACTTCCCTCTATGCCAAGGCATTTAGTTAGGAGCGTGGAATAGCACGGAGGGGATTGTCACCAGTAGGCTCAGTTTTATTGGCTTTTGTATTGTTATTTTTAAACTGTGTTTTTAAATTTGGTTTTTAATTTTTTAAACTGTTTTGTATGTTTTAATGTTGTTTTTATGTATAGAGTGTTGTGAACCGCCCAGAGAGCTTCGGCTATGGGGCGGTATATAAATGAAATAAATGAAATGAAATGAATTCAAAAAAGGCATGAACTGACTGACACTGCTGCATTTGGGATTAGACCTTTTACATTTCTATTCGATACTGAATAATTCTACAAGTCACATCTGTGTACTGTGCAAATTATAGCACCATCTTATGCATGTTCACTCAGAAGCAATCAGGCAAGTGTCTATATCAGGCGTAGGTAACCTGGTATCCTCAAGATGTTTTGGACTACAACTCTCCTAATGCTTGGCTTATGTGAGTTGTAGTTTAAAACATCTGAAGGACACCAAGTTGCATACCCATGGTTTATACGACTGCACTAGTACTTATGCTCCACAGCAGGGGTCCTCAAACTTTTTAAACAGGGGGTCAGTTCATTGTCCCTCAGACTATTGGGGGGCCGGACTATAGTTTGAAAAAAATATGAACGAATGGATCAAGTAAAAAAAAAGACCCGAGTCCTTTTTTTTTACTTGATTAAATGGAAAGTTATTATAAATTAATTATAAATTAATTATAAATTAATTTGCTGTCTAAAATTGAAATATATTAAATTTTAAAAAGGTATAGAAAGGCTTGATTTGCACACTGCACATATCTTATTTGTAGTGCAAAAAAACAGGAAAATAAAACAGCAGTATTTAGTATGAGTAATGAGCAGTATTTACCAGCCACAGAGTTGGTGGTCCACATCCTGCAACTTTGTTCCACATAATATTATGTGCATAAGATTGCAGCCTTACAGCCTCATCTTATGCATGTCTACTTGGAAGTAAGTTTCACTGAATTCAAGGAGACTTTCTCCCCAGGTAAGTTTACAAAGGATCACAGTCTTAAAAGTACAAACCCATTCCCTGGGGTAGGTCAGGATTCAGGAAGACCTGGTACATAGTGAGAGCCAGTCATCATCAGGCGATCACTCGTGACCGAGTAAGATTGTCTTCCGGGATAAAAGGAGGAGATTCTAAAGAAGATTGTGTAGACTCTAGCGATGGGTCTGTAAGTGACTGTGGAGGCCAATTCTAGATCCACACAGCTTCCCACAGTGAGGACACAGGTTACCAGATAGAAGATGGTCCTGTAAAGGATTCATTTGACGTGCTTTTCGCTTAGCACGTTTCTCCCTTTCACCTTGCACTCGGGCTTCTTCAAAGTCCATGGAACCTTTGTGAAAGGCCAACCTCCATTTAGATCGTTCATGGGCCAGAGCTTCCCAGTTTTCGATGTTTATATTGCATTTTTTTAGATTAGCCTTATGAACATCTTTAAACCTCTTATATTGACCACCGATATTCCGCTTTCCATCCTTGAGTTGGGAGTAAAGTAACTGCTTTGGGAGACGGCAGTCAGGCATTCGAACAACATGACCGGTCCACTGAAGTTGGCGTTGAAGGATCATTTTTTCAATGCTAGTAGTCTTTGCTTCTTCCAGTACACTGACATTTGTTCGCCTATCTTCCCAAGTAATTTGCAGGATTTTCCGGAGGCAACGTTGATGAAACCTTTCAAGGAGGTGGAAGTGACGTTTATAGATAGTCCATGTTTCGCAGGCATACAATAAAGTTGGTAATACAATGGCTTCATAAACCAGTGTTTTGGTCTTCTTACAAATATCCCGATCCTCGAACACTCTATGTTTCATTCGAGAAAATGCGGCACTTGCAGAGCTCAGACGATGCTGGATTTCACTGTCGATGTTAGCTGTAACAGAAAGATAGCTGCCAAGATAGAGAAAATGATCGACATTTTCCAGTATTGTCCCGCCAAGCTGGATAGATGGCATCACCAAAGGATTGGCTTGCACTTGCTGATGAAGCACTTTGGTTTTTTTGATGTTAAGTGAGAGACCAAGTTTTTCGTATGCTTCTGCAAAAGCATTTAGGATAGTTTGGAGATCATCCTCTGAATGTGCGGAGACCACATTATCATCAGCATACTGAAGTTCCACAATGGAGGTTGTAATTACCTTACTTTTTGCTTTCAGCCTGCTGAGATTAAAAAGCTTTCCATCTGTTCGATATATAATTCCCACACCGGTGGGAAGTTTCCCCTTGACAAGATGTAAAACCATGGCGATGAAAATGGCAAATAATGTTGGGGCGATAACACATCCCTGTTTAACACCTGATCCCACTTTAAATGGCACCAAACTCTTAAAAGATAAAGAGTCTATTGCACTGCGTTGGAAAGAGCATTATTATGACCTTTTAAATCGTAAGTCTAAGGTGGATAATGAGATTTTTTCGCAAATCCCGCAAAAACAAATTAAAGAGGAACTTGCAATACTCCCCACTTTGGATGAAGTAAAAAAAGCCATTAATCAAATGAAGAACAACAAAGCTAGTGGACCAGATGGGATTCCTGCTGAAATCTTTAAAGAAGGGGGGCCCGAACTTGTACAACATCTTCATAAACTCATCGAAAAAATCTGGATAAGAGAAGAGATCCCAGAAGACTTCAGGGATGCCATAATTATCACCCTCTTTAAGAAGGGTGATAGAACAGACTGTGGAAACTATCGGGGCATTTCTCTCTTAGCAACCGCAGGTAAAATATTTGCTAGGATTCTCGCAAACCGTCTTCTATCTATTTCAGAAGAGATCCTCCCTGAAACTCAATATGGTTTCCGCCCCTCTAGAGGGACAGTAGACATGATTTTTACTGCACGTCAGCTCCAAGAAAAATGCCGGGAGCAAAATCAACCCCTTTATATGGCATTTATCGATTTGGCTAAGGCCTTTGATACTGTAGACCGTACAGCTCTCTGGACTATCCTTATGAAAATTGGATGCCCCAATAAATTTGTGAATATCTTGCGACTTCTCCATGACAACATGACGGCAACGGTTTTGAGAGCCAGTGTGGCATAGTGGTTAGTTAGAGTGTTTGACTGGGACTTGGGAGATGCGGGTTCTAGTCCCTACTCAGCCATGAAGCTCACTGGGTGACTTTGGGCCAGTCACTGACTCTCAGTTTAACCTACCTCACAGGGTTATTGTGAGGATAAAGTGGAGAGGAGGAAGATTATGAAAGCCACCTTGGGTTCCTTGCAGGAAAAAAGGCGGGGCATAAATATAATAAATAAATAAACCAACCAAATTGGCATACTCATAGAAGCTAGAAATTCTGATTATATAATTAAAAAGACGCATCACACTTCTCCCCGATTTTGTGAGGTATACTGCCTCAGCAGATGGAGGCTCCATTCCTAGCTCTCAAAGCCAGGAGCCGCCTCATTGAAACACGGTAAAAGTTCTCACAGGACAGCGTCCTGCTTCCGAGGAGACAACAAGTTTTGTGCCCCACAGAAACTGGCATTCGCCCACCGCTTGTTCTCTGCTGAGATTTGCTTTTTTCCTCTTCCTCTTCTTGACACCGCTTTTTAGTTCTCTTTTATTTCCCCCTCCCGTCCCGATTCATATGTTTATTATCAGTCTTCCCCTCCTTCTCCAAAGGACTCCTCTCTAGCTGCCTCTCTCTGCAGGCCTGCATCACAGGGGTAGCCCAAGATCTTTGGCTGCCTTTAGCAACATTTCCCACAAGTGCCTCTTCACTTTAAACCCCTAGTTTAAACATATCAAGGTGTAGACTGGGATGGGGGTGCAATTGGTGCAAATAGGAGGGAGTGGAGAAAAGTGGGGTAGCGGAAGACTTGGAACCTGAGAAGGTACATCTATAACTGAAGGAGGAACAAAGAGAGATATTATTAGGGTGGTATTAGGATGATGAGGTCTCACTCTCACTTCACCCACCACACACACAACTTTCCCCTCCCCATGGCGGGCTCAGGGCTGGGTCTCTGCCGCGGGCTCCAGGCATCCAAGCGCCGCAATTTCCCGGTCGCCTGCCCAACCCCAGGGCGGCGGCGGGGAGGAAGGGATGGGGGTCGCTGTGAGTGCCGCTGCGAGTGCCACTTGGTCCCTCAGTCAGTTGCTCACTCGCTCGGTGTCCGCAGCGGCACCTTGAATCCCTTCACTGAGGAGGCGGCGGCAGCAGCTCCTCGTTCCTCCTCCTCCCTCCTCCTCCAGCATTGTGCGGGGCTCTGCAAGAGCTGGGAAAGGCGGGTGGGAAAAAGAGCAGTAGCAACACAACAGCAAGCAGCCGTCTCCTACGGGGGAAGGGGAGCGACTGAGCCGGTGGCGGAGCGCGGGCCGCCCGCCCTCGCACCCTGTGTCTCCTGCAGGCTGACGCTGGCCACAGAACTGCCACCCGCCCTGCAGGGCTCTGGGCGGGTGGGCGGCTAGTGCCCCGCCGCCGGCTCAGCCGCCCCTCCTCCCCTTCCCCCGCAAGAAGGAGCCTCTAGATCGGCCGCTGGGCCAGATGAAAAGACACGGCGGGCCAGATGTGTCCCGCGGGCCGTAGTTTGAGTACCCCTGCTCCACAGCATAAGAGACAGTACAAGGCAGACTTCCTGTTGTCTCTGTACTAACCTATGTGCTCACACTGGTGGAGAAAACAGGGCTCTATTGCTTCGAGGGGAACTCCTTCACATGTGTGCACTGTGCCTACACTTTACTGGATCACGCCCCAAATGTTTAGCTTAAGGACAAAAAGAAAAAAAAAAGTTGGAAAACTGTCCTATCCAAGGCCATGTGACCTAAAAACACATCCCTAATTAGGGAATTTTCCAGAACAGTATCTAATGCAACATACAGGCCTTCAATAAGAAAGAGAAATCACAGAAGTTTTGGATGCTAGTCATTATTTTTATGCACAAATATATCTTGCAGAATTATCAGTCATGACTGATGCTCCTGTTATGCAAGGAAATAGAATAGAAAGAGCATTTGAGAGGCTGAAATTAATGCTCTCTGCTGCATGGTCCAACACTTTTAGCTAATATCTAACTGATCTCCCTCCCCCCTCCCCCGCCATTAGTGAGGAAGAATTTTTTGCTTCTTGGAATCCAGTAGCCCAAGATTGGTATCTGGGCTAAAAATTAGTCCATGTTTTAACTACATTAATTTTATGAATTCCGCCCCCTCATCCTCATCTGAGAAGTTGTTAGCACTGGGAGTTGGAGTGTAAAATACAGATCAATTCCAGAACATTCTCCCCCACTCCTTCCAACCTTTGTTCTCCAATAGCTATTGGACAATATTGTCTCTTCCCTTCTCACTACAGGCAGTCCCGAGGTTACAAACGAGATCCGTTCTTAAGAATGTCTTTAAGTCGAATTTGTATGTAAGTCGGAATAGCGTTCTATAAGTTAAAATCGGCATTTACACAAATTGCGTAAATTACGCAAATTGTGCAGTATACTACACTATGTACTCTACATAAACGACGTAGCACTGGGGAACCCAGAAGTCTTAAGTATGGGTTGTCTGTAAGTCGGACGTTCTTAACTCGGGGACTGCCTGTACAGGACTGGAGCAGAAAGAAAGATACACAGCCTTAACACCTTGCAAAACCCCCCATCTGATCAGGATTGGCATACTCGCTGACTGGTCAGTCTCTATTTGTGCTCAGAACAAAGCCTTCCTCTATCTCAAGTCCTCTAGCATGTGCAGACAACTTGTGGGGAAAACTCAATGATTTCTCTCATGTGCTGGGATAGTGAAGGTAAGAAAGAACAGGAGAACAATTCCAAAAGCCATTTTTTAAAAATAGCTGCAAAATTTGAACTATGACTATAGCTACACAAAATAACCTTACTTATGTATCACATACCAACTTAACCTTATTATTAACATTTGATTTTTGGAGAGAAAAGCAACTATGTTCTCACTAAAAACCACGCTCTAAAAATATTTCAGGATTTGCACGTAACCAAGGAGATGTCTAGCAACTGGCCCAGACCCTTGGGTTCTGCAAGAACACAAAGCAATGTGTCTAAGGAGATCAAAATCCTCAAAGATCTGTCAATATTTCACTCCTCTCCATAGTGCTACAAGCTTCCAGGAACCCACACCTACGCTTCCCCATGTTTTTGGTGCTGATGTGCACAATGATCACTGACTTCATCCCAGCACTATCTACGAGGTTATCTAGGCAATGTGTAACATCCTCGATGTCAGCGGTGACCACAGCACAGTGCTCCCTAATGTAATGTATATGTAAGTGGGGAACTGCCAAGGAAGTCCAACACAGTCACATTTAACATCAAAAGAGGAAACCTCAAGAATGAGGGGGAAATTGAAAGGGAAAGTCAAGTTAGTCAAATCTCTCCAGAATGCTTGGAGTTTACTCAAAACCACAATCATAGGTGGTCAGCCAGAAGGTACCACCAAGTCCAAGAGATCAGCAGCATAACAAACTATGTCAAAGAAGGTATTAGAGAAAAAGCAGCTTCCTTCAGAAAATGGAAGTTGTGCCCAAACAAGGTGAATAAAATCAGAAACTTACACAAAAGCAATGCAAGCAGATAATAAGGAACGCAACATTTTGAGGCGCATATCACTAATAACATTAATAATATTTAAATATACCAGAAGCAGGAAACTGGCTAGGGAAGCAGTTGGGCAGTTAAATGATGGAGATAAAAGAGTACTAAAGGAGTAAAAGGAGATTGCAGAGAAGCTGAATGCATTATTTGCATCTGTCTTTACTGCAGAGGATATACAGCGAATACCCAAATCTGAACGGACATTTTCAGGAATGAAGTGTGAAGAACTGAGGCAAACAGTGGGGACAAGAGATGATGTTATAAACCTTATTGACAAACTGAAAACAAATCACTGGGTCTAGATGGTGTCCATCCAAGAGTTCAAAAAGAACTCAAAGGTAAAATTGCTGATCCTCCCAACAAAAATATGTAACATGTCCCTAAGATCAGTCTCTGTGTCAGAAGACTGGAAAGTAGCCTATGTAACACCAATTTTTAGGAGGGATCGGGGTGGGGGGGAGACAGTGTCCAAAAAATTACTGGCTATTTGCCTTAACATCTTTTCCAGGTAAATTGGTCGGAAATGTTGTTAAAGATAAAAATAACAAACATATTGATTCTTGCTAAAGAACCAACACCACTTCTGCAAAGCTCCGGTAAGTCCTGTCTAACTAGCCTTTTAGAGGCCATGGAGAGTGTCAAGAAGCATGCGGATAGGGATGATCTGGTAGACACTGTTTACTTGACGTTTCAAAAGGCTTTTGACAAGATCCCTCAGCAAATGCTACTGAGCAAACCTAGCAGTTATGGGATAATAGGAAAGGTCATCTTATGGATCTGTAACTTGTTAAAGAACAGAAAGCAGAGAGTAGAAATAAATGGACAGTTCTCGCAATTGAGGGATGTAAACAGTGGGGTCTCCTAAGGCTGTGTTAGGACCAGTGCTTTTTAACTTGTTTAACATTGGGGCACAAAATCCTAACTTCACACATAGCTAATTGGGTCATAGAATAATAGAATCATAGAAAAGTAGAGTTGGAAGGGGCCTACAAGGCCATCGAGTCCAACCCCCTGCTCAGTGCAGGAATCCAGGTCAAAGCATCCCTGACAGATGATTGTCCAGTTGCACCTTGAATGCCTCCAGACTGGGGGAGCCAACCACCTCCATAGGTAGTTGATTCCATTGTCTTATTGCTCTAACAGTCAGGAAATTTTTCCTGATGTTTAGGTGGCTGCAGACTGGGATGATCGAGAAGAGATCCTGGCCCTCCTCTGTGTGACATCCCTTCAAGTACTGGAAGAGTGCGATCATATCTCCCCTCAGTCTCCTCTTCTGAAAGCTAAACATGCCCAGTTCTTTTAGTCTCTCCTCATAGGGCCTTGTTTCCAGTCCCTTTATCATCCTTGTTGCCCTCCTCTGAACCCTCTCCAGTTTGTCTATGTCCTTCTTAAAGTGTGGTGCCCAGAACTGGACGCAGTACTCAAGATGAGGCCTGACCAGTGCCGAGTAAAGGGGAATTATCACTTCCCGCGATTTGGAAGCTATACTTCTATTAATGCAGCCCAAAATAGCATTTGCCGTCTTTGCAGCCAAAGGTCTGTTTTGGCAATGCCTGACCAGGAAAGGATAAGTGTGTGGCTGCTGAGAAAAAGCTATATTCCATGTTCGGGATTCATTAGGAAAGGAATCGAAAATAAAACTGCCAATATTGTAATGCCTTAATACAGATCTATGCTACAACCACACTTGGAATGTGTACAGTTCTAATCACTGCACCTTAAAAAGGATATCGTAGAACTGGAAAAGTTGAAGAAAAAGTGCAACACAAGTGATTAAGGGTCTGGGGCAACTCCCCTGTGAGGAAAGTTTAATTTGGGAATTTTTAGCTTAGAAAAAAGATAAGGGGAAACATGATAAAAGGTGTATAAAAGTATGTATGGTGTGAAGTGAATAGGGAGATATTTTTCTCCCATTTATATAATACTAGAACCCGGGATCATCCAATGAAGCTGAAGGGCAGGAGATTGAAGACAGATTTTAAAAAAGGAAGTACCTCTTCACAAAGCATAAACTATGGAGATAAATTCATGGGAGGATAAGGCTATTGATAGTACTAGTCATATCAGCTATATATACCTTGGATATCAGAGGCAGTATGCCTCTCAATACCAGTTGTTGGGGAACATTGGTGGGAGGGTGCCATTGCACACGTCCTGTTTGTGGGCTTCCCAATCCCATAGGCTTCTGGTTGGCCACTGTGAGATCATAGTGCTGGACTAGATAGGCCTTTGGTCTGATCCAGCACAGCTCTCCTTATGTTCCACAGCTGACTAATTTGTCACTATACTGGTTAATATTAATTTCAGCAGCCATTTGATTTTGTTTGCAATGTGGATTATCTGCTTTGCCAGGGGTAGGCAACCTGGTGCCCTCCAAATCTTTAGGACTACAACTGCCATCAGCTCCAGCCAGCATGGCCAATGGCAGAGATTATGGCAGCCGTAGTCCAGAACAACTGGAGAACATAGGACTGCCTACTTCTAACCTAGACCATAGATCCAATTCTTCCAGAATTGGAAAAGTGGTTTCAAAAAGCAGAAGTTCTTTCTTCTTCAAAGCAGAAGAGTTAGATGTCAAGAGGGATGTATGGATTTTGTTAAATCCATTCCATCTGTGTTTCAGACTGTCCAGCATCTTCCGTTCCATTGTCCATTCATTGATGGAATCTGATTTTTTAAAACCAGAATTTCATTCTACTTGCACTAATTTGCACTAGTGTTAATGAACACTTGCATGTTAGTTAATGCAAATTAGCACTAATTCAAATTAGCACAAATCCCTCCCACCCCAAAAGTGAAAAACGGTCTACAAGTCTGCGGAATTGAATTGACTCAGAAAAAGTCGGTCCACTGCGAAATTTGCAGGTGGATTCATAGAAATCCGAACTCATTTGAATCTGTTGCGGATTTCTCCAACATCCCTAGGCCAGCCTTGATTTTCTTGCAGTTTCTTTATAATGCTACTTGCTAAAAATGACCATTAGTCTTAGATGTTTATTGGGGTCCACAAGAAGAGAATCACACAGAGTAGCAAAACAGTACAATGGTTTGCCCTGGATGATGAAAATAATATTTCAGACTATATATCACATAATTAATAGGGTTTTAAACAGAAAGAGGTGGCATAATAAAGTTGTTTTCTCCTGTTGCTAAGAAAATATCTGACTATCTAGAGAACAAACCTAAACTCCATGTATTTTTTTTCTCCATATGCAGTAGTTCAGTTAACTTCAAGAATTCATGCCTGAGGGTCCAATCCTATGCATGTTTAGACAGAAAAAAGTCCTACAACTCCAAGCATGCTCCAGCCAGCATGGTTGGCTGGGGAATGCTGGGAGTTGAGGGAGTTTTTCTGTCTAAATATGCATAGGATTGAGCCTTTAGTTTGCTTTTTCCTTCCTCATCCCCTTTTCCCTTTTGTGATGTGCCTTTTAAATAGTAAGCCTATATGCCATATAGAAGCCACATTCATATGAATACTTACTTGGGTATCTGGTCAGCTTTTGTTGAAGCCTATATATAATTGCTAGAAAGTTGTATTTTCATATATATATGCATTTCATACATATTCATTACTATGGATATATACAAATTCATGTATATATATATTTGTGGAGAAAGCCTGACAGAGTCTACACGCACACACACAGTCTCCGCCCAAGGGAGGGGGGCGAGGAAGGGGGGATGCAGTCACAGGAGAAGCAGCCAGACAGACCGTCATCCCCAACAATGGAGATCCTCGGTGGAAATCCACAAACCCCAAGGAAGGACCATCAAGAACCATCAAACTATCAGGGCAGTCTCAAAGAGCTGCAAAGTACCAGTACATCACCTTCTTCCTGGGCAGGAATAAGCCCACCTTATACGAAGGGGCAGGCATAAGCCCCACCTGACCTGGAGGGTGGGGAGAGCGGGAACTCAGGGGTAGAAAACCCCTCTCCCTTCCGGTAACAGGTTGTTGGGAACCCAGGGTACTTCGGGGCCAGATTCGTCCTCCAAGCGGCAGCCGGAGTAAGCCACTCCCATCCCCGGATCGGCCGACCCGGAGCCAGGCTGAAACTGACTAGCGTAACATCTCTGATCTAAGGTAACTGACCAGCTTCAATACGCTAGCCTAAGAGCCTGTTTCATTGATAACGCAGGGGTCAACTAAGGTTGTGTTGACATTGTAGTATTCCTGGAAAGCTGTTAGTTCCGCTCCGTGTTTTGTGTAAACAAATAAAAGCCTTATTTGGTCATTTAAAGGACTTTGGTTTCCTCTTGTGTGCGCAAGCCTCCCAGGCGGTCTCCAGCGCTTGTTCGGGTTATAGCTCAGTGCCGGTTAACCTGTTAAGCGCCGAACTCACGCAAAGGATCCAGGGTTGATCCTTCACAATATTTTAAAAACTTTTAAAAAGAACAAGAAAAAAGAGATAGTAAGCCTGAGCGGTCAGGGAGTGTCTTGGCTGTTTTTATGGAACTTTTAAGATGGGAGTCTATTTGGCTGCTCTATTTGGCTGGAGGGTGAGGCAAAACTGCTTTAAATCGGGGTAGGCAACTTGCGGCCTTCCACATAGTTTAGTCTACAACTCCCATCATCACTTACCATTGGATATGCTGGCTAGAGATAGTGGGAGTTATAGGCCAAAAACATATGGAGGGCCACAAGTTGCCCACCCCTGCTTTAAATACAGAATAAATAATTACCGTATTTTTCCATCTATAAGACGCCCCCATGTATAAGACGCCCCCCACTGGGCAGTTTCGCAACCGCGCGGTTCTCTCCTTGGCTTACTTCTGTGTATAAGACGACCCTCAATTTTTAGTCTAACAATTTTAGGAAAAAGTATAGTTTTATACATGGAAAAATACTGTACTAAAATGCAGCAAAGCTGGACTACTCCAAAACCTGCTAACACAGCTGGCCTGAAATCTCAGGAACATCCACTATACACCAGTAGCAAACTACATCATAAACTCACCCAGAAACACCACATATTGGCTTAAATCCAATGTCATGCTAGAGAATGTCCACTAGTGTTCATCCCCTCCCTGCAGCAACCCTCTGCACACACACCCAAAACCTGCTCTGGACGACTTCCCCCTTCCCAGCCCTTCAGAGCTTATTTTCAGGGCACACAGGGGGCTGCAGGAGGACAATCACACACCCCCTCCCAGTTACGCTGGCAGAAGCAGTTCCATCAGTGGAATGACACATTGGTTCTCACCTATTGCATGGAATGAAAACCACATTAGTTACAGTCATGCCTTGGATTGAGAGCATAATTGGTTCCGGAAAGGTGCTTGTAATCCAAAACACTCTTATATCAAAACTGAAATCCCCCCAAAAAAATTGTACAGAGATTTTTAATTTAAGCCGTACTACAGTACTTGTATTGCAAGATGACGCTTGTATATCAAGTAAAAAAAAATTAAATAAATATTAAAAATTTTGCTTGTCTTGCAAAACGCTCTCAAACCAAGTTACTTGTAATCCAAGGTATTACTGTACTTCCAAGTAGTGTGCTTTGGCCAGTGCAACCCAATTGCAAAAGAATTAGCCACTTTTGATTTTAAAAAATATATATTTTAAAGCAGGGCCTGGGGGGACTAAAGACTGATATCGTGTTACAAATCAAATGTTCTTCAAAACAGCCTAAGATGTCAGTCCTTCCCCCCCCATCAAGAGCAAGAAACTAAGGCATTGACTTATCACACTGATTTGGCATTAAAAAAAACACCCTAATATATAATATTGTCATTAATTACAAGCAACTAGTTTCTCTGACAATTTATGTTTTTAAAAATGTTTGAGTTCAAAACCACTGTTTCTCAATGTGGAGGAAAAGAAGTCAGCCAACATATTAAGTGACCCACCGGTGTTCTTTTTAATTCAAGGAGAGAGAGAGAGAGAGAGAGAGATCTAGATTTACATTTGGAAATAACAACATGGGATCTGATAACGTATATATTAGGGACAAACGAAAATGGGACTCCCAACAAGGCAGAAGCCATAACGTAACAGTTGGCTCCCCTCTTGATTTGCTCTCCCCCCCCCCCCTATATATAGGACAGATCCTACTGACATTCAAGTACTAAATACCCACAGGAGTGGAAAAGACACTGTGCAGCCCCAAAAATCAGAACTACTTCCTCCTCCCACCTTTAAAGTAAACATCCTACGTAACGAAACCGAAATAACCGAGTCTTCCTTCCTTCGTCATCTCATTTTCCAGAGTCAAAGCACTGCAGTGCTTCCCGTCCCCCCAACCACTTTCCTTAAGGTGCTATTTAAAAAAGAGACACCCACCCAAAGCCGCCGCCTCCTCCTCCCTCCATCACTCAGCCTCGGTCTCCGCCCCGCGCTGAGGGAAGCCAGACAGGGCTGAGTTACCAACCCTCCCCCCCGCAGGGTCGCTCTAAAGGCTGGGAGCCCAGCCAGGTTGCTCCCCTCCTCCCTCCCGAGACGCAGAAGAGGGGCTCCGCTTCCCGCCCGACACTTCCCGCCCCACCCCCCAATCGAGGAGGGAGGAAACAGGCAAACCAGGGCGCGGCCCTTTTCCAAGCCGCAGAGCCCGATCTGTAGCCCAGAACGCAACGAATGAAACGGCAACCAAGGCGTGCCTCTGAGCATACGGAGAGTGCGCTTCCCTCGCCCTTGAGGCGCTGCAGCCCAGCCCGCTCCGCTGGGTCACAGGACGTTCTTTGCCGGGCGGGCCCGACCCTCAGGGCCCTTCCTCTCTTTTGAGGAAATAGGAAGCTCCCCCCTCACACCGCCAAAGGCCCCCGAAAAAGGAGAGTGGGCCCGGCCCAACCCGGGCCGCTGTGTTTCGGCCTCCCCCGCTTTCTCCCACCCCGGCTCCTGAGGGACAAGATGCTCACCGAACGAGGCGACGGCCTCAACTCCCAAACCGTTAAGCGCAGCGACGACTCTGAGGCGGAGGCTCTTCCTTTCTTCAGGTCCTGGCGTTGCCTATGTGGAGCGGAGGAGGACTGCTAAGCACAACCAGCTGAAGGGGAGTCTTTCGCGCATGCGCCACCAGCAGGGCACTCGTGACACCGGACGGGGGGCGGGGGCGGCGGAATGAGTCAGGTTGGCTGCACTGCCTGCAGCTTTGCGTAGCCTGGCTTGGAAAGTCTTAATTGACATCAATGGGGCTTTCTCCCAAATCGGCCGTGAGCCGGATTCTGCCCTGTGAGAAGGGAGAGATGCTCCCCTACACCAGGGATGGACAAGACAGACTTCAAGCTCGTGAGATCTACTTTGTGGAGGGGATTTTTTTCTTTCTTGCTTGCTTAGAATTAACGTCTACCACATCCAGGTGCAGAATACTGGCTCAGGGGAACGGAGACAGATACAAACGGTGGTTCAAGGGCAGGTGCCATTACCCACTGCACCTCTTCAGTCATATTTCATTTATTTATTTATTTATTCGTTCGTTCAATATATACTGCCCAGGATGACCTGTATGTACAAGTATAAATCTACATCTGAGGAACTACAGATCAGGGATTCTAAATTCTGGGAACTAAAATCTTTTTGTCACTGTTGGGAGTCAGAAACCCATTACAAATCACCAAGCGATCTACCAGTAGAATCCAATCTACCTTTGGCCCACCTCTGTTGTTTAAACACACACTGTTCACACCTTTGGTCTACTCATGTGAATAGTGTACTGTTTGAAGTAAACTCACGTGGAAGATTGCAGTGGTTGACTAGAAAAATCACAAGTGTAGTGGAAGTATCCATGGTGATCTTGATTATACCCCCACGTAAGATGTTAATTTATACCTTGAAAAACAAAATTGTAACTGCATTAGCAGGGCACTTAGTCTGCGGTGGTGCCTACCTCTCTCTCCCCCACCCCCATTATGAGTACACAAGTTAACACACATTAGAGCCTGTGCAGATCAACTTGCACGTGCAGCGTAACATCTGTGAGAGAGTTCAAATGTTACTGCACCTGGTAATGCCCGTACATAAGAACATAAGAGCCATGCTGGATCAGACCAAGGATCCATCTAGTCCAGCATTCTGTTCACAAAGTGGACAGCCAACTACCATAGGGAAACCCACAAGCAGGGCATGAGTGCAACAGCACCCTCCTGCCCATGTTCCCCAGCAACTGTTGTACATAGGCATACTGCCTCTGATACTGCAGGGAGCATATAGCCAGTCAGGACTAGTAGCCATTGATAGTCTTATCCTCCATGAATTTGTCCAATCTCCTGTTAAAGCCATCCAAATTGGTGGCCATCATCACTACATCTTGTGGAACTGGATTCCATAGTTTAACTATGCATTGTGTGAAGTACTTCCTTTTATCTGTCCTGAATCTCCCACCAATCAGCTTCATGACCCCGGGTTTGAGTATGAGAGAGAAAAATGGTTCCCTATCCACTTTCTCCACACCATGTATAATTTTGTACACCTCTATCATGTCTCTTATTTGCCTTTTTTCTCTAAGCTAAACAATCCCAGCTGTTCTAATCTTCATTTTAGTTGCCTTTTTCTGTACTTTTCCCAACTCTACAATATCCCTTTCTAAGTGTGGTGAGCAGGACTGTACACAGTATTCTAAGTGTGGTTGTATGATAGGTTTGTATAAGGGGAGTATGATATTGGCAGTTTGATTTTCAATTCCTTTCCTAAGTATGCCTAACATGGAGTTTGTCTTTTTCACAGCAGCCACACACTGGCTTGACATTTTTATCGAGCTCTCCACCACAACCCCAAGATCTCTTTCTTGGTCAGTCACTGCTAGTTCAGATCCCATCAGCATATACTTGAAGTTGGGATTTTTTGCCCCAGTGTGCATGACTTTGCACTTGCTTACATTGAACCACATTTGCCATTTTTGATGCACATTCTCCCAGTTTAGAGAGATCCTTTTGGAGTGCCTCACAATCCCGTTTTGTTTTAACCACCCTAAATAATTTGGTGTTGTCAGCAATCTTCGCCACTTCACTGCTCACTCCTAATTCCAGATCATTTATGAATAAGTTGAAAAGCATTGGTCCTAATACAGATCCCTATGAGACCCCACTGTTTACATCCCTCCATTGGGAGAATTTTTGATTTATTCCTACTCTCTGCTTCCTGCCTGTTCTTTAACCAGTTCCTGATCCATAAGAGGACCTCTTATTCCATAACTGCTGAGTTTGCTCAGGAGTCTTTGGTGAGGGACTTTGTCAAAAGCGTTTTGGAAGTCCAAGTAAACAATGTCTACCAGATCACCCCTGTCCACATGTTTATTGACACTCTCAAAGAACTTTAAAAGGTTAGTGAGACAAGACGTACCTTGCAGAAGCCATGTTGTTTCTTTCTCAGCTGGCCTTGTTCTTCTACATGCTTACTAATTTTATCTTTAATAATACTTTCAAGTTTCCTCAACCAATGTACCCAGAACAGACATCAAGCTAACTAGCCTGTAATTTCCTGGATCCCCCTGGATCCCTTTTTAAAACTTGGTGTTACATTGGACATTCTCCAGTTCTCTGTACAAAGGCTGATCTTAGGGACATGTTACATATTTTTATTAGAAGATCAGCAATTTCATATTTCAGTTCTTTAAGAACTCTAGGATGGATACCATCTAGGCCAGTGATGGCGAACCTATGGCATGGGTGCCACAGCTGGCACGCAGGGACCTCTCCGTGGGCACTTGAGCCATTGGTCACCAGATCGTGAAAAGACTGTCCCCTTCTGCAAAACACTAATGATTTTGTTCTTTCTCACAGTGTGGAACAGAATGATTTTATTCTAGAATTCCTGTTACAGAATTCTTTTCTACATTGTTATCACATTTTAAAGATTTTGAAGAATGATGCACAGAGCATGGCTTGGATGTAAAGCCCTAACAGTTGACCTGAGTGCTGCATGTGTTGCTCTCAAACTAACGGAGTATGAGCCAAGGTTTGACAAATTATCAGCATGCATGCAATAGCAAAAATCACATTAATTGTGAAAAAGCATGCCCAATGCAAACTTCTACCTAATGCAGTGTTTGCGGTCCAAGACATAAAGTGTTTAAAATGTGTTAAGCACGTTTAGTTTTCTTGTTTATCTTGCTCATCCTAGTACAGGCTGACTTTTACTTTTACTAATCCGACACCTGTAGAAGCAGGGAAAGGACTCGGGGTAAAGCTTGCCCCATACAATTTCAGTCTGGCACATCAGTCAGTCAGGCGATCACTCGTGACCGAGTAAGATTGTCTTCCAGGATAAAAAAAAAAAAAAAGGAAAATTTACAAAAAGGAGATTTTAAAAGGAGGAAAATTCTAAAGAAAATTGTGTAGACTCTAGCGATGGGTCCGTAAGTGACTGTGGAGGCATAATCTTATTACAAGTAGAGAAACCCTTATCCAAAAACACATTTACCTAATTATTTAAAAAGTTTGTATAAATTCCCTTCAGGCTATGTGTACAATGTAGTACTATAATAATTTTTTTAGTTGATTTTTTTTTCCAACCAAAAACTGTTTGTATCATTGAAAGCTCTGTTATTGTGTTTTTCTTTAAAGACAAAAGATGTTAATTAGTTCAGACAACTGTATGAGTTGTTTTTCTAAAACTAAAACCTTGGTACTCAGGTTTAATTGCAGTGTTGGCACTTTGAAATAAATAAGTTGGTTTTGTGTTGCAGTTTGGGCACTCAGGCTCAAAAAGGTTCGCCATCACTGATCTAGGCCTTGTGATTTATTAACTTCTAATTTGTCATCTTTTGTCACCACTATTTGTCTCAGTTCTTCAGACTCCCTTCCTGAAAACATCAGCTCAGACAGAGGTATCTGTCCCGTATCTTCCCTAGCTGGTTTCCTGCTTCCAATATATTTAAAGAATTATTTATTGTTGGCCTTGATGTTGTTAGCAATATGCTCTTCAAAATGTTTTTTTTCATTGCTTATTGTCTGCTTGCATCTGCTTTGTGCAAGCTTGTGCTCCCTTTTGTTTTCTTCATTTGGGCAAAACTTCCATTTACAGAAAGGAAGCCTTCTTCTCTCTAGTAGCCTCCTTGACACTGCTTGTTAACGAATCTGGTGACCTCTTGGACTTGGTGCTACCATTCCTAACCTGTTGCATACATTCTAGCTGAGCTTCTATTATTGTGGTTTTGAGTAACCTCCAAGCATTTTGAGGGGGTTTAACTCTCTTGACCCCACTTTCAACTTCCCTTTTACCGGTTCCCTCATATTAGTTTCCTCTTTTGAAGTCAAATGTGACTGTGTTGGATTTCCTTGTCAGTTTTCAACTTAAATATATATAAAATTTAATAGCACTGTGGTCAGTTTCCAATTGGTTCAACAACATTTATGTCTTGTAATAGGTCCTGAATGACACCACTTAGGATTGAATCCAGGATTGCCTCCACTCTAGTTGTTTACATGACCAACTGTTCTTGGGCACAGTTATTTAAGGCATCAAAAAAATGTAACCCCTTTGTTGTGACTGGAACATGCATTTTTCTAGTCAATGTGTGGGTAATTGAAGTCACCCATTATTACAACACATCCTCATTTGGAGGTCTCCCTGATTTCATTTTATTTATTATTTATTTATTTGTAGTATTTATATACTGCTAAGTGTAATAAAATCCCGGGCAGCCCCATCCTATGCGGCTGCCTGTAACCCCCCGAACCTGGAGGATTACGGGCATCCTATTGAGTGTGGGAGGAACATGATGGATAGGATTGAT
Organism: Shinisaurus crocodilurus; assembly: GCA_021292165.1. NCBI lineage: Eukaryota > Metazoa > Chordata > Lepidosauria > Squamata > Shinisauridae > Shinisaurus > Shinisaurus crocodilurus. Next base: position 174,582,804 of record CM037880.1, on the reverse strand, counting down.
GCTGCACTCCCCTCTGCCTCAAAAACATCTGGATGGCTGATTTCAGTCATCTAGATGGTTTACACCAGGGGTCTTCAAACTAAGGCCCGTGGGCCACATCCGGCCCACCTTGCCTTTTTATCCGGCCCGCTGGCCGATTGGTGGAAGCAGACTTTTAAAAAACTCTTTTCGCTTCAAGCGCCGATTCTTTTAATTCTTTTCCATAATATGGAAAAATTAGTGGTAGTGTTTTACCTCTTATGTATGAGCTGATGTAGCTAAGTCAGATTCTAATGTTTCAAAAATGCTACTTTGGATTGAAGCAGAGTATGCTCATTTGTGTGATGGCAAAAACAAAAGTATATTCGTGTTAGGCATGAAACAATTGTGCAACGGTATATATGTAAATACCACCAGCCCTGCCAGGAGTATTCATTAATATTCCCCCTTCTTCTCTCCCCATTCCTTTTTCCTTGTGTGTCGTGTCTTTTTAGATTGTAAGCCTGCGGGCAGGGACTGCCTTGTTAATTGCTGTAAACCGGCCAGAGAGCTTCGGCTATTGGGCGGTATAAAAATGAAATAAATAAATAAAATAACTTTCCATTTAAGGGGGAAAAAATCCACCCCTATCAATTAAAAAAAAAGGACCCGGGTCCTTTTTTTTTACTTGATCCATTCGTTCATATTTTTTTCAAACTATGGTCCGGCCCCCCAACAGTCTGAGAGACAATGAACTGGCCCCCTGTTTAAAAATTTTGAGGACCCCTGGTTTACACCTTCCAAGGAGGAGAGGCTGAGTCACCACCTGGATTCTGCAGAAGGCGGCGGTGCCTCGCTCCTGCCCTCCTTGCCCTTGGGAATGTCCCCGCACGCTGGAACCAAAGTCAGTCTTTCAGCTTCAGTTCCAGCTGGCACGGAAAGAACCATGCCGACTGCGAGGTGTGGGGCGGTTCTCCGTGCTCAGACTCCCCACTGTGACCTCAGAAGGGATTCCTGAGGTCGCAGGGGGGAGTCTGATCAATCCTATCCCCCTCCCCAGTTGAGGTGGAGGGCCATAGGATTGCACCCTAAGCTGTTTTCCATCTCAAGATCACTCTGAGTGATCTGGTCTGGAGGACGATGGCATGTTCCTAGTACTAAATTAGTTTTAGAGCCTGGTATTGTCACCCACAGCGCTTCTGTGGAAGAGTTTGCCCCTTTTAGGTTTTCTAGTCTGCTTGACACTATGCCCTCCTTGATGTACAGAGCAGCACCTCCTCCAGTACACCCTTCCTGGTCCTTCTTATAGAGACGATAATGAGAAGATATAAGGAGGTCTGGGTCTAGTCAGTGCTTGGAGGGAAGAGCACCTGGGAACCACATGTAGCCACCTTGAGTTCCACAATGGAAGAAAGGTGGGATATAAATGTAAAAACTAAATGAATAAATAAGATGACCGTATCCCACTGGTTCTCTCCATTCCAACAGGTTTCTGTAATGTCCACATGCATGTGTTCTAGTTGCAGAAACACATAATTCTGAAGTGGAAATACATGGTAGATCAGCCTTCCATAACCTGGCACCTTCCAGGTGTGTTGGTCTACAACCCCCATCAGGATGGGAGGATGATCAGAGATGTAGTCCAATACATCTGGAAGGTGCCAGGTTGGGGAAGGCTGTGGTAGATCATGGCAGTTTCATTATTACAAAAATTGCAAGATGACTTTTGTACGTAAGTCACAGCTGCAATCTTCTGTGTGTGATCATTTCAGATAATAATTTATACAGACAGAATATCTTCTAAAGGTAATATCTTCAATTTGCTCTGATGTAGAGAACCTCAAAAGATTGCAGCATCCATGACTTGCATTCCTAGCTAGGGCTGCAATCTTGTGCATGTCTAATCAGGAGTAAGTCCCACAGAGCAATCCCATGGAAGGGAGGGGGAGATTTCTTGGCAGAGAAATCACCCACCCCTAATTAAGGTTGTGCCCTAAGTGTGCACAGGAATGTGTTGGAAATTGTAATATTGCCTGCTTAAATCAACGAGGTAATGCAATCACTAGTTACAGTGGGAGGAAAGGGTTAATTGAACAATCCCCAGGGTGCATGTTTTGTAACCCCTTGTCAAGGTTCCACTACTGCAGGGACCCCTTGATCTGCCTTTGGGAGATATCTGCCTCTCCCCAAAGACCCAGTCCTTTGCCTGCTTCCCCCAGTAACGTGGGTGTAGGCTGTAGGCGTGTGAATAAGTCACTCCAAACTTCAGGGTACACAACAAACTTTACTTATAGTAGTAGGGAAATTACTTAATAGAGTGGTTTTATATCAAAAGCAGGTATGATAAAATAAAACAAACAAACAAACAGTCCAATGATCTCTAGTTTAACTTCAGTCTACCTAATTCCTATGTAGTCAGCTAGCCAAGTTCTCTTTCTCTCTCTCTCTGCTTCTCTCTCTGCTGTTTCTCTCTGCTGCTCAGCACACACTCTCCCTGCTAGCTGACCACACCCCACATATATAGTCCCTCCCAGGAATGGAAGGTTATAACTGTGAAGGATCACTAGCAGGATCCTTTGCATGAGTTCGGCGCTTAACGGGTTAACCGGCACTGAGTTACAGCCCGTACGAGCGCTGGCGACCACCTGAGAGGCTTTCGCGCACAAGAGGAAACCGAAGCCCTTTAAATGACCAAATAAGGCTTTTATTTGTTTACACAAAACACAGAGCGGAACTAACAGCTCTCCAGGAATACTACAATGTCAACACAACCTTAGTTGACCCCTGCGTTACTCAATGAACAGGCTCCTAGGCTAGCGGATTGAATCTGGTCAATTACCTCAGATCAGAGACTTTACGCTTAGTCTGTTTCAGCCTGGCTCCGGGTAGGCTGATCCGGGGATGAGACTGGCTTACTCGGGCTGCCGCTTGAAGGACGAATCTGGCCCCGACGTACCCTGGTTCCCAACAACCCTCTACCGGAAGGGAGAGGGGTTTTCTACCCCTGAGTTCCCGCTCTCCCCACCCTCCAGGTCAGGTGGGGCTTATGCCTGCCCCTTCGTGTCAGGTAGGCTTATTCCTGCCCGGGGAGAAGGTGACGTACTGGTACTTCACAGCTCTTTGAGACTGCCCTGATAGTTTGATGGTCCTTCCTGGGTTTTTGTGGATCTCCACCGAGACTCTTCCTTGTTGGGGATGACGACCTGTCTGGCTGCTTCTCCTGTGACTTCATCCCTCCTCCCTCGCCCCCTCCCTTAGGGGAAGACTGTGTGTGTGTGTGCAGACTTGTGTTGGGCTTTCTCCACACCCTCCCATTTGGGGAAAGATGGCATTGGGGTCCACCACCCCAATCCCCATCTAACTGTCTCCTACTGAGAAAGCCCGGGACAACCCATCTGCCACGATGTTGTCCTTACCCTTGATGTGCTCTACTGAAAAATCAAAATCCTGCAGGGCTAAACTCCACCGCAACAACTTTTGGTTGGACCCCTTCACCCTATCCAGCCAACACAAGGGGGAATGGTCGGTTTGCAACAGGAACCGGCAGCCCCACAGATAGGGGCGAAGCTTGGTCACTGCCCACACTATTGCCAGGCATTCCTTCTCGACAGTGGCCAAGTTCCGCTCCCGAGGCAAAAGTTTTTTGCTTAGAAAGGCGACAGGGCACAGCTCTTGCCCTGGCCGCTCCTGCAGCAAGACGGCTCCCATCCCTGCTTCCGAGGCATCCGTCTGCAGGACAAAAGGGGCTTCAAAATCTGGTGCTTGCAGCACAGGGGCTGCCATCAAGCAGGCTTTCAATCCCTCAAACGCTGCTTGGCAAGCGGCGGACCACTGGACCTTAACGGGTTGCCGCTTCTTGCACAAATCTGTCAGGGGGGCGGCTAGCTGGCTAAAATGGGGCACAAACTTACGATAATAGCCAGCCAGTCCTAAAAAAGCCTGAACCTGCTTCTTCGTCTGGGGTTGGGGCCAGGTGCGAACCGACTCGATCTTGGCTTCTAGGGGCTTGACACTACCTCCCCCCACCTTGTGTCCAAGATACTCCACCTCTCCCCGCCCGACCTGGCACTTTTTTGCCTTCACAGTCAGCCCGGCATCCTGAATCCTCTGAAATACCTGGCGGACATGTTGCAAATGCTGCTCCCAGGTGGAGCTAAAAATGGCTATATCGTCCAGATATGCATAGGCGAACTCCCCCAGCCCATTCAGCATCCCATTCACCAGCCTCTGGAAGGTAGCCGGACCGTTCCGGACTCCGAAAGGGAGGGTGGTGAATTGGAACAACCCCAGGTGGGTCACAAAAGCGGACTTCAAGGCAGCATCCGAATCAAGCGGGACCTGACAATAACCCTTTGTCAGGTCCAGGGTAGTAATGTACTTGGGCCCCCCTAGCCGTTCCAACAGCACATCCATGTTGGGGATGGGGTATGGGTCAGGGACAGTCACTTTGTTTATTTTTCGATAATCGACGCAGAACCGAACACCCCCATCTTTCTTGGCTACTAACACTATAGGGGAGGACCAGGGGCTAGAGCTGGGGACAATGACTCCAAGGTCCAGCATGGCTTGGACTTCATCGGCAATGACCTGGGCATGGGGCCCCACCGCCCGGTAGGGTAGGGACTGTATAGGGGGGCTATTCCCCGTGTCAATGGTGTGTTGTGTGAGTGTGGTGCATCCCGGACGGTCAGAGAACATAGGCTGGAAGTCCTCTAAGACCTGGATAATCTGCCGCCGCTGCTGTCCCGACAGAGAGGGGGACAGTTGGATCTCATCCATTCCTCCCCCTTCCCCCCATTCGGCCAACAAATCCCCATCAGCGGTTCCCTGATCCGCACATTCCTGCACTCCCCCCACCTTCGTCCCCCGTTCCACATACAATTTTAACATATTCACATGAAATACCTTTTGCCTCCCCGGCTGTCCAGGAAAAGCCACTTGATAGTTCACCTCTCCCGACCTTCCAATCACAGTCCCCGGACCCTCCCATTTCAAACACAATTTGTCCGTTTTTGGGGGGCGCAGTACCAACACCTGGTCCCCCACTTCAAAAGTCCGTGGCACAGCCGTCCGGTTGTACCACGCGCTCTGCCGCTGTTGTGCTGCTCCGAGATGCTGTTGTGCCGTCTCCCGCACCTCCCGAAGGACAGTTTGGAGGTGCTGCATGAAGGTATGCACCGGCATGGAAGATTCTGCGGCAGCCCCCTCCCATTCCGCCTGTAACAGAGCCAAAGGTCCCCTTAGCTCCCTCCCAAACATCAGTTCGTTGGGGGAGAATCCCAGGCTCTCTTGGGGGGAGTCCCGGTATGCAAACAACAGGTAGGGGAGAGCTTGATCCCAAGTCCCGGGGTGCTTAGCCACATAAGCTCTGATCATTTTCTCAAGAGTCTGATTGAAACACTTCACCAGCCCATTTGTCTCGTGATGATATGGCACCGAAGTCAGATGCTCCACACACCCCAGTTCCCACATTTTTAAAAACAATTTGGACATGAATCCCGTGCCGCAGTCCGAAACCACCGTGTGGGGCATTCCTAGGCGGGCGAAAAGAGAAAGGAGAGTCTTAGCCAGGCTGGTAGCGGAAATGGAGGCTAGGGCAAAAGCCTCGGCATAGCGAGTGGCAAAGTCAACAACAGTCAGTATAAACTTCTTCCCCGTCTTGGTGGGGGGATTCAAGGGTCCCACGATATCCAACCCTATCCTTTCAAAAGGGGTGCCCACAATGGGTAGGGGTTGAAGGGGGGCTTTCGGGTGGTCCCGGTTATGCCCCACCCGCTGGCAGACATCGCAGGACCGGCAATACTCTCGGACTTCATTCGCCACCATGGGCCAATAGAACCCTTCTGTCACCCTGGCTAATGTCCGTTTCTGTCCCAGGTGACCTCCCCACGCTACATCGTGGGCCAACTGCAGCACAGCCTGGCAGTACCTTGCAGGCACAACTAATTGTCTTTTCTTCGGCTGGGGACCCGGTTCGGTTTTTGGGCAGAATTCTCGGTAAAGGGCTCCTGCTTCCCACAAAAACTGTTCTGACTGGTCCCCTGCCCCCAACCCTTGACCGGCCCGATCCCGGCACTCTCGGAGGGACGGGTCGCGCTGCTGCTCCTCCTGGAACACCTTTTGAGCTCCAGAATCCCGGGCCATTGGGGCGAACCCCCCTTGGTCCTCCTCCCTCACTGAAGCAGAGGGGAGCGGCGGAGAACAGTTGGTTGCCAGGGTCGCTTTACCGCGACCGGGATGGGGGGTCGGGGGGCTGGGAGGCTGTGGGGCAGGGGCTTGTTTGGCCTGACGTCGTGTCACCACCCCCACCTTGACCTGGGCAGCCCGGAACGCAATGTCGTTCCCAATGATGATCCCCCATTCTTGTTGTCCATGTACTATAACATCCACCTTCCCTTCCCATCCCTTGTACTTGACCCAGACCCGGGCAAGGGGAACAGCTATGTTGGGGGAGTTATAGGGCTTTATGGCACAGGTACACCCTTTTAACAGCTGTCTCTTCTTTACCTTACACCGAGGTAAAGCAGTTATGTCAGCCCCAGTGTCCCTATACCCCACATGGGAAACATTGTTCACAGAGATGGACTCACAGAATTTGTTCTGGCTCCAACGCAGTTGCTCTGGCGAGGCAATGCGCATCAGGGATGCTTGCAAGATGGCCCCAAGGGAATGCTGTCCTCCGCTCATCAGGGGCCGCGCCGCATCTTCTACTTCCTTCTCTAGGGACGAGCTTGATTGCTGATCCTCCTCATGTTCCTCCGGTTCGCGGGACTCTGGAGCGAGCATCCTTCCCACCTTGCCCGGGGATGTCTTGGAGTTGCGGTTCTTCGCGAGGAGCTTGGGGCAACTCCTCTTGAGGTGACCCGGTTCCTTGCAGTAAAAACAGCCACTGGCGCTGGGGCTCTCTTTGGGCTTGCTTGGGGCCCCCTCCCGAGGTTTGGGGTTGCCCTTCTCTGCGCTCCCTCTGGCCCCGCCACGACTGAGGTTGCCCCCCTTCGCTCCTTTGGGCTGCCGATACAGCCCCATTTGGTCGGCCAACTTGCCCATCTCCCAACAGTTTGGGGGGTCCCGGTCCCTCACCGCCGTAGCCAAATCCTCTGGGATGGTGGCACAAAATTGTTCCTGGATCATGAGTTCTCGCACCTCCGCCAAAGTGGTTTTCCCGGTGGCCCCAATCCATGCATCCCAAACCTGCCCCAGGTGCGCCATCCAGGAGGCATACGTGTCCCCTGGGGAAGGCTGCCCGTAACGAAATTTACGGTGACAATGTTCGGCTGTGAGGGCAAACCTCTCCCTCACAGCCTCCTTGAATGCCACATAGTCCAAGGGGGCAGTTTGGGTGTGAATACCCAGGAGATCAGCCAGCTTCCCGCTGACCTGAGTCCTCAAGGCAGACATTCTCAAATTGTCCGGCACCTTCTGCTCCAGGCAGGCAGCTTCGAACAGGGTGAAGAAGATCAACACGTCCTGCCCGGGCTTGTAGGTGGGGAATTGCTTCCTGTCCCATTTAGGGGTCGGGGTGCTCCCACTCTGGGGTGTAGGGGGTCCCCCTTGTCCGGCGCCCGCGGTCAGCCTGGCCAACTCCAGCTGCATCTGCAGCGCTGCTTGCTGATGCTGAATCATCTCTTGTTGATGACGCATCACCTCCCTGGTCTGCTGCCAATTACGTTGGGGGAAGAGGGCATCTAAGCCTCCTCCTCCTATGGCCCCACCAGTAACCCCTCTGTCGAGGTCTTCCTCCAACTCAGGGGTCCCTCCTCTCGCTTCTCCTGAGGCTACTCGTAAGGCTGGGGCTACCCCATTGCTTGGGTTCCCGCCCTGCCAGCAAGGATGAGGGGGCTCCCCCCCTCCTGGTTTGCAATCTTCGGCCGCACTACCCACTCCATTGTGGAGATCTGGCTGCTCCCTTCTCTGGTTGGGGTCTCTGGGCTGCTCCCTAGCTCCAGCTGTTCCTGGCTCAGGCTATTCATGACTTTGATCTGAGCGCTTTCCAGCAATCCGCTAGTCTGCCCTAGACCCTGTTAGTTCCGTCCGTTAATTGTGGTTTCCAATTGTCCCATCGTCTGCCACCATGTGAAGGATCACTAGCAGGATCCTTTGCGTGAGTTCGGCGCTTAACGGGTTAACCGGCACTGAGTTACAGCCCGTACGAGCGCTGGCGACCACCTGAGAGGCTTTCGCGCACAAGAGGAAACCGAAGCCCTTTAAATGACCAAATAAGGCTTTTATTTGTTTACACAAAACACAGAGCGGAACTAACAGCTCTCCAGGAATACTACAATGTCAACACAACCTTAGTTGACCCCTGCGTTACTCAATGAACAGGCTCCTAGGCTAGCGGATTGAATCTGGTCAATTACCTCAGATCAGAGACTTTACGCTTAGTCTGTTTCAGCCTGGCTCCGGGTCGGCTGATCCGGGGATGAGACTGGCTTACTCGGGCTGCCGCTTGAAGGACGAATCTGGCCCCGACGTACCCTGGTTCCCAACAACCCTCTACCGGAAGGGAGAGGGGTTTTCTACCCCTGAGTTCCCGCTCTCCCCACCCTCCAGGTCAGGTGGGGCTTATGCCTGCCCCTTCGTGTCAGGTAGGCTTATTCCTGCCCGGGGAGAAGGTGACGTACTGGTACTTCACAGCTCTTTGAGACTGCCCTGATAGTTTGATGGTCCTTGATGGTCCTTCCTGGGTTTTTGTGGATCTCCACCGAGACTCTTCCTTGTTGGGGATGACGACCTGTCTGGCTGCTTCTCCTGTGACTTCATCCCTCCTCCCTCGCCCCCTCCCTTAGGGGAAGACTGTGTGTGTGTGTGTGCAGACTTGTGTTGGGCTTTCTCCACAAGAACCATGTGACCCTGCACTGGAGAACTGATTCTAAACTTCTATTGGGTAACTTAAAACTCTCAAACTCCCCCTCCCATCGTGGAGTGTTTGGGCCTTCAGGCTTCAACAAACTGAAGCCTGTGTAGGCCTCAACAAACCCAATCCTGTGTAGGCCTCAAACCCTCACACCCCTCCTCCCTACTTCCAGCCTTTCTGTGGCCAGCTCTCTCTCTCTGCCTCTCCAACCTGGTGGACACAAGGTCTGAGCTGGCTTCCAGCAAGTGATCTCCAATGAAGCAGACTCTTAACACCCAAGACTCTAATCTGCCTATATGCATCCTGCATATATGAATAAATAGACTGTAAGTAAAACTAATATACAGTAAATATCTTCATTAGTTTTAAACTGTGTATGGACAATCCATTTCCTTTTAAGAGCCCTTTAGCAGGGTTTAGCAACCCACATGGTGATAACCAGTTTCGATAACCAGGCTGTGCATAAGGGGGAAAACTCTGCTTCGTCCTAACCAATATATGACCGACTCCTTTCCATATCCTCCAACAGAATGCAGACTTAAACTCTCCAAAACTGCATTCCCCCCCCCAAATGGTAGTAACCACTACCATCAGCCTTCTGTACCCACTCCAGATGTTAATGTTAATATCATTCAAAAATTGTCTGCCCTATACATTTGATGACTGCCAGCTGAAAGTATGAACTGACTCACTGAGGTGATATATGAGATGATATCATATGGAGGTTCTATCTGAACTTTGATGGCCCTTTGATACATGAAAGTTGTCACTTGATGTCTCTAACATGCACGTGTGAACCAGCCCCATGTAGAGACAGGGTTGCTTCGCAGGTTATGATTTTTCATGCAGATGTACAAGGATATTAGAGTGGTGGGATGACACCTCAAAGCAATATTGTTCTTTGGATCACATTAATATGTTATGATCTTTTGAATAGGATTTATCTATGACACATTTACTCAGTAGATAAACAGCATGACTTCCTTGGCCTCAGTTCTGTTGCAACCAGTCTCATGATGAACAGCTGTGTTCCTCATATTTTATATTTGCCTCGGATCATGCAAATGAGGAGGGAGAGAGAACTTCCTGATGTCTGAGCAGCTGATTTCTATACGTCACAGATTATACAACTCAGCAAAACTCACTGTTGATTTGAATTCATCTTCATAATGTAGCTCTTTTTCAGATAATTAAAATAATCACAGTCCTGTCTCACATGTGAAACAAATAAAAAACTGATTTCACCACTTAAAATGTTCCATCCCTTAATTATTGTATCACACCAACAGGGCTCCAATGTTGCTTTGCAAGAGGTATCAGCTGTATCTCAGGTGTGAGAAAATAATGATATTATTATTACTAATCTTTCATGGTTCTTCAGAACAAAATATGATTGATAACATGCAGTGTGTGTTGATTCAGTACTGGATATTGTACTCAGAATTATTTTTTCCAGAAGAATCTGTTTTTTTCTTTCTCAAAAATTGAACTATATACAGTACTCTGTGAGGATATTTTCCTTATGGTTAGCCTGCTTGGTGACTCATTCTGAGAACTTCTCATGAGCTGTGGAATAGCTAGCTTGTTTACAATATTTGAATTTGTATCTCTAAACATTTTTTGTCCATCAGAATCTTCTGGTCTCCTATAATCTGGATTGTCCGTCATCAACATGATCTGTATTTGAACTAATTTATTAGGAATGTTTGGACAGAGCGAATTGGACAGAGCGAATTTATGTGCTCTTCAGTTCCACACCTGTATAATTCTCTGTTTGTAGTATTTAATTTGATACATATTTGCATCTTTTCTTCTTCCTGTGTTATTTCTTGTCATCTCTTTTTTTGTTCCTTCTTCAATTCTAAAACTAGTTTCCTTTAGTTTTGACGTCTTCTAACATTTCTATTTCCATTCCCATTCTTTAATAATGTATTCTGTTTAATATTTTATATCGTCATCTGCTTTGCAGCTCTTGAGCAAAGTACATTTGAACTCTTTCACCAACTCAAAAGTGGATTCAGGACATGCCTAGATGGTTTACCAAAAAAGAGCCTTTTCAGGAATCCCAGAGTTTGAGTAATGCTTGCATAAATATTTATTCAGTAATTTTAGTTACATGCATAGTGTGCTATAAAAATGTATCCAAGTGATATATATATAAATGCTTTCAAAAATAGTGAGAAATGAATGCCTGTCTTTTCTTGTGAAAAATGATGGTAATAATTCATTTAGGGCACAATCCTATCTATGTTTAAACAGAAAAAGTCCTACAACTCCCAGCATGCCCCAGCCAGTTTTTTTTCTGTCTAAACATGCATAGGATTGCTCCCTAAATGTCAAAGAAGGAGAAGCATTTTTTTTAAAAAAAAATTATCTTCTGGGAGAATTACAGCCTGATCCCAATTATTTCAGTGAGATGGGCAACCCCATCCTATGTGGGTGCCTGTAACCCTCCAAACTTGGAGGATTATGGGCATCCAATTGAAGGCGGGAGGAGCGCAGCGGATCTGATTGCTGCAACACTCCCCTCACCCTCCAAAACATTTAGATGGCCGATTTAGGCCGTCTAAATGTTTTACCCTTCCTTGTGAGGAGGAGAGGCTGAGGCTCCGCCTGGATTCTTTGTATGACGGCGGTGCCTCGCTTCTCCCCTCCCCGCCCACAGGAATGCCCCCCACCGCAGGAACCGAAGACAGCCTTCTGTCTTCAGTTCCCAGCCGGTGCCAAAAGAACTGTGAGGTGCGCTCCGCGATCAAACTCCACTGCGACCTTGGAGGGGATTTCTGAGGTCACAGCAGGGAATCTGACTTATCCTATGGCCCCCCAGGCAAGGTCAGAGGGCCATAGGATTGCGCCTTTGTGAGAGTAAGATTAGACTTTCACTCAAGTTAAAAAAACATAGAACTCATTAAAGAGAGATTCAAGTAGGAAAAAACAACTACAGTGGCTTGTATCCTATGTACTGCTCACAGAGTAGTAGGTAAAGGACCATATTGCAGTGGCAGAGTACATGCTCTGCTGCAGAGGGTCCCAAGTTGAATCCCCGGTATCTCCAGGATCGGGTAGTCTGCGATCGGAAATATCTTTGCCTGAGACCCTGGAGAGCAGACAACGCCAAGCTAGCTCCAGTCACAGAAGAGGTCTTTCCCATTTCCCCCTACCTGTTGCAGCCCCCTGAAAAGCCTGAAGGTCAGGACCCTCTTTACTTTTTTTGTAGGCCTTAACTAACCTATACAAATGCACTCTGCATTATAATGTTCCATGCTTTTTCTTAATTGGTTTCTGTTTCCATTAACCACCGTTAATTTTACTGTGATCATTGGCTATCCTGCATTGGCCTTTCGTGCACTATAATATAGAAAGAGTGTCAAAGGGCAGTGGAGGAATGAAAATGCCTGAAGGAAGTGGCAGTATCTTGTAGCTTTCCCCCCCTTCTACTTTAGTCATAAGGCTCAAAGGCTATAAAAATATTTGCACAAGGGCAGTTGACATAGCAACCTGAGAGCAATGTCAATAAACTTTAGATGCTGAACAATGCTATCAGATATACAGAGGTGGCCAAAAAGCTACCTACCGGTAAATCTTTAAAACTAAGAGATGATCCGTACAATCATTCATCCTGTGTCAAAATCAAAATAGCTTGACTTTTTACTGACTATATCCATGTCACAACTCCCTGTGGCCTGGGAAATCTTTGAAATTTTAACTGAATGTTTAATCACATTTAGCACACCAAAATCCACTGAAGTAGTCAATTTGTATGTTGAATTAAAAATGTAAAAAAGGGCTGAAAGTCTCCCTATGCTTTTCAAATTTCTACATTTTAAAACCAGAGCAGAATATAGTTAGGAACACATTCAAACTTCCTTTAATTGGTTGGAATCAGAAAACATTTCCCAAGCAGATATTGTATATGCACAATTTTCCTTCTGTCATGCAATCTTTGTTCCAAGGAATGTTTTCAAAGCAACATCTACTCCTATCAGTGAGATCTGATACCAGATTAAGGGTTCATCCGGACAAGCATTTAATTTTGCTGACTTTTGCCTCCACTGTCCTGCTGGTACTCATTCTCTCACGATTCCTCTATTATATGTCTTACCCACCAGAACAGCAGTCAATGGTTCTTATTTTTTCCTTAAGAAACGTGGGATAATATTCAATGGCACGCCTCCAATGATGGAACACTCTTTGATCGAGTGGAGGCTTCCATCAGCAGAACAGGGAGGCAATTTTTGCTGCTTCCCCCATGCCCCCCCCCCCAAATCTTCTCCAGATGTTTGGGGACTCTTTAGAATAGCATGGGAGGTGGCATGGGGGTGCATGGGGGAGAAAGGATTGGAGAAAATAATCTCCCCACCACCACATTCCACTGAAAGAAGCCTCTACTGGATAAAAGAACCTTCCTTCAGCAGCGGGACACCATTGGATACATCCCATGGACTGTGCATGTTTGCCCCTGTACATATCAAAATCAGTATCATGTCACTTTCTGTAAAAATACGAAGGGGCAGTAGTGGGGGAACATCATGCAATGGAATCATGAGGCCACTGGGTTTAGTATCTTCTAAAAGAAATTAACAGATGAGATTAACAAGGTGAATGGGTGCAGTGACACAAAGTCACAATGGCAGTACCCAATATCAAGAAATTTGAAAGGAAAAGCAGCTGTTTCTTTTTAGTGCAAAAATGCAGTGATGAAGAAAGGAGGGGAACATGATAGAGGTTTTTTAAAAATAAATAAATTATGCATTATATGGAAAAAGGGAACTGAAAGAAGTCTGTTGTTTTTCTTACAGTACTAAAACTCAAGATCATCCAAATAAATTGATTAGCAGTAGTGTTGAGAGCACACAATGCAGGCCACATGCTGAAGTTAAGCAGGTATGAGCTGGGTCAGTGCTTGGATGGGTGACTGCCTGGGCAGCCCACATCTGTTCTCCTGCATTGAGCAGCGGGCTGGACTCAATGGCCTTATAGGCCCCTTCCAACTCTACTATTCTATTATTCTCCATGCATACTTGGTTTATATGATGACAACTAACTTAAGCAGCTTTAAAAGTGTATTAGAGCAGGGCAGGGCAGGGCAGGGCAGATCAGGAGGTACTGGTAGATTTCTGGGTGATTTGAAGTATAGTATTAACAACAACAACAACAACAACAACATTATATAAACAGCCACAGAAACCAGTATTCTCAGCCAGGCCTAGTAGAAGACATGCCTCTTGCACCCACTCCAAAAAGCCACTAAAGAGGTAGCTTTCCTCACCTCTTTGTGGAGGTGGTTCAAAATTGTGGAACTATTACATTTGACACGGACTGTAAGGCTTGCTGACTAGACCTCAGTTGGCGAGTAAGCTCATATGGAAAGAGCAGGTTCTTAAGGCATGAGGGTTCTGGGCTGTGCAAGGTTAAAATCAGCACCTTGAATTGCACCCAGAAACAAACCGGCAATAAGTGAAATTGGCACAAAACAGTTTGAATACGTGACTGCCTGCCTCCTTGCATCTCTTAGGAAACATGCAGTAGCATTCTATACCAGTGATGGCGAACCTACAGCATGCGTGCCACAGCTGGCACGCAGGGACCTCTCTGTGGGCACTCGAGCCATTGGTCGCCAGATCGCGAAAAGATCGTCCCCTTCTGCATTCAGCGTCATGTTTCCATAGTAACTCCTCTCCACTCATTCCTCGCTGGCCTCCACAGGCAGGCACACTCCAACATCTCCACCCCCAGAAGCGGACTGCGCAGGCACCCAGACCCAGCCCTCCTTCTAACTGAACAGACAGCTCAGAAGCACAGCGCGCGCACGCCCAAATCTTTGCGCGCCCAGTGAAGAGCCATGCCCTGAGACAGAGCGGGGCGCGATTAGCTAGTGCCCCCTCTTCCTTCCTGCCAAATTTAAGGCACTTTGAAATAAATAAGTTGGTTTTGTGTTGCAGTTTGGGCACTCGGGCTCAAAAAGGTTCGCCATCACTGTTCTATACCATCTGTCTTCAAGGGCAGTTCCATGCAAAGTGCATTGTAGTAATCAAGATGGGAAAGTACAGAAACCTAGATCTGTATAGCAAAGTCTGGCCTGCCTGTGTAAGAGAGGGGAAAGCCTCCATATTTCCCAGTCTTTCCCATGTCCTTTACCTGACAGATAGGGTCACAGAAATCCCATTGATCAGACCAGCTAGACCAGCCTTCCCCAATTTAGCGCCCTTCAGATTATTTGGATTTACAGCTTCCATCAGCCTCAGCCAGCATGGTCATGAATGCTGGGAGTGGTAGTTCAGAACAGGATTTGATTTTAACCTATTCTTCCTCATCCATTTGACCACACCCTCCGAACACTGGTTCAGGACAGAGGCAGCTGCTCCAAGATTTTTAATTAAGGTATGAGAACTTGGTATCCTCTGCATACTGAGGGCATCCAACATATTGAGGACACCCAAAGCTACAGATGACACTGAGTCGTGTGGGGTTTTGTGCGTCTTTCCTCTGTATGGACAATACCATCTGTGCTGACTCCATGCTTAGTCTGATATGTGGACTTCCAGTGGGGGCTCTGAATCTTAATGGTTCCTGTTTTGAAGGAGGTGGGTGTCCTGAATCACTATGGTTAGAGCTGCCTCCCACCTACAAAACAACAACAACACCCTGTGGATATATCCTTCAAAGGTTGATTACAGAGGAGTAATGAGAGCTCATTTGTACTGCGGCTTTCCACCAGCCACAAACTATTATTTATATACTCATATGCTCATGGGCTATAGTTTCTGTCTGTAACAAGGTAAGGAAATTACAGCATTATGAAGACACAAAGGAAAAGTATACAGCATAGAATGGCAATGCAGTTCTGCCTCACTATAAAATGAAATGGAAATTAGGACCCTGTCAGAGAATTCAGAGACAGGAAAGGTATATCAGGAAATGGGTGGAGTGACATTCTTGACTTAACAACCTTGGAATTGTGTTGTTCTTGTAGCTAAACTTCAAATGGGATTTTATTACAAGATAAAGTAATGAGATTGAAACCATTCCCTTCCCCATCTCTAACTTGATTGTGTGCCCTAACCTTGTGTTTATTGATAATTTTATATCTCACCAATGCAACCACCCAAAGTGGCACAGTAAAAAAAATAAATCCATACTTAACTATAAACTAAAAATAATTTTTCAAATAAAAATCAGAAATAAGGACAGAACCAGTTTAGCTATCATTCCCACAAAATCTCTCTGGAACAGAACAGTTTTTGCTTGCCTCTAAAAAGAGAGGAAAGAAAGGGCCAACGAAGGCTCCCTTGAGATGAAGTTTCAATCCTAGGGGGCAACCAACAAAAAGGTCCTGCTTCTAGTGATGGCTGTCCTAGCCTCCCAATGTAGATGGAACATGAAGCAGGACCTCAAATGAGGTTCAGAGGAAGGCAACTAAAATGTTTAGGAATATGGAGAACAAGTCCTATGACAAAAGACCAGTTCCAATTTGTCTATATCCTCCTCAAAGTGTGGCACATATGGACTGACTGAACATCTTCTGGGGTCCAGAAGAAATGTTCCCTCTGGTCAGATTAACTAGTGAAACTGGTGTTTTGGGTATGTTGGGGGTGGGGTTGTTTTATTGTTTAATATCTCCTCCAGTGTAAGGAGCCTCACTTGCTTGAGTAATCGGGAATTACTTGTTCTGCAGATGCATTTCTATGATGCACCTCTTTTTGGCTTGTGACACAGTGTGGTCTGGTCTGTGCAGATTGATGCATTTGGTTGGGAGTGGGCCACTGCTAGGTAAATGTGTTCCAGTATTGGAACATAGGCTTGAATTAGATGGCCTTTTGGTCCTTCCAGCTTTGATTCTGTAATAAACTACAGCTATTGTGATAAAAAAATATCTGGTATTGACAGAAGTAGAACGATTGTCCATACAGAACACTACAGCAGAAAGCTGTGCATGAATTTGGCACTCATTTATTTATTGCTTCTATTTAAAAATGGTTAAATCATGCTTTTAAAGGGCTGCTTCAGACTTCCTGCTTCATCTGACAGCAAGCACAACACAAGCCGTCTCTTGTTGCAATAAGCAAAGTGGTAATCATTGTAACTGGAATGTTTTGCAACTTTGGAAATTCCTCTTTTTTTCACCGTAGGTTTCTAAAACTAAATTATTAACTGCTGGAATACTTCCAAATTATTAAATTGTTAAGTACTAAAAAAAAATAAAAAAAATCACTGAGACTTAACATCCTAAAGCAGGGGTGGGCAACTGTGGGAGGTCCAGGGGCCATTTTTGCTCCCCCCTCGGGTTTGCCACAATGGAAAGGGGAATTTAATATATATATATATATATATATATATATATATAAAATTCCCCTTTAATATATATAGCTTATTTGACCCTTTTAGCGCTCTATAGCAGCTACAGAGCACTAACATTGACAAATATATCTAGCAAACAAGGTACGTAAATTAATCTGTTTCAGAGTTCCAAGCTGTTATAGAGTGCCATTTTGTTTGTAAATTTTTAAAAAGAAATTCAGGGGGCATTCAGCTACATGTTGCCTACCCCTGTCGTAAAGTAACACATTCCAGAGAGTTAGCAATAATAAGCATGTTGTGATAAAATTCAACAACTTTTATGTCACCTCTTTGTTGTGTTATGTGGGCAACTTTGGGAGGTCCTAAGGTCATTTTCGGCCCCTGCGGGTGTCAAAAACAGGTGGGGAAATATGATGATGATGATGATGATGATGATGATGATGATGATGATGACGACAAAATGCCACCTGGAGCTGCATTTGTAGTGGCAAAAGGGTCAAAATTAGCTCATTTGCAAGCTACCTTTGACCCTTTTGGTGCTATGTAGCAGGTCTGGATGCCATTTTGTGTGCGTGCGTATATATATATATATATATATATATATTAGAAAAAACATTGTGGGGCAGGGGGTCTCCCGAATTTGGGGGTGTGGATGCACTGGGGAGCTGTAGGGGCTGCATGCAGACCCTGGGCTACATGTTGCCCACTCCTGTGTTATCTTAACTCTGTTGTTCATCCTAAAGTAGTGGTTCTCTGATTATTTAGGTGCTGTGCCCAGAAAAGGGGGGGGGGAAGTACACACTGCCTCCCAGTAACATTACATGTAAAGCTTCTGCCCACATGTCCCATTTTCCCACCCACCTAGCCTCTGTTGGGGCTGAGGCATACAGGAGGGCCTCCAAAGCAGATCTTAAACTAGGGACAGATTCATACATCAGGAGGTGATCTTTCAGATATCCTGGCCCCAAACCATTTAGTACTTTATAGGTAAGAAGAACCAGCAACTGGAATTGTGCCCGGAAACAAATTAGAACCCAGTCAGTTGATACAGGATTCTGTAATTTGGTCAACAAAGCACACACCAGAAAGCAATCTGGCCACGACATTTTGTACTAACTAGATGCAGTTTCTGTTCAGGGGCAGCCGCACATAAAGCATGCAGCAGTAATCCAGACTTCCTCAACCTGGTGCCTTCCAGATGTGTTGGACTACAATATGCTGGCTGGGGGATGCTGGGAGTTAGTGTCCAACACATCTGGAGGGTACCACATTGAGGAAGGCTGCAGTAATCCAAGCAAGATGTGATTAAGACATGGGTCACTGGCCAGATCCACCTCCTCCATGAAGGGGTGCAACAACTGGTGCACCAGCCAAAGCTGAGCAAAGGTGCTGCTGGCCACAACAACATCCACCTGGACCTCTAGGAGCAATGCCACGTACAGTAACACTCCCAACTTGCAAACCTGATCCTTCAAAGGGAGTGCAACGTCATCCAGAACAAGCTGTACCCCCAAACCAGGATTAGCTTGTCTGTTGCCCAACAGTACCTCCGTCATGTCTGGATTAAGCCTCGACTTGTTAGCACACATCCAATCTATCAAATCCTTCAGACAATGGTACAGAACTTCACCAGCTTCCTTGCATCAGTTGAAAAAGAGTTACAGTTTTGGGTATCATCAGCACAGTGATGGAACCCAACCCCCAAACTCTGGATGACCTCCCAATTGGCTTTATATAGATGTTAAAAAGCAGAGGGGACAGAACCGAGCCTGGAGGAACCCATGAGGCCAATGGCTAAAGGAATGAGCAATAGCACCCCCCCCATCTTCTGGGAGCATAATTCAGCTGGGTAGGATCGGAACCCCTGCAAAACTGCCCCCAAGTCACATACTGGTCAAACATCCCAGAAAGATACCATGGTCGATGGTATCAATTCAAATGCTGCTGAGAGGTCCAGCAGACACACTCCATTCAAGTTCCCAGCACAGGTCATCCACCAACGTGATCAAACCTGTTTCTGTCCCAAAATGGCCTGAACCCAAACTGGAAGGGATCCAAATAATCAGCTTCACCCAGGAAAGCCTTTGAAAGTAGAAAAACATGTTCTAAATGCTCACAATAATAATAATAATAATAATAATAATAATAATAATAATAATAATAATAATAATAATAATAAAAAACAAGTACCAGAAGGTAGAGTAAGTCTTCTTCAGCATTTTTCTTCACTACTGTGTTCCCCTTTTGCTTGATATTGAACACAGGAAACTCAACAGTGTCATATGAAACTCTTATGGCTCCCTCTGCTGGAAATCTGAAAAATATATTTTTGTTAGCAGTTTTTTGGGGTTTTTTTTAGGAGATTGGCTTCACAGATGACATTTTTCATTCATATATAGCTCAGTGATCAATTAAAACCCCAGATTGATTTTTCAGCTCACATGGAGAGAAATAGTGATGCTTCTCCACCCTGCTCTTTAATCTGTCTTTTAATAAAGACATTACTGGGGGCGTCAGGGTGTGGGGAGGACCTGTGGAAATATCCTTGAGTGTAGACAAACAGAGGATGTAAATAAAGTTGCTTGTGATTAGCTAGGTGCCTTTGGAAGGTTTATAATACAGTAATACCTCGGATTACGAGTAACTCGGTATACGAACTTCTAGTAAAACGAGCAAAATTTTATCATTTGTTTCGATTTGGAGGACGAGCGTGTCTCGGAACACGAGCCACACGCTGTGCCCCCGACTAGCACTTAAAGTGCCAGCTCCCCGGCTTTGCCTAGCCGGGAGGGAGCCCCATGGAGGCGAGGCGCAGCCGCTCACTCTGTGGGTGCCTTGCGCTGCTGCGCCGGCTCCCTGCTTGGGAGCCCCATGGAAGTGAGGCCGCTCACTGTGCGGGCGCCTTGCGCCCCTGCGGCGGCGCCTTGCACCGCTGCGCTGGCTCCCTGCCCGGGAGCCAGCAAAGCACCCCATGGAGGTGAGGTGAGGGAGCTGCGTCGCTCGCTCTGTGTGCAGCCTTGCGCTGCCGCTTTGCCTGCTCCCTGCCTGGGAGCCGGCAAAGCGGCAGCGCGAGGTACACGCAGAGCGAGAGGCTGCGCCACGCCTCCATTCGGCTCCCTGACAGCCGGCAAATCTTTGCCAGCTCCCTGTCAGGGAGCCGAATGTAGGCGAGTGAGCGGCCACTCGCTCTGCCTGCGCCTCGCGCTGCCGCTTTACTTGCCAGGGAGCTACGTGGAGCTTTGCCAGGGAGCTGCGTGGAGGCATTCCCGCTGCTCCCTGCCTCTTCCAGCGGGGGCTCGCCTCTCCGCGAGCCGCCCGCGCTGCTATCGCCGGTCCCGTCGCGTCCCTTGCTGCTCCGGAAGTGACGCGACGGGAACTGCAGGGAGCAAAAAAGCCTGTCTAGCGAAAATGCAGGGCGGGAGGCAGGACCGGTGCAAGGCAGTTTGGTGCCCTAGGCAAGATCAGATATTTAGCGCCCCCCTTCCCACTTGAGAGCGCTGTATTTTGTTTTCAAGGCGTTTCTGGCACCCCCTTTAGCCCTGCGCCCTAGGCGGCTGCCTAGTTGGTCTAATGGTAGCACCGGCCCTGGCGGGAGGACAGGGAGGCGAAGATAATCTCCTCTGCTCCTCCCGCCCTGCATAGGATACTCATAAGGCTATGAGTTCGGGGGTGTATGAGCATCGAGGGCGCAACCCATAGGACTGTGCCCTTCATCAGATCCAGTTGTCTAAATGGCTGCATTTTATTCCATCCCCCAATCCTACACACCTTTGGGCTGGCCATGGCTGCCTGCCATGAAACTACTTCTAAGTGAAAGACTTGGATTCAGAAGGGGAACCCTGCCTGATTTCATATCCACCGATGTTTGACAAAGTCCCAGACCCTCGCCCTATGACTCTGATACTGGCAAGCTGGATGTGTTTCTTGTTATTGGGCTTCTCTACACAAGGCACTTATTGTGCTCTTGTGATTCCTCATCCACACTAGTTTGAGGGTGCTTTATATGACATCGTCATCCTCCAGGGCCTCTCCCATGCTTTCCCAGCATTTCCGTGGCTTTTTTTAGAACAGGGAAAATGAGCTATTAAAGAGCTATCACGCTATGAAATGCTACAAAATGGTTGTGTATTTTTGCAATTCCGCTGTACCGCAGTGCCATGTTGTGGTTGTGTAATGGAACATATGGAAAGGCAGAGAAAGAACCCCCCTGGGGAAAAAACACATTTGAAGGGGCTGATCTTAATTCTGCAAAGAATCCGGAAGCAGAAGCCTTGGTAAAGTGGTGGGTTAAAAGCCTCATGTGGAGAAGCCCATTCTCTCCTGGGAATCAGTCAATCCTGATGGGAAGCTGCAGAATTTTGTTGCGTGAGGAGAACTACTAGGGGCAGTGGTATAGTGGATCCAGGGCACACAGGGGTGAAGCATCAGGATGTTTTGATCAGCAGGGACAATGTTGTAATCTGCCACCCCCTTGAGACTTCCCTGTTCCCTCAGCTTAGCTGCAGTTCTCACAGTAGCTGGGGGAAAATAGGTTTCCCAGCCATGATCAGGAATACAGACACAAGGGAGACAACAGAGAAAGGGGATGGAAATGGAGGCAGGCAGGGGAATCATATGCTATTATTTCACTTACGGTACTTACTTAGGCTTTGTTACAGTAGGCTGCGGGGACTAGGAGGTTGTGCCAAAGGCTTTATGGAAAAGGTGTGTAGTGAGGGATTTGAAGGAAGGAAGAGAGGTGGCATCACAGAGACATTCAGGAAGGCAGTTCCATTCATAAAGGGCAGTAAGGGAGAAAGGTAAGAGCAGCGCTTTTGACAGAGCAGGCCTTCTTCAAACGACCGACCAATGGTGGTTGAACTGGATGAGCTACAGCAGGGATGTGTCAGGATAGTAAAGACAGTGCTTTTTTTCTGGAGAAAAAGGTACCGGAACTCTTGGATTACATTTCCTCGGGAGTAGATGGCGATTAAATTGTAATGCAATTAATAGAAGAAAAGGTGCTGGAACTCAGTTCCGGTGAGTTCCACCAGAAAAAAAGCCCTGAGTAAAGAGATAGGAAATCAAGGCCAGAGTAGGTGTAACAGCAGCCAAGTGTTTACTCAAGGCATCTAGGTGAATTTCAGATTGTTTCAAATGTTTATAGAGCTTGTCTTCTTTGTAACTATTTCGGGGTGGGTGGGTAATTGCACTCCAATGACCTACAAATGTATTATGGTACAGCCCACTTCATCAAATGCATGAAGAGTTACTCTGAGTTCCAAGTGTGTATATATGGGTGGTGGTGGCAGTGGCAGATTGTAAACACTGAGGTCGGAGGGAATTGAAATGCAGAAAGCACGGGCAGTGTTAATTGCCTGAACAGTAGCCATTCACAAAACAGCTGTTGGGTAATAACACAGACGACCTTGCATTGGTAAGCTGATTAACACATGTAGTGTGATTAAGAATAATAATAATAAAAAACCTTTGCCCCTATTCAAGCCACATGAGATAGAGCTGAACCTGTTGATGAATTGTAGCTGAGCTGTTTCACCTTGAAATCTGCCTCTGAAGTTTGTGAATGGCCACCTTAAGGTCGGTGACAGAGTGTCCTGGGAGGTGGAAGTGTTCCCCCCACTGGCTTTTGAATATTCTGATATCAGTTCAGTTATTTTTATTGCAGTCAACAGAACAGAGATAAAAGCAGTCAGTGATATGTTTGCAAAACAAAATATAACAGCATAAATAACAACTCAAACATACACTGTACAAAACAGATACCCTAAGGTAGCCCACTAGAAACAACCTTCCAACACCAGATAGTTAGTTGCTTCCTTGTTCTCATTGCAACTGACAAAAGTTTGGCCACAACGAACATTATTAATGGGATTTTATCTGACAACAGAACATACAATCGGACAGAGGCAGTGTTAGGGGGCGGCTCAGTAGTGCTTGAGCCCTGAATCTTTTATTTGGAGCTGGGAATCTTTGGGAGGTCATCTGCCCCACCACCCTGCTGTCCATGGGCACTTGCTGAAATAAAGGTACAGGGGCCCTGATGATCTCTGTAGCATCTGATGCCCCTGGATTAGCTGCCTTTTTGCCCACATGTGCTTCACTTCCTGCTCCCCCCCCCCGAATCTTTCTGCCTGAGCTTTTTTTCTGAAATCAAATACCCTCTCCCCTGTCCATACATCCCTTTTTACAAATAGGGGTGTCCATAGGAGACAGGGTCCTTTAAAGACACACAGAGAGACTATAGAGCATACAGTATGTAAATTAGCACATGCAGATTTGTGCATTTTTTTGTCCTGTGGGCCTGAGCCCCAGATCTTTTCAGTAACTTGTACTGCCCCTGCAATTGGACTAATCTACTTGGTAAAATGGCTGATAAAGAGCCCATTTGCTGCCTAGCTTCAACATAGAAATGGCAAAAAAAGAGAACATGTTCCACAGATTGAACCTCCTGATAGTTACATGGACAAACCCTCAACGACAGAGACACCATTATATCTAACCCAGATTAGTGTCCCATTTATTATTTTGTGCACAGACTGGCCTATTGGTCCTATGTAGAATGCAGCCGTTCACTGCTGGCAAATACCTTCTTTGCAAGTAAAGCACTCTTTAAAAGTCAAATTTACTATTCTTGGCATCCCTTGAAACTCTAAAGGGTTAATGTTTTTTCTTAGGAATGTGAAAGCTAAGGTCATGTGATGCCTTGTTAGTAGTTAGTGAGGTCTTCTCTCTCAGTCAATTGTAGCAGCAGAAATTTAGGCTCAGTTTGATAAAATAGGAGAAAAAGAGAAAGTCTCTAGTCCTCAGTTTCAAGGAAGCTGTTCTGCTGGATCTGGTCTGCAACAGCATCAGGATTACATAGGTTTTCTTGGGGAACCTTAGTTTCCCAAGCTTTTAGTACCAATAAGTGCAGTTTCTTGGGAAGCCAATGAATGCCCACACAATACACTCACTTCTTAAGCTTATGAATTTTAGGAAACAAGAATGGCTCATGGTAATAATTTACTTAGGCACATCTGAACAACATTTTCCCCATGCTTTCCAGAATCTTAATACATGAGTGAGATGAACTTCACTTTTACCACACCTCCATCCCTTTGAATGAGCAAAAAGTTTACCATAACAAAATCAGTTGGGTACCGCTACTAATGGATACATGAGAATTGTTTTTGGTGTATCAGCCTTAGGTGAAATCTAAGGCACCTCTAATAATCCATCAGATTCAATCCTGGATCCACCTTGACTAACCAAGTTTTTATCCCTGGCCTATCCTGTCGCCTTCCTGGAAAAACAGTATTTCTGAAATCCAAACTTGGCAAGCCTAACAGTGGTGGAGTCACCAGGGGGCCACTTCCTTTAAACCTAAGCTCGAACTATAAACTGTACTTGTCAAATCAAAACACGTCTGAGAGACTGTTAAATTATCAGCTGTTAAAGCTCTTTGATTACTTTGGACCTTCACTGATAAGTGATAATCAGCTCAAGGTCACCATCTCAAGTATGCAATCAAATTCTTTACGAAGAATTTTGTCCAACTACAGGCATAGAAATTTTGTCCAGAAATGGTTAATTAATAGCCTACATAGGTTATTTAAGTTCAATGAAGTGAATAGGTGATCCTGCTGAATATAAAAAGTGGCCCCTTGTCATCTTCTGTATCAGTCTCAGGCTTCTGTGAAAACCATTGTTTCATACTTGATACTTCATTTTAGGTGTTTGAAATGTTGTCATTGCTTTTGACATGGGGAATAGTGGTGATGCTGTGCTGTAGTTTGTGGTTTGTTCTGGGAATAAGAAGAAGGTAAGGAGGATTATTTTCATACATTCTTTGATGAACTTTGAAGCTTTCCTCCCCTTTAAAATCGTAATACGTGGATCAAATTTTAAAATGTATGGTTAACAAAGTAATTTAACTATTTAATAGGTATAATTATTCACTTTTCAGGTGTACATGCATTGCAAAAAATTCACAGAGATGCACCCTTATCTAACTTTGTACAACATAAGTGTCAAGTATCATTATGTGTGGAAGCTATTAAATTATATAAATTGGAATAATTTCAGCCTGATTTATCAGAAGTGGCTAGCATTGCAGATTCTTTGAAATCAGCTGGCAACATGGTTTGCATAATGTATGGAGAAAGCTTCTGGTTTCTCCTATATTGTCTTCATAATCTTTCTGTTTTAGTTTTTTGCTCTTGAAACATGTTAGATTAAAAAAAAGAGAAGGATGAAAGTCATCTATGTTTACTGTCCATTTAAAGATAAGGAGATGTATTATTAAAACCTAATTTGCTTCAGATACCCAAATGAAATATATGCAAGGACATAGCAATTTGGCATGTTAATTTAAGCTTGTACTTAGTTTTCTGTGCCCCTAATGATACTGGGAAATCACCACCTTGATTCAAAGATGAAGCTCTAAATGGGAAAAGTGTTCACAATAATCAGTTTATCTTTCTTTGATGGGTGCAAATTATTCAATGTAGTAGTACTAGTAGTAGTTGTTGTTGTTTTTATTTAACCCTTATGAAGTGCCTAACATTATTTTCTAGTGAAATAAGCCAATCAATAAATAGATAATTTGATTTTAGCATCTTTGATTACCTGTGAGATTCATGATCAATAACATTCCTTAATCTTTCATTAAACTTTCCCCCTGTTTTACATGGGTTTACCATACTTTCAAAGATTATGCTGTGTTAGGATTTATAGAGAAATATGTCATAATATCATGTCATGAAATACCTATGTATGCATAATATTAGAACAATTTCATAATCAATAGAGTTGGATTTTCAGGTTTCCATTAGGGCAAGCCATAACTTATTCATACTAACAATACTATAAATGTGTGCCCCAGTCCAGTTCTAGTCATAGGCAATTTGTTCTGCTTGGCAATTGATGGCTTAGGCTGGGGGAAAGTACATCTGCGTGCTCTTCCAATGATGCAACCAGCCAGTTAAAGGGGGCTTGGTTGAGCATCATCATGTGTATGTGGTGCACCTCTACATTGGCTTATGCATGTGGGAGGCTGCTTTTGCAAATAGATCTCCATTGTGAAATTGGGGCAGAGATAGATTAGCCAGCTCAGTAAGAGCTGACGGGCTTGATTGCTACACAGACATGCACACATCAGCAATATCAGTAGACACGTTCGAAAGTGCAAACAAAGTGGAGGAGTCAAAAGTTAAATCAAACAGATATTGCATCTATTGCACCAATTGGGCTACCAAGCTTGGGCCCGGGCAGTCTGCCTGAGTCTCTGAGAGGTATTTCACTCAGCCATTCAGATTTTTATATCTCTCTCAAAAGCCTCACACAGCCATGCTCTACAGTATTCACTGGGTAATAAAAATTATCTGAGCAAACATATTTTGCCATGAACCACCATTTCTATTTAAAACAATAGACATAATACCCAAGAGTAAACATGGTAGAATTGATATGTTTAAAGGGGAAGGTAAATTTCATTGAATTTTATTTTCAGTATGTGTGATGCATTCTCATTATTGAGGCTATAACAAGCTTCTTTATTGTGCTAAAGTCATTATATGTTGGTTATCTACTGTCTTCTTAGTGGATTTATTACTCAAAGGAGGGCAATTCCTTCTAGCAAAGATGGAAGTTGCACGTTATAAAAAGATGCTTGCACAGCAAACGTGAAGGTCACACCATAATTTACAACCCTAATAAACCATGTATGTATTGCCTTTTGCAGACATCCAAGTGAGCCACCATTGGAGAATGGGATGCTGCCGTATTTTGGCTGTGCTTTGCAGTTTGGGGCCAATCCTCTCCATTTCCTCAGGGAAAGACAAAAGAAGCATGGCCCAATTTTCACTTGCCGTTTGGCTGGAAAATATGTTCATTTTCTCACAGATCCCTTTTCGTATCATGCAGTGATGCAACAAGGAAGACATTTGGACTGGAAAAAGTTCCACTTTGCAACCTCTGCAAAGGTAGCATGTTTAAAAAAAATATTATTTTCAGTAATAAAACTAATTTTCCTTTAAATATAGTAAAAGGTGGGGATGCCCAATCTAAAAACCATGCCAGCAAATAGCTAGTTGGAGTTGGCATTAGCAGTACAACTTGCACAGCCTCTCCTGATTCATTGGTCACAGGGAAATAGAGCTGTGTGTCATCAGCGTACTGATGGCACTTGCCTCCAAATCCCCTAATGACCACTCTCAGCAGCTTCATATAGATCAGTGTTCTCCAACCTTGGGTCCCCAGATGTTTTTGGCCTACAACTCCCAGCATGCCCCAGCCAGCTCCAAGGTTGGAGAACACTGATATAGATGTCACTAATAAAACACTGTTGCTAATACAAACCTCTTAGGGCACAATCCTATGCATGTTTAGATAGAAAAAAGTCCTACAACTCCATGCTGGCTGGGGCGTGCGTGGAGTTGTAGGACTTTTTTTTCTGTCTAAACATGAATAGGATTGTGCCCTTAAAGTATTTTTTTTACCTCAGTCCAAATTCCCTAAACCTCCACCCCAGTTAAAGACACAACCAGGTCCAGCTCTTGTTTACAGTCTTCCTGTGACACAAAAGTTCCTCCTGTTGCGCTACTGATTGCTTGGACAGTTTGTCTGGTTTTTAATGCCTGCTTCTGTAACCTTCTTCTGGTAAGATCTTAGGGCAGCCTCCTAGCATAACACAGCCACCTGCTCCCTACTTCTGATCTTTACTGACTTTACCAGCCACGTATGGCTATCACACAGAGAAGGAATTGCTTAATGTTAAGGCCTCAGCTATCTACCTTCTCCTCAGCCTTTTCTCTGATCCGTCTGTCGCACCACCCACACCAACCAACAGACTCTGTCTCAGTGACCACCCGCTGACTTAACTGAATCCCTAACTGTCAACTCCTTAACTGCCAACTGTCATTTCTCAACTGCTCTTTTCCACCTAGATACTGTAGTCTAGAACCCCCTGCCAATCAGAGTCTGATGTTTCCCAGACCAATCAAAATTGAATTTACCTGATTTAGACCCCATCTAGAAATATTAGAAACTATTGTCTCTCTCTCTCCCCATTCAGAACTTGTCACTAAGCAACTACGACCCAGGCCTTAAACACAGTAACAACGCTAGGACTCGGGGTTACACAGATGCGTTATAGCCTTGCAGAACAACAAGTTATTTGCATGGCATTTCTTCACAGAGAGTTCAAAGCATCAACAGATTTCTTTTCCCCATCAGATTTCCTCCAGAGAACAAAGTTGGCTCCCTGCCTCCTTTCCAGATCCACGGTCCTCTTTACAATATAACCTTCTTTGCCAAACAGATAACCATTAAAATGATGGATTCTGTAATGTGGAAGAAAGGCTTTAAGGTTACTTTCAAATTTAGTACTTAATATCATTTTCTTATCTGCCTTGGTAAAATCAGAGCCTAGTCCAACTCCTATTGGAGACAATTAAAAAGTCCCCTCAGCTTAAATGGATACTGGATAGGGGTCCTAAGTGGCCATACTTTATTTATCAGCATCAATCAGTAGGCTACATGTTTAATAATTCCTCAGACTTGTGCTTTTCTTTTATATTCCTGTTCTAAATTATGTAGAAAATAATTTGCCTCTGATTTCCCTTGTACATTATTATTCACTTAGGCCAGAATCCAAAGCACTGTGTAACTATTCTGTTTGCACAGAGGGGCTTTTCAGTTCTTCCTTCCAAATGTAGGATTGTCTCAAATGCTATGCTAGCAGGAAAAGTACAAGAGGGGGCATTATTCCACTAGCACTTGTGCAACCACTAGCAGCACAAATAGCACAAGCAACACTTAGAGCCAGTGTGAGAGTGTTGGACTGGGACTCGGGAGATCCGGGTTCTAGTCCCCACTTGGCCATGAAACTCACTGGGTGACCTTGGGCCAGTCACTGCCTCTCAGCCTAACCTACCTCACAGGGTTGTTGTGAGGATAAAATGGAGAGGAGGAAGAGGACCATGTAAGCCGCCTTGGGTTCCTTGCAGGAAAAAAGGCAGGGTATAAATATAATTAAAAAATCAAAAAAATAAATTGGTTGTGCAACAGCGTGTGTGAGTAGAATCAAAGTACTGAATTTGATCCTTGCACAAAGATGAAAATGAGGTTTCTGCAAGGAGTAGATGTTTTGCACTAGTGGAATGACACCACTGGATACAACCCTTGCTGCCCCCAAAGCCCTCATGGGTGGAATAGTCTTCAAAATCAGCACCCTATGAAATTCAAGGGGCTGCGTGTGTGCATTCTGCTCACATGACAGCAAGGAGAAGGACAAGCGAGTTGATAGATAAATAAATACGGTGATGATGGGATGCAATTAACTTTGCCCATATTTGGTGACAGGCATTTGGACATGGGAGCATTGACCCAAATGATGGAAACACCACTGAGAATATGCAACAGACCTTCACTAGAACTCTTCAGGGTAACGCCTTAACATTTCTCAATGAAGCCATGATGGAAAATCTGCACTATGTCATGGTAGAATCAATTGCACCAAAAACAAACCCCAGTGACTGGGTCACCAATAAGCTTTATGAATTCTGCTGCCGTGTCATGTTTGAATCTGGGTTTTTAACCCTGTTTGGAACAGAGTTTAACACAGGCCATGATGACAAGATCCTTTCTTCTAACCATGAAGCCCAAAGAGCAATTATCCTCAATGCCCTGGAGAACTTCAAGGAGTTTGATCAAATCTTTCCGGCTCTTGTAGCTGGTCTGCCAATCCACCTATTCAAAAGTGCCCACAGTGCGAGAGAAAAGCTGGCTGAGACTCTGCTCCATGAGAACCTTAAAAAAAGAGAGAACATTTCTCAGCTCATTTCTCTCCGCATGTTCTTGAATGATACACTCTCCAGTTTTGATGACATGGAAAAAGCAAAGACCCATCTTGCGGTCCTGTGGGCTTCACAAGCTAACACAATACCTGCTACCTTTTGGAGTTCCTTCTATCTTTTGAGGTGAGTAGCTACATTTGCTGTGCTACTAGACTTTGGTCTGTAACAGGGATCCCCAGCCTTTTTGGGTTGGTGCGCACATTTGGAGTTTTGAGAGAGTGTCATGGGCACTCTCACAAAATGGCTGCCGTGGGGGAGGGGCTTTCCCATTCTGGCATGGTGGGCATGACACAAAGCACTCATTTCTGAGAAGGCAAACTGGTGAAACTAAAAGAAAAACAACTTGCCAAAGAACCTAAATTCAAAGCAGAGGTGGGATCTGAGCTCTGAAACACAAAACCACTCTTGTGAATCCAAATAAAGGTGGTACTGGAGGGCAGCACTTTGCTTTGCAGCATGCATGCTCACAGTTAGAAACAAAATTAATGTTACAAAATCTTAAGAGATAAAATAAAAATCAGGAGAGGCAGGAAGCCTGTTTGGCAGGCACCAAGAGAGGTGTCTAAGGGCACAACATTGGAGACTCCAGTTCTATAGGTGGACCTTGTTCTATAGATGGACCTTGTTCTATATTGTCCTGTTTCTCTTGGTACTGGTTACATCAGATCAGTCTTGGGCTTACCATTTACCAAATGAAACTAACTATGGTGGACATGTTATCATTTGGTGAGCTAGGTGGTCTGTATTGTCCTGCATTCGTGATTTTTTAAAAAAAACAAACCCGGATATCTGATTGAATTCGTGGAACATAAGTTTAACAACAGTTCCTAGCCACAATAGTTGGTGCTTGGATCAATCTGTACATAGTGCCTTTTGCCAATGAAACCTTTTACAATACCACACTAGCTGTGCTTGCATAGATCCAGTCTAATCAATAAATATAAGCACGATTGTGAAATGCACAGCAACAGTGCCCATGCCCTGCATTAATGGATGCTTTCAGATCCTAAGAAAAAGCTTTCAGTCTCAGAAATTGTGGTTAGCCATCCAATTGCCACTGAAAGCTTTTTAAGTTAGCTGACTGCACATTTCTAAGGTTCTTGTATAAACTGGTTTGACATCAATTTTTAAATGTGTCTGTTGAGAGGCTATATTGCATCTTTTGCAGGTATGGATTTAGTTCTACAGATCAGTTTAATTCTACAGATGTTAAAACATGCAAAGTTCCATCTCTTAGAGCAGGAGTGCAGAACCTCAGGCCTGGGGCTAAAATCCATTCCCCTGGGGTTCCCCAGATGGCCACACACCCTTTTCCCCAACTACCAATTGTTTGGTGGATTCCTGGCTTTTGCTCATTCCCCTGCCCCCCCTTCTAAAAGGTTGAAATCCCTCTCCTAAGGCTTAGTTACTGGCGGTAAGAGCCTTAAACTAAAATATGTTGTTATTTTTGGTCCTGCCCCTTTAACCCTTGATCCCGCCCCTGTAGCCCCACTTACCACTGAACTGTGGTTCCCGAGAACTTCTCCGAAATGGAATTTGGCCCACAGGCTGAAAGAGGTTCAACACCCCTGTCCAAGAGCTTGATCTTCTACAAGCCAAGATAGGGTGGCTTGAGTACTCAGCGTAATCCTGATCAAAGTACATGTGGCTATGTCTGGCCAAAGGCGGGCTACTCAGGAAGCAGGTGTTGTGCAAGGAAGCTGGGGTTGGGAGGTAGGGTGGAATGTGATAGTATGATCACAAGGAGGATTTGAGTAGGTTGAGCCCCCGCACAGGCAACCACACATTTGTTGCTGGAACCAGGATAGCCGAGGCATCCAGTGCCCGTGTCTCTCTTTGATCCCAACTTGACTTTCAAGAAACCATCCCTGATCAGAGCACCCTAACAAGGCCTGCCTGCAACTCATGGGATCATGGGATGTCTTTCTGGGCAGCGACTAACACATGTGCTTCTGTTGGCACTATTGGATGGACTAGACTATGCCAATATTTGTATTGCAATTTCAGTATGCCTTTTTATTTCAGCAATCCAAAAGCAATGAAAGCAGCCACTGAAGAGGTGCAAAGGATATTAGTAAATGCTGGTGAAAAGATATACTCAAATAGGAAACCTGTTTCCCTGAATCGAAAACAGCTGGATGACATGCCTGTATTAGGTATGCTTGCTTAACATGTGTTGAAGTACCTGGAACTTCCACCACATACTAATGGCCAACAAATAACTGCCAGTGTTTAGGGACCATTAATCGTTAGAACAAATCAGCTATATTATAGTCTTAGTCATGGTTACCTCACATTATTAAGCATATTACACCAATCAGTTTCTTTCGAGTTGTAATAGTATTTGATAGAAGCCAATCAAATGCAAGGAATCTGATTCTTGTCCCGAATGACCTTCTCTTGTTTTAGAGGATCAGATTACTTTCGATTTTGCAATCTGTGCAGTAGCTCAGCATTGCATACAGTATTTAGATTAAAGGCTCCTTTTTTTTCACTATCCAGATAGCATTATCAAGGAAGCAATAAGGCTCTCCAGTGCATCCATGACAGTCAGAGTTGCCAAGGAAGATTTCGTTTTGCAATTAGGCAGCAGCTCCTACAAAATCCGCAAAGATGACGTCATAGCTCTTTATCCCCAGCTGTTGCATTTTGATCCAGAAATTTATTCTGATCCCCTGGTGAGTAATTTACAGCTTCAAACAAAACTGCACACATCAGCAGAAGTTGGTATGTTGCTTGCAGTACAGCACACAACATCAATATTGTTGTCTCTCTGTAGGATACACACACTGGGTTTTTGTTAGATGAATTCTGGGGTATGTGAGAGCTTTTTACCGGAGGTAAAAAGGGATTAGCCCAGTGTTCCGGGTATCCCAGTAAAGAAACACTTTGCACCAATAGTTGGATGCCAAACAGGCTGTTTTAGTAAACAATTAAGGTCAACAGAACAATCCTATACCTGTTCATTCCATTCAGTTCAATGGGGATTATTCCCGGGTAACTGTATATAGGATTGCAGTATAAAGATACCCCTAAGAATCTTGTGCTGAAATGAGCAAGAGTGTTGTATGCTCTCTAAGTCTTGCCTATCAAAGGCTGGGGTTCCATGATCTGTCAGAGACTTCCTAACAGCACAGAGGCATCTATGACCCCTTATCTAATAAGGGAGGAATATTCCTTGTCCAATATGCTTCCCCCTGCCCCCCCCCCCCCAACTCCAGTTGCAAATGAAAAGGAAAATCAAATCCTTCCCTTTTAGAATCTCTGTGGAAACCCAACCACCCAAGGCCTGCTGGAATTAAAGAATACATCTGCATCTTTACTTATTAACTGATAGGCACTAAGCAGTAACAGTTCCCCACCATTCAGAACTCCTGCAATAAATACTAAGCACAGACCCCAGTATCAACGGACAGTGGAAAATACTACTGATGAACAATACTGAAAGCATTTTAACTAATCTGCTTAAAACTGGCCACATATTTTTCTTTAGAAACAGTGGCTCCAGAGGCCCCCCCCCCCATCTAGATCAGAACCATGAGGAGGAGGAAAAGGGGTTAACACCCCCCCATTTCTGCACCAAACACTTCTCCTCTTCTGAAGCTGCTAATTGCCCTCACAGTGCGGCTCATATTGAAATGTGAGTTTGATACATTCCACAAATTTATGGAATGTTCATTTGAATTGAAACTCTTGTGGCTTTTCAAATTTCACATGCTTAATTCACAAAAGAGTTTAAATATTTTAATAACTCTGGAACAGGTGACATTGGAATTTACTTTCCATATTTATTTTATTAAGATGTATTTATTTCATTATTTATATTTTGTTTTCACCTATTGAAAAATAGTAGTCCTGAATGACTGGTAGAACAATTGGCAACTGAAGTTTGTTGAGGAAAAGGCACACATTTCATGTTTCATTTGTAAATCTGAAATAATCTTATGGTGACCTTAAATGATGCTGAGTTTACCACTGCATTATTTTGGCGTTTGTTACACAGACATTCAAGTATGACCGTTATCTTGAAGAAAATGGAGAAGAAAAGACCACTTTCTACCGCAATGGCCGCAAATTGAAATATTATTATATGCCATTTGGAACAGGACTTGCAAAATGCCCTGGAAGATTGTTTGCAGTCCATGAAATTAAGCAGTTTCTGACTTTGTTGCTTTCCTATTTTGAAGTGGAGCTTGATGATAAGAATGTGAGATGTCCTTCTTTAGACCAATCGCGAGCAGGACTTGGCATTTTACAACCTACAAGTGACGTTGATTTCAAGTACAGATTAAAACTTCTATGAATGTGTGGAACAAAAATGTTTCTTTATATTCAGTCCCCAAAGGGGTGAAAAGGTGGATGCAGTGGTGCCAATGCAATGCATTAAGAATAATGAATGCTTGGAGAAACTGTCAATGTTGCTTAAAATGGTTTGTATAGGAAATGTTTGCCTTTGTACATCTGATTTCAGGACACAATTTTTGGGTTCTGAAATAATAAGACAGTCCAGTCCATTAAGTGTTCTGTTGTGTCTTCAGGGGAGCTTTTGAGCCATAGGGGTAAAGAGTGAGGATAAATTGACCTTCTGTACCCTTGAGAGGCTTGCAAGTTGACAGAGAGAGGCGTTACCACTTTCTGTAGAAACCCCTTGCATCATGCTGTCTTTTGCAAACTTGCATACAGAGCTTGCAGACAAACATGGGATCAGAGGTTAGGATTTAGGTCATCAGGGCGGTTTGTACAACACTCACAGTGCTCTCCGGGAGAGTATGGAATGCTGATGTAAACAAGGCCAGTGCTCCCTTAACGTTTCTGTATGTCGACATTCAGTATAGGTGAGCATCAAAGCATCAATGCTCCAAATATATTTTCCCAAATGAAGGTGTGTGTTGGAGGAGTGTTTTTGTTTTGGTATTGTTTATTTCTTCTGATTTTAGATGATGATATTTTCTTAATAAAATATTTTGATCACTTTGGAAATGTTTCTGAGGAATCTTGTGAAATGAGTAAAATAAACAACAAACCCGGCATCGCACTGGGGGCATGGGAAATTTCTTATCCCTCAACCTCATAGGAATTCCCCCAGCTCAGACAATTCTTAGTGAGGATTGTCCCTTATGCTTAATGCAGGACCCAATGAAGATGTTATTACCATGCAACGTGGCATATTTAATAATGGTCCTGTGGAAAGTTAAGAAAACACCATTCCGGGTTATGAGCAAACAGGAGGTGGGATGGTTTGCTTATAGTGGTAGTTTCCTTATCAATAGACCAAAGTAACCCCACACTAGCTGACTCCACATCTGGTCCCTTTTCATTGAAGTCAGTAGAACTATGCCAATTTTCCTAATCTGAAGAACTGAGCCCAATCTGCACCATTATTTACTTAACCTGTAATAACTTCAGTTTACAAGGATCTTCTGTTTTATCAAAAACAGATACAGAATTTTCAGCATGGTTCATGAATGGATGATCTCCAGTGGCTAATTCATCTTTCAACTTCCAGGGTAGCAACCTTGGCCATTATCAGTTGTTTATTATATTACTAGTATGTGGATATTTCCTAGCTGTCAGTAATCGAACAGTTATTAAAACAGTTAAAATTCCACGCATGTGGAGTTTGTCCTATTTTAAAACTTTTGTTCTTGGTTGCCTTTGAAAATCATCTGGGTGTTATAGGATTTTTTCTGTCTAAACATGATAGTATTGCACTCTGAGAGAGAGTTACGGGTGCTCTCACAAAATGGCTGTGAGGCTAAAAGAAAAGTAACTTGCTGAAAAATATGAATACAAGGCAGAGGTGGGGGTCTGAGTTTCAAAACACAAAACCACTCTTTTTTTTCTTTTGTACCCACAGTTATCTGCTCCAACACCCATTCACAGAAGACAAACTGATGAGGCTCAGAGACTTGGCCAAGAAACTGAGTACCAAGCAGAGGTGGGGTCTAAGCCCCAAATGGCAAATCACATATATTCCCCAACAAAGCACAACAAATATACCCATTTCACAGAAGGCAAACTGGTGATGCTCACACACACACACAAGCAGAACACTCACCCATACACACATACAAACCCAGACAATGTGTGTACACGCAAACAAAGCAAAACACCCATCACACCAAAGACAAAAAATCCAGGCAAAACACGCTACACCAAAAACAACCGGCAACACACACAGCACAGGCCAAACCCTCGCCATGCTCCCTGCCATACCCACTAGCCTCCCAGGCAATGGCGCAGCTGCATAGTTTTAGACCCTAGACGTAGTTATCTTATGGGGGGGGGGGCTTTAGATGGTCACGTGTATTACATAGCATTTCTCTTTCCCCTCCACCCAACCACCATTCATAGATTTCATAGATCATAGAGTTGGAAGGAGCCTACAAAGCTATCGAGTTCAACCCCCTGCTCAATGCAGAAAACTAGAGGAGGGGTCTCCCATCCAAGTAATAACCAGGCCTGAGACCCTGCTTAGCTTTTCATCTGCTTCTAGATTTCTGATATGTTAGAACAACAACAGAACTCTGCCTACCCTGATTTTTTTTAAAAAGAATACTCTTGAGCAAGTTCAGTTTTACATTTTAAACTCACATCATATCCTCAATGTTTGTACCCTGCCTTACTTGGTATTCAAAAGGTACAAAATGTTGCAGTGAGGAATGCTCCTGTTCAGGGTTCCAGCCAGCCATGCTCTCATTCAAGATACTGCATTTATTTTATTTTTATTTATTTATTACACTTATATCCGGCCTTTTTCCTGCAAGGAACCCAAGGCGTCTTACATAATCCCCCTCCTCCTCTCCATTTTATCCTCACATCAACTCTGTGAGGTAGGTTAGGCAGAGAGTCCGTGACTGGCCCAAAGTCACCCAGTGAGCTTCATGGCTGTGGGGACCTAAACCCAGATCTCCAGAGTCCCAGTCCAATACCCTAACCACTACACCACACTGGCTTTCGGTCCCATTCCTTCCCCTCTTAGCTTTCTGTTGCCCCTACCTGCCAGCAGTCAGTCAGTCAGTCAGCCAGCCCACATTCTGTGCCCACTGAGAATGCTCAGTCCTCATTGGGCTGTTTTGGGTTCTGTTTTTGTTCTTTCAGGCTGATTTGAAAATTTTCTTTATTATTTTTGGCACATTATTTTGTTTTGGGAGAGGTTGAGAAAGTTTGCAGAAAGTTGCCCTCAAGTCTTCTTCATTCCTTTGGCTTTCTCAACTTCCAGATGTAAGTTTACCGTAATTAAAATATTTAGTTCCATTTACACCTTTTGTTAAGTCCAGGCTGGCTCTTATCACCTGGCTCTTGACACCTTTTGGAATTGCCCCTGAACATGAAAAACTCACTCAGCCTGTGACAAAATCCTCCATGAATGCATTTTCATTGAGTGCAGGGGCAAAAACTAAAAAGGAAATATTTCTTATTACTGTATCTAACAGCGATATCTTTCTGCAGACTTTTAAAAAGGGCTGCCCCTCCCCCTACAGGCCACCACAGATCTGACCCACCCTAATAGAGTTGGCACCTTCCCCTCACCTCTCCCTTAAAGGGGCTTTGTGACTGTATCTGCTGTATGACAGGCAGAAATTCAACAGGAAGAACTTCCCAGCAGTGCACCTTCATATCGGGGAAATACTGCACCAGTTATTAAAGATACAGAGAACATAATTTAAAACATGAAAGGTTGTGTGGCTCAAACCTGTCTAGAATTCACCACACACACGCACGAATAGTAATCCCATTTATTCAGAAGGTTTTTTGGGGGGATGAAAAGGGATGCTGAGAGACAGAGACTGCATTTGTTTTAATGATTCAGTGACCAGGTTTGCATGATTACAGAGGGGGAAATAAGCCACGGTGGTTTATTTCCTCCACCGCGCATTGCTGGGTTTTTTTTTTTTACATAATTATCCTCGCAGACATGGCAAGCTGCTGCGCCAAGGAGTGATCATGTGAATAGGTCCAGAGGCAGTAAATGTTGTAGTGACTCTGCAGTGGTAGTAGGACTAAGGCACACTGTATATATGCTCAAAAGACCCCTTCCTCTTTAATATTACTTCACTTTGTGTTCTATGACTATTCTCTGGTATGAAGAGCCAATTTGTGTGCGTGTGTGTGTGTTGGGAGGAGAAACTACAGTCTCTATCAATGTCTGGAGCACTCTTCATTGGGATGGAGCCCCTCACCCCTGCCTCAGACTTGCAATTCTTTCTGCACAGGGAAGGAGAGACTGGGTGCCTGGATTCTAAAGCCCTTTGAAAGCAAGCAATGTGGATGCTTCAATTCCAGCTGAGCTCTCCCATTAGCAGCAGGGGATAGCAAGATGTATGTGTGTAGTAGTAGGTACTCATCATGAGCATATCCAGGTGTGCGAGGACACCTACTCTCCACTGTAGTTGTAAGTCCCCTCTCCCTAAAAGAGTTTGTTCAGAATTTCTCCAGAGCACCCAAGAATGTGAAGAAAGTGTGACTCCCCCTCCCCGCCCCTCCTTCACATCGGCTGAACAAGAAAGGAGGCACATTCCGATCTGACCTAGTCCTCTCATTTCGGGTATTTATTTTTTCCCTAAAGGGTGGGGTTTTTTTTGGTACTTCTGCAAACCTCGGGGTTTCTCCAAGTTTGCTGATGACTCCCTCATGTGGGTAGATGGTGCCCTTTTGGCTACATAAGGATCCACACTTGGAGCATGAGTTTGCTATTCGTATATACTTGCTGTTGGTGCTATACTTTCTACATCAAAACATCAAAAACTGGGAAACTCTGGCCCATGAACGATCTAACTGGAGGTTGGCCTTTCACAAAGGTTCCATGGACTTTGAAGAAGCCCGAGTGCAAGGTGAAAGGGAGAAACGTGCTAAGCGAAAAGCACGTCAAACGAATCCTTTACAGGACCATCTTCCATCTGGTAACCTGTGTCCACACTGTGGGAAGCTGTGTGGATCTAGAATTGGCCTCCACAGTCACTTACGGACCCATCGCTAGAGTCTACACAATTTTCTTTAGAATTCTCCTCCTTTTAAAATCTCCTTTTTGTAAATTTTCTTTTTTATCCTGGAAGACAATCTTACTCGGTCACGAGTGATCGCCTGACTGACTGACTGACTTTCTACTATACTTATTAATTAATTAATTTTATTTATTTATTATATTATACCCCACCTTTTTTCCTGCAAGGAACCCAAGGCGGCTTACATGTCCTCCTCCTCTCCATTTTATCCTCACAACAACCCTGTGAGGTAGGTTAGGCTGAGTGTCAATGACTGGCCCAAAATCACCCAGTGAGTTTCATGGCCGAGCAGGGACTAGAACCCGGATCTCCTGAGTCCCAGTCCAACACTCTAACCACTACGCCACACTGGCTTTATACTTTGGTATAAAGTATATACCAATAGTGAATTCATACACTCTGCCCACCCATGGACTTCAGCACAGTAAACATGCAATATAGCCACTTTAAAATCCACACATCAAGTCTGTTTGAAAACTTGGAACACACCTTTTGCTGCTTCTATGGAGCTGTTATCCAGTTATCTTTATAAAAATGCAAACATTCTTTGGAAGGGACAGCTAGTAAACATTTAAGAGAGCTAGAAACTTGAGGGCTCATTTCTTTTCTATAAACTGTTAATCCACATTTCAAAAGAAACGAAAGCAGGACACTAGCGCTGGAGACAGACAGACAGATAAGAGAGTTGGAAGTGGTACAACTGAGGCATAATTGCCTTTGATATGAATCTATATTGTTTGTCCCATTGTTCAAATTAGCAGAATGAATTTGCAGACGGGCAGCAATGCCTCTGTTTTACCATCTCAGCACCCTAGAAAAAGATAGTGACCTGGTTCAGATGACACAGCAGCCCATTGTGGAATAAGTAACCCTTGAGGAGCTGTGGTG
This sequence comes from Shinisaurus crocodilurus, assembly GCA_021292165.1. Taxonomy (NCBI): domain Eukaryota; kingdom Metazoa; phylum Chordata; class Lepidosauria; order Squamata; family Shinisauridae; genus Shinisaurus; species Shinisaurus crocodilurus. The sequence continues at coordinate 174,542,962 of CM037880.1, read as the reverse complement.
CATGCCGGCCACCATTTTGAATATGCAGTCCCTGACTGGGAGTTGTCATGTCATGTGAACCTGGCTGGCAGGGTTATTTGAAGGCTAAACAACCCTCACATAACCCTACAGGAGACCATGGGTTATGCAAGGGTTGTTTAGCCTTCAGACCCTGCCGGCTGGGTTCACATGACACGACAACCCCTGCTCTGGGGTTGCATATTCATAATGGTGGCCGGTCTGCACCGCAGCTCTTCAAGGGTAAATTAACCTACATTGGGCTGTTGTGTCATGCAAACTGGCCCATTGGCTGCCTGTCTCTATCCTACATAGCTATTTGCCCTTGCTCATGAACCCTCAATATCTGTTCCTCCATAGGTATCGTATAGTTCTGAAATTAGATTTCACTTGATTCTGTGTCTTTTTAAGTGGAAAAGACCAAAGTTTAGTATTGGTCAACAAATAAGTCCTATGATATAAAGCAAGATCTGGAAGGCCAAACCTGCCTTTTAAAAGAGGAATTTGCATCCTTCACAAAGAAATTTGTGGTGGGGAGGAACCCCAAAGAAATTTATGAAACAGAGCATTAAGATTTTGAAAATATTTGCCAGGTATAAATAGAGGAATCTCACGTAAAACATAGACAATCTGAGGTAAAATATTTATCTTAAGTGTATTAACCTTACCCCACAAACTCAACTTTAGAGATACCCATCTATCTATATCCCATGAATCAACTTAGGGTGCAATCCTATGGTCATCTAGACATAAGAAAAGTCAAAGTCCCAGCTCTGACCTCAGAAACGCGCTCCGTGGTCAGAGCTGGGACTCCAAATTCAGAATGCACTCCCCCCCACCCTTGCAGCTGCCATGGCAAGAACCACTTCAGCTGCAGCTCTGAGGTCGTAAGACCAACCTCGGAGCCAGAGGTCTGTGGGCTGGGCAGGGGAGGGGAGGTGATAGGCTCCGCCAGCATGTGTAGTATCCTGCCAGTGCCTCAGCCTCCTCTCTTCACACGCTGGGGCAAAACTTAGATGGATGAAATCGGCTGTCTAAATGTTTTGAAGGGTAGGAGTAGTGGAGGTGACCTTCGCCTCTGCACTCCTTCCGCCCTCCATAGGATGCCTGTAATCCTCTGAGTTCGGAGGTTTACTGGCAGACTCATTGGATTGCTCTGTTATTTAAGTTTAACTTGATCATTTGAGATATGTTTCTGGGAATACATATTCCCAAATCAGTAATCAAATCTGGGCAACATCGAAATTGCCAATTGGCCAATACACTATGAGGTATAGTATCTCCAATAGACATCAATTCAGACTTTGACTAAATAAATGAATAGCCGGACAACTCACCAGCAGTATTAATCACCTGTAATCTAAACATGGAAGAGTAACATGTGAAAAACAAACAAACATTCATATCCTGCTCCAATATTTCATTCCCCGTACTATACAAATCAGAATAAAACTTTAAAAAGTGTGAGTTTATATCTTTGGAAGAAGTATGTGTCATATCCCTTTCATCTTTAATAGCAAAAATAACATTTCAATGCTTTTGCTCTTTAAGACAATGTGCCAGAATCTCACTAGGATGTTCACTGTTTTCCCAATATGCCTGTTGTAGACTGGTTATGGCAAATTCCACCTGCTGTGAAAGGATATTATTCAACTCATATTTAACCTTGTGGAGCTCCTGCTAAAGTTGTATGGTTGGAGAAATGGTAAATTGGGTTATAAGAAATTTCAACTTCTCTCTTAGAGATATCTGTTGCATTTTTAAAATCTTGTTCCAGGGGCTTTTGAGTGTTACATATTGAGTAGAGGTTCCTATCCTTAATGGCTGGAAAAGTCTGCTAATGTGTTTATTAGTGGTACTTAATGAATGAAAGGTTTTTTCCCAATAGGGCTCTGGACTGGCCAGTTCAGAATCTAACTTGATTTGAACAATTACTCAGCAATCAGAGACATTTCCAAGTTCCAGAGTTCCCATACTTTGCATATCAGCAGGGTTGTTCCTGATTATTTAATTAGGTTAGAGGTCAGCAAGTGTAAGTGACAGCTCCCTTGACTTGGCTGGTGATCCAAAGTCCTTGCTTAGCCAGCATTCTAGGACAAAATGGAGATTTTAGTAGTGCTTCCAGATGGAGGGCTCCTAGTACTACCAATCAAAAGACATTGTGGAGCTATTCTGTCTCTTTCTCCTTAACATTTTATGGTAAGAAAACATGACAGAAGTAATGGGAAAACACAGGAGGGTTACCAGTGGAAGACTATGTCTGGACCCATGCAAAATTCTGTGCATGAGACAGGACGATAAAGCCTCATCTGAAAGCAGCCTAAGTGTGTGAGATATACCTCAAAAATAACAGTGCAACTGAGTTCCTTGGTAACACACCATCCTATACACACTGCTATACATATTGATCTGGTTTGCATATAACGCCAATTCATGGGTTTGTTTAACTCATGAATTGGCAGGGCTGCATTGCAGTGAGCGAGTGCACTGCCTCCTGCACGCTCACTGCTTCTGCATTGCATCCTCTTTCATCAATATCCCAGGAACACCTCATTCCTGGGTTATTTGATGTGATGTACGGACCTGGAATTCTGAGTTGTTGAGGGACAAACAACCCAGAGGTTTAACCCTACAATAAATCATGGGTTCATATTCTGGGTTGTTTGTTCCTCAATAACCCAGAATTCTGGGTTCACACATCATATCAAACAATCCACGAATGGGACATTCCTGGGTTGTTGATGAAAGTGGATGCAAAGTAGCAGACAGTGGCAAGTGGGCGGGAGGCAGCATGCTCACTTGCTCCTACACTCCTTCCTGGCAAGCTATGATTTAAACAACCTATGGATTGCTGAATGGGCAAATGGGCCCATTTAAAGGTGCATTTCCATTCAGGCTCTGTTACAACTTGGGATCCCATTTGATGTAAACACTGTTCCCATTTCTGAAAAAGAGTCTATGGAGAGAAGTCATGATTGTGAGAAAAAAGGGGTGATTTGGCTAAGGATGAAAATAATTGTATATAAAGACTATAAAGTATATATATTAGAAATGTGGGGTACAATCTACTATATAAATGTGAATGTTTGTACAGTGTGTACGTACGTACGTATGTCCGAACGGCTCGCGTGCGTCGCATTGGCTCCTATCCGGTTGGATGGATCCGCCCCAAACTTGGCACGCATACTTCCCTTCCCATCACCCAAGGACAAAGACTGGCGGGTTCAAATCTCCGAAAAACCCTCGCCGCGCCTGTAGGCCCAAAATAGATGAGAGCCAATGGCGTCACTTGGAATGCACACAGGGGGCATTCAGGAGCGGTTATGCAAATCACTCCAATGGCATTTAGAATGTTGGTATGCACTGCCACAGGGGCCCAATCAGAGGTGGATATGCAAACCTCTCCTACGTCCAAACAGAATGTTCATATGAACTGCAGCTGGGGGTGGGGGAATTTCGAACAAACAGTGCCTATAGGAAAATGACGACCCGGGCAACACCATTGTGTAGTCCCGGGGGGGGGGAGTAGGGATTTCACTGTGTGGTCCTGGGGGGGGGGAGCAGGGAATTCATTGTTGTGTGGTCCCAGGGGGGGAGCAGGGATTTCATTGTGTGGACCTGGGGGGGGGAGCAGGGAATTCATTGTGCAGTCCCGGGGGAAAGGGAGCAGGGATTTCATTGTGTAGTCCTGGGGGAGCAGGGATTTCATTGTGTGGTCCTGGGGGGGGGCAGCAGGGAATTCATTGTTGTGTGGTCCCGGGGGGGGGGGGAGCTGGGATTTCATTGTGTGGTCCTGGGGGGGGGGGACAGGGATTTCATTGTGTGGTCCCGGATGGGGGAAGCAGGGATTTCATTGTGAAGTCCCGGGGGGGGGAGCAGGGATTTCATTGTGTAGTTCCGGGGGTAGCAGGTAGTCCCGGGGGAGCTGGGATTTCATTGTGTAGTCCCGGGGGAGCTGGGATTCCATTGTGTAGTCCTGGGAGACCTTTCCTATGGAGGGATTCAAAACAGCGGTCATTGACCTTAAGGAATTTCGAACAAATAGTGCCAATAGGAAAATGATGACCCATGCAACGCTGGGTAAAAAAAGCTAGTATATTATAAATGTTGCTTACTGGGCTAAAGAGAAATCATATAATTCCTTCTATTTCCCAGCTTCACAGGGTGAGTGCTAATGCTTATGCAGCCAAAACAGCACCACCCATGCACAAGAGGCTCAGCAGACCCCTGAGATTTGCAGAACTATTAAAAAAAAAAAAAAATCTGGTCAAAAAAAGCCAAAGAAGGCAAGCTCCTCAAAGAAAGGCTAAAATACAACTGTTCATGTGTGCAGTGCATATCGACTCACCCGGATCTGCTGACAATTATTTATTTTTTGTTGTTGGAACCAGAGGATTGTGTGACAGGCTTCCCAGAGACATTGCACAAACTCCTGTCTGAATGTGCTCTGGGAGAAAGAAGCAGCAGGGTGGATAGGTGGGAAGAAAGAGATGAACAGAGCAATTTCTTTGTCATGCTAGGAACATGCATATATCCAGTCTATGTGAGGGTAATTGAAGTCACCCATTACTGTGATGGTCTCTACTTTGGATGCCTCCCTGATTTCATTCTCCATCTCTAGATCACCCTCAGCATTTTGTTCAAGACAGCAATAGTGCGTCCCCCATGCTAAATTACTTTTGGGGGCTGTGATTGCCAGCCAAAGCAATTCTGCCCCAGTACACTCTTCCCTATCTTTCCTATAGCGTTTGTATTGAGACAACCATATCCCACTGTGACTCTCTATTCCACTACATCACTATGTCCGCTACATCAATGTTCTCATTTGAAGCCAAGCACTCCAGCTCTCCCGCTCTCCCATATTGGCCCATTTAACATCACTGGCACATTTAAACACTGCACCCAAGTCAGTGTAGTACAGTGGACAAACTTCACATGATGGCAGCAAAACCACGTTTTTAAGCCCGGATATGCTGACATTTCATAGATGTTTAAAGAGCAAGAAGAATGGCATTGTGGTGTGGGTGAGGTATGAGGAACCCCCTCCTGTCCTGCAACTCCTCATCCTAATGTGCTGGGTACGGTTCTGTTACTGAGGGAAATAAGGTATTGTGGGGAAGGCCTACTTGCTCTTTCCTCCAGCCCTTCTTTCTATGCGACTGGGGAAAATTCAAGCTTTAAACACACAGATCTGCTTGCTGTGTCATGTGGGTAGTTTGCGCTTCAGGCTAGATCCATCACCTCACAGAAATATAAGTCTTTTACAATATGCCAGATAAGGGTTCTTGGAGTGAATGCTTAGGAAATAAGTAATTATTTGATAACCACTCATCCTTCAACATTCAGCCTTGAGCATATACTGTAGCCTTGAACTGACTGGTCAAGGGCCTTCAATACTACAGGTATCTTTAATCACCAATACAGTAAACTGCAGCTTCAATTAGCCTTGAACCTTTGAACAACTGAAGCATTCTTTCCATTCAACAATGCCCAGAAATGTTACAGCACAAGATACAATTATGTTAAACACTGAGATATAACAGCAACACCTTACAGATAAAATGTCTTGATTGTTGTGATTGTGTGAGGTACACACACGTAATAGCTGTATGATGGAGACTGAGGGATCTCAGGAGTATCATGCTTATGTTGTCAATCTGCACTTTTTAATAAATGAATATACTTCACAATGATCTGGTAACTGGAATCAAATAAACATACAAACCCAACATATTTATTGTTATGTGCTTTCCACTTTACCCAAGTGTCGAGAATGTTCAGGAACAGAATTTGCACTCTGACCAAACAACAGATCTGCGATCTTGCGTTAGAGCTAGATAGCATGCCTACCATCCTAACCCAAGAACTTTCCTGGGTAGATGGCATCTTTATGCAATTATAAGAAAGGCTGAACTCAGCAGTGAGTTCACCAGAACAAGCCTGATCCTACACCCAAGTCTTCCTCCTTAGTGGCGGCATCTGCACATTCCCCTGGTAGACCAGTCCATTTTAAGTGCTTACCTTTGTACTTACCTCTGCAATATTGTCTTCATCTCCCACATGGATTGGCTTAAAGCCTTCTTAATCAGGCTTTTTCTCCAGTCCTAACCAGAAGTCTTCCATTAAGGAAGCTTAAGGCCAAGACATGACATCAGCAACATGACTAGCCCTAGTGTGCAGGATGTTTAGATAATATACATCAGGGGGGCAATCTGGATTGGGTCCCTGGCATAAGGATAGGAGGCTTTAACCATTTGCCCCCCACTGCAGCCATGATTTGGAACGAGACCCCCACACTTGAAATTTGCATTGGGGAAAAGCTCCCATTAGCAATGTTCCAAGTCCCCCAGTCTGGACTGGGACTGCAGCAGGAAGCAAAGGGTTAAAACCCTCCTACCTCCATACCAGGTTCCTGCTCTAGATCAGAGGCCTGCTCCTGCAATTTACATTCTAAAAATCCTGTCAGCTAGGGCAAGCCATGAGACTAACATCACCCCTAATTAGGGTCCGTAGACTGTGGCCCCAGAAACCAAACCTCTTGTCGACATCATCTGCAGAGCCAGATATTCACCTGAAGTATTATTCTTTCTCTCTCTTTGTAGTCCTCTACATTTTATACGCACTTTACATCAGCCCCCTTCCTTTAACTGGTGTGGGATGCATCAGCTCCCCAAATTCAAATGGATTTCCATTTCCAACATTCCAGACAGACCTCTGGTCAATAAGCCATCTTCTAACAATTTGTTCCCTAAGAGAGACATCGACTAGCCATTCTTGGCTATTAAGAAACTTTAACATTCTTTTGTCAAATCACAGGACCTGACCAGATATTGATTTAAGGCAAAACTACAAGATAGTATTATTTGAGACATATGGCAGCAAAGCTAAATATTAATTCATAAAAATGTTTATTCCAAATAGGCAAATATTTGTAATCTTAACTCCAGAAGTTCCTAATGTTGAACTATTCCAAGTTAGCATTTTTGGAACCAGGGCTAAGAACACAAGACTAGCACTTACATTAGGCAAGATAAGGTAGCTGACTTTTGTAGATTGAGACGTTCAATTAAGACTGTAATTAAAGCAAGATGTAATTATTCATTTAGGGTAACTCCCAGCATGCCCCAGCCAGTCTCTCTAACATGCATAAGACTGCACCCTTAGTGCAATATTTTAACCCATCCTGGCAGAGGCACCACTTGTTTTTCTGTTTCAGGCATCAACATGTCTTAGGCCATCTCAGTTACAGTAGAAACAGTTGCCTGAAGAAACTCAGTTAGATTTAACAATAAATCATACTACGATAGTATGGTTTACTTTTTAAAAGCAATAAAAATTGCAACACACCAATTCTCATATGCTATCAATGTCTTCTAAAAATAGCCATAACAAGGTTATTAGATCATAAAATCAGTCCAGATACCAGTTCAATGCTTTTCGGCTATTGCTCTTCCTCAAAAGCTTGTATGTAGCAATTCAAGTTTAAACACAGTTCACCCTGAAGAATCCTCCATGGCACAAAGGGTGCTTCCAGACGAGAAGTAGTATCCAATGGTGTCTGTCTGCTAGCCCTGAGGACATTGCGTCAGCATAAACCGATACGTGTGCTATGGGAACGAGTGCTTGCTGGTTGCTAAAGCGGTAGCTTCTGCTAGCACAGTGTAATTACCACTAGCAGATGGACACTGTTGGATAATACCCAAGGCTTCCCTCCACCCTTTTGTACCATCCCCCTGTCTCATTCACAGAATTTTACAGGAAGGGTGTATGTGTTTCCGGACTATGACATCTTCCATTCGTGACTCTCCTGTGTTTTCTCACTTCTTCTGTCTTTCCTCTTACCATAGAAAATTTGTTAAGGAAAAAAAGATGGAAATGCTGCACAACACTTTCTGATTGGTAGCACTCGGAGCCCTCCATCTGGAAGCACCCAAAGAGAATTCAGCTTATTTCAAAAAAGCCTGTGCTGGATATTCTACCACCCATGCCCGCCTCCCCGTCTTCAGAGATATCTATCAGCATTCCTCACATTTTCAGGCTTGGTTGCTAAAGCCATGAAACAGTGATCCCCAACCGTAGATAAGAAACATACATTTTTCTTAATTAATTCTGAATGTGTCATTCTAAGTCCAAAAGGTTTGTTTTATTTTTTTAGAATGCATAAGAATAAGAACTACCCCACCTGCAGAAGATATACAACATGCAGTGCCTCCTGGGGTTAGGTCATTTTGTACACCTATGAATCCAGAATGATGGAATGGTCCAATCATACCTAAGCAGAGATTCAGCAGAAACCACCCATCGCACTGAAGACTGGTTTGAAGTAAGTAAGGCCAGCACAATGATTCCTGGAGAGCTGTGGCAGGAAGATTCCTCTGTCAATGAGTACTTTGGGCTCACAGGATCCTTTAATTTATTTTTGTATTAGTTTTATCTCTTGCAGCACACTAATGTTTGAGAATTAACATCATAAGGGCTATGAACTTGCTTTACAAATATACAGAAAGAATACACCAATTCTCAGGATTACGAATTCTGCCATCTTGACTCACCTAATAAAATCATGGAATCATTGGAGTACATAATGTTTTAAGCATTGCACTTTCCCTTCTGGATTCTAAAATCTAATCTACCCCTGCATATGCCCTTCTTGAACAATCATAAAGGGCAAGCTTCAGATCCAGCTTTCGGGGACCGACATCCATGGAGTCAGGATTGTCACACATGAATAGACTTCCCATCATTGTAGGCAGCTGCTTTGAAGTATCCAGTTACCAGGTTTAATGGATTTCACTGTTAATAGTTGCTTGGCAGACAGATAATCAGAGGATGGAACTGTGAGTAAAATATTACTCTGACATGTAGCTGTTAAAGGCACAGTAACACCCTAAGGTACAGGGAGAATGGTAAATCTATTTTACTCAAAAGTGAAACTGATATTATAATGAAGGTTCCCACTGAAGTTGTTAAAATATATAGGAGGAATTCAACTGAAAGAATTACTGAGAAGGTCTCATGCCTCTAGGTTCTAATCCAAAAAGGATGCCTAATTTCTATTAAAGTTACATCACAAAAACATACCCATTTTATACAAGATAAATATACAAACACTGGACTTTATATCTAGATGGCGTAAATCCCGCTCCAAAGACAATCAAACACAGGTTAGAGCTGCATCTTCAGCCTACCAGGTGGCGGTGAAGGCAGCAAAAATAATTTCTATGCTGCCTCCATTGTGTCTGCGGAGTGCTGCCCCAGGAGGCTGTTCCAAGTGGTCCGGAGTCTGGTCGGTCTAGTTGCTCCGGACCCGACGGAACAGTCTAAAGCCTCCTGCGAGGCTTTAGCAAAGCACTTCTCAGATAAAATTGATCGGATTAGGAGTGGGATTTCGTGCGTCGTGGACACAGGGAGTGAGCAGGAGGCCAATGGCAGACCGGTTTTGTGGGATCGGTTACAGCTTCTTCCTTCTGATGAAGTGGACAAGGTGCTCTCATCTGTGAGGCTGACCACCTGCTTGCTTGATCCTTGCCCGCCCTGGCTCATTATGAGCTGCAGGGAGAGACTGGGTGAGGGGATCAGGGTGGTGGTGAATGCCTCCCTTGAGGAGGGAGTGATGCCACCAGCCCTTAAAGAGGCAGCAATAAGACCGCTTGTGAAGAAGCCCTCCTTGGATCCCCAAGATCTGAACAACTTCTGCCAAGTCTCCAATTTGCCATTTCTGGGCAAGGTGATTGAGCGAGTGATGGGGGCTCAGTTGAAGGCACACTTGGATGAAACCGATTACTTAGATCCATGCCAGTCGGGTTTCAGGCCTGGATATGGGACAGAAACGGCCTTGGTCACCTTGGTGGATATGAGGAGGGCTTTGGATAGGGGCAAATGCTCCTTTCTAGTCCTTCTCGATCTCTCAGCGGCTTTTGATACTGTGGTGTGGACCATGGTATCCTCCTGGACCGCCTGGAGGGGTTGGGCATGGGAGGCACTGTATTGCAGTGGTTCCGGTCCTACATCTTTGGAAGGTACCAGAGGGTAGTTCTTGGGGAGGAGGTTTCGGACCCTCGGCTGCTCACTTGTGGGGTGTCGCAGGGTTCCATCCTCTCCCTGATGTTGTTTAACATCTACCTAAAGCCGCTGGGAGCTATCATCAGGAGTTTGGGGTGCGGTGTCATCAGTATGCGGATGACACGCAGCTCTAACTCTCTTTCAAGTCCTCACCAAGGTTGGCTGTTGAGAACCTGTCCAAGTGCCTGGAGTCAGTGGGTGGCTGGATGGGAAGGAACATGCTGAAACTGAACCCTGACAAGACCGAGGTACTTCTGGTGGGGGACAAGGGGAGGTTAGGGGATGTTGACCTAGTGCTGAATGGGGTACATTTGCCCCTGAAGGACCAGGTTCACAGCTCGGGGGGTTATTTTAGACTCCCAGCTGTCCATGGAGGCTCAGGTGTCAGCTGTGAGCCGGGTGGTGCTGTATCAACTCCATCCGATACAGCAGCTGCGCCCCTACCTTCCTAATCATCTGCTCCCATCAGTGGTTCATGCCTTGGTCTCCTCTCGCCTAGACTACTGTAATGCGCTCTTCGTGGGGTTACCCTGGAAGACGGTTCGGAAGCTACAGCTGGTACAGAACACGGTGGCTCGCCTGGTTAAAGGCAGCTGGTGGCAGGATCACATCACTCCAGTGCTTAAGGAGCTGCACTGGCTACCAGTTGCTTGCTGAGCCGAATTCAAGGTGTTGGTTTTGACCTTTAAAACCCTATACGGCTCCGGTCCAGTTTATCTCAAGGAGCATCTCCAGCAACACCAAGTAGGCCGCTCAACAAGATCTGCCACAGACGGCCTTCTCCTTGTCCCTTCAGCCAGAGCAGCTAGATTAGTGGGGACTAGGAAGAGGGCCTTTTCTGTGGTGGCCCCCATACTGTGGAACTTTCTCCCTAGTGACCTCCACCATGCTCCCTCTCTGCTGAGCTTCCGCCGCTCACTAAAAACATGGCTGTTCAGGCAGGAATATGGGGTGGGCTAAGATTTTAAAATTTTATACTGTTTTAAATGTATTTTATTCTGTATTTTATCATGTGTACATCGCCCAGAGTGGCCAGTTTGCCGGCCAGATGGGCGATCCATAAATGTAAATAAATAAATAAAATCTAGTGATAACAAAGGCTCCAGTTGCGGTAACCACTGTGTTTCTACATTAATTATTTCACAATTGTGTGATATCTCTCATATATTTTTCCCTAGGCTAAAGGTTGAAACAACTTCCATGCTGGATGGCACCTTTTTTATTACGGCTATAATCTACAAACCAGATAAAGCAAATTACTTGAATTTAAGCCAATCCTTCTCCCATTACTGTTAATGGGATAACTCTACTTAAAATTTAAATCTCTGGAGAACTGATGAACTGGACAGCTTCAAGATTAGCTTAAAAGAAATCAGTAACAATAATCATGAACATCAGGCATTCTGTAACTGTGGATAGTATTTAACTTTGTTTCATGCTACTTTTGCTATGTTTGCTTTTTGACTAATAAGGAAACACCCACCTCCACAAGTGGCAAACCACAAGAAGTACAGTCATCTTTAATTTGATACTAAAGATGGATTCTCTTTCGAGAGATATTTTCTTCAGGGGATAGGATGTAAGTGACAAGAATGGGTGTGTTATTTATACCTCAAGATATGGACCTCTACAGAAGCTTGGTGATTGCTAAACCAAGAAGGGTGCAGTCCTTCTTCATTCAATAACATACACACTGGGCTGGATTCAGAGAAATGCCAGAAGGGGGTAGGTGGGAGGTTACTTTCCCACCCACTCTTCCCTCTGGCAGCCTCTCCAAAAGCCTCTCCCTAAGGTCAGGAGACCCTGCTGAAAGGGGTGGGCTGTGGTACAGGGGAGGATTGCCGAAAAACAGATGGAGATACCTTCTGTGAGTGAGAGCACACCGCTTACACCTAAACATGCAGCTGCCTCAAAATCTGTTACGCACCTTTTTAAATTTAAACATGCATAATGTGCTTTCCCAAGTTATTCCAAGTAAAGCTGCAAAACCAACAAATGATTGGTACTTGGAAAGAGGCTGTGGCCATATGGCAAACCCCAGAGGGCCAGACCAAGACCCCAGGCAGGCCAGATTTGCCCCCACCACCACCTCAGGGCCCGAGATTCAACACTCCAGAATTGCAGCTTCACATTTTCACACACACTGTACAGAACACTTCCTGAACTGAACTATCATGAAGCAGTAGAGAGAGATTCTGTTCTCTTATAACCAAAACCCAGTCCCCTTTTATAGAGTATGGCATTATGCATATTACCCTTATAAAACATACAGCTATGCTTACGTATGTTACCCTTATAAAACATACATACCCTTATCCATATTTATTCAGAAGTAAATTAACTCCAATGGAACTTGTTCGTGAATGTGCACAGGATTGCAGCCACCGAGATCCTGTCCAGGGTAGAGTGACCAGCAATGCGGTGCCTGTCGGAAGCAGGGCAATCCTGCCCACCTCCCTCACTACCGGCTGAGGAACCCAAACTCTCGGTTTCAGTTTAAAAAACAAAAACATTTTTTCCCTGCGGTGGCTGGAAATTCAAAGTGGAACTCTGGTTTCCAGCCGCCACCTTCCTTTCCCCAGAATGCCTCTGGGCCCCATGTGAGCCTGGAGGCATTCTAAGGAAAAGAAGATGGCAGGGGGCTGCAAGCTGGGGCTTTGCTATACACAAACAAAAGGAGAAAAGGAAAGAAAAATGGACCTCTGGCACCCATTAAGCTGGGAAAGGCAGTACAGGGAGGCTGAGAAAGGTAGTGTGGGGTTGGGGAATCCCAGTGGGCAGGGGGAGAGGCAAAGTGCCTGACAGCAAAGCCAGGGAGTGAGAGAGGCTGAGAGAGAAAATGCACGTGAGCAAAAGGAGAGTCCTCACGCACCTATGCACACAGAAAAAGGGGGAGGGGCACGTACAACATTTTGTGATTGGCCATGCCACCCAATCAGTCTTGGGGTCCCAGACCACTTTTAAAGAATTTCAAATGTGCCCATGGGCCCAAAAAAGTTAGATACAGTGTACGGTGTGTTGCATATTGTGCCTGTGTGTGTCACAGTGCATACATCAAGCTCCTGTGCGAGCAGGGTTCCCTAATTCCTTCAAAAGAGGGATCATATGCACAATTATCTGCACACATGGAGCTGCCCTTTGCATTCAAATGAATGGGGAACCCCCTGTAATGGATACACCAGAGCTTCTGTGAAATCAAGATACAGCTTTTTAAGAAGATGGATTCAAACATTCACGTAGAGATGTGAAGGCCTGGAAGCAAACCCAGAATAAAATGGGGAAAAACTGGAAAAATTTGACTCCCCCCGCCATTTTCCCCAGGGATTTTTGGAAAACTTGGTTATTTTACTGTTTCGGTTCTTTGATTGTAAATAAACCTGAAGGCATCTGCTAGTTGGGCAGTATACAAATTTAATATTTACCTGCATAAAAAACCATTCCCTACCACCCCTCCAAATTTTTCCAGGTTTTTGCAGGCCTTAACCTCTCTACATGCATGTTTGAATCAATCTTTTTAAAAAATCTGTGTCTTGATTTCACAGAAACTTCAATGCCCTGACGTACTCACGCAGCCCTTCTGCCTGTACAAGGGATTCTCTGTTCATGTGAATGCAAAGGGTAGCTCCATGGGTGGAATCCACTTATGCTCTCTTGCAGACGGACTGCTTCCATAGCAGAACAGGAAGTGGGGCAATTCTTCCTCTCCCTGCAGGTGGGGGACTCTCCAGAGCAGGTATGCGGGGGGCAGAGTAGGTGGCAGTCTCATTGCTCAAGTGGACTTCCACTCACCCGACCTTAAGATTTCATCTGTAGTCTCTTTCACATTCTAGTATGCAGTGTTAAAGTTCTTGATCCAGCGATTCTCTTAACAAAGCATGCATGAGCATAGACATGTACAAAGCTACAATGTCATGTACCACCAAAACCCCTGTAAATAATTTTGTCATATGCAGCCCTTACTGACTTTAATGAAGAAATAAAGGAATAAACTCAAGACAATATGCAAACTGTTAAGAGATTCACTTTGTTAAAACCTGGACACTGGTTCTGCCTTTCCGAACATCCCAGCTCAGGCCACAAATGAGGAATAAAACACAAATCAGAAGAGAACAGATTTGATTTGCCTGGTTGCTAAACGTTTTTTTAAAAATATTGAACTAATAATTGACACCTAGTAAAACATGTGTTATATATAAATACCTTTTAAAATCAGCAACTGCGAAAGGCCACGTAAGCAATAAACAGGGATTCCGGGAATGGCCAGAATGCCCTGTCCCTTTCCGATCTCCTAGTCCGTTAACTTTGACTGACAGAAGAACAAGTGACACTGCAAAGCAACAACTGGCAAAAAGCTGCCTGCATTTAAGGACCTAATGCTTACCCAACTACTCTCTTTGGAATTCAAATAGCAGTCTTTCAGAGAAACGGATAGGGAAGGGAAGAGGTTGCTGACTCAACAAAAGATGGATTGGGTCACAAAAGAACTTTACAAACCCATCCTATGTGGGTGCCTGTAACCCTCAAAACTTGGGAGGATTATGGGCATCCAATTGAAGGCAGGAGGAGCACGGTGGATAGGATTGCCGCTGTGCTCCCCTTGCCCTCAAAAACATTTAGACAGCCTGTTTTGGCTGTCTAAATGTTTTTCCTCACCTCATGAGGAGAGGCTGAGGCACCGCCTGGATTTGTTGGAAGAGGGCGGTGCCTGGGAAGGCCTCTCCAACGCCGGAACGGAAGATGGTCTTCCATCTTTGGTCCCAGCCAGTGCGGAAAGAACCGCACCGGCTGTGAGGTGGGGGGCGCTCCACGGGCAGACTCCCTGCTGCGACCTTGGAAGGAATTTCCTAGGTTGCAGGAGGGAGTCCAACCTATCCTATGCCCCCTCAGGCAAAGTCGGAGGGCCATAGGATTGTGCCCTTAAATGTCCTTCATAGGCAACATTTTCTGCTCCAGCAGCAGATAGAAGGGACTTTCCCCTCACGGTATCATCTTTGTGCTTTTTGCACCCAAGTCAGCTGAACAAAAATACATGGGGTTATTTATATGCCAATTCAAGCCCCATTGTCTTCCAAGTCGGCAAAAACCACTTAAGGGTGCAATCCTATACTCACTTACCTAGGAGCAAGCCCCATTGAACTCAGTGGTACTTACCTCTGAGGTGACATGTATAGGATTGCACAGTAACTGTCATACGGCTCAACTGGTTTGCTCCTTAGGTTAATGACAGGCACACTTGGACACAACAGCTTCTCCACTTTAAAAAAGAAGAGTAAAGCTAATATGAAAAACATATACAAATAATTAAAACATATTCTTTATTATCACACAATGGGAATTCATGACTAGTTAAATCATGCAGACATTACAAAATCTTGATTTCCAAGAAATCTTTTTTAAATATTAAAAAAACACATGTTTACATCTTTGAATAGTGGAGATATGTGTGTCAACTTCCAAGGTAAGAAGCTAAAATAAACAATACTGACAGAAAAGAACCAAAGTTAACAAAACTCAAAAAATTATTCAGAAAAAAGTACAGCCGGAGGAATATACTCTGTGTACCTAAAGAGATGTTCACTTTTCTCAGAACATACCTCCCTCCATTTCCTTGCATTGAAATACAACAATAAACTAGACTAGAGTGAAAAGTATTTTTTGTCATAATTTTAAACATGGAGTGTGAGTAGACTCTCTGAAAGGTTACCTTTCTAAGGGCACAAACTATGCATGTTTAGGGAGAAAGAAGGCCTATAACCCCCAGCGTGCCCCAGCCAGCACAGCTGGCTGGGGCATGCTGGGAGTTGTAGGTCTTTTTTCTCTCTAAATGTGCATAGGATTGTCCCTTAAGTAGTTTTTCAGGATTTAAACTTAGGCAAGCCTTTACAATCTTAAAGGAAAGTATGTTGGTCAAATTGTCTTTATGTTACACTGTAAACATCATGTTAGACAAGTATTCACATATGCTAATCAGGCAATAAGGTGCAAATTGTACATAAACGCAGTTAAACAGACATAGCAGTGTACCACCATGTGCTCTCAAACACCCAGACACAAGGTTTGTGTACACAAGTGGCTATTGGGAACACAGTTATCTGTATGTAGGTCCAGGAGCCCACAAACTTGGATTAGTAGCCAGCCATTATTTGTGGTACCCATTGACCGGTCCTACCACTTCTTTCCCAAGGGAATTCTACCTCTTATTTCCTTGTATCCCATAACACTATGCTTTTAAGAAGCCGCATAACACCAGGAATAAGAGCAGTTGCAACTGGAAATGAAATGTTACTTCTGCATGGAACCTTAAAGGAATTCCAAGCTGAACTGCACAACTCCTGTGTTTGCGGCCGCACCCTCATTTATATTAGAGGATAATCACGAGCACAAGCCACAATTCGGTACACCACTAAAAGCCTTCATAATCTGGATTTACCAGAGATTTGCCAAATCATGATTTGTGCTTGTGGGAAATAATTCATATGTATTGTTCACCATGGGAAACACAGCCCAGACTAATAAAGCAGCAGCCAGCCATACAAACCAACCTCTCAATCTAGACACACACATTGGTCAAGCTTCTGCAGTCATTTAAATGGGGGAAGCCAATCGAAATGTCAAAATGTGAGCATGTATTAGGCATCTCCACTGAAAGGACTGCACTAAGTGGGCATTGTAGCATCTGATCCAGATAAAGTGGCTGGATTTGAGTGGCAGAATGGACATATTAACTAGAATCAATGACACACGCATTTTTAATACAACCACAAATCTCTCTTTTAAACCTGACATTTCTCTTTTAAAATCATGTTACTCTACTGTGTTTCTCTCTTACTTCTGTCATAAAAATTAGAGCACGTACTTTGCAACAGGAAGCTTATATACTGAGTAAGGACAAGAATATTTTACATCTATTCCATAGTTTCTCATTTAAGTACTAAAATATTAATACTCAAATATTAATTGTTATGAATAACTGAGATTTAAAGAGAAGGCTAGAATAAACCAAAAATCTCACCAGCACAACATTACAAAAAGTGTCAAATCAGGCTAGATACATGGAAGACATCAACCTATGAACAGAATATCTCCAAGTCTCAGAATGGGACATCAACGTATCTCAATGTATAAATTGAAATGCTTAATGGCTGTTAGCTGATGCAGCATAAAGTTCTTCCATAGTTCCAAGTCTTATAAGTCTGCAGGAAAAGAATTTATTTCCATCACAAAATTGCTTTACACCCCTATAAATTGTCTGACAGTTTTATCTCCTTCTACCCCCTCCCTGTCAAATACTTGACAGTAGTACTTGAATTCAAACCAAAGCTTGAGTGTGAAGCTTAGGATACAAAATCAACATTTGTTAACAATTCTTTCTGAATTCTAATTCAGAAAATCATCACTGGAAGACAGAACAGTATTAAAAGCCAACTGAACTATTTAAGTGGGAAACACTTGGGGGTATGGGGGTGGTCTCCCCCCCGTTTTTGGAAGCATTGTTGTAGAATACGGATTATCCATTCACAGAAGCTATATTGCACCAATAGGCTCAAGATTTACTTTAGCTGCTGAAGAATCACAGTGTTCAGTATATCTGATTCTTGTAGTGTCAGGCTTTCATCTGTAAGCTCTTTATGTGGAAATGTAGTCAGAAGAACAAAGTCAGTGGCGGCAAACATAGGGCGAGACTGGATAATAAAGTTTCGAATATCTATAATCCTGTTGGCGAGAATATAAATAATTTACATTTTAGTGTGGATGAACGGAATACACTGTGCACTTAAAAAAGCACGGAATGAATTTTAACTCTGAATATTAACATTAATTTTTATATGATAAGAAGTTATGATAATCTTGAACCAAGTTCTTGTGGTACAGTAAAGTTAAATGGTTAAGCTTACCTGTGTGTTTGATTAAATCGTTGTATTAAACGACTTCCATCTGCTAGCCTAATTTGAATCTTAGTTGTTGGCACTGAGTCATCTATCAAAATAGCAGCATCAAGAAAAGATTTCTCTTCTTCTTCTGGAGATGAAGGTGTACTGACAATCTCAGGCGTAAGGCTAAAACAAAGTAAACCGTATAAGTGAAATAACGTAAGGAAAGCCAAAAGGGCAATTCAAATGGACATTTGTTTACAAGCAGGTCCCACTGAAATCTATGGAGCTTACTTGTCTAGAATAGAGATAGGCACATTTCAGTCTTGTGAGATATATTTTGTTTTTTATTAGAACACCAAGCATAACCAGGTGCAAAATGTAGAATAAAAGAGTTCTGCTACCAGGAACTTGTTCTGAGTACCAGAACTGAATTGTGCTCATAGTTCTTCCACACAAGAATCCACTACTGGTTACTGGGCCCTTTACCTTTCTTCATTCCAGCAATATAATTGATGTGCATGCGTCATTTTTTGTTGCCACTGTTAAACAATAGGGGGTCAGAAATCTTTGGTGATCTATTTCAAAAGTGCTGAGAGATATATCAGCAGATCCTGACATCCCTTCTGCACAACCTAGTCTAGAATTGTAAACGTTATATTCTAAATAGGTTCTCTTGGTTTTCTTCTCCAATTCTAGTTTCATGTGCCATTTAGCAAAATATAATTATCTAAAGATGCAATCCTATGCATGTTTAGATGGAAAAAAGTTCTACAACTCCCAGCATTCCCCAGCCAGCATGGCTGGCTGGGGAATGCTGAGAACTGTAGGACTTTTTCCCCGTCTAAACATGCATAGGATTGCACCCTAAACTATCTGCACACTGTGTATCCATTCTCATGTACAGTATATTTGTACTGCATCGTTTGTTATTTAAGGGCGCAATCCTATGGGGATACCTGTAACTCTCCAAACTCGGAGGATTATGGGCATCCTATGCAGAGCAGGAGAAGCATGGAGGCAAAGGTCATCTCTGCACTCCTCCCACCCTGCAACACAGCCGATTCCAGCTGTCTAACTGCGGCGCTTTGGAGGGAAAGGGAAGGAGGCTGAGGTACCGCCAGGATACATCGTATCTTGACGGTGCCAGTGTCCTCCCCTCCCCCCTAAACCACTTAGCTGAGGTCACTTTGTAACCTCAGAGAACCAGCCGGCATGATTCTTTTCGCACGGGCTGCAAGGGGGGAGGGGGGGCAGAGCTCCAATTTCCAGCTCCAACATCTAGGGGCCATAATAAGATTGCTCCCTAAGTACTGTTGCATAACTTTGACCAGTTTATCTAAACTTCTGATAGCTGTGAAGACAGATTCTTTCTGCTGAATCTTTTTATAAATAGTATCTATAACCAGGCAGCCTTCAATAATAAAAGCAGGACAGGTCTATTTAAATTCTGATCCAAAGGAGTACAGTAGTTGAAATTTATTTAATTAGCAATGCCAGGTATAATATTGCCATTACCACAGAGAAAACAACTCTAAAGAGAAGACTTATTTCTGAGCAAACACTATCCAGGACTGTGTTGTGAGTCCCACTATGTTCAGTCAGGTTCAGCCTTGGGCTGCAATCCTGTACACTTACCTGGGAGTAAGTTCCATTGAACTTAGTGGGGCCTACATCTGAGTAGGATTCCACTGTTAGTATAATTATTAATTTTCTAATATCACATCTTTCAATACTTCTAACCAGGAGAGTCAGTAACATCCACTAGAATTACCTGAAGGAAGCAAATGTAGCCATCAAGAGAATATAAATTTATATTGATCATTAGAGTTCACGCTTTTGTAAAGTTACCAAGCCCAAATCCTAAGGCAGCTGATGATCACAGACTCCCTGCTGAATGCTGAAAAAGGCTCCCTTTCTCAGTGCTCAGCAGAGAAAGTTCTTATCTCCAATCAGCTGCTGATTGGAGGGAAGAGTTTTCCCCTCCTGGGCAAAGGGGGCGGAGCATGGGGAGGAAGCTGCTGAGTGATTCAGTCCTGCTTGTTTAGGAGGCTTGTGCAGTTTACTTCTGAGTAGGTATGGAGAGGCTGCCCTGCTTACTTCTGTGTAGACATGCTGCTCATGCTCACTTCTGAGTAGACATGCAGAGTGTTGTTATTTGGAATGCTATTTGAAAGTACTACTAAGTGATTCATTCCTAATTACTTCTGAGTAAACATACAGAGGCTTACCCTGCTTACTTCTGGGTAGGCTTAAATCAGTAATAATCACTGGCCACTTTGCCTTTGGTTCCGCCTACAGATTCAATGCCCCACTTCCCAGACCTTTCCCAGATTGGAATTCAGTTCTTGGACTGAAAAAGTTTCCCACCCCTAGCCTATAGGATAGAATACTATACGCCATTCTGTACTCCTATATTCAATTGCAAAAAAGACAAGAGTACAAGATAGTTATACCTCTATAAAACAAGAATTAAAAAACCCCTAACCTTCCAAGTTTCTGACCTTCTCCACTGAAAGCTTTGAATTTCAATCTAAGCCTCACATATTCCTGCTCCTGGTGGTCTTCCATATCCAAGTTAACTTGGCCTCCATGCACCAATCGTTGAAGTTCTGCAGGAATCTCTCTTAATAGCAGAAACAAAACAAAAAATAAATGTTTTTTTGCAGGAATATACAGAGCAACCCTAATAGTGAGGAAACTTAAGTGTTCAACTTTGGCTGGATCGTGCCCTAAACATTAGAGTTCAATATATATCTATATAAAAGAAAGTGTTCTTCCTGACTGACTGACTCATAAATGCCCAGCTCAAACCGTTTAATCTAGGAATGTGAAATTTTGAAGGAACACTGCTTTTATGACGTAGAGCCCCACTATGGAAGGATTTTTGGAAATTCCGTCTCTAAGGGGGTGAAAAAAGGGGGCAAAATCACCCCACAATCATATCTCCTATGGGCAAAACAACAGGGCAGCAGTTATGCAAATTGGCCTCACCTCAGAATTGCTGCAGGAGCCAATAGGAGCAGTTACACAAATAGCCCATACGACATGTTCGTATGAATTCCTGCACGGGCCAATAGGGGTGGGTATGCAAATCTCCCCTATGCCATTTAGAATGTTCTCTGAGGGGGTGAAAAGGGAGGGAAACTTTTTACATGACTGTTGCGTGTGGGACATCGTCGCATAGGCTCCATCACGTTTTGACGGATCCGCCCCAAACTTGGCACGCATACTCTCCATCACCCAAGGACAAAGACTGGTGGGTTCAAATCTCCGAAAAACCCTTGCTGCGCCTGCATGGCCCAAAATAGATGAGAGCCAATGGCGTCACTTGGAATGTTCGCAGGGGCCATTCAGGAGCGGTTATGCAAATCGCTCCACCGACATATAGAATGTTTGTATGAACTGCCACAGGGGCCAATCAGGAGCGGATATGCAAATCTCTCCTGCGTCAAAACAGAATGTTCATATGAACCACAGCCGGGGTGGAGATGGGATTTCATTGTGTAGTCCGGGGGGAGCAGGGATTTCATTGTGCAGTCCTGGAGGGGGGGAGCAGGGATATCATTGTGCAGTCCTGGAGGGGGGGGGAGCAGGGATTTCATTGTGCAGCCCCGGGGGAAGGGAACAGGGATTTCATTGTGCATTCCGGGGCGGGGGGGAAGCAGAGATTTCACTGTGCAGTACCGGGGGAGGAACAGGGATTTCACTGTGTAGTCCCGGGGGAGCAGATAGTCCCGGGGGAACTGGGATTTCATTCTGGAGTCCCGGGGGAGCTGGTAGTCCTGGGGGAGCTAGGATTCCATTATGTAGTCCCGGGGGACCTTTCCTATGGAGTTATTCAAAACAGCAGTCAGCGACCTTAAGGAATTTCGAACAAATAGTGCCTATAGGAAAATGACGACCCGTGCAAACTTGGCACGGTCACTCTTCATCACGCAAGCGAAGTCGGGGGCAAAAGCTAGTCTGAGATAATTCTATGTGAAATCAGTGCTGCCTCACTTCTCTCTACATACTTACATACATGCCACAATGCAGAGAAAGTAACTTGTTTAATCACCTGTATATCAGAAATGCCATAGGGAAAGTCGTGGCATGGGGGGGAGAGGGGGAGGAAGAGGGGAAATTATTTACATTTCACTTGCAAACCATATGACTACAAATAAAAGAGGTCTTGAACAGCCATCGCTACATTCTAGAGTTTGATGTTCATATGCTATTCTGTGGCCACAGCTCAAATTTCATTTCATTTATTTCATTTCTATGCCGCCCAATAGCCAAAGCTCTCTGGGAGGTTCACAAAAATTACAGCTCACAAATACAAGATAACAAATACAAATATAAAACCACTGACATACAACATTTAAAAACAATTTAAAATAGCTAAAAAGCAGTTACAATAAGATAGTGGGACTTGATAAAAGAACTGACATAAATGTCCCATCATATGCCTGGGAGTCACGGCCCCTTGTAACAGAGAAGTTCTTTTTTTGGTACATTTTCAACATAAAAAGTCCTCTATAAAACCAACCTGTTTCCATAAATTCAAATTTGCGGTTTTGTAAACATGCTTGCTCACATGCCAATCCAAGGATATATGGAATTCTCCAGTAATTATCACCTATTCCTTTGGTCTAGACCAGTGTTCTCCAACCTTGGGTCCCCAGATGTTTTTGGCCTACAACTCCCAGCATGCCCCAGCCAGCATGAACACTGGTCTAGAAATTATTTATTTTAGGGCACAATCCTATTGCGATGCCTGTAAGCCGCCAAACTTGGAGGCTTAAGAGCCTCCTATGCAGAGTGGGAGGAGCAGCAAAGGTGATCTTTGCCTTCCCATCCTCTCACTCTGCATTTTCGCTAGATGGGCTTTTTCACCCATTTAGCTGGGGCATCGAGGCTGGAGAGGCTTCAGGATAGCTCATTTCCTGGCCTCTCCAGTCCCCTTCTCGCCCACTGGAATGCCGCCTTTTACCCCTCTCCAAAGTTGCTTTCCTGACCTCAGAGAGCAGTCAGCATGGTTCTTTCCACACTGGCTGTTTGTGTGTGGGGGGTGGGGTTGGAGCTCCGACTGCCAGCTTTGTGGTCAGAGTGCTGTCTCTGACGTCGGAGCTGGGACTCCGAATCATCCTATGGCCCCCCAGATGCTGTCTAGGGGTCATAGGATTGCTCCCTTAGGTGCTATTTGATTGCAAATGGCTGTTCCTTCCCAAAATATTTCTCTTTCCCTCATCTTAATGGCCCATCGAAAGCTTTGAACCTACGTACCATAAATTAGTTCAGCCCCCTTGTATGAAATGAACCAGTGCTCCAAAAGCTAAACCCCTCCTTCCCTAGGATCTTTTTGAAGAATGAGGCTTCTGTCTATGAAGCATGTCAGATTTTTGTCTGAGGAAGCGAGTACTTAGCAACTAGTTAAGACCATAGAGTTGTCTTGTACTAACACCCATGCAAGCATGTATATATATATATATATAAATAAAATTATCTTTTTTATTTCAGGGGTGGGTGAGTAATGTTTTGTCAGAAGACATAAGACCCTGTGCAAAAAAGGGGTGCACCAAACCAAGCCATCTTGTCACCACTGCTTCACCTGACCCAGCCCTTCTACTTAGCTACTGCACCTTCTTCAGTTCTTTCTCCAACTGCATCTCCTTGTGCTACACTGGAGGCCTCGCTATGCAGTCCTGATTTTCATAGGGATGTAGTAAGGAGGATCGCCTCAGAAGGCCTTATGTATATGTGGAAGCTTTCTACATAGCCTTTTGAATGTCACTCATTACACTTAATTAAAATTTATTATTTTTACAAACACATTTAATGTAGGAAACTTATATTTGGAGATTTTTTAAAAAATAACATGTTGGAATAAGAGTTCCATGGGACACTTGCTAAAGGGACACTCCTGCTGGGGTGAGGTCAATTTTCACTGACTCCCACTCCAGCATCCTGTACTTCCCAAAAATCTGCTGTGGAGGGTTAGGGGACTCTCTAGAACAGTGTGGAAGGTATCATAGCAGGCTGCATGGGGAAGGAGGAATTAGCAAAAATCGTTCCTCCCCCACTTCCAGCCCTGGCCCAACTAATCTTGCCACCTGAAGCGAAAATACACTTCGCCTCGCACCCCTTCCTGGTTGTGAGGCTCTCGCAAGAGCTTGGCTACATCCTGAGAGAGTTCGCTCAAACTCTTGTGAGATGCGAGTTCAGCCGTGCTCTCGGGAGGGTTCATCCAATCTCTCACAGGGCCCAGCTGCAGTAAGGAGTGGGGGGGCGCATGATGGAGGATGGGCAGCTGCTCTAGAGAGCCCCCCCACCCACTCTCTTGCTGTAGCAAAGGCCACAGCAGGAGAGCGGCTGGCAGGGCTGGAGAGGACCCACTGGAGGTGGCAGGGCAGTGGCCTGAAGGGAGTGGGAGGAGCGGTGCAATTTGCCACTCCTCCGGCACCACCACTTGATGAGGGCGCATCAGTTTGCATTATGGCAGGGCTGGCCCTGCCCACTTCTTCTGGTAGGAATGTCCATTGGGCCTCAGTCCCTTCTGCTACTGGAAGGAGTCCTTCCATTCATAGATGGGCAAGTCTGGATCCAACCCATGGAAGAGAAGCAGAAGAAAGAATAGTAGTTTTTATCTAGAGATGTGTACAGAAGAATTTTTAATATTCTTTTTTCTACCTCTGCCACAACAAAGCTCATTCTGAAATATGAAAATGAATATCAAATTATACATCGTAAGCTGCTATTGCAAATACAGTGTTAAAAAAAAACTTTTTTGTGCACTCATGCCTGGTTTTCCTGTACAAGTAGCATGAAATTTGGATTAATAGTTCATTTCTTCAGTTCTCAAGACATTTACATATTCGGCAAAACAATGAAAATGCATTCCTGTAGTCTCAAATACTATAAACTTACCCTCTTTTAACAGACTCAAGAAACTGAGCATTTACCGGATCTGTGTAAGATCTCAGCTCTCCATCATCTAAGCTGAAACCGTTCTTCCACAGTTTAAGCAAGATTTGAACCTATCGATAAATCAGATGTATTTTGAAAATGTAAAGAAAAGAAAAGGAACACAAACACTTGTTTGATCTCATTATTTATCTTGGTCTGTTTTCCAGTATTACAACACATTTGTCTAAAATGACCCTGTGCCACCTGCATCTTATCAGAAGACACAGTGGCTCTAATTCAGTGCCCAGCCGAGCTGTACTGTGGCCCTGTCGCTATTCAGGAGCAAGGGCTGCTTCACTCTCTTTAGCGAATGCTCATGTATGAGTCTACACTGTGCATATGTGGCATCAATCAGCACTGAGGAGAATGGATGGCACTTAGCTAGCACAGTGCTGTATGTGTCAATGCTTCCACATGTCCACTGTGGCTACTGGCCAAGGTAAATATTTTTTCAGGGCAGGATGGCTTGCAAAGACAGAGGGCAGGATGATAGGTAACCACAGCAAGATATCATTAGGCCCAAAATCCTTTTGTTCATTTAGAGCAAGAAAGCAGTGTAGTAAAATTGTGAACAACTTATTTTAATTCCTTTAGGGTGCAATCCTATGCAGGTTTATACAGAAAAAAGTCCTACAACTCCCAGCATGCCCCAGCCGTCCATGGGGGCATGCTGAGAGTTGTAGGATTCCCCCCCCCCGTCCAACCATGCATAGGATTGTGCCCTTTTTTATACACAAAATTCTACCCTGCCCTCTTAATGCCAAAGCAATGCTCAGGGTGGCCCACAACACTTAGGGCACAATCCTACGCACATCTACTCAGACAGAAGCCACATTGAGTTCAATGAGACTTACTCCTAGGTAAGTATGTATAGGAGTACAGCCTTAAAGTCACAATCATAAATTTGATTATGCAACCATAAAAAGTTCTATGATGTAATAACAGGCAGGTACCGCATATAAAACAAACACCATCAGTGTTAAAAGCATCTTCTTCCTGAAAAGGCAAAGTCCTGCTGGAACAAAAATGTCTTCACAATACACCAAAAGACAACCAGAGAGAGAGAGCCACCTGCGCCTCATGAGATAATGTGTTTCACATTATTGGTGCAGCCATGGAGAAGGCCCTCTCACTCCCCTGTATGTGGAAAAAGGAGAAGGGACTCTCCACCTGATCATAGGGAGCAGGTAGGTTGATATGGGAAGAGGTGGCCCCTCAGGTATCAGTTTAGGATCTAGATTCTAGGTCAAACAATGTGATCAGGTGACCTATATCGTAATACTATACTGTCCATTCAGAAGAAACCCCAGATCTCTATGCTTTCTTGTTAGTGGGGATTAGAGAAAATCACTTTCTACCCTTCACTTTTCCTCTACAGCAGGGATGGGGAACGTCCAACCTGCAGGCCAAATATGGCCCATGGGTGCCCAGATATGGACCTTGAGTGCCTCTCCTCCTCCCAAGTCCCACCCCCTCTCAGAAGCCCCAGCACCTATCCCCTTCCCAATGTGAAAATCTTTTAGCAGGGATTTCTCCTGCTCCCCCCCCCACACACACACATGTTGCATTTAGGTGCCACTGGATGCTTTTATAAAGGCTAACTGCAATGCAGAGGGAGCATTTTCAGAAGGTGTAACTGCTGGGGAGGGAAGGGTTAATCCTCCCTTCCCTGCAACCAGTCATTGCAACCAATGCTGCAACACCCCCCCTTGAGGAAAAAAAACACCCTCCCCTGCTTCAATTAGGCTTTTTTAAAACCTTAAAGCAGCACAGGGGAGGGTTGTGTATGTTTGGTCCTGCCCCCTTTCACCTTTGGTCCTGCCAACCAATGGAATACAGCCCCCGAGGTGTTCACCAAAATGGAATCTGGCCCTCAGGCTGAAATAGATTAATCACCCCTTCCCTACAGGATAAAAGAGCAGAAATAAATCACATCAAATTGGTGTGCATTTTTTAACATGATGGAGGCACTGCATGAAAGGATCACAGAAAGCGTATTTTGTACATACCGTTTAAAGTGAAGTTCTTACTCAGATGATAAGACCTCTTATTACCAAGAGTTCTCCTTTTCCTGACTAGCTCTAGAACTCATATTCCCAGCCTCCCAGACCAGCAAGGGTAACATTTCCTATGAAATCTTTTACTTTGCATCAACAAATATTTATTATTGAAGCTACTATTTATGGTTGTATGAATGAGCTTGGCAAGCTCAATAATAAACACAATCTATCAGGAACCCCTCCTCTACTTAGCTTATCTTCTGAAATCACTCTTCTTGCAGACATTGGGTTAGATCCAATGTCACACTAGCAGACATCTGCAAGCACAATGGGACTGTCTCCCTCTCTCCTCTCCACTGCAGGCTTCCGTGTCACCCGAAATCTGCTCCAGAGGGTTTCCCAGTCCTACAGAGTAGTTTTTGAGGGTGTGGGAGGAGGGGGAACTGCCTCTCTCCTGGTTCCGTTGATGGAACTGCTTTCGTCAGTGGAACAACACCACTGGCTACAACCCAGGGTTTACATAGTTAAACATCTCTTGTGTATAACAGGGAATTCTCTTCACCATTATTTTACTTACATCTTGCCCAAACTGATTCTCTCCATATACATATTCGGAGCGCTTCCGAGTTGAGTCCCCCAATCTGTATCCACCACCAGAAAATGACTAATAAAATATTTAAAATACAGATCGGGATATTATGAAGTAGCAATGACTACTGACATTTACTTAAAGTCAATTAATTATGTTGAATAACCCAGATCACTGTAATTATTAAATACAAACATTCACTATATCTATTGACACTTCAGTGTAGGTAATAAAGGCAAATGTCTCCTTTATACAGTTTATAATTAGTCAAGTAAGCAAATACTTTGCAAAAGATGCATTTTGCAAATTAGAAACCAAGTGGGTTGAATCCAGACTTGGTGATGCTTAGAGTAGACTCACTGAAACCAATGGGACATATTAGTCATGACTAACTTGTCCCACTGATTTTAATGGGTCTACTCTAAGAATGACAAAGTCCGGATCTAACCCAATATTTTTAACTGTTAAGGGGGAAAAAAGATCTGGTAAAACAACCCTATGGTAAATGCAAAGGCTGAATTCAGACCTCATGCCAAACCATGGTTAGTGATTGATCAGTAAATCAGAATCTGAAAGCATAGTTTGAAGCAGATTTGCAAGCTACCATCTGCTGTGAAGCTCAAATTGGCAAGCCATAGTTCCAGCTATCACTCCACCCCAGACGCTGCTAGATAGCAGTGAACTGATAGAGCTAAGTGCTGAGCAGACAAGAGAAAAAAAGCAGACAAGGAGCTCTAAACTATGGTCTGTTTGTTGGATATTTGGAAGTTCAAACTATGATTTGGGTTCTAAATTATTGTTGAAACAAACTATGATTTGGTGTAATGGCTCAAGTCGGACAATGCATGAAAAGCAGTTGTCAGGGACGTGTGTCAGCAAACACTGATTGAACACGAACCTGGTAACTGTGGCCAACTGTGGTAACTATGGTCAGTTAATAAATACTGCTGACAGCCCCTTTTTAACACTTGACATCCCCTGCCCGCCACACAAAGATTAGAATGCTAGCATTGAAAGTCAATTGCTGCCAATTTCTGTCTGGTAGAAAAGCTGTTAAAAGCAGGCATATATATTTGAGTACACTTTACTCTCTTGTTCACCTAATTCATTTTGTAATGAAAATATTTAAATACATTTTTTAAAAATAAGGAATCAAGTACTGTTCTTTTAAAAATAAAGCATTTTTGCATTAAAATGACTGTTTTTCTATCAAAATTATTGCATGCACACACTTTAGCTTTATGACAATCTCCCGAGGGTCTTGATACTTCATCTAAAGGGACTGCCCCATGTTCTCTTGCTTCTTTGAAAAGTTCATCGACAATTTTACTGGAAGTTAGATTAGATGGTCCAACAATTCTGTACTCTGAATCACCCGAGTAAAATCTTTTAAAAAATAAAAGAAGCAACATTATTAGTTAATTAAATAATATTTATGAATCACTTACATTTAAGAAATTTCTAAGCAATGAACAAAAAACGTGTCTTCATACAGAGGACAAGATTATTACCTTCCTGGGAATGCCTCTAGAACTCCCTACCACTAGGCATGTTGGAAAATATATGTTTTCAATAGGTTCCAAAAACCCAGAAAGGTTGGTGCCTGTCTAATTTGTAGTGGTATGGAGTTTCAGAGGGTGAGTGCTACAATACTAATATGATACTAATTGGTCATAGCTTTAAAGAAACTTTCAAAGACAACCACATTCCAGCTTAAATACTGTTAATGACTGAAAGGAAGGAATTTTGCAGTCAGAAACCTTCTTTAAGCCCCTGAGTTCTCTAGCTCTTCATAAAAATAATGAGTTGCATACAATGCAAGCAAAAGGAAGTCTTGCTCAAGGGAATTCCCCGCCCCCATCTCCTTTCCAAAGCTCTTCTTAGAGTTGGGGGAGTATCAGTAACAGTGTGGGATGGGGCAGAGGGGGCTGCTGAAGAGGGGAGAAATTGCCCCAAATTGAGACAGGCTGCAGAGATCAAGGCTGGGGTGTCTACCACTGTCAGGCTGCAGGATGCAACTGATATGCCACATATGGCCCACGGACATGATTTTGACCAAACTGTTCAAGGGGTCAAAAGACAAAAACAAAATGCTGAGAAAAGAGGGAAAATTAGACTGATGATTCAGAAGTGATGCTGTCTTAAACCAATTTCCAGTTCAAGGTGCACATTTTAGATGTTAGAGGTATAGAACCAAAGCTTAAAATAAAGACTGTACAGGCCACCCTATCACTGTTTCCTACTAGCAAAAAAGCAGCATCACATATGCTCCATTTAGAGAGGAATTATTATGTCAACCAACAACGTAAAAAATTAAGAAAGAAAAGGAACATGTAAACTTAAAATTCCCTTTATGAATCTTATAGATCAATTAAAGGCTTATTTTACAGTACCTTTGGTTATCCTTGTCATCACTCATACTTCTTTCTGGTTTTCTCAAGCTTCTGAAGAAGTCAATCAAGAAATATTTATTTAAAATTTTATTTGTTTTATGCCACCACCAATCTTACATTCAATTATATTCGGAAGAACTTTGCAATGTCCCAACCTCTGTATAGCTTACATAGCTTGTAATAGACAAATCTAAGCTAGAAGACTAAGAAAAATAAGTAAATAGCAGCCCAGTTCACATGCAACTGCCCACCATGGGTTATTTATTTAACCCATGGTTGGTTGGGACCACGTGGGAGTGAGTGCACGCGTTGTTCCCACCCGCTCACCACTTCCACTTTCTTTCCAGCTTACAAAACAACTCAGGAACACCTTGTTCCTGGATTGTGGTCCGTGATGTGCAAACCCAGAACTATGGGTTGTTCATGGAGAAACAACCCAGAGTTTAAACCTATGGTTTGTTCCTGGGTTGTTTTTCAAGCTGGAAAGAAAGTGAAAACAAGAAAGCAGGAGGCAGCGCACTCACTCACACCTGTGTGGCCCTGACAACCCATGGTTTTAATTGTGTTTTATACTGTGTGTGTGTGTCCCCCACCCCCTCTTGTATTTTATTGGATTGTAAATCGCTCAGAGTGGCCGGATGTCTGGCCAGATGGGCGATTCATAAATATAATAAATAAATAAATGGGTTAAACAACCCACAGTTGGTCATTATGTGCAAACCAGGTCAGTGCATGTAAGTGCTGTGCAAATATCAGTCTACAGCAAACTAATATAATCGTCAACGTGACCCAGTGCTGCTCATCAACTTCCATGAATTTCAGTGGAAATATATAAAGGGTCCATCGTGGCCACTTTGCTTCCTAATGAAAAGCAGCCACTCACACTGCAATCCTATGCATGTTTAATCAGAATTAAGTCCCACTTTGTTCAATAGGATTTAATCCCATGCAAGTATGCATAGGATTGCATCCTCAGTAATACAGTGCCTTGCAGAAGTATTCACCCCCCTTTGACTTTTCCACATTTTGTTGTGTTACAACCTGGAATTGAAATGGATTTAATTGACATTGTTACTACTTGATGTACACAAGATACTCAACACTGTCAAGGTGCAAAATATTTTTATTGTGGCACAAAAATAAACAAAAAACTGGTACTTGTTGCTTGCATACATATTCACACACACACCGAGTCTATACTTGGTGGACGTAGTGGTGTAATCGAACCTGGGGGGGGGGGGCACCTCACCCCTGCCTCGATTCTCCGCGGCAGGCGCAACAGGGCCCTGCGCAGGCGCAGTACGTGCCACAGGGGTCCAGCACGCCTGTGCAGGGTCGCATCGCGTCATTTCCGATGCCGGAAGTGACGCGACCGGAGGGCGCCGGCAGCTCGCCGCGGAGAGGTGAGCCGCCGACGGAGGAAGGTAGGCTCAACCGAGCCTCATACAGGCGTGAGCGGGCCGATTTCGGTCCGCTACGCCACTCGAGGCTCGATGATACATCGCTAGGTAGAAGCACCTTTGACAGCAATTACAGCTGTGAATCTTCTTGGATAAGTCTCTGTTAGCTTTGCGCATCCTGATCCTGCAATGTTTGCCCATTCTTCCTGGCTAAATTGCTCCAGCTCTGTCAGGTTGGATGGGGACTGTTGGTGAACAGCAGCTTTCAAGTCTTGCCACAGATTCTCAATCAGACTGAGGTCTGGGCTTTGACAAGGTCATTCTAAGACTTTCAGGTTCTTGTGTTACTCTGGCTGTGTGTTTAGGGTCATTGTCCTGCTAGAAGGTGAACCTCTGCCCCAGTCCTAGGTCCCTTGCAGACTGAAACAGGTTTTCCTCTAGAATTGCCCTGTATTTGGCTCCATCCATCTTGCCCTCAATCCTGACCAATTTCCCGGTCCCTGTCAAGGAAAAGCATCCCCACAACATGATACTACCACCACCAAGCTTCATTACAGGGATGGTGTTCTCAGGGCAATGAGCACTGCTGGCTTTATGCCACACATAGCATTTTGTGGCAAGGCCAAAAAGTTCAGCTTTGGTCTCATCAGACCAGAGAACATTGTGCCACGTTTGCTGTGTCTCCAAACTGCAAACCGTTTTGCAAACACCAAATGGGCTTTGATATGGGTTTGTTTCTGCAGTGGCTTTCTTCTCACCACTTTTCCATAAAGCCCAGCTTTGTGGAGCGTCCAGGTGACAGTTGTCCCATGGAGAGTTTCTTCCATCTCAGCTGAAGCTCTCTCCAGCTTCTTCAGAGTTACCATTGGCCTCTTGGTTACTTCTCTGACTAATGCCCTCGTTACCCAATCACTGAGTTTTGGTGGATGGCCTTTGGGGGGGCTCGCCTCTCCGCCGCCTCTCCTCTCCGTGGCGGCGCCCCCCGCCTCATTCCTCCGAGTGGCGCGGAGTGTTCTCCGCGCCGTCGAGCTGCTGGCACCGGCCGCGCTGAACCCCCGCGCTATGTTTTTGGTGGGGAAACCAGGGCACCAGGACTGTTTAAGCCCTGTTGCCCTGGTTTCCCTGCCAAAAACATAGCGCGGGGGTCCAGCGCACCAGAGCAGGGTCCCGTCGCGGCCGGCTTGCCTCTCCGCGGCGAGCCGCTGCCAAGAAAAGGTAGGCCCGTGCGAGGTGAACGGTCACATCACTATGGATGGCCTTCTCTAGGCAGAGTTGCAGTTGAGCAACTTTCCGTATTCTTTCCATTTTGTAATAATGGATGGAACGGTACTCTGGGGGATGTTCATAGTTTGGGATTTTTTTTTTAATAACCCAACCCTGATTGGTGCTTCTGACAACTTTATCCTGGAGTTCTTTTGATAGCTCCTTGGTCTTCATGATCCTGCGTGTTTAGATATGCTCTCCGACAAAACTCTCTGGGGCCTTCCAGAAACAGGTGTATTTAATCTGAGATCATGGGGCACTGGAACTGCACACAGGTGGACTCCATTGAACTACATACTTATATGCCTTCTGGAGGCAGTGCGTTGCACCAGAGTTTATTCAGGCATGTCACAGCAAAGAGGGTAAAAACTCATGCAACCAACAAGTGCCACTTTGGTTTTGTTTATTTAACTTTTGTGCCACGATAAAAATATTTTGCACCTTGACAGTGTTGAGTATCTTGTGTACATCAAGTGATAACAATGCCAATTAAATCCATTTCAATTCCAGGTTGTAACAGAACAAAATGTGGAAAAGTCAAAGGGGGGTGAATACTTCTGCAAGGCACTGTACGTACACCTCTATATTGAAAAACATTATTTAAATGCTTGCTCAATATTAGCATTTCTGAGATCCACATTTATAGGAACTATCACAGTTAATTCAAACTATTCTACATATACAATTAATAAAAAGCCTTTATTTACCTTTGCACTGTTAGTCTCGGATGACTGGCTACTCTAGCTGTTGGTTTATCAGGATGAGATGGTTGTCTTTTCATTTCATCTTCATACAATCCAGCCAATGCCAGCTATACAGAACATTAGCAGTTTTAGTCAATGTCTACTGACACAAAAAATAAACTACACAATTTAAATTCAAGCTCAACATTTAAAAAGTGATGGGTAACTCATACTGTTCAAACATACACATTAGTGGGCAGCCATGGATATGAGAACTATTTCTGTATTAAAGCCCCTTGTTGAAAGAACAGCTATTTGCCAATGGAAAACTTCTAAAGTCAGGAAAGACCAGCACTTCTTAGCACATTATTTTACTTTCGGTATAAAACAGTATAGTAAGGGTGAATGCAGCAAATAGAAGAAACATGTGCTTAGACATGTTTTAGCTTCCACTGATTATCTAGAGCAGGGATGGGCAACATGCAGCCGTTGCCCCCCCCCCATCCCCCTGAAAGTCTTAGAATGCGGGGCGGGGGGAACACCTGTAACTTCAAAAGGGACAAACTAATTTTGACCCTTTTGGTGCTTGGTAGTGCTACGGACATCACTTTTAATTTAATTTAATTTTTAATTGTGTGTGTGTGTGGTGCCTGCAGGGCGGGGGATGGCCCGCAGACCTCCCACAGTTCCTACCCCTGATCTAGAGCAAGTGTGGGCAACTTGTGGCCCTCCAGATGTTTTGGACTACAACTCCCATCAGCCCTAGCCAGCATAACCAATGGTGAGCAAAGATGGGGGTGGTGTGCCAATACATCTGGAGGGCCACAAGTTGCCCACTACTGATCTAGTCAGAGGAAGTTAATATTATGTCTAATCACATCTGTTCTAGAATACATGCTTCAGATCAAGCAAAAGGCAAGATATTTAATGATAGAAATGTTATGAGCCTTGTCATATAGACTAGGTGATAATTAATATCCTCTTTGATTTAAAATCTATGAAGATCAATCTCACTATTATAAAAACACACTATCATATACATTCCTGCTGCGATTTTGCACATTTTGCCTTCTATATTGTCCACACTGAATTTATTTATTTATTTATTACATTTATACCCCGCCTTTTTTCCTGCAAGGAACTCAAGGTGGCTTACATAATCTTCCTCCTCCTCTCCATTTTATCCTCACAATAACCCTGTGAGGTAGGTTAGGCTGAGAGTCAGTGACTGGCCCAAAGTCACCCAGTGAGTTTCATGGCCGAGCGGGGACTAGAACCCGGATCTCCTGAGTCCCAATCCAACACTCTCACCACTACGCCACACTGAATGGTGTATGTGGGTCAAATATTTGGCAAAGATGTGGGAGAAATAAAGCTGTGTGCTGTGGTTATGTTGGTATCATTACAACTGAATCAATGACATAAGTCAATTGGGGATACAAAGCAAAACAAAATAAAATGTTGATATACATTTTATTTCCACCCTCAAAAACCAAAGAATTCTAGTTTGATAGTGTTTCCCCTAAACTTTGATGCTTCATTGCAACTAATTTTTCTAATCTGTAAATCTATTAAGACGGGGATTAGAAATAGGAAACATTAAAAGAAAGGGAGCCAGCTGCCATTTACATGGCGAGCTGTTTCAGGATTAGGGTAGGAAACATTCAGAGAAAGATGTTTTTCATAAACTGCACTTTTAAAGCTATAGACAATTGTAAAGTTAGAACATAACCACAAAATATACCTCACAGCTTGAGATGCTGGATAAGAAACTCTGACATTAGCAGGGTGGTGGTGGTGGTGGTGGTGTTAACAACTTCTACAAGGTTGCTCTGATTTATGAAGAAAATTTGTATATGATATTTGTGTGCCATAGTTGTGCTTGTGATTCTGATATTTGTGTGCCACAAAAGATCACCAATTTGTATTTTATTGAACTGTACATTGCTCAGAGTGGCTGGATGACTGGCCAGATGGGCGATTCAAAAATATAATAAATAAATAAATAAATTTAGAAACAATCTGTAACATACAAATATTCAGCAACTGAAAGACAAAAGCTTGAGATGAACTTCTTCTATCAAATTCGTAAGCACAAAAGCTAATGTTCCTGAGTAAAATCTCTCTCAGGCGACAACCCTGACTTTTAACTGGGAGTAAGCTGCATTGAATTCAATGGGGCTTTCATCTGAACAGACAGATAGGGCTGTACTGTCAGAGGAGTTTCAAGTAGCGATTTTATTTTGAGATGACGCTCTGGGCAAATGGCGTTTCTAGCTCGTAATTGAAAAAATCATCTCTAGGACAACCAAGATTTTGAAACATGCAGCGCACACTCTTCAAGAGATTGGCCGAAAATTTACCTAAAGAAAAGTGCGTCGTCGTCATCGACATGTGGAAGAAAACAACGTCCCAAGAAGATATCGCTCCATCTCCAAGAAATAAGCCTACTACCAGAAACTCCTCCAGAAACAAAGAGACAGCTCTCGTTTTGTTCTCTTACTTACACCACCCAGGCGGGGGTATTCTGGATCTCTTCACCTCCCCCATCAAAGCGACCCAAAGGCAGCACGCCTCGTTTCACCGACATGCCGCTGCTGGGGGTTTGAGGAGGAGCAACTCCCAGGAAGGGGAGGCGACACTGCCAGGTATCTTTGGTTACCTACTCCCTTCTCCTGCGCTGAGCAGCGGCCGCGGCAGCCTCTCTGCCCGCCCTCCGTACCTGCAGATCCCGAACGGTGGGGGGCCGACCTCTTCCACGGGGCCCTTTCTCTCGCCGGAGCCCGCTTGTGCCCGCCGCCGCCGCCGCCGCCGCCGCCGCTTCTTCTTCTTCCTCCTCCTCCTGCTGCTGCTGCCCGGGGGCTGCCCCGTCGTCCGCCATCTTTAGCAGCGGCGAAGGAGCCGCTCCTACTAGGGAGCCCGAGCTTTGCCTTACAGCGAGGCGCGGCTGGGGGCGGGGGGCGGGATCACGGAGGAGTTCTTCCGGCCGCAAGTGTTGCCGTGGCAACGAGATCCCAGGAGCAGGAGGACCACTTCGGTCCGGGCGGCTCCTCGGCCCAATTCTGCCCGCCTCCCCCCACCCCGCCCCAACCTGGCTCGCTGGCGCGTGCGCACTACGCCTTTGTTACTCCGCCGGTCTCCTTCGGGCAATCAGGTGTCGGAGGGTGCCGCGGTCGCTTCCGATTTGATAATCCCGGAATAATAATTCCTTCACTTCGTTGCGGTTTATTCCAGATCTGAAACGGTTTGGTTCCATACTGGCAATCCGCAACACGCATTAGATCGCCCCTCCCACACACCTACCTACCTTTTTAGTTCTCTCACAATAAACCTTACGCTGAAAATATGAGGCTAAAACCTGCACGGTTTTACTACCCTATTGAGCGCGAGTACGTAAGAGCTGGACCTGGGTAACTGAAGCTGCAATCCTATGCACGCATTTAAGGCACAATCCTATGCATGTTTAGTCATAAAAAGTCCGATATCTCCCAGCTTTTGGTTGTAGGACTTTTTTTCCCTGTCTAAACATGCATAGGATTGCACCCTTAGCCTGGGAATAAGGTAGCTAGCGCTACCAATCAGAAGGCATGCAGCTGTTGCATCCTTTCTTGCGTTAAGGAAGACAAGACCAAATAGCTGCACAATGCTTTTTTGATTAAACACAACAGAGTCTTGTGGCACCTTAAAGACTAACACATTTATTTATTCTGGAATAAGACTTTGTGGGCACTGTCGACTTCATCAGATGCACGAAGTGTCAACCGCAAATTGGTCGATCTATATACCCATGTGGGTGGGATTGTGAATGTGATGTTCTGCCTCATTCACAGACAGAAGTCTTCAGTTTGTGACCATCCCATATTTCCTTACTGCTTCTTCCATCTGCCAGAAAATCCATTAAGAAGAACAAGATGGAATAACTGTGCAGTGCCTTTTGACTTCTAGCGCTAGGAGCCCTCTGGAAGCACCTGAAGCCTCATTGAACACGGTGGAATTTACTCCTGAGTAAACATGCACAGGATTGCTCTGTAAGTCAACAGACACCTGATAATGTCTGGGAGACAGGAAGGTCTAAGAAAAACACAACCATCTTTGAAGTGTATAATTGTAACAGTAATTATCTACTATATAAATGTGAATGTTTGTCCGTCCGTCCGTTTGTTTGTCCGTTTGTTTGTATGTGGGTCCGCGCGGCGGGTTTGCGTCGCATTGGATCCGGTTGGACGGATCCGCCCCAAACTTGGCATGCATACTCCCCATCACCCAAGGACAAAGACTGGTGGGTTAAAATCTCCAAAAAAAACCTCGCCGCGCCGGTATGGCCCAAAATAGATTAGAGCCAATGGTGTCGCTTGGAATGCTCGCAGGGGCCACTCAGGAGGCGTTATGCAAATAGCTCCAACCAGCATATAGAATGTTGGTATGCAGTGCCACCACAGGGGCCCAATCAGCGGCGGATATGCAAATCTCTCCTATGTCCAAACAGAATGTTCACATGAACCACAGCTGGGACAGCAGGGATTTGATTGCGTAATCCCGGGGGGGGGGGAAGGCAGGGATTTCATTGTTGCATAGTCCCAGGGAGGAGGGGAAGCAGGGATTTGATTGCATAGTCCCGGGGGACACACACACACAGATTTCATTGTGTGGTCCTGGGGGGGGGACACAGGGATATCATTGTTGTATAGTCCCGGGGGGAGGGAAGCAGGGATTTCATTGTGTAGTACTGGGGGGGGGGGACACAGGGAATTCATTGTTGCATAGTCCGGGGGGGGGGGAAGCAGGGATTTCATTGTGTAGTACTGGGGGGGGGGCACAGGGAATTCATTGTTGCACAGTCCTGGGGGAGGGGCGAAGCAGGGATTTGATTGCATAGTCCCGGGGGCGGGGGGAAGAAGGGATTACATTGTGTGGTCCCGGGGGTGTGTGGAATTCATTGTTGCATAGTCCTAGGGGGGAGGGGAAGCAGGAATTTGATTGCGTAGTCCCGGGGGGGGACACACAGGAATTTCATTGTGTGCTCCTGGGGACACACACACAGGGATTTCATTGTTGCATAGTCCCGGGGGGGGGGGCGGAAGCAGGGATTTCATTGTGTTGTACTGGTGGGGAGGGAAACAGGGAATTCATTGTTGCATAGTCCCAGGCAGAGGGGAAGCAGGGATTTCATTGTGCAGTCCTGGGGGTGGGGGAGGAGCAGGGATTTCACAGCGGACAGCTACCTTAAGGAATTTCGAACAAAGAGTGCCTATAGGAAAAGGACGACCCATGCAACGCCGGGTAAAAAAAAGCTAGTTTAAAATAAAACTTGTTTGATTTTACTGTATATGCACAGGCCCAGCATCAGCACATGGCATCCTGCATTAGGTAGCTGCTTTGGGAAGCTACCATTGAAATTTCCCCACAGTATGGACAGTAGCATCACACTGGGGCAATGTGGGAAATTAAAATAGTGGCCAGGAGGGGTTCCTCTCAACCCTAGAGCTGACCTTGTATGTGCAGCCCAATCCTATGCAGTTAAGCACATCTAAGCCCCCTGAAATCAATAGCATGTGTATTTAATCTCAACAAGTAGGTAATTAAAAGCAACAACAAAAAATAATGTTCTTAAATAATTTCCTCCCCTAAATTAAGGAAGGACTTCATTGATTAATACTATCTACATTCTGAGAATAATTTCATATTTATGGCAACAAAGAGTCTTGCGGCATCTTAAAGACTGACAAATGTATTATGGCACAAGCTTTTGTGGACTGCAGTCCACTTCATCAGAGGGGCAGATAGAAGCAGTTTGAATTTGAAGAGAGAGAAAGAGAGAGAGTGCTATGAGGCTACCTGGACGGAACAAGCACTGAACATTGGGATTATATTTTCCTTGGAAAGAAACTAAGTTGGTGTGTTTGAGCCAGAATAAAGGAAGTAACAGCCCACTCCTAGCAGAAACCCAATGTTTCAACAGCAAACCACAAGAAAATTAAGCCTTTGCAGCCACAATCCCAGTAACACATTGAAAGCAGGAATAGAAATGTGTGTGTGTGTGTGTCTGTGGCAATGAAAGCTTCATTGGATCAGCAGCTATAAAGGGTCAACGTTAACCTGGAAGCCCAACTGCAGATATCCAAATCAGGACTGACTGATGAGGCGCTTAAGCAGGATAAGAAATTGACTATCCTGGACTGTGGAATTAAGAATTCTAAGAATTAAGAGGCTTTGTTTATTCAGGAGCCTGCCAGCACTGATAAAGAGTAAAAAGCTGGAGGAGGAGCTTTGGAAACTGGAAAGCTACTGAGAACAGAAACTGAAGGTGGACAGCAATAGTAGCAGTCATGCTGGTAGTGAGTGTTTTAGAGAGGGGAGCCACCTGTGTCCTTGAGCCATGGTAGGGGTGGGTGGGTGACTACTGTTACAGATTTTAAAGGCTTACGTGAGAGGGATACAGGATTTATGCTGGTGATCTTAGGGCCAAACTACATGTTATCTTATTCATGCTTTTTAAAAAGTGTGCTGACGACGCTGGCTTCTTTTATTTTGAAGGGAAAGCAGCTGAGCGTCTCCCTGATCTGGAACATGATCCCGATCCAGTCAGGAGGCCACGTTGGTTTGCCACTGAACCCCACCTCCAGTTGCTATTTCTTGCAAGCAGATGCCCTGAAGGGCAACTTTTGGTAGGAAAACTGTGTGGGGCCCTGATCCAGATCACAAACACATTATAGATCGGAGGCCTACTCAGCTGCTTAGCCTTCAAACAACAAATGGCCCACGGGCAGCGCAATCCTATAAGGCTTCCGAACTCGGAGGATTACGGGCATCCAATTGAGGGCAGGAGGAGCACGGAGGAGAGGATATCCCCCGTGCTCCTTCTGCTCTCAAAAACATCTCGGAATCTGGTGGAGCCTTGCCCCTGCCCTCAGGAACGCCCCCCCACAGGAGAACCCAATGTGTCTTCCGTGCTCAGTTCCCTGCAGTTTCCTTCTGGCGCAGAAAGAACTGCGCCGACTACGAGGTGTGTGTGTGTGTGTGTGTGTGTGTGAAATGCTGCAAGGCGCTGTGATCTTGGAAAGGATTTCTGAGGTTGCAGTGCCTTCCAGGTCAGGTCCTATGTCCCCCCCAGTCAAGGTCGGAGGGACATAGGATTGGGCCCTGGAGCATGCTTTTTAAAAAGCGTGAATAACATAATGGACAGTTTGACCCTTGCTATACCTATTCATTATCAGTGGCTGGTCACTAGCTGGCAGGTAGTTACATTGACGTGGATTGACTGCATTCTGTATTAATTTTGTGTTCCGCTGCATCGCAAAGCGACACTCCTACTGCTATCTCTAGCATTGCTCAACTTTTAGGTCTTACTTTATGAAAAAAAGAAGAAAGCACTTAGCTAATGACTTCCCCCACCTGACAAAGTGAGTTCTGAGTCCATAAAAACCTTGGTGCAACAAATATAGTCTTTAAGGTGCCACAAAACTGTTCATTGGCTTTGCTGCAAAAGGCTAATTCAGCTACTCCTCTGAAACATGTCTGTGCAGCAAGCAACATAAAATGTACTGTTGTTGGGAAGACAGAAAGCTGTCCAACCCCCCACCCCACCCCATACATTCTTCGTACAGTGCAAATAAAGACCTAGTACTCACATCACATGGCTCAATCTCTCCTGCTTGGCTCCCCCTTCCAGTGGGAGCAACTGAACAACCCAGGGATGTCCAAATCCAGAAGTCTGGCTTGTCTCTACCCCAAATAAGCCAGAGTTGGAACCAGAGAATAAATCCTGGGTTCCAACTCTTTCTTGTTGGGGGAGAGACCAGCCAGAAAATACCTTTACAGAAAATAAATACTGTATGTCTATATTTTATAGAGATATGGTTTGCCACTAGGTGGTGCTGAAATAACACTTAAATCAATTGCTGAGGTTAGGCCACTTTTACCTTTTTCATTACCATGTTTCTTTTATTGATGGCTGCCTTGAAAATAAGAAAATGTATATATCAAATCAAATTTTTGGTACACCCAGCAGTTAGTCAATACTGAAAATGTCGTTCAAAACTGGTAAGCCATGTTCTTATTCTTTTCGGCAGCTCTACCAGAGATGATTTCATAGATTTCATAGATCATAGAGTTGGAAGGAGCCTACAAGGCTATCGAGTCCAACCCCCTGCTCAATGCAGGAAACTAGAGGAGGGGTCTCCCATCCAAGTAACAACCAGGCTTGACCCTGCTTAGCTTTCCACGCTCAGACAAGCTGAGCCAGCATAAGCCACATGCCTGTATAGATGTTGTTAGTGCTTGCTAAAAAACTGGTGTAGAGTTTTGAAACAGATTTGATTCCACTAAATTTTGAGAGGAACAGTGACAATAGCAAGACTAACCCGATGGATATAACCCCCCCTCCCGTTTCTTCACCATTATGCTGTACCACAATTGTGGCAGAAAGCTAATGCACCACATTGTAGGGTGGCTGTCCGTAATAATATTTTATTTAATTGCTACAATAAAATGTTTCATTTTGTGAGTCCTATCCAGTGTCCTCAAGGCACTGTGTCTGGCACATCCCAACACTGGAGGCAGTTGAGGAGCAACAGTTTGATTAGCTGGTTCCAAATCTATCTTGACAAAAAGTCTGCCCCCAGTCAACTATGACAGGTGCTTGACTGCCACCAAAGAAGCCTGCCCTGAGAAAGGTACAGCGTCAAGACACAGGCTTAGCCAGCTCTGCAGAGCAAATCTGCAATATTTGGCAAAGGGTAGGATATAGATTTCATTACCATCATCTATGTTTAGCTTTCACCCTTGCCCCTAAGGATGCCTCTCACAGGAGAAGCAAATTGATACAAACTTAGAAAACTCGCCCACTAAGGAAGACCAGTGGCTAGCTGTGATGAATGATATACAGACCAATCTATTAGAGATCAGTGTGAACTTTACTGATGTCATAGATTCTGGCTGGTTTCCCCCCAGGCCTAGTGGTATATCCTACAGATTTGTTTAATTAATTAATTTGTTAATTAAAATATTTCTTGGCCGCCTTTCAGGGCAGGAACCCTCCCAAGGCCGCATACAACAATAAGACACATAATACAAACTGATGCTGTATTAAAAATGGTAAAAACACAATAAAAACAGTGACAGCAGCAGACATTCTGAAAAACTGCAAACATCCTCCTGCTCACCTCCACTGATGCCCAGTACCTGGCAATAAGAAAGCTTTGCTTCCACACCCAGAGAAGAGACACTTGGTATTGGGTTAACGAGAGCCACAGCTTTATTAATTTTACCACAAAGGAGAGCTGCAACGGATGAAACCGTGCAGGCATTTGTTTGTTTGTTTGTATGGACGAAGAGGGGGGGCTGGCTGGCCCGCCAGACTCCCACCCTTTCCTCCTTGCAAAAGGAAAACCCAGCACTTGCCACCATGTGGCCCGGAAGGGGGGGCTGGCTGACCCGCCACCACCCCACCCTTGCCTGCTGGCAAAGGAACCAAGACCCCCAGAGATCTCAAGGTACCAGGTTGCCAGCCTCAGCTGTCTGCAACCCTACTTGAATCTCTGTTCAGGGACTCGCCTTCAATTCTGTAACCTGGATTTAGATACTGAACCAACAGAGTACTACAAAACCCATGTGGGGTGAAACCACGACAAGGTTTATTTCTGGTAGCATCTTACAACAAGATTAGGCAAGTAAGAGAAGCACACAAAATAGAGAGACACTTTAGTACACAGTAAAGCTGCAAAATAGCAAAACCTGATTCCTTAAAATCTCTCAAGCACACACCTGTTACCTGAGGGTGTCTTCTTCAAAGGGTTAGATCCAGCACAGCCTTGCCGCCCGATGGAGAATTACCACACCTACCCGAAGGTCCAAGATGGGCAAACTCCCACAAGGCTTGCTTTACTAGACCCTTCAAACCAGCCAATTTTACCAGAGGCTGCCTGGGGTCGACTCTTGAGGGCCCCCCCCCTAAAGGCTCGGGCCCCTCGCTGGCACGCTGCCATGCCGGGCAGGCTACCAAAAAGACTGACCAAGAACAAAGGCTTACACGTGGGGAAAAAGCTCATCCCCCTCCCCTTTTCTGTAGCCTTCTTGCTTCAGCCAATCAATTTGAATTTCACCTGGCCATGCAGGGGGAAAGGGAACTGTGAGTCATGGCTTGAACTATCTGCATGTGAATGCCTTCAGCCTGGCTCCTCCAGACTTCTAGACGCCAGGCCCCATCTCATGTTCCATCACCTTTTGCTTCCTCCCAGCCCCCACCTGGTTTACTCATGAGGAGGCGTGTGTGTGTGTGTGTGTGTTTGTTCCTGCATGCATGCATGCAGGAACCCTAAAAACTCTTTTCTCTACACGCTAACTATGCACACCCCACCCCAGCCAGTTCACACCTGAGGTGTGTGTGTGTGTACCCCCAAAGGCTCGTTTCTCCACAGTTTGTTTATTATATTTATACCCCACCTTTTTTCTTGCAAGGAACCCAAGGCGGCTTACATAGTCCTCCTCCTCTCCATTTTATCCTCACAACAATCCTGTGAGGTAGGTTAGGCTGAGAGTCAGTGACTGGCCCAAAGTCACCCAGTGAGTTTCATGGCTGAGCGGGGACTAGAACCCGGATCTCCTGAGTCCCAGTCCAACACTCTCACCACTACGCCACACTGGCTCCTTTTGTTAAAGCAAAAGGTGGATACAACTCCACTCGCCGATTAAATGCCTGTCTCTCTCCCCTTAGGCACACCTTTCCGATGTTGAGGGGGGCCCTCCTAAGTCACAACCCCTGGGCCCCAAGACTCTGAGTGTGTGACCCAGCTGCATCCCAAAGGAGTTATTTTGCCTGCCCTTTTGACTGACAAGATTCAGGGATCTCCTTTCACCTTCTTGGTGCCTCTAGCTGCTCACTAATTACTATGTTCTATATGCCCATGAT
The DNA here is from genome assembly GCA_021292165.1 of Shinisaurus crocodilurus. Classification (NCBI taxonomy): domain Eukaryota; kingdom Metazoa; phylum Chordata; class Lepidosauria; order Squamata; family Shinisauridae; genus Shinisaurus; species Shinisaurus crocodilurus. The sequence continues at coordinate 174,498,850 of CM037880.1, read as the reverse complement.
ATATGCCCTGTATAATTAGTATGCCATGCATACGCAGGCGGGACGGGGGCACCAAGAAGAATCCAACTGAGTTGGGGAGGGTGGGGTCAGTCTTAAAGAGGTGCTTGAAAGCTCTGCCCTGATGGTGGCTACGTATGGACAGATGTGTGGATGTAGGGATGCGTCCCCAGTGCCCCACCTCTCTCCAGAACTGCACTGCACCCGCTACAAGGCTTAAAGGAGTGGATTCTGAGGGATTGGTATTAGCATGCTTAGCAGCAATGTCAATCTGCTAATCCAAATTCAGTTCAGAAACTTGGATACACAGTAGATCCTTTTCAACTCTGCTTTTTCTAAACCAGTCCCTTCTTTTGTATGTAATAGGAACTGTATGTTTCTGGGCTAATTGTTATTTATTTATTTAAATCATTTCTATACTGACCTTCACCACATGAGATTCTACGGCAGTGTACAATATAATTTTTCTTCACTGATTTCAATTTGCCAAGATTGTTCTTAATTACAATACAATCCTCCTAAATATTTCCCAAATCTCTACATTTCTACTCCATTTGCATAACCTGTAAATTTAAGTATATGTGTTGAAATGACATCATCTGAGATGGCTAACATGTAAATGAACTATAGGGGATCAAGGGGTGTTTTTTATTTATTTATTTATTTATTTATTATATTTATACCCCGCCTTTCTTCCTGCAAGGAACCCAAGGTGGCTTACATAATCCTCCTCCTCCTCTCCATTTTATCCTCACAACAACCCTGTGAGGTAGGTTAGGCTGAGAGTCAGTGACTGGCCCAAAGTCACCCAGTGGGTTTCATGGCCGAGTGGGGACTAGAACCGGATCTCCTGAGTCCCAGTCCAACACTCTCACCACTATGCCACACTGGCTCATGCTAAAGAAATTAAGTTACATTTTAAAAACAGGATGAAAATGTACTCCACTGTTGCCTAAAGATGCTAAACTAAACTAATATTTTGACTGAACGTGTGATGCAAAGCAGTAATATGGGGCTGAATATATTAAGCAGGACAGACTTCATTCATTATGTTTGTGTTCGTGTGAGGCATGAAGGGCAAAAGTAACATCTTTTGATATCTTGATAATATAATTTAAGCAATTCAATATCCACATGGTTGTGCGCTATCTACGCTAGACCAAAATGATCCTTAATAGAAGAAGGGGGGAAGAAACCCAACAATGCCAAACTTGTATATTGAGTAATGATTAAGTAAAATGTGTCCCAGAGTTGAGCCCTGAATGGTGCTTGGGATATTCATGAGCTATTCAGTGGGCTGGCAGGCTCCCATTAGCATGTGCAATACTGAATCACACTATCAAAGGGACCATTTCCTGAGAAACAATATAACAAGGGATTTACTGTGATGGCTGGATTATAGAGTCTATCTACTCATCTAGGTTATTTGGAGTTTGTACAATGCTTGAGTAACACCAAAGGCCACTTACTTTCTTTTTCTTTTTCAAAAATAGGCTCTAGAAGTGCAGCTGTCATTCGAAAATTATGGCTCTGATGGGCTGGGCGCTACCAGAACCTGAAAATAAGAGATCACTTTACATTCGAAAGCTGATGCTGTAAATAATTTTGGATTTTATTGGAGTGGGGTTTTTTTCCCCTTCCTAATTTCTTACCAGGAATATTTAATCCTAAAATCATTATATTGATTGCCAAATATGTTTCTAGTCAGGACTTATTATTTCACACTTACACGAATGAAATATCATTTTACAGTCAAGGGAACTATCCAAGAATAAAATACAAATGTTCAGTCATTTATATGCAGTGCACATCATCCTCATTTCATTTATTACATTTCTATACCACCCCATAGCCAATGCTCTCTGGGAATTTTACAAAGATTAAAACCTTAAAAATGCATCATAAAAATCCATATACATACATACAAACATATAACAGACAACACAGAGAGAGACACACATGTATCTAAAACAATTTGAAACAGTCAACAACAAGAAGAATCCAGGACTGGATTAAAACCTCATCATATGCTGCCAAATGCCTGGGAGAAGAGGAAGGTCTTAGCCTGATGCTGAAAAGATAGCAATGTTGGTGCCAGGCGGGGCTCAGTGAGATCTTTCCATAATCGGAGGGCCGCCACCAAGAAGGCCCTCTCCCTTCTTGTCACCTACCAAGTCCCATATGTACCTGCGCGGACACTAAGATCTTCCTCAGCGGTCCTTCTCCGAGAGCCCCTGCTAAAGGAAGTGAGGCAGGTGGCTACTAGGAGGAGGGCCTTTTCTGCTGTGGCACTCCAGTTATGGAATGAGCTCCCCAAAGAGGTTCGCCTGGCGCCTACTTTGTATTCTTTCCGGCGCCAGGTGAAGACCTTTCTGTTCTCTCAGGCATTTTAATCGTTTTAATCATTTTAATCTTGTAATTGTTTTTAATTCCGTTATTGTAACTGCTGCTGCTAGCTCTGCTGTTTGTTTTTAATCTGTGGTTTTAAATTTTATATTTTATATTGTATTTTATGATTTTAACTGTTGTAAACCGCCCAGAGAGCTTTGGCTATTGGGCGGTATAAAAATGTATTAAATAAATAAATAAATAAATAAATAAGTCTCCCTCATAGGATATCCTATGAGATATGGACCTGGTATTATTCTTGTTCCAAAAATGTGACATGACTAGCCAAGGCACCGGGAGATGGTCCTTTCCACTATTCTTTCAAAGCGAGGCATTGTTAAGCCAACGTTAGTCCCATTGACTATTGGCAGGAGGATTATCTCACACACTTCATTTTTAGGTGTAACTTAAGATGTTATAAATATCTTATAGCCCCTCAGCCAGCATAACTTCAGATTGCACCCTAAAGTAAGGAATTTGTAACATCTGCTTCCTCAAGATGCCTTTCTCGCGCAAAACCCAATCATTTAACAAAAACTTGCACCAGCATAGTACTTGGAGAATATGCTTGCTATCTAGGTCATACCAAGGTATTTAAAGGCAAACTATTTAAAGTCCCAGATTAATATGCAAGCTATTTGATCACAGTAGATCAACTCTTGTCATTTCAGTAAGTCTTAAATCCTTGTTTTAGTGAATAACAAATCCCTCTAAGGTTTGCACACTTTATTTGTAAATGTTTTGTCTTTTCTGACAAATTGCCACCCAAAGGATTTATGGACAAATATCACAATAAAACTATATCTATTCTTTCAATCAGAGAAGCACAACCCAAAGTTGTTAATTCGGACTTGGGACCCCAAACTACAGCTTTTTCTCAAGTTCCTTTTCCTGAGTTTAAATGTGTCCCATATTGTAACTATGCAACCTTGTTTATGGATTTGGGCCATCCGCAATACTTCTGTGATGAAAATCAACTCAGTTTAGTTATCTACGATTTAGGTACTGTATAAAGCAGGGGTGCAGTCCTGGAGGCCAGAACTGCTCCCCTGGGGGTTCCAATTTGGCCCTCTTGGGTTTTTCAGAAGGCCATGCCCCTTCCCCAGGCCAGGCCCCATCCCCTTTCTCCCAACCACCAAGTATTTGCTAGTTTCTTGGCTTTTGTGCAGTTTTTCCCCATTCTGAAAGGTTGAAATGACTCTCCTAAGGCTTAGTTTCCACTCTAGCAGTAAGAGCTTTATGCTAAAATACGTTGGTATTTTGGGCTCCACCCCCTTTGCCTTTGGCCCCACCCCTTCTGCCTTCAGTCCTACCCACCACTGGAATGTGGCCCCTGAGAGCATCTCTGAAATAGAATTTGGCCCTCTGGCTGAAAGAGGATCTGCACCACTGGTAGACAACATCAGTTACTTCAGTGGAAGACCAATGCAAGGTCTGATACCCCGAATAGACATGGCCTCTAGTCTTGGCATCTAACTATGGTCAACTTCACACATTACTACAAGTATGATATTATTGGTGGGATTTGACATTCTGATGGCATGATACAGCACCAAGAACATAAGAACTTTGAAAAAGCCCCAAAGTAAAAATAGAAAGCAGATTAAAGATTGGATGGGTAGAGCAATTTAGGCCTCTTTAAGTAAATAAATAAATTGTAGACAGCCAAACATTTTGTGAGGTCTCCTGATAGAAGTATCTAAAAGAAAGGCGGTAAAGTGGTAAAAATGACTGCATAGACAGCAGGCAAATTCAGAAAGCAAGGAAATCAAATAGATTTAAACACAGGCAAGTTTATGCCTGTCTCCAAAGTCATATATTTGATACTGAGACAGCTTCTGAACTAAGTAATGCAATCAATTACAAGGCAATCTATTGTGGCCTTGGTGTGAACCTTGGAAGTTGCATTAGGATTCAGTTTGGAAGTGGAGGTTTCCCCTGACAGAAAGTAAAGTTTTCTAGATCAGTAGGCAGGGATGTATAAATTAACTGGAATCATGTGAGATTGATGTTTCTGTTGTGGTCTAATAGAATCAAATGGGTATAAATCTTGTTTAGGTGGAAAGGAGTCATTAGCTGCTTTAATTAGACAAAACGACCAAATAAAAGAGATACATTTGGGCCTTTGTGGGGGAAATTAACTTATTCATAAAGGAGACATTAATTGTTTTGTTTAAATCAGAACAGATGACTCGTAGCTTGATCTAGTCAGTTTAAACATTCTCTGGCTTTGAATGACATAAGAGGTTCTCATTTCCAGAACTGTTTCAAAGCATACTATAGAATTGTAATTTAAGGAGCTCCCCGATGGATATTATCAACAGTGTATTTAGACATGTAGCTGAATATATATACAATATATTCAGCTATACAATTGACTATTGAATGATTAAATCCAAGCTGTGTAGCTGAGACTAATTTTTAATATATACCACATGGTAAGAAAATTTATGGCCCCCAGAATTATGTGCCATGCTGCAGACATATGATCTGCAAACAATAAGTTTCTATGCGCTGATTAACTGTACCACATTCACATAGTCTGTGCATGTCCAGCACAGGGGGAGAACTGACCTCATCCAGAAACACAGAACCACTTGTACAAATCTATATGGAAACTGGTTCATGAGCCTGAGCACAGGACATTGCTCATCTGCTTAGGGAAAATAGCCATGTCCTTCATCTGTGGCAGTTTGGATCACAGCCTGTGCATTTAATTCATAAATATGTATTATGCAGATGATTTTTCAGACTTTTGGAAAACTTGTTGGCAGTTCAAGATTGATTTCCCACTACTAGTGAAGGCATATAGTGTATTATACTTACAAATGGCAGAAAATCCTGTTATGGAGAGTATTTGAGGATTGGCTTTTCAAAAGCACTCAGCATTACCCTTACTCTTGAAAATCTACTGAGAGCTTTACTTTGAATTTAAGTAAGTTAAGTTGTCTCTATACTTCTTCTTTTTTTGTTTTTGTTTTGCAATGACTGTTGCTGTCACAGTGAAGCAAGTCCAATTCAGCTGTGGAAGTTAAAAGAAAATGGGTGGAATTGCCTAGAAATAAGTATCTGCTTCACACACACACACAAATGAAAGAATATTATTTTGTAATGCTTGGAGCAATAAATGGACAGACAGACATCTCACAAGATGATATATGGTTGTTCTTTTGGATAGTTCTGATGTCAGGGTCTCATACCCTGTGGATGAAAAAAAATGAAGATGTTTCTTCTTTTCTAGCGAGTTAGTTACCGTCAATGTTTGACACAGAACATAGACTGCATTTCTTCTTTTCAGTGGTGTGCCACTTTGAGCACAATAGTGGGATAAAAGCAACATGCTTTCCCCTATTCCTAAACTCCTCTTTTTAGTTTAAAAGCCAACATGGCTGGACTGGGCCAATCAGCATTCTGTCTGCACAGCTGGAGAGAGGGGAAGGAGATGGCTTTTTGTGACATTGGCCAGCCAGTAAACATTCAGCACAGCCATCTTTTGCTGGAACAAGAACTGGTGTTTTTGACCTCAGATTTCAGAAATGTTGTATATGTAACCGAAAGGGATGCCTGCAGATCCACTCCTTTTGTCTTGAAACCAGAACCATACTTTTAAAAAGTAGGACAGGAAGGAATTCATATGATTTAATGGGAGTCAGGGCTCATCACAGATGAGCCCTGAACCCTACAGGGAGTCTCAGTATATGTGGAGTAATAAAGGAAACATGGTCCAGAGCATGTATAGAGTGCTTCACTTTCAACACTCAGCAATCACAGTCAACCTAGGATTAGTAAAGGAAGGTTTCTACATTGGAAAACATGACATTTGGACAAATTGCAGTCTTGAAACTTTTCATTTTAAAACTTAAACACCAGGAAGTAGATTTGGGGGTGCTTTTAAAAAATTGCTATTTACATAATGCATAGTGATATCATAATACCCGAAATGTAATAACACCAAATACTGCTCACAATGATCAAATTTTTACATTAAAGATAATCACAAATTAAAAGCAGCCTTAAGAATTTAAACACAAGCAATTTTTATACCGAAGTTGACATTAAATGATCCCCAGAAAATAAACGGATTTATAGCACAATCCAATGTGGCTGCCTCTAATCCTCCAAATTTGGAGGATTATAGGCATCCAATGGAGGGTCTTTTGCGTGCCTCCTGCCCTGCAAAAGACTTAGATGGCTGATTTAGGCCGTCTTAAGTCTTTTGCTTGGCTTGTGAGGAGGGGAGGCTGAGGCACCACCAGGATACATCGTCTCGTGGTAGACCCTTACTTCTCCTTCCCCCCCTCTGCTCACAAACCGCCAGCTCTGAGGTTGGGTGTCCGACCTCGGAGCCGCCGGCATGGTTCTTTCCACACTGGCTGCAAGGGCAGAGGGAGGGCGCTCTGAGGTTGGAGTCCCAGCTCCGATCTTAGAGCGCTTTTCCAAGGTTGGAACTGGGACTCGGACCTTTCCTATGGCCATCTAGACTCTGTCTAGCAGCCATAGGATTGTGCCCTTAATAATTCCTGAGCTTTTTCATTCCAATAAATAATAAAAGACTCCACTTTTCTATACATTGATCCTCTATTAATCTCCCTTCTCTAGCTGTTATCATGTTAGTCAATTTTAGGGCTGCTTTTAATGAGATGCTGAGCACAGAACTCATTGTTGTGTGGAGTCTCATGACGTCTGGCACCTCCTTTAAAGAGTCTTATTCCATGGGCCTCTACTCATGTGCTGTTTACATACCAGTGACCTATGGTGCAGCCAGAAGGAAGTCACATCACTGGTATGCAAATGCTACAATGTATGGGCCAGCTCAGGGATTACGAACCCTATCAACAAGACCCCAGGTTACATGGAACATTGAATAAACCAGCGGCTTTTGTGCATCCAGTGCCTTGTTTAGATCAGCCTTTAGCCGTACATAGTGGAGGAAGGACATGCCACAACTTGGACAGTTTAATAAATACACAATTAAAAAAGGTACCCCTTGAAATACTTCTCAGATTAATAAGGTAGGAAAACTAAATTTTGTAACTTGGTCAGCCTTTTCTTGCTTAGGCTTTTCAATAGTCTAACACTCTCTTTATCAGTGTTTTTTTTGTCAAGACCAAGAGGAATTGGACTTCTGGCCAAATTTCTGTTTGATTCTCTCCATTTAAATATTCATATCCTCATTCACCAAAGGAAGAAAAGATATACAGTAATCTATCCCACTCCATTCCAAGAATATGTCAGGGAGTTTAAATACCGAACAGGCTTATGTGCAACGGAGCAGCTTCAGCTGAGATGACTGTAAAAAAACGTTATCATTTGTTCTGTTGGGCAAACAGTATTAGCAGACAGAAAACACTTGGTGGAAGCCAGGATGATGAAGTCACTACTTGCTAGTCACAATCACATAGCATGTTGTATCCAAAAATATCAATAATGTTGATGAGGACAGAATAAAGTCGGAGCACAGCCAAAAAGCATGAAGCAAATGAAACAGCAGATTTTCTATTTTATATCAATAAGTGAAGGGTGTGCAAAATGTAATTGACTTAAATGGATTCTTCCCAAGCAACTAGCACTTATTGATTTCAGATATATCAGAGAGAATGCCATCATTTGTTTCCAAACCAATAGAGCTTAGAGGTTTTATTGCATGTTTGCTCTTAAGACACAGTGTAAAGAAAACATATAGGCACATTGTTCCATCAAATTAGCCATGCTAAAAGATGGGAAAGGATGTGCATAATACTGCTGTAGACATCCTGCCAGCAGGTTCTAACTACAGAAGTGACACACTGTATATGTCAGCATCTCCCAACTTGGTGCCCTCCAGATCTTTTGGACTTCAATTCCCATCAGCCCCAGCCAGCATGGCCAACAGTCAGGAATGCTGGGAGTTGTAGTCCAAAGCATCTGTAGGGCACCAGGTTGGGGAAGGCTGGTATATATATAGAGAGAGTACAGCAAACTAAATAGCTTGTAAGAACTTTACAGACTTGTTAAGTTTGAGAGGAGGCTTTTAAAATGATGCATTAAAACAATCACTGGATTTTGTCTTTGTGATATTTAACTTGTATGTTTTTTCAGTAGCTCAAACTTTATCAAGTACTCACCTATATTTTGTATTCCACACAGTTACATCCCTCCCCCCTAGGGTGTCTGAATGCAAGAGGACAGAGCTTTTGCACGTCTTTCATTCGCCATCTCAAGATCACCCTGAACATTTTGGTCAGGGGGATGATAGCATGTCCCCAGGGCTAAATTATTTTTGGAGACTCTTTTTAAAAATTTATTTATTTACTTTTCAAAACAAAATATAGCAAAATACAAGAATAACACAAAAATATAACTTAAACTACATACAATAAATCATAAAGTGCACCCCCCCCTCCTAGGGACCAATTTATATACTTCCATCCCCTTGATCAAATGAATTCCAAATTCCAAAAATATAACATTGACTCTTATTGTCACCCATGGTCATTCTGTGGAGTAGTCTGCCCCTTTTAAGTTTTCTTCTTTGTTTGACACCATGCCCTCTGAAATACAGAGTGACACTGGCCCCAGTACTGGCCCCTTCCCTTTCATTCCTATAGAGCAGTGATGGCGAACCTTTTTGAGCCCAAGCAAGTGCCCAAACTACAACACAAAATCAACTTATTTATTTCAATGTGCCAACACTGCAATTAAACCTGAATACCGAGGTTTTAGTTTTAGAAAAACAACTCATACAGTCAGTGCTTTTTTTCTGGAGAAAAAGGTACCAGAACTCTTGGATTACATTTCCTCGGGAGTAGATGGTGATTAAATTGTAATGCAATTAATAGAAGAAAAGGTGCTGGAACTCAGTTCCGGTGAGTTCCACCAGAAAAAAAGCCCTGCATACAGTTGTCCGAACTAATTAACATCTTTTGTCTTAAAAGAAAAACACAATAACAGAGCTTTCAATGATACAAACAGTTTTCACATGCATACACAAATGCATCCCTCCCCTCCTGTGCACTTAGCTTTACATTTCTGATTACAGACATGTGGGTCGCAATCCATGCCAAGGAGCTTCCAGTTTGGGATCGAGCGGAGGGGCCTTGCACGGCTTGCAGTCTTCCTAGCAGCTCTCCCGATTTAAAATACACAGGACTCAGGGGGCAGGATGCATTCATCAGGGGATAACAGGTGGATCTCGAGGCTTGACTTTCCGGAGCGGAGAATGAGCTGCTGGGAAATGCAAAAGAACCAGGGAGGGCCAAGCCAGGAGGGAGGCGCTCCGCGCCGGTCGCAATCCATTCTGACATTGCCCGCTCCCCCCCTCCTCGCCTTGCCTTGGCTTGCCTCATGGCGGGGCGGCGGTTACCTCAGCCCGCATCTCTGCGTAATGACATGCAGGGAGAGCAGGCAGGCAGGCAGGCAAGGCTGGAGTAGGAGGAGGAGGGCGCGCGAGAAGGAGGTGGGCAGAGAGCGAGCGCGGGAGGCGGAGAGGAGCCGACCAAGCATTTAAAGTGGCAGCCCAGCCACCCCTTCGCCCAGTGCTGAGCACGGCAGGAAGAGGGAGGCGCGTCGACGGAGCCGGAGCTGCCCGCCTCGCCTCGCCCCACTTGCTCTCCCGCCCCTCGGGGGAATCCTCGTGGCAGGAGGCGCCCGGGACCCCTGCCTGATCGCCCGCTAGCTGGTTAGCTGGATCGTGCGGCGGCATCTCGCTCCGCTCGCGTGCCCACAGAGAGGTCCCTGAGTGCCAGCTGTGGCACACATGCCATAGGTTTGCCATCACTGCTATAGAGTTTGTATTCAGAGATAACCATGTCCCATCTCTCCATTCCACAAGGTGTGTGCATGATACCTGCTGCTATACCCATGTTCTCCTTTAAAAAAAGTCCACTATCCACCTAGTATTATCATAGAAACACCTGTACAGACAGAAGGCGCTTCCAGACAAGGCTTTTATGGGGTCATTGCCATGCCTCCAGAATTTTACAGGAGGCCCAGATGATGTTGTCTTCCACTTGGAAACCTCCCATGTTTTCCCATCACTTCTTCCATCTTTTTTCTTACCAATGAAAATCTGTTAAGGAAAAATTTGCAGCACCATACCTTCAGACTGGTAGCACAAGGAGCCTCCCATCTGGAAGCACCCATGGCGTCCCTCTCCAAATGTGTCCGGCATGTGCATTTCTCCCTTATGGCCTTTGGCCTCTTTGTCCGGCTATCATAGGCTCATAGTCTTTTTCCACCCCTTCCTTATTTGGCCAACCAGAAACATTTCCACCCTCATTCCCTAGAGATGATTAATCATGAACCAGAAGCCCCCCACCCCAGCTCCCAGCAGGAGCTCAGTTCCCCAGGAGTCAGTTTAAAAGCTGCACTGCCACCTTTTTGATGTTAAGTGCCAACAGTCTGGTTCCCTTTTGGTTCAAGTGGAGCCCGTCCCTCTTGTACAGGCCCAACTTGTCCCAAAATGTTCCCCAGTACCTAAGAAATCTAAAACCCTCCTCCCTTCACTGCCATCTCACCACGCACTGAGACCCCTCAGCTCTGCCTGTCTAGCTGGCCCTGTAGGTGGAACAGGGAGCAGTTCAGAGAAAGCTAGCATGGAGGTAGGGATACATAAGATTTTTGGGGGGGGGGCAAGCTCGCATGTTCCTGAGCTTGTGATCATGTTTCAACAATATGTTTGTTAGAAAAATGTGCACTTTAAAAATGTGCATTTTTGAAATCAAAAACGAAAACGGATTTTCACACTTTAGTCAATGGAGGAAAAGTATGCATTTGGATATGTGCTTTTTAAAAAGGCGTGCCCAAATGTGCCCATTTCCCATTGAAACAAGAACAGAAGTTAATATGTGGAAACAAGACATACTGAGCTTCAAATTGAAAATTGGAGAACCTCAACAAGCTTTCGACTTCCTACCTAGCAACCTAAATTTGGCTTCCGTGACTGCACGGCTATATTTCCTCATGTCACTGGTGCTGACATGCACCATGAACACTGATTCCACCTCACTGCTGTCTGTCAGGCTATCTAGATGACGTGCAACGTCTCCAAACTTCACACCATGAGGCCTACACACCTGTCACCCAGCTGTCTATGAATACTTCTAAATGAGGTTTTTATTGTGCAATTGCTGTGACTTCTTTATGGAATTTTAGATGTGTGTGTGTGTGTGTGTGTGTGAGAGAGAGAGAGAGAGAGAGAGAGAGAGAGGTAGGAGGATTTGTAATCTTCCCTTGTTTTCTTACCACTTTCCCCATATTTTTTCTTACCACATAAAATCCATTAAGGTGGGGAAGGTGGAATAGCTGTACAATGTCTTTGGATTGGTAGCACTAAGAGCTGTCCATCTGGAAGCACCCTACCCCTAATTATCAAATCACCCACTACTAGGAGCCTCCTGGAAGCAGATCTCAGGAGAGGAGGATATCCACAAAAGGGGATATCTGTTCATCTCCCAAGGAATTCTTCCCTTCTAAGGCTGTCACTAAGGCTGCACTCCTATACACACTTACTTACCGAGGAGTAAATCTCATTGAATTCAATGGGACTTACTTCTGAGTAGACATGCATAGGACTGCCCTGCAAGATGCCTGTGTAGCGGACGGGACCCCTCGCTCCAAAGCCCACACCCTCAATGGGTACTTCGCTCTCACCAAGTGCCCCCTTGTATGGGTCACTTCAGACTTTAAGCTGTCTTTTAAAATTGCGTTAGCCGATTATATGTCTTAGGTCTTATATGTAGCTGTTCACCCACGTTTGTTTGTCTTTATTAAGCAGTTTGTTTTATTTGATTACTTGAAGTAGGGTGCCCCTCCGTTAATTCACTTCTTACTTTCCTGTCACCAGTCAGACTCTGGAGAATTAGAACTTTGAATAAAAAGGTTGATTTATTGTTCTAACAAAGTCTCTAAACTGATATTCAACTCAGGCACAGATAACTTGGATTTTCAACAGTTACATTCAAACTTGTTCTTTGCTTAGATTCAGGTTAAAGGCAGGCAGATGTTATACAGTGCTCTTTGTATCAATTTGGCTTGGTTACTTGAAAGTTACAGTATCAGACTAGGGAACTTAACTGTCCCTCACACTAGTCCAGAGTTTCTCCTTCTTCCTCAGACAGAAGGTCCTTCACTCCCTAAGTGGAGACTCCTGTGAATTGTTCTACACTAACACCTTCACGTTTGCTTTCTCACAACTTAGTACTAGATTTCCTGTCTGAACTCTTCTCTTCAGTACCACCTTTCCCTGCCTACTCTACTAACCTTCCACTCCCTCTCGCACTCCAACCCACTCTCTTCCCCAACTGACAACCAACTCCCTTAACTGCCAACTCCCTGGGGTTCTATGCTCTCTGCTTCAACCAATCAGAGCCTCTGGAATGTTCAGGTTGGCCCCTCCCTGGGCTTCTGCCTGTCACTCCGCCACAGCCTGTATTGCATGGATCTTGGTGTTGCAGAGTGATTATTACTCAACGTATCTGCTGGTTTTGAACTGCAGCACATTTTCACTTTCAGTCTTCAACCCCTGCATATCATTTAGTTATTTTACTTCCTGCATTTTTATCCCGCTTTGCAGACAATTATTGTCTCCCAAAGCAGCTCACATCAATAAAAACGAGAGACAGGCCCCGTCTGATCAGGCTTACATGGTTGCTCCAAGCTCCACAATTAGTATGTACCGTAATACTGCTACATTTGGCAGTCTAAATATTTTGATTGGAAGCAAAATTTATCTCTATTTTAAAGTGCTTACTGTGTTACATTTATTGCAGCTATGCTTTTGCTGTAAGGTCTGTCATTTAGGAAAACATCATGAGGCTGAAATAGCCTAGCTAAGTCCTCTTGGCTGAGACAAAACTTAATCCAGGAAAGTTAGCTAATCTAGATAACGGTCTGTGATGAGGACACAGCAGGACTTGGGTTCACATGCAGAAAAAAAAGGTCAATAGAATGTAAACACTAGATTTTAAAGACACAGAACCCCACTCACTAGTCATAGATTCCAAGGGACCCTGGCTAGACTCCAAAGAATTATGAGATCTTTTTTTCTTTGTGGTGAATCAGAGGTAATTCTAAAAATGACCCTGAAGTTTAGTATTGGCTTGTCAGGAAGCATAAGAAATGGTATCTGTAATAAGGGCTCAGAAGCCTTCCTGTATGCTTGAGCTCCTTGCACAACTTTTTGGATCTAGACCCCTATGAAGATCAGTGGAAGGTGCATTATCTTATTTATTTATTTATTTATTTATTTATTTTTTATTTATTTCATTTTTATACCGCCCAATAGCCGAAGCTCTCTGGGCGGTTTACAGCAATTAACAAGACAGTCCCTGCCCGCAGGCTTACAATCTAAAAAGACACGACACACAAGGAAAAAGGAATGGGGAGGGAAGAAGGGGGAATATTAATGAATACTCCTGGCAGGGCTAAAGAATGAGGGCAGAATGAGAGAAATCCATTTGAGGCAATAAACTGGAGGAGGTACAGAACATAACAGTCTTTGATCTGCTCTGAGATATTTCTTCTGTGCTTCTGCTTTCTGCTTTGCCAGTCATGGATTGGATTCAAACAGGGCCATTGGATTTATGACCCTTCAAGGGCAAGTTTCCTTATTGTGATGGCCACATGGACACCATCTGAAATAGTTTCTATATGGAAGCTGCTTGAACAAGCTGAGCCTCTTCCTCTCTGGATCAACCCCATTGTATAAAGACTTTGCAGTACATGCGCCACAGCTGCTACCAGGAGATCCTTCATCTGATGTAGACAATCCATGTGGTCAGACAATCTACATGTTGTAGCTATCACATGAAGCAAGAGCCATGTGGATGCAAATCGAATCCCCATGTGGTTACTGCAACATAGAAACCCTGGTTGCTCTGTGTTGCTGGGTTCCTAGGGGAGTGGGAGACAGCTAAATATAGAAGATTCCTACAATTCACATCTCCAGGTCATATCCCTGGAATCTCTCCTGCAAATCACTCCTTGCTTCTCCTAGAGGTGACCACTTGTTAACTGCCCAAAAAGAGAACAGAGATTTTCATAAAATTGGCATATATGTATGGGTGCAAATTTAGAAAGAATTACTATAATTCAAATAGAAATATATCTCACTAAGTGGGGAAGACAGTGGCCAGGTGAGTTTAACCAAAAACAATATGTCCATTAGATAAATATAACCTTTATCCTCCACTCTGCCCCAGTTTCCTTAGTTTTGCATGCTGTAAATTAATATAAAGTACATTGCAACTGGGATACTAATTTGATGGCTCAGTTATTCATGGCACTGTACACAGCTGGCTGGTGTTTTAACCTGTAAGGATGAGTTTGCTTATAATAAGAGAGAAATCTCATTGGAACAACAGTGTGTTGTGATAAGTATGTAGCACAGTGTTTACACATGGAAAGGAACAGAACGGCTGTAAACAAGTGTGTTATGTCTTTCTACTTTCCCGTGTTCTTTCTCATGGGAAAGCTAGGCCCTGGGAACATTATGAGCTAGTCACATGGTTTGTATGTTCTGATGACGTGCTAACTTGTTTTTTTCTGTCTGAAGCCATTTTAGAGAAGAGCAGGACTGCTTTCTCTATTCCTTCTCTCTTCTGGTTATTGCTTGCTGGACTTTGCAACAATGTAACGTCTTTGCTAAAGTGGAGTGAAGCTCAACCTACTCCACTGGAAATAATGCTTGCTATGCATTGTACTCTGCACATGGACTGTAACTAGGAAATGTATACTCTGTAGAATATTACTTGCTAAGTAAATAAACAGGTAGAAATAGACCTGTGGTGTTACAGAGTGTTTCCTTGCCACTTGGATTAGTCTGCAAACCGGGGAAGCTAGAAGCTGGAGTCGGATTACAGGCAAGCTGGCTGGCAGCTTCAAACCGACACGCTGCACGCTGCGCAGAGGGGGTGAGATCTGGAAGATCTGTGTGTGGAATAATGGGCCTCTATGCACAGACAGGATTATAAATCTCCCATCCAGCATACGCGGGGCTCTGCTGTCACTCACGCGCCATCACAGAGATGGCTAAAGTTAAAATTCTGTCATTGTTTTAAGGATATTGTTCCATATTACACATACATTTCATAACCACTGAAATAGTCTTTGCTTTTAGTCTCAGGTGATATAAAGTATTGTTATGTTTATATATAAACATGGTGCTACCAGTGTGCATGGCACATTGGCACATTACAAAGCAGAATACCCTAACCTAGGCCATTCTGACTAGGGCTGATGGGAGTTGAAGTCCAAAACATCTGGAAGGCATGAGGTTGGGAAAGGCTGCTACAAAGTATAAGAGGACAGGGTCCTGCCCCAAGGAACTTGCAATCAAACATTCCACATAGGGTCAACAAAATAGGAAAGGAAAAGAAATGGAGGCAGGGGTGGTGGACATGTAAGAAAGCTAAAAAAAATTGGGTAGAAATTCATTTATTAATGCAAAAGATTTTAAAGATTACTTTTCAATTGAAACCAGAGGCTTTTCTATTGGGAATAATGGACAGTCAGCTAGAAGGAAGGTATGGAACTTTATTTTTATACATGACAACGGCAGCGAGATTACTATATGCACAGAACAGACTTCCACTGGCCCCTCATCTGGGGCTAGGGAGAAGATTTGCGAGTGGGGGAGGAAAGAGGAGTCAGGTAACAGGTCAGGTTGGTCACAGATACTGAGCCAATGGCTCAACTAGGGCGGGGACACAGGAAAGGGCTTATTTAGGCACCTGGGTTCCCGCCTTTGGAGATCATCCTCTGAATGTGCGGAGACCACATTATCATCAGCATACTGAAGTTCCACAACGGAGGTTGTAATTACCTTACTTTTTGCTTTCAGCCTGCTGAGATTAAAAAGCTTTCCATCTGTTCGATATATAATTCCCACACCGGTGGGAAGTTTCCCCTTGACAAGATGTAAAACCATGGCGATGAAAATGGCAACTAATGTTGCCTCCGGAAAATCCTGCAAATTACTTGGGAAGATAGGCGAACAAATGTCAGTGTACTGGAAGAAGCAAAGACTACTAGCATTGAAAAAATGATCCTTCAACGCCAACTTCAGTGGACCGGTCATGTTGTTCGAATGCGCTTATGGTGATCATCCAGTGGCACCTTTCAAGGTGACTGACGTTTACCCAAGGCTGCCCTCGCTAATGCCCTGAGGCTTGCCAGGAGGGAGATTGGGACGTCTTTGGGGTTTTGCCTTTCTCGCCTACATTGGGTGCCTGGAGGCGTCAAAGTAAGGCGACGATGGTAAATCCCTCCAGCTCCACATGGAGGGCAACTGGCCGGGGGCGGACCAACCCGCCTCCGGTGCGGTTAGGATGTATTCGCCCAAATATTGGTTTTTTCCCGGCCAATGGCCGGGCTAGGTTAGTACCGCACTTCGCCCTTCACAGATCTTCAATTCAATAAATGTGGCCCTGATTTGAAACCATATACTCTGTGTCTGACTCTTCTTTATCTCACCCATACACTCGCAAATGGAAAGGTCCAGCAGTGCCTACGACAGAAGAATGGTTGGTCAAGATGCTGGAGCTGGCAGAGATGGCCAAACTCACATCAGAGAAAGGACAACATCCACATTTATTGTTGAATGGAAACCTCTAATTGACTTTTTGCAGAGACTGTAAAATAATGATTTGTTTGTTTGTGGGTTCATGGAATAATAAGTGAATTTCGGACAATGGGAAGAAAGAGATTTCTCATTCTGATTATCAAGTAAGAAAAATTATTGTTACCTATATTTGCTGTAGAAGAAAATTGGAGGTCTATTTTGTTTTGTTAATTGTTATATGTTTGATATTATGTGCTTGCTTCATAGAATTTTTTTTTTTTTAAAAAAGAAGATAAATGGAGGCAGGGTACAAGGGGGAAGAATATGTTTTTATTTCATTTACATGTGCTTAGGCTTAGTTACAGTGAGGCATAGGGACTATGCCAAATGTGTCACAGAAAAGGTAGGTTTTGAGGAGGGATATGCAGGAATGAAGAGTGGTGGTATCACTTGGGTGTTCTGGGAAGCACTTCCAAGCATAAGGGGCAAAAAGGAGGAAAGGACAGTGTGTGTCATTTGATGAAGCAGTGGACTTTCAGATGGCTGAGAGTAGTGGCCCTGAAGGGCAATGATCACAAGCAGGGAGAAAAAAGAGATGGGGAGGCAAGGTCATGGAGAACTTTGAAGATATGGATCATAGGATCATAGAGTTGGAAGGGGCCTACAAGTCCAACCCCCTGCTCAATGCAGGAAACTAGAGGAGGGGTCTCCCATCCAAGTAATAACCAGACCTGACCCTGCTTAGCTTTCCACGCTCAGACAAGCTGAGCCAGCATGAGCCACAGAGAAGGAGTTTGTGCTGGATCCAAGAGCAGACAGGAAGCCGGTGAGCAAGAGAAATCCAGTCACCTATAGGAAAGATATATAAACAATTACTTTCATTATAAAATGACGTTTCTATTTTTTTATTTTTTGCTTGAAAGTGTCCTTTGCCAGGAAAAAAAATGTCAATGGTTATAAGATAGATTTGGTCTTGAATTATCTTTTAGATTGGTACAAAGATGCAAACTATAAAATGACACGGTATGATTTTCATATCAAATTTTGTGTTTAGAAGGACATTCCTTTTGAGCTAAACAATCACTTGTAAGATTGGAAATACACTAGTGATCTATTTACAGGATCACAGGTATCCCAGCTTGTTTCCAAGGCTATTTAGTATTATTGGACTGAATCAACAAACCTTATTTACATATGTAGGAAATCCCAGGGCATTTTAGTCAAAGCCCCTTTGTGTCACCTTAGATTTAAGATACTGTTCACAGCGGCCAACCAGCTGCCTGCAGGATCCAACAAGCAGGACATGAGTGCAACAGCACCTTTCCACCCATGTTCCCCAGCAACTGGTGTACAAATGCATACTGCCTCTGATACTGGAGGTAGCATATACCAATCAGGACTAGTAGCCATAGCCACTACTAGCATATAGCCAATCAGCATATAGCCAATCAGGACTATATGATTCCATATAGTAAGGAGAGAAGAAACGCAGAAATGTACGAAAGCCAACTGAGAATACATTTTTCATTTATTAAAAAAATGAACAGGATTAAGGCAAAATTAAAACAACCAGTTAACAATTCTGTAGAAGTTGCCTATGAATTCTTATCGCTTGGAATACAAACTTTGCAACTGATTCAGTTATATAGGATTGTGTATCTATGATGACAAAGAATGCGCACCAGGAATGGGAACAATTTTGGGGTGGGGGCTGAATGTCCTCCACCTGGCCCTTTAGGGGCCGGATGACATCAGGGAGCAGAACTGACTTGACTGTGCACAAGCTTTCCCCAGTTGGGGAAAGCTCGCATGCAGTGAAGCTGCCCCAACAGAGGAAGCAGCTGGAGGAGTACTCCAGCCACTGCCTTGGTTGGGGCTGGTTTGCCCATGCAGTGTCCTCCCCAATGGGAGCCATTGTTATTAAACATTTTGATAATGTGTTTAGTGTGTAAAACATTTTATAACCCCAAGTTCAGTCCTTTTGCATGGCATGGGCCAATATTATTTCTTCATAACAGATGAGGAACTCAAACTGAGAGACAGTGGTCTCTTCTAGGGCATTCAGTGGAAGATATCTATGGCTTGGAAACCAGGGTTGCTCTCACACTAGCAGTTCCTGTCTGGAATTCCTATTATTTGTTGAGTCACCTTTAACAGAGAATTCCAATATTGTCATTGGCAACCTGTTTCACTCCAGGATTTTCTGTGTTGTCCTTCCACCTTCCATCTTTTTCCATACCTAATTTGTGGTGATTTAAAAAAGTTAAAATGCAATTGCAGTGCCAGCCTGTCCACTGTGGACTGGCAAAGTCTGAGATTGCCACTTTTCAGGGTTAGTGTTCCTTTACTGAGAATATTCCTCCTTGTGGCTTCTGCCCCTGCTAATTGTTTCCTGTTCAGCATGATATCTGAATAGCCTCTTATTTGCTAATTAGTCAGTTCCTGTTCCCTACAGAGCAGGGACTGGGGAACTGAATTACAAATTTATTGTTTTTCCTGTTATTTTCTTTTTCTGGCAAAAGAACTGTATCTTGCAGTTAACAAAAGAAAAAAGAAAGAGGCAAAATCAGAAATTAAAGGGCAGTATCCAAGGGCAGTATCTATTGTGCAAGCCAGGGCCACTGCCAATTACATTCTGGAAGTGGTGCTCACTACTTGTGTAACGGGGATTTAGTGCTTTCTCAAGGAACTGGAAATGAGTGGAAACACTAGTTTCTGGAACAGGGCAGGTTGACAGAGCTCACATAAGGGAGCGCCGCCAACCTGTCCTGATCCAGAAATGAGTGTTTATGCTAATTTTGGGGTTTCCTAAAGGAAGCACTAAATCCCTATTGCACAAATGGTGGGCACCGCTTATGGAATGGAATTGGTGGTGGGCCCTGTTTGCAGAGTGGCCCACTTGGATATGGCCCAAAGCCCTATAGGGAGCAGGAACTGACTAAAAAGCAAGGAAGAACCTATTTGTCAGTAATGCTGCTGCCATGTCAAACTGGAAAAAGCTACAAAGAGAAAGCTTCTAATTAAAGCTGCAGGGGGGACTTTACTGAACAAGAGTTAGTTCTGACTTTATAGAAGGATCTTCTATACAGCCAAGGACTGTTCTAACTGCCATGTGGAAACACCGTTTTAATTCCACTTCCAGCTGACTGTGAGCCATTGAATTGTGGCTTAAGTATTTCCATGTCCAGTCCACTGAATAAAGCCACTGCATTGTAACTTGGAAGTCTTGTACTTTACTGTAGTTTATTTAGCCCTAACAGCTTCTCAAACATTCTGTCTTCTCCCTGAGTGCTGCCTCTTACTAAATTCTTATATTGCTAGGGGACATGTGAGGGGACAGACTAGATGACTCCATATCTAAACAGTGATCTGTATGAGGATCTCTGGGGGGAGGCATGCAGAGCCTTCCTTCCACCCTCTACCCCAGTGATCCTGATACAGTTCTCTCTCTTCTCACTGTTAGCAGTGGTGGGAAAAGAACAATATATATGAGGCTCTCTGGACGGTAGTGGAGATAGGGCTGGCCCTACCATTAGGCAGAATGAGGCAATTGTTTCAGGTGCAAATGCTATGGGGGGGGCAGTGGTGGTGGAACGTAAAGTGACAAAAGCTCTTTGTCACTTTGGGCAGGCCCCCAGCCATTTCTCTTGAGCCCCATGGCCATTTCTGTCTCTTGAAGGACAGAGCTGGGTGTGCCACACAGCTTGTCCTACACCCCGTAAACTAGCCTGCTGTCCTCAGGTGTGGTGGAGGATGTTATCCCATTGCCAGTGTTAAAGTAATATCCCATTGCCAGTCCAATCATCTTATGTCCATGGAGAGCCTCCATGGAGAGAACAAGGCACCATCTTGTTCTCTGCCTCATGTAGAAAAATATCTTAGGCTGGCAGGGCCGGCGCTACCGCTAGGCAAACTAGGCGGTTGCCTAGGGCGCGTGGCTGAAGAGGGCGCAGAAACGCTGCGCTCCTCTTCGCTGCCGCCGCGCCGCCCCCACCAGGCCTCCGCCTCCCCGCCCGCCTGCCCCCGCTGCCGCGCCTCCCTGCCCGCCCACCCGCCGCCACGCCGCGCCGCCGTGCCTCCCCCCGCCCTCCCTCCCACTGCCGCCGCACCTCCCCCCGCCGCCGCTGCGCCTCCCCCGCCCGCTGCCGCCGCCACCACCACCGCCACCCCTGACCCCCCCGCCACCTACCTTCTCCGTGTTGCGTCGCTTCCGGAGCCCCGCCCGCGTTGTTTTGGCGGGAGGAACCAGGGCAACGGGGCTTAAACAGCCCTGTTGCCCTGGTTTCCCCGGCAAGAAACAGAGCGCGGGGGTCCTGTTGCGTCACTTCCTCCTTGGAGGAGGCGGCGGCAGCCAGGGCGGGGGGAAGGTAGGTTGGTGGTGGTGGCACGGGGGGGTTGCAGAGCAGGGCTGCTTTGCTCCGTAGCCCCCCCCATGGCACGAGAGGGGGGCGCTAAATATCATTTCGCCTAGGGCACCAAACTGCCCTGCACCGGTCCTGTAGGCTGGTCCTCAATGGAGAGTACAGGCAGTGGGGAATTCAGTGGTGGTGGAGCGGGTCAGGGCACCCTTGGGGGGTTGTAGTAAAGGCCTTGGGGGCTGCTGGTTGTGCACCACTGCTATACACACTTAGTTGGGAGTAAGTTTCATTGAACTCAATAGTACTTACTTCTGAGTAAACGAAGGGTTGTGCTGTAAGTCATTATTCAGTCAAATCTATTGGTTCTATTAGGATTCCAAATGATGACATTCAGAGTGAGAAACAAGCATATGGGGAAACATGTTCTTTTTCCTAGAACTATTTTTGGATTGTCAAAGTCTGGCTTCAAGTGTGCTTCCTATAATCTAGGTTTCTTTAAAAAAAATAAATATATTTGGCTCAAGAACATTGCTAAGATGTTTGAAATATTTTTCTATAAATTACAGCTTTAAGCCTTCCCACAGCTTCACTCCATACCATGCAGAAAACAATGTTTTCCAGTCTGAATACTAGTGCCATTGCTGAATTACTATTCTCATATCAAGTAGAAGGTAAAGCAGTGTTCTCCAACCTTGGGTCCCCAGATGTTTTTGGCCTACAACTCCCAGTTGTAGTTGGCTGGGGCATGCTGGAAGTTGTAGGCCAAAAACATCTGGGGACCCAAGGTTGGAGAACACTGAGGTAAAGTGTTACCAGCTAAACAACAGACGAAAGAATTGTTTGCACTATGGAAAACCAATATAAGCCTATCTTACTGCAAATTCTAGGCATTCAGTTGACACCAAGGGTGTGGAAGCTCTCCGGATGTTGTTGGACTTCAGCCCCATCCAGCATGGATAGTGGTCTGCGGGTTTACAGTGATTGGACTATAAGAGTATATACAGAGCCTGATTGATAACTTGTAAGCATACTACTTTGCATCATTACTAAATTTTAACCTTGCAGGAAGCTTGTCTTGAGGGAAATGGACTCCAGAAACTGACGGCAAACTGAATGGACTAACAGGCGACATTTCTTCACTCTGAACTCCTTCTATCTGGCTCTATGTGTATCTGTCCCAGGCCACACACACTTACTGCTGAGGACCAGCTATTCAACTCCTGCACCATGGTTGTAGCTTCTTAAGCAAAGTCTCCATATCTTGCCAAAAAGAGTTACAAGTTGCAACAACCCTCTAAAAATATATTATTTAGTGAATTTCTCAGCATTTATTTAATTTTTATAATTTGCTCCAGAAACATGGGCTGAGTGTTACATTCACATTTTAACTGCAGAAATTATACTTGAACTAAAAGAATGTCAATGGTTGAGTGACATGATGTAATTTATTTATGTACTTATTTACAGTATTTGTATACCATATCTAAGCAGATTTCAGAGTGGTGAACAATAATAAGATAAAAACAAAGAATAAAAACAATGCATAGAAAACAAGGCATCATCAAAACCATGACTGCTCAGCAAGGAAGGCTTCTCAGAACAAGGGTGTCTTCAGCAGGTGCTGAAAGCAGCACAATGTCGGAGCCTGCCTGATCTCCAGAGGCAGGGAGTTCCGTAGAAAAGGAGCCACCACACTGAAGGCTCTTCTCCTGGTGGACTCCAATCGGGCCATAGGTCCATGTGGAGCCACCAGGAGAATGCACTGATAATGTCTGTATAATGTGTAACCTTTCTATATTTATTCCGCTCGCATTGAAGCTTACAAAATTTCACTTTCCTAGTTTCTGATTTCCCATAAACAGTTGTTCCTTCCCTGATTATGTTCTGTAACATGGGTGAAATAAGAACACAACAAAATTATATGCAGATGTAGAACTGATGCATAGTCAGCTGCATATACAAGCATTCAATCTGCTGCACACAATAAAAATAGAACCCAGCGGGTTTCTGATTATTGCACTGTTGGATATCAAGGAAAATAGAGAAATGACTGCTACCCTCTGATTAAAACGTTGCGCAAAACAGATTTTGAACATAACGTGAAGAAACAAAGCTGGTTAAAATATTCCTGCTACCCATGACTGCCACACATTCCTGTCCACGGTCTCTTTTCTTCGCACACTCACCTTCCTTCCCTTGTCCAAATCCTCTTTGCTCACAGTCTACTCTGACAATAATACACTGAACTCAAAATTATTATTTGAAACTTCATTCATGTAGGAAATAATTAGATGAGCATGCATGAAATTGTGTCATGTTTACTTCCTGGTTTATTTATACATTTGTCCTTTTCTAGGTAACATAATTAGAATGCACGAACATTGTTAAACCAATCTAATTTACATTCCTGTTGCCTCACTTCATGATATCCATGGAGGTTTTCAAATCCCTTCTGCATGTAATATCAACCAATCTTTTTATCCCATAGGTCTTTCCGTTAGGCCCCTGGGACACATAATCTTTTAGTTGTCAGTGTGACAGGGCAAATGCTATAATCAAATACTCCCACGGGCAATTGCAGTACATAGTAACAGGGACTCCGATAGCTTGATTACATGTGCATCAAAAGATTCACTTTCAGAAGAGCAACAGATGATTTCTGCTTAATGTAAATCTTTAGGTATCTGGGGAATTAAACGATAAAATAGAGCCACAATGCGATTGTTTTTCCAGTGTGGCATAATGGTACTTTATACTTTCAGTTATTACTGAATAATACTTTATAATACTTTATATCTTTGGTGGTACTTTAAATTTCAGTTATTAAACAACCATTTACTGTAATTTTCATGCTGATTTCAATAGCCTTAATGGAAATTAATGCCACACACACATGCTGTCTGCTTGATATCAAATCATTTACATCTCACTTATGATGTTATTTTGCATGACCTCTCTCTCTCTCTCTCTCTCTCTCTCTCTCTCACACACACACACACACACACACACACGCTTGAAAGAAATGGTGATTAATGGCCTTCAGTGAAAACTGAGGCTGCTATTGCAAGAAAGTAATGAGGTAAAATGTGGGGTCTCCCCAATGCCATGGCCCTGATCTGGATGGGCTGAATTTTAGCTGGAAGACAAAAGAAACAGAAAAACGCCCTAGCCACCCACCCCAGGATGCTCTAACCTTTTAAGGGCTCTGACCACTCTGAAGCCATTTTGATCTCCAGACCCATGATGATGGTGGTGATTGCTGTTGTTGTCATTATTATGATTGTACCATCAATGTGCATGGTGCTTTACCAGTTCCCTGCCCCAAAGAGCTTAGAATCTAAAATGTAATATAGAGGCGACAACAAATGGTAGGAAGGGGTAAACTGGGGAGGAATATGCCATTATTTCAGTCAAACATAACTTTCAGCCTACTTTCCCCACACTGTGCAGGAAACTCCTTGTTTTAAAGATCTCCCTTCCACTTTAAAGATGTATCCCTCCATGGTGGCTTTGTTCTCATTAATAGTTTGCCAAAGAAATAATAATATTTAACATTTAGATATCTCCGAGTGTGCAAAGTGGTTCACAGGCCCACCCTGCAAGCTCCTATTTTCTCCACTCAGAAAAAAACACACATGTGGGATCTAGTGTACTTTATTAAAAAACAAGAACAACAACAACACTGTGATTGAACAATAATGCCAAAATGGAATGGTGATGTTTGTTGCTGCTATCTGAGGTAGTTGGGATTTTTTCTTTCTTTCACTTGAGGAGGGTATGTTTTCTCTAATTCCCTTCTAATGCATTAAAAAAAATAATCCAAAATCCCTGCAGAATAATTCTAATCATTACTGTAGAGAGCTTTCTCCATGGCACTTCAGCATGTGTTAGAAAAATACTTTCACATGGGGTACACAGGTAGAGCCAGGTAAAATTTACCACTGTTCTGAAAACAGAATAACTGCAGTCCTATGTATGTGTACTCAGAAGTTCAATGGGACTTACTCACAGGAAAGTATGTATATTTTAAAGCAATCTACAACACTGACCATCACATCCTTTGGCAGCAAATTGATTATGCATTGTGTGAAGAAGTA
The DNA here is from genome assembly GCA_021292165.1 of Shinisaurus crocodilurus. Classification (NCBI taxonomy): domain Eukaryota; kingdom Metazoa; phylum Chordata; class Lepidosauria; order Squamata; family Shinisauridae; genus Shinisaurus; species Shinisaurus crocodilurus. Next base: position 174,473,471 of record CM037880.1, on the reverse strand, counting down.
TCGTGTAATTGAGGGAGAATTGTGAAATGCTGCTCCTTGCTAGAAGAAGAGGTAGCAGCAGCAGTGCCAGTGCTCGGATGGCTTTTCCAGAATTCTATTATTCTATAATATCTTATACATTATAATTATTACATTATTATATGTTATATTATTTTATAAGATTTTATAAGTGGCTTTTGTAAAAAAAAATTTAACCTTACTTAATTGTTGATATCTGGTGTTTTTCATGGGGAGGGGACAGTGCTTGCAGGGCAATCTCTTTCTTTTTGTTTTAAAATTGTCAAGATTGGCACAAATTCAACAGGTGAAGCTTACTCACCCACCTCACATCCCCAAACATGGAGCTTCAGAGAGAAGGGGAAGTTTCTTGCATTTCCTTCTGACACTGTAAACTCACCTGTTAGAGGCACAGAGTCAGCTCTGTTAGGAAATAAAATCTTTGGCAATATAAGATAGGAATAATGTGATAAATTCCCTCATTCACCTCTCTGTCAGTCCAGGCCAACGGGTGCAGCCTCCACCTCCTCTTTTCACCCAGCAGAGGCAGCAGGTAGAGCATGCACGCGTGTACACACACACACACACACACACACACACCCTTGCATCTGCTCCCTCCCTGCTTACTTTCTCTTCATGAGTGGCCTAAAGGGGCCACGGGCAAAATTACAGCTAAGCTAAAAGTTTTAGCTTAGCTGCAATTTTACCAATGGCCCCTTTAAGAGCAGCTTAAAGGAGGCAGGGGAATTTGGAACTCTGCATAACACAGTGAGAAGCTGTGATGGTTTAAGGGTTTTTGTGAGGGTCCTGGCATTTTCGGGGCAGTTGGAGACTATGTCTTTCCACTGAAATCTTGTCTGAATTCTTCCTGGGGGGAAGGTTATCCAGTATCCCCACAAATTGCTATTGTCCCTTCCTCTGTCTAGAAATCACATAGACACATCCCATGCCAGTATTTTCCCCAAAACAAATCAAGTATGTTATGGTTTCACCATCTGCGGTGCCACCTGATGGTGTTCTTCTCAGCTTCTTATCAGGTATGTTTTTCTCATCATCAGTCCAGGTGCCAAGGTCTCACACTGGCTGTCACTTCGCTTCAGCAGAAGTTCCAAGCAGCTTGTGCAGAGGGGCACTTTTCTACTGCTGTCATCCATTTTAGCCCATCATGGCTGCCTTGGTGTTTCCCAAATTCATTGGTTGCCTGGGCCTAGCAGGGACAGATTAACAGACTACACATTTGAATGTACCTCTTCATCCATATTCTGGCCCAAACAGCCATGTATAAACATGATTTTAACACACAGCTGGAACTGGATGTGAGTGATTGCATTTAAAAAACATTTAACTTGTATCTTTCCCTATACTGTATTTTATTTATGTGTGAGTCCGGCATAAGAGCTATAGAAGCTGATCTCTTAAATTTTAGGACATGAATACAATTAGAGAAGTTAACTACATTACACTCTCCCTAAATGCTCAAAGCACTTAATATAGATTATCATATATCATCAGACTGCAGAGCAGAAGGGAAGCACACTCTGGCCTCCACCATTGGCTAGGCACAAGGGACACTGGGAGTCTCCATGCCCTGCCTCTCTGGAAGAACATCACAGCAAGACAAAGACCAGCCTGGCCCCACCCATTGGCCTGAGAAGGAGCAGCTACTGGGAGTTTACTTCCTGGCCAGAAAACCCCCCATCCAGCTACATCTGCCAGTTGTCCTGGGTTTGCAGAGCAGAAGGGAAGCACATTCTGGTGTCTGTTTTTAAACCAACCTAATTTCTACTGAATACTGTACTGATGGGTTGTTTTCTTTACTTTGCTTTTAGATAATTGGGAGTTTTAAATTAATTAACATATACAACTAAGCAATTGTTTGGTCCCCCCTCCATCTGGGGGAAGTGACAACCATCATCATAATCTGATAATCAAGGGATTACCAACTGGACCCTGTACAGTTTTTGAAGCACCCATGTCTGAGAGTAAACATCAACACTAATTAAAAAGCACATTTGAAGCTAATGTTGGTAGTAAATGGCGTTCCTTTCTCAAGTTCAAGAAGAAGAAGAAGAGAAAACTACCATTTAGCTTACGGCACAGGCCAGAACAGGCGAATGAGATGAGATATTCTGTCATATCACCTTATTATGCCTCCATTCAGCCATACTTAGATTTTCACGGATTAAATTGCCTCAGCACTCATATTCAATGCTACACAGCCTGTTAACAAAATAGGGCCTTGGTATTAAAGTGTCACCAGGATGGTAGCTTTAATGAATATATTCATTCGGATACATTTTTAAAGATACATTCTAAGGGGAAACAGATCTTTCAGAAGATTAAACCTGGCTCAACAAACACTTCATAATCGCAGGTGCAGAAATTGACGTTATAAAGATCTAAAAATGAAAAGCTCCACTCTGGAAAATAAAATATTTTCAGTTTGAATTTAAAAGTCCGAATATAAAATACATCCACAGTTGACTTCTGCAGAGTGTAAAAATGTTTGGCAGGAGAACTGTTCATTTCAGAGGAAGACAAGTGTCAGTTTTCAGGTTAAAAGAAGAACCATTAGTGAGGCAGAGATGGAATTAACAGGAAGGAGCTACAGGAAATCACGGTAGGCCCAACAATGTAAAATTAATGCTAATTAAATGATTTTTTAAAAAAAATCTGTGAGAGCTATGGCATCCTTTCTTCCTCTGCAGACTAGAGTTTATTTATTTATTTATTATATTTATACCCCGCCTTTTTTCCTGCAAAGGACCCAAGGTGGCTTACATAATCCTCCTCCTCTCCATTTTATCCTCACAACAACCCTGTGAGGTAGGTTAGGCTGAGAGTCCGTGACTGGCCCAAAGTCATCCAGTGCGCTTCATGGCTGAGCGGGGACTAGAACCTGTATCTCCCGAGTCCCAGTACAACACACTTACCACTACGCCACACTGGCCCTCAATTATCAAGTTATCAATTCAGGTAGAGCAGTCTGCACCCTCCTGTCCACCCTGACAGGTCTGGCCCAAGAGACTTTGCTCCCTGAAGCAGAGACCAAAAGATACCCCTCATCCCTGTCAGGGCCAAAGTCTTGCTGCACCAATCAGACACCAATTCCTTCCTTCATCTATGCCCTCCCTGCCACCCATGGTACCATCTGAAGCAGGTCAGGTGGCTTCAGCCTGCTGCATGGCAGGGCCAGCTCTGTACCCTGTATGCCTGTTAAAAATGAAATTGCTTACATAAAAAAAGAAAGACTACAATGTAATGTTTAGTTGATGAGACAAACTAAAGAATGCCCATCTGTACTTTGCAGACCTTGTTCACATAAATTGTATTGTCAACTCCCTCATTATTGGGGGAGGAGAGCAGTCACCTTTGTGAATACTGACAGCTTACTTCATCAGCATTGGATAGTAGAGAATGCCTTTATGCTGAAGCACTTATGTCATCAAATTCCAGGTTTTCTTATAACATAATTTCAACTCCCACAAGGGCTTAGTTGTCATGAACTGGGGAATGAGAAGGAAATTAATTAAGATAACAAAGTGATCCACCCCCAACTCCACATTCCTATTGACTTTTAAAGACAGTCTCAGGTGAAAAATGTAGTGGAATAACGGAGACCTACAGTATATATACCGTATAAAAAACTAATTTAAAAACAATTTTTCTACACAGCTCAGTAACTAATGGTGTGTTGCAAACCTTCTGTTTGTTTTAGTACTAAGTGACAGGAAGAATGAAAATCCACAGATTTGGAAAGTATCAAGCTTGTTTTACAAAGAGCTTGTTTTACAAACCAACAATAATTAAGTGCATTTCTTGATTATTCTGTTATACTGCTCTGAGAACCTAGATAGCTTTCTCTCCCTTTCATTCCACATTCCCACCAAGAAAAATAAGCCTGAGGTGAAGATATGCATTAAATTCAACAAACCAAATCATATTCAGAGTTCAAAAGAACAGGTTCTGAAAACTGAAAATGTAAATTTGACTCAGGTTAAGTTTATTCTTCACCAGTTATTTTTATTAATTGATCTTGGATTCTTTCTCCCGCTATCTTCATGTATAGTGCTGGGACTTTGCAGATTCATCATATTTCTGAAGTTCAGAGGTAAGTGTGGACCTGTATGCAGTCAACATGGCACTATATACACACAGCAGGTTTGGGGGGGGGGAGGGAAATCCTTATGAAAAAAGATCCTAAGTGGGCAACCCTCCAACCCAAACAGCCCAATGAAGATTGGGTATCTAGCCACAGAATGCTGACTGAGTGTTGGGGAGGGGGAAACAGAAAACTGGGTAGGAGGGAGAATGGAATGGAATTTGCAGGAGGAGGGCATGGCTGGCTAGCTGAAACAGTGAACATGAGCAGTCCATATTGCAAGTGCAACATTTTTTTGTTACAAGTCTCACCTGTATTCTCTAATTTCAATATTTACCTCTAAATTCAACATGACCTGTTATCTCCCCGCCCCACCCCATATTACTCACCTCTATTAACTTGTGCAGTGTTTCAGTGCAGTCTAGTGCCCTTTTGACCTTCCAACTGCTGCCCCTTCTCAAAGGCTTCCCTTGGCTGTTGAATTGAATTTGACTGATGAAATCCATGGGGATTTCTTTCTCGGTATCTATGACATCATCATGTCAGATGCAGCATCATGACATCACTGGCAAAATTGTGTGGGAAATTCAATGGCAGTGAGGGCAAATGAGAGAGGGACAGTAGAGGGAAAGTGGCAAAGCAGAAGAGAGAAAATAGTGCTGAAAACACCCACACAAAGACACGAATAGGTTCAGAATAAAAATTTAAAATAATAAAAATGGCAGGTGTTTGAAAACAAATATGAAACAAGAAAAGTAGTTTTGTCTCAGCTCTATTAATTTCTGATGTTTAATTTTGTTTTCAATTCTGAACGTTGTTCATTATGTCACCAAGAATTTTAACTGGGATCGGAGCATTAGGGCTGCGGCATTAGGCTGGGGCAAAAGGAACCAAGTCCTTTCTACACCAGAGTGCAATCCCTGTTCCCAGTGCCTAGCCCTATATTCTCTTGCAGTTGATACACAAAATGAGAAACAAAAATCGTAACTGTGAAGCTGTACCATTGGCGGGTATACTACCCCCTTTCCTTCGATGATGGTAGTGGTGGTGGTGGTGGTGGGAAATTGGCAGTGGGTACACAGGTAATAAAGAGACCCATGGATGCATATGTCCCTTTGAACAAATCATGGGGAGCCCTGCCAAAAAAAAAAAAAAACCCTTTTAAAAGGAGCAGGAGTTTTGTCAGCTGGCTGTCAAAAATGACATCTCCCATAAAAAATGAATTGTTGTGAACCACCCAGAGAGCTTTGGCTATTGGGCGGTATAGAAATGAAATGATGATGATGATGATGATGATGATGATGATGATGATGATGATGATTATGATGATGATGATGGGTGGCTCACTGTTTTTGTTTTGTTTTGTTTTACCTTCCTGAGCATCTAGAATCTTGGGAAAGGGTGGAAAAGTGTGAGGACCCTCAGAGGAGCCAGGTCCAAAAACAATCAAACAAACAAAAACAAAAAACCCTTGAGGATCTGGCCACGAAGGGAGTGATTGACTGGCCACCCCGTTTTCATGAGCAAAGGTCACTCAAAGCTTTGGCTTCTCTTGACAGCTCATCTTTTGACAGCTGTCAAGACAAACCAAAATCAAAAATAAAGGTCTTGGCACCTCTCTGGGTCAATGCCCATGAGGGGAGCTTGCTGCACTTTGACAGCAGACACACCTCTGGACATTGCCCAGGCTAGGCAGGCCTTTTCAGGCATGCAAAATTGTGTAAGTGCGCACTTGTGCAAGTCCATCTAAGAAAAACAAAAAACAAAAATTACGCACATTTGGGGTGCAAAAAAAAAAAAAGGAGGGTGACAAACCAGTGACAGTCCTTCCAATGTGTTCTTGGACACTCTGAAGGGGCTGTCACTAGCTATTAAATTGCAGATCGCTTTTTGCGATCTCTAAAAAAAGAAAAAAAAGGTAAGGGGGCAAAAAAGCTGCAGCAAGTGCAAAAGGGCTTGCAGTCATGGCAGGGCAAGGACAGATAAATCTGTCCTGCTGCGGGGTCCCCTGGGATACCTGCAGGAGGACCAAGGGGGAAGGAGGGGGAGGGAGAGTGTGAACAACCCACAGTGAGCCCAATCATCTGTTGGCCACACCGTGGGTTGTTTGCACAAAACCCAACCCACTGTGGCTTATTGCCAGAGTGGGTGGTCGTGATGTGTGAATGTGCCCATTGTCTTTCTAGAAGTCCAACAGAGTTACAGCCCCATACATAATCCCAAATGCCTTTTCCAGGGCACATCTCTTTCCAGAGACTGAAAGCCTGATGCTGCCCTTAGAGTAGATTTTAAATAATAAGAATTGGACAGGAGTACCCTGAAATGTGATGGGAATAGCAGTCATCCTACAATATTTGTACATATCATAGCCAGAAATAGATGTTTATGCTCCTCTTTAAAACCATAATGTTCTGTCATTTCTCAATGATAAGCAGCTTGTCATTGAGAACTGGGAGGGGCAAGGGAGACAAGGAAGGGAGGGGCTGTGGCTCAGTGGTGGAGCCCCTGCTTCGCATGCAAAAGGTCCCAGGTTCAATTCCCAGCATCTTCAGGTAGGGCTGGAAAAATTCCTTCATGAAACCTGGAGAGCTGATGCCAGTCCGTGTTGACAATACTGTGCTAGATGGACCAATGGTCCTGACTCAGTGTAAGGCAGCTTCCTATGTTCTAGCTGTTTATCCTTCCTACTGATACTGATTCAAGTCTCCCTTGCAAAAAGTGCTTCATCCAAGCACAAGGGAGAGGTAGCAGCTGACTTGGGTAAACTCTGAGGTTTACAGTTGTACAAAAAATCTTTAGGGGAAAAAAATAGGGGGATACCCCACCCCCCAGAAACACGTACACAATTCCATAAGAATTTTATGGTCCAAAAAGTTGAGAAAGGGAGAGGGGGGAAATTAGAATGAAGTGTTTGGAAAAGGAGGAGGAGACACATAGATATTTAAAATGGTAGAAAGCACCATCTAATTATCTGGATAGATCAATTCCTGGTTCACATGAAGAACGTAGCTATTTTAAAATGTCATCAAGGACAGCAGTGAAAGCTATCAATAGACATCAATCAAGAAGACAAATATTTTAACATAGCTGGGTTGGGCACCAGTGTGTCCACCCCACCCTGAAAAATCCAAAATAGAGGGCCACAACAGGCCAATGAGGACTGAGCATGCTCACTCAACCTGGAATCCTGACTGACTGTTTGCGGGGTGTGTGTGTGTGTGTGAATGGAAAGGAGTGCCCGGAACCCTGAAGAGAAGAACTTTACTGCATCATTTGTTACAGGACCCCATATATATTATGAATTTGTTAAAACATTTGTACTCTTCCCCTCCATCTTTAAATGATCCCTCAGCTCGCCTGTGGAAAGGAACAGGAGAGGGTGAGCAGAAGCAGGCAAAGACAACACCAGACATGCTGCAGCCAGCCTGTCTCCTCCCCCACCACAGGCCAGCTTCCACCAACCGCCCAATCATTTTGAGTTTTTTGTTTTGATATAGTTTTATTGTAATTTTATTATTGTATTTTGAAGGGTATGTATCCTTAAAGGTGAGATATAAATGATGATGAATGAAACAAGGCAAGAATTGTTGCTTTATTGTTTGGGGGTCTGCATTTCATAGTGCAAAAAATATCCAAAGGAAACTGCACATCATAAGCATTAAGTTGGTCTTTCTACGGTGCATCCCATTTCTCACTCCTAACTAATCCTGGAATAACAAAAGAGAACTGAAACAAAAAATCTGTTTCGGTAAAGTGCTAAGTAAATACATTTTGAATGTGGTAAATACTAGCTCCCCCCCCTTATAAAACATTAACTATTGTGTCATCTCCCTTTGTCGTGGGGCCTATTCAGTCTTCTAATGTTCCTGGAAAGTCAGGCCTGTGTCATTTCTCGACAGGGCTACCTCAATTGTATTTCATGTGAGATAATCACATTTTCTTTTGTCTCCCGTTGACAATACTGGCCCAGGACTAGTTAAAAAGAAGGCTATCCTTCAAAGCATCAACACACACCCTTAACTCAAGCTGACATAGGGAAATATTGTGAGCCGGGCACAGGCAAGCCCAAGTCTGCTGTATTAAGGGATGGCATTTCTGACAATGGAGCTGTCGGACCCAACTGAAAATAATGGACTTTAATCGTAGCAGGAATTAGCACACACGACAGGTGATTATGTGCTGGAACTGTTCCAGGACCAGCTGTGTTGATTCACATTATGTGTAACCTCTGTAATTGCAGCTTTTCAAAATCAACATTATTCAGAATTGGGGAAAACTAGACTGTGTGTGTGTGTGTGATGGTGTAGAAGATAATTGGAGTAGGGGAGGGAGGAAGCAAACAACTGCTACAATTTGTTTGGACAAAATCTGTCAAAATTCTGAGCAGGGCTGGCTAGTTTCCTTAGCAGCTCCTGGCTTAGACTCTCTTGGCTAAAAAAACACATACCAAAAACCTCTAATGTAATCAGCATCACCTCTTCTCATCCTTTCTTGCAGGCCATTTACAGAGGCCGCTTTCAAATGAAGAGAGAAGACAGTTACCTAAGGGTTTGGAAAGAAAATTCCTGGTGAAATAGTGCTAATATTTCAGGAGGAATTTTCTTTCCAAACCCTTCAGTAGATAACCGTCTTCTCTCTTCATTTGAAAGCAGGCTCTGAGTATGCTCCTGGAAATACTATTTTAATTTACTCTTTAAATAAGCTACATTCGCTTTATAATTGGGCAATGATTAAAAAGATACCACCCTTCCAAGTTTTTTCCCAAGGTGCTTATCTAATTATCTGCCCACACATAGACATTATACCCTACAATTATTAAAGGCAGCAGAGCAATCTTTTTTGTACATGGCAGATAGATCAAATGACATTTCCACTTGCCTTCAGTTCTCTCTGTCTGGTATTTGATTTACAGCTTGAATGTCATATGCATGTGTGTGTGTAGTAGCAACACCTGTAGATGTTAAGGGAACAACAACTCTGGGATAAAGTGCAATGGCTTGTTAAAGGTAAATTAAAATTCAAAATAGACAAACTTTATAAAATCACGTTATAAAATCACTACACACAGCAAGCACTCCTCTGGAAGAATTAGCATGAAAGTCATACGAATATCAACATACTTTACTATCTTTCTGTTTGCTTTATAGATCACTATTTTATTTATTTTTTTAAATAATACATTTATTTATTTATTTATACCCCGCCTTTTTTCCTGCAAGGAACCCAAGGCGGCTTACATAATCCTCCTCCTCCTCCTCCTCTCCATTTTATCCTCACAACAACCCTGTGAGGTAGGTTAGGCTGAGAGTCAGTGACTGGCCCAAAGTCACCCAGTGAGTTTCATCCTGTCCTGTCCTGGATCTGGATTGAGCCCATAGGGGGATTGCTCATATATACTCATTCAAAGTAATGTATGTTTTGGTCCTCACATGTGTTTTTCCCCCTGATTGAAATCTAACTTGTCAAGTTAGATTAGTACATTTGGAGCCATTTCTTTGAGCCAACAATTACCGTAGGTCTTTTTCAGCTAACTTAATTACCAGGTCTCAGTCAGAAATTTTGTTAGGTTTGATTTAGGCATGCGATGTCACCTTCTAATCACGCTTGTATTGGCTGCCAAATATTGGAACGGTAGCTGGAGATGGAAACTCCAGCAATTAATGTCTTATTTCCATCCAGGTTCACAGAGGCCTCCTCTGACTGACTGTGATGTGAGCGAACACCCCCCTATAGCATCATATTTATTAATGCAAAATGCATGTAACACTTTTCTCAGTTTTAGACAGGTTGTCATGCTAAAAAAAAGTGATAACAACAACAACAACAACAATATAAAAAGCTTAAAGAGACGTGACTGCGTGTGCAGAGGAATACAGGAAGGGGAGGGCATTGCTTCAGCATCAGACATGTTATCTGAGCTGCCGTGGCTGACAGTGTTGTGACCATTTGTTGAAGAGCTAGAACCTGACAGATGTGTGTGCACAGTAGCGTGCAGACGTCCACTGCTGCGCATGTGTACTTCTCTGAGTGACGGCCCAGCGCAGACCGTGAGAGTCCTGATATACCAGACAACCTCTCCATAATCTCCTTCTCTGTTTTCACGACATGAAAAAGGGAGTGGAGAGCACATGAATAGAGCAGGAGTTTCCAAGCTTTCATAGCTTCAGTTGCCAAGGTAACTGCTTCACTCAGTAATCAATAGGTTCAGCACACCCAGGTACTTTCTGCTGAGGCGTACCAGGCGGTTTCATGCCTGTTTATGCAACACAGGACCAAATTATACTGCAATTGCTCATATAAACTGATTTGGAATTAGGTTTGTGAGGAGACAAACACCTTTCTAAATGGGGCAGTGCTCCTCAAGGCCTAAAGTTTGATCAGTATCAGTTAGAATTTAACTGGGACAAACTGGGTCTGCTGTTTGCTTTAAAAAATCTATGGCAGGCATAGACAAGACAATGTATGGGTCATTAATCACATACAGTCCCCAAGCATGTCCCTTGTGGCTTCCAACCACCAGTTCAAGGACGTGGATAAAATTATCATCAAAATTAGAAGAAATATCTAATGGGCAGAACAGAGACTTACCCTTTCTAATCTTCTCATCTCTCAAGAGCTTCACACAGTACAAAATTAGCTAGTACTCGTGCTGAACTCCATAACATGTGAGAGGAAAACATGTTTTACTACATGTGTACTCTGTGACACAGGAATTACCACTAGCCATTGGCACTCCATGGGGCAGATACATGCAAAGAAAACATGTCCAAAAACGTGTGTTTCCCTCTTTCACCTTACAGCGTACACTACATGGGCATGCAGTGGTGTTGATGTTGTTGCTGTGTGTTTATGACTACTTGTCATATGGGGTGCTTCCAGACCAGACAGAGGGCTTCTAGTGCTAATGATCAAGAAGGCATTATGCAACAATTCCACCTTTTCCCCCCTTTTCTTTAATGGAGTTTCCGTAGCAAGGAAAGAGATAGAAGAAGCAGTGGGAAAATACGGGAGCACTACAAGTGGAGGATGTTTTTTATCTGGATCCCCTTAAAATTTGAATGAGGCAGGGCAATGGCACTATAAAAGCCTTGTCTGGAAGCACCCATGTAGATATAAGGATGCTGTTCTTGGTCTTAGGCACTTTGGCTATCCCTGATCTATGGGTTGGAAGCAATTAAGAGGTGCAGATCTTGAAACATCTGACATGTCTACCTAGAATTGTGGGAAGAGCAGGAAGAGCAGTGGTTACCACTTCTACCAAATGCCTCCACACATTTCCCTTGTTCAACGACTATGTGTGTGTTTGTTCCTCGATTAGAGGTTTATTGAGATTCACCTTTTCTCCCTAGTGGTAAAATCTGGTTCTGCCACACTATGTCAGCGTAATGCATGTTTTTTATCTTTCATAGCTCACGAAACATAGCAATTTAGTGAGCTATTCGCCAATGATTGCTCAAATAGTTGAAATTACCCATATAAAAAATGAATCACATTAATCACTGATCAAACAGAAGGAGAATCAGAGCCTCTTGGTCACATGCCCAGAATAAAACCCGCATATGACATAAAATAAGTTGTGATGTCATCTCCAGCTGTGCAATGCTATATAGTCTCTGGACAGAGATGAAGAATCAAATGTACAAATCGATGGTCATATGTGTGGTTCCTAGTCTAGTCCAGCAGCTGGGACTGTAAATGCATAATACCAGTCAGATCACCAGTGATAGCTATAATAATGTCTACAATGGGGCGCAGGAGTCTGGATTCTGTGCCTCTCCCCTTAAGGCCTGGTATCTACACTGGGCAGGCTCAGGCAGCTGCCGGAACCCATGCACCCTGGCCAGCTCACTGGAGCTGATGCCTACCCCACTGGCACCCAGTGCCATTTGGGCCCCGGGGACCCACCATTCACTCACCCCCTTCCCATCAATCAGTGCTCCTATCAGCACTAGGCAACCAGCATTATATATCCCTCCAAGTGCAATGCCTGAGATCAATGTTGGGCACCAAATTTTGAGAAATATAAGATAGCAGGTGCCCAGTACTGATCAAAGCCATGAGCCACTTGGCTCCCATCGAAAAGTACCACTGCTGCTGGGTGAGCATGTCTGGCAGGAGGTAGGGGGGAAGAACTGACAGATACAGGGCCGCCGGGCCGCCCAAGTGGCAGTGGCCAGCGGTAGCCACACTGCATGGGGGCAGCCTTATGGGGGCAAGCAAGGGCCCAGGTTGGCACAGGAGGGGCTGAGGACCCCGGCCCTGCTCTCCATTCCTTTAACAGAATACAAATGCTGTCACCAAGGATCTGACTAGCTGTGTGCAACTGGATAGGGCCCAATAAGTATATAATATATATAGGTTTATATTGAAACTTTTCAGTCTGTTCATGATAATTTGCGTTGGGAGATACCACATGGTACCAGAACAAAGTGAACCTTCATATTCTTTTGTTAAACTTCAGTTTATGATAATTATGGATACACTGATGTTGTTTTTTTTGTCACATATATATATATATATATATATATATATAATAAAATGTTGTTCCAGAAAAGTATTGTTTTGCAGGTAACATATTCAGATACAGCATTTCCTCCCTGCCCCCAGTGTGATCTAGACAATCTTTTTTTTCTTTATATTTTCATTTATGAAAACCACAGACCCATAAAAAGCAACTAAAATGAGAAAACACTGACATACTGATGGAGTCTGAGGAGTGAACTCCAACTCCTGCACCGTTGTATTCATTACATTGCCTGAGAGATCTATGATGGTTTATTATCACTTTGAACTTTAAAATCTGCATACTTTAATGGGCAAAAAGATTCTTAGCATTATTTGCTATTTACTTTTATTGCACCAATGAAAACATAATTTCATAATTTATAAACGTTGGGATTACAGTATACACTATAGACAACATTGGTTAGGTTTCAGGGAAAATTACCTTTTTGGATGTTGCCAGCAACTGAATCCACCACAATTAAATTGTTCCACCACTACTGTTCATTTTGGTAGCTGTTAAATGTAGAGATGCCGTCAGAGCTTGCTGGGCTTGAGCTCAGAATTGCGCTTTGGGGAATTGCGATGTTTGCCTCAATGAAGGGTAAGAATGGCAAAGCCCTGAATTCTTCTCCAAGTAAGATTTAAAAAAAATCCATGTTGGACAAACATTTCTGGTTTACTCCCTTTCCATCCAGCAACCTCTAAACCCCCTCAATTGTACTGCCCCCACCGGAGCAATCTTCTTCAGAGGAGAAGTTAGAGCTCCCAGACACAAACAGGCTGGTGACTCCTATTTTGGTGGGGCTCCTTTTCCATTACAGGTTTCTCAGGTTTTAGTTGGAGCTTCATAGGAGCTATCCATGGTGCTGAATCCCATCCCCAAAATGGGTTCACCACCATGGAGCACCATGGATAGCTCCTATGAAGCTCCAAATAAAACCTACAAAACCTGTAATGCAGTGTTCTCCAACCTTGGGTCCCCAGATGTTTTTGGCCTACAACTCCCAGCATGCTCCAGCCAGCGAAAGAAACCCCACTGAAATAGGAGTCACCACCGGGCTCCCCTGCAAACATCACTGAGCAGCAGCTCATGCAAGAAGAGGAGGACCCTGGGCCCTCAGGGGAGATGCCTGCAGGTCCATTCCAGCAAAAGGAAGGGAACTCTTGCCTCTGAGACAGGCTGAGTGGCCCCCACAGCCCCCGAGAGCCCAGGCTTCTCCTGCTCTCCTGGCATGGGCTGCTCCTCGATGTTGCTTGTCTCTGGTGGGAGCATTAGCTCCTGCTCTGAAGAAGATTGCTCCAGCAGGGGCAGGACACAAAGGACAGCTGCACTCCCCCAGCAAAAGCCCCGTCTGGAGGAGAGCTGCACAAGACTATCAAGGGGAGCTGGGGACAGAGGGAATTTGCAAGCTTCCCCAAGCTCTGGTTGCCTGGAAATGCTTTCTGTGGCAAACAGCAACCCCAGTAGGGCTACTCTTGGCCACAAAAAGTTGTCAAAAGCAGTCGGTTTATAAGTTTCCCATGACTGCTGGCTGGCTTAATGGCTGCACCTGAAACTGAAAGAAAAATACATGTAGCCAGGTGAAGCTGTCATTTGATAGCTATGGGTCTTTGGTGGCTAACCTCAGCTCTTAAATTGAGAGAAGTCAAATTCCAATTGGGTCAGAAATTAGCAGAGCCATTTCCTGATTGGGGGGTGGGGTGGGGGAGGCCAGTCTGATGCAAGCCATATCTTGTTAAACTAACATACTGAGGCTCAGAAACAGAAACACCATCATGTTTAATTTGTTTGCTTCTTTCCAGTATAAAATATTATTTACTATTTAAAGGGGTTGAAGTTTATTTATTTATTTAATACATTTATTTATTTATTTATTTTATTTATTTATTTAAGTTAAAAGACTGACAGGACTGTTGATATTTTCTCTGTATACAATAAAGTGACCCATTATAATTGTCCTACTAATGAGGCAGTATTTGTAAGAGTCTACAGGTGATTTATCAGGTAGGTGCAACTAGGGCTGGACCTTGGGGCAGAGGTCCAGGGCCCTGGAGCCCAGGGGTTTCCCCCAGCAACCACCCAGAGAGTGGCAGATGATGGTGGCAGCAGCAAACAGGCCCAGTGCAAGCACCTGGGCCAGCCTGGGCACACTGGGGACTACCATGGCTGATGCTGGTCACTGTAGCGCCCTGTCTTCTTTCTTTCTTCTTTCTTTCTTTTTAAAATGTTAAAACGGGATGGTTTTGGGGTGGCCGGCAAGGCACATAGTTACAGATACTCATTTTATTATATTTTACTGTAAAAATATATTGTGCTTTTCTATCCCCCCCCCCAATAAATAAAAAAAATGGTGTTTACTCCCAAGTAAATTTGTTTGGCATTAGGGCAGCAGAACCATACTCCATTTTATACCTGTAGTTATGTCAAGATGGTGCTATGATTGAAGTGTGCTTAAACTCTGAAACGGTGTGTGCTCAGTGTATTTCTTTTGTTATCAGGGTCAGCAAATAGGTTTTTATTTGTTTTGTTTTGTTTGCTCTAACGTATCAGGAATGTAGAAGCAGTTGTGAAGCATGGAATGGCAGTTTGGAGTGGGGAAGAAATGTTAACTGTATGCTTCATAACTAAGATAATACACATGGGCACCTAAAACATAAAGGTGCAATCCTATGCAAGTTTAGACAGAAAAAAGGCCTACAAGTCCTACAAGACTTGTAGGCCTTTTTTTCTTTCTAAACTTGCATAGGATTGCGCCCTAGGACTATTAAGTTCATGGTCTAAAATTAGCTAGCTGCACCACTGATTTCTCATAACTACTTTGGATGTGGTAATGGGGTAATCTATACAATATCAAATTTGCATGGTTAACATTTTATTTTAATGTAACTTCACAGAATGAGAACTGATGTGTACCACATGAGTGGAAACCCAGTGAAAACCAAATTGCCCTGATTTGCAAATAGCAGATCTGATCATGTAAAGCTGCATTCTGATGAAATCTTTAGCCTACAAAATTGATGTAAGGTGATTACTACTTCAAAAGTGGTTGTAAACATCAAGCACAGATTGGCTTTTATGATTGGTAAAGAGACAGAGGCAAAATCTTTAAAGTGGCTGGATTGGATGAGCCCACTTTCATTGTTATTTGTTGATAGTGATCCATTGGCAGCTTTGGAGTTAAGCCAGCAGGGTTTTTACCACAAAGTAATTGAATTAATTTTAACTGAGGAAACCAGATGGTACTGAATCTAAGCAGGACCATAAAAAGCAGTGTTGAACAACTATTGCATAGACAAAGGAGGTCTTGAGGGGTAGAAGCTAGGAATGGAAAAACAAAAACAATTTCTATTTGAAGTGCCTGAAGATTTACTTTCTGTAGTTGGTTTTCAGATGGGATGTTTCGAAAGAGCAATATACTTAGCCTTTTTTAAAAAAGTGGGTCAAATGCTGTCACGTTGAGCCTACCCAAGTCAAGAAAACAATTCTTTGAGTTTCCCCAAATATATACATCAGAAACCATGGAATGGTTCCTTTGTCTTTCACCTGCAGACAACCAATTAGCCAAAAGTATCCCAGAAGGATGGTATATGGCCATGTAGACCCAAAACACAGTGTGAGGACCCTGGGTAGGGTCTTTATGGAAACAAAAGCCTTGCCAAAACAGGTTATTGCCCCTCTGATCAAGCACTACCAATCAACTCAAGGGAAATGTCATATAGCATTTTGTATTGTACAGACTGGAAGTGGTAGAATAGTGCAGGAGCCTCATGAGAAGAGACACAGTAGGAAGGGGGTTGTTTTGATGACCCTGCAGATCTTTTTAATCTGTTTGTATATACAGTCATGCCTTGGATTGAGAGCGTAATTCAGTTCCGGAAACATGCTTGTCAATCCAAAACACTCTTATATCAAAACGAAATCCCCCCCAAAAATTTGTACAGAGATTTTTAATTTAAGCCGTACTACAGTACTTGTATTGCAAGACGTCGCTTGTATATCAAGTAATAAATAAATAAATAAATATTTAAAAATTTGCTTGTCTTGCAAAACGCTCTCAAACCAAGTTACTTGCAATCCAAGGTATTACTGTATCCTTAGTATTGCTCCCCATTCCATCATGATGTTATTCAGGCCCCGCTGCAGGGCTTGGGGGACCCTGGACAAGCTGTCATCAGTGTCTCCCCTATGGCACAGTGCCCTGCCCCCCACTTACTAATTGGCAGACAGACTGACAGACGAATATAAGGTGAGTCAAAAGGCCTCTAATAACCTAGGGACTCTTCCCTGGTTTTGAACTGACCTAGCCTTGATTAACCACTTGTACACTACTACTGCTGAATATTAATAATACCCATTACAATTGTATCAACAGTATTAATTATTCTTAATTACTGTTAAAAATTATTAAAATACTGTTGTTATTATTATAGGTATTTGCCAGCATTAAGGAGATGGGAAGTGAGGGTTGTACCTTTGGGCTAGGGCTCAGATTATGCCAGTTGTGGGGGCTGAACTTCAACGAAGAATGGCTTGGATTGGTGGTGACTTGAGCTGCTGGTGCACAGCTGGCCCTGGCTGGATTAGGCCCATGGGCCAGAGGTTGCCCACCCCTGCCATAGGCCAACTGCCAAGGGGATGAGCAGCAGTCCCCCAGCACCACCTTCTGGGAATGCTCAGCCAAACAGGACTGAAGCCGCTGCAGCAACACAGTGCCTCCAGATCCCATATGAGCCAAGTGTCCCAGAAGGATGCCATAAACGATGGTACTGAATACCACTGAGAGGTCCAGCACAACCAACAGACACACACATACCCTTGCCTAGCTCCTGGGATAGGTCACCAACCAAGGCTGCTTTCTCCCCAAACTAGGTCTGAACCCATATTGAAAAGGATCCTGATAATCAGTGTCATGTCATCCAAGAGAACTTGGGAGTTGAGAGGGCACACTCCCAAGACCTTACTCAAAAAAGGGAGATTTGAAACTGGCCAATAATTATCAAGGTTGGTGGGAACTAGTGAAGGCTTCTTCAAAGGAAGTGGGGAATTGAGAAGCTACATCCTCCAACCTTTCCTGGAACTGAGTGGAACTGTGAGTTCCAGAAGGCATATCCCTTCCCCCCCCCCCAAGACTTGCAGCAGTTAGCTTGTCTACAGAACACCCTGACTGCACCAGGCACTGTTGTGAATAAAAGCCAGAGGCACAAAGTGGAAAACCTTGGGTCTAGGTGTGCCTTTTGAGGATGGAGATGATGTCGTTCAACAAAAAGGTACCTAACACCATCCCATTGGCACTCCAACAAAGCTATTTAAGACACAGGAGCACCCATCATGTTGGAAACTGGCAGCCCTAGCAAAAGTGCAATTTTCCACCATGGCCAAAAGTTATGCAGGTGGCTGAGTTAATACCATTTTCAGTATCATTTACTGTGAAGATGCTGAGTTCCCTGACATTTCCACAGGTAGATCCATGTGGATCTTTCAGCACTACCACTGGGAGCAGGGGAACAGAACTGATTGACAATATCTGGGCTCAGAAAGGTGACTACTTCATCATTACTTGTGAAATAGATTCCCAAAGTATAGAGGTTGGAGAACAGCTTGGAACTTAGTCACCAGACTCTGATGCTATGATCTGGTCTAATCAAAATAGCAGCAGCAACAACAACAACCTGAGAGGGTTCCTGCAACCACACTGAGCTCTTTCAAAGACTTCACATCTTCGATAGTTTGCAGACAAGCTAACCAGGATAATTTTTCACACGCACACCTGGTTGCTAATTTTCAACATCATTGGTGAAGGCTATGCAGAGGAGGCACAGGGCCTAGCTATACTTTTTTTTTTTTTAGCAGGTTTGGTTCATAGACTGGGGCCAATAGATCTACCTTCTGGCCATAAAAATAGTCAACTGAAGCAATATCCCATCATGTGATTCTTAATGCACAAAGCCTCCTTCCAAAATGGCTAACAAAGATGTAATAACCAGTTCTTGATGAAGCAGAACCCATGAAGGTCCAAAATGTTTAGATATGCACATTATTATAATGTCTCCTGTGTAGTTTTTGGGCAATTTAGGGGCAATCCTATGCATGTTTAGACAGAAAAAAGTCCTACAACTCCCAGCATTCCCCAGCCAGAGGATTGCACCCTCAGTCTTATCAAAAACCTCTTATACCCATAATTCATAGCGTCCAAACATTCTAGAAATCTCCTAGGTCATTAAGATAGAAGCCATGGCAATACAGATGGTATATCAGGGTGTTGTCATCTGAAGTTTTCATCAAGACCAGATGGTCTAATGAAAATAATGAGGTTACTCATTGTGTAGCTCAGTGGCCAATGCAAACTGTTCACTGAAGGAATCTATAGGTATGTTTTTTCGAGCCTGATCATGTCCTGAAGGAGAAGTATTTGCAATGTATATTATTTATCTCATTTTACTGCTGGGAAATTGATTCTGAGAAAAATGGCAAGTTGCCCAAGATGATTCAGAAAAAAGGAATCTCTAAGATTCTAACCAAACAGGCAGGAGTTCTGAGAATCAGTGGGGGGGGGGGATGTACAAGCAGCTAGTATAGGGGTCCTCAACCTTTCTGAGTCAGTGGGCAGATCTGGAATTTTGAGATAGTGCTGTGGGCAGTCGCACAAAATAGCTGCCATTTTTTGGGCGTGGGGGCCTGCCCATTCATAAAATGTCTACCATGGTGTGGGCATAGCTGGTTACAAACCACTCATTTCCCAGAAGGCAAACTAATGTGACTAAAAAAAGAGTGACTTGCTCAGGAACCTGAGCACAAGGCAGTGGTGGGGTCTGAATACCAAAACACAAAAACACTCTTATGAATCCAAATAAAAGTTTGCTTTGCAGGATGCCAACCAGTTAAAAAAATACTCCTAAAAATCTTAAGAAATAAAATTAAAATCCAGGGCGGGGGGAGAGGGGGCAAGGAGCCTGGTGGGCAATCAAAGAGGTGTCCATTGGCACATCAGAGCCCACAGCCACCATGATGGAGATCCCAGAGCTAGCACATATCCTGAGCTGGCACAGAACCACATCACTCATGTACTTTTTTCTGCAGATTAATCAATGTAATCAAGATGACGATGTGGTGCAGGCAGAAATCAGCAGTGAATTGCACATGCTGTGCTACGATGCTCAAGATGGAAGCCCTGTGGGTGAGTGGTTCCCGAGTCCGGGAGATAGGCTCATTGCCTGTTCTGGATGGGGTTGCACTCCCTTTGAAAGATCAGGTTTGTAGTCTGGGGGGACTCCTAGATCCATCATTGTCGTTGGAGTCCCAAGTGACTGTGGCAGCTTGGAGTGCCTTTTACCAGCTTCGATTGGTTCGCCAGTTAAGGCCTCTCCTGGACAGGGATAGCTTGACCGCAGTGATACAGGCTCTAGTAACCTCAAGACTGGATTACTGCAATGCGCTCTATGTGGGGATGCCCTTACGGTTGCTCCAGAAGCTGGAGTTAGTGCAGAATGCAGCAGCTTGGCTGTTGTTGGGAGCTGCCCCTTTTCACAATGCAACTCTTT
The DNA here is from genome assembly GCA_021292165.1 of Shinisaurus crocodilurus. Classification (NCBI taxonomy): domain Eukaryota; kingdom Metazoa; phylum Chordata; class Lepidosauria; order Squamata; family Shinisauridae; genus Shinisaurus; species Shinisaurus crocodilurus. Next base: position 174,453,328 of record CM037880.1, on the reverse strand, counting down.
TGCTGAAGGAACTGCACTGGCTACCTATTCACTACCAGGCCAGGTTTAAGGTTTGGTACTTGTGTACAAAGCCTGAAACAACTTGGAACCAGGTTACCTGAGAGAGCGCCTCCTCCCATACCAACCTGCCCGGTTACTGAGGTCATCAGATGGCATGCCCCTGGTGGTTCCTCATGAACCTTTGGCCCGATTGGAGTCCACCAGGAGAAGGGCCTTCAGTGTGGCGGCTCCATTTCTGTGGAACTCCCCGCCTTTGGAGGTCAGGCAGTGTCTGACATTGTGCTGCTTTCGGCGCCTGCTGAAGACCTCCTTGTTCCGGGAAGCCTCCTCTGCTGTCCAATCACCATTTTAAAGTTACCTTGTTTTCAGTGTATTGTTTTGTTTCTTTTATCTGTTTTTATCTTTTTATTGTTCACCGTTCTGGAATCTACTTAGATATGGAGCAGTATACAAATACTATAAATAAATAAATAATAAATAATCGCTTCCAAAAATTTCAACATTTTAGAATGGGAAAAAACACAAAAGCTGGGATGCCGCCAAATGATCAGTGGTTGGGGGAAAAGGGGTGGGCCAGGGAAGGGGGTGTGGACATCTGCGGAGTCCCAGAGGTGTGATTGGGAGTCCAGGGAGGCCAGACTTGGCCCACAGGCATGAGGGTCAATCCCTGAAATAGACCTTCCACATTAGGCCATAAACAGCAGTGGCTGGTGGCTCCAATGTCAGTGGGGCGGTGTATCCACTCTGGACTTCAGTCTGAACTTTAAAAGAGCGATCCACGGTGCTGAACCCTATCCCCAAAATAGGTTCAGAACCATGGATAGCTCCTTAAAAGTTCAGACTGAACCCCAGAGTGGATACACCGTCCCACTGACATTGGAGCCAGCAGCCTCCATTGGCCACAAAAATAAGAGAGCAAGAACATGGAAGACTCAAGAGTAGGCTGAGCAGAAGAGAAAGGCAATATTGCTACACAGAGACAGAGAATTGTTCCCCGAGGAATGAAATGCCAGGAAGCCTCAGGTTGACAAAGAAAGAAATACTAGGTCTTCACTCGGCTGTCTTGTGCGGAGTGTTCACTCGGGCGCAAATCAGAGAAGGCTTCCTATGCTTTCGGTAAAACCTTGAAATGGCAGCTAGAATTAAACCCTTTATTTTCACAGGCATGTCACAGTTTGGACAGAGCAAAAAAATAAAAATAAAAATGCATCTGGCCAACTGAATGCTGAGCTGCTCAAAAGGATTGCCGCTTTCTTTCACGGGCTGCTTTCTCATCAGATTTAGGCATTCAGTGACCTTGGCAGCATTACAGCAGAAACCCTTTCAGGGGGACTGAATCAGGGTTTATGCAATTTCCTTAAAGCTTAGACATAAATACACTTGGCTGCTTCATCATTAGATGCACAGAATTTTGTTAGTTCTTTCTGCCCCCGCCCAACCTCTTCCACTGAACAAACCTGCTGTTGACTATGGGGGAAGGGGAAGTTTCTCCAGCTGTTTGGTTTCTGTGTCAGCCCTCCTAAAGCATCTCAAGGCAGAAGGCACAAAACAGTTGTTAATTTCTTCTGCTTTAATATCCTGGTTTACGATTCCAGGATCAGCAATGGGAAGTGACTTTCTGCATCCCCTGCCTTTTTGGCAGTGAAACAGGCTGATCTCATAGGGGCACGCAAAGATAAGGCATGTTTTTCTCCACTGAAGAATGTGCTGTAATATGACACGGGGGAACAAAGCAATTGGAAAGTTTATACTTGGGCTTTCTGTACTAGATTAAAACATTGATTTCACTCCAAGCATCTCACTTCAGGCAATATTTATTTATTTATTTATTACATTTGTGAATCACCCATCTGGCCGATATGTAAAGGAGTAAAGAGAAGAAAAAAACATGCCACCAAGTGGTGGAGTCTAGTAGTGCACTATTATTGTAAGAAAACCCCAAAGGCTGTGAAGGAGTCCATTTGCATGTCATGAGGTCATAGGAAGCGGCCTTATACTGAGTCAGGCCATTGGTCCATCTGGCACAGTACTGTCAATGCTGATTGGCAGTGGCTGTTCAGAGTTTTAGGCAGGAGTTTTTCCAGCCCTAGCTGGAAATGCCGGGTATTGAATCTGGGACCTTCTCAGCCCTGGATTAACCATTAAGCAATATAAGCACATGCTTAGGGCACCAAGAGAAGAGGGCACCACAGAGTACCAGAGCACCACAATTTTTTTGCATTTGCATTTTTTCCCTTATAACAGTTTTATTTAAAAATGCATAAAACAGTGATGGAAATGTGTATTTCTTTCTGTTGCCCTAGTTATAAGTAATTGGCTTATATTGCTTGCTGCTATTTAGTGTTAAATAAATATAATTTTAAAAACCAGTTTATATTTAATATAGCTGTGTGTTCTGGCGTGGGGGATGGCCTTGAAGAAAACTGAGTTTTTAATGTCTCATTTCACCTTCAGCTCTTATTGAGTCTTAATGTCTTGCCAGCTAAGCAATGGAAGGGCCGAGGGGGCACCATTATTGGGCTGTGCTTAGGGCATCGGCTGGCCTTAATCCGGCCCTGGACCTTCCGCATGCAAAATATGTGCTCTACCACTGAGCCCTGGCCCTTCCCCCAAGGTCAGAACTGCAACATATGCTTTTCTGTAATTATTGGAATATGTTAATGAACAAATGGGTACTTGAGACACTTGTGCCTTGTTACCAGCCATCCTCAGTAAGTTAGAGTCTGGGAGCTGGGTTGTTCTGAGCACGATTGGCACTAGGAGCACAGTGGATACAGGAAAGCAGGAAATGAGGTTGAGACTGAGAACCAGCCTTTATGGAGTGCTTACTGGTTGCTGTGAGATTTTGTTGCTACAGGGCCTATGAGAGTTGAACAAACCTCATGTAGAATTTGAGATTTTCTAAGCTTTGCTGTAGATATCTAATGTTGTAAGATTGGCTGAAATCACAAACAGGCGTGCTCATCCTCCCTGGCTACAGGCTGGAGGGAACTAAGCTCCGCCAACAGCATGGATCTGGCTTTGCAGTTTCCTCTGGCTTGAAGCTGCAGAGATCAAAAGGAACTGAGCGTGGAAAGCTAAGCAGGGTCAGGCCTGGTTATTACTTGGATGGGAGACCCCTCCTCTAGTTTCCTGCATTGAGCAGGGGGTTGGACTCGATAGCCTTGTAGGCTCCTTCCAACTCTATGATCTATGAAATCTATGAACTACAGGAGCTTTTTTGCTGTCACCTGCTGGTTGGAGTCTATATTGCAATGCACCCAGTTTGCTGCTGCCCCCTGCTGGAACAGGATATATTGCAACACTTACAAATATTTTGTCCAAAAAGATCCACATTTTGTGGAGCACGCAAGGAACCCCTACTCAATGACTGTATCCTTGAATTAACTGAATAAGGACAAAGGTAATCAGCTTTCATTGGCACATCTAGACCCTGGGAAGAGGGGGGGAAGTTTGGGATTTAGGGATATCTTTGTGGTTTTGTCTATGTTGCTAATCTCTTGTTGATGCATTGTTGTTTATGCATTGAATAAAGACTGTTGTTTGCCCGTGTGTGTGTGTGTGTGTGTGTGTGTGAGAGAGAGAGAGAGAGAGAGAGAGAGAGAGAGAAGGGTGGGTGGGTGGGTGGGGAAGACTGCTACCCAGACATCCAAATGATGTCCCAGATTTTCCTGGACAGGGGCTTGAGCCAGACCTTAATATCAAAGAAGAATAACTTCTAGAGGCTGAAGTTGGATGACCTAAGGGTTACATCTGCAATAGTCTCAGAAAAGCGACACATCCTACCAGGCCAATGGCACAGACTGCTGTAGCCATATCTATCTTCTATACCACAAATGGATTAATAGTCATTGTTTCTTCTCAAAGAACCTTTGGAACTGTAGTTCTAAGGGGCAGCGGCTTAGGAATCTCTCCAGTTTCAGTTTGATTCTAAGGAGACTTCCAGTTAGCCCCAATATGGTATATACCAGGGAACACAGTTTCACTGTTTCCAAAGAATTGGCAGCTCATGTGGCCAATTGTGGCAAAACTGAATAGTGCTTCTGGAATACACAACCTGCTTTCAAATATTTACTCTCTCAACTTAACATCCTTGCCCTCTTGATGGTTAAACATCACTGGTGTGCCATCATTACTCAGCACTGAAGTATAATGTATTAAATCAATTTACCTGTGCAAACACAAATAAACCCCACAGGAAGGTCATTATTAGAAATATTGACATACAAGAAGAAGAACAAGTTCTATTACAACTCAAGATGTTAATGATGTGATGTGGTTTAGTACACCAGAGGGCAAGAGCGTGAACAAACAGAAGGAAGTTGAGCCAGAATAGGGACTTAAGGGCGGCACAGCCGGCACACTCCTATGCATGTTTAGAAGAAAAAGGCCTACAACTTCCAGCATGCCCCAGCCAGCCATACTGGCTGGGGCATGCTGGGAGTTGTAGGCCCTTTTTCTGTTTAAACATGCATAGGATTGCACCTTTAATGAACTCTGGGAGTCCTGGTACTCACAACCCCTTTTTTTATATTGCAGTCAGTGGATTTCTTCTTTTGTGTGAACACTACTTGAGCAGCAGCATTGGGAATCTGACCTATTAACAAACTATATATATATATATATATATATATAGAAGAAGTCCTGACTGACTGACTGATTCATCAACGCCCAGCTCAAACTATTTAATCTAGGAACGTGAAATTTTGAAGGAACATTGTTTTAATGACATAGACACCCACTAAGGAAGGATTTTTGGAAATTCTGTCCCTAAGGGGGTGAAAAAAGGGGGCAAAATCACCCCACTCTCATATCTCCTATGGGCAAAACAACAGGGGAGCAGTTATGCAAATCGGCCTCACCTCATAATTGCTGCAGGAGCCAATAGGAGCAATCATAGAAATTTAGTGGTGGGGCCGAGCCTTGAGTCGGCTGGAGGCTCGCTCTGGGCTTGGCCTTCCGCAAGTGGCGGCAGCCCGATCTTGCTCTTTGGAGCGGCGCGGAGCATTCTCCACGCTGCTCGCGCCGCCACCAGAGAAAACCCCCGTGCACAGCCCCTCCGCCGCCGGACCCCTCCCTCCCCCCGCCGCTGCCGCCAGGACCCCCCCCCGCCTACCTGGTCCTGTGCGCTGCCTCCGCTGTTGCCACCACCTCCGGAGCCACTGCTCCGTCGCGCTGGACCCCCGCCCGCGCTCTGTTTTGGCGGGAGGAACCAGGGCAACAGGGCTTAAATAGCCCTGTTGCCCTGGTTTCCCCCGCCAAAAACAGAGCGCGGGGGTCCAGTGCGACGGAGCAGGGTCCCGTCGCGTCACTTCCTCCGCGCCGGAAGTGACGCGACAGGACCCATCGGACAGCCGAGGAAGGCTCTCCGCTCCGTGAAGAGCCCAGGTAAAGCCCGCGCGGGTGGCTGAGAGCCTGCGTGGACATGAGCAGGCCCAGTTCGGGCCTTGCTCCTGTCCGATGGGCTGCTCAGCTATATCCCTACTAGAATCATCGAAAAGTAGAGTTGGAAGGGGACTACCAGGTAATCGAGTCCAACCCCCTGCTCAGTGCAGGAATCCAGGTCAAAGCATCCCCGACAGATGGCTGTCCAGCCACACCTTGAATGCTTCCAGAGTGGGAGAGCCCACCACCTCCCTGAGGTAGTTGGTTCCATTGTCTTATTGCTCTGACAGTCAGGAAATTTTTCCTGATGTTTAGGTGGAATCTGGGTTCAGTTATGCAAATAGCCCATACGACACTTAGAATGTTCATATGAATTCCTGCAGGGGCCAATAGGGGTGGGTATGCAAATCTCCCCTAGGCCATTTAGAATGTTCTCTGAGGGGGTGAAAAGGGAGGGAAACTTTTTAAATGACTGTTGTGTGTGGGACATTGTCGCATAGGCTCCATCATGTTTTGACGGATCTACCCCAAACTTGGCACGGTCACTCTTCATCACCTGTAGACTCTCAGGATTAACCTGATTTTTCTTTAAGATCAGATATTTCTGTCAGAAAAGATTTCTGCTGCCAGCACCCAGTTACACTAAACGTTACACTTTCAGTCAGAGACATTATCTTTTCCATTGAATCAAATCCTAAAATCCATGCGAGCACAGCCGCGGGCAAGAGCTAGAATATATATATATATATATATATATATATATATATTCTATACCACTGTCAAGGTTCCACCTGTACCAGGATACCTTGATCAGCTTCTTAAAGATATCTGCCTCTTTAAAAGCCCCTCCTGTATCAGGATGCCAATGTTCTGCCTTTTACCTTCTCTTCCCAGTAACATGGGATGAGGCCTTAGGCGTGGTGCAAAAGACACTCCCAACAACTGAAGGTTAACAATAACTGTTTACTGTAGTAATTATTGGTAAAGTAGATTCACATTAACTTAGGGTAATTATACAAATAGAGCTGTAAGATTACAAAAAGCAAGTATAATGGAAGTAAAATGAAAAATAACGCAAGGTTCTCTAACCTAGCTACGCTGTCACCTGTAGGCTTAGTAGAGATTCCTTCTCAGCCTAGCTCTGGCTGTTCTGCATTCCTCAGTGATGCAAAGTCTGCTCCTCTGGCTGCTCACTGCTTCTTGGTGCAAAACCTCCACACACACACACACACACACACACACACACACCTACCTACCTACCTACCTACCCCCCCTCCCTCCAATTTCGCTCTCTCTTCTGCCACACACTGCAGCTCCTTATATACACTCCCACAGAACTAGAAAGTTACAATCATGTGACCTAAAACTGGGGAAATGAAACTTAACTCTATTTGGGGTAAAAGGAGACTTCTCTCTATGAAAAGGAAACTTAACTCCATGAGGGGAAAATAAAACTCACAAATGCCCCCCTCCCATCAGGAGATGTTTGGGCCTACAGGCTTCAAACTAACTCAAGCCTGTGTAGGCCTCAATCCTTCACAACCACTCCATAGCCAAAGCTTTCTGGGTGGTTCACAAAAATTAAAACCTTAAAACACAGCATGATGAAACAATAGAAAGCCTTTAAAAGATCAAAACAGACTAAAACCAAAGTAAAACTCAGCAGCAGGGAAAGGTCTAAAAGTGTGTGTGGTGTGTGTGTGTGTGTGTGTGTGTGTGTAGTGGTGGAGAATCGGAAGGAGCAAGGAGGAGCAGAGGAAGCTGTTCAGAGAGCCCTGCTGAAGCCCCAACGCTGAAAGCTGATACCCAGGCAGAGAGCTTCTGGAACTAGCATTCGGGTTGGTTGGAAATAATACAGTGACTGTGTAGCTAAGGGGTGGGATTTCCACCAGGGAACTTGGAGGAAGGCATAGCATTGTTGTATTTCATGCTCAGCTTTGCAATGTTTGGCTTCAACTTCCTGGAGGAGTATTTATTTGGTCTGAAAAACCTTCAAAGAACCTTTGCCAATCCCTTTTGAGGAACTTGTGGCAAAACAGTGTCAGGTGAGTCTCTCTTGGGAGGGCATTCCACAACCAGGGTGCCACCACTGAAAAGGCCCTCTCCTTAGTAGCCACCTACCTTACCTAATTTGTCAGGGGCACCCTAAGGAGGAGAGGATCTAATATGCTGCCTAAGAGCTTTTCTACATGAGGCTGTTAATCCTATGTATCTACTTTTGGTTTTGTTGCAGAATTGACATCTGAGCACTACATGAAGAGTGTTTCCTTTCCCACTTTTCCAGCTTCTAGGTGAAACCAGAATAGTGCAATTACATAAGTGGAAAAAGCATTTTCTTTTGCTTTCACAAATAATACCACATTTTCCCTGCTCTAAAAGAACTTCCTAAAAGTGCTGTTAAAAGCAGAAGCAAAACCGGAGGATCACAACATCATCTGGTGTGTGTCCATGGGCTGTTGTAGCATTATCTGTGGGTTATTTAACCCTCCAACAAGCCATGCCCCCCAGGTTTGGATGACACAATTATGGCCTATGGCTTTGAACAATAAGGATACCTGTACAATTATGCAAATTGCACCCAACACATGCTGGCAGACACTGGCATGTGCTGCAGCTCACAATAAGCCACTGTGGCTGAAATGGCTTGTTTTGATCATGCAAACTGGGTCTGTGTCTCCTTCCATTCTTACCATAACATGATGGTATCTTTAGTGCAACTAATGAAAGCAAGCAAGCATACATACATATTTTAGAGGGGGGGAAAGGAGAGGCAAAGTTTAGGAAGACATGTTCCTTAACTAATTATACCTGTTCATCGTGTTTTCCTTTTCCCCACCCACTATGTGAACTGTTCCTCAATAGTTCTCTACTATTCTCCCATTTTATTCTATTTCAACATGAAAGGAGCAATTTTACTCAAGAAATTTCAGGCAGGAGAAAAAGGAAGACAAAAGTCCTCATTGAAAGTTTTAGACAACAACAAAAATGCTGAACAAGAAGGTAATTAAAGAAAAATCCTAAATGCTCTTCACTCTACAATGGGAAAAAAGAGTCTCTCCAAATCCCAATTTAATTTTTCTTGTCATGTAGGCAAGTGAGTTGCCATGAATAGAAAGAACTGTTCTAGCGTCTCTTCCTTTCTCTGTATATTTTCAGTTCTCCTTCTAACACTCTCCATATACAATGTTTAAAAGTTGGAATGAGAGGATGAATAAAAGGTATTTCCCGTCCCCTCCCTAATGTTCTATAACCTATTCATTTTGAAACCCATTTCAAGTAATTTGTTGTGTGGTGATTAAACATAAAATAGCAATTAACTGTATTATTAATGAAACTGATAGAACAATTTGTTAGGAAAACTAATACTTAACACTAAAACAACTTCCCAAGGACTACCTAAGAACTTCCCTGTCCCAAAGCACTACTTTCATGTTGAATCAAAGCAGTTGAACATTTGGTTCAATCCCAATCTTTATTTTTTTCCTACTATTTCCCCTGAATTCTAGTTCTAGTCTGATATTGAATTGGGTCTCTTTCTTAAAGTTAGTGTCTTACAGTGCAATCCTATACAAGTTTATTCATAAGTAAGTCCCATTGAGTCCAAGAAGGTTATTCTCAAGCAGGGCTGCCTGGCATCAAGGGTAGGCATGGTCAAGGACCTGCTGAGGGCCCACTGATAAGAGCCTGCTGGAATTGCTCATCCTCTTCACCACTGCAACCTACTTGTTCACCTGCCTCTCAGTTTGGCTCAGACAACATACCCCCCTCCCTTCACAAATCCCCTTAAGCCATCCTGGCTTCTCCCTTTGTTATGCAAAGTCCCAAATTTTCCGGTGTCTTGCGCAAACTGCTTTAAACTTTTAGCTTAGATGCAATTTTGCCTATGGCCCCTTTAAAAAACAGTAAGCAGGGAGGGAACAGATGCTAGGATGTGTGTGTGCATCCGGAAAAGAAAAGAAGGTGGCTGTTCCCTCTAACAGGTAAGATTACAGTGTCAGAAGGAAATGTAGGAAAGTTTCTCTTCTCTCTGAAGCTCTATGTTTGGGGGTGTGGTGTGGGGTGGGTGGGCAAACTTCACCTGTTGAATTTGTGCCAATCCTGACTATTTTAAAACAAAAAGAAAGGGATTGCCCTCCAAGCACTGACCCCCCCATGCATACACACTTTCCTGTGAGTAAGTCCCATTGAACACAATAGGACTTAATTCTGAGTACACATGCACAGGATTGCACTGTTACTCTGTTTTCAGAACAGTGGTAAATTTTACCTGGCTCTACCTGTGTACCCCATGTGAAAGTCTTTTTCTAACACATGCTGAAGTGCCATGGAGAAAGCTCTCTACAGTAATAATTAGGATTATTCTGCAGGAATTTTGGATTGGTTTTTGTTTTTTTTTAATGCATTAGAAATTTAAATTTTTTTTTTAGCAGAAAACACACCCTCCTTAAGAGAAAGAAAGAAAAAATCCCAACTACCTCAAATAGCAACAAACATCATCATTCCATTTTGGTATTATTGTTCAATCACAGTGTTGTTGTTCTTGTTTTTTTTTAAATAAAGTACACTAGAGCCCACATGTGTTTTTTTTCAAAGTGGAGAAAATAGGAGTTTGCAGGGTGGGCCTGTGAACCACTTTGCACACTCAGATATCTAAATGCTAAATATTATTATTTCTTTGGCAAACTACTAATGAGAACAAAGCCACCATGGAGGGATCCATTTTTAAAGTGGGAGAGAGATCTTTAAAACAAGGAGTTTCCTGCACAGTGTGGGGAAAGTAGGCTGAAAGTTATGTTTGACTGAAATAATGGCATCTTCCTCCCCGGTTTACCCCTTCCTACCATTTGTTGTAGCCTCTATATTACATTTTAGATTGTAAGCTCTTTGGGACATCGAACCGTTCTCTTATACTGGGTAAAGCACCATGCACATAGATGGTACAATAATAATAATAATAATAATAATAATAATAATAGCAGCAGCAGCAATCACCACCACCGTCACCGTCCTGGGTCTGGAGATCAAAGTGGCTTCAGAGTGGTCAGAGCCCTTAAACGGTTTGAGCATCCTGGGGTGGGTGGCTATACCCTTGGCCATGCCCTCATGTTGCCTGGCCATGCCCTCTTGATCACACCTTCATGTTGCTTAATCATACCTCTTACAAATTCACATGTGTGTCCCTATTTTCATCTGTGAAATGTTGGAGGGTATGAGACAACAGTGGCGGTGAGGAGCAGTAGATGCCATTGCCTATTTACTCACTGGCTCTCTGCCTGTCAAACAAGCAAGTGGTAGGAATACCTAATGAGAAAGAGGATGAAGAGCAATAGCAGCTGGTGACAAAGGTGGTGAGAAACTAGACTCACTGAAGGATGGGGACCATTGAGTCTTGCCCAAGGGCCCTCCAAATCCTAGAGCTAGCACTACTCCCAGGAAAGTGGGTAAGTGAGGCTTAAGGCTGCAATCCTACCATCATTTCCTCGGGAATAAGCATCGAGGTCAATGGGAGTTACTTCTGAGTAAAAATGTATAGCAGCCTTCCCTAACCTGGTGCTCGACAGATATTTTGAACTTCAGCTCCGTATCAGTCCCAGCCAGCATGGCTAATGGTCAGGAATACTGGGAGTTGTAATCCAAAACATCTGGAGGGCACCAAGTTGGGGAAGGCTGATGTTTCGGATTGAGCTGTGAATGGGTTGGATCCAGACTGAGCTAGTCACATATCAGTCCCATTGAAATCAATGCGACAAGTTACAACTTACTCAATTCCCATTGATTGTAATGGGACTGAAGTGTGTGACTAAGTTAGTGAGGATCCAACCCAGTGTCTCCAAACCTGAATAAGTGCCCAGGGCCTAAGAAGCTATTGCATGGCCATTGTCAGGCAAAGAAATAGTGCAAAATATCCTTTTAATTAAACAAGGATCCACCAACCCTAAGGAACATCAGATGCTAAGTGCTGAAATGTGAAGCTAAATGGGAGTGGTTTTGCCCGTGATAGGAAGAGACAAGTTGATGTGCTCTAGCGCTGCCAAGACACTCTTCACAAGTAGCTCTTTTGCTACAGAGGACTGTTAATGCACAGGTTTTTAAGCAGGTGTTCACATCCAAGGATTGTGAGTGGGTATGTTTGCCTGTATCCAGGCCCGGTGCAAGGCAATTTGGTGCCCTAGGCAAGATCAGATATTTAGCGCCCCCCCTTCCCACTTGAGCCCTCCCTCCCTCCAGCCCTATGCCCATTATGAAATAAATTTCCCTCCCTGGGAACTGCCGAGCCCCATAGAAAAACTTTGTGGACTTTGAGACTTTTCCTTTGTGTTCACGAGGAAAGCAAAGAGGCAACATCAGCCCAGCTATGCCAGGAACTCCCAAGGGCCTTCTCCTACTCCATATATATGTAAAAGCCTGTCTCCTCCTGCAGGCAGCACAAGGGATATGAAAAAAGGATGTGAGAGTGGTGTGGTGGCGCTACCTGTGAGGAATAGAGACAAAAGGGCGTCTTGCAGCCTGTCCTACCTCGCAGGGTGGAGGTGCAGAGACACCGGTTTGACTCGTACACCTTCTGGGTTGCAGGGGGGGGGATGCATGTAGTAGAAACATAGCAAAGAGAGAGCCCGTGGATCATCTGGTTCAAATTTAGGAGGGGATTTACGAAACTTGCTGCTTCCCCTCCTCTCTCTATCACTTTGTTGCAATATTTCTTTATCAGAATAATGTATATTATCCTGTCTTTCCCTTTACCAGCCTAGTGCTCAAGGCAGACAACAATATTCAAAGTACAGTAAAGAAAACATCAACAGCTCAGGGCACAATCCTAAACACGTTGAGGCAGAAAAAAGCCCCGCAACACGCTGGGAGTTGTGGGGCTTTTTTCTACCTCAACGTGCATAGGATTGTGCATGGCTGGCTGGGGAATGCTGGGAGTTGTGGGATTTCCCCCCCCCTCCAAACACGCATAGGATTGCATCCTAAAACCATTTAAAACCAAAACACAGAAACAGCATGGTAAATAATTAAAACATTGGAGCCCCAGCTAGCTTAAAATACCTTTCCCTCCCTCCCTGGTTGCTGGAAATAACTGCTTTCAGGGGACCTTGAGCTGAGGAACCTGAGGCTCGAGCGAGGGAGGGAAGGCGAAGGAGGTGTTTGCAGGTGCATCCTTGAGAGGGAAGGCGAAGGAGGTGTTTGTAGGTGCATCCTTGAGAGGGAAGGCGAAGGAGGTGTTTGTAGGTGCATCCTTGAGAGGGAAGGCGAAGGAGGTGTTTGTAGGTGCATCCTTCCAGCCGCCCACCAGCCTCCCATCATTGGCCCCTGCCCACCTCCCCTCCTCCAGTCTGTAGCCTTCTCTGCCTCTTTTGATGCTGGTTGTGAGGAGGAGCCTGCCTGCTGCTGTTCCTGGTAAGGAGCTGGAGGAGAGAGAGGGAGGGGTGCGCTTCTTTCGCCTTCCCTTCCCCGCCACAGGACATGATTGGTAAAACAAACTTGGGAAAATACGTGATGTATTTTTTTTTCCCCCAAGGCATTTCTGGCGCCTCCTTTAGCCCGGCGCCCTAGGCAGCCGCCTAGTTGGCCTAATGGTAGCACCGGCCCTGCCTGTATCCATGGCCTGTATATGCCAAGGCACATGAATGCAACCAGAATGGCACACATCAGCTGGATTTTCTTGTCTTTTGAAAAGTTATGAGGTAAATATTTGTCTTTATTCTCTCCCCCACCCACCCCCCACCCCCACCCCCCATATCTATCCTGCCAGCTCAGCAGGATACATATGCTTCAAAGCCCCATAGCTTCAAAGCCCCATAGGTGACTCACATTAAGAGAGTAGGGTATGTACTCTTACAGATGAGCAATCCAACCCTGAACACATTTAATTCAATTACTTGATTTCGTTAGAAGTTACTTCCAAAAAGTAAGTAGCTTAGTATCACTGCTGAAGCCTATTAAACAGTGGCACGGTCTCACAAGGATCATCATCAGAGTTCCTTGGAGAACCATTGCAGAAAAGATTGCAATTCCCATTCATAACTATCCCTTCAGTTTAACAGTCTACCTAAAACACTTGTTCAGGCAAGGCTGAAGGATTAACCTGCTATATTTCCGCAACAAAGTTTTTACCTTCTAAATGGTCTAATGCAATTTACATGAAGAATGTAATGCAATTTACATGCAATGTACAATTTACATGAAGAAAATAATGCAACATACATGAGGAATGTAAAATGCATGCAAACGTAAAATAGTGTTTAAGTTAGTGGGTTTGCATTCATGATAGCAAACTTATATGGTCAGTTTGCTATGTCCATATTTAAACCATAAAGAAGATAAAATAGCCTGGATTTAAGGAAACACAAACATGTTCAACTGATTTTCCCTGAAGAAGAATTTCTTTAAGTTACCTCAGTTGCTGCGATGGTATTTTTTTTACTCTGTTTATTTATTTATTTATATTTATACCCCACCTTTTTTCCTGCGGCTTACATAATCCTCCTCCTCTCCATTTTATCCTCACAACAACCCTGTGAGGTAGGTTAGGCTGAGAGTCAGTGACTGGCCCAAAGTCACCCCCAGTGAGTTTCATTTTGTTTGTATTTATTTATTTAATTTCTATACCACCCCACAGCTGAAGCTCTCTGGGCGGTTCACAACAGTACATACAATAAAATCAAGATAATGATTTTATCTTGATCTTTTATCTTTTATGTTTGTTTTACTTCTTTTAATTTGTGTAGACTTCCTTGAAATAATTGATAAAAGGTGGTATTATAGTCTCCAACTGCCCCCCCAAATGCCAGGACTGTCCCAAAAACCCTTAAGCCATCACGGCTTCTCACTTTGCATGCAGAGTCCCAAATTCCCCCGCCTCCCACAACTGCAAGCTACTTTAAGCTGCCTAAAAGGGGCCATGGGCAAAATTGCAGCAAAGCTAAAACTTTTAGCTTAGCTGCAATTTTGCCCATGGCCCCTTTAAGAGAAAGTAAGCAGGGAGGGAACAGACAGGAGAGTGTGTGTGTGCGTGTGTGTGTGTGTGAAAAGCTGCACCCACTGGCCTGGACCGAGGGAGAGGTGAATGAGGGAATTTATTACACTATTCCGATCTTTATACTGCCAAAGATTTTATTTCCTAACAGAGCTGACTCTGTGCCTCTAACAGGTGAGTTTACAGTGCCAGAAGGAAATGCAAGAAACTTCCCTTTCTCTCTGAAGATCTATGTTTGGGGGTGTGGGGTAGGTGGGTAAGCTGCACCAGTTGAATTTGTGCCAATCCTGACAATTTTAAAACAAAAAGAAAGAGATTGCCCTGAAAGCTCTGACCCCCCCCCCCGAAAAACACCAGATATCAACAATTAAGGGTTTAAGTAAGGTAAAAAAAATATTACAAAAGCCACTTATAAAATATTATAAAATAATATATAATATAATAATGTAATAATTATAATATATAAGATTTTGTGTGTTTCCTCTAATAACTTTTGTAGTTGACCATGCCCTTTGGTTGCCTGGCCATAACCTTGGCCACACCCTCATGTTGCCTGGCCACACCCTCTTGATCACACCTTCATGTTGCTTAACCATACCTCTTACAAATTCACATGTGTGTCCCTATTTTCATCTGTGAAATGTTGGAGGGTATGTAGTATATACCCATAACATGGCCATTTCCCACAGTCTTTCTGCTTGGAAGATCTGCTGTCATGCTTCAGGTATAATAGAGTTACAAGTTTAATGAGAACACAGGTTAAAAAAAAATCTGAATCAGTCGGAGAAAGAACCATAATGTTTCCAGGGGCTCAAAGCAAATAAAATAACCCTTTAAAGAACTCGACGGTTTTTCATCTTCAAGAAAGGAACTGCTGAAGGAAAATCATTTTTTTGGCCTCAGAAGATATAACATGAACAATGGCTCCACTGTACAAAGAGATTTCGCTTGCAGCCCCACTGGAATGTCAATATTTTACCCACAATGCAAATATTGTTTTGTTTTTTTGTATCACAGGAAAGCTCAGAGTGTTCAGGGAAGGCAGTAATGTGTGTATATAGATCACACACACACACACACACACACACACACTACAGAAAGAAATAAGCAAGCTTGGCAATGTACTCACTTCTAAGAGCTTAGTGTATCCAACAAACAACTCAATCCTAAAGGGACTGCATTAGCTGCAGCAACGAAAGAAGGTTTGGATATGACAGTGACAGTAGAATCCCAGGGAGGTAAAGGCGAAGCACAATGGGTTGCATCTGATGTCAGTCCTACTTAGAGTAGACCCACTGAAATGAATTGAAATTAGACTACCAGTGGATACAACCCAGTGACATAGCCGCTCTCTGTTTGGCAATTTTCTCCCTCATGTCTGATTTCTCATATAGAAAAAAAGCACTCAGAAGAAGTCAGCAGTTAAATTGGCAACCTAGTATGGTGCAGCTTAAAGTCCACTCACCAGGTCAGCAGCAGCAGCACATGAGGCCAGGCTCTTGCCTGGTTTCTGGCATGGCATGCCCCCAGCAAGTGTGTGCCCCAGAATCCAGTGTGATGTAGCAGTGGCTTCTACAGCACACTTCCAGGTTGTGTGGGAATACCGTGACATCCGTTGATCTGGCCTTTCCTACTGCAGTGGGCCTCTTACAGAGCACAGAATAGCTGCATGAATTTGTTAGAGGAATCAGTGCCAACAAGGTTGGGTTGATATTGGAACAGCCACTGACTTTGGGCCAGTCACTGACTCTCAGCCTAACCTACCTCACAGGGTTGTTTATTTATTATTTATTATTTACGTTTATTAATCACCCATCTGGCCAGCAACCGGCCACCCTGGATGATGTACATAGAATAAAAACAATAAAATACATTTAAAGCAGTATAAAAATTTTAAAATCTTAACCCACCCCATATTCCCGCCTGAACAGCCAGGTTTTTAATGAGCGGCGGAAGCTCAGCAGAGAGGGGGCATGGTGGAGGTCACTCAGGAGAGAGTTCCACAGTACGGGGGCCGCCACAGAAAAGACCCTCTTCCTTGTCCCCACCAGTCTAGCTGCTCTGGCTGAAGGGACAAGGAGAAGGCCGTCCGTGGCAGATCTTGTTGAGCGGCCCACTTGGTGTTGCTGGAGATGCTCCTTGAAATAGACTGGACCGGAGCCGTATAGGGTTTTAAAGGTCAAAACCAACACCTTGAATTTGGCTCGGCAAGCAACTGGTAGCCAGTGCAACTCCTTCAGCACTGGTGTGATGTGGTCCCGCTGGCGGCTGCCTTTAACCAGGCGAGCCACCGCGTTCTGTACCAGCTGTAGCTTCCGAACCGTCTTCAAGGGTAACCCCACGTAGAGCGCATTACAGTAGTCTAGGTGAGAGGAGACCAAGGCATGAACCACTGATGGGAGCAGATGATTAGGAAGGTAGGGGCACAGCTGCCATATCAGATGGAGTTGATACAGCGCCGCCCGGCTCACAGCGGACACTTGAGCCTCCATGGACAGCTGGGAGTCAAGGATGACCCCCAAGCTGCGGACCTGGTCCTTCAGGGGCAGATGTACCCCATTCAGCACCAGGTCAACATCCCCTAACCTCCCCTTGTCCCCCACCAGAAGTACCTCGGTCTTGTCAGGGTTCAGCTTCAGCATGTTCCTTCCCAGCATGCTGGGAAGGTTGTTGTGAGGATAAAATGGAGAGGAGGAGGAGGATTATGTAAGCCACCTTGGGTTCCTTGCAGGAAAAAAGGTGGGGTATAAATATAATGAATGAATAAATAAATAAATGTGCAGAGCAATGCCTCACTATCATTTGCTTTCACAAAAGCAGGTTTGAAGGGGAGAATCTGGAACTGGGGAGTAGCGCTTAATCCTTTTGCCTTGCCTGTAGCTTCTCCACTGCAAATCACCATCTCAGCTGTGTCCCCCTGCAGCGTTCAAAGTATGCGCATGTTTTGAAACCTGGTGGGGAAGGGTTAAGCACCGCTTTCCCCAGTTGCTTCTCCACCTCAAATTCCCCTTCCCCAAGGCTGCTCTTCTAAAACTTGTGGGAGCTCTAATATATGCATCTGCTCATAGTGCAAGTTAGCCCCTTGTTGCATCCTGATGCTGACCTTGAGACAGAGACCACAGCATACACCAGGTCACCTGATGCTGAAGCAGTCTAGAAGGTAAGACTGGAACTACAAGATTTTGGAGGTCTGCTAGTGAGTTCTCAGACTTCCAGCTTTTCTCGACAACACCTGCAGTCATAAGAACATAAGAAGAGCCATGCTGGATCAGACCTGTCTGGCAGGCATTGCCTACTTGGACTTCCAAAAGGCTTTTGATAAAATCCCTCACCAAAGATTCCTGAGCAAACCTAGCAGTCATGGAATAAGAGGTGCTCTTATGGATCAGCAACTGGTTAAAGAACAGAAAGCAGAGAGTAAGAATAAATGGTAAATTCTCTCAGTGGAGGGAAGTAAACAGTGGGGTCCCACAGGGATCTGTATTGGGACCAATGCTTTTCAGCTGTTCATAAATGATATGGAATTAGGAATGAGCAGTGAGGTAGCCAGTTTGCTGATGACATCAAATTATTTAGGGTGGTTAAAACAAAAAGGGATTGCAAAGAGCTACAAACAGATCTCTCCAAGCTGGGAGAATGGGCCTCAAAATGGCAAATGCAGCTCACTGTAAGCAAGTGTAAAGTGATGCACGTTGGAGCAAAAAATCGCAACTTCAAGTATATGCTGATGGATCTGAGCTAGTGGTGACTGACCAAGAAAGAGATCTTGGGGTTGTGGTGGACAGCTCGATGAAAATGTTGACCCAGTGTGTGGCTGCTGTCAAGAAGGCAAATTCCATGTTAGGCATAATTAGGAAAGCGATCAAAAATAAAACTGCCAATATCATACTACCCTTATATAAATCTCTTGTGTGACCACACTTTGAATTCTGTATATAGTTCTGGTTGCCGCACCTAAAAAAGGAGATTGTAGAGCTGGGAAAAGTACAGAAAAGGGCAACCAAATTGATCAAGGGGCTGGAGCAACTCCCCTATGAGAAAAAGTTACAACATCTGGGATTGTTTAGCTGAGAGAAAAGTCGAGTGAGGGGACACATGATAAGAGAGGTTCAAAATTAGGCATGATGTGGAGAAAGTGGACAGAGAGACATTTTTCTCCCTGTCTCATAATATTAGAACATGGGGTCATCCCATGAAGTGGATTGGACAGATAAAAAGAAGTACTTGTTCACACAATGCATAGTTACCCTGTGGAATTCACTACCACAAGATCTAGTGATGGCCACCACTTCAGATGGCTTTAAAAGGGGATTAGACAAATTTCTGGAGGAGAAGGCTGCAGGCAGCGTGGAGATAGGCGGCAGGCTGCGAAGCTGGCAAAGAGCTGGAAGAGAAGCGACAGGGGGACAGCAGCAAAGAGGAGATCCGCTGCACATGAGAGGAGGAGTGGCGGCGGCAGCCGACAGCGGCCACTGAATGAAGCCTGTGGAAAGAACTTACACGGAAGTAAACCCCCTTGATCTCGATGGAGCTGGAAACAACATGTTTAGGACTGGAGAGGAAGGGTGAGTGTGTGTGTGTGTGAATGCGGATCATGCATAATGGGCATAGGGCTGGAGGGAGGGAGGGCTCAAGTGGGAAGGGGGGGCGCTAAATATCTGATCTTGCCTAGGGCACCAAACTGCCCGAGTGCAAGGTGAAAGGGAGAAACGTGTTAAGCAAAAAACACGTCAAACGAAAAGCACGTCAAACATATCCTTTACAGGACCATCTTCTATCTGGTAACCTGTGTCCTCACTGTGGGAAGCTGTGTGGATCTAGAATTGGCCTCCACAGTCACTTATGGACCCATCGCTAGAGCCTACACAATTTAATACAATTTCCTCTTTATTTTGTAATTTTATCATGGAAGACAATCTTACTTGGTCACGAGTGATTGCCTACCACATAGGGAGTAATGAGGGATTGAGAACTGTCACACTTATGTATAGTAGCAGTACATGCACTACATATGGTAGTTTTTGGTTGGTGCTTTAGCAAACTACTGCTAGGCATCTATTTTATTTATTTATTATATTTTTAACCTGCTCAATAACCAAAGTTCTCTGAGTGGATTACAAGTAGCTAAACGATTAATGGCGCAATCCAATTCAGATGCCCGTAAACCTCTGAACTTGGAGGATTATGGACATCCTATGCAGAGTGGGAGGAGCAATGGAGGTGATCTTTGCCTCCCCACTTCTCCTGCTCTGCATTTCTGCTAGACAGTCATTTTTGGCTGTCCAGCTGGGGTGCTTCGGAGCGGTAGGGAAGGAGGCTGCAGAGGACACAGGATACATCTTATCCTGGCCTCTGTAGTCTCCTCCCCTCCCTGTTCCCCTTTACCTCCTCTCCAAGGTCAAGTTCCTGACCTCAGAGAGGCAATTGTTGCAGTTCTTTCTGCACTGGCTGCAAGTGGGGGGGGGGAGGGAGATTGGAGTATGGATTCCCCGCTCCAAGTCGGAGCTCTGTCTCCGACCTCGGACCTGGGAATCTGAAGTATCCTATGGGCCCCTAGATGCTGTCTAGAGGCCATAGGATGGCTCCCTAAAATGCTGTGCAGACAGTTCAAAATATAAAATACAATACAGATATTTAAAAGAATAAAATACAATACAAAACAGACAGCACAGGAATAGATAAAACAACCATAAAAATCTAGAACTAGGTCGTTAAAATGCCTGGGAGAAAAGGGAGGTGCTGAAAAGATAGCAATGTAGGCCCAATGTGGGCACCATATTCTGGAGAATCCTCCCTAAGAAAGCTCTAGAATATAGAGCCTCCCTGGGGAGGGTATTCCATAAGTGGGGTGCCACAAGTGAGAAGGCCCTCTGTCTTGTATCCACCTGCCTAGCTTCCTTCAGTGGGGCACCCAGAGAAGGGCCTCCAAAGATGACCTATGGGTCTGAGCAAATACATTTGGGAGGAAACATTCCTTTGGATGCTCTGGTCCCAAGCTGTTTAGGGCTTTAAATGTCAACACCAACAGTATACTTTCCTTTGATACACCTCCATGTTGATAATCAGAAGATGGCTGTGAGCTGTGTGAAGACAGCTGGTGGACAAATGAGTTGAAACCTCCACGTATGCTGCGCTGACTGACGTGCTTCATGAGCCCCTCCGCTCCCTTGAATAAGCAGCCCTAGGGTGAATTGTTCCAAGCTGTAGTGGAGCGACTTGTTCAGAATGAGGCCCAACATGAATATCATGAACAAAGAGTTCTCATAGTGTCCAATTAATGCCTCAATGTTCTCAGAAGTAAACGCTGGGTGTTAGAGCCAAACTAAATGGGATGTTTGTCATGCACTTAGCCCTAGCATATAGGCTTAAAAAAACCTCCCAAACTAAACAGGCAGGACAGTGGGCCTGATCTAGATCTGGACCCTGTCATGGGAGTATGGGGGCTTTAACCCTTTGGCCCCTGCTGCAGTCCTGATACGGATTGGCCTGTCACATTTGCAATGGGGGAAAGCTACTATTGGAGCTACTCCCCATGCAAGTAGCAGGCACAGAGCCCCCGATTCAGACTGAGACCACAGTGGGGGGGAAAGCATTAAAAACCCCTACGCCAAGGTCCTGATCTGGATCGATCCCCCACCTACAGCACCGGATATATATATTAAAGCCTGCATGGTAGGGCAAACCACATGACAAACATCATGACTAGTTTGGGCCTTAGACAGCGCTGACCTGTCATAAACGAACACAGTACAGACCAAACCAAACCACATCCTATTAGTTCTAGGGTTTGCTGGTGACTGACAGGAAGCTGAAATAGACACCGTATTCCTCTCTGTTGACACACTTTTTCCTCTTTTCCAAATGTCCCACCTATGAAGGAACAAAAGTCCATGGACAATTGGTCATCCTCCCACCTCTCCCAAGAGCCAGTGCAAACAGAGAGGAGCAAAATCCATCTCCACGAAGTTGCTCTAAGACGTGCTCCTATCCTTTGCACCTATTCAGTGTTTGGATGCACTAGCCAAAACATACCTGCACTGTGGATGCACTGTAGCTGTGTCTGAGAACTTTTTCAAACACAGTTCATTCCCATGTCATTGTGCACACACACAGTATAAACAGTCCTTCTTGCCAGTATTGTACTCTGGCCTATGTTTGTGTAACCCTTGTCAAGCTGGCTCTGTGCTTCTCAGTCCCCTTAGGGGAGAACAATTCAGAGTGAATCAGTCACTCCTTTTATCTCTATAATTTCCAGAAAGATCAAAGCTTCATTATCATCAGAATATAAATGTCACAACATTATAAATCCGGCACATCAGGACGGAACATGTCATCTTTTCAGTGTTATCATTTTGGTTTGTTTTAAATATGACATGACATTTTAGTAACATTTGAGGATATGCTTTAAAAATTATCTAATCTTTAGAAACAGTCTACCTTTTGGTTCTTCCACTGCCCACCTTGCTTTACTAATGTTATAAGTAAGTTTGTGTCTGGATTTGCTTGGATTCCTGTCCAAGAATAGCTGAAGTTATCTTTTCCAGTCACTTTCCATCCAAAGGAAGAGGGGAAGGGTTAATGTGTTATTCAAGCCAGTTTCTACATCTTCAGAAATTACAACAGTACAGCCTTCTCCAACCTAGTGCCCACAAATGTGTCCAACTATAACTCCCACCACCAGCAGCTGTACAGCAACACATCTGGAGGGCGCCAAGTTGGGAAAGGCTGCTATAGTACCATGGTGAGATTCAGGGGTCTTGGTGAAAATTCTGGGACACGGGGCATTGAAGGCCTGTCTGTGAAAAATGAAAAGATAAGATCTGTTCAAATGGTTATTCTGTGGGAACAAGAAAGCAATATGGTTTCAATTTAAGTCTGGGAATCAAATTTAACTGTGGAGATGACAGCACTTGACGCTCTACAGTCTCCACTCGAAACACACAAACAGCTGGTTATCTGAGTGCAAGGAGCCAGTGTTCAGCTGCTTTCCATTCATTTGAAGCCAATGCAGCTAAGCAGATTCAAAAAATAATGAAAGAAAGCAAGGAAGCGGGAAAGAAAGAAAGAAAGCCGGAGTACTTGCTCAATACCTTTCCTTGATGCCCCCTCCCACCCCTGCTCTTGGCACCAGGCCAAAATTGGAGCCGACTCTACAGCTTCCTAAGGTTTTCTATCTTTAAATTGATTATATGTCATATACCATATGTTGATACCGAAATTGAAGCCAGGGAATGGCAAGAAAAGTCTGACAAAAGACTCCAACTTTAGAGACAGGAAATTTTTAATCACATTTCTAATACCTGGCAAACCATGGCACAGTCTGCAATTAACCCAAGTATGCAGTCTGCTTGGGAAAGATTAACTATGCGATAGGAAAACTCCAGACACTTCTTCTTGCTGCATATATCCATAGAACATGAGAAGAAGAAGAATCTTTTTTAAAAGCCACTTTAATGGTTAAGAAAAGCACATTTTATTCCCACATTTATTTATTTAATTTATTAAAATGCATTCATTACTTTAAAAAAGAAGGAAAAAGAAAAAAGGGTAAACTTTAGGAAATGTCTACCTCACTTTTTTTTTTTTTTTGGTCTTCCACTCTTCCTCCAGAACAGGGCTCTCCAACCTTGGGTCCCCAGAAGTTGCTGGCCTACAGCTCCCAGCATACCCAGCCAGCATGGCTAATGGCAAGGGATTCTGGGAGCTGTAGTCCAGCAACATCTGAGGACCCAAGGTTGGAGAGCCCTGCTCCAGAATATTCTATGCAAGTTATCCTATTTAAGTCTTACAACAACTCTGTGCAGCAAAATACAGGCCAGACCAGACATGAGGGGCCAACCATGTGTATTTTATTCATGTGTCTGTCATACTCACATATAAAGTGGGAACTGGGAGTGGTGGTTCCAGCTCTTATATGAAAAGGATAAGACACAAGAAAAAAAGCAAAACTTACTCCTCACCTGTCTCTACCTTACCTATCTTTTCTTTAAGTGATTTCCCCCTAGCCCAGCTCACTTCCAGTATCACTTTCCCCAGCTAAACTGGGGGAAATGGCTGATGTGGGAGACAGAGTGGGTGGGCTTCTTTCCCCTTTCCCATGTGCTCCTTTTCACGTATGCACTCTCTCTCGCCCCTCCCCCCCCACTATATGTGGATTGGGAAGTCACATGGGTGGCTGCCCTTTCACATCTACTTTGACACTCAGATATTACTTATCGCTGAGACTCTCTGCAGCTTCCTCCTCCCTCTTCTATCCTTTAAAAGCAGGATCTTTCTTGTCAGAATAGGGAGAGCTCATTTTCAGATAAACATGAGATCTCTCACAGTTCACTTATTACCTTTCCGCTGCAACAAAAGAAGTTGTGGCGGTGTTGGCACATACATAGCCTCTGAATTTCACCCTGAGCAGAATCCTCAGGGCCATATGATGTCTTACGAGGCACACAGTGTCTTGCCTAAGGCCATTCAGTAAGCTCTGAGACTTTTTGGATTTGATCCCTGCCTGATCCAAGCTAACACAGCTATAACTATAATCTCCTTTGCTCAAGCATCATTCTAGTCTCCTAGTTCCATAACAAGGAATGTGAACCCTTCCCTACAGTGTGGAATCTGTTCACCTCATCCAAGGATCCTGAACCCTTTTGGGATCAGTGGGCATATTTGGAATTTTGCAGGTATGTCATGGACACTCCCACAAAATGGCTGCCATTGGGGCTTGGCTATTCATAAAATCGCTACGATTGTGGGCATGCTGGCTCAGCTTGTCTGAGCGTGGAAAGCTAAGCAGGGCCAGGCCTGGTTATTACTTGGATGGGAGACCCCTCCTCTAGTTTCCTGCATTGAGCAGGGGGTTGGACTTGATAGCCTTGTAGGCTCCTTCCAACTCTATGATCTATGAAATCTATGGTTAGCCACAAAATACTCATTTTCCAGAAGGCAAACTAGTGAGGCTAAAAGAAAAGTAACTATCCCAAGAACCTAAGTGCAAGTTAGAGGTGAGGTCTGAGCTCCAAAACACAAAACCACTCTTTTGAACCCCAATAAAGATGATGCTGGAGGGCAGCACTTCACTTTGCAGCGTGCCAGTCTCCAGTTTATTTTGTTTAATTAAACAGAATCTTAAGAAATAAAACAAAAATCAGGAGGGGCAGGGAACCTTGTGGGCACCAAGGGAGGTGTTCGCCAGCACCATGTTGGAGACTCCTGACCTAGTTTATGAGTTCAAATCACGATGTCAAATTCATCCTCTTTCTCTACGATACTCTTATTTTGCCAGCCTCTTGCCTCCCAGATGCACAGCCCCCAAACCTCTATTCCCATTCCATTCTCTCTTTGCTAGCTGCCAAAACCATAGTCACAAACCCAAGAACATTCAAACCATGCACCAGGGACACTCAGAAGCTCCACACTGCGTAAGATTTGCTACTCTGAGAAAGAAAGCATCCAAACATCTTGCAAATGTATACCACAGTCTTCTCATTTCAAGAGTAAGAAAATACCATTTGCAAGGTCCCTGATGTCAGATTTAAAAAACCTGAGTTGGCATTCTATGTAATAATCAATGTTATTACCAACAAACCTTTCCGCATTAAAGTTAAAAGCAGCAACAGAGTAATTTACTGCAATCAAATAAAATTTAGGAATGAAAGCATCTTGTCCAGACTATATGTTTTGTAACACATTGGCTTGGATTCCTTACAGTGTTGCGTCTCCCTTAATGAGAAGATAAGTTGTATTATTTATAGCACAGCCAAAATTGTATTCTGCATCTGCTCTGATAAGATATTTGGAAGCTGAACAAAGAGTATACTATTTATCTTTTATTTTTGAAAATGTCCAGCTTTTGCCTGTCTCTCCTCCCCTGTTATAGTTCCTTGTGTGTGTTTTTTCTCCTTGTGGGCTATATGCAGCCTATTTCTTCCTTTTCACCGGTGGAAAGTACTGTGGGCCCCAAAGTAGCTAATGAAAAGTAAAAGTAGCTAATGAAAAGTAGCTAATGCACAAACATTGCCTTTGGAAGCCCTGTCTGTCTGTGCAAAGGAGTACCAACTGCTATGTAGTGTTTGCTACAGTATGGAGCTACAGTAACCCCCACCGCAAGCATTTGGCAGTCTCTTGTGCTGAGGACAAGGTCCATTCAGACTTTTTCTGAGTCTTTCCATTCATTGTTGTTGGCAGTGCCTGAAAAAGTTCGTGCATGTGCAACCAAGATGGACCTCTGAGGAATGCCTGTGGTCATCAAATGAGGATAGGAGGGGGTAGTCCCCCTTATGTTTCAGATTGCCCCAGATTATCTCTCCAGAGTACTAAACTAGATTCCTGGGATCCCATGTAACAGCAGCATAGGTGTGGACGGGTCCCAAATTACTACTTTACGTGAGTCTGAGGGCTTGCAAAATCCCAGGCCAGTCCTGGCTTCTTCCACTCCAATGTCATATTTCTATTTATTTATATATTATATATTTATATACTGCTTTCCATTTTAAAAATCCTGAAGCAGATTGCAACAAATTAGAAAACAATACATCATTATAAAATCACAACAACATTTAGGGCGCAATCCTATGGCCCCTCCACCTTGTCTGCGGGGGGCCCATAGGAATAGGCCGGAGTCCCCCCTGAGACCTTGGGAATTCCTTCCAAGGTCGCAGTGGTGACTCTGCCCACGGAGCACCCTCCACCCCTCCCTTGCAGCTGGTGTGTGCTTCTTTCTGCACCAGCTTGGAACCGAAGATGGAAGACTGTCTTTGTACTGGCATGTGTGGGGGTGGTGATCCTGGGGGTGGGGAGGGGTGGAGCGAGGCACCGCTGTCCTCTGAGGAATCCAGGCAGTATCTCAGCCTCTCCTCCTTGCAAGGAAGGGAGAAACATTTAGATGGCCAAAATCGGCTGTCTGAATGTTTTGGAGTGTGGGGGGAGTGCGGCAGCAATCCTAGCCATCACGCTCTTCCCGCCTTCCATTGGATGCCCAATCCTCCAAGTTCAGAGGGTTACGGACATCCACATTGGATGGGGCTGTCCAACAAGTTCATGTTTCCAAAAAGCCAAAGTAAACTAGTACATTTTTAATACTCACCAAAAGCACATGATTGTTGGTGCTTGACATATTGCAGAGGGGAGGTTATTGCATGTGTAAAGGGTGAAATGAAGAGTCGAGACACATAAATATGGTTTCAAATTATGGACACGTTTATTAAATAATCAAAGATCTGCGAAGGGAAGAAGTGCAGGTAGTAACAAAATCGGCCATTAGCCAGTGGAAATATATGGGTGAAGCATCCACACCCGAGGGTGGCGCTGTAACTTGCTATCCCCCAGTTTTACACCACATGGTGCTGGGAGGCCTTCCCGGTGTCACCTCCTCATGGTGCCACACAACACCGATGCAGGTGAGAAGGGTTGGCCTCAGAGGTGGTCCCTATCTCCCACAGACTAAGCTGCACAATTCAGCAACAGGGAGCCTCGGGTTGCCGCCAATCACCTAAAAGGTGCCATTGGATGATCACTGAACCCTACCCCACTGCCTATTTCCCACACTTACCACCAAATGCGACCGAATTGAATCAATCAGAATAGAACACCCCAAATAACAAACCCCTACCCTGACTCGCAGTGTAGAGTAGGCGAAACATGCGCATTGCCCTCGGGCTAATCGAGGCAATGAGCCAAAATTCCTACCCGGCCCCCAAACAGGCGACCAGAGGAGCTTACACTGGTAACAGAGAAGGAGGGAGGGAGCCACAAAAAGAAAGAGGCTGAGGGTGGGGCAGCCAGTCCTAAATATCTATCATCCTTGGCGCCCCGCCCTCCTTGAGCCTGATAGGTGGGTGAGAATCACCCCATAGTGGTCTCACTCTTCAACCACCCCAATGTGCAAAATTTCCCCCACCCACAGCTCTGCGAGGTTGGGGGAAGAGAATTCTAGAGGGAGGGTGCCACCACAAATAAAGCCTGTTGCCATATTGCTGCCAGGTGGGACTCTGCCGGTTGTGGCGTGGACAACAAGAACTCCCCTGAAGCTCGTAGTGGTCTGATGGTTCTATATAGGGTGATACAATCTTTCAGGTAACTTGTTTAGGGCTTTATACATAAATAATAATACCTTGAACCTGGCTTGGTAGCAAACTAGCATCCAGTGCAGGTCTTTCAGCACAGGTGTTATCTGTGCATGGCAAGGCATTCCACTCAGTGGTCTCACTGCAGCATTCTGCACTAGCTGCATCTTCTGAACCAGCCTCAAGGGCTGCCCCACGTAGACAGCATCATGGTAGTTCAGTCTTGAAATTACCAATGCATGGATCACAGGTAAAGAAAATGGATAGTCTGGTTTTTGGCCAAGATCCCAAAGTGGCATACAATTATAATTAAAATACAAGAAAACTAACAAAATCATGAAAAAGAGCAACAGTACAGAACAAAAAGTTAGTGGAGTCATATTAAAAAAACGACACTACATAATTCTACGGGATATAGACAAAATCATTTCAAGTTGGAGGCCCATCGAAACAAGGTGGTCTCCATTAGCCTATAAAAAGTTGAAAGGGGCAGGTAAGACAGGTCTTCTGAGTGAATGAGTTCTAAAGTTTGGACACCACAGCTGAGAACACTCTGTCTCGTGTACCCACTAAGCACACTTACCCACAAACTATTTTTTAAATTTCCCAGTTTCAAAAATGGTTTAGCATGTGAGACTGAAACACACTTCCAAATGACCCTGAACATGCAGAATGTATAACATGCCAGCATATGAAATTATATTGACTATCGTTTTAAGTATATTCACAATGTTTGAGGGTGAGTGCCGATCCTTTTTAGCCAAAGTGGCACCACCCCATACAAGAAGGAGGTATCAGCGGGCTTGGGGAAACCCTAAGCTTCGTAGAAGTATACAAAAATAAAAATAAAAATAAATAAATCAGGAAAAAAACCCTGGGAAACCATGGGGGAGGGGGAATGGAATGACCTATCCTGGAAGAGCGTGTGGCTGGCTGGAACCCTGAGCACTCCACACCACAACATTTTGTTACAGATCCCACTTTTCATTTTAAATATTCAAGCATAACGCTGCAGGAGTACACTTCCAGTTCAATCTTATGAGACCAAAGCAGAGCTGTTATTAATAGGCAGGGAATATATGCTTCTAACATTGATTACAGCCCAGCAGTTTCCTTTCCTTCCAATTCACATTGGTTACCAACTCTGAATAATGAGGAAGCTCATTAAATGTGATTTATATCAACCTGTGTAATGCTAGAAGCACCATGGCTTGAAACAACTTAATTTGTTTGTAATAAGGATTGTCTGAAAGACTAGCAATTACTGTGGCAGGGCACTTATTGGGAAGAGAACATCATAAATACAGAAGCAAAACACTGCTAAAGTTTTACATGGTACATTAAAGGAAGCCTCAGTGCAGTGTTGCAAACTGGTGACAATTTATCACAAGCCTAATGAAATACAGTATTGCTTCTAAGACACAATCAGCGTTTAGAATAAGCCTTTAAGTCACATATAAAGCAACCTTGGGCATCCATTATTCAATGGCTTGCATTCCACAAATACCAAAATTTGTCTCAAAAAATAAACCATATATCAATTAAAGGTCTTTGGCTGATTATGTGCCTTGCTCTTAACAGTTAGCCTAACGCAGGACTCTCCAACCTTGGGTCCCCAGATGTTGCTGGACGACAGCTCCCAGAATCCCTTGCCATTAGCCATGCTGGCTGGGTATCCTGGAAGCTGTAGGCCAGCAACATCTGGGGACCCTAAGGTTGGAGAGCCCTGGCCTAACGTATGCCAATACAAGTGTTTTTTGAAATTTACGATGGAGTACTTTCCTCCTCCCTGTCACCACATTATGGGCCTTCTTCAGAAGACGTGTTTTCCACAAAGAATGTGCAGTCTTACCCAGTTGCTGCACGACAAAGGATGAAGAACATGAGGCCCTTCATGTGTTGTTGGACTACAACTCCCATCATCCTTCACCATTTGCTATGCTGACTATGGCTGATGGGAGCTGATGGGAGTTTTCAACAGTGCAATTCTGTTGCAGGTAGATCTAAACGTCTCCAAGATAGCTTTTCCAGTGTGGGAGAAATGGCATTTTGTTACCTATGAAATGCAACACTTCCTTCAGTCAGCGCATCAGTTCTTCTTATGTCGAATGCTTGTGACGTTGGCTAGTGACATCATTGGTCATGGGCAACACATTTCACACCTCCATGCCCATAGAAAAAGAGAAAGAGAAAGAAAGAAAGAAAGAAAGAAAGGGGAAGAAAGGGCGTTGCACTAGTAGGAAAAATCAGTCAGTAGCTTCTTGGTATTTTCTGTAGGAAAGGGCTATGGGCAGCACATGCTTTACAGGATTCCAGGCAGAAGAGCAGAGAAAGATCTCCACTAGAGGCCTCAGAGAACCACTGCTAGTTAGAGCAGGCAATTCTGGAACAGTGGTCTAACTCAATATAAAGCTGCTTGAGATGTTCACATACTTCAGTGCTATCTGTAGCCAATGGTTTTTCTGTTTCTCTTTCCACATCTGGGGAAGACAGAAGTGTGCTCAATATAGCATAGCACATAAAAATGAAACCATTCATGCTCTGAGGACTTACAGTCTAAGCAAGACAGACAGAGCAAATGTAAAGGAACAAAAAAGACAGGACTTCAACAAGAATGGCATAGGAGAGGCTAAACTGATCAGTGAGCAAAGTCAAATAGTAGAGCACCACAAGGGTTTCTTGATGCAGTACTGAGTGTCAACAGGGAAAAGGAGTGGATTTATCACCCACACCTTTTCTTCCTGGATCTCCAAATGTCTTCCTGTTCAAATACTAAACTAGGCATCGCTACCTAATCTAAGTGATGTGACAAGTTCACAACTCAGTAGGGTATGGGATCTGACAGTGCTGTCAATCAATCCCATCTTACTTTGGTTTCCTAGGTTACCAGCACTCGCAATAAAAGGCAGCTGCAAAACAAACCAAAAGCCAAATTGTAGAACACTTAATCCTCTTTACCTGTTGTTCTCAGTTTCTGAGATCTGAAAGGTGTAAGATATTTGCACACATTTAAGGAATGTTCATATGTTTGTTTCATAGCTCTTGCCCTTAATGATGACAATAAAGAACTGTATCGATTTTCAAACATACACTTTAGATAAAAGCAAGGCACTACAGGCAAGAAATGTACTGTATGCATAATGCACTCCCCATATGAGTGATTCAATGGTAGTAGTATACATTGAATACATCCTCAGGCCCCAGGAATACATCCTCAGGCCCCAGGATGTATATCTGCCAGCAGATATACATCCTGGGGCCTAGCAATGAAGATTTGAAACACCATAAAGAATAGTCTGGACAGAGGATAGAGGTGGCTAGAAGCTCAGTTCCCATGTACCTGGCCCAGCAATGGGCTTTAAAGAGTAGAGAGTTGTGTGGATGTCCTTCCCCTTCCACCCTGTTCGGAAGCTACAGCTGGTACAGAACGCGGCGGCTCGCCTGGTTAAAGGCAGCCGACGGAGGGATCACATCACTCTAGTGTTCAAGGAGCTGCACTGGCTACCAGTTGCTTGCCGAGCCGAATTCAAGGTGTTAGTTTTGACCTTTAAAACCCTATACGGCTCCGGTCCAGTTTATCTCAAGGAGCGTCTCCAGCAACACCAAGTAGGCCACTCAACAAGATCTGCCACAGACGGCCTTCTCCTTGTCCCTTCAGCCAGAGCAGCTAGACTGGTGGGGACTAGGAAGAGGGCCTTTTCTGTTGCGGCCCCCATACTGTGGAACTCCCTCCCTAGTGACCTCCGCCATGCCCCCTCTCTGCTGAGTTTCCGCCGCTCACTAAAAGCATGGCTGTTCAGGCGGGAATATGGGTTGGGCTAAGATTTTAAAATTTTATACTGTTTTAAATGTATTTTATTCTGTATTTTATTGTGTTGTACATCGCCCAGAGTAGCTGGTTTGCCGGCCAGATGGGCGATCCATAAATGTAACAAATAAATAAATTAAATAAATATCACTGGTCAACAGGGAACTTATGTGAATGCTGTATCACATGGAGACTGCATTTTCCTGATTCTCCCTGTAGGGGAAAAAGGTGGAATGTCCTCCACTCTGCAAAACCCTTTGCCAGTCCAGGTATGTATGAATGGAGCCTGTGGGCGCTGCACATGTTCACATTTCTGATATGTTTTTTTTTTTTTTTTAACATAGGTCTTGAACAGGATCCATTTACAAAATAGGGCTGATTGTCATGGTCCAGCACATCTGGAATACATTTGAAAGAACAAGACAGATGAGGTCTGGTCTATATTTGCTAAGTTTGCTGCCTATTAAATCTGGGCTAATAATACACACACTTATCTTAAATAACTGCATAAAAGAAGCCCAAAGGTGTACACAGGAGGAAGCACACACTGCAAATCTCTTTCTGCACAGTTTGAAAGGCATGACACTCTGCTTGTTCCAAACACTCTTTTTCAAACTCACTTTGTCCAATATAAGAGATGGACAGCATGGTAGCTACTCGCATTCATTGCTGTCTATCACCACAGGGGTTAATATCTGCCAAGTCTGCACCAGCGGAAAAGTCTGGATATGAAATTTAATATTATAGCATCTACATATTGATAAGGATATTAAAAGTTGGCATTGCTGCCCACAGGCAGAAGTTACTTTGTTCAACGGTCCTGAGCTGAAAAACATGAACATCTGAATACAAAGCCTAATTCTGTCTTTGAAGATTGGAAGGGTCATTACTGAGTTGTATGTTCCGTAACTTGTTCTAGTTTCCTATCTAGGTCACATATTTAAAATAACAGTGCCTCAGTTCCCTCTACCATGGTCTTTATGCACACCCATGTTACCTGGAAAACATGGTTTTGTGCTAAAAAATATCCCAATAATTCTACCTCTTTGAATGCTATCCAAATTTAATATCTAAGACTACGAGTGGGCAACCTGTAGTCCGTGGGCTGCATGCAGCCCTCCACCGCACTCTGCAAGACTGTGCAAGAATCAACTGCTTTTTATATCTGCTAATAGAAAAAAAAAATGCATTTGCAAGAATTAGGGAAGGTTCTCTCAATGGCAAATTTTCTGAAATAGTTGAATTTGTGGCTGATGTAGGCTGGATACAGACAATAGCTTTAAGAGAGTTGAAAAAGAGTCGAGAGAAGCACCTCTCCCACAGTGTACACCAGGGGTGAGCAGCCTTCAGGATTGTGGGATCTACTGGGTTTGTTTTACTAGAACTCTGAGATCCACCAACTGGAGCCTGGTGCTGTGCATGCTAGCCTTGCCCCCTATGTCTCCCAGTGCACAGGCCCCACCCCCTCAGATCAGGCCTTGCCATGCTGAATCAGCAAGGTCTGAAAAGGAGTTCTACTTGCATTCGCTTGAATGTGTGTAGTCCGCTCCATGCAATTGGGAACCCTGATAAGGCAGGGTCCAGTGACTGGATGGAGAATTCTACTCACGTTCAAGTGAACATGAGTAGAACTTCTGTTCAGACCTTGCTGATTCAACACGGCACAGTCTGAACTGAGGGGATGAGGCCCACACGCCAGGAAACGTAGGAGGTGGGGCCAGCATGCACAGCCCTATCTATCGCTCTACCCACTTTAAGCCTTCATGCATTCAGGTGAATGGCTGAACAGGGTTTTAGAATTAAAGAATTCTGAGCCCAGGAGTTTGTTTTGAGTACCAGAACTAAACAGAACTCATAGTCCTGCCACACAAAAATCCTGTCCCGGTTATCCCAAGCTTTCTTAATTTCAAAGGTATAATTTGGTGGGGGGTGGGGAAGAGCCATTTTGCTGCTGCCACTGTTAAACAATTGGGAGTCAGAAATCCTTGCTTACCTACTACAAATCATTGCAGAGATCTACCAATAGATCCAGATCTATCTTATGCCCACCCCTACACATACATTCTCCAACTATCACTGGTGATCAGATGGGTTTTTTCAGATTTCTGAAACAATACTCTAACAATCAGTGATAATAGTGGGATGAGCATATACACCATAAACAGTGATCCTTCTTTCACATTGCCTTCAGTTCTCTGGGGAAAAGAACTATTCTTATTTAAGTCTCAGCCTTAAATTATGTAACCATCCACCTAAAGATGTAGCCCAGTGAAGGTAATGGATCCATGGTGTCTAATAAAACAGGAGAGAACATTAAATAGGTTTTGTGAGCTATTTCTCTGATTTACTGGGAACACTAATTTTTTAAAGTCTTAGGCTATCTAAAGGTACTAATTAAATTTTTTTTAAATGAATTTATACACCACCCTTCTCTGCAGATAATAAATCAGACTCTTTTATAGAAAGCAAAATGAAGCAGTAGGTCTACAAGTATCTGGAGCATGTTCTTGTAAAAATAGACAAATTCTTCATGTTTGGCATACAGAATTGAAATCTGCAGGTTTTAATGCAATATGTTCCACTTTCTCTTCCCGTTATTAAAAGAAATGATATATTCTTCCTCCATATCCACCCAAAAAGGAACAATGTGAAAAAATAATATGACCATTGGATTTGACAGACTTTGAGAATTCTTCTCTTCTGCTGACATATGATGATTGTTCCTGGTTTCAGACTGGAAATGGTCTAAAATGCTGCAGGAAAGGGAAAATTTTCTAATTAATTAAATTAAATCCATTCAATTTATATCCCACCTTTCTGCCAAAAAAAATGGTGCTCAAGTCAACAGGCAAGCCTCCTTTAACCACCACTTGTGTTAGGCAAATGAAAACTCGTGATATGTAAATTTTTGGTTTACTGCTGCTACTGCTACTCAATATGAATTTACATTTTTTGTACTTTGAAACACTGATGCTATTAACAATATTTACTGTGAAATTGTTAAGTTTAGATCCAATCTCAGCCATAAATCTGCTAAGTGGACTTAGGCAAGTCATGACCTTCCAGCATCACTGGTCAATAGGGGGATAATAGTATTTGCCTATCTTACAAGGTCGATGTTAAAGAATGCTGATGCAGGGGTGGCACCGGGTTCAAGCCCCCTTGCTGCAAAGTGCCATCTGAGGACTCCTCCACTACCATCCTACCACTCTAGCAGTGGTGAATTCCCAGTAGTGGTGAGCAGTAGCACTGCAATATGCAGACAGTAACTGTGACATGCCCACATTTTTAATTTTTCTCCAGAATGCCCATGTCTAGGATTACTCCAGCAGGTAATTGCAGGGAATTTTAGGGTGGCCATATGTCCTCTTTTATAGAGAAAAGTCCTCTATTTGAAGGGCTGCCAGAGTGCATCCTCTATTTGAAGATGCCCTCTATTGGAAAGGCTGTCCTGTCCAATTCTGGTTTAAAGATAAAGAACCGTAAGTACTGCTTGTTGCCCACGAACAGTTAGTACCTGGACAGCTGGTGCCAGCCCTGGCCGAGATAATGTATGAGAAATGTTCTGAATGTTGTTGTTTTTTAAAGTGATAAGTGCTATAGCAGGCATGGGTAACTTGTTGCCCTCTTGTTTTGGCCCTCAACTTGTTTTGGTTTACCGCTCCCATTAGCCTTAGCCTAGGTGAGGGATGATGGGATCTGTAGCCCAAAACAACTGGAAGGCCACACATTGCCCACCCCTGTGCTATAGAAATGCTAAATATTATTTTATTACCGGCCACAAACCTTTGAGATGTGGTGGGGAAAGAAATCAAAATGTAGGTCTCTCTCACTAATGGATGCTTTCATTACTGAGTACTGAGATATAATAGTCGTTCTAGTAACGATTGTAAGCAGAAAGAAATCAGTTGATGGTTGTGTTGCAGAAACTCAGTTAATTAAGGGTTTAGCTGCAACTCAGGCAAGCCTATTTATTTTCATGATGCTCTGGGCATCCAGTTCCAGTAAGCTTCCTAAATTGTAAGCTACCCTCTTCTCTATCTTGTGTTGTAGACCTGTGTTCCAGAGAGGATTTGTTTTTCATTAAGTGAGGTCCGTGCCGTACATCATAAAGTTCTATTTGCAGACACAGAAGAAACAATTTGAAAAAACACAGCTATGCAGGGAGATGCAGATCTGTCTATGTAGGGAGATGCAGAAGCTACTCGTTTCTTCTGGATACGAAACATGGGAGATAAATAGAAGTCTGCTTATGGAAGTTTTATGACTCTATTTATCAGAGGAGTTTGGAGCTTTCATCTTTGTGCCACACATTCACCGCTATTTCCTCTTCTCAAATTTTGTATAGACCTGAACTTGTCATCTGTTTGGAACGGAAAATCTTTCCGTCGATGTTAATATACCTTTAGTGCTTTTGAAAAAGCCCTGCCAAGATTTGGTGCTTTGATCACAGACATGCTTCTAAGCTATTCCACTAGATCTGATGGAGGAGCTGCTTTACCAAAAAACAAAAATACCAACACAAAACCAATCACTAGTCTTAGCATTTTCCAGAAAGTAAATTAGGTCTTTCCTTGAAGAATCTGCAACCGGGGGCAAGCAGTGGTGGGTGTACAAAATATACAAAAATATTTTGCTGTAGAAAACATTCTCTCCCCCCACCCTTCTGAAATTATTTGGCATTTCAAGTTCCAAAATCTATCATAGACCAGTCCATATCAGGGTAACTTTGCACTATTTCTGTGTTTTGTTTTTTTTAAAAAAATTGGTAATGCCAGAATTGCATGCCCTAGCTCCACCCAAGTCATTTTGCCACCCTGAAATCTGATAATTGCCTCCCAGCATTTCTCTCAGTGCCACAGTGGCAAGTCATATGCTGCTCCACTAGTGTCCCTAAAAAGATTACACAACAAGCCACAGCTTTGACTTCTTGTGTACTCCAAAAGTGTACTCCAAAATGGCTGCGATTCAGTTACCATCTCAACATGTTTGCCATGTGGAGAGTACATCATAGAGATCTCAGTATAAAGCCAGACCTGGTGGAGCAGGCCTGTTTTGGGGCTGAACAGCACAGACACTTTATGCATTTTACCAACTGATGCTAAACCACCTTCTAATCTGAAGTGATGCCAAACCACCTTCTAATCTGAAATGTGTTCAGTTTGTTCCTGAGTTATAACAAGCAGGAGGGAGGCATTTATAAAGCAGGGTTATTTTCTAATCAATATAAGCTTTTGAAACCAATTTACGGATGCTGGAAATACAAATATCTGATTTAAGCTTCAGTTGCGAGATCAGCTATAATTGTTTCATTGCCTTCAGAAAAGCTCCAGGAAACC
This sequence comes from Shinisaurus crocodilurus, assembly GCA_021292165.1. Lineage (NCBI taxonomy): Eukaryota > Metazoa > Chordata > Lepidosauria > Squamata > Shinisauridae > Shinisaurus > Shinisaurus crocodilurus. The sequence continues at coordinate 174,416,764 of CM037880.1, read as the reverse complement.
CCTTCTATTTTAATGTTCCCTATATTAGGGCTAACCTATACCATGTAGCACAACAGGAGATAGAGACTGTGAGTGCCATCATATCCAACCACTGGCATGTTTGCTGGGGATGATGGGAGCTGCAGTCAAACAACATCAAGAGGGCCACATGTTCTCCACCCTTGCAGTATAATAATGAATACCTTGATACGGAATGGCCCTTTAAAAAACATTGGTACAACTACCCTGATATTTAAATCAAGGGGTCAACCAGGCAGATCCCTTACATTTTAAGCACACGAAGAGCCCACCTGTTCAGATAGCACAGGCAAGGGTTCATGTTTAGAGTAGCCCATGGTACTGGTAAGTTACTGTTGTCTTCATTTTTAAGCCTGTCAAGTTTCCAAGGCCAGTGAGTGCCTCCCCGTATATCCTATCTCGTTTCATTTAGGGCAAGTCTAAAAAAATATACACAAGGAACATTCCTTTTAGTGCTGGGCTAAAGCTGTCAGCCAGTATTCACCACTTTCCCCCGATTAATAGGGATTTTGGACTTGAAGGGCTGCTGCATGCATGCAGGAACATCAGTTCATTGCTTACACTCGGCTTCATGCAGTGGAACGTACAAATTGCTTTCCTTCAAAGCTATTGCAGGAGGTGACGCAAAACTGTGGTAAACTGTTGAACAGCACTTTCTCATATAGTCAACAAAGGAAGCTGCTGATACCAGTTCAAACTATTCTGCTTTTTACTACTCTGACTAGCACAACCAGTCTCTAGGGCAGTGTTCTCCAACCTTGGGTCCCCAGATGTTTTTGGCCTTCAACTCCCAGCATGCCCCAGCCAGCGTAGCTGGCTGGGGCATGCTGGGAGTTGTAGGCCAAAAACATCTGGGGACCCAAGGTTGGAGAACACTGCTCTAGGGTCTCAGGCAGAGGTGTTTCCCATCACCTGCAACCTGATCCTTTTAATTGGATCTGGGACCTACAATGTGAATGAATGAATGATGAGGGCACAATTTTTGGCTATTTTGGATTCCCCCTCCTTGACTTTGGGAGGGGTACTCCAAGATTTAGTCCCTACCAGTGTTCCATTGCAGATGCCATGGAAAGAACCGCAGCAGCTGCTTCCCGAGGTTGTTCCAGGGGAGGGAAGGGGAGAAGCCGGGATACGCAGCATCCTGTTGCCTCTCCAGCTCCACTCCCAGTCCCACGACCCTTCTAAATGGGCTCAGAAGCCCATCTAGAGAAAAAAAAAACGTGACAGGGATGAAGAGATGAAAATCGCCTCAGTCACTCCTCCTGCTCTGCTGGGTGTCTGCACAGGTTCCTGCCCTAAATAAATACAAAGGTAAAAGGAATGCTATCCTCAGGAAGGCATGCCTGGCACCTACTTTGATGTCATTTTGGTGCTAGACTTTTTAAAAAAATTCCCAATGCTTTTGAAGCCTCTGCTGCTTGGTGTTTTGTTTTCATTCTACTGACTGCTTTTATATTGTGGTGTCTTAATATTTTTGTTTTAAAGTTCATTTTATTTTTTTGTAAGCCACCCTGGGAACCTGTTGAAGGGTGGGGTGTAAACAAAATAAATACCAGCTAGCACACAATTTTAGGCAAAGGCAGTCTGCATACCTCACACCACTCTTCGGTTTTCTGTCTTTATACCCACAGGTGAAGATCCGCTAAACTGGAATGATTTGGTAAAGAAGCCCCCGTGCCTTCTGCACGGCAGAGCATTCTCAGTCGCATTTCCCCTAATCTGGCAAATGAAAGTTCTCGTGGGAAAGAGACCCAGCCAGTATCTGGAGTTCAGGAACAAATTCGATCAGTAGTTCATAGATTTCATAGATAGATCATAGAGTTCGAAGGGGCCTACAAGGCCATCGAGTCCAACCCCCTGCTCAATGCAGGAAACTAGAGGAGGGGTCTCCCATCCAAGTAATAACCAGGCCTGACCCTGCTTAGCTTTCCACGCTCAGACAAGCTGAGCCAGCGTAAGCCACAGGCCTTCACCCCAGAGAAGTCACCTGGCTGAGGATGCTCTAACAAGGACTGTTCTTACTTGGCACCAAAAACAAAGCATCAGATTTTTCAGAAAGAAAACCCAGTTTTAGCACTCAAGTAAGCTGAACCAACATAAATAAAAAAGAATGCCATGCTGGCCCATGAGGGGAAAGAAATCCAAAACCAACAGTTTGGCAATATTATGGCATTGTTGGTGGTCCTAATAAAAGACATATACATTATACGTATTCCAGTTACTTTCCTCACTATGGGGGCTTAAATATCATGAGGACTGCTTGCTTGTATACTTCACTCCACTTGTATATTATTACTGCATGCTAAGATTTTTAAATGTGGAGGTTAAGTGTTGTGTGGAAAATTTCTTCAACATTTTTTCAACTCTTCTCATTCAGTTTGATAGAAAAGAAACTGATTTCAAAAAGAAATCCAAAGGAACAAAAAAGTTTGGAGAAATTTGCATGGGTGGGGTTCAGGGTTGTTGTGCTGACCTTGTTTTTGAGATGGCGGAGGAATGTGTGCGAGTGTCCTGTCTTTCACTGTACAGTCATCTCTCCAGCAGCCTGTAAACTCCCCAGCTTCCCACACTTCTATTAAAGCCCAAGGGAAGACATTATAATGTAACAACTCCCTGTGGGCCTTCCCCCCCCCCCTGATCAAGAAGCATGGGCAGCCAGGGAGGCTGAAGAATGAAGGAGAGATGTATGTATCCCCCGCTTTTCTATTACACAACTCCCTTGGCGACCTCACAATAATAAGGTAAGCTCAAAAACAGCACCAAAAGTAATGCAAAAGAAATTCTAAAGCACCCTGAGAATAAGGGCTTCTCTATACGAGATATTTATTGTGCACTCATGATCCCTCACTCATGGAAGTTTATGGGGCCTTTTCACGATGTTGTCATCATTGTCCAGGGCCTCTCCCGGGTTTTCTGGGGAGTTATTCTTGCAGCATTTTTTAGAGCGAGGAAAGTCTAGTATTTTTCTGGATGGTGCCATTATTCGTTACAGAGGCCTAGTGTAATACCACAGCACCACCTTCTATTGTGTAATGGAACATATAGGAACATAGACAAAGGCAGAGGGGGAAACCCCTGGAAAAAAAACCTTGTGTGAAGGACACTCTAATCCTCCCACAAAGAAAAGGAAGAAGAGGCCGGGTTATATGCCTCATGTAGAGAAGCCATATGGCAGTAAAATGGAAGCCTCTTTCGGGGGGGGGGGGGAGAAAACTTTTGGGAAACTGGAAACAAATCATGGGACAGCACTAGCTCCACTTCTTCCTCGTAGCTGGACACAATACTGCCCTCATACCTGCTACAGGGTTTGCAGGGAAGGAATAGTATTGTAGAGGCAAGATGTATCCACCCCTCAGAAAATTTAACATTTAGGAGACCCTGGGGAGAAGAACAACTAGAGCTGAGCCAAAAAATGTCTCAAGAGACTTTCTTTTTCTGAGAAAGCTTCCGAGATTTTTCTTTTCCTTATCCCCTCAGAAATAGAAGGCCATTTCCCCCAGAATTGTCTCCACCATCCACTCTCCTCCAGAATGCCCAGGAATGGCACGAGGTATGGGACATTATTGGGGATGCAAAACTGGGGCCAGGCTGCCAACACAGCTGCTGCTGTTCCCACTTGCAGTAGCTGCCCCCAAACAAAAACAAAAAACCCATAGAGAAAAGAGAGAAAGAAAGCTGCACTACAACCACTGCCAATGGTGAGTCATTGAAATTGCTGGAGAATTTCCAATGAGAAATGGTTGGACAATTTCTCCTCCCCTGGAGACATTGGGTGAAGTAGTTCACCCAATTTCTCTGCCCACAAACAGGGTGGAGAATTTTAAGAGGCCATTTGTGCACAGCTACTTCCTTGCCTATTGTGAAAGTCTTCAGGACAGGCAAGTTATACATACAGGGCATTGACATTTGAATTACCATTTTCTGTTTAACAGCTGGTGAAAGTGCAAAAATGAGAACCTTGGGAAACTTGCAGCATTATAACAGCTCTCTTTATTCACAAATGCTTTACACAACAGAAGCATCAGCAGATGGGAGTCCAATCCATAAGCTCACAGGAAGGGTTTTCAGGAGAATAAGTTCATTTTGTGCCAGATACTTGTAAGCTGATATGCTTGCAGATACGCATAACACGGATAGAACGAATTAAGCATTTATTGAGATTTAATACTATAATTTTCATGCAGCGAGGCACATTAGCAGAACACACATTCCCCAAGTCATTTGCAGGTCAGAGTTAATCGACAAGATACATGGAAATTGTCTGGTCTAAAATGGAGATAAATTTATTGAACATTGCAGATAAAGCAGTGTAATGTGCCATTACTTTAAAATGAGTGGTGGAGGGCAAAAAACCCTTCAGGATGTTATCTGCAGATGTAACAGAAAAAAACATACTATCCAATCTCCTCACAAACGCAAGATTAACTCGATAAAAAGAATAATATGCTTGAATAGCAGGTCACACATCTTAACACTTTGTTAAAGCTTCAAACTATTCTCTCTTTTTAGTTCTAACCCTTCTAATGATATTTATACAAGCAATGTATCCCTAGCTTTTTAAAATTTCTTTTTTTTAAATTATCTTTTTTTTTTTTTTTTTTGTCTCTCTGCGCCCATTCCTCTTTTCTGATTGGGACTCAAATTTTTCCCAAAATGCCATTATGATGATGCACTTTTTCTGACATTACTTACATAAAAATGTTGTTCCTTTTAAGATGCTAGTTATCTTAATAACATTAAGCTTTTTAGAAATACCAGGAACTGCCTTTATTCTGCTCCTGAAACTCTTGTAAGCTGTTAACACTTCCTTAATGACTTCACCTGTTCATTACTGAGTTGAAGCATGGACAGATGTATCAACAGCCAAAGATGCTCATTCACACTTACTTTCCCAAAGCAGTCCAGAAAACGAAGTCTAGGAAAACAAAAAGTATCAAATAAAACAGTGTGGGCAACTTCTGACTCTCCAGAGTTCATAGTGTATCTAAAAGGTAACTAGTCATATCATTTTAATTATAATACTCCGGACACATTATGAGCCTTAACGTCCTACTTATTTTTGTCCCACTGAGGTGATGACTGATTGGAATATCCATAATTTGCCAGGTCAAAACTTCCCTCAGCCCTAGCCAGCATAGCTAATATAGGCCAAAACATCTGGAAGGCCACAAGTTGTCCACCCCTGGAGTAGAACCTCATAAGAGTCATAAGATCAACTTGGTGTCATTTCATTTTTTTAAATGGAGCTGAATTAGCTTTACAGTATTTTGTTTTGCTTCAGAGGAAAGCCCCATTCAGTTCAATGGGACTTACTCCTTGGTAAGTAGATATAGAACTGCAGTCTAGGTGAAGCATATTTTCAGAAACAGTAACTTGTGGACTGTAGTTCATGAAAGCTTATGCCGCAATAAATGTGTTACTCTTTAATCTGCCACAAGCCTTTTTGTTGTTTTAAGTGTAGCATACGGTAATTACAATTGATTTCAATTCTCCTTTAAGCAAAATCAAAAGGCATACCATAGTGTGTGTGTGTGTGTGTGTGAGAGAGAGAGAGAGAGAGGTGGTTGGCTGTTCAGTTCTTTGGTTGCAGCATTACATCTAGCATGCATCTTGCATACTGCATTACTTATTTACCCATTAGGTTGCCAACTTTTAACCTGGCAAATTATAGATATTCTAACCACTCAGCACCTCAGTGGAACAAACATATATGGAATATTAAGGGGCATAATGTGCCCAGAGTGTTATAATTAAAATGATGTGATTAGTTACCTATTATCTTAACTATTAAATACAGAGTTAGAAAACAGGTACCTTAAAGCCCATCAGCATAGTTCCTCATTATCCCTACAGTCATTTCAGTTTTTGGACTACGGTAGGTATGACAAAATAATAACACTATGAACTCTATTTCCTACAAAACAACAATTTGCAATTTGCATATTTTTTGTTTCCTTTGTGCAGAATCTGAATTGTATGAAAATATTTTATCCTCTCTCTTTTTGAAATTATTTAGCACAGCTTTCCCCAGCCTGGTTCCCTCCAGATATTTTGAACTTCAACTCCCATCAGCTCCACCTAGTATGGCCAATACTCAGGGGAGTTGTAGTCCAAAACATCTGGAGGACATCAGGTTGGGTAAGGCTGATTTATCTTGTTAGTTTGAATCAGTTCATGAAATCCAGCTCTTCCCCACTATTTCTTTACCCATGCATGCTTAGCCTGGCATTTCGAAGTCTCTAGAATGTCTGACAGGGATCATGTAGCTTTCAGAGTTGTGTAGAAGGAAGAAGCCCACCAGGGGTAGCTTGTATAATGGGAAAAGCTGGACCTAGCAGAATCTTCTGTTCTGTGCATCTCTTAAATGGTACAGGAGCCCCCAAGGGATTTTCTAGGGCAGACACACTTTTGGAACCCCAGAGGAAGTGAAAACAAGTTGGCAGGCAGTTTGGAGTGGAAACACAGTGTGGCAATGGTTATGCACCACATTTTTTCCCATGCCCTAAATTCCACACTCCCAGTATGGCTTTTAATTCAAAACAACAACAGGCATTGGGTTTCAGTTACATGTATTTATGTGTAAAGTATGCTTAGCCTTTCTCTGTCTTCTCTATCTCATCCCGTTTCTGGGCCTGTTGTGAAATGATGCTCCCAGTAACTCAGATAAGCTCATCAGAGGGAAGATGTGCAGGCCAGGGATGGTCAGCTCCTGACCTTCAGTGGCCTGAGAGAACTTTTGGGGCAGCTCCTTCCCCACCTTCTCTGAGGCCATGTTAAGACCAGTTGTCCCTGAGGGAAAGCAGAAGAGGAGATAATGCCAGGCCAGGGAGCTCATGCCATAAGTTCCGGAGGAAACCACCAGCACCCTGAGAAAATTCTGTTTCGTTAATCTTTTGTCAAAAAGCCAAAAGAAAAAAAGTTCCAGTGCATTTTGGACCACATGAAGGACCTGTCTACCCCCTTGCTTTTGGCTTTTTGGCATTCCTTATGGGGTTCCCCCTTTTGTTGGCTGTTTTTCTTTTGTAACATTGAATGACTGGTATTTTATATTATAAACCATCTTGGGTGTCTTGGCAGAAAAGCAGTATATAAACGTAGGCTTTAGACAAATCTGTCAATTTCAGTTTCTCATTTTTCCAAGCTTAAGTTCACTTCATCTCGAACTTTAAGAATTTCTCCAGTCTTAGGTTCAGTTCATCCCCAACGGTGAGGTTCTTCTTCTTTTCTGTGGGGTGAAGTTTGCATGAAAATTCATAAGCATTTTTGGGCACATTTTTCCTAATACATGCATTTTGTGTGTGTTTTTGCCTAATGTACACATTTTTTGCAAGTAGGTTTCCTAATATAATATATGTTGAACATTATTCCCCCTAAGTATACATGTTTTTGTACGCACTGTTTATTCATAATAGTTGTATACTGATTGATATAGTAAAATCTCTAAGTGTTTTTTTGATTAGAGAACTCCATTACAAAGTTCAGAATAGTGTGAATTTTGAAGGATAGTTTAGTTTTGGTTCGCATAGTGGTTTGAAAGTGCAAAATTAGGTACATTTGCATTAAAATGTGCACTGAAACAATTTCTCTCTCATCCCTAAAAACAAAACTGGACTATACCACTGACCGCTCCATTCCTGAGCAGGTAGCATGTTCATGAAAACACCATGATTTTGCACAACTTAGCCAGCCAATCAATCTCACTGTCAGTGGCTTCACCACCACCAAAATCCTTTCATTTATTGCAATATAGGCCATGTGGATGTCTTCATCTGTAGTCACCTGGGCACCTATCACAGAACAATCCCATCAGTCTAAGCACTGTAGCCTTTTAATCCCCTTTATATTTATGTTTATGCTACTTGTGCACTTTTAAAAATGAAATTATTTTTTTGGAAGCCTAGAATTATAGCATTACATACACATAAGGGAGACTGTGCTCCAGCTGCTGATACTTGGCACTTTTCAGGTGATAGACTTCTGCAGAATGTTTATTCAACTCCCTTTCCCAGAGCTCCATTAAGCACTTTGTTTCTCACTGAATGAGCAGAGAGACTTGAATCAAATATGTGCAGCCTCCATGGATGGATGAAGCTACAGGGAAAAAGGAAAAGTCAGCAATGCTGATTGGCTGCATTTTCTAAATGCGTCTTTTGATTGCTGAATTCCTGCCAAACACATTATTCCTTCTGTGCCTGCCCTTCAAAAGCCCTTGATCATCAGATGGTGCACTTCCTTTGAAAACAAACACGGAATTCTCTGGCTCAAAGATTGAAATTAATAACCTTTATCCCAACTTTTTCCTAATAATTTCTCCATTTTTATACTAGTATTTAATTGCAAAAGATGAAGGTAATGAGAGGACAGCTGCATTTCAACTTTCTGGTGACTCTCCCACTTCTGGACATATGAAGGAAGTCACTGATTCTTTGTTCCAGAATCTTGAAACAGAATTGAGGATGACACACACAATTGCAAGTTCAATGCTTTTGGACAAAGGAGAATTCCTGAAGGGCACATGCCACTTATTCTATTTGAACTATCAAGTAAGCAGAAGCAAATCTTGGTCATACTGTTGCCAATTCAGAATATTAAAAAAGAAAAGAAAAAAGAATTTGCCACTGTGGAGGGCCCTGAGGTTTGCTTGGGGCAGGGAACTTAACAGGAGGCGGTCTGGTTATCCAAGGTGTTTATCGCAAAGAAGTGCTATCCACACATAATATCAAGCCACCACAGATGGCAATGCAATCCAGACCACCGCTGCGCCACAATCAGAAAGCAGGAACTGCAAATCAATCAATAAAGCAAGCCAAGCATCATGGTTGGGCCAAGATACATAAATTCTTAAATATTTACCCATTTTACAGGTGGGTAGCAGTACACTTAAGATTAGTCTCAAGGATGATGGATTCAAAGCACACGCAGAGCAGATAACTCAGGTCATTCATTTACCCAGGTCAAGTCACACTGTCACACATACAAATTATTTAGGCAAAGAATTATGTAAGAAATACACACACTTTCTCAGTCTCTCTCCATGTACAAAAGGGTGGGAACCTCTTTCAGGCCAACTGCTGAATTCAATTTCGGAAAAGTTCTTGGGGGGCCACATGCCAGTGGTGGATGGAGCCAAAGGCAGAGGAGGCAGGGCCAAAAGCAAGAGAAGCGGGGCAAAAATACAAAAAATACCAGCATACTGTAGCTTAAAGCTCTTACTGCCAGTATGGCATAGTGGTTAGGGTATTGGACTGGGACTCGGGAGATCCAGGTTCTAGTCCCCGCTCGGCCATGAAACTCATTGGGTGACTTTGGGCCAGTCACTGCCTCTCAGCCTAACCTACCTCACAGGGTTGTTGTGAGGATAAAATGGAGAGGAGGAGGATTATGTAAGCTGCCTTGGGTTCCTTGCAGGAAAAAAGGCGGGGTATAAATATAATAAATAAATAAATAAACAAACTAAGCTGTAGGAGGGGCATTTCAACCTTTTAGAATAGGGGGAAAACTGCATAAATGCCAGAAAAGTCAACACATGATCTAGAGAAAAGGATCCAGGGCCAGGGGGAGGTCTGGCCAACTGGGGAATCCCAAAGGGCCAGACTGGGACCCCTGGAGGGCCGGATTTGACCCCGAGGTTTCCCACCCCATGTGTTTATGTACACATAACAACAGCCAGATCCCCGGTCCCCCTCGATATCTCTCAGACACACAGATGTGTATATGCTTGCATAACTCTCCTCCCCTGGCCTGGTTATTGATGCCTGATCTTCTGTGTTGCTGGCTGGCTACTTAGCAGAGATGAGTAGCACTCATCCACCACTGGTGCTCATCCTGTGGCAGCTGAGCACAGTAGCTGGCAGGGTCATGTGCTTTTTTTGGGGGGGGGCTGGGGGGGTTGGCCCCAATATGCACTATTTTATACTCACGTTGGATCTTGTTTGCTAATTATTTTTACACACTCATTTAGTTTTGAGAAATCCTCCAGTCTGCTTCAGTTTTCAGCATCCTGAATAGTTGGCTGCCATCCACAAACTTGACCACCTCACTACTCCACCTCTGACTTAGCATCGTTTGTCAGTGAATTAAATAGCACCAGTCCCAAAACAGATCCTTGGGATATCTCACCTTACTTCCTTTCATTGTGAAACCTCTTCATTCCTATCATTACCAATTAATAAGAGGGCTTGCCCTCATATCCTGTGACTTCTAAGTTCTGTCTTGCAATGTATGCAATTCTATTCTGGCAATATTTAGCTAAATAAAAGGTATGGGGTTATCCCTATATACCAGTGGAAGCCGCTGGCTCCAATGTCAGTGGGGCAGTGTGTATCCACTCCAGGTTGTAGTCTGAACTTTTAAGGAGCTATCCATGGTGCTGAGCCTAATTTAGGGATAGGGTTCAGTGCCATGGATAGCTCCTTTAAAGCTCAGACTAAAACCCAGAGTACATACACTGCCCCACTGATACTGAAGCCACCAGCCTCCACTGCTATATGTGTGTCTGAAGACAGAATCCCTCTCCACTCCTGAACCGCATGAAGGGGGCATCTGTACTGCTGGACATGCCCCTAGATGTCCACACATTTGTGCGGGAGGCCTGCATAGGACGTCCTCCATGTGAGCAGCTGTTCCAGTGGTGGCTTCCATGTGATCAAAATCCCAGCATGACTGGATGTTCCAATTGTGTGGAAGACTCTGCTGCTCTTGTGGAGGCTTTCCCTATGCAGGCAGTCTATGTCAACACGTGGAAATCTGGGGACAAGGCAGCCCCACTCCCAGTAGCCACGTGATGTCCCCGTCACACAGTTCACACGTGAAGGTGGTTAGACAATCTCGAAATTCAAAAACGTTGGTGTGCAGGATTTTTGTTTGCAGAAACTGTACTTATTCTCCTTCTACAAGGATTGTTTTTCTATATGCCTCTTGCAGGGGGCAAAAATTACTCAAGGACCTCTACAACCCCCCACCCCCACCCCCACCCCAAAGTGATTCGGAATAAGTAAAAAAATACATTATATAGACAGATCACAGTAGGGTAATTTCGGTTCCATAAATTAACATTATATTATGTCTCATTTCAATTAAAACACTTGATCCGTGCCATCCAGAATGAGTCTCCCTTCAGTTTCAATGGAACCTTTGTCCTCAATTCCTATTATGAAGGGCCGCCCCCTTTCTACCATCTCTTCACTTTGCAAGCTGACAGAAATACACAACCTATTTTTCAGGGTAATGACCACAGTGTGGAGATCCTGGATTAAGAAGGCAGTGCTCATACATTGCCCTTACATTGTGCTACATACATTGCCCTTACTGAATATCTGAAGCTCCTCTCGATATTAAATCCAGGATTGGTTCACAAGGATCTGGTTTTTGGCACTACCTAAAAAGTTAACACACTGAAGTAGACTAGAAAGAGGTACAGCTAAAAAAGACTTAGATAATTCCAATTTCAGAGTTGTAGACAAATAGAGAGCAATACATGGGTTACGAAAACTGCAGATTCTATAGAATATTGGACTTATTTGTTAAGGATAGACTGCCAAACCAAGCACAGCTTGCTGAAAAGCTTCAAGGTATCAGGCTAACTAGCTGCAAGAACATCAAATAAGATAATTTGCATCTGAACTCCTAAGTACTCAGCAGGCAATTAGATCTCAGACAGTGTTTGAAAATGTATGTGTTACCTAAGTTTAGTCTCCACTGCTTATAGTATATTAGTTTCAGAGTCTTTTGAGAACAGTAAAAGTTGAACTTTATGGGAAATGGATATAGAGACCATTATTTCAGAGGCTAATTGGTCATTCATATGGACCAGCTCAGCTTCAGTACATGAGACTTCCTTGAAATTCATACATAGGTGGTATCTTATCCCCCTATCCACTTTCATCGCATTAACAAAGAGCGGTTCCCTCATATTTGAGGGGATGCAAGGGAAGGGGGTCTCCAGTCCAAACCCAATACATATGTGGCAGATGTGTAAGGCAGTTAAGACATTCTGCAAACAGTTTTTGAGATTAGATTGGACATTGAACATCACATAATACCACTTGATCCCAAGTTAGCACTTCATCTGATTTATGAAGAGGTTCAAGAACAGCTTCTCCACAAAAACCTCATCGCATTTTCCCTTACAGCAGCTAGAATGGAGGTAGACATTGGGAAAAGCTCCTCTAGATAGTCATTCCAGAATTGGTTTACAAGGTTGTGGTTTTTGGCACTGCCTAAAAAGTTAACACATTGAAGTAGACTGGCAAGAGGTGCAGCTAAACAAGACTCTTTCTTTAAAACATGGTTTCTCTTAATATCCTACATCAATAAAGGGTTAGGGTTATCTCATTTGTCCTTTTGGAAAGATACACTTATCTGATTCATAATCATGTTGTGATTATGACCTTCAAGACCTTTGAAGTCTTTTGGGCTATGCCTCCATCCATATTTGTTAAATGCTCTCTTGTCCTTGTTTGTCTTTGTTACTTGATTTGTCATGTTGCTATATATATATATATATATATATATATATATACACACACTTGTATTTCTGTAAAATAGAATACAAATAAGAGAGTATCAATTTATCAGGGGCAAACATTAACTAGCTAATGGCTCTTCCTAGCTCTTTTTAAAAACTGATGTTACACTGGCTATCCTTCAGTAAGGATTTTTTTTTTAAACAAGTTGTCCATTTTGGTCCACAATTTCACATTTGCATTATTTAAAGACTCTTGAGTGTATGTCATCCATGACTTGTTAACTTTTAATTTGTCAATTAGCCCTAGAACTTCATCTTCTTCACCTCCTTTTGACTTTGTTCTTTAGATGCCCTTCGTGGGAAAAAGTGAGTACCTCTGTCTGATATTTTACATAGTGAAGACCTAACACAATAGAATTCAGCTTTCTTGCTATCTTCCTATCCTTCCTTCAGCAACTCATTCTTGCTTTTGCTGTCTACTGGTTGAAGCATCTCCCTGGCTGGTATACTGCATAAGAACTATAATGAAATTCTTACTGTTTATCTTAAACCTCCTCAAATCCTTTTTTCACTTGCCTTATTGTCAAATGTATTTGTTTTGCCAGTTTGCACTCTTTTTATTCTCCTCACTTGGGTAAGACTAAAGGAAGCCATTAATTATATCTTATTTTTTATCTGCTCATGAAGCCCGAGAGGATGCCATCATGGCTGTTTGTACCTTTTCTAATCTGTGGTAATTTGGGGTGGTTGTAGTGGTGGTGGTAGTGGCTTCTTCTAGAGTGGTTTTAAATTACCTCAAAGTGCCCTGAAGAAATGGGATCCTATTAGTTCTCCCTTTCAACTAATCATCTCATTTTTCCAGGTATTTCTGCTTTTGAAGCTACAGCCTTAATCAGCATTCTGGCTCATGTAGAGAGCTTCCATGGATATAGGAGGCTCTCCTCTTCAGACAGTCACCCCCATGAGGAGAGGATGACGAAGGAGAGGGGTGGGGCTAGCGTGCTCTACCTTGTTACGTGTTTGCCTTATTCAGGTACAGAATGCCTGAATAGGGCTCACATGTGACTATGTTGGGATTCCTCAGCAAGTTTCCACTTACACAGTTCCAGGATATTGTACTAAAAAAAAAAGTGGCAGATTCAGAGTCTCCTGTTTTTCTGTAAAATATGCATGCTACAATACTTCAAATCTTAGATTTATATCTTTCTTTCTTTCATTCATTTTATTTATTTATTTATTTATTTATTATATTTATACCCCGCCTTTTTTCCTGCAAGGAACCCAAGGCGGCTTACATAATCCTCCTCCTCCTCTCCATTTTATCCTCACAACAACCCTGTGAGGTAGGTTAGGTATCTTTGTCATTTATGCCTTCCTGGTTTGTTTCAAAGTGCCTAATAATTAGTGTGCACGCTAGAAATATCATTGGTTAGAACCTCAGAGTAGCCTTCCCCAACCTGTAGTCTAATAGATGTGTTAGACTACAGCTCCCATCATGTTGCAGTCCAATGCTATCAATTCCCATCACAATGATGGGAGTTGCAGTCCAACACACTCCTGGAGGATGCCAGGTTTGGGAAGGCTGCTTTAGAGTAAACAAAACAAAACAAAACAAAACAAAAAAATTCCAATCAGGATTTAATCCCTTTCCTCTCTAGGACCATATCAATCTAGTTTAATTCGAGGGAAATTTGGCCATTTAACTAGACATACCTGATTTCTGTTCTGCAAATAGGAGCTGTGGGGAATTGGATCAGGATCATGGAATGAGTGTGGAAGGTTTTTTGTTTGTTTGCTTTTTAACCCTTTCCCCCAGTTGTTGTCCTGATGAAAATTGCCATCCCCAGCTGCTCCTAAGCCCTAGGAGGGATGTTTCCATTGGCACCAACAAAAGCTTCCCTCCTGGAGCAAGCAGAGCTTTGGGAGGGGGGGCTTTTTTCTTGGGACTCCCTTCACTCTGTGTGTCCTACTGCCTCTCTCTGTGCAGCTACCATTTAAAGCAACCTTCTCCAACCTGGCACCTTCTTGATGTGTTGGGCTACAACTCCCAGCTTCCCACAGCCAGACATGCTGGCTGAGGGATGCTGGCAGTTTAGTCCAACACAACTGGAATGTGCCAGGCTGTGGAAGAGGATGATTTAAAGAATAAATGTCAGGCATTTCAAATGCTTGCACACATTTAGCATCATGTTTAGTTCAGTCCTAGGGCAATGGTGGTGCCAGTTCCATTAAACATTTAACCAGGTATTGCATATGAATAACTATGCTTATGGGTAGTAGTATATCTTGCTTTATATAAAATATAAAGGGGTATACATTTCATATGTATCAATTGTAATTGATCTATTCAAATCTCATGCAAGAAAACTAATATTTTAATTTTATTTTGTTATATTTTTCTTCTGTTTTTGTTTTGATTTAATGAAATTCACAATAAAAAATTAATGGGAAAAAAAACAGGCATTGCTCTCTCAGTCATGATATTTCATCTCCCTCCTATGCCCACTTTAATATAACAAATTAAGAGTACAAAAAGAGGAACACACGAGCGGCAGCTGCACCAAGAGCTATTTATTAGCATAACACCTTTTTTTAAAGATCTCATAAGAACTGAAATATGTACAAAGTCTTACAGCATTTACACAATAAAAAGTTTTGTATTAGCTGAAGTATAAGATAGTGCTGCAAAGTACTTCAAAGCATGAATAATAATAATTGTAATAATGAAGCAGACCACCGCACTTTCAATTTCTTCGCTACGCACCACAACTGTCACTTTGGCATGACAGTTAAACCATTGGGAAGACACAAGATTGTAAAAAAAGAAAAGAAAAGTGTAACAGATTGACGTGCAGCACTAAACATCGTAGGGCAAAGGGAGGAAGAGAAGAGAGGGGGACAAAAAGAAAGCTACATACTGTCATGTTTCTACAGTTTCCTAGAGCTGTAACAAGCTTCCACAGCCTTAAGATATAACATATTTAAGACAACATAATCACAATTTCTCAGATATAGTTCAGCTATATTGGTTGTGTTCGACTTATGGGTAAGAGGCTCTTATACTGATATGGCTGTGTACTTCCATTTTCTGTTCATGAACTGCTCAAACAGGTCTACAAAAAAAGTAGTCAGCAGCAGGAGCTTGTAATCATGATGTGCTTTGTCTAGTTAAAGGCATTCAAGATCAGCAAACAGGATCTAACAATTCCTGTCAAAAGTTTAAGACGAGGAATCTTGCTTCAAAATGTCACCCATCATTTTCATTTGTCACTTTTGTCAGCCTCGTTCAAAAATTCCCCTTGATTAGTGAAACCAAGCCATGACACTTCTTTTTACTGCAAACACCCGCAAGAGTAGTTCATAAAGTTTGAGAGACTTTGTTGACTACTCTTACAATTTATAAAAAGGTCGTGTGGGAGCGCTGGGGTGGGGGCCTTCAGTGAGAACATTAAAACAGAAAACAACTTAAAAGAAACCCCAATTTCATGACACACTGTAGTTTATAGATAGTCTGTGGATCAAATGAACTACCATACTGTTCCAGGTAAGGTTTTATTTTGGCATTTCCTCCTCTTTTTAAATCTAAGTTGAAAAGATACCTGCGTCTTAACTATACTTGTGCATAAGACACAGAACATGGCAAGATACATATATAAAAAAACCACAAGGGGCTACAGAACTATTAAAAAGAAGCCATATAACCATTTGATGTAAACAATTTATTAAAAAACAAAGCCCTATTTAGATTCTGGTCTTAAACTTTTGGCAGATAATGTGTGTATGCTTAGCCAGGCTCTGTAGCTAGTTATTGTTCAAGTGGAAGCCAGGTCAGTTCACATGTTGACAGGCATGCAACTTGAAAACATTGCACAACAAGCAACACAAAAAGAGATCTGAGAAGTGTATTAAGACTTCAAGTAGACTTCACAACCCTTCACAACTGAATATTCACAAAGATACAGTCTTTCCTCGTCCCCCTGCAGATCCACTCACACATGGGACACTTTCTGTGACTCTCTGGCTTGCTTGATGCTGTATAACCACTTGATGATTCTGGCATTTCTTTCAATTGCAGAAATACCATATGGCACGCGGTCATTGGCACTGTCATCATTTCTAAGGTCACTGTTGCTGTCCTGAGACTGTTCACAGTCCGAACTTATCATACTTGCACTGCGAAAATTGAGAGAGATAATGTCAGAGTTAGCCCTTG
Organism: Shinisaurus crocodilurus; assembly: GCA_021292165.1. NCBI lineage: Eukaryota > Metazoa > Chordata > Lepidosauria > Squamata > Shinisauridae > Shinisaurus > Shinisaurus crocodilurus. The sequence continues at coordinate 174,400,067 of CM037880.1, read as the reverse complement.
CAAAATTTTCCATCCCAAGGTTTTCAAGCTCTTCAGGATCCAGTCCACAGTAGTTAAAGAACCTTTCAACATCAGCGTCGACTCGAAAGTATCTGTCACTTAAGTCTGACTTCGATCGCTGTAAGGAAGGTCGCCTGCTGACTCCACAACTGGATTCTACTGTGTCCATCTCCGGGGATTTCAATGTGGTGATGGCGGCAATTTTGGGTTTGGGAGGCAGAGGTGGAGCTGAACTACTGCACGGTATTGCTTTTAAGGGTTTGCCACTAGATACTTTTCTAATGTCTGAGGAGCTATGAGAAACGTGCAAGAATGACTCTGGCGACTGTTCCAGTAGCCTTCTACTCACACTAGAGTTGCTTTCTTGAGGACTGCTACGGCCTTGGGTGGGGTAAACCTTTAAGGATTCTGCAAATGAATGCCGGTGTAGGTCTCCGGAATCGGATTTGTGGGGAGGCCAGTTTCGTGAACTATGTTTGTGCCCTGAGCCTGAACTGGAGCCCTCTGAGCTATTGATTATATTTTTCAAAATCTCTAGTTTTAGAGTCTCCCTCTGGACGCCACTCTCAGTCTTTACATTGTTGCTGAACACTTTCAAGGTAGGGCTGCCCAAGGCCCGCTTAGCTGCAGGGCACACCGGTGGCTTAGGAAGCACGGCTGGCTTCACTGGTTCCTGTTTGGCATTGATGACCTCCTGGCTCTTTACGTATTTTGCCTTGTCAGCCTCCAGCCTCTCCACGGCACTGAGCCTTTTTGGATTAGGCTCAGCTTGCCTGCGAAAATAGTCGGGTCCTTTGTTTAAAATGCGGAGGGGTACAGCTGAGGTGAAAGTGATGGCAGGGCTGACGGGTTTCACCATGCTACCTGTCTGTAGTGTTTCTGTAGGCATGTTTGGTGGCCTTTCCCCGGCAGCCGTTTTGAATTCCTTCCTGGGATCTTCTATATGCACGGTGCAGAAACATGTATATTAAGCACGATGAATAGCAGATGAATCTTGGAATCTGAGGGTTAGCAGGAGGAGCAGCACCAGCAGAAACGCTTCATTTCACGGCTTGTTAAATATCACGGTGTTTCTTTTCTGCCCCCCCTCGAAGGCAGCCTTTGTACAAAAAGGCCACCAGAAACAAGCCTGTATTAATCCTGCTCTGCTGGTTTCTTTCTTCTCACTGAAGGATGTGGAAGTCTCTGCGGTTTCTTTGTGCTCAACTACAAGCAGTGATCTGAAACGCAAAATAACCAACCACATGTTAGTAACAGTGTATGATATCACAGCTATAGCAACATAGATCTCTCTCTCCACACCCTTTCATTTGTTGGCTGAGCTACAGCTGTGGGCTGTACATTCCACCATACCTTGGCATGTGCCTTATTAAGACAGTAAGCAACCTGGATAAACACTCTTCATTTATGCACTTTATATTTAGTATGCTTTTTAATGAAGATGTTCGTTATTCATAATCTAAGTCTGGGGTTATGATTTAAAAGTCTGGGGTTATGATTTAAAAATGATTTAAAAAGCTACAGTGACAAAGCCTCACCAGGTTCTAAGGTAATTCTTGCTTATACATCTTATGTGGCCTATTGCTTCCTCAAGGCTGCACCTGCATTTCTGCTAGACACTGAAACACACTAAGAAGGCAGAGTGAAAAGTACCTTTTGGTTGGGAGGAAAAATTCAGTCCTCTCCCATGCTATAAGCACATCACAAAAGAAAACCCAAAACTGTACCTGTCGGTGTTTTGGCTTGGTGCTCTCAATTTATGAGGTTTTATATGGAACCCAGTTTCTAAAAAATTATAAACAGCAATACGTGTTCCTCTAATGTGTGTCTATGTTACAAATATTTAAGATGACCATAAAATCAGAACTAGATGCTTATTACATGGATTTCTTTTTCTCTCATACAACATCTGCACAAATCAATTATGAAACTATATTAAGGGCTCAAATTTATGCATGTTTAGACAGAAAAAGTTCTACAACTCCCAGCATTCCTCAGCTAGCCATGCTGGCTGAGAAATGCTGGGAGTTGTAGAACTTTTTTTCTGTCTAAATATGCATAGGATTGCACCTTACATAGCCTTGCAAACCTGTTTCCTTTAATTGTCTGCGTCTACCTAGCCCCAACCCTTCTTCCCCCATTGTTTGCTACTTTCCCCTCTCATTGCTCTCTCACGTGCTGCCCTTCCCCACTATCTGTGCTTACTGCCACTTCCTCTATTGCTGTTTCTATTTGGTAATATGTGGTATTTTTTCAGGTGGAAATACTTGCAACAAAAGGGGAAGTGGAGTGGATGTAGTGGCAGCTCTGGATGGCCAGAGGGGAGGTAATGCAATCTGTCACCGGGGCAGGTAATGCAATCTGCTACTTATCAAAGGCAAGCAACAAACTGCATGGCTGATAGGCAACACAAGAAGTTATGAAATAATGCTCAGAAAGAATCGAAACAACCTGATTGATTTGAAAGCAAATCAGACTATATATAGAGGGTACTTAGTAACCATTAGCTATTCGTTCCTACACTCAGACACCATATACCTGCAATTATCTGATGTTGGAGGAGAAACAACAGAACAAAGCCATGGGCATCACACCTTGGGAGAGAATTCACATGTAGTAACTGGGTGGCTGTGGTCAGCACACAGAAAACTGGTTTAACTCAGTATGGCAATTCTTGTATCATTTTATAATAGCTTTGGTGTGGCTGATATATATACCACAAGTTCTTATCTGCAGCCTTTACTATGTAACTATTTTGCTATTAAAGAGGACAAAGGTAAATAGCAAGGATAAATTATGTTATACTGCAAATTTGTCACTTACGTTTGTCAACAGCAATCTAGAATCTTAATTTCAATGATGTGCTTAAGAGAATGACTTTCACAAGAGACTCTTGAGGGAAATTTAAGAATCTCATTTCCAAACAAATGGATCTCATTTGTCTTATTTTTATCTCATTATCTGGGTGTCTATTTTTAAAATATCCCATTTTAGTTACGAATGAAATAAGGCAAGGGCACTGACAATATTTTCATAAACAACCAGGAAAATGGGCGACTACCTCATTACTATTAACATATCTTCACATGCTGTGCACTTGACATGTCACACAGAGTCAAAACAGCAACTCTTTTATATGGATAATTAACTTTTCCCTTCCTCTGTGTTCCTGACCAGTTTGAATGAACTAGTATTCAAGATACACCATTCAATTATTTAATATCGCCGAAGGTCAATCTGAGTGATAAACTCCATAAATACTGTTCAGGCTTTTCCTTGAGGCTTAATGTCTGACTTTCTGTAAAGTGCAACTGGAGTTGGTTTCCGTAAAGACCTCATTTTGAAGTAAACTTAAATCATATGAACAGAGGGAGTAACCATACACAAGTGCTGTGAGCATAGAGGTGCCCCCTGGAGTGGAAGGTCCCAGATATCCAGGACTCCATGTGCACATTTCAGTACATATGGGGCCTTGGCTTGGATAAGTCATCTCCAGCCTATCAACTGTACAGAGAAATTCTAAATGAAGATTCTGGTCACTTTACATGGCTCAGTAAAAAGGGAGCAAAGCTTCTTTAAAACATTTTTGTTGGTATCCTATTGAAATATTTTGTTTCTGTGGTGCAATTGCAAACCTCAGGTACAAATAGAAAAATAATGTTCACTTAGGGCACAATCCAATGGGGCTGCCCGTAACCCTCAGAACCCAGAGGATTACGGGTATCCTATGCAGGGCGGGGGAAGATCACCTTGCAGCTCTGCAAATCGGCTAGACGGCTGATTTCGGACATCTAGCTGAGGCGCTTCGGATGGGGAGGGAACGAGGCTGAGGCACCACCAGGATACGTACATATGTCGTATCCTGGCAGACCCAGTCTCCTCCCCTCCCCATCCCCCCAGAACGCCCCCTAACCCCCTTCTCCAAGATTGTTCTTATGACCTTGGAGGTGCAGTTGCCGCAGTTCTTTTTGCACCAGCTTGGGGGGGTGGGGGGATCTGAGCGCAGATCCTCAGCTCCGAGGTCAGAGCTTTTCCCAACCTTGAATCTGGGAACCAGAATGATCCTATGGCTCTCTAGACACTGTCTAGGGTGATAGGATCACTCTGCCCAACTTAGCTGGCGTGACTATTTTCAGAAGCAAAGATGGCCCTCTTGGAAGGCACTATAGCTCAGTGGTAGAGCACATTCTTTCCATGCAGAAGGTCCCATGTTCTGCCTCTGGCATCTTCAGTCAAAGGAATCAGGTAGCAAATGATGTGAAAGAGAGCCACTGCCATGTTCCAAGACTGGGCTAGATGGACAAATAGTTTGATCTATTATTTATAAGTCAACTTCCTAGGCTCCTTCCTTAGAGGAAATGGAAGAAAAAGTTCCCTGTTAATAGGCTAAACATTACCAGCATGGGCATTTAAACACATAATTTTATAAAAGTTTATTAAATGCATCTGGCAAATGCTGCATGCCAAATTGCAAGTTATTTGCTTTCTTTTTAAGGAGCATTACATGTGCATAAAATACTAAAATAGTTATCATTTCTTGCTATAAAATTAAGATGCCAGTAATTCATATACATTATGAATTCTTAAGACCTCTCTTGGTTTAATCTAATTATCAGTATTCAACTCAATAAATGTTCTTTATATGACACTTCATATAGCAAGAAAGGTTTGTTGTACTTCATCAGTAACTGCTAAAATAAACACTGCAATAAAATCAGAATTAAACATAATTTGGTGATATTAAGAATATGGAATGAACTCTTTAATGGTCATTATCAGGCAAATAATGAAACACTAAGGTTACAAAATAGTTATGCAACAAAACTGTACTGAATAACAAACTGGAAAGTGAGCATAATACTGCAGAACTTAAGATGTCTGTAGAATGTAGTATATTAGGTTTATAGCTGTACAAATATTGCATTTAGGCTTTTATATTATTTCTTTTTGAGGCTCCAGAACAGGTAAACAAACAGAGCTGTTATAATACTGTAATACTACTGTATTACTACTGTATAATACTGTAATACTGTACTGTAATAGAGCTGTTATAGTACATGATTCCCTACTACTAACCTGCCACTTACATCAGATGAGGATTACATTCTCTTTCTACACACTTAGCTCTTATGGGCAATCTGCAGTATGGCAATCGGAAAGTTCCTGAGTGTGTGTGCGTGTGCGCGCACACACACTTTTTACACATTTATCTTAGACCAGCCAAGTGTGATCTGATGGGTGGAAATAGATTTCTGCTCCCAGATTTCCCTTAATGAGAGCATAAAAGAGTGCTGTAGGAGATCCTGTTCCCAGAACCCTGCAAAGCACCCAGCCAGCACCCAGTTCGCAGCCCAGTGCCCATTTCCCTCTCCCGCCACCACAACCTCAGGGGGAAAGCATGGATCATTTGTTTGCTGAGGGAAGGAACTGGATCTGCACATCAAACTCACAAAGAAGATCTGTTGGCCAGAGAGATTGTTTTAAAGCCACTATTGCACGAAAAAACCTCTGCTTCCAATAGAACTTCCCCGTCCTCTACTCTTCCTTGCAGTCTTTGGTGGCACCTCCAAAATCTCCTCCAGAGGGTCCCCAACCCACCGGAAGAGACACAAGAGGCACATGGATGGGACGGGAAATCGCTTCCACCAGCGGTTTCTGTTGCACTGGCAGAAGGGAACCGTTGGAGTCAAACCATTATAAATACATACGTGGGGAGAAGATATTTCATACAATGTATTCCTGTCAACCTAGAAAATGGCAAAACACAGTAGTAAAACAGATAGCTCAGAATGATGCTAAATTGTTGTTGCATTTATTTACAACACAAAATATACAGGGCCATTTATAGATTAAATCTCATGCTCTGCTATTACAAGCTATGTTTGTTAGTTCCATCTTTTATGTTATCCCCCCCCCCCCCCACGTTTGGCTAAACAGATTTTTTTTCTTTTTTTACTTTTCACATAATCAGCAGATACTAGTAATTTTTTAAAAAATGAACACAGAAACCTCTTTACTACACACTAGATTCTTTTATAGCCTTTGTAGCTCTGTACCAAGTTTCCAGAGAAACATGAGTTTATGATGTGCTAAAGAACAGGAAATCAAGAATAGGATGCTTGCAAGTGCCAGATTGAACATATGGAAGACATGAAGCTCCTCTGTATGGAATTAGATCATTGGTCCGTGACCTAGCTCAGCATAGTCCACTTTTACTAGCAGCAGCTCTTCGGGGTCTCAGTTGCAGATCTGTCCTACCTTGCTACCGAATACTTTTTTTTAAACTGCAGATGCCAGAGATTGAACCCAGGACCTTCTGCATACTAAGCACCTGCATTACCACTGAGCACGGGGACCTTGCTAAAGGGAGAGAAGCCAAAGGAGTGCAGTAAGTTCTAAAGCAACACTGCGCATCAAGTTTAATCTCCTTGGTTGCTTCTTGTATATTTATGACTAGCTGTTGCCCGCGGCTGCGCTCGTGTGGATTTTAGGATTTGGCATAATTGTTTTTAAATGAAACATGTATGGAAAAGATGCAGTGTCTCTGACTGAAAGTGTAACATTTAGGCTGGGTGCTGGCAGCAGAAATCTTTTGAGACAGAAATATCTGTTCTTAAAGAAAAATCAGGTTAATCCTGAGAGTCTACAGGTGATGAAGAGTGAGCATGCCAAGTTTGGGGTAGATCCATCTAAACGTGATGGAGCCTATGCGACGATGCCCCCCACACAACAGTCAGTCAGTCATTTAAAAAGTTTCCCTCCCTTTTCACCCCGTCATGTAAAAAGTTTCCCTCCCTTTTCACCCCCTCAGAGAACATTCTAAATGGCCTAGGGAAGATTTGCATACCCACCCCTACTGGCCCTTACAGGAATTCATACGAACATTCTAAGTGTCGTATGGGCTATTTGCATAACTGCTGCTATTGGCTCCTGCAGCAAGTTGGCTCTTGCAGCAATTATGAGGTGAGGCCTATTTGCAGAACTGCAGATATGAGAGTGGGGCAATTTTGCCCCCTTTTTTCACCCCCTTAGGGACGGAATTTCCCAAAATCCTTCCTTAGTGGGGGTCTACGTCATAAAAGCAATGTCTCTTCAAAATTTCACGATTCCTAGATTAAACGGTTTGAGCTGGGTGTTGATGAGTCAGTCAGTCAGTCAGTCAGTCAGTCAGGACACCTTCTTTTATATATACAGTATAGATAAACAAGTCAGAACTAGATTGGGGGAAGCAAACATGTGTCCAACTTAACTGTGACACCCAATACCCATTCTGTAAAACGAGAGATCTCTTCAACAGTGACTGACAGCTCCTCCAAAGGCCAGGAGACATCAGTAATATAAGCCTAGAAAACAGAGCTAAAATATGCACTTCCAAATCAGACTTCATATAGTTTCTAATGTTATCAAATCAGTTAAGCATTCAGAATACCCTGATGAAAATGTCATCCTGTTTTCTGAATAGTGATCTATAAAACTTTATAGGACTAGACCCCCTCAACCTTCTGATTGCTCCTTAGAAAACGGCCTTCTCTGCAATAACGACACAGAAAAGGTTACTATTTATTGCCTTCCCTCCTCCCTCTTGTACTTTATTAATAATTTAAACTCTTTGGAACTTTCTTTTAAGTGTACCTACTGAGTTTTTCTCTTGGGACTACCATTACAGAGTTCTCAAAGTGCCTGTGAAAGAACATGAATACTTTTGATGCAATCTAATTCTACATTACCAACAAATGGAAGGGAGCAAATAAAAACCTATTGCCACATATGCATATAAAATGAGTGCTTGGAATCTAGCTCAATCCTCTGCAATTGTCTTCCTCCCTGGCCTCAACAAGAGAAAGTAACAGATTTTGGATGAGAAAAAGTACACAAAGCAAGCAGCAGTAGCACTGGATTTAGAAGAGCCCCAGATAATTTAAGACAAAGGAAAGCCTACAGGAATTTAATGATCTATGGCAGTGATGGCGAACCTTTTTGAGCCCGAGTACCCAAACTGCAACACAAAACCAACTTATTTATTTCAAAGTGCCAACACTGCAATTAAACCTGAATACCGAGGTTTTAGTTTTAGAAAAACAACTCATACAGTTGTCCAAACTAATTAACATCTTTTGTCTTAAAAGAAAAACACAATAACAGAGCTTTCAATTATACAAACAGTTTTTTGTTGAAAAAAAAGATCAACTCAAAAAATTATTATAGTACTACATTGTACACATAGCCTGAAGGGAATTTATACAAACTTTTAAAATAATTAGGCACATGTATTTTTGGATAAGGGATTCTCAACTTGTAATATGATTATATGCCAGACTGAAATTGTAAGGGGCAAGCTTTACTCTGGGTCCTTTCCCTGCTTCTACAGGTGTCGGATTAGTAAAAGTAAAAGTCAACCTGTACTAGGATGAGCAAGATAAACAAGAAAACTAAACGTGCTTAACACATTTTAAACACTTTATGTCTTGGACTGCAAACACTGCATTAGGTAAAAGTTTGCACTGGGCATGCTTTTGCACAATTAATGTGATTTTTGCTATTGCATGCATGCTGATAATTTGTCAAACCTTGGCTCATACTCCATTAGTTTGGGAGCAACACATGCAGCACTCAGGTCAACTGTTAGGGCTTTACATCCAAGTCATGCTCTGTGCATCATTCTTCAAAATCTTTTAAATGTGATAACAATGTAGAAAAGAATTCTGTAACAGGAATTCTAGAATAAAATCATTTTGTTCCACACTGTGAGAAAGAACAATCATTGGTGTTTTGCAGAAGGGGACGGTCTTTTCGCGATCTGGTGACCAATGGCTCGAGTGCCCACAGAGAGGTCCCTGCGTGCCAGCTGTGGCACGCGTGCCATAGGTTCGCCATCACTGATCTATGGTGAACATTGGATATCTTGTAGGTGGAATGGAGAACCATTTCTTAGGATACTGCTTGTCTAAGAAGATACAACGATAGTTTAGAGCAGGGCAATGGAAGCCTCTTGAAGCCTCCTGAGACTGCAGATCCATGAGAATTTGAAGAAGAATCTGGAACAGCCCAGAAAGTACCACTAGGTTGGGACCAGTTCCTGAACCTACAAAATACTAGCCACGGTCCACCAGGGGGACTGATACAGTCAGACATGTCCTATTCTAAAGAACATAACAAAATACATCACAAATAGATGTAAAACATCTCAAAAAGAAAAAGTGAGACCATGTTCTAAGTCCATATAAAACAAAGAAAATCAAGCATCCTTTAGAATACAGAGGTTGACAGCTTCCATTCAGAGTAATTGTAACTACTTGGCCTGCAGCACATTAACATCCAACTGCAACGTATTATGAGATTGGCCTGCTGATGGCCTGAAGGTATTTAGGTACTTATATCTGACTCTTCAAAGCAAAAAGCCTTCATGAAGTGGCTTACAAATATTAAATTACGTAGTATAAATACAATTAAGCACCTTTAAAATTCAATATTTGAACCAATACAATAAAAAATAGGGATCAAATAAAACCGGACAGTTAAAAGGGCTTCTGAAACAGAAGGATCTTCAGAGAACATCTAAACACCATGAAGGAAGAAGAGGCTTTGGCAGTGAATTCCACTGTCACAGAGTCACCACTGAGAAATCCCTGATTGGATCTTAGTTAATGGCATTTATAACTATATTTCTTGTGCATCTTAGGGTTTTATTCTGTGGAACAGTGTGGTGTAGTGGTTAGAGTGCTGGACTGGGACTTGGCAGATCTAGGCTCTAATCCCTACTTTGCCATGAAGCTCCCTGGGTGACCTTGGGCCAGTCAATGGTCACACGATTACCACAGCTTAAACAAGCCACAGCATGCTGGGTGCCATTTGCCTAATTACCTGCCTGGGTACAGCTTGTCGTGTCATTGGTACCCAGTGGCATGGCTTGTTTGAGGGGGAAACAACTCTCAAATAACCCAACAACAGGCCACGTTGTTTAGGCAAATGGCAACCGGCACCCTCCATGGCTTAAACAAGTCACCACGGCTTCTTTAAGCCACAGTGATCATGCGAACCAGGCTACTGACTCTCAGCCTAACCTACCTCACAGGGTTGCCTATATTGCCCAATAGCCGAAGCTATTTTACATACACTAAAAGTGAAACGATGGCTTTAGCTTTCCCTTCCTTTGTGTTGGGGAGCAGGTGGGTGGTGAAGAACGGTTTCTATGCTAGTATTTGTGAAATGTGATCTGCTGGATGTCGGAAATGCCAAGGTGAATGTGTTCTAAGGAAATTGGTCATTTAGCTCTTGACGAGAAAACATCGAGTATGTTCCCCAACAGACAGTGTGGCTCATGCAGGGAGAGAGAGAGAGAGAGAGAGAGAGAGAGAAGAGGACTTTGAAAAGGTTAAAAGCAGATTCTGGGCAGTATGCCAGCCTCCAACTGTGTTTTGCCCCGTTAATCTGTGCCTAGATTTTTGCAAGCCGAATATATGGCATCTGCATAAGGGTTCTTGGAATACCAGAAACAATTCATTGTCTGCACAGAGTCTGGAATCAGCTGACAAATGCTGAGCTTTGGGATAATCGGCAGAGGCATTTAGATCATTTGGATGCAAGATCTATCATTAGAGAGCTACAAGGAAGCAGGTGGTGATTCAGAGACCACCACAGATAAGACAGGTGGGTGTCCCACAGATATTAAGGGTTGAACAGGTAACGATGACATACAAAAAATCAAGGCAAACGGAGGGAATAAGGACAAGATGAATGTCTGCAGTTTGGATAGTAGATGTTGAAGAAACGTGGTTTACTTTGCTGTCCCTCCCATGGATAATCACATTTATCCATTTATCACTTATCTAGACACTAAGATCTGCATCAGCAGTCCTTCTCCGAGAGCCCCTGCCAAAGGAAGTGAGGCAGGTAGCTACTAGGAGGAGGGCCTTTTCTGCTGTGGCACCCCAGGTTATGGAATAAGCTCCCCAAAGAGGTTCGCCTGGCGCCTACTTTGTATTCTTTCCGGCGCCAGGTGAAGACCTTTCTATTCTCCCAGGCATTTTAATCATTTTAATCATCTTAATCATTTTAATCTTGTAGTTGTTTTTAACTCCGTTATTGTAACTGCTGCTGCTAGCTCTGTTGTTTGTTTTTAATCTGTGGTTTTAAATTTTATATTTATTTTATATTGTATTTTATGGTTTTAACTGTTGTAAACCGCCCAGAGAGCTTCGGCTATTGGGCGGTATAAAAATGTATTAAATAAATAAATAAATAAATATTGATTATTTGTAAGTGCTGCAGAATTATGGAGATTTTAGGAGGAACCAAGAGCTCAGGATTAGAATTAGAGTAGAGACTAAAGTATAAACGAAACGAAATATCGTCCTTGTACATTTTAATGCTAATATATTTTAGTGACGTACTGAATTTAGGTACTAAGTTATGAAGGATATGTGGCTAAATCTGGACTACTGAGAAACAAGAGGAAGATATCAGCATGGGCAGGAGAATCACAAAATTTGCAGAAGCAGAAAAATTATTTAGGAGAAACCCACTAAAGGGGCAATCCCCCATCCCCTGACAAACAACTATCAGTTAATTCCTGGGCAACGCAATCCTATGAGACTGCCCGTAACCCTCCAAAATCGGAGGATTATGGGCATCCAATTGAGGGCGGGAAGAGCACAGAGGACAGGATATCTTCGTTTGGACTACTGTAACGCGCTCTACGTAGGGCTGCCTTTGAAAACAGTCCAGAGACTTCAATTGGTTCAAAACAGGGCAGTAAGGCTGCTAACGGGGACTGACTGACAAGAACATATTACACCAGTCCTCTATGATTTACACTGGCTACCAACTGAAGTCCGCGTCCGATTCAAAGTGCTTACATTAACATTTAAAGCCCTAAACAGTCTGGGGCCAGGTTATCTGAAGGAATGCGTTGTCCCATACGTGCCTGCCCGAACCCTGAGATCTTCTTTGGAGGTCCTTCTCAGAGAGCCCCTTCCAAAAGAAGCTAGGAGGGTAGCTACTAGGGGAAGGGCCTTCTCAGTTGTGGCACCCCATCTGTGGAATCAGCTTGCCATAGAGATGCGCCTGGCGCCTACCCTCTATTCTTTATTTGCCCAACATTTTAATGGCTGATTTTATCCATTTTATTATTGCCACTGTACCTCTGGATTGAATTTATTTTGGCTGCTTGTTTTTATTGTGTTATATTTTAATATGTCTGTATTTTTATGTTATTATTGTTGATGCTTTTGTTTTAGGATGATTGCTTTTATTTGTAGCTTTGTTTTGCAAACCGCCCAGAGAGCCTTTTGGCTGATGGGCGGTGTATAAATATATTTAAATATATTAAATAAATAAATAAATCCTCCACGCTCCTTCCGCCCTCAAAAATATTTACATGGCCAATTTCAGCCATCTAAATGTTTCTCCCCCTCCTCCCGAGGAGGAAAGGCTGAGGTGCTGCCTGGATTCTTCAGAATCCGTTGGAGCCTCACTCATCTCCTCCCCTGGGAACACTCCCCCCCAAGGGGGAACGGAGCACAGTCTTCCACGCTCAGTTCGCAGCTGGTGTGGAAAGAACCATGCTGGCTATGAGGTGGTGGGGGCGGGCGCTCTGCGGCACTGCAACCTTGGGTGGGATTTCCAAGGTCACAGAGCCTTCTACAGCAATTCCTATGTGTCCCCCCAAACAAGGTAGGAGGGACATAGGATTGCGCCCTTAATGAATTTTGTGAGGCAAGTCTTGTTTAAAAGTGTCAGGGGAAAAGAGAAATGCAAGTGTCCCAAGCAACAATAGAGAAGAGATGCATTGAACTTGTTTCTCCAGATTTCAAGTCTTGTAAAACATCGATGTGGAATATAATTAATGTCCATTGCAAAGCAAAGTATAAACTTGCAAGCACTTACCTATTCAGTCAGCTTTTGAGACCGAACTTCGTATTTAGCAGGAAAGGAGAACAGTGACTAGGGGGGGTTGGGGATTCAATTTCATTTACAAAATATTTGAAATTATTAAGCTCCATCTGCAGTAGCATAGGCAGGTCACCTTTGTTTTTTTAATTTGGTTTCAATAAACTTTCTGGGTCAAATTGTTTCCTCTCCATGGAAACAATTCTTAGAGAGCTTGGCATGACTCTCAGATTAGGGCACTTTACAAGAAAGCTCTTTTCATGATGCAAGGCAGTGTTTACAAATTACAGGGAGAGATTCTGCATACAAGGGTGACCTAGTGTAAACTAATGTGTCTCTGTTAGCCATTTATCAAATGCAGATGAAATGCAAATCCTTTCTGCTGAAAGAAGAAGAAAAAACAACAGACTTCCACAATTCCTTAACAATACTAAATGTGATGCAACTTGGGATGCTTGCACCCAGTATGTGTATATATCACAAATATGGGCACAATTATCCACAAAAAGGAGACCAGAGACCCATCCCTAGACTTCATTGCCATTATTGCTTTGTCTGTGAATTTCCCAAAAAACGTTTTGCACTCACTCATATGCAATTTTAGTTTTCATTTAAAAATTACAGAGCAATCCCAAGTTCAAGGAGCCCTGTTGACAGAATGCTTCAATCTCAGATATTCTGTCCTGACCGAGGTCCGCCAGGCTCTTGCCAGCAGGGTGGGAGGGATGGCAGAGGCATTTTTTTTTTGTCTCTGCTTCCTCCAAAAAGAGAATTTCTGTTAGATGCACCTCAGAGCCCACCTAATTTTTCCTCTGTGATGGGGTGTAGTTGGGGTCTATTAGGGTTTAGCATTTGGATCCTTGGCCATTTCCTACCCACTGGCATGATCTTGACACTCCCATTTCTCTCCCTGTATGAGGTTGGAGTTCTGACCTCAGAGAGGAAGCCACTGTGGAAACCTGAGTAGTGGTTGGGAGGAGCCATGAGGGGGTCCTGACTTCGGAAAAAAACCCTCTGAGGTCAAAGCTCTGTCCAAGACCTTGGAGGGGTTTTCTAGACAATTATATGGCCCTGAGATGCTGTCCAGGGACCACAGGATTGCCCTGTTAGTTGCTTATGTTCAACGATAATTTTTTAAAATTAAACTTACAAGCTTATTTTTAAGTTCTAATCCTGGAATTTTAATGCAAAATGGTTTTAGAGCATCAAGTGCTGAAAGCATTTAACACAATGCTTTTAAAAACATCTTTTATTTTTCGCTTTAGATATTCCAAGACAAATTTGGACTAAAACATTTACAAGTCCTATGAAATAATATCTGTAATTGTACTCTAACATTAACTACAGAAACCTTGGGAAGGGTATGCTGTGTCGCTATATTTAGCTGCTCCATGCTTTTATATGGAGAACACTAATCACAATAACTTCTTTTCACAATCTAGTAGGTTTGGCACAGCATAGCTAGTGACACTAAATGCCACTCAACTGAATTGCTGTTCAAACTTTTTTCTCCTTCTTTGTGACTGAAAGCATGGACAAATGGTAAACTGCATAATAACCTATGTCTGATGCAATCATCGTTTATAAGTTCAATTTTAGAACTTGAAATGTGTAGGATGCAGAAATGTAGACCTGACAATCAGAACATAATAGAACCAATTAGGACATGCGGTGCCAACTCACAGTTGAATTCATCTATTGTCTTCTCTCTCTACAGCTTGTTTGATAATTGCTAATATGACTTCAAACTATTTCAGCACTCTTGATACTTCATTTCTGTTGTGGCCCAGGAACTGGATTCACCTCTACATCAGTAGAGGAATTCTGGGTAGAGACGGATGGACCAGTCTGTTTCTACTCCATGTCAGTTTACTCATTCATAAGTGTGTTCTGTCCCATTTCCCCATCAATTGGCACTTAAAATGCACAAAAGGTTCACGTTAAGTCCCCCTCCCCTGTGTGCCACCAACCCTCCAGAACAGATTGGGGGTGGGGAAGAAGCTGCAAGGGCGATGAGCAATTTGTTCTGCTAGTGGACAACACTGGATATAACCCTATACTTGATTTTTTTTTTTTTTTTGGTTGATTGTAAGCTGCCTCAAACAAATTGAATGAGATATTAATATAAATGAATTAAAACTATATTATCCCTTCTCACAAATAATAGGCAGGGATGTTGAAGAGTCCTTGGTCTCGAGTCACGAGTCGAGTCACGAGTCTTTGGACCCAAGTCTCGAGTCCGAGTCCTTGGTCCAAAACGGTGACTCATGAGTCACGAGTCACTCCCAAAGCTGACTCCACGAGTCCCTATTAAAATCAATGGGGTTTTTTCCCAACAAAATAAGGCTACTTCGCACTCAAAGCAGCCACACAGAGTAATCTCAGGTCCTCCTTCTGCGTACTTCCTCTCCCAAGTACGCAACACATCAATCAAAATAAATCTTGACACACTGTTGGGGCTGCACTCCTGGTAGCCGTCCATAGTGGCCGAGCAGCGGCGCACCTCGCTTCCATGCGCTCTTCGCTGGCAATCACACTCCTCTCCACTCCTTCTGGCACAGCCCAGGGATGTTGAAGAGTCCTTGGTCTCGAGTCCTGAGTCGAGTCTCGAGTCCCATTAAAAATATTGGGACTTGAGTCCGAGTCGAGTCAGGGGGGACTCAGTCCGACTCACGAGTCGAGTCCTCGAGTCCAAGTCCCCATCTCTGATAATAGGATCAGTTATTATTACTTGAAATCCCTCAACACTCAGAAGTCACACATTAAATGCACAATAAACTGGATTTGCTATACAACAACACAAAAATAGAATCTATTTAGGAGTATCTCTCATGAACCTGAGGGAAGAAGTTGTTATCCTTAACAACCAAGGCCACCTCAGAGCTCTCCATTTAGTAAAGTATGTATGTGCATCATTCTAGACACCTACAAAGTCATTTGACATATTAGGGTGAAAAATGAATACTTTCAGAATATATATATATGACCATATGATTCCTGCCACTTAAATTAGTAAGGGGATTCCACCCACCCCACCCCACCCCAATTTCAGTAACCCATGGGATGTGCAGAAGTTTTAGATTCAAGAGAGGGCAGACTGCAAAACATATTATTGCTCCACATAAGCCCCAGCCACATAAGCCCCAGCCACACATGTTCCACAGACAACACTGGCTATTCTTGTTCTAAAATCTGTCCAACCACTGTGGGAATACCCGTTATTTTGACATTCACCCTCTCTGTGTCCACTTGGCTTATGTATTACAGAGACAGATCAAAATAAGCAGAAGCCAACATTTTAAAAAGGCAGAGTAATGGCAGCAGGAGAATATACTATTTTTGCTTTTAAAGAAGTGACAAAATTCAATGGTGTACAGGGAAAAATCCTGGAAGTTGTAATGGGACTTTAAACCACATAAACTATGTTTGTAGAACAAATAATTTAGTTGAACATGCACTGGAATGGCCTCAGTGTCTGCGTTGGGGCCTTGGAGCATGTGTGCTCAGGTCCCGACACAGCCACCAAGGCAGCCAGGACAGGTGGCTACGTTGCTACCTCCTCCAGCCCCCCTTCTCCCACAGCAGTCAGAGAAGGGGGGGCACGGGGGGGAGGAGGCACTGCGACAGCAGCTGCATTGGGGCATTGGCATGTGTGCGCCAAAGCCCTGATGCAGCTACTGACACAGCCAGAGACGCTGTAGTGGTCCCTCGCAAGATCAGGTTTAACCCAGCTTTGCAAGGGACCGACGTGGCATCACTGGCTCCCCCTCCCTGGTTTGCTTCCCTTTTCTCACAGCCCCAGCGAGGAGGAGGAGGTGCATGGCATGGAGGTGGTGAATGGCGGCAATGAGTGGGGGGGCAGTCGGGGGGGGGGGCTCGTTGCAACCCCGCCAAGCAAGGGCAAGAAGCCTCTGACAGCTGGCAAAAAGTGCTGATTTGGGCACTTCTCACCAGCTGTCATCCTCACTTGTCTCCCCTCAGTGCTCCCACGGTATCCCCTGGGATACCGACCAGAGGACTGAGGGGAGAGGTGGAACCTCCAGATCCCTGCTGTGCCCATTAGTAGGGCACAGCCGGAGCCTGGGACAACTTTAGACCCACAGAGATTTCAGACCTCTGTGGCTTTACAGTGGCACGTGTTCCCGGCCATTGTCAGAAAGAAGGCAAGGGATCTGGTGAGATCACAGCTATTCAGATACATGGCACCAGTGTTTGGGAATTGGCATGGGGAAGGGACTGTAGGCATGCACTCCATATTTCTCATGGGGCTTTGTCTTTTAAGGAGAGAACTTGTTTTCCAAGGAGGGAAAATGGCACAAAAAATATCTGGGAATCCATCCAATGATAGAGAAATCCTATTGACAGTATTGAATATGCTTCTTAAGGTACATGTAAATTCCCACATGGTATTTCAATACTCGATAAGATATGTAAATGAAAGTAAAAAAAACAATACTGTTTACAAAACATGTAACATTTCTACCAAGGTAGAACACCCAATGCTTATTTCTCCATTCTCAGTTTTGTTAGAGCGATTCTAGTTATCTCTTTTGTTCAATTTCAATAGCAGCTTAGCCACTGGCTTCAATGAAGCAGAGATTAAACATAGCCTAAGTACTTCAAATTCTATCATGTAATCTTTTCCAAAACAACTTTTTTTAAAATATAGTACACTAACATTAAATACATTGTTGAAAAATCTGTTTTCAACAAAAAGTTAGTTGGATAAATAAGGGAGTTGCTGAGTTTGTACTGAAATTAAACTACATCAGTTTTCACACTCATTATTTCTGTGTTTCAGAAGCATAAGTAGTACTCTTACTTGACGCAGATGTGCTAGGAAACATAGTGAAAATTACAAGCCAGTGTTCCAGTAATTTTAGTCCTTCAAGGAATAACTCTAGGCAGAAATGAATCAACACTCCCCCCCCCCCAGTAACTAAATAGCTGTAACTGTAGAGGCCAGTTACATTTTGTGACTATTTTTGCAACCTAGCATCAGTAACTTTCCATAGGCCAAATTTAGAAACTATGTACAAAGTTTAACTGATTTTATGAAATGTTCCTAACCTAAATCCATTAATACCATAACAACTATCAGTCCTTAAGGGAAAACAAGGGAGTTTTCCAAAGATCAGAAATTCAGATAATCCTGCCTTTAGAAGGATTTGGTACCCAGTGAAAAGGTTGCAGTACATCATCCATACTGTGGGAAGATGCCCTCTGGTCCTCTTTCAAGATAGACACTTCTTGACTAAGCCTAACCCGTGCTTAATCTGAATCTTTTCACAGTAATATCTCATATTAAATATAGCTAAAACCCCATAGTCTCTAATAAACTTAAATTGTATGTATGTGCAAAGTTTGTGGGTTGTTTATTTTTTGGGAAACTGCACAGAATAGAAACTTACAGAGGAAGACACTGCAGATAACAATGGGGATCCCTCCAGGGGGTATGGCTTGAAGCCCAAGCCCCTGGAGGAACCCATGGAGGCTCCATGGGCCAGATGTAGAACCAGATTCTGCTGGATTAGGCCTCTGGGCCAGAGGTTTCACATCCTTGCTTCATGAGAATATGACTTTTACGAAGTGGAGGGGAGGGAACTGAGTTAGAATACTAGCTGCTATAAATCCAAAGTGTTTGAAACTTTTTCATTTCATAAATAGGATGCTGATTTACACATAAAATATATTACAATCAATTACTACAGTCAAGGAATTCAACCTTGTACAGTACTGACGCTCTGATGGTATTCAGAATTACACTGAATAGTTATATCAACAATTTGTTTTAGCAACAGAGTCCTGAAAGCTGACAAACGTTTTCTGTACAAGAAGAAATGTTCCCACAAACCCACGTGATCTTCCAGGGCTGTTAACAGCCCAATGAACAGCTGCGGTTGCAACTAAACAAACAAAGCAGTAGCAGATTCTTTTCTCCAAATACACAATCCTAGTCAATCAGGCATCATAGTAAGTATGATGATGGATTAAAACATGTAGCCAGATTTGGCTACATGAAGCTATAATCAAATCCATTCAGAGTGAGAGTAATGTTTTGTGCCATCTCTGAATGGGGAAATATTTTCAAGCCAGTTCATGGCTTCCCCCACCCCACCAGCTGCAATTTGCTGCAAGCCCATGAAAGCGTCTCTGAAAAGCTCTCAGCTTTTTGGACGAGCTCTACTTCTTATGCATGCGGTACATAAGACACGCCCAGAATATACCCCCAAAAGCAATCCCTTCATTTATAGCCTTCCTCACTCTTGCTGATCATGGGATCCATACATTCTGAACACAGTACTGTGCAGACTCAGAACCCAGGTATGTGATGCACAGAGATCACAAAAAAGAAATCACAGTGAATAGAAAGGTGGCCTATTTTTCACCTGAGCTACAAGACCAAAATGAAAAACTAAGACTACATAGCACAAACTACATCCAGATGTTCACCAAAATATTATGTGTGAGTCACTGTTTAAACTTTCCTGTCATCAAACATCATGTTCCCTGCGTGGGCTGATGCTGCCAAGCAGTCCTATACCTAGCATTGCTGGGCTTTAGAAACTGTAGGCAAAAATATGAAAGAGCATTTGACAAAGTAGACAAACAGCATAGAGTGCTACGCATGAGAGGCATGAAGTGTTTTATATCTGGGTCAACCAGCTCAAAATACGGCCACCAGTCAGTAGGATGGTTAGATGAGCTTCTGTAGAATTCCTCAAGAACACTGGACTTCCAAATAGTAAGCAAGGATTAACAAGACGGCTGGAGACCCATCTAAGGTACAATGTACTGATTGTCCCAAAACATTTTAAGAAGATAAAAACAGAAAGAAGGGGAAAAGGAGAAAGAGTGAAGCCATGCCTATGCTACTAATTTATGGTGACATTCCCCATCTAACTTAAACCAGTAAGTCTGCAATGTACATATGCGTAATATGTAGTTTGGCCCTTAGCGGACTGGGAGGAGGAAGCTGTGCTAAATTCTGACCAGGTGCCTCTTTTCTTCTCCAATGACAGAATTTGTGCTGCCACAGTTGACAGCACTGATGATCTATTACAGCCTCCCCCAACCTGGTACCCTCCAGATATTTTGGACTTCAACTCTCATCAGTCCCAGTCAGCATGGCCAATGGTCAGCAGTGCTGGGAGTTGTAGCCCAAAACATCTGGAGGACACCAGGTTGGGGAAGGGTGATCTATTGACATACACAGTACAGCAGCAAAACTGATTTTATGGCTGTATATGTATAAACCAAGTAGCAATAATATATACTAATGTGTGAGAGCAGGTTCGAGATTCAAGAAGTGTAAAAAGATTGACAAATAATCACTGTAAGTTCCACAACTGATTTACATACGCTTATTTGAATGCCCATGTGGAGGACCCACTACATGTGATTACTACAAGTTCCTGGTTACATGGATCAAAGCTACCACATATACAACTGTATGCATGGGAATCTGTACAAGCATTTAAATGATCACTCTGTGTGTGCGTGTGCGTGTGCGTGCATGTGTGCATAAGAGAGAGAGAGACTGGCCACCCCCAATTTACACACATTTATTACCCATGGATCATCATCATCAGGCGATCACTCGTGACCGAGTAAGATTGTCTTCCGGGATAAAAGGAGGAAATTCTAAAGAAGATTGTGTAGACTCTAGCGATGGGTCCGTAAGTGACTGTGGAGGCCAATTCTAGATCCACACAGCTTCCCACAGTGAGGACACAGGTTACCAGATAGAAGATGGTCCTGTAAAGGATTCATTTGACGTGCTTTTCGCTTAGCACGTTTCTCCCTTTCACCTTGCACTCGGGCTTCTTCAAAGTCCATGGAACCTTTGTGAAAGGCCAACCTCCATTTAGATCGTTCATGGGCCAGAGCTTCCCAGTTTTCGATGTTTATATTGCATTTTTTTAGATTAGCCTTATGAACATCTTTAAACCTCTTATATTGACCACCGATATTCCGCTTTCCATCCTTGAGTTGGGAGTAAAGTAACTGCTTTGGGAGACGGCAGTCAGGCATTCGAACAACATGACCGGTCCACTGAAGTTGGCGTTGAAGGATCATTTTTTCAATGCTAGTAGTCTTTGCTTCTTCCAGTACACTGACATTTGTTCGCCTATCTTCCCAAGTAATTTGCAGGATTTTCCGGAGGCAACGTTGATGAAACCTTTCAAGGAGGTGGAAGTGACGTTTATAGATAGTCCATGTTTCGCAGGCATACAATAAAGTTGGTAATACAATGGCTTCATAAACCAGTGTTTTGGTCTTCTTACAAATATCCCGATCCTCGAACACTCTATGTTTCATTCGAGAAAATGCGGCACTTGCGGAGCTCAGACGATGCTGGATTTCACTGTCGATGTTAGCTGTAACAGAAAGATAGCTGCCAAGATAGAGAAAATGATCGACATTTTCCAGTATTGTCCCGCCAAGCTGGATAGATGGCATCACCAAAGGATTGGCTTGCACTTGCTGATGAAGCACTTTGGTTTTTTTGATGTTAAGTGAGAGACCAAGTTTTTCGTATGCTTCTGCAAAAGCATTTAGGATAGTTTGGAGATCATCCTCTGAATGTGCAGAGACCACATTATCATCAGCATACTGAAGTTCCACAACGGAGGTTGTAATTACCTTACTTTTTGCTTTCAGCCTGCTGAGATTAAAAAGCTTTCCATCTGTTCGATATATAAGTCCCACACCGGTGGGAAGTTTCCCCTTGACAAGATGTAAAACCATGGCGATGAAAATGGCAAATAATGTTGGGGCGATAACACATCCCTGTTTAACACCTGATCCCACTTTAAATGGAGCACCATGAGAGCCGTTGTTGTCCAAAACTGTTGCCGTCATGTTGTCATGGAGAAGTCGCAAGATATTCACAAATTTATTGGGGCATCCAATTTTCATAAGGATAGTCCAGAGAGCTGTACGGTCTACAGTATCAAAGGCCTTAGCCAAATCAATAAATGCCATATAAAGGGGTTGATTTTGCTCCCGGCATTTTTCTTGGAGCTGACGTGCAGTAAAAATCATGTCTACTGTCCCTCTAGAGGGGCGGAAACCATATTGAGTTTCAGGGAGGATCTCTTCTGAAATAGATAGAAGACGGTTTGCGAGAATCCTAGCAAATATTGAATACCTGAATGGGGCTTGGGATCCAATAGGATCTCATCTGGCCTACATCCTCAGTATGAACAACTCATTGCTCAGGAGTAGACTGAACTGTGTTTCCTTCTGTTTAACTATCTGAACTGCAGCTAAACATGTGTAACCATCCACATGCCTCCAGCCCCGGATATCGTTAGGTAACTTCAGTGGTAAAGGGTAGAGGTCATCCTTTAAAATAACTGAAAATTATATTTCACTCAAACATTTTTTGTTTATTTTTAAACTAAAATCACTTTAAATTTGAAGACCACTGACCTAAGTTTCTCCTTTTAGGAAATCCTTTTCCAGACCAGCTCATTAGCTGAGAACCTGGCCCCATCTTTCATGGAACCTAGGTATATAGAACCTCCACATGAGGCTTGGAGGGCAGCAACAAGGGAGAAGGCCTTTTCTGTGGTAGCCCCCCAACTGTGCAACAAGCTCCCCCCTGAGGCCCGCCTGGCACCAACTCTATTATATTTTCGGCACCAGGTTAAGACTGCCCTCTACGTTGAGGCTTTTAATAATTAAATGGTATATGGTGGGGTGGTAAATTGTTTTTAGCGGTTGTGTTTTATTAACTTGTTTTAGGGATATTTTTAAAATTGGTTTTTAAAATTTCATAATGTTTTATTGTTTATATTTTTAACTGTATTTTATTGTTTTTTTAATTGATTGTTGTACACCACCCAGAGAGCTTTGGATATTGGGTGGTATAGAAATGAATGAATGAATGAATGAATTAATTAATTAATATTGCAGGATATTCTGGGGCACTTTCAATTCATGAGGGACATTGGCCAGATCTGTTATATATCATCATGTACTAAGAATACATTCTGGAACATACCCCAACCCCTTGCTTGACTGCACACTCTCCATCTTTCATGGTAGCTCAGTCCACCACCACTACTGATCTTCTCACTGAAGAACCAGAGTACCATGGTTTGAAAACCACTGAGTTAAATGATCTTCAAGGGAGATTTGACTAAATAGTTTCTCAGTGGCAAACAGAAAAACTTTCAAATTTACTTCATTGTCTTTCTTCAGAAGCATTGTGCACAATATGTCAAAAGCAATTAGAACGGTCAAAACTGCAAGAAATATAGCACCCACAAGACACACTTGAATTCAACAACAACAAGTGGGACCAGTAACAAAAAATTGCAGTCAAATGCTACTGTGCAGGTTCCAGCCAGCTATGCCCTCTTCCATTCTACATGCCCTCTACATGGAGGGACATTCCATTGTCCCTCCATGTAGTTTTGGAAACAAAATGGGATTGTCACATAGCTATAGCATTAGGCAAAGCAGGTGGGGAAAATACTGAAAATGTTTTGCAGCTCGCATGAAATAAGGATGGTTCCAAAATATGAGGTCTATAGGGATCATTGTGATTCATGGTAGACATCTAGAAACATGTGTAATAGGTAAAATAAGCACAGCATTCTAAATAATAGTGGTTAAAAGCTATCAGGTTTTTAAACTACTTATTTAAGAAATGCAAGTAACACCAAAAAAGTACAAACCAATCCACTATTTGATGAATACACAGAAGTAAAAGAAATGCTCACCTTTCCTTTAGACTTCCTAATATTCCACTTTAGTCAAGCATCTCTAGCTAAACACATGTAGACAGATGCTACACAATTAAGGCTATTCTTCACATCCAAGCACTAATCCAAACTAAGTTAGTGTACGTAATGAGAGGCATAGGCTGCTCTGTATACATTCAACATGCAACCAATCAAATAGCTTTGGTCCAACTGCTTCCAGTCATGGACTCTGAAACCAAAATTGTATGCACATAACAAAACAAGATGTTCATACAGATTAACATCATGTTGGCATCTACATTAATGTCACGATCCATGAACTCTCACCGAGTTGAATATCACTCGCTTATGTAATAAATCCACTGATGTACTGGAGAACTGCACACTGCACATATGGACCCCAAACATCATCTTCGTAGTGCTACCAACCAAAAGCCATCATACAGATGCTATTCGGTCTTTGCCCTGTGGTTAAAGAAAAAAAGGTAGGTAGAAGTAGCAGGAAAACACTGGAGGGTTACAAATGGGAGATGACAATGTCTGGAACTGTCCCCCTTAAAATTCCATGAATGAGGCAGGACAAGTGAACAATTAAAGCCTTGTCTGGAAGCACCTCCATGTCCAATAAACTTGTGATCTGCAAACACTTCAGTGATTAGATTTTATGTAAAAGAAAAACAAGTGGGAAACTCACAACAGTACCCATTTATTATGTGTATGGTTTGCCCAATGTTTCAGAGAAAAGTCTCCTTCAGGGGCTACCTGCACTACTTGAAACCGCTTGAACAACTCAACATTAAATCAGCCCCTGAAGAACAAGACCTTTCTCCAAAACACTGGGCGGGCCAAGCACATAATAGGCACTGTTGTGCCTTTCTCCTTTTTCTTTTCATGATTGGAGTGCCTCCCTGCTGTTTTTCTAGATTTTAAGTAAACCTATCATTTGGAGAGAGGGGAAAAGGAAGTTAAAGCAACCCTGTCATATAACCCTTTGTTCGCTCCAACCAATGAAATCTAGGACAAGAAATATTAACATTCACCATTTCAGAAAGTTCAAACTGAACCTTAATAAGATAGCTGGTATAGGCAAGACAGCTAACAGATTTTTTCAGTGGTGATTAAAAGCAATAATCTTTAAGAACTTTATGTATTTTTATGGTTGGAAAAAAAAAAAAAGACAAATCCTGATAAATCTTACCAAGTACTTAAAGGGTGACAAAGATTGTGGGAGCCATTTGTATTTGTTAATATGAAGAAAAAGTATATTGTACAGTAATCCTTAGGCTATGGATTATGTGATCTATAAGCAGTAAAAGTAGCTCAGTAAGAACAGAACAAGGCTGGAGAGAAGAGTACCGGTAATCACATCTTGGAGATGACAGAACTGATAGTCCTACTTGAATCCCAATTGGTGATGGATTTTACTGATTCTTTTAAAAAGCTAAATTGATTTCTGTTCTTAACAGGGGCATTATTGGATTAATTTAAAATACATTTCTTGTGATGTAGGGATGCTCATTTACTGCAACAGATCTTGAAATATCAGTAAAATATTTTGGGATGTAGCAGGCTTTTTAACAAAAATAATATTTGGACAAACCCTGGTTTTGCTATCATCACTGATCGAACACGTATACTATCAAAAAAGCATAGTATGTGTATGCATACATGCATACAAACATATACTTATGTTAAGTTTACAAAGGTTAAACATGCTAATGCTATGAATAACGTAGTAGACTGCCATGTGGTCCACTAAACAGGTTTTTAAAAGTTGGAGAAAGACAACAAATATCAAGACAACAAAAATCGAAAGACACAGATGGTTTCATAGCAGGCAGATGTCAGAATCCACAAGAACATTAACTTGAATTAATAGGTATTTTAGTGTATATGTGTGGTGTTTTTATAAAAAAAGAAACTAGTCTAGGAGATCTGTATAACATGTAGGATTCAACCAAGAAAAAAACTGGAAGAGGGGGACAGCTTAAATAGTATACAGCACAGAATGGGTGGAAACAAGTGTTAGAACAATCAGCATTACACAGTGATCTGATAAGCCTACTCAGTGTCACTTAATACATTTGGTTGCTCATTAAATGGCCTGTAATCTCCCTAATGTACACACAATCAGGATGCTTGATTATGAGTGAAGAGGGAATTCAAATCTGTATGGAAGCATAGGGTGTTAGAATAGTTTGATTAACGTGGAGTACAAAGCGGTATGATTTTGTGTATTTGACATAAGATTGTAGTAGCGAAAATGGGGCTGCTCCAAGCACTGATTCATGTTTGCACTTATGCTTTATCAAAACCACCTGGAGAAACTTCCTGTCCCTTTTGAGAGACACATATACACACAGGTGAAAATAACCCTTTTTTCCATGGGGAGAGGAATGGTCTATTTTCCTTTCCTATTGGGCTTTTACAGAGGGATCAGCAGCAAGATACAGCTGGTGCTTACTGAAAAAAACAACATTAAACATGTGGAAAGGAAGCCCTTCTCTGCCCATTATAAAAAGGGAGAAATAGCTTCTCTCCCTTCTCCTTCAGCTTTTACACAAGGCCACAGCAGCATGCGGCTTGCCCCTTCTACAAAGGACCAGCTCAAGGGCCAATATCCCTACTTTTCCTGAGTTCTCTGCAAATGCCATGCATGGGACTTTGGCGGGAGGGGTCTATTGCAACACAAGTGATGGTTTTGGCTAATAAGCCATGTCAAAACTTGTTGACGACTGATGAGAAGCGAGCTCTAGAGGAGAAGTGGGGAACCTGTGGCCCCCCTGATATCATTGGAGTGCAACTCCCCTCACCAATGCCTATGTTGAGTAGGGCTGATGGGAACTGCACTCTGTCAACATCTGGAGTGCCACATGTTCCCCTATGCCTGCTCTAAAATCAGGGCTTGACAGATGAGGGTTGGCCCTTGGGTTCAGGCAAGGAGGTACTGCATCTTAGATGGCACCCACAGGGCAAGAAGCTCAGGATCCTAGTCTGGGGACTGGGGGGGGGGCTCTATCCCTTTCCCCCCCACTGCAGTCCCGAACAAGATCATGGTCCCTGCAACTACAATTTATATTGCCAAGTTGTGATCCAGTAAAGCAAATATATCACTATTTGGCAATACATATTGCATGCGTAGTGGTGGGGAAAATGCTAGGATTTTGTTCTAGCCTGGAACCTCAGCGCTTAGAGTAAAAAAGAAAACAATCTATGTAGCTGCTATGCCTTAAAAGCAGTGTGTGCTTTGGGGTGAAGGGCTTTTCCACAGGGAGCCCTATTTTGTGATTAGGCAGTCTCTGTACTGGGTTCAGTTGCCTGTGGTTTTGCAACCCAGGATCCACACCAAACCCCTTTTTCTCGGTGGCCTTAGGGGGATTTTGCATCCACACAAAGGGGGCAGTCCATGGTAGGTGTTGTTTCTCTGTCCCTCCCCTTGCTTTGTACCCATCCCACAGTACCTCTTCTCCATTCTGGGCATGTGCATTGGTGAGTGTAACTCACTCGCACACAATGCTTTTCTAATTTTATTTTATTTTTAACCAGAGGTGAGGTATTTTGGAATTCCTTAATTTAGAAATACGGAGCATGCAACTCTCTTGTGCCTGCTAACTTCCTGCTCAGTTTCCCAACAAACATGGCTGCTAGAAAGGGGGCCTACTGGCAGGCAGCTGAGAGCAGACTGAGCAGATTCTCCTCTCCCTGCTTTGGGAAGAGAAAGCCTCAGCGCTCCCCCACCCACCAGTCACAAAGTTGTTTCACACATTTATTTATAGCCCTTGTGCAGTCTGTTCTTCTGGAATACCACTAATAAACATTTATATTTATTTAAACAAACAAAAACTACAAAGTTAAGCAGGTGATCTCAGTACTGCATTTCAGGAGTAAAGCAGCAAAGGAAACAAATAAATGTATGCTAATGCCATTTTGAAGTGGTCAAAGAGGAGACCAATTTCCTTTTTTAAGGATGAGCAGATTCCCCTCCCCCTCGGCAGCACATCACTGCTATACAAAAGGAAAACCTAGGTGTCCCCCCCTCCATCACCACCATCACAAAGTTGTTGCACAATTTTTTTAAAAAATATTTTTTATTTATAGTCCTTGCGCACGTCTGTTCTTCGGGAATACCATTAACATACTTTTTTTTTTTAAAAGCACCAAAGCAAACTGTAAAGTTAAGCAGGCGATTTAAGTTCTAGTGCTAAACACATTTCATTCCAGGAGTAAAGCAGCAGAAGAAACAATTCATTAAGTGGCTGCTACTGCCATTCTGAAGAGCTGGAAGGAGCTCTAGGACATGGCTCTACAACAGGATATATACAGCAAGCAATCAAGAAAGGAGGGGACACCTCCAGCACATCATCCACCTTCCCCAGGGAAAACTCCTCTCACCGTGCCTCCATTCCGCATCTTTCTGTCCATACCATCAAAGAAAATGTGCAGCTGTTCCGCTCTTTCCCTCCTTAACTGGTTTTCCACATTAAGCAAAAAGTCAGGAGAACTGCTGGGAAAACACAGGCGTATTACAAAAGGACATTGTTGTCTGGATCACCTGTGCAATTTAGTGAATGAGCCACGGTGATGGAAAAGCCCTCGGTGTGCTAGAGTGACAGCACTGCAGGAGCTAAGGCAGGGGAGGGCAACCACCGGCCCATGCTGGGGTGCAGTCTGACCTGCAGAACAGGCTCCACGGGCTGTGCCCCCTGGGGGAATGGAGTCCTATCAGAGAGAGAGCAGTACAAAGGGGAATCCTTTTCTTACCTCCCCTGCGCCACTCAGCTGGGCTTGCAGTCAGGGTCCTGCTTCCTGCACTACTCATGCCACGATTGGGACATGACTGGTGCAGGAAGGAAGTAGCAGCCTGGTTCAGCCAGGGATTGCAGGAGCCAGCTCTTCCAAGCCCCGACTGAATTCCTTTCTCCACGCAGACATATGGAGCTCCATTTAAATAACGGTGGCTTATTTTGACTGTGCAAACTGGCCCTGTTTTGGAGCTTCTGGCTGGGTGCACATTCTTGGATTTCTGAACCCTCAAATTCCAGGGATCCCCCCCCCAAGATCTTGCTAGGATAAATGAAGCTCGACAGTCTGGAATCCTGGCTTCAAGTGCTCTTTTTCTGTACTCTAGTGGCACTGCCTGGTAAAGCCTTGTCATGTCTGAGGAAAGTCTGTTTACCTTCTTTTTAGATTTACCAGGAGACTAAGGTTCCCCATTCCTCCTTCCAGTGTTTTATATACAGCATAAGGAAGAAAAGTGTAACACACTCTCTCTCTTTCTCCACCCCTTGTCATCTTCCCACTGTGATTCTACCCTCCTTTTGTACTGGAAGTCAACGGAATCCACCACACAGCCTCACTTCTCATTTCTCCCACGCCCTTTTGCTTTCCCATCTCTGGAGCAACCCTTACAGTTAGCTATTCAATTGTCATAGTTATATTATTTCCATAAAACACTATTTCTGGAAAAGCTCTGATCTTGCCTCTGTTGTTTCCCAGGGACATGGCAAGGGTACTCTGCTACCTTGAAGATAAGAGCCGTGCGTGATCAGACCAAGGTCCCTCTATTCCAACATTCTGTTCACACAGTGGCCAACCAGATGGCTCTTGGGAAACCCACAAGCAGCACATGAGTGAAATAGCACCTTCCCAGTCATGTTCCCCAGCAACTGGTGTACATAAGCATACTTCCTCTGATACTGAAGATAGCATATACCCATCAAAACTAATAGCCATTGATAGCCTTCTTGTCCAAGAATTTGTCCAAACCCCTTTTAAAGCCATCCACATTGGTGGCCATTGCTACATCTTGTGGTAGTGAATTCCATAGTTTAACTATGCACTGTGTGAAGAAGTACTTCCTTTTATCTGTCCTGAAGCTCCCACCAATTTCATGGGATGACCCCGGGCTCTAGTACTATAAGTGAGGGAGATAAATGCCTCCCTATCCACTTTCTGCACACCATGCATAATTTTGTACACCTCTATCATGTCTCCCCTTACTCAACTCTTTTCTAAGCTAACCTTGATGAAACAATCCTAAGTTACTCACTCTAGACTCTTTTATATTTCATTAAAGGAGCTAGCTTCTGGGCCAGGGCTGCTAGACAGAAAGCAGCCTGTACTCTAACAGAATAGAGCCACTGTCACAGTGGGAAACAATTCCCTAGTATATTGGAGCAAAATTTCTACCCAGTCATTCATGTTCTGGGAGGGCTTATTCCCTGAACATGAAGTAGTAGTTGTAGTAGTAGTAGTAGTAGTAGTAGTAGTCTACATTCATGGAGAGAGCAAGCATAGTAACAGAAATAACAACCCACATGGTAAGCATTTCTAAATATTACATGCCAAGATGGCAATTGCTTGCTACAAGGAGGAAAGCTGTTTTCAGTAGCTTTCCTTGACAAGTATAACATGTGCATGAGCCCTACAGTTGTGAGACTAGAAGCAGAATCAAGATGCTTAATTTAAACATAATTGTGGTCTTCTGAAACTGTTCAGTCACAGGCTGAAATAAATGGAAATCTTGTCTCCATGCCCCTTAAGAATTATAAAATAATCTTGTCAAAGTCAGTGATGTCGCTTTTCCAGAAACTGTTGAACAGGAACATTTCACAGAAAATGTTTGAATACATTTTTTGTGAACTCTTAGTCTGCCTAATAAAGGTATTACACTAATATGGATTTTGGACTAGATCTACTGGGATCTGATTTAGCATATTTGACATATTTTATAAAGGAAACTAAAAAAAGGTAACCCATATTAATCTTATGTGCTATATAAATAATCTTTTCCCAATAGTTTAAAGTAGTTGAACTAAAATGTGATGGGGGATAAAAATCAATAAAACACACTTAAATTGCAATCCAATGCCCACTTTCCTGGGAGTAAGCCCCATTGAATCCAATGGGACTTACTTCTGAATAGACACGTATAGGTTTAAACTGTTAATGTAGTTTCAGGGCCGGATTAAGATAGGGGCTATTGGAGCTGCAGCTCCAGGCCCCTAGCACAAAACAGGCCCACAATATTCAGCCCCCGCCCCGTTCATTTCAATGGGTCTACTCTTTTTAAAGTCGGAGTAACGCGGGAGGCGAGGCAAAGACGGGGAAAAGGGAAAGCCGATCCGAGGCCCGCTTTTCCTGGGAGTAAGCCCTCCCCGCGGGAGGGAATAGGAGACTTACTCCCGAGTAGCCACGCATAAGGCGGCTGGAGTGCCGTGTGCGCGCTGTTAATCGCCCGTGGAAGCTCTGCGCGCGGAGGATACGGGCTCCCCACAACCTGCTTTCATTTCTCCTCCCCGGTCTGCTGCGCTCTGCGGCAGCCGCCTGGGCTTCTTATACGGAGGGCTTCGTGGACAGAGGGAGCGGGGGAGATCGAGAGAAGCGGGGGCGGCGGGGGTGTTCGTGGAAGCTGCGTGAAAGGCCAGGATCGTGCCAGACGCGCGGTGTGAATCAGCTTTCTGGGGAGGGGGAGTGAGTCAAGGCCGGAAAGCCGAAGTTGAAAGGGGCCGCCTCCTCAGTCCGGCGAGAGCATGGATCGAGCATCGTGTCGAGTATTTTAGGCTTGCGAGTCTGAGAGGCAGTAAATTACCTTTTTTGCTTCCCCTTTCAGGGCCCAATCCTATAGCATGTCCAGACAGAAAAAGTCCTACAACTCCCAGCATGCCCCAGGCACGCTGGGAATTGCAGGGCTTTCTCTCTCTCTCTGAACATGCTTATAGGATTGCGCCCTTTGAAATGTTATTGATAATACAGTAATGCCTTGGATTGCAAGTAACTTGGTTTGAGAGCGTTTTTATAACGGTTTTATTGAGTTAACAAGCTTATTGTTTACAATAAAATAAATATTTTCAATATGTTTCTGTTTTGGCACTTTAATGGTAATTAAAATATTTAATTTGTTTTAATATAAAATTGCGTCTTCATTTTATTTATTTCCATAAAAAGGCTCACCAAAATCCTCAGCACCAGGTCCATAATGCTCTTAATCCGGCCCTGTGTAGTTTAAATACTATATTCAAACAGAAATACAAAGTTTTACTTGGAAATTATTTTATGGAAATACTTGTAAATAAGACATGATCTACTATTAGGTTAACTTCCCTTACATTGTTTAAATTATAATTTAGGAAACAAAGGTTCTGCAAAACTGTTAATATACCAATTTCAGCACACCTGAAGAGGTGTGCTGTGTGTGTGTGCGCGCACACTCGCGCACACACACATCCTAGGGATATTCACCTGAAAATTGAAATTACAACTCTGAAATTGATTAATTTGGCTTGTACTGTATGTACTAATTAATGCTAGTAAACCATGCATTTCTAGAAATATCAAATTTTCTGCAGAAGAATATGGAGAGCCAATGTACTGTAGTGGTTAGAGTGTTGAACTAGAACTCAAGAGACCCAGGTTCTATTCCCCACTTGCTCATGAAGTTCACTAGGTGACTTTTGGTCAGTCACTGATCCCAAGCCTAACCATCCTCACAGGAGTGTTGTGAGGATAAAATGGAGAGGGGGAGGATCATGTATGTTGCCTGGGGATCCATGGAGGAAATGTAACAAATAAATGAACAGGAGTGGAAAAAATTCTACTTCACATCACTAAAATAATGACATGTGTAAAAATTGACAACTTTCATCCTGTAAGTGTAGTAGTAAACTTTGAAGTGCAGGTGCTCATCATGACCGTCTCCATGCCCATGCCCCCAAGGAAGCCCAAATATTCAGGCAGCTGTGTTAATCCATATCAGCAAACCAGTTCTAATGGTTTTCTTCTCCACTAGGAGTAGGTCTTCTGTAAAGCTAATGGGGTTCAATTGCCCATTTAAGACCAAAACACCACAACATACTTTTTATTACTACAGGGAACAATAAATTGTTGTTGGGAAACTTTCCGTAGCTACTGTGAGAATTGCAGCTAAGCTCAGAGGAAACAGGGAATTCTGAGGGAATAACATCACCATCCCTGGTAATCAAAAAGTTGTGGCACTGTGTACCTTTGAGTCCTGGCTCTACTATACTGCTGCTTTCACCACTTGTTGTTACATGCCTTCTATATCTTTCACATTATGATGACACCATGCAGTGTTTTCCCCCTGCTGTAACAAGAACTAGATTTTTTTTTTAAAAAAGTACCGAATCTTTAAGAATTCTAACAAACCTATCTGTTATAGACCCTTTGCAAAGGAGTGTCACTGACTGGTTCAGTTTTTACTGTCATCCTGTATTCTGCATTGCTGCATTTTAAATAGTATAATGTTGTATGGTCTTTGTACTTCAGATAAATAAATTGTTTCAACAAATTTAACGAGGCAGCCATGAGGGAGAGGGCCTTCTCAGTGGTAGCCCCCAGTTAAGGAATGATTTCCATGATGAGGCCCGCCTGGCGCCAACATTGTTATCTTTTTGGCGGCAGCTTAAGACCGACTTCTCTCAGACATTTGGCAGCATTAGATGAGGTTTTGATCAGATCTTGAATTTTTCTTGCTGTTGATTGTTTAAAATTGTTTTTAGACATATATGTGTCTGTCTGTGCATTACATGTTTATGTGTTTGTATGTATATGGTTTTTATAATGTATTTTAAATGTTTTAATCTTTGTAAACCGCCCAGAGAACTTCGGCTATTGGGTGGTCTAGAAATGAAATGAAATGTACGAGTGATTGATTGCTTCAATGGCTGTGTACATTTCACCCTGTACATCCAGGGTACATCCTGCTATTGTACATCCAGGTCAGGGGGAAAAGATCTTCAAAACAAGACGGTTGGTGCTGCTGGCAGGGTCAAAAGGCATGAGAGAGTCATGCTCTGCTCCCTCCACTTTGTGGGCAACTTGGCAACAATGGAGGGGCTTCTCCCATTTCCCAGTCTGAGCAGCAAACCATGGAAGAGGAAGAAGCAAGAGAGACTTCCACCAGTACTCAGCTTGCTTTAAAGCAGATCCAAGAAAGGAAGGAAGAGTTGTGGTCCTCTGCCCCACCCCACCCTCAGCTACTGTCACTTCTGGGTCCTCAGTCCTTTCTCCATGCCAGACTTGGTGGACATGCACTTAAAAAGAGGACTGGGGCTGAGGAGGCAGTGACAGTGAGCAAGGAGGAAGACAGAGAAAGCAATGGAGAAAAAGTTGACAAAGTGTGTGGGCAGTCAAACCCACAAGGAAGACTGGATGTATCCCTGATATAAAAGAATCCATATTACAGACAGACACACAGTGTATACAGTTTTGTTTTCATAGAGAATGACAATGTGTTAGAACCGTTTTAAATGCAAATTAATGGCTCAAAGATAACATGTCCCAGCATTTTGTGAAATAATACTGTCAGCAAGTGTACAACCTTTTAATATTGAAAGTCAATGATACAGACACCATTTCATACAACAAAAATTAATGGGGACTTAATAGGTGGAGTACACTATTTGAGAAATAACAGTTGAGGTTGTATTTTCTCTCAGAATTGTAGGATTTATAGCTTAACAGGTGGCTTGCCAGTGGGTGAACTGCTGTACAAATGTGTTGTGATGTGTATCACAATCACCAGCTGCAGCACATTGTTTACACTTGGAGAGGAACAGAATGGCGGTAAACAAGTATGTTGTGTCTTTCTACTTTCCCGTGTTCTTTCTCATGGGAAAGCTAGATCCTAGGATCATTATGAGCTAGTCACATGGTTTGTATGTTCTGAATGACGTGCTAACTTGTTTTTCTGTCTGAAGCCATTTTAGAGAAGAGCAGGACTGTTTTCTCTATTCTTTCTCTCTTCTGGCTATTGCTTGCTGGACTTAGCAACAATGTAACGTCTTTGCTGAGGTGGAGTGAAGCTCAAACCTACTCCACTGGAATTAATGCTTGCTATGCATTGTACTCTGCACATGGACTGTAACTAGGAAATGTATACTCTGTAGAATATTACTTGCTAAGTAAATAAACAGGTAGAAATAGACCTGTGGAGTTACAGAGTGTTTCCTTGCTACTTGGATTAATCTGCAAACCGGGGAAGCTACAAGCTGGAGTCGGATTACAGGCAAGCTGGCTGGCAGCTGCAAACCGTCACTGCTGGAACGCTGCGCAGAGGGGGGTGAGATCTGGAGATCTGTGTGTAGAATAATGGGCCTCTATGCACAGACAGGATTTTAATTCTCCCATCCAGCACACGCGGAGCTCTGCTATCACTCACACGCCTTCAAAATGTAGTTGCTTTAGCATATAGCCCCCCAAACATTTTGGGCCAATGGGCACATTTGGAATCTTTGTCTATTCGTAACATGGCAATCACAAAACACTCATTTCTAAGAAGGCAACGTGAGACTAAAAGAAAAACAACTTGCCCAAGAGCCTAAGTACAATGCAGAGGTAAGATCTGAGCTCCAAAACACAAAACCACACTTTTCTGAATCCAAATAAAGATGGCGCTGGAAAGCCACACTTCACTTTGCAGCATGCCGACCTCTCAGTTAATTTTTTAAAAATAAAAAAAAATCTTAAGACAGGGAGGGACAGGGAGCCTTGTCCTCCTTGAGTGAACATATTATAATACATCATGCATTCCCCTAAAATCCAACTTCTTTATGAATACAACTAGCCATGTAGGGATTTTTTTCTCTTTTTAAAAACTTTTAAAAAAAACTTTAGTGTTTTTGCTGCTGGTTTGATTGCCTACCCTCCTTAAAACATTAAAGTTTTACTGCACATTTCCACTGCCTGTCAGAAGGACATTCTCTTGTCAAAGGCAATATTTATGTATCCAAGGAAAATCAGATTTCTCTGACAAAGTAGGCATTATGAATTTTTTACAAGAAGGTATTATGAAGTTGAAGTACATTTCTATCAGCTGAGAAACTGATGTTTAAAAGCAACCAGGTAGAGGGGAAAAAGAATACTCTATAGCTCTTGGCCAAAATATCGCTTCACTGCTGTTAGCAATCAACTCCATTTTTGCTTCTCATTTAGCTCCAAGAGTAATAGACACATAAGAAGATTCTATCTTGGATTGTTTTATTACATTTATATCCCATTTCCCTCACTCCCCAAAAGGAGCTCAAGGTGACATACATTGTTCTCCCCTTCCTCATTTTATCTTCAGAACAAAATGGTAAGGTAGGTTTGACAATGTACCGTAGTTTAGATTAGCGTATAGTTTTATAGTACTTCCAAGCAGAGGTCCCTTCAAGCCAATACAGAGCCCTGACCTTTCACCTTCATGAGCCTCTAGAATAGCTTTTTGCACTCCTGATTACTCTTTAAAGTAAAAACTGGGAACAAAGGAAGCTTGCCATGCAAAGGAATCTTGACAAAAAATTATGGAACCTCAAGTCAGCAACACATTTTTAAAACAAGGACTATTATTTTCGACTGAGTAAGCCTTACTCCATAAGGGGCCAAGGACTGGAAATGGCTCCAATTTAACTTCCTTCTCTCCAAAATTTCCTAGGTGAAAAAAAATGCTGAAAGGTTTTTCAGTTTTGGCAGCTTTTTAAAACCCCAAATTCCATTTCCAGGCCTGGTTTGGGAGAACTTTGCCAGCACTTCTAGTGGTTATGGAAGTGTTGTCCTTAATGCACCTCAGCTTCTCACATCCATTTGCTTATTATGGCTTGGCTCATACATAGAAGGTGATAGCTGAAGTCCGCAATGTCACTGGAGTACTCCTACAGAAAGCAGCAGCAAAACCTACTGTGCTTTCCCTCCCATTCCCCTTTGCAGAGGGGAGGTTTGAGACTATATTTGTAACACTGACAGAATGCATGACTAACATGATTCGGGGTGGAGAAGAAGCTGTCTTGCTACTAGGATCTAGAAAAGGGCACCCATACACATCTTATTGTGTATAACATCCTCTCATGATAAGACAGGCATGAATTCTGAACGGTTCAAACACGGTGTTAAAGCACAGGCTAGCAGCAAGAGTCAGGTTTTTAAAAAACACTACCACATTTCTCAACCTCCCAGTATAACTAAGTGGTTGTTTTGCTTTTGTAGCAGAGTTGGTTAGCCATAATCCCAAGTTCTTCCTTACAATAGTTTTGTCTAATTATATAGTTACATTAATTGTGAAATGAATAGTAGAGTTGTGCTTCCACTCTAACAGGGAAGGAAAGAAAGAGAGGAAATGGTTAAGAATCTCACTTAGCAGAAGTGAGATTCAAAATCCAGTCTTAGAAAATACTCACCACTATTGCCACTACTTAGGGGTTGAGCACAACATTATTCACTGAAGTGTTGACATGAACACTCAAATATCAAAAAGTATTATTTTGCTTCCATTGAGGATGAGTCCCATGAAATCTACCATGAATGAGCAACAAACAATGAATGAGCAACAAAAAGTGCATGAGCAACAATTATGCTTTCCCACAATTCCCATAGTTGTTCAATAGACCATGCATGGGAGAAAATTCTAGTGGACTATGTTGATGTTTAAGGAGAACCTCCAGCCCTGCCCTATAGAACTCTCATGCCAATTTAGGTGTGCTTCAGAGCAAAAGGGGAACAAATGACTCAGTTCACCCTTTGTCTTTCTTTGCTGATACCCTCTTGAGTTTTCCTACTACTGTGGAAGCAGTGCTCTTCTTGATGGCCACCTTTTTCACCTTCAGAATGCTAGCCTCAAACAGTAGTAGTTTTTTTTTGGGGGGGGGGAGAGAAATGGAGGTGTCAGTTGGGCCATTTTTAGCCAAGATGCCTCCAAGCAGTGACATAGCAGTGGGGGCATTTATGGAATAATCATAATGGCAAGATGGCAGCTACCCAAAATAGTGGCAAATTCCTTGTCATTCACATTAACAAAAACCCACAGCAAATCCCAGGCCATCTCACCACCTGTGACAAACCCCTACCTCTGATGTAGATCCACAGTGCCCTCTAGAACATTTGGTCAATTGGCACCCTGCTGAACAACCTGAATGGTTTTATTTAGCCTTATCTCAATTCTTTGTCCTCCAAAATGTGAACAAAACCTTAATCCCTTTTCTTGGGCTTTTGAGGTGTAAATTACAATCATTAAGAAGGTGGGTCCTGACACTAGGTAATTTTCTGATTTGCTGGCTAGACCACTGATATAAAAAATGGAAGCTATCATGGTACTGACTGAACAGATCAACCATGACTCTCTGCAAAAGGGCTGGTTTTTACTCAGTGGAGATCTCCATAAAAAAGATCTCCTCAGTCCGTCTACAGCTTTCCTGTATAACATCTAATCTAACTAGAAGAGAGATGCTCCCTCTCTCTCTCTGAATATTCTCTCTTCAATAAACTCAGCATATGCCGCAAGACCCAAGATTGTACTCAAGTAGGTAATGTGACTAGATTAGACTGACATTTTGATTTTGAATTCTGTGGATGTGTGTGATTGTTGTCTTCCCTGGTTTCTCCCCCCACATTTCTCCTTTCCCCCCAAAATAAACTCTTTTTTATATTGGACATTTGGCTGTGTTGTTTTAAAAGGGATTTCTCACTGAACTCTTCCCCACATAAAATACTGCATATTTACAAACCTACCGCTTGTGTTTTAAGATTTTTAGAAGGATTTTAGAAAGGCTTCTGGGCTTAGGGAAAGAAAATCCAAAGCACCTTTCTTTTTCTTTTTTCCTAGGTTTGGGCTGAAGGGAGGGCTCTTTTGCAATAGGGTTTAGAAACTCCAAGCAGCTGGACAGACTAGGGTGTGTTAAGAGGCAGCCTATCAGAGATTCTTTTTCTGGGGAACCCACATAAAGAAGGGGTCCCCCAGGAGGAAAAGTTATCCCCCATCCCGGTCATATAACACCACCCAAGAATGAAGTGGAGACATGAGGGAAGGCTATTTTGTAGGCCTATGTAGAATTATTTAAGTGCAAAAAAATAAAATGAAAATAACAGAGTCTCATGGCACTTTTAAAGAGCAACACATTTATTATGGCATGAGCATTTGTAGACTGCAGTCTACTTCCGATGCATGAAGTTACATGTTGTTAGCCCAAGCGCTGCTGTCAGTCCTATAGTTTTAGAGTCAGAATCTGATTCAGAAGTGGACTGAGATGGTTTAAACCTAGTACAGTCATGGGAAGCCTGGAACTTGAGAGTTCAGCTTGGCCTGGTTTCTCATTTAATGGCAGGCTAAGGAGGGAAGACTGATTTGGGCCTGCTCAGGCCATGGAATGCCCAATGGTTCCCAGCAAAGGTTCTGTAACCTCAGCACTGGCTTAAATGCAAGGGAGGGGTTCTAGCAGCTGCCTGGCCTCCTATCTGATTATAGCCGGAAGGAGAGCAGAACTCCCTTTCAGTCACAGCTGCAAGATAAGGCTTTGAGTCAAATCTCTGATTTACAGCCTGGCAAATCTTCTATGGGAACCAAGCAGGGGGAGTGCGTTTTCAGGGCTATCACCCAGGCTGAAAGTCAATGCAAGAGGGTGGAACAGAAGCACCCTATTTGGCATAGGGCTCATTTATGCGCTAGAGTTCCACCAGCTGGATCATCAGAAGGATGGCTCTAGCCCCTCCCTTGCATTTAAGCCAGTGTTGAGACTATAGAGCCTTTGCTGGGAAAATCCATCTTTTCTGCCTGAAAACCTTTCTGCCTGTACTTTCCACCATCTGAGCTGCCTGAAATTCCTGGACTCTCCATTAAATCTGAAGCCTTGTTTGTTTAAACCTTGTATCATTAAGAACTTACCTGAAAATATTTTATTTATTTATTTATTACGTTTCTATACCACTCAATAGCTGAAGCTCTCTGGGCGGTTCACAACAATTAAAACCACAAAATACAACATAAACTACAGATAAACATTTAAAAATTTAAAACTACAGTATAAAATAGGAGTAAAAGCCAAAATGAAACCTAGCAGCAGTACAGAGATAAAGTAAAGTAAAATACTGTAAAGTAAAATATTTAAAACAATGGAGAATAAAATTCCTGGGAAAATATGGTCCTCCCTTGGCGCTGGAAAGAGCACAATGTAGGTGCCAGGTGAGCCTCTCTGGGAAGTTCACTCCACAACTGGGGTGCCACAGCAGAAAAGGCTCTCTTCCTAGTAGCCACCCACCTCACTTCCTTTGGCATGGGCTCCCAGGGGAGGACTGCTGAGGATGATCATAGGGTTCAGTCAGGTATATATGGGGGGAGGCGATCCTTCAGGTACTCTGGCCCCAAGCCGTTTAGGGCTTTGTAAGTTAATACCAGCACTTTGAATCAGGCCTGGACATGGATTGGCAGCCAGTGCAGATGGTAAAGTACTGGCCTAATATTATCACGTTGGCAAGTCCCCATTAGCAATCTTGCTGCCCTATTTTGGACCAGCTGAAGTTTCGAGAACATTTTCAAAGGCAGTCCCATGTATTGCAGTAATCCAGTCGAGAGGTTACCAGAGTATGGATAACTACAGCTAGGCTATTCCTGTCCAGATAAGGACGTAGTTGATATAGCAGCCTAAGCTGATAAAAAGTGCTCTGTGCCAAGTCCACCTGTGCCTGTACTAGTGACTGTACTGGATCCAAGAGCACCCCCAACTATCCTGAATCCTGGATATGTCTGCCTGGGAGCATGGATCATAGAGGCCCTGCATGGGTACCTCCCTACTTCCTGTTGCTCTCTCTCTTGCCTGAACTTGTTTTAATTGCCCAAAATACTGACTTGCCTGGACTTAACATAAATTATAAACTTGAGACTCTTGTCTGCCCTGAAACTATTACTGGGAGCTGGAGCAAGGGCTGGTGAACGTGTGCTGGGAATGTCATCTTACAAGCTCATAATGCTCCCTTGCCTGGACTTATTGTGACCCTTGGTCTTTGGTCTGCCTTGACAATTCTGACATAGAATCTGTTGTTGGACTGATCTCTGCCTGTGTGTGTAAATTCTAGTCTTGTAACTTGCTCTTGGATCAAGTTCTCTGGCCTGGATTTATGGTGACCCTTGAGCTTGCCTTGCATTCTGAACTTTAGAGATCCTTACTTAGAAACAACCATTGGACTGATCTCTGACATGTTTGTAGTTATTAGATTTGAACTAAGCAATGTGCCTATAGCTTTTGCTTTAGATATATGACCAATAAGGAGTTGTACCGCTAAGCTTTTGCCGTGAGATTTGTTACAATAAAAAGTCTCACTGATTTTGGTGTTCTGTGCCAGAAAGACAGGCCATGACACAGGTGTATATACAAATGGTATGTATAAATGATGAGGTCAGGGAAATACAATGCAAAAAATACAGTATTTATATAGTTAACACGAGTAAGTCAAAAAGTGTCCCAGTGGTTTTTATTGGAAGTAGTTTCTCTTCCACTTTTGTGACTGTATTTGTATTTTGTTTTATTTTTATGTAAACTGTCCTGAAAGTATGGCTGAAGGGCAGTATATAAACTGTTAAAATAAATAATAAAATCCCATCATTATAAAGCCTAAATGTTCTAGTATATTATGACATCAAAACAATGTGTTGTAATTGTCCAATTTTTTTCCAAAAGTGCCTAAATGGTGAGAGCCATACACTGGGCAAATGTCAGACAGATTGATTGAGAAATGGCCTGGATACAGCAGTTTTAAAGATTCTTCCTTGATGTGCACATTTTTTTGCATTTCTGATTGGGTTTTGTGCAATTGTATTGTAGATTTCATTTCTCTTTTCACTGCTATAAGTGGGTTCAATGTTAAAGAAAGTTGCACTTCTCATTTCTGTGAAATTCTACTTCCTTTATGAAGTTGTTAGCATTTAAAGTCCCCATTTAAGTCTATCATTTAAATAAGGACAAGTTATCTTGCAACTTATGCTCAGTGCCAAATTCACTCTCCCATGCTGGCCTGTTTTCTGCAAGAAAGATGGTCACCAAACTGCAGAAGGGGGTTTGAATATGTTTGTGGAGGGGGGGGGGGGAGATCACTACTATTACCTGCAGAGGAATAGGATTGGGACTGAAAGACTAAAGGAATGTGGAGGTGCACAGAAGCTAGATTATAAGCAAGCACAATGACTTGTTTACTGCTTAGATGGGATGGAATTCAATGTTGTGTGAGTGGGCTTCAAATAAAAATGAGACTTAAAAAATTAACTCTATGGGGAAACCCAGATTTAAAGATTGATTAGAAAACATTTGTTTGGTGGACTTGGATAGACAGGCTGATTTTTACTTTGGATCAGCTTGTAGGTCCTGATGATAACTTTCTGCCATTCTGTTTTGCGTGCTAAATATGATTTGACAGCTACAGTGGAATGGCAATACGTGCAATTGAAACATTAGCTAGAATCCAGGTTTGACCCTGCTGCTTTTACAGCTTCCTTTGATATTAGAAGCGCCCTTTGTTATTAGTAGTATTGACTGAGGCTGAACAGCTACACCAACACTCAATTCATGTTTGTAAATATGTATTATTGGTGAATAAATATGACACACAGGGTCTTAAGCAAGAATGGAATAATGAATTGGAGTGTCCTATTTGCCCAATCAATGGATCACTTTGTTGGCATTTATTTCAGAAGGGGTAATGGATCTCAGGGTACGTTCAATTCAGCAAAAACTGATGTTTCAGCTATATTGGACGCCACAATGTCTTTTTAATAAGGGTCTATCTAAATCAGCTAATTGTTGGAGGTATAATATAGCTAATGCTTCTCTTACTTATATGTTTGGCAATGCCCAATGGCTGCATCTTTTTGGGATGAGGTAATAACACAGATAAACTTGGTGACAGAAAGTCCTTTAATAACTACGGACATGCATATTCTTAACTCTTTACCTGTCTCTTGGAACTTACCGGTAATGCAAGGTCAACATAAATGGATCCTCCATGCCCTTTTGACAGCAAAAAGATTAATATTACAACATTGGAAAGACAAACGGCCACGTTCGGTAATACAGTGGGTTGAGGACTTGATTACGCATTCGATTTATTCAAATTTTATGTAAGAAAACTAATACTTTATTTTATTTTAGGTTGTTTTTATTTGTTTTTGTTTTGATTATTGAAACTCACAATAAAAACTTAATGTTTAAAAATGAGTCCGTCTCCTTCCTTTCTCCCAGCCACTGCACCCTCCCAAAACTTTGCTCTGGAGGATCCCCCAACCCTCTGGAGCAGATTTCAATGCCATGTGGGGTGTGTGTGCATGGGGGGGGGGGAATTGTCCTTCTCCCTGTTCCGCTGATGTAAGCCTTTCCATCAATGGCATGAGCTAATTAGATTCCACCCAGTGCATGCGTATTTTTAAGTGTCTTAACTCTAGTCTTAAATGAGAGTTTAAAAACAAAACAAAACAACAACATATATTATAGCACTTTTTCCAAAAAATTTTGACCATCTAAGAATTTTTTTGAAAGTTGTTTAACTAAACCAAGTTTAAACATTGCATAAAATTTTAATAGGTATTTTACATGTGTCTAATGTCTACTTTACCATACTTTGATAACAGTGCTGCAGTTGTCAGAAAGGTGTGTGTGTGTGTGTGTGTGTGTGAGAGAGAGAGAGAGAGAGAGAGAGAGAGAGAATCAAGTCTCTATATGCTTTGTGCAAAAATTCTAGATATGGTCCAAGAAAATCCCAATTCCACTCCTCAGATCAATTATGTATGTCCCCTGTCCCCACCGATGGGAGAAAAAGAACAGAAAGTGATGGTTGTAGCGCTGCAGTAAGGACAGGCCAGACTCACAAAGTTCCATCTCCTGAACACTGGAGATTATCACAGCCACTGACTGTAAACACATCTTTATCGTAAGTATTAGAAGGAGTTCACACATAATATTTGCATAAAATTGCAAAAACAACAACAACAGCAACAACACAACTCCCCCAAAACAACAACAACAACAACAACAACAACTAGCCACTCAGTTTTTATGGAAAATTCTGTGTGCAGAATAGCAGATAAATAAGTTTATCATTTATTTCAGGCCTGCTATCCCGTCTTCATTCCAAGGAGCTCAGGTTTTGCTCACAATATATATGTTCACAACAATCCTGTGAAGCAGGTTAAGCTGAGTCACCCAGTGAGCCTCAGGGCTGATAAATATCCAAGCATAAGAAGAATAGAATGCTAATTTCAGTATTTGAAAATAATACCCTAGCCAGAGGGGTGGAAGTAGTTCAAGATACCACATGGGTGGATAACAAGGTTTCCTAGAGTTAAGAATACGGACTTCCACGTGGAGGATGAAACCATATGGATCATCCCACAGGGAGGCAGTTTTTCTAGCTGCACAGAATAGGAGGGAAAGTAAAAAAATA
Organism: Shinisaurus crocodilurus; assembly: GCA_021292165.1. Classification (NCBI taxonomy): domain Eukaryota; kingdom Metazoa; phylum Chordata; class Lepidosauria; order Squamata; family Shinisauridae; genus Shinisaurus; species Shinisaurus crocodilurus. Next base: position 174,356,271 of record CM037880.1, on the reverse strand, counting down.
AATAAATTTCTATGTTAATATCATATGTTCTTGGATGTTGCAATATCTAAAGAAATACAGTTCTTACGATGTTCATTAAAAATCAGGTTATTATTTAGGCTTCATAGATAAGTACTGGGTATGATTGACTTCTGTATTTTATTTCTTTTTAAAACTACGTTGTGAAAATCTTCTTTAAAAACCCTTATGGGGGTAGAAAGAAATCATTTTTTTAATACATTTGAAGAATGGGTCCTACAACACAACTATTCAACCAGCAACCAAACAGAAGTACAACAATAAGTTTTAAAAATTAAATTACATTTAAAACTTTTAAAATGTTAAAATTCTAAAAGGTTAAAATGTTAAAATGCTTGGGCAAACAATAATGTTGAAATGAAAACAAACTTGGTGCCAACTGTATCTCCTTTGGAAAGTAATTCCAAAGTGGGGCATCACCACAGAGAAAGTCCTCTCCTATGTAAATGAATAGTGTATTTCTCCCACTGATGGTATTCAGAGAAGGGCATCCAGTGAAGATTTAAGCAGACAAGATAGTATTGGAGAAGGCAGTCCTTCAGGTATTTGGATCCCAAGTCATTTAGGCAGGGGAGGCTGGTGGTGACTCCTATGTTAGTGGGGCTCTTTATCCATTGCAGCTTTTATGCTGAGCTTTACAGGAGCTATCCATGGTGCTGAACTCCACCCCCAAAATACCATGGATAGCCCCAATAAAGCTCAGAATATAAGCTGCAATGGATAAGGAGCCCCACTGACACAGGAGTCACCAGCCTCCCCTACATTCAGGGCTTTAACAGTGCAATCCTGTACATTTCCAGTCAGAAGTAAAGCCCATTGAGTTCAATGGGGCTTATTCCCAGTAAACTCTGTATAGGATTGCAGACTAAAGGTGATAACCAGCACCTTGAACTGTGCTAGGTAGCAAATAGGAAGCCAATGTAATTCCTTAAGAATTGGTGTAAGAACTGGTTCCATCAAGATGAACCAGTCAGAATTCTGGCTGCTGAATTTTGCACAAGTTGAATCTTCCAGACAGTTTTCTAAAACATCCCCACGTAGAACACATTATAGTAATCCAACCTGGATGTTATCAGAGCATGTATAGGCCTTCCCAAGTTATACACATTGCAAATAACGATTCTACATTTATCATCCATTGCTATGTGAATTACAACATTATCCAGGCAACTCTGTTATCAAGGCAGCTCTGGACAACACACATATTTATTTTTTTATTTATTATATTTATACCCCGCCTTTTTTCCAGCAAGGAAGCCGATTTACATAATCCTCCTCCTCCTCTCCATTTTATCCTCACAACAACCCTGTGAGGTAGGTTAGGCTGAGAGTCAGTGACTGGCCCAAAGTCACCCAGTGAATTTCATGGCTGAGCGGGGACTAGAACCCGGATCTCCTGGGTCCCAATCGAACACTCTAACCACTACACCACACTGGCTCTCATAGCCCCTACCTCAGACAGGAAAGGCACCACTATTAACAAGGATGTCCTCAGAATGCAGGACGTGCAACAGGACAGGCAGCCAAAAATCTGCCAAAGACTTTACTAGCAACATGTAAGCACAAGACCTTCATGTGAGCATATGAAACTACAGTCATGCCTTGGATTGAGAGCATAATTCGTTCCAGAAACGTGCTTGTAATCCAAAACACTCTTATATCAAAACGAAATCCCCCCAAAAAATTTGTACAGAGATTTTTAATTTAATCCATACTACAGTACTTGTATTGCAAGACGTCGCTTGTATATCAAGTTAAAAAAAAATTAAATAAATATTTAAAAATTTGCTTGTCTTGCAAAACACTCTCAAACCAAGTTACTTGCAATCCAAGGTATTACTGTACTTTATACCGAGTCAGACCACTGGTCAACTAGCTCAAAACTGTCTAGCCAATTGCCAGCAGCTCTCCAAGGTTTTGGGCAGAGATCTCGCTTAGCCTTGCTATCTGAGATCCTATACCTGCCTGGAAATTGAACCTGAAACTTTACACATGCAAACTATTTAACGTACTACTGAGCAATCAGTCCTTTTACATTTCTCCATAGTAGCACCATGGCTTGAAAAGTAAATCATTTAGTGCACTAACAGTCCCAGATGGTGAGAGTTCCAAGAGCAACTTTCTACCAGATTCAAAGTTCTCATGGTAGTTGTCAAACTTTAGTTGTGGACATGAATTGGCATAACAAAAACATTCCCATCAACAATTCAATCCAACTCACAGGGTGTGTGTGTGTGTGTGTGTGAGAGAGAGAGAATCCTATTTCGAAGGTGCAAAGGAGAAACAATTTCAGTGAATGAGTACAATGTATTTGTCAAATCACTCCTTGAAAATGTATATTAATTCAGGTATATTATTAAATTCTATGAATCACAGGGCATCCACATGTAACTGCCATTAAAAAACACTTCAGCAAATCCTTAAACCTCTGTGATTGTTTCCATACTGCTTCTCTCATTGCTAGAACATTATAAAAAACAATGCATCAACCTTAAGCATAAAGCTCTCCTTTTTAGATCTGTCATGGCTTTAAGAACAATAAAATTATTTTATGTATAGTATTCAGAAGAAGATGTACTTCTATAAATCAAAACCAGCATAAAAATCATGTGCCCATGCGCATCAAAATTTCTCTATAGAACTAGCTTGATTCTGGATGTCTTTTTAATAAATGCTACAAACACACACAAGGTACAGCAGTCAGCCAGAATACATGATTAACGGCAATCAAATCAGGGAGAGGTTCAACTGGTTTCAAAACAATGGGAAAGTTCAACTAGTTTCAAACAAAGGTCATGTTTATGACAGCTGCATCTTAAGATACCAATTTCAAAATATTTAATTATGCTCAATATTAGAAAGGGTATTGTTGTAGATGCTCCTATTAAGATTTAATATTTGGGGATAAGCACACAAATGTAAGGAATTTCAATTTTATATTATTTTTACATCTCTCTCAAATTGTGATGCCTCCCTAAAGAGTAGGCATGGGCAACTTGTGGCGCCGCAGTTGTTTGGGCCTATAATTCCTATCATCCCTCACCACTGGCTAGGGCCGATGGGAGATGTAGGCCAAAACATCTGGAGGACCACAAGTTGCCCAACCCTGCTAAAGAGATACAAGTCTCCTCACAATTCCTCTCCCCAGCCCATGAGTGGGCAGAGTACGTCAAGACGGCCCAGCATGACACAATTTCCCTTGCTAAAATCTTGCTTCCCTCTTTCCCCTTCCACTTGTAGACCTTGCAGCACATGGCTCTGCCACCCCCTGCCCCCACTCTGCTCAGTCAGACCCTGGATGAGAATGAGCACTTCCACATCTAGTCTTGTACTTTTTTAAAAAAAATCCAGTCCTGGGAATACTAATGTAGTTAGAGCTCTCTGCTTTCCTATACATATGCTGGCACATTCCAGTTCAATATACAATTTAATGAAATACATAGCAACGTTCACTTTGCAATTAAAACTAATGACCACGGATAGGTTTGTATGTAAATTATTAAGTAACTTTTAGGGGAAAAGTACACTTTGGAAAAGAAGAGGAAGAGGAGAAAAAAGCCCAGCTTATTTGTTAGCACTATCTAAATCTGGCTGGTTTATGTTAGTTATTGACCACATTCATGCTTATGTTTACAAGGTGCCGTAATAGGAAAGTGGGGCACATGAGGATAACTAGCTCCACCAGCTACTACATGCATCACATTGTGCTGCTTTCGGCGCCTGCTGAAGACCTCCTTCTTCCGGGAAGCCTTCTCTGCTCTTCAACCACCAGTGTAATTTTAGTTTGTTTTCAATGTATTGTTTTTGTTTCTTTTATCTTTTTGTCTTTTTATTGTTCACCGCTCCAGAATCTGCTTGATGTGGAGTGGTATACAAATACTGTAAATCTTCATCATCATCGGACTGTTTTTGACATTGTTTTCTGACTGCTTCCAACGCATGTCTTCCCCCCTTTAAAATCAGAGTAAGGAAAAGCAAATCACAAACCAGACATGTAATCTTTGTAAGATTGCCAGATAAAGAGTCAGAAATATGCATTTGGCAGTACTCCTGGGGCCTCCTCAATTATTGAGGCAAATTATATATCAGATTTATGGCACCTATAAGCCATGGAAAATAAATGTATCCTACCACTTTAACTCTCTTAGAAACTATTGTCTGCCTCCAGTGTCGGCATGCTTACAAGGTACGGGTGAAGGGTTACAATATCAGAGAACAGCTCTTAGTAAAGAGGGATACCACACATGTAAGACCCTTAATAAGAGATGCACACAAAACATGCCGTATGGTATGAAGATAGAAATCTAGAATTAATCATATACAGTTGCTGCTATTAGAAAAGGCAGGTTGTTCCCATTGTGAATTAAAACTGTCTAGAACTGTCACATGAGCCACCATCAACATCTGCTAGGCAGTGGCAGCGTCAAGTGTCATGCCATAAAAAGACTGCAACACTTTTTATTTTCCACCTACATAGATAATTACAGGAGGCCTCTTTTGAAAAAGAAAACGTAGGGCAATTATGACTGGCAATATAGTACAGAAAGGGGCAAACGAATGGCAAGCAAGCAGGTTTTATGTGCCATGGTGGATGGGGGTTATGGGAGCTGTAATGCAGCATGTTTGGAGGGCCCAAGTTGGGGAAGGCTGTCTAAGACATAACTGTGGCTATGCAGCAACACTATTCCATGGTTATAATCTCAGGCACACTAACACATGCAAGTCCTGGAATGTGAATGATTATGGCTCATGTCTGCACTGGAGGAAACAGAAAGGCAGAAGAAAAAAAAGTATTTCTGGGAATATAAAGTTCAGATAATACAGTAGAGGTGGACAATCTGTGGCCCTGAAGATGTCTCTGACTCCAAGTCCCATCATCCCCAACCAGCATGGCCTATGGTCATGCCCCTCCCTTCTTTAAGACAATGAACATAGAGATAAACTATGTCTACAGCACTTTTCTTAAGTGTTGAAAGCACTTTGCATATTATTTCAGTAAATGCTCCAACAATCTTGTAAGAACCCGTATTAGTCATATAAGAAGGCTGGTGACAGGCCGGCATATAAGAAGGCATATAAGAAGGTTGAGGTGACAGGCCGGCGAAAGCTACCTGTGAGTTCACAACAGGGATGTGATTCAAATTTGGGATGTCAAATCTTAATCTCTACAATACACTGCTCTTGTTCTACAAGTAGAACACAGTATCAACACTATGCATCACATTAAAAAATAATAATCCAGACTGAAGGTAGAAACTGGGAAACACACACACACACACACACACACACACACACCGATGAGCAGCTACTTGCTCGTTACTCTCCATTTTCTCTATAGTTTTATTGAAAATGTAGAAAGTTGACAAGCAAATAACCAAAATCTATTTTGATGGATTAAAAGCCAATAACTATGTTACAACTGGTTTTGCTTTGGTATACAGTGGAAAACTTAACTGAAGGAGGAGGGTTAAAGCCAGAGATAAGAAGTGAAAGCAAAGTAGCTAAAATTCATAGCTTGTGCTATTACTCAATCTCCTGTTACCCAGACGCATGGTGGCTAAGCGCCAGCTGGACAACTGGTGACCTAATGCACATTTATGTGGCCATCAACAGTCAAAACATACCAAGGGACAACCTCAAGGAACCTCTCCTGCAAAAAGCCCAATGAAACAAATATAATCAATGCAATTGCACAGAACAAGTTATGAAGACATTGTTACCAGAGGTACTCTTTGTAAGAAGTGCGACGATATCAGAATAGATCTTTCTTGCAGTGCTGCTTCTGCTCTAATAATCAAGCGAGATGAGCCCACTCAATCAGCACAGTTTTGAATAAGTTTGGATCAGTCACTGAAAAAAATCTCAAATGTAAGAAGAACTAAATGCGAGAATCCAATTTTGTAAACATTTTTTTGGTTTTAGAACAGCCCCCCCAGTCAAGCTTGTCAAAGATATCACTGCACCATATAGATACACCTTGTTCCTTTCAGTATAACGCAGGGCAAGGTCTTTAAAAACACAAGCACAAAAAGAAGCTAGAGCCTAGTATTTGGCCTTTGGGAACAATGAGCATGCAGTGATGGATTTACTGCACTATAGATGAGGTTTTTGTGGTTGCTTTTAAAAGGCTACTTATTAAGAAATTTAGAGTATCAAACAAAGAATCCTCCCAAACAGGAATGCTAGACAGACAATGAAACATATTAATCCAAATTCCTCTTGCTCTCTCTCTTTGCATAAATAGCCACGCAGTTATTGCCCTGATTAAATTAAAGGATATCTCCCAGAATTATCTCCTGTTAACTGCTCATTATGTAGAAAAATTTCCTTCTCCGTGAAAGGGAAAAGTCATATGTGCTCTAATTCAATTGTTCAGCAAAAATAAAACAAATCCAAACAAATGACAACTGCTCTATCCACAACAAAAAAGGTATATGTGAAGCTCCAGATGTTATATGAGAACAACTGATTCATGCAATACACAGTTCCTTGCTAAATCTAAGTATAATGATGTGTTTTGTAATGTGATGACCATCCCGCTGGAGTACACATGATAATAATGAAAGCAAGTGCAAATTTAACAGATGACATGATTAACTGTATTCATTTCATGCATGGATGTGTTTTATGGGAGGAAATAAAGACCTGAAAGTAATTACCATGAACTGAAACTCCTTCACTGACCTCTGCTTGCAGCCAGCAGTTGTTAAATGGTGATGGGTTTATAACAAAGAGCAATGCCTCTCTCATCTGTAGGCTTTTCTTTTATGCTACACAAGAAGAGGCAGAGTTCCATCCACCGTTGCATGAACACTGTACCTCTGTATCTATGTCTCTAATGCAGCATAAAGATTACTGTGGAAACCTATCAAATTGGCAAGCAGCAAACGTCAACAGCCAATAGGAGAAAGGCACATGCAGAATCTAGCACATGCTCTCTGAGGCTTGGATACTGTCACTGCTGTTTAGCAGGCTGCTAATCTAATTATAGCAGTTTGCTAGCACAGTACTATGAAAGCAGGGCATACGACCAAGAAAATCACCCCCCTCCCAAAAAGATAGGTATACCAGGAAAGCATAAAGTGAGCAAGAGAGTGAGAGTCTGTGTATATGTACACACACACAATTTCTTTAAATGCAAGAATTCAAATTCACACAACCATCTCATTTCAACACCCCTTCATGGTATCTGAAGCCATGGACAGCATTCACCTGGTCTTGTCCTATTTGTTACAATATAGCATTTAGTTCTTTATGCATTTACATATAAAGCAAGATGATTTTCCTTAACACATCACAGATAACACTAGAGAAGACTGAATGATTTCAATCCTAGTTCAGGGCTCTAATAGAATATATGTAAACCAGTCCTGTATTTAAGCACTAGTCTGGTAGCTACAGGTGGCCAGGAACTGCATGTGCAGCTGAGTGAACAGGCTGGTAGAGGAGCGAAGAAGTGTTTGTCCTGCGGCTGCCTCTGCACCCAGTATACAAACCAAGGTAGCAGGCACTTTCCTCCATCCTCCCAGCATACGGTAGATACACAACTTTCCATCCCTCCTTTGTCAGCCTCCAGCAGTCGAGCAATATATATATTTTTTTGCAAGCTAGTAGCTTTTGAAGGTTTATTTACAAGGCTGCTATAAACTTTTGGCACATGGCTACTCCAAGTGAAGTTATAATGGAGCTACTGAGGCTTTGGAAGAGTATGCTTGAGCAGTTTGCTGAACTGCGACATTATGTCCGTTTTTTGTTGTTTTGTTTTTTAAAAAAACCTCTTCAAATCCAGCTTTCGTTAGGGTCAAAGTTCTAGAAATCCCTTGACAGCTCATCAGAAATAAGTGCTCTTCCTCTTCAGTGAACATTCCTGCATAAAGATCTCCTTCCACATATTATTGGCACATGGCAGGAAACTCTGAAGAAGAGCTCTCTCTGTTGGGCACAAAAGACTAAACCTGCCCTCTTCCAAATCCTCTGTTGTATGCAAAGAAGCAAGGGGAGAGGCAGCATTGATCTCTCTCATTTTATGTGTAGTATGAATAGGGGATACACACTAACCATTTTCCTGATGGCATTTCCTTAGACATAGTTAGCGGAACAGGAGGACAATATGCAACAGCAATACTCTGAAACCAATGTCTAGACTCAGAAGCAGGAGAATTGACATTGGATCTAGGCTGCTGCTCATGTTCTTCTTTAGCTGGCTCCTTCACCTATCTTGGCCTGCTCTCTCTTCCCATACAGCAGCCTTCCACAACCTGATGCCCTAAATATGTTTTGGACTTCAACTCCCATCAGCACCAGCCAACATAACCAATCGTCAGGAATGCTGGAAGCTGTAGTCCAAAACATCTGGAGGGCACTAGGTTGAGGAAGTCTGCCATACACCTTTGCATCTCTCTGCTGTCTGGCGGCAGGATGGGATTAGGGTGGTGATCTCCGCTGGAGCCGAGGCCTGGTGTGCATGTACAGTGTGTGGCTGAAGTCTGGATGGGGAGCATGCCAAGAGAAGAGGTGCCTCATTACAGCAACATGGAACAAGTGGAAATACCTTTTCCATCCTCCATTTTCTTTGTGCATGCCAGGCAACATGGGGAAAGAAGGAGCCAATGTCAATGGTGGGTGAACACAAACAACAGCTGGCTACTAAGCCAAGCCAAAATGTACGGACGTCTGGTTAAATCAGTTAGGCAATATATTAAAGTAAACTGTATGTATGAATATCCTAGAAACTGCCATATCTTTCATCTATTTGCTAAGCTAAGCATTCTCAAATTGCACTGAAAATTAACATGCTTAATTCTGCACTGCATTGGACCCACTGAATGCAACACAGGGAAATTAAGCACATCTAGTCCCAATTTACTCTATGGAATTTAAGCACACTTTCTTCTTTTTTAACCAGATTGAACTTGTTAGGTCCACAATTATACTTTCTTCCACACTCTCATTCTATCATTGTTAATTCTCCAGTTATGAACACATCCAACAGGTGCTCTCTTCCAAAGCATTCATGCTGATCCTTCCTTCTAACAATGCTCCCATGTAAAGGAAACAAAACCAAACTCCTCCCCATGAAGCCTTTATCACATTCAGAAGAGTCACAAGGGGAAGGAGCCAGTGGACATCAGAAATAATGGCCAGCTAGTGAGCAAAGCCAAACTTTGTGGGCTTTTGCATTTATTTCATGGGATATCTGACAATAAATTGACTGAGGTCAAATGATAGGTAGTTGACTTGTCAAGCAACAACATTTAACAGGCTAATTGGCTAGTACTGTAAGCCTGGTATATTCACATGTTCACCAGGTTATCGTGCTGTCTGAACCAGCTGAGATAACAAACCATGGTGAACAACCCACAGTTCACAACCCAACTACAAACCATGGGTTCTCTTTATGGTTGTCTGTGATTAACAAGCCATGGCTTGTTAGAGCAGCAGGGTTCAGGCAACACAATAACCCATGGTTCAACAAGAACCCACACTTAACCCATACTCAACCCTTGCATGTGGGTTATCATGTTATCTGAGCCCAGTCACTGACACATACATCTGATGAAATGACTATTTATAGGGGTTCCCCCCCCCACTACACCCATTCATCAATGGCCTTAGTCATTAAACACTGAACAATAAAGTTTTGGCATAGTGGCCTAGCTATATTTAATATGTTAACATGAATTTAAGACCCAGCTGCTGTGTGCTTAACACTACAATTCTATACACATTTACCTGGGAGTAAGCCCCATTGAACTCAGTGTACAGGACTGCACTGTCAATTTTAGATTTTTCTCTGATTTCTTATCATCAATACCATAAGTTATGAGATACTTTCCTTCTGCATGGGATTATGATGTTTATCATCCTGTTGTATGAGTCACATTATGGGAACAGAAATTGAGTTTTCCAACTCTTTGCAGTAACCAACATAATGAAAATTAAAGCCAAATTAGCGAGGAGGCCACGTGGACTGTTACTCAGGAATGAGTCTCCTTAAATTCAGTGCAGCTCACTCCCAGGTAAGCAAGCACAAGATTGCACCCTAAGAGTTTCCAAGCACTTTACTTCTAAAAAGGTGAAAAGGCATGTGTAGTCCCCTGCTTGCTCTCAGGCAAGCAGGAAGCTATACAGGTTCATTAACGGTGTCAAAAATGAAGTGTTAATGAATTATCTTAAAGTTGGCGATAAAAAAAAGACATCATGCAAGGCTGACATGCTATTAAAGCATTCCAATTCAGTAAAGAAATTCTCCAAACTGGACATGGTTAGGAGTTTAATTGGAATGTTAAAAGAAGGAAGGTCTCTCTGCCCACATCCACATTTTGCAAAAAGCATTTACAAGTTTAAAATGAAAGGGCAGGCAAAACCATGTATGTTCACTGACATGAGGAAGTGACAGTAATGAAAAGGACAGCCAACATATCTAGATTCCATTCATAAATTTATTATACCCCGCCTTTTTTCCTGCAAGGAACCCAAGGCGGCTTACATAATCCTCCTCCTCCTCTCCATTTTATCCTCACAACAACCCTGTGAGTAGGTTAGGCAGAGAGTCAGTGACTGGCCCAAAGTCACCCAGTGGGTTTCATGGCCGAACGGGGACTAGAATCCGGATCTCCCTAGTCCCAGTCCAACACTCTCACCACTACACCACACTGGCTCTCAATTTATTCACCATCTAAACATTAAAAATCATTTATTGTATTTTTTCTAGATTAGAACTGCACCTAAAAGACTTACAAACAACCCTTTGTGCTTTTTGCTGTCACAGACCATACACATCCTGTCCATACAGGTTGTAGTTAGGCTTGGAAAAAGCCTTCCACTGAAGCCAACAAAAGGCTTTCCCAAGCCTAATACCAGTACAGGTGTGTGTGTGTGTGTGTGTGTGTGTGTTAATTTGGGGGTGTGTGTGTTCATAGTTGGGGTGGGGGGGTGTCAATCCTTCTTGTCCCACCCCACAGCAACTAGGCTTGGAAAAAAGCATTCTATTGGCATATCCCAACCCTAAAGTGAGGGGGGCACATTTTTGAAGGGGAGACACAGTGAAGAGAGGGGAGGGCTTGCCCTTCCGCTCCCAGCATGCCATGTACATGTCAATTAGCCTTTTAAAAAGCTTTCACTGGCACCAGTGGAGGCTTTTTCAAAGCCTAATTGCTATGGGGGGGGGGCTGCAGTTCAGATAGCGAGGAGGCCACGTGGACTGTTACTCAGGAATGAGTCTCCTTAAATTCAGTGCAGCTCACTCCCAGGTAAGCAAGCACAAGATTGCGCCCTAAGAGTTTCCAAGCACTTTACTTCTAAAAAGGTGAAAAGGCATGTGTAGCCCCCTGCTTGCTCTCAGGCAAGCAGGAAGCTATACAGGTTCATTAACGGTGTCAAAAATGAAGGCCTTACTTATAAAAACACCACCACCACCAAGTGGGCACAACGGCTGACGCTGTATTGCTTTTATTTGGTTGAAACGTCAGGGCTGTACTAATGTTTACATCACTAGCCTAGTTCAGGCATTGTAAAAGTCTACTCTGGGAGACGAGTGGGGATGTGAGCTCTGGCCCCATCGCCTCCACCCCCAACCTCCCCATGCTGACAGGGAAGGTCTAAAGCAGAATGTAACCATGTTCAGTCGAACATGGTTATAGTACTCCACATGACTGGGAAAAAATGTGTAATCAGGGTTCCCAATTGTGTGTAGCACTTGATCTCTCTTCAGCTGAACAGTTATAGCTCCACTTCAGACCTTCCAGTTCAGCCCAGGAAGGTCGAGGGTGGAGAGAATGTGGCCAGAGCACATGACCCCACTCCCTTTCCACAAGTAGACTTTTTTTATAACACCTCAACAGGGCTACTACTGCACTAATTTCATTGTCCAGCAACTAACCCTAACCAATGAATACCACCACAAGAAGAAATAAAAGGGTACGTCCTTCTGGACTGTAGGATGCTATTTTAATTTAGAGGAGGGAGGGGGGCTACTGGATCCCCCCCCCTTTAGCTAAAGTAGTATCCTGCTGCACAGCCTTCTAAGATACTAAAAATATGCCACAAGGACATTTTACACTCTCCTTCAGTCTCTCCTCAGAGACTTTTGCAACTATCTCAGACAAATCTTATGGCAAACTGTAGATCGCTTTCTCCCTGGGAGTCAAGTTATGATGAGTATATCAGTCCCAAAAGGAGCTTTTGGTTCTGACATACCTACATCCCAATGATTAGAAGAAAGAGCTGCCAGGAAGCAGAAGCAAGAGCAGCACTCCCAGGAGCATGTAATAGAGAGGCAAGGCAACAGCATACTGTTTTCCAAAGCACAAATACTTGTCTTCCTCTCTATTATCACACGTTCATATACTGAGACAAAGACACACCCTTACTTGCTAGAAGACCTTGGACACTGAGAGTTATAAAAAAAACCCTCAGAAACATACACAAATTTAATGGCTGAGAAGTAACTGGAGGGAATTTTGCATACATTTAAGGTCTGGGTAGCAAATAGAGGGGAAATTTATGCACTTTCATTAACAGAGCAGTTAATGCAGGTCCACAGATTTCCTCTCCATTTACTTCCCAGTCACAAAATCTGTGTACTATTTTCCTAGTCCCCCCAAAATGAGTAAATATTCCTGACAGTTAAAAAGAAACACCATTAGAGGAGGCAGAGCAGGATGGAGCACCAGCACTAGCTGTACTTACCCAGCCCCATGAGGCCCCACTCACTCCGTCCCATTCAGCTGCCTTCTCAGTTTTTTTGTTTTTTGTTTAGAACTGTCAGGGAACCGCAGTAACCGCAGCAGCAAGTGCTCCGAAAAGGAGCCCCGAAAAGGGTGGGTGGAGTTATTATCTCCCTCTTCTGGAGTAGCTGGAGACTTGGGGAAATGTTGAAAGGTGGAGGACACTGAGAAGTGTCAGTTCAACACTTAAAACTGAGAGGATCACATCGACAAGGGGGAGATCTTGTGCCCCCCCTTTTGGTGCACCTTCTTTTGCTGCTTTTCCCCTTCACTGGTGCTTTCAATTGACAGCTAGGGAATCGGTCCCGTCCCTGGAAATTGTGCGCAAATTTGCCTATATGCAGTCTCGCTTTGTCAATCTGTTTCCTACTGCACTTCTCCCCTCAGTTTGACAGCTGAAACAGGCAAGACTGCTCATATCAGACAGCCATAAGTGCACTCCTGTGCACTTGCGAAAGACCAAATAAATAAATAATAAATAAATAACAACAACCAACACCACCACAAAAAATTACGAACACAAGTGGCAATTTTCTAGGTCCAATATTTTTTTTAAAAAAGGGTGGCAAACCAGTGACGATCGCTCCAAAGTGCTGTTCGGGCGTTGGTGGAGGGGCTATCACTGGCAGCAGCATGGGTGAGATTGTGAAGAGCAACACAGGTTTTTGCCACTTTTCACAAGCAGCTCTCTAGCTGATCCCTGCAACCCACGATAAAATTGCTCTCCCTGGTTTGAACAACATGCCAACCCATCGTGGGTTGAACAACTCCTAGAACAAGCCATGGGTTGTCAGAGTGGCTTGTTGCCCCCAAATAAGCCACCCTGCGGGAAGCAGCCTGGATTTGGACACGACAACCCACTGCGGCTCGTTACCCAAGATGGGTTGTCATGTCGTGTGGTTCAGGTCTCTGTGATCATTGTGACAGGTCACTGTGACCATAAAGAGGGGAGGAGCCATAGCTGAGTGGGAAGAGCACACGCTTTGCATGCAGAAGGTACCAGGTTCAATCTCCAAGAAGGGCTAGGAAAGAATCCTGGCTAAAAACCTGGACAGCCACTTCTAGTCAGTGTCAACAATAATGGGCTAGATGGACCAATGGTCCTTCACCAGTTAAGGACGTAGACCTATGCAAGTTTAGACAGAAAAAAAGGCCTGCAACTCCCAGCATGACCCAACCAGCTGGCTGGGCATGCTGGGAGTTGTAGGCCTTTTTTCTGCCTAAAACTGCATAGGATTACACCTTGAGTGGGTTTATACTCAGAAATTTCAGAGAATTGTAGAGCTTTTTATACTGAACTAAATATTTATTTTAGTCACAATTGAAAAGCCTAGTTTTAAAGGCTGTAACCATTGTGCAATATCAGCACTAGGAAAAGAACTCAGAAGGCAATGCATTTATTTTAAATCAAGGTATTTATATGCTGGCTCAGCTTGTTTGAGCGTGGAAAGCTAAGCAGGGTCAGGCCTGGTTATTAGTTGGATGGGAGACCCCTCCTCTAGTTTCCTGCATTGAGCAGGGGGTTGGACTCGATAGCCTTGTAGGCTCCTTCCAACTCTATGATCTATGAAATCTATAAACAAGCGAAGGATAATAGAACATCATAAAAGGCAAAAAAGAAAATTAAGGGCCATAGTCCATATTACATTAAAAAAAATACCCAAATATGACAGTTGTGTGTTCTTATACACACAGTGTGCTAACTTAAAGAAAAAAGAAGCATTTTATTTTACAAGAGGCAACGTTGATGAAACCTTTCAAGGAGGTGGAAGTGACGTTTATAGATAGTCCATGTTTCGCAGGCATACAATAAAGTTGGTAATACAATGGCTTCATAAACCAGTGTTTTGGTCTTCTTACAAATATCCCGATCCTCGAACACTCTATGTTTCATTCGAGAAAATAAAACAAAGGCCATACAATATCACAAAACGACCCTAGAAATTAAGACTGAGGCCTGTGTGTAAATATTTAAATACTAAGTCAGCTTTTTAACACTGCCACACAGTAATTAATTAATTAAAAGATTTATACACTGCCCTTCAGCAATAATTCCAGGGAAATTTAAAAGAACATTATAAAAATGCAAAAGTCAAAATAAAACATAATAAATTACAATATATCAAAACAGTACATTTAAAAACCTGGAAAAATAAAAACGTATTTCCGTGGTGCTGAAAACAACAATATTGGTACCAGGCAAATTTCTCCGGGGCAGGAACTCCATTAATGGGGGGGGGGGGGGATGACCAAGAACATCGTCTTTCAGGTCATAGCACAACAGCTATCCCATCATCTTATCTGTAGCAGTCATCATCATCAGGCGATCACTCGTGACCGAGTAAGATTGTCTTCCGGGATAAAAGGAGGAAATTCTAAAGAAGATTGTGTAGACTCTAGCGATGGGTCCGTAAGTGACTGTGGAGGCCAATTCTAGATCCACACAGCTTCCCACAGTGAGGACACAGGTTACCAGATAGAAGATGGTCCTGTAAAGGATTCATTTGACGTGCTTTTCGCTTAGCACGTTTCTCCCTTTCACCTTGCACTCGGGCTTCTTCAAAGTCCATGGAACCTTTGTGAAAGGCCAACCTCCATTTAGATCGTTCATGGGCCAGAGCTTCCCAGTTTTCGATGTTTATATTGCATTTTTTTAGATTAGCCTTATGAACATCTTTAAACCTCTTATATTGACCACCGATATTCCGCTTTCCATCCTTGAGTTGGGAGTAAAGTAACTGCTTTGGGAGACGGCAGTCAGGCATTCGAACAACATGACCGGTCCACTGAAGTTGGCGTTGAAGGATCATTTTTTCAATGCTAGTAGTCTTTGCTTCTTCCAGTACACTGACATTTGTTCGCCTATCTTCCCAAGTAATTTGCAGGATTTTCCGGAGGCAACGTTGATGAAACCTTTCAAGGAGGTGGAAGTGACGTTTATAGATAGTCCATGTTTCGCAGGCATACAATAAAGTTGGTAATACAATGGCTTCATAAACCAGTGTTTTGGTCTTCTTACAAATATCCCGATCCTCGAACACTCTATGTTTCATTCGAGAAAATGCGGCACTTGCGGAGCTCAGACGATGCTGGATTTCACTGTCGATGTTAGCTGTAACAGAAAGATAGCTGCCAAGATAGAGAAAATGATCGACATTTTCCAGTATTGTCCCGCCAAGCTGGATAGATGGCATCACCAAAGGATTGGCTTGCACTTGCTGATGAAGCACTTTGGTTTTTTTGATGTTAAGTGAGAGACCAAGTTTTTCGTATGCTTCTGCAAAAGCATTTAGGATAGTTTGGAGATCATCCTCTGAATGTGCAGAGACCACATTATCATCAGCATACTGAAGTTCCACAACGGAGGTTGTAATTACCTTACTTTTTGCTTTCAGCCTGCTGAGATTAAAAAGCTTTCCATCTGTTCGATATATAATTCCCACACCGGTGGGAAGTTTCCCCTTGACAAGATGTAAAACCATGGCGATGAAAATGGCAAATAATGTTGGGGCGATAACACATCCCTGTTTAACACCTGATCCCACTTTAAATGGAGCACCATGAGAGCCGTTGTTGTCCAAAACTGTTGCCGTCATGTTGTCATGGAGAAGTCGCAAGATATTCACAAATTTATTGGGGCATCCAATTTTCATAAGGATAGTCCAGAGAGCTGTACGGTCTACAGTATCAAAGGCCTTAGCCAAATCAATAAATGCCATATAAAGGGGTTGATTTTGCTCCCGGCATTTTTCTTGGAGCTGACGTGCAGTAAAATCTGTAGCAGTATCTACCCAGTCACTACACAGAACAGAGGGGAACAGGGCCACTTCAATTTCCTAGTAAAAGGTTTAAGAAATTTAATTTGTTCATACCTCAAATTCAGGATTCATTCATAATTTTGGGCACCTTGACTTAAAATCACATATACGCACTTGCACAAGCTGCCTCTTTCCAATTCCCCCTCCCAATACAGTCGCCTGCTAGACATCCCAGGCCTTTCCCTGAGGCTTTTCAGGGGTGGGGTGGGGGTGGGCATATGGAGCTGCAATGGGAAATACAGGACAGGGAATTCCCTTTGATCAAGTGCCTTGCGCACACAGTGCATTGGATCCAACCCATTTTTTCTCAACCTTTTGCAAGACAGAGGGGTCAAAACACCTCAATCTTCTACCATAAGATGAGTACACAGTCAGGAAGATGTGTATGCAGCAAGAAAACATAAAAAAGTAGTGGCCTGATCCATCATGGGAAAACACAAGCTTCAGAGAGGAAACTCAAGTGTTTTTTAAAAGGGGTGAAGGGAGGGAATAAGCTTTTCTTTGATCCTAGTAAAAAGTTACAAATAATGTAAATGTTATGTATGCAGCACAGTACAATGTTTTAGTTCTTTCTATTAAGGAACACTTCTGCGCCAAATAATTTTTCATTAAATGCTTCATTTTGCTCTCCAGATTAGAACTTGGAAATGTTAGTGCCTTCAGAAATTCAGATGGTTCCATTTGTTACCCTTCCTGTAAGATCATTTTTGAACTGAGCAGAAGTGCTGTGCAGTTCCTTCTGTGCCAACACTGAAGCTACATTACTCTTAGATCTATCCAGCTAGGGGCATTTCAGTGTCCATCAGTTTAAGTTTCAAAAGGATGTTCTGACCAGAGTCAATGTGTTGCTTTGAGTAAACTTGACATATCCGTTTATTAGCAATATTTTTAATAATTACTTAGACACATTTGCAAACAGGTACACGGAAAACTAAAATAGGAGATCTCTATTAGAATACAACAGGCAAAAACAATGTAAATGAAACAATTTTAAGCCTTGAAGTGATGTAAAAGTCTTCAATTGTATACATTTTACAGTAATATCTTTTTGCTCTTTTAATTCAAAATATGTTATTCTACTGGTACACAAAAACAGATCCTTCTGTTTAAAAATTTCAAGTGTATTGATTCAATATGGTTTTTGAAAATTAATTTCAGATTTACATTCTTTTCAAAAAGCAATTGTCTGGGGAAAAAACACCCTACAACTTTTATATATTAAAATTAATCTAGAGAAGCTGAATCATATATAAAGGATACAGATTTTAATGTATTTGCTTTTGCTGAAAAACTGAACAAACTTGCATTGAGCATTAAACATTCCTTACAAAAACCACCAAGGCACGCCTTGTGGAGAAGCACCCAGCTGCTGCAAAGCCAAGGCCAGGCTGCAACACTTCTCTTCATTTCTGCCATCACCTCTTGCTTCACTCTTAACACCTAAGTGAGAGGAATTCCAAGACCTGTGGGTTAATTTTGCAATTGGGAGGGTGCAACTAGCAGAAAACTTGCTCAGCAGTGACTGGAATGTTCAGTCTGTTTCTTCCTTCTCTCCCCTTGCCGGATCGTCACCTTGAAGTGGTGAGTGGGCTTGCGTGTTCCGATGAACTCTGAGAGCAATGCCGTCGGGAGCTATATACTCCCGGTAGGGTCACCTATGGCGGTAAGGTCCGGGGAGAGGAACCAGGCAAAGAACGATCCAAAACAAAAAGTCCTCAATGGCAGAACAGGCGGAAGATAATTTAAACCTAAATTACAACGGCTGTGAAGGCGGATGAAGGCTGCAGCAGAGAATGGTTTTCCAATCGTCAGGGTAACCGTGCCATAGGATCATTGCCATCCTCTGTCAAGTTTGTGTGGTGATTCGTTGTGCACCGATCTCCCCACAGAAAACAGCTTCACACACAGGCGTCTTCCAACCCAACCCAACCAACCCAACGCAACCAACCAAAAAAGTCCCATGGCGACTGGCGACTGGGGGAGGACTGTGAATCTGGAAGCCCCTAGTCATGGACCAGCACATGGGCAGTGGATGCAGACTCAGTCGCCCTGTTCAAGGAACGAGGTAGTCGAGCAGCTCGGCAGCTGTATCCATGACTGAGCAGCCTTATTTAGGATCCACTCTACTCACCCCGTATGGGGAGGGGGCTAGAAAAGGTGCCCTAAACATAGTCTACCTCTTTCTCCCCTGACTGGATTACCGCGTCCAGTGGGGTCACCATTTTAGCGGTCCTTTGAATTTTGGAACATGGAATATATGGACACTGCTGGATAACATAGATAGTGAACGCCCTGAGCGTAGGACTGCTATTATTGCAAGGGAGCTGAGACGGTTTAAAATTGACATAGCAGCACTTCAAGAAACTCGAAGGGCAGGAGAGGGACAGTTGAAGGAAGAAAAAGGAGGCTATACCTTCTTCTGGAAAGGACTACCTGAGCAGGACCGACGAATACATGGAGTAGGCTTTGCCATCAAAAATGAGCTAGTGAACTCTTTGTCAGAAGTTCCTACTGGCATTAACGAACGCCTGATAACTCTTCGATTAAAGCTCGCTAATAACCAGCAGGTAACTATCTTGAGCGCTTATGCGCCAACATTAGATGCTGATGAAGACATCAAGGAAAACTTTTATACCCAGTTGGACACTCTCCTGTCAGAGATACCTAAGGAGGATAAAATTATCCTCCTGGGCAATTTTAACGCAAGAGTCGGGCGTGACTTTGATTTATGGCCAGAAACTATTGGAAAAGACGGAGTTGGTAATAGCAACCCGAACGGAATCTTACTTTTGTCTATATGTGCAGAGCATAATCTCACTATCACAAACACGCTCTTTCGACAAAAGAATAAGTTTAAAACATCATGGCAGCACCCACGGTCAAAGCACTGGCATCTTCTGGATTATGTAATTGTCCGTGTTAGAGATCGCCGCGATGTACTTCTTACTAGGGCCATGGCGAGTGCCGACGACTGCTGGACAGACCACCGACTAATCCGGTCCACTATAGTTATCAACATTGCTCCCCAACGTAGGCTTCAAGGAAGGAAACCAAGGCGTAAAATGAACATCCACGCCCTTCAAGATCCTATTAAGCAAACTCGTCTTCAATCACTTCTTAAGGAACATCTACCTACGGAACCTCCTGACAACATTGAGGACCATTGGTCTAAGCTGAAAACCTCCATTACTGCAGCTTGTGAACAAACTATTGGATACGAAACTAAGAAACATCAGGATTGGTTTGATGATAATGATAATGAGATTAAATATATAATTGACCAAAAAAGGAAAGCCTTCCAAGTATGGCAAAATGATATTAACTGCGCTGCCAAGAAAAAAATCTACGCTAGTGCAAAGGCTGAGGTCCAAAGAAGAACAAGAGAACTTAAGAACGCCTGGTGGAAAAAGAAAGCTGAAGAAATTCAACAACTTGCAGAATCTCATGATGCACGGGGCTTTTTTAAGGCCACAAGGGCCATTTATGGACCAAAAACGTATGGTACAAACCCTTTACAATCAAAAGATGGCACCAAACTCTTCAAAGACAAAGAGTCTATTGCACTGCGTTGGAAAGAGCATTATTATGACCTTTTAAATCGTAAATCTAAGGTGGATAATGAGATTTTTTCGCAAATCCTGCAAAAACAAATTAGAGAGGAACTTGCAATACTCCCCACTTTGGATGAAGTAAAAAAAGCCATTAATCAAATGAAGAATAACAAAGCTAGTGGACCAGATGGGATTCCTGCTGAAATCTTTAAAGAAGACCCCCCCCCCGAACTTGTACAACATCTTCATAAACTCATCGAAAAAATCTGGATAAGAGAAGATATCCCAGAAGACTTCAGGGATGCCATAATTATCACCCTCTTTAAGAAAGGCGATAGAACAGACTGTGGAAACTATCGGGGCATTTCTCTCTTAGCTACCGCAGGTAAAATATTTGCCAGGATTCTCGCAAACCGTCTTCTATCTATTTCAGAAGAGATCCTCCCTGAAACTCAATATGGTTTCCGCCCCTCTAGAGCGACTGTAGACATGCTTTTTACTGCATGTCAGCTCCAAGAAAAATGCCGGGAGCAAAATCAACCCCTTTATATGGCATTTATTGATCTTGCTAAGGCCTTTGATACTGTAGACCAGTGATGGCGAACCTTTTTGAGCCCGAGTGCCCAAACCACAACACAAAACCAACTTACTTATTTCAAAGTGCCAACACTGCAATTAAACCTGAATACCGGGGTTTTAGTTTAGTAAAAACAACTCATACAGTTGTCCAAACTAATTAACATCTTTTGTCTTAAAAGAAAAACACAATAACAGGGCTTTCAATGATACAAACAGCTTTTTATTGAAAAAAACATCAACTCAATTTTTTTTAATAGTACTACATTGTACAGGTTGACTTTTACTTTTACTAATCCAACACCTGTAGAAGCATCAGAGTAAAGCTTGCCCCATACAATTTCAGTCTGGCATATAATTTTATTACAAGTTGAGAATCCCTTATCCTTATCTAAATTACCTTCATGCTTATGACATAGCAGCCTGAAGGTAATTTAGATAAACTTTTTAAATAATTAGGCGCATGTATTTTTGAATAAGGGATTCTCAACTTGTAATATGATTATATGCCAGACTGAAATTGTATGGGGCAAGCTTTACTCTGGGTCCTTTCCCTGCTTCTACAGGTGTTGGATTAGTAAAAGTAAAAGTCAACCTGTACAATGTAGTACTATTAAAAAAAATTGAGTTGATTTTTTTTTTTACAAAAGGGGCTCATGTTTTTGTTTGTTCAAGTCTTGGAGTCTACAAAAACACAAAATTTATGAAAAAAGACAAATGAAGCACCTGCAAGGAACCCAAGGCAGCTTACAAAGTCCTCCTCCTCCTCTCCATTTTATCCTCACAACAACCCTGTGAGGTAGCTGAGGCTGAAAGTGGCCCAAAGTCACCCAGTGAATTTCATGGCCAATTGAGGACTAGAACCCAGATCTCCTTTGGGAAGGAAGAGGGAGGGAGAGAAAAGAGGGTGGCAGAAAGAGAAAAGGGCTACAAATGCCACTTTTCAAGCCTTTTCACATTCTCCGGATCAGGAAGGGGCTGCAGAGGCCCCTCTTCTCCGCCGGCTGGGCATGGGAGTTGGCCCGGCCGGCGCTGCTTTAGGAGCGCTGGGCGTGGCGGCGTGGCTTCCCTGCCCGGGCCCAGGCCAGCGGCGGCGCGTTCTCCGGATCGGGAAGGGGCTGCGGAGGCCCCTCTTCTCCGCCAGCTGGGCACGGGAGTTGGCCCGGCCTGGCGCTGCTTTAGGAGCGCTGGGCGTGCGGCGTGGCTTCCCTGCCCGGGCCCAGGCCGGTGGCGGCGCGGCCTCCGGATCAGGAAGGGGCTGCGGACGGCCCCTCTTCTCCGCCGGATGGGCACAGGAGTTGGCCCGGTCGGCACTGCTTTAGGAGCGCCGGGCGGGGCTTCCCTGCCCGGGCCCAGGCCGCCGCCGGCGCGTCCTCCGAATCGGGAAGGGGCTGCGGAGGCCGGGCGACACGCCCTTCTCGGCGCTTCCCCGGCAGAGGAGGTGGCCTGCGCGATGCCGGGCGAAACGCGGCGGCCAGGAGCGGCTGCTTCGCCCCCCTGATCTCGAGCTCTGTTAGAGCTCTGTGCCCCTGGCGACCTATGGCTCGTGTGCCAGCAGAGCTGTCCCCACGTGCCAGCTGTGGCACGCGTGCCATAGGTTCGCCATCACTGCTGTAGACCGAACAGCTCTCTGGACTATCCTTATGAAAATTGGATTGGAATAAATTTGTGAATATCTTGCGACTTCTCCATGACAACATGACGGCTACGGTCTTGGACAACAACGGCTCTCATGGTGCTCCATTTAAAGTGGGATCAGGTGTTAAACAGGAATGTGTTATTGCCCCAACATTATTTGCTATTTTCATCGCCATGATTTTACATCTTGTCGAGGGGAAACTTCCCACTGGTGTGGGGATTATATATCGAACAGATGGAAAGCTTTTTAATCTCAGCAGGCTGAAAGCAAAAAGTACGGTAATTACAACCTCCATTGTGGAACTTTAGTATGCTGATGATAATGTGGTCTCCGCACATTCAGAGGATGATCTCCAAACTATCCTAAATGCTTTTGCAGAAGCATACGGAAAACTTGGTCTCTCACTTAACATCAAAAAACCCAAAGTGCTTCATCAGCAAGTGCAAGCTAACCCTTTGGTGATGCCATCTATCCAGCTTGTCGGGACAATACTGGAAAATGTCGATCATTTTCTCTATCTTGGCAGCTATCTTTCTATTACAGCTAACATCGACAGTGAAATCCAGCATCGTCTGAGCTCCGCAAGTGCTGCGTTTTCTCAAATGAAACATAGAGTGTTCGAGGATCAGGATATTTGTAAGAAGACCAAAACACTGGTTTATGAAGCCATTGTATTACCAACTTTATTGTATGCCTGCGAAACATGGACTATCTATAAACGTCACCTCCAACTCCGTGAAAGGTTTCATCAACGTTGCCTCCGGAAAATCCTGCGAATTACTTGGGAAGATAGGCGAACAAATGTCAGTGTACTGGAAGAAGCAAAGACTACTAGCATTGAAAAAATGATCCTTCAACGCCAACTTCAGTGGACCGGTCATGTTGTTCGAATGCCTGACTGCCGTCTCCCAAAGCAGTTACTTTATTCCCAACTCAAGGATGGAAAGCGGGATATCGGTGGTCAATATAAGAGGTTTAAAGATGTTCTT
The DNA here is from genome assembly GCA_021292165.1 of Shinisaurus crocodilurus. NCBI lineage: Eukaryota > Metazoa > Chordata > Lepidosauria > Squamata > Shinisauridae > Shinisaurus > Shinisaurus crocodilurus. Next base: position 174,332,952 of record CM037880.1, on the reverse strand, counting down.
AAGCCTAATCTAAAAAAATGCAATATAAACATCAAAAACTGGGACGCTCTGGCCCATGAACGATCTAACTGGAGGTTGGCCTTTCACAAAGGTTCTATGGACTTTGAAGAAGCTCGAGTGCAAGGTGAAAGGGAGAAACGTGCTAAGCGAAAAGCACGTCAAATGAATCCTTTACAAGACCATCTTCCATCTGGTAACCTGTGTCCTCACTGTGGGAAGCTGCGTGGATCTAGAATTGGCCTCCACAGTCACTTATGGACCCATTGCTAGAGTCTACACAATTTTCTTTAGAATTTTCCTCCTTTTAAACAATCTCCTTTTTGTAAATTTTCTTTTTTTATCCTGGAAGACAATCTTACTCGGTCAAGAGTGATCGCCTGACTGACTGACTGACTCTCTCCCCTTGGTCAAAACATGTAGTATGAAAAAGTGGTCTGGCATGTAGGAAGAAAATCCTTGCGATTGTCAAAAGTATGTATTCAAACCCCAGGTTCCAAATTAAGAAGCTCAGTTAAGATCAGGGATAAGGGAGTAATCAGATAGGTAACCAACAGGAATGTTGAAGAGTCCTTGGTCTCGAGTCACGAGTCGAGTCACGAGTCTTTGGTCCCGAGTCTCGAGTCCGAGTCCTTGGTCCAAAATGGTGACTCACAAGTCACGGGTCATGAGTCCCTATTAAAATCAATGGGGGTTTCCCCAACAAAATAAGGCTACTTCAGATGTGTGGTTTAAATAAATTCTAGGCACAAGTGTGCCTTTTTATTTCAAAACTCTGCAACTGATTTTGGCAAGAACAGACCAGGCAGAAAAACCCAAAATAACCAGGCAGGCAGAGGAGGCAGGGAACTCTAAAGCAGGCAGGCAGGCAGAGGCCTTTGTCTTGGACAATTCAACTGCTGAACTGGTCAAGAAGAGACCAGGCAGGCAGAGGAGGCTGGGAACCCCAGAAAGGCAGGCAGAGGCAGCCAAACCCAAAATGTCTGAAAGGTTGCATTTTAGAAAAATGATTTTAAAAAATAAACTTGCTGTACTTCCTAAAACTTATCTATGTTGCATTTGAGGAACATGATTTTTTCTAAATGTTTGGCTCCCATTCTGGAACGGTGAGATCTCATCACAATTCCACCCTCACTGAACACCCGCTCCACTGGTGATGAACTTGCTGGAACCAGAAACACACTCAGAGCAGCCACACAGAGTAATCTCAGGTCCTTCTTCTGCCTCTCCCAAGTACGCAACACATCAATCAAAATAAATATTGACACACTGTTGGGGCTGCACTCCTGGTAGCCGTCCATAGTGGCCAAGCAGCAGCACACCTCGCTTCCATGCGCTCTTTGCTGGCAATCACGCTCCTCTCCACTCCTTCTGGCACAGCCCAGGTATGTTGAAGAGTCCTTGGTCTCGAGTCCCAAGTCGAGTCTTGAGTCCCATTAAAAATATTGGGACTCGAGTCCGAGTTGAGTCAGAGGGGGGACTCAGTCCGACACACGAGTCAAGTCCTTGAGTCCGAGTCCCCATCACTGGTAACCAAACATAATACTCTAAGGGTGCAATCCTGTGCATGTTTAGACAGAAAAAAGTCCTACAACTCCCAGCATTCCCAGCCAGCTTTAAATAGCATAAACTAGACAATCTGAAAGAGAAATCTCAAGTGTACTTGCAAGGAGCAAGGATCACCCATGCTGTTCAGCAAATGACAAATTTCATAGAATCAAAGATCTGGAAGGGACCTCAAAAGTTATCTAGTCCTCCAACCCATTGCCAATGCACAAAATCCACTGTCATAACAATTATGTAAGGGATAAACTCATTTCCCCCCCTGAATTTTTTTCCCCAGGGGATGGGGTTGACAGAGGGAAAGAGAACCCTCCAATCAGGTGTGGGTTCATAGCAGGGTCAATAAGCCTTTATAAAAACACTTGGGACATTGCATGTCTAACACCTAAAGAGAGGGAGATGGGCCATTAATGCTTTTCAACAACCCAGGAAGATGGAAATAAGAGATGTGAACTGGGAGAGATTTACTATTTACTCCTAGAAGGCAGTACCAAATTGAGGGGGACTGCAGTGTGTAAGTACAGTAGATTCTCAAGCCTTTCTTCATGTCTCCCTTGTAATTGAAGTACAAAATACCTTGGATTTAGGCATGTAAATCGAGCCTCGCCAGGGCAGAACGAGGCCGAGCATGGCCCTGCTCACGCCCCGGCGAGGCCTTACCTCCTCTTCGGGGTGGCTTGCGTGCTCCGCGGAGAGCCGCCCCAGCCGCCCAATCCGGCGGAGAACCGCCCGCTCTGTTCGATCGGTCCCGTCGCGTCACTTCCGGGACCGAAAATGACGCGACGGGACCGTTCTGCGCCTGCGCAGAGGCCCCGTCGTGTCATTTCCGGGACAGGAAATGACGCGACAGGACCTCTGAACGCGGTAAGGGGTTGTTCGAGCGGCGCTGCGCAACGCTTGAAAAAACGGGGCAGGCAGGGGATGGGGGCCGGAAAAACGGGGCGGGCGGCGCGCCCAGCCTTAACTGGATGTCTACTTGGATTGCAAGCATAATTCGTTCCGGAAACATGTTTGTAATCCAAAACACTCTTATATCAAAGCAAGTTTCTGGCGGGCGTGAGGGGGGCCGATTTCGGCCCGCTACGCCTGCTCGAGGCGAGCGGTTACATCCCTACGCTTGTATTGCAAGACGTCGCTTGTTTATCAAGTCAAAATTTATTAAATTTTTTTGCTTGTCTTGCAAAACGCTCTCAGACCAAGTTACTTGCAATCCAAGGTATTACTGTACTTGAAAGAAGTGTAAAACAAATTAGAAGAAGAATCGAAAGTACCATTTCCACATGTCCAAGCCCTTGGGCATGCCAGCCAGTGGGGCCTTTCACTCCGTGTGTGTGTGTGTGTGTGTGTGTGTGCGCGCGTGCACATGAGAGAGAAAGAGAGACAGACAGAGAGAAAGAGCCAGCGAGCCAGCCAGAGAGTGCTGTGGCTCATCTCGTCCTTATTGCAATAGGAATGATACAGGTTTTCTGGAAAATTTTGAACAGGAAAATTTTCTGGAAAAATAGTTCTTCTAGGGTTTGTCGTCTTCATTTTTTGAAATCAGAAGAGCCAATTGGTATTTGTGATGTGGTACAGGCTGGGCTGGCTACCACACTAAAAATAGAGCTGCAAACTGGCACAAAGGTTCACTAAAAACATGAAAGAGATCTCACACTACCACAGTAAACAATGAGTGGCAACCCAACAGACGAGACCTTACGTATGAAAATTTATCCTGATGATATTTTAGTCTGGAGGACCTTAAGTAAAGGACAAATGACAATACACACATTTGGTTCAGATCCAACTCTATGATCTATGAAATCCCTACCACCCATGTATCTTTGGGATGTGACCAGCAGAGATCCATGGATAAGGCTAATAAAGTTACTAAATCACACATAGGGAAGCATCTATATTAATAATATTACCATGTGAAAACAAACAATTCACAGAGTCATCATAGCATAGTTAGGAAGCTGTGTCAAGGAAGCTATTAGAGAAAAGGCAGCTTCTTTCAGAAAAACAAGGTCTTGCCCAACCAAGGAGAACAAAAAGGAACACAAATTTGCACCCCCAAAATGCAAGAGGACAATAAGTGATACTAAAAAGGATTCTGCGGAGCATATTGCTAATAACATTAAGACTAATAATATAATTAAATATATATATATATCAGAAACAATAAGCCAGCTAGGGAGATGGTTGATAACAGGGGGATTAAAGGAGTAGTAAAAGCAGATAAGGAGAATGCAGAAAAGCTGAATGAGTTCTCTTAAGCCTGTCTTCATTACAGAAGATATAGGGCAGATACCCGTAACTGAATTATCATTTTCAGGAAGCGAGTCAGAAGAACTAAGGCAAATAATAATGCTGACAAGAAATGAAGCAACACCTTATTGACAGATTGAAAAACAACAAGCTACCAAGCCCAGATGGTGTCCAACTGAGAGTTCCAAAAGAATTCAAACACGAAATTGCTGATCTTCTTACATCTTATTGTTAGATGTCCTTAAGATCAGCCTCTGTCTCAGAGGACTGAAAAGTGGCCAAAAATAATGCCAATATTTAAACAAGTATTCAGAGGGATCTGGCTAAATTCGTGACAAGTGTTAAAAATAAAATTATCAGTCATACAGAGGGTTAAGTATTGCTGAAAAAGATACAGCATAGTTTCTGCGAAGTTAAGTCCTGGCTCAGTAACCTTTCCGTTCTTTGAGAGTTCCAAGAAGCATGTGGATTGGAGTGATCTGGTAGACAGTGTTTAATTGGACTTTCAAAAGGCTGTTGACAAAGTCCCTAAGAAACACTCCTTAGCAAACATAGCAATCATGAGATAAGAGGAATCCTCTTATGGATTGGTAACTGATTAAAGCACAGAAAGTAGAGAGTAGGAATAAATGGTTAGTTCTCCCAATGGAAGGATGTAAACAGTGGGGTCACCCAAGGATTTGTATTGGGGCTGGTGCTTTGTAAATTATTTGTAAATCATCCAGAAATGGTGAGGTGTGTCCAAGTTTGCAGATGACACTGAATTATTTAGGGTGTTAAACAAAATGCGATAGCAAAGAGCTCCAAAAGTATATCTCCAAACAGGGGTTATGGGTATTAAAACGGCAAATGGGGCTCAATGTAAGCAAGTGAAAAGTGATTAATACTGGGGCAAGAACCCCTAACTTCAAATATATGCTAATAGGGTCTGAGCTGGTAGTGGCAGACCAGGAAAGGGATCTTGGGGTTGTGATGGAAATGTCTGCTCAGTGACTATTGTGAGAAAGGGTAAATTGGATATTGGGGATCATCCAGCTTAGCCGCCTTGGGTTCCTTGGAGGAAAAAAGGCAGGGTATAAATATAATAGATGATGATGATGATGATGATGATGATGATGATGATGATAGGAATTGAAAATAAAACTACCAATATCATAAATCATTTATACAAACATGGTGCAACCACACTTGGAGTACTATGTACAGTCCTGGTCATCATGATACCTAAAAAAAGGATCTTGAAGGCCTGTGGCTTACGCTGGCTCAGCTTGTCTGAGCGTAGAAAGCTAAGCAGGGTCAGGCCTGGTTATTACTTGGATGGGAGACCCCTCCTCTAGTTTCCTGCATTGAGCAGAGGGTTGGACTCGCCTTGTAGGCGCCTTCCAACTCTATGATCTATGAAATCTATGAAGAGCTGGAAAAGTTGCAGAAAAGGGCAAGGGGCTGGAGCAACTCCCCTAAAAGGAAAGGTTACAATGCCTGGTGCTTTTTAGCTTAGAAAAAAGGGAGCAGCATAATTTAAGTGTATAAAACTATGCATGGTGTGCAGAAAGTAGATAGGGAGAAGAACTCCCCCTCTCATAATACTAGAACCTAGGGTAATAAAGGTGCAGCTGAATGGTGGGAGATTCAGGACAGAAAAAAGAAATAACTCTTCACAGAGTACATAGTTAAACTATGGAATTTTATACCACATGATGTAGTGATGGCCACCAATCTGAACAGCTGTAAAATGGAATTAAAACAAATCCATGGAGGATAAGGCTATCAATGGCTACAAATCATGATGGCTAAATATTATCTCCAGAATCAGAGTAATTATGCCTCTGAATACCCATTACTAGAAAATTTATAAGGGTGCCCATGGACTTTCCATGGTATCTGACTGGCCACTGTGGAAACAGAATGTTGGGCTATATGGGTCTTTGATATGATCCAGCTTAGCTATTCTTGCGTCCTTATGCTCTTATACAGAGAGCCATGCAGTAGCTACTAATCCAGACCAACTTTAGACACCCTGAACCCAATCTGGAAATGAACAAAGATGTACAAGTTCGAGTCTTTGGTTATAAGCATCCTATTTTGCTTAACATAACCTCAGGGATGTTGAAGAGTCCTTGGTCTCGAGTCGAGTCACGAGTTTTTGGATCCAAGTCTCGGGTCCGAGTCCGAGTCCTTGGTCCAAAATGGCGACTCACGAGTCATGAGTCACTCCCAAAGCTGACTCCACGAGTTCCTATTAAAATCAATGGGTTTTTTCCCCAAAAAATAAGGCTACTTCAGATGTGTGGCTTAAATACATTCTAGGCACAAGTGTGCCTTTTTATTTCAAAACTCTGCCACTGATTTTGACAAGAACAGACCAGGCAGACAAACCCAAAATAAAAATAAGCAGGCAGGCAGAGGAGGCAGGGAACACCAAAGCAGGCAGGCAGAGGCGTTTGTCTTGGACAATTCAAACTGTGGAACTGGTTAAGAAGAGACCAGGCAGGCAGAGGAGGCTGGGAACCCCAAACAGGCAGGCAGAGGCAGCCAAACCCAAAATGTCTGAAAGGTTGCATTTTAGGAAAATGATTTTAAAAAATAAAATCTTCGCCGGCGATCGCACTTCTCTCCACTCCTTCTGGCACAGCCCAGGGATGTTGAAGAGTCCTTGGTCTCGAGTCCCGAGTCGAGTCCCGAGTCCCATTAAAAATATTGGGACTCGAGTCCGAGTCGAGTCAGAGGGGGGACTCAGTCCGACTCACGAGTCGAGTCCTGGAGTCCGAGTCCCCATCCCTGTAACCCATTTAGATCAAACAGAACTCACACACTTACTATTTTAAAGCAGAAACAGTCTACACAGCTCTCAAAAGCAGACAATCCTTACACATGTCTGTCAGTCAAGTCTTCCCTTCCCTGGAAACCTAAGTAGCCAGAACCAGAAGCACTTTTTCATGCGACTTAAATTTATGCTAAATGCAGGCCTATACAGCTCATGGCATTTGCTCTGTATTTTAGAATGCTAACCCAACAAAGCTGCAAAATGAGGACCTGTTTATCTGTCTTTCTTTTATAAGGAATAAAAACCTAGTACATATTTTCAAGTCATTATGAGAAATCCCAAGAACTCTAGCTGCAACTGTTTTCAAATATGTAAAATCAATTCATTTCCCAAAATGGAGTTGGTGGTAGTTTGCAACTGCCAACTGTTCTCTAGCAATAGACAGACTTTATGGTTAAGTACATTTAATTTACATAGTCTTCAAGGAAGCCAGATAGTTTTCTTGCATTGATTTCTTGACTGAACCCTTTCACAGCCTATGGCTACATTTGCCAATGATGTTTTTCTAAAACACCCAAGTCATAACTGCATTCACTTAGCAAAAAATAAGAAATCTAGAACAAGGTATTACGGTAGTTTGTTCTTTTCACATCAGAAAAATTGTTCAAACTTTTCAACATGGTATGAAATTACTCATCTTGTTGTTCCCCCACCCAGCAAACTGCTGGGTGGTTTATCTAGCTCAAAATATAAACACTTTGTGGTTTCTCTCTGCCAGAAGTGAGCAAGCAACAGAATAGATGTTAGGCTCTAAACATAGGTACGTTGGCATTAAATTAAGATTTCGTTTTAAATCTGGGTTGTTGTTGTCTTAAAGAGACACATTATAAATAGATTTTTAAATTTTAAAAAAACAATTTTAAATCAAATACATTCATCTTGCCAGTTACAAATGTGTCTTATGGCAAATAAATGAAATGTAGTATAATTATTGATAAATTGTTGCTTTTGCCACTCCATGACACTTTTGGCTTGTCATGTAAAATGCAATTTTACTACTATTGTTGTTTTATGTATTACTAGCTTTTTTTACCCGGCGTTGCACGGGTCATTTTCCTATAGGCACTATTTGTTCAAAATTCCTTAAGGTAGCTGTCCGCTCCTTGGAATCCCAGCTCGCCCAGGACTACCAGCTTCTCCAGGATTACACAATGAAATCCCAGCTCCCCCGGGACTGCCAGCTCCCCCGGGACTGCACAATGACATCCCAGCTCCCCCGGGACTACACAATGAAGAATTACCTGTTCCCCCCCGCCCAGGAACGGTGCAGGGCTGTTTGGCGTCCTAGGCCAAATTATATTTAGCGCCCCCCCTCGTGCCGTGGGGGGGGGGGCTCCAGAGCAAAGCAGCCCTGCTCTGCAACCCCCCCCGTGCCGCCGCCGCCACCGCCACCACCACCTACCTTCCCCCCGCCCCCGCTGCTGGCTGCTGCTGCCGCCGCCGCCACCTCCGACGCGATGGGACCCCCGCGCTTTACGACGGGAAGGTAGGTAGGTGGTTGGCAGGCGGGCGCGCTGGCGCACACACGCGGGGGGAGGTACGGCGGCGGCAGCGGCCGGCAAGCGGGCGGGCAGGCGGGCAGGGAGGCGCGGCGGAGGCGGCAGGCAGGGCAGGAGCGCGGCGGAGGCGAGGAAGGGGCGCAGAAACTCTGCGCCCTCTTCCGCCACGCGCCCTAGGCAGCTGCCTGGGTCTGCCTAGCGGTAGCGCCGGCCCTGCCCCCGCCACGGTACTACACAATGAAATCTCTGCTTCCCTCCCCCCCCGGGACTATGCAACAATGTTTTCCCTGTCCCCTCCCGGACCACACAGTGTAATCCCTGCTTCCCCCCCCCCTGGACTACACAATCAAATCCCTGCTCCCCCCCCCCGGTACTACACAATGAAATCCTTGGTCCCCCCCCCCCCCGGGACCACAAAACAATGAAATCTCTGCTCCTCCCCAGGACCGGACAACAATGAATTCCCTGCTGCCCCCCCCCGGACCACACAATGAAATCCCTGCTTCCACACACACACACACACACACACCTGTGTAGGCCCCGGCTGCAGAATCCCTGGGTCGTCCTTTTCCTATAGGCACTATTTGTTTGAATTTCCTTATGGTATCTGTCCGCTGTTTGGAATCCCTTGTAATCCCAGCTCCCCCAGGACTACCAGCTCCCCCAGGATTACACAATGAAATCCCAGCTCCCCCGGGACTGCACAATGACATCCCAGCTCCCCCGGGACTACACAATGAAGAATTACCTCTCTCTCCCCCCCCCCCCCGGTACTACACAATGAAATCTCTGCTTCCCTCCCCTCCGGGACTATGCAACAATGTTTTCCCTGTCTCCCCCCCCCCGGACCACACAATGAAATCCCTGCTTCCCCCCCAGGACTACACAATCAAATCCCTGCTTTCCCCCCCGGTACTACACAATGAAATCCTTGCTCCCCCTCCCGGGACCACACAATGAGATCCCTGCTCCTCTCCCGGGACCACACAACAATGAATTCCCTGCTGCCCCCCCCCCCAGGGACCACACAATGAAATCCCTGCTCCCCCCCGGACTACACAATGGCATTGCACGGGTCGTCATTTTCCTATAGGCACTGTTTGTTCGAAATTCCCCCCCCCCCCACCCCCATGTAGGCCTCGGCTGCAGTTCATATGAACATTCTGTTTGGACGTAGGAAAGATTTGCATATCCACCTCTGATTGGGCCCCTGTGGTGGCATTGCATACCAGCATTCTAAATGCCGTTGGAGCTATTTGCATAACCGCTCCTGAATGGCCCCTGCGTGCATTCCAAGTGTCGCCATTGGCTCTTCCTAGAGTTGGAGGACCTAAAGACGGTAGTGCACGCGCTGGTAACTTCGAGGCTTGACTTCTGCAATACACTGTACATAGGGCTACCTTTATATCTAGTCCGGAAACTTCAACTACTGCAAAATATGGCAGCCAGATTTGTTACTGGTACACCTAGGGGTGCCCACATCACACCAGTTTTAAAAGCACTCCACTGGCTGCCAGTCAGTTTCCGGGCGAAGTATAAAGTGTTGGTTATTACCTTTAAAGCCCTACATGGTTTGGGTCCAGGCTACCTACGGGATTGCCTTCTCCCATACAATCCGCCCCACACCCTCAGGTCCTCTGGGAAGAATTTACTTCAGCCAGCCAAAACTAGGCTGGCGGGTATTACCCAGAGGACCTTTTCTTCTGCTGCTCCCAAATTATGGAATGGCCTGCCGGAGGAGATTCGTCAACTTAGCAGTATTTTAGAATTTAAAAAAGCCATTAAGACTGATCTCTTCCGGCAGGCCTATCCGGCGGAATTTTAGGTTGCTTTTAAGATACTTTTAAGATGTTTTATAATGTTTTTAAGTAGTTTTAAGATGTTCTAATAGTATGGTGTGTTGATTAGTTTATGTATTTTGTATTTTTGTTGTTCCCCGCCTCGATCTAGACGGAGAGGCGGGTAAGAAATAAATTTGTTGTTGTTGTTGTTGTTGTTGTTGTTGTTGTTATTATTATTACTATTATTCTCTATTTTGGGCCGTACAGGCGCGGCGAGGGTTTTTCGGAGATTTGAACCCACCAGTCTTTGTCCTTGGGTGATGGGGAGTATGCGTGCCAAGTTTGGGGCAGATCCATCCAACCGGGTAGGAGCCAATGCGACGCACGCGAGCCGATCGGACATACATACGTACGTACACACACGCGTACAAACATTCACATTTATATAGTAGATTGTTTGTTTTACATATTATTTCGTATTTGATTACTGTAAGCCGCCTTAATGCTCTTTTTTTTGGGGGGGGGGAGGCAGGTTTTAAGTTTTAAAAAACAAGTAAATACATACAGAAAAATAATACATAAAAATACCAGAAGTGCCAGGTTCCCTGTTCAATTTTGTACTCAGCTATAGCCCTCTGCAGGTGATCTGATCTCCCACACAATTAGAATCACACACGGGAGAGAAGGGAAGAGTGTGCTAGTTCTGTCCCTGCTATTGCCAGCACCCACCACAAGTATCTCCAATATCTGCAATGGGGAGCCTGTTCTCCTACTATCAGTTCCCCCTAGAAAGATCAAGGTTCTAAACCACACAGGGAGCCTACACAAGTAAAGCTGTGTCCCTGCTGCAGACGTCCCCCCTCTAACTTGAGGTCAGAGGGGACAGCAATGGAAAGGGGAGAGCTAGCATCGATTCTGATTGTGTGGGGAATTAGATCACCACACAGGGCTTACGGTATATCTCTAGCTGTCAGTGGACTTTTGGATCCAATCAGTGGACTAGATCCAAAGAGTCTCTTCTTCCATCAGGTGAAGATTCCTTCTGCTGGAAGGAATGGAACTTCTGGATCCAGCCCAACATAATTTTTTTTAAAAAAAAAAAGAACAGTGACCATCATAATAATGTTTGCCATGGTATACTTCTTTATTCCATTAAAAATCATAGTTTTCTCAAGTTAATAGAGTGAAGGTGCTTCCAGCCAGACAGCTCCTAGCACTACCAAAAAGCATTGTGCAACTATTCTGTCTTTCCTTCCTTAACGGATTTCCCATAGAAAGAAAAAAAGGCGGACGTAGCAATGGGAAAATGCAGAAGGGGTAAAAGTGAAAGACTATGTCATCCGGATTCCCTGTAAAATTCTGTGAATGCAGTAGGGCAATTGCACAATAAAAGCCTAATCTGGAAGCACCCCAAATCTGTCCTGAGAAAAACATTATTTTGTGGGGATTGTTTCTTCACATTCTTCTTGTAGTTTTAGGTATACTAAATTGTTATGCAAGTTCATAGATGTGCAAAGCTCTATCCTTGGTCTATAGGAATTCTGTTCCAGTCCTCAGCTCCTTCAGACAATGTTTCTTATACGGCTCTTTCTATGACTGGTTGCGGAGCATCTGCGAAGGAAGGACAGAAGCTGGTTGCTGGATATGACCCCTCTGGATGCAATTTGTACCTTGCATGAGGCCTTTGAGAAAACAACTATGTGGACCAGAACTTTGCACAGACTCAGTCCATCTTCTTTATGTAAGAAATCAAAATCCAAGTATTATGGCAAAAGAGATGAAAATCTAATTGCTGTGGCCAATCTGGTGGTAACTATAAAATAGGAATTGCTGATGACACTAGCAAACTCCACATGTGGAGAGGTTGCTTACTATAATCTGTGAAAAGAAAGTGCTTTATCTGAGCAGCTGTTTAAATATTCACAGCGCCCACAATGATCAGAACTCTGCAAAGCTATAAAAGGTAGTCCATATCCCCCAGCTCCTCCAAATAGCTGCCCTCTTCCATAGCACACCTCCAGGTCCTTACAAAACCACAATACATCAGGGCAAGTAAGAATAGCAGTGTATTTTTAGAGCATTGCATTTACTTGCTGAATTTGCTAGAGTAAACTAAGTTTCAGTAAGTCCCTAATAGAAACAAAGCAGTCAATTAAAACTTACCCCATAATGTCTCGGCGCTAAAGTGCTGACTAAAAAACAAAAACCAAGAGTCATTACTTTGGGTTTGCGGTACAGAAGTTTATATTTGAACACAGCTGGATCTCAGTCAGCTGGTTCCCATGACAGCCCATCCCAGCTATATTGATTTCTAGAGGAAAAGGCACCATAAATCTACTTCAGCTGAATTGCCTCATTTTCGAGGTTGGCTTTAAAAGGCAAATTAAATTACTTCCGTTAGTAACAGTAGAACAGATACGCACAACCCTGTTTTCATTTCTTTTGGAGTCTCCAGTTACAGAACACTATGTGGCAAACCCTTCATGTTTAATATTTGTAAAGGCAGCAAATGCAGGGCTATGAGAAAACATCTCTTCATGCTACTGCATTCCCAGGACTGTTATTATTAATTGGGGGGGGGGGAGTTGTTTAATAGTGATGTTGATATTTGATGTTTTCATTTAAGCCATGGAGGAAATTGAAGCAAAAGCCAGTACCCCCTCTGGGGGATCACAAACATACGAACTGGGTTGTGCTGCAACAAAGAATGAAGCATAGCTCTGGGTAACAAGCAAGCGGAATATTACTTCAAGTAACGAGGAAGCTATCCTTGATCAATTATTCATACAATCTACAGCAACAGTTAAACTTGAAAGAAACTAGGACAAACGTCACCTTGACAACTTTAAAGAGAACCTTCCGTTTTTCTTGAACATCTGGCAATTGTTCTATTCCAAATATTTCTCATGAGTACTCTTGTACCACCCACATCCATGTGGAAGGAGAAGCAACAAATTAATTTGCTGCAATGAAGAGCGCTCAAGACAGGTTCACCTATCATGGTATCTTGAAGTACCTTAAAATGTTGTACTTCAACAGTGGCCTAACACGACAATCTTACGCACACTAGTAAGTTTAGTCTCACTGAACTCAGTGGGACTTATTTCTGAGTCAACATGCAGATTGTGTTGCACACAAATTCTTAATTTTCCCATATGAGAAACATAATTTCAGCCCTTCTCTTATGTTATATTTTCATTATCTGGTTTCAAAACAACATGCATTACAAACTTATTTTCCGTTACACACTGCCACTGATGCAGTTATTAAACAGTCCACTGCTTTGGTGATGGTTCATGTCATTTTTGTGCCCTTTACAGGAATGTTCAGTCCTAACAACAAAGTCTCAATGCAAATCTCAAAAGACAGCTGGCAGAGCAAAAAATAAGAACACAAAAAGATTACAATGAAGGGCTAGACTCAGAGCATCGCTGGAGTGCTGCTCCTTATTCTCTTGATCAAGACAGATTTCTAATAGCATATACCGTTATCAGTAACAGAATTCTAGTTCTGAATACCTACTGCCTTGAAAGATAAACACCTCGTAGTTTTAAGAATAGCTAAGCACCAAGCTGCTTCCATTATTCAGAGGATATTTTTAAACTGATGATGTTTCTTTTGAAAGAGCTCCATTCAGAAGAGTTAAATTTATGTATTCAATTATTCATTTTCTAAGTGCTAAGTTGGCAACATCCTTTTAAAACAGCCTACATTCAACTTTGATGAACTGTATTACTACAGGTCACTTGAATTGCTCCCTGTGCCAGCCAAATAAATGTGTCAGGCTGCAAGCCAAATGGTTACAACCCTGGCTTTGGTACAAGTGCCTCCATCTCAATATGTTGGTAGATGAGTCAGTCAGGGCCAGAAAGCAGATGAGTGAAACTGGATAGCTGCTTAGGACGCTTCGACCACCAACGAATCACAGATACGTTCCACCAGAGCAGATGCCTCGCTAAGGGCCAAACTACATGTTACATTAAAGACGTAGCATGCAGCTGCCCCTCTACTTATTACTAACCAGTAAGCACACAGGGCCCCAATTTGGATCAGGACCACAACACGTGAGAAGGGAAGGTTTAAACCTCCCCCACTCCACACTCTGTGGTTTTAAGAAAGAAAAAGAAGTCCACTGACCCCAATTGAAGATTTTTTTTCCTCTTTTTTTAAACCTTTGCATGTGGGGAGGGAGAATATCAGGACAGGAACAGTGTGGGGGGGAGGTTTAAACCTCCTCTCCTCGCACGTGGTAGTCCCAGTCCAGGTTGGGGGCCCACACACTTACTTGTGAGTAATTAGAAAGTAGAGCGGTAGCTGTATGCTACATCTTTACTGGATGTTTACGTGTTGTTTGGCTCTGAAAACATACAAGTTAACAGTTTCCTATTCACTCGTCCCACTTCTTCAAGGCAGCCAAGGAATTTCAGGGAAATGCATAGGGCAGCTGCTGTTATCACCTAACCATTTCTCTGGTATAAAACCAGCTTGGAGTCTTTGGTTGTAGTAAACTTTAGGATAGTGGGGAATAAAATTTGTACCCACTTCCTACTCTTTTGGGCAACCCGTCATTCATTACTGATCTTCTCAATACATATTTACTGATAAGCTTAATCAATAAATGCCAGTTTGGAAACCGCTACTTTAAGGCAATGATGAAAATTTATAGTAATAAAAGAGGATGTGTGTCTGTCCATCTGTCAGCACCATAGTACCAAGACCATGAAACCTAGACACCGGAAACCTGGCATGCATACTGAGGGGCCCCTCAGCGTGTGCACCTCAGGGTTTTTGTTTTATTTTTTGGGTTCGTTTTTTTTTTAAACACAATAATTTTAATTAATTAAATGTGTCCATGTGATTGAAGCCTGCAATAACTTCTTCAGACACTAGGGGCAGACTTCCTTAACCAGCACATGGCTTTGCAGCCCATACAGTTTGAAGCCAGGTGAGATTAGTAGGCGGAAGGACGGTGTTGACAGACCACTGCCTCGGGGGGGGGGGCTATAGGGGCGCACAATGGCAGGGGCTGTACCCTAGGGGTGCTAGAGGGCATGGGTTCACTCAGATGGGGCTGGCACAATGTGCCCAACTCTGACAGCTATGTAAGTTTACTTGAATGCTTTGCTATATCAAATTGAGGGCTATTCCAACCGGTGTGAAGCTGGATCCATCTGCTAGTTTTTTATAAAGTACAATGCTCTGGAAGGACAAGGAGCAGAAAGGTAAGCACTCCTCCTGCTCCAGCCCTCACTCCAAACTAGTCCAATTAGCTGAATACAGTTTAATCAGCCCAGACACTCCAATATCTGTTTGTAGCCACAGGAGAACTGGTGTAATGTAATGACTAGCAGACTGAAATATGAATGAGGAAGTCCCCAATTTGCATCTAACCTGGGATATGAACATACTAGGTGGCTTTAGGCAAGCTACTCCCTCATTGCCTTAGACCTCCATCTGTTATATGGAGATAATAATACTAATGTACCTTTTAGCATTGCTGTAAGAATTACAAGATAATATATGTAAAGCATGAACACTCTAAAGTACAATATAAATGTAACACCAACATCACCACCATCACAAGAGAAATTACTGTTGACACCTATACTGGACAAGCACCAAAGTCTCTCTAGAGTAGAGGTGAGGAACCTTTCTCCTATAAAGGGCTGTTGACCCATGGGGAAAGTCAATCAGTGGCCACAGCTTATGCTGGGCAGTTCCAGATCCAGTGATACCTAGCCTTCTGTACCTGCCTACCTCCCCCCACTCCCACACATGCAAACGAGAAGTGGAAGAGATTCCCAGAGGAGTGGTCGAGAGAGAAAGTGTGGGCCTGCAGCATGTGGAGAGCCAGATGGTGCCACAGATTTCCCACTCCAGTCTTAAGAGAATATATCCTATGGGCACGGTTGGAAACTAGTAACTGCAGAAGATGTTGCCAGCTCCAAATTTAAACTTTACTCTTGATTGCATCTTTAGTTTTGCTATGGTGCCATTTATACTCTGGCAGCCTGGCTTATCTCTCTGAAGCAGTAATCCTATTTCTTCAACCTGTAAGGTGGGGACTGTATGATTGAAAGCAAAAATTAAAAAATTATGTGCACAAAAAAAAACTAAATTCAGGAAGACAGGTTCTAGCCTGGCCTTTACCTTAACAGAATAGTTTTCCATATGTAAGAATGTTTTCACATCGCTTCTAGTCTGAAATGGCACAATCAAGACAGATTACCACTTCAGTAATAGCTAATCAAACAACAACAACCACCGCTTTGTACAAGTACAAGTACAATATAATATTTTGTTTTAAAAAATACTGCATACCATAGAATAATTATAAAGTATCTCACCAGCTACTGTGCCCTCCAGGCCTCTGTTGTGCCAGTCTGTACCACAAGCAGTTTCTCAATGTAAGGTGATGTTCCAAATTTGAAAGATTTTTCATATGACGACACTAAGGAAGTGCTCCTTAATATCAGGAAATTTCCTGCAGTGCCTAGAGCAAGTAGTAGTAGAAGATGAAGATAGTCAGATAAACGGGTCCACAATCTCAGAAGCCACATTTTTGTAAATGGCATAACATTTATCAGAGCTCTTATCAAGAAGCTATGTTAGGTATCTTCCAAATACATGGATAGAACTTGAGGTGCTAAGGCATTCTTATTTGGGCAGTTTTTCAATATTAAACGTGTGTTGGACACTAAGGGAAAGGAAAGTGATAATTTAATACAGTTTCTAAAAAATGGTTACGTAGTTTGAACCCTTAAAAAAAAAAATTAAGGCAGACAAATAAAAATCTATGAATTCATGTCTATATCATAGATGCATCAATTTCAAAATACCAGTTCGGCTCATTAAATTTCAATAGTACTGGTTAGTCAACTTGAACATAATCTTTCAAAGGGAAAAAAATCATAACCCCAAAAAGCCAGAAGACCTACTGCTATTCAGAAGATATTACATCTGAGGGTAGAAACCTCTGGAAGAAAATCAGTCAAAGTTAAATGCCTCTCAGTCCAACTGATATAAAGGGAAGTGCTACTGAGAAAAAGCTTTGTCGGGACAGTAAATGAACAGATTATATTTGGTTTAAAAAATTGCAATCAAGTTGTTTACTCCAAGAATCACCAAAGCGGTACAAAAATCTCTTTTCACAGGCAAAAGAGCAAGTGCTACACAAGCCACTGAAAACTTTCTACAGTCGTGTGCCAAGAAAAAGGAGCTACTGATGGATATGTGCCTTTACCACAAAATGCAGAATCCAGCTACTGTGTGAGGAAGCCAACTAAGGCACAAGGACCTCAGCTACAAGAACAAATCCTGCCAGACTAATCTGAATTCAATTTTTGATCGGGTAACCTCCCTTGTGGACTGTGGGAATGCTGTGGACATAATATAACTTGACTTCAGCAAAGCTTTCAACAAAGTGCCTCATGATATCCTGATTAGCAAACTGGGTAAAAGTGGGCTAGATGGAACAACTATCAGGTTGATCCACAGTTGGCTACAGAACTGGACTCAAAGAGTGCTTATCAGTGGTACCTTCTCAAACTGGGAAGAGGTAACAAGCGGGGTACCACAGGGCTCAGTCCTGGGCTAGTGCTCTTCAACATTTTTATTAATGACTTGGATGAGGAGGTGCAGGGAATGCTTATCAAATTTGCAGATGACACAAAATTGGGTGGAATAGCTAATACCCTGGAAGACAGAAACAAAATAAGTGATCTCGATAGATTGGAGCGCTGGGCTGAAAACAACAGAATGAAATTAATAGGGATAAATGCCAAGTTCTGTACCTAGGAAAAAGGAACCAAATGTACAGTTACAGGATGGGGGATACTTGGCTCAACAATACTACAAGCGAGAAGGATCTTGGAATTTTTGTAGGTCACAAGCTGAATATGAGCCATCAATATGATGTGGCTGCAAAAAAGGCAAATGCTATTTTGGGCTGCATTAATAGTATAGCTTCCAAATCGCACGAAGTGCTCATTCCCCTCTACTCAGCACCAGTTAGGCCTCATCTTGAGTACTGTCTGCATCCAGTTCTGGGCACCAGACTTTTAAGAAGGATGCAGACAAACTGGAAAGGGTTCAGGGGAAGGCAACAAAGATGATCAGGGGCCTGGAAACAAAGCCCTATGAAGAGAGACTGAAGGAACTGGGCATGTTTAGCCTTCAGAAGAGAAGACTGAGAGGAGATATGATAGCGCTCTTCAAGCACTTGAAAGGTTGTCACACAGAGGAGGGCCCGAATCTCTTCTCGATCATCCCGGAGTGCAGTACACAGAATAATGGGCTCAAGTTACAGGAACCCAGATTCCAGCTGAACATCAAGAAAAATTTCCTGACTGTTAGAGCAATATGATAGTGGAACCAATGATCTAGGGAGGTGGTTGGCTCTCCCACACTGGAGACATTCAAGCTGCAGCTGGACAGTCATCTGTCAGGGATGCTTTAACTTGGATTCCTGCATTGAGCAGGGGGTTGGACTCAATGGCCTTCCAACTCTACTATACTATAATTCTACTTCAAGCTAGAATAGTAGCTTTAAAAAAAAAGTGGCCTGATAATATTTGCAGTCAGAGGCACAACCTCTTTCAAATAAAAAGTTTCTAGTCCTAAAGCTTGCAAAAGCATCTTTGTGGCAGTCTGATATAGAATCATAGAAATCATAGAAAAGTAGAGTTGGAAGGGGCCTACAAGGCCATCGAGTCCAACCCCCTGCTCAATGCAGGAATCCAGTTCAAAGCATCTCTGACAGATGTCTGTCCAGCTGCACCTTGAATGCCTCCAGAGTGGAAGAGCCCACCACCTCCCTAGGTAGTTGATTCCATTGTCTTATTGCTCTGACAGTCAGGAAATTTTTCCTGATGTTTAGGTGGAATCTAGGTTCCTGTAACTTGAGCCCATTATTCCGTGTCCTGCAAACTGGGATGAACGAGAAGAGATCTTTGCCCTCCTCTGTGTGACATCCCTTCAAATACTGGAAGAGTGCGATCATATCTCCCCTCAGTCTCCTCTTCTGAAGGCTAAACATGCCCAGTTCTTTCAGTCTCTCCTCATAGGGCCTTGTTTCCAGTCCCTTTATCATCCTTGTTGCCCTCCTCTGAACCCTCTCCAGTTTGTCTATGTCCTTCTTAAAGTGAGGTGCCCAGAACTGGACGCAGTACTCAAGATGAGGCCTAACCAGTGCCGAGTAAAGGGGAATTATCACTTCCCGCGATTTGGAAGCTATACTTCTATTAATACAGCCCAAAATTGCATTTGCCTTCTTTGCAGCCACGTCGCATTGCTGGCTCATATTCAGTTTGTGATCTACCACAATTCCAAGATCCTTCTCACTTGTAGTATTGTTGAGCCAAGTGTCCCCCATTCTGTAACTCTGCATTTGGTTTCCTCTCCCTAGGTGCAGCACTTGGCATTTATCCCTGTTAAATTTCATTCTGTTGTTTTCGGCCCAGCGCTCCAGCCTATCGAGGTCACTTTGAATTTTGTTTCTGTCTTCCAGAGTATTAGCTGTTCCACCCAACTTTGTGTCATCTGCAAATTTGATAAGCATTCCCTGTACCTCCTCATCCAAGTCATTAATAAAAATGTTGAAGAGCACCGGGCCCAGGACCGAGCCCTGTGGTACCCCGCTCGTTACCTCTCCCCAGTTTGAGAAGGAACCATTGATAAGCACTCTTTGAGTCCGATTCTGTAGCCAATTGTGGATCCACCTGATAGTTGTTCCATCTAGCCCACTCTTAGCTAGCTTACTAATCAGGATATCATGAGGCACTTTGTCGAAAGCTTTGCTGAAGTCCAGGTATATAATGTCCACAGCATTCCCACAGTCCACAAGGGAGGTTACCCGATCAAAAAATGAGATCAGATTAGTCTGACAGGATTTGTTCTTGACAAATCCATGCTGGCTTCTAGTAATCACTGCATTGTTTTCAAGGTGCTTGCAGACTGACTTCTTTATAATCTGCTCAAAAATCTTCCCGGGGATTGATGTCAGACTGACTGGCCTATAGTTCCCAGGTTCCTCCTTCTTGCCCTTTTTGAAGATGGGAACAACATTTGCCCTCCTCCAGTCGTCTGGCACTTCACCTGTCCTCCATGATTTCTCAAAGATAATAGACAGTGGTTCTGAGAGTTCTTCTGCCAGTTCCTTTATTACTCTAGGATGCAGCTCATCAGGCCCTGGAGATTTAAACTCGTTCAGAGTAATCAGGTGCTCCTTGACCATTTGCCTATCAATCTCAAGCTGCAATTCTGCCCCTTCAGTCTGCACTTCAGGTTTGCCAGGGGGGTCATAGACCCTCTTTTGGGAGAAGACCGAGCCGAAGTAGGAATTGAACACTTCTGCCTTTTCTTTGTCTTCTGTTATCAATTTGCCATCCTCATTGCGTAGTTGAACCACCAGTTCTTTCTTCTGTCTTTTACTGTGCATGTATCTGAAGAAAGCTTTTTTGTTGCTTTTAGCATCCCTCGCTAACCTTAGCTCATTCTCAGCTTTAGCCTTCCTGACACTATTCCTGCAGTTCTGTGCTACCTGCCTGTACTCTTCCCCTGTAGCCTGTCCTTCCTTCCACTTCCTATACGTGTCCTTTTTTGTTTTCAGGTCATCTTTGAGTTTATTGTGAAGCCACATTGGCTTCTTCTGTTGCCCTCTGCCTTTTTTCCTTGTGGGAATTGTTTGCAATTGTGCCTTTAAAATTTCCTTTTTTAAAAACTCCCACTCCTCCTGGGCTCCCTTTCTCGTGAGAGTCACTTGCCATGGGATCATACTAATCATTGTTCTGAGTTTGTTAAAATTGGCTTTCCTAAAATCCAGGGTACGTGTTTGGCTACACTCAGCTTTTGCTTCTGTTAGAATCAAGAACTCAAGTATAACATGGTCACTTTCCCCCAGAGTTCCCAAAACTGCCACTTTATCCACTAACTCGTCTCTGTTGGTTAGAATCAGGTCAAGGATAGCCGATCCTCTAGTTCCTTCCTCCACTTTCTGTAGGAGGAAGTTATCAGCAGCACAGCTCAGGAATTTCTTGGAGGGGCCATGTTTGGCTGAATAAGTCTCCCAACAGATATCAGGGAAATTGAAGTCTCCCATTACTACCACATCGTGCCTCCTTGAAACACTGGCAATTTGCTTTTCAAAAGTTCCATCCTCGTCTTCTCCTTGATTGGGTGGTCGGTAGTAGACTCCAACTGCCATGTTCGCTTTATTCTTTGCCCCCTTTATTTTAACCCAGATGCTCTCAATGGGGCTGCCAAGCTCCTCTTCCTGTATCTCTGTGCAGAGATACGTATTTTTAACATACAGTGCAACTCCACCTCCCTTTCTGTTGCTTCTGTTCCTTTTTGAACAAGTTATACCCTTCAATTGCTGTATTCCAGTCATGGGAGTCATCCCACCAGGTTTCAGTTATCCCTATCAAGTCGTACTTGCCCTCATGTATCAAGAGTTCAAGTTCGTCTTGTTTATTGCCCATACTCTGGGCATTAGTATAGAGACATTGAAGACTATGTGCTTTATAGTCCGACTTTCCCCCTACATTTTGTGGTAGACTATCAATGGGCACCGCTGGAGCTGTTCTCTCCATTGTGGCATAGAGGCCTTCTTCCATTGGTACCCCCGAGTTTATGTCTCCCTCCCCTGTTGGATTCAGTTTAAAGCCCTCCTGATTAAGTTCCTCATGCTGTGTCCAAACACATTCTTCCCAGTCCTTGTGAGGTGCAACCCATCCTTTGCCAGCAGTCCATCTTCCAGGAAGTGTAGCCCGTGGTCCCAGAATCCAAATCCCTCACGTCGGCTCCACCTTCGTAGCCAGTCATTCACTCTGAGTATTTTTCTTTCCCTTTCTATGCCTCTTCCAAGTACTGGAAGGATGGATGAGAAAACTATCTGGGCCCCGAAGTTCTTGAGTTCCCTTCCCAGCTCTTCAAAGTCTGCCTGTGATTTCTTTGTAACTCCGCTTGGCAGTATCATTTGTACCCACGTGGAAGAGAAGAAAGGGGTATGTGTCGGTGGGCTGCATGAGCCTCGGCAGCTGCTCTGTCACATCCTTAATCCGTGCCCCAGGGAGACAGCACACCTGGCGAGTCCATGGGTCTTCGCGACATACTTTGGCTTCGATCCCCCGCAGGAGGGAGTCTCCCACTACGAGTACTCTTCTCTTCCTCAATGCTAAAACTCAGATTCTTTTCAGCTAGGACTGAATATGCCATAGGCAGCAATTTGCATGCAGATAACAGGGGCATCTTGATTTTTGCTTTTATACAAAGACAGAGTGTTAGAAATTTCTTTGAAATTTCAAAGGAGTGTGCAACTTACTACTGTGCTGTTTACACATACTTTGTGTCAAAATACTTTCCTCCCCAGGACAATCCTGTTCAGAGGTCCACAAGGAAACATGAAACTTCCAGATATGACAGTCATGGTTGCTCAGTTTGGGAAGGGGTCATAACTCAGTGACAGAACTCATGCTTTGCATGAAGAAGGTTCCCAGAAAATATTCTAGCAGCTCAAAATCAAGGTCTTCTGATTACAGGCTGTCGTGTACATATTTGATTAAGGAGTTGGTGGTGAAGGGGGGAAGACTGGATAGATACAATGGGTTGAATCCAATGTTAGTCTAACTTAAGTCCCATTCATTCAGCAGGTCTACTCTAAGTAGGACTAACCCTGGATACAACCCATTGATACTGCAGTTGATGAAAGGAAATGGTTGGTGATACAACACAAGCGTTGTATATATAAGGTCCCAAGTTCAATCAGCAACAACTTTGGTTGTCTACGTTAGCAGGGGTGTAAAATACCTCTGTCTGAGACCTTGGAGAG
The DNA here is from genome assembly GCA_021292165.1 of Shinisaurus crocodilurus. NCBI lineage: Eukaryota > Metazoa > Chordata > Lepidosauria > Squamata > Shinisauridae > Shinisaurus > Shinisaurus crocodilurus. The sequence continues at coordinate 174,310,209 of CM037880.1, read as the reverse complement.
AAGTTGCCGGTCAGAGGAGCATCTGACTGGGGGAGGCACCGTAGCTCAGTGGAAGGGCACGTGCTTTGCATGCAGAAGGTCCCATACCTTCTGCATGCAAAGGTATGGGACCTTCTGGGTTCAATACACGGCATCTCAAGGTAGGACTGGAAAAATTCCTGCCTGACACCCTGGAGAGCCGCTGCCAGTCACTGTTGACAATACTGGGCTAGATGGACCAATGATCTGACTCAATGTAAGGCAGCTTGCTATGCTCCTTCATGTGGCCAACCTGCACTACCAAGTGCCACAAGTGGTACTGGGGGTACATGGGACTCCTATGGTAGCCACTCTGGGAATAATGGTAGGATATAAATCCTATAAACAAATAGCTCTCACCATTGGCTATGCAGGCTAGGCCTGAAGGGAGCTGTAGGCCAAAACTTCTGGAGGACCACAAGTTGCCCACCTTGAGCTATGCAATGGTAAACTCATGATTTTCTTGCATCTCTTTGGGCTACCATCTGACCCATCTCTAACTCTGGACATTCAATAATCCCAAACTGTTGAGAAGCCCATCACACTAATCTTGCCATTTGAGAATGTCAGTTCTGTTTATTTTAGCTAGCTTGCTCATCTGACATCGCCTGACCTCTCTTTACTTTGTTGTATACATTCCAATGCTTGTGAAAGTATACAGAACTAAGTTCTCAAAACAAGCCAAGGTTAGTTTGGAACAAATTTATGAGGTTGGATTGATTTCTTATCCTAAAGAGCCACTACAAGCATTCAGATCTACAGAAAAGGCTTATGATCCACTGCTCAGTCTTAAAGGTAAGCAACGATACAGATTTTGATACTTAATAGGAACGTACGAAAGCTACTGATACAGTACTTTCATATGATAAACAGAATTAACATACTAATAAAAGATAGAGAATTGTGGTAATATTATACAGACAGCTACAGGGCTCTTTAACTTTTCAGCAGAAGTATGACAGTCTGTTCTAAAAGGGATCTGAACACCTCCTGCTCTGCAACTGAACTAGGAGAGTGCTATTCTTGGAAGAAATGAAGTGATTTGACAAAACAGAAAAGGTGTGAGAGATCCTGGCCTTGCATCTTACTGGAAACAGAAGCTCTTTGCCAGCGGACATTATGACAAAGGGAATCAGCCTGTAGAAAATACACTGTCAATTCAGGGAGACAGGCAGGCTGAGTCACTATTCTTTTTAAGATTATACACTATCTTTACAGGAGTAACTGAAAATGAACAGTGAACTTAAAACTTTAATGCATCCCATACCATGTCAGAAGTGCACTTATAGTTAAGTGACTCTATTTAAGTAAACAGAAATGTATCAATTCCACTGTGTAGTTAACACACCAAGCACTCCTCTGTCACTCCCACACCAAGCTGCCAACATAAATTAATGACAACTTTCAGCAGGGCTTTTTTTCTGGTGGAACTCACCGGAACTGAGTTCCAGCACCTTTTCTTCTATTAATTGCATTACAATTTAATCGCCATCTACTCCCGAGGAAATGTAATCCAAGAGTTCCGGTACCCTTTTCTCCAGAAAAAAAGCACTGACTTTCAGAAATGTAATCACAGAAGCCTAAATATTCAATGAATATGTTTCCTATAACACCTCTCAAGTCACCCTGACTAAATAAAATGAAATAGCACATGTTGTCTTTTAGGTTGTCTATGTTGTTAGCACATGCCTTAATGTATGGTCAACTTATTACTGCTGTAGAAACCTTTACTTCAGAATGTTCTGATTTCTGTATGGGGGGGGCACTACTGCTGCTGAGCCAAAATAGGGTGTGTGCTTTTTCTAAAACTGCACCTCTCCCTATGAAAGGGCATGAAACTGTATGGGGGGGGGCAGGGCGAGGAGCAAACACATGTCCATCACCCATGCAAATCAGGCTGAAAATCTCCCTGAATTGACAGTGTATTTTCTACAGGCGATTTGCTCTGCTACCTGGCCTTTCCATTAAGAAAGACCCAACACTATCAAAAAATTAATGCAAAGAGCTTTTTAATGCTGTTAGTTGACTAATTAAGGCTGAATGTGAATGCACAACCACATGCACATTCTGCCTCAACTAGTCACACAACTAGTAACTATGTACTTCATCTACAGCTGCCTTGGAGCATAGGTCATCGGTGCTGGCAGGCAATGAAACTACCAGTGCATTGAAGGAGGACAGAAGATATTTACCTAGTTGTCTGAGATTCTATCCCCCATCCCCAATTAAGAGTGGGGGCAAAGAGAAGACTTTGTTTTCCTGAGCTATGTCGTGCCACATCATCATCATATTCACTATGTAGTCGCTGACTGGCTGCAATCACTGGTGAAAAAGCCCTTGAAATTAAAGAAAAAAATAACACCTAGGCAGCAGTAGATAAGGGAAACTACAGCTGTAAAAGACTGTGCAAACATATGGAACATGGGGTTTATTTTGTGGAGCCCTCTCTCATACACTGTATGGTCTTAATAAGTTGACAATGCTTTTCTCATCACTTGCTAATGTCTCATAATGATAATGTCTTTTAAAAAGCAATACTATAGTTCATAGAATTGAAGCTCCCCTGGATTTAAAGGATGCTTTAAAGGTGTTATTCATCCAAAATATCACATTCTACTCTGAATTATTACTGGACAATCTGCACTCATGATTGGCAACTCGATTTTAAAAATATGAACCATATCACGAGCTGAATAAGGACTGAAGAGCCAGAAACTGACTCCTCCCACTGACTCCACATATTCCAAGATATAAGCAAAAGGGCTTCTTAACCCCCAAGCCACAGATGCTTTGGCAGAGTGCCTGCCTTGTGCACCTCCGCAGTTCATTCCCATTTGCATGTTTCTTGGCTTGCACACAGGAGTCAGCAGCTGTGATGCACGAGGTGAAACCTCCGACAGCACCTCTGTTATATTTCACAAGAGAGAGCTGGGGAATCCTTTGCCTGCAACTCAGCTTGCATGTGAGAAAGCAGCCCAGGTGGGGTTCATAATAAGTGGGAAGGGGCATGAGGCCATTCAAGATGATGCTGGAGACCAAACTGAATCTTCAGGCTTCAAGTTCCCCATTTCTAATCTATGGTATTTTATGCAAGCCAATACTGTAATAAAATGCTACTAACAAAAACAGCAAGCTAGTGAAAAACAAAACAACTTTCAATACAAAAGAATGCCACTCCTCTGTACAAATCAAAACAATAACCATTCCCAAGCTGTAGATTTATTCTCCACTCATATTTCTATATGTTGACTTAAAATTTGGGTAAATTAGGTACTTCCTACTATTAACATAGATTTGAGATGGTGTCAAAATTGAAGCCACCGTGTCATTTTTCTCTACAGTATCAGAATTGATATTGGAGAGGACATCCTGATATGAACACAGTAGAGGTAACCAATAAGCAAAGAGAACAGAGCAGACATTTGTCTGAATGAGTGCAGGGGAAGAAGCAGGATTGTGACCAGATGGGATCCGATAGTGCAGATGCTACATGCAGACAGATCATTCTTTCAGACATTACCACCCTGAACACATGTGAGGGCAGGGGTGGAATCAGCAGGTGCAATCCCATTCCTTCCTCTACACGGTTTCAGATGAATTCTTGAAAGTGATACCATGAACCAATATTGCACTAATCAGAAATTTCATCTGCAGCATAGACTATTAAATAGTGCCTCGTAATATAAAAATGGATCACCTGATTTATACAGCTCTTGATGGGAGGTCACCAGTCTCAGGGTTTTCACAACCCCCTGCCTTTTAACATCTCAGAGTTGCCATTCCACACTGTGCTTGGCAATACTTTTGGTGTCTATACGAGCAGAATTAAGTAATTGCCCACTAAGCAAGTAAAATATGTAGAATTTGGCTCCTGGCAGGAGCCCATCTTCTGGAATGCATAAGCTAGTCTGGAGACATGTGTTTCTATTCTTCTAAGTTCCTGACTAGCCTCCCCACCCATTCTTTTTTCCAAAAGTGGAAACCGCAATGTTATGGGCTTCCCTTGCTGACTGCCAATGTCAGATCCTCATTCTGGGGGCCTAGAAATCATCAACTCCAAAATGGGCTGCGGTAAAATGGGATTAGATAGTTGGCACCCAGTCCTTTCCCTTCATTATCCAGCAGTACTCTTCCCCTAGTGAAGTGGTTCCCAACCTTGGGTCCCCAGATGCTGCTAGACTACAGCTCCCAGCATCCCTTGCCATTAGCCATTCTGGCTGGGCATGCTGGGAGCTGTAGGCCAGCAACATCTGGGGACCCAAGGTTGGGAACCACTGCCCTAGTAGAGCAGAAAGTGTGGTGGGCACATAGGTTTTTGAGTCCACCTATTTGTAGCTCTCTGGCTGAAAAGTAATGCTGCACCAAAATGTTTACACCCAAACATTTTCAAGGCCAAAAATTGGCGTTCAAGAGATGCGCAAAAAAGCCCCACAAAAAAGCTCCCTTTTTGTAGCTGGTGGTAGCCCTAATTTATCAGTACTTCAGTGCCGTTTTTGGAGCTCGTTTCTTCTTTGCTGAGAGCAGAGAGAAGAGGAATGCATCCACGTTGTTGAAGCAAGCAGGTGGATGTACCCTGTCCTGCCACACTGTGCTGGCAGTTTCATTTCCTGACAGCTCCGTGTGGCAAGACTTTTGCCCTGATCTAGCCTTTGTGCCTTGGTTTCACAAAGTTAATTGTGGCTAATCGTAGCAGCAAGTGGATGGGGGCACATACTCCAATGCCTATCCCATTGAAAGCAATGCAATATGGATGGGCATCCCCATCCTAATAAGCATGCCCATCCATACTCACTTTCCAATGAGAGTGCATCTCCATTCACATCATGCTGTAACTAATCAGTTATAAGCTATTGTATCAGCCCAACTGCCTTGACATTTTACCTTTCCACTGCTGACAGCCATCACCTCCTATAGCCTTTTGAGAGCCATGAAATATTAGAACAGAAGGCAACGACATGTATACAGAAGAAGTACACATCACATGTTTAGTCACCTTGTAGTCATTATTCTAGGTTCAGTATTTTTGTACCTCTTACTTATGAGTGTGTATTTGACATCCAACCCCCTTGGAACATGCTTGTGTCTTCTACAGTTTCACTAAATATGAAACAGATTTTACATAAGGAAGCTCTACAACAGCAGATGGAGAAAGTTTTCCATCATTCTCCCACATACTGCAGAAACCCCAAGGAAGTTATTTGGTTCTTCTACATAAATCTTGCCAAGAGAAAGAAAATACTGACACAAAGTGTGAACAAGCAATACTTAAGGGGCACACACTATTAACAAGTATAAATGAAAGTTTCATCATCAGTAAACAAACATAATGTATCCATAATACAACTAGAAGAACTGACTATAAATAAAAACACATGTTTCTTTATAATAGATTGAGGCTCCAATGAGCTCACCATTCTTAAATCACTTCTAATATGAATATAATTAACTTTGTAATAAGATTTTACATGTCTTTGTAGACTCTACGAAGATATGTAAAATGTTACTACTGTTAATATAGAGACTTCAGACACTGAGGACCTTGGCTTTTCTTTCTTTTCTAACAGCAAACAGACTATCAGTACATGCAATTGGTGATGCTTTGCTAATTTACCAGGTTCAATTTTCAATACAGATATTGTTCTGCTGGTGGCTGAACGATATGTCTGATTCTATCTGATTTATTTTCTGCTACTGAGGTGCTGAGAGTTGGCAGATGCACAAACTCTTGGACAAAGGGTAAAACAGAAGAAGAATGCACACAAGAATATGGAATGTCTGTCAGCACTGCATAACTTGCAATGGGAGGTGCATTTGAATACACACTCGCATGCACAACTAGTCGACATGCACACACTAGACTCTTAAAAAACCCAAATCTGGACCCAGAAGACCTGAACAACTATAGACCTGTTGCAAATATCCCTTTCCTGGGCAAGGTGTTTGAGCGTGTGGTGGCTGAGCAGCTCCAAGTTCTCTTGGAGGAAATGGATTATCGAGATCCATTTCAATCGGGCTTCAGGCCTGGCTTTGGAACAGAAACTGCCTTGGTCGCCCTGTGGGATGACCTTTACCAGGAGAAAGACAGGTGGAGTGCAACCCTGTTGATTCTCCTGGATCTCTCAGTGGCTTTCGATACCATTGACCATGGTATCCTTCTGGATAGGCTGGCAGGTTTGGGAGTTGGAGGCACTGCTTTGCAATGGTTTCGCTCCTACTTGGCCAGCCAATTCCAGAAGGTGGTGCTGGGGGATTATTGCTCTGCACCGTGGCAATTACGCCATGGAATACCGCAGGGCTCCATTTTATCCCCCATGCTTTTTTAACATCGACATGAAACCACTGGAAGAGGTCATCTGGAGGTTCAGGCTGAAGTGTCACCAATATGCGGATGACACTCAGCTCTACCTCTCTTTTTCATCAAATTCAGGTGAGACAGTGGCTGTTTTGAATCAGTGTCTGGGCCTGGTAATGGATTGGATGAGGGCCAATAAACTGAGGCTCAATCCAGACAAGATGGAGGTGCTGTTTGTAGGCGGTTCATCTGTCCGGAGGGATGATACTCAACCTGTCCTAGCCAGGGTTGCACTCCCCCTAAAGGACAGGGTTCATAGTTTGGGGGTGCTCCTGGCCTCCAAACTGTCGCTGGAGTGAACTCGGTGACAAGGAGCACCTTTTATCAGTTTAGGCTGATTTATCAACTATGACCCTATCTGGACAGGCAGAGCCTAGCAACAGTGATCCATGCTCTGGTAACCTCTCGTTTGGACTACTGTAACACATTCTACATGGGGCTGCATTTGAAAACGGTCCAGAGACTTCGATTGGTTCAAAACAGGGCAGATAGGCTGCTAACGGGGACTGGCCGACAAGAACATATTACGCCAGTCCTCTATGATTTACATTGGCTACCAATTGATGTCCGGGCCCGATTCAAAGTGCTTACATTAACATTTAAAGCCCTAAATGGTTTGGGGCCAGGTTATCTGAAGGAACGCCTCATCCCATACGAGCCTGCCCGAACCCTGAGATCTTCTTTGGAGGCCCTTCTCAGAGTGCCCCCTCCAAGAGAGGCTAGAAGGGTGGCTACTAGGGGAAGGGCCTTCTCAGTTGTGGAATCAGCTCCCCAAGAAGGTGTGTCTGGCACCTACCCTCTATTCTTTCAGGCGCCAGGTGAAGACCTTTTTATTTGCCCAATATTTTAATGGTTGATTTTATTCCTTTTATTATCGCCACTGTACCTCTGTTTTTATCATGTTATATTTTAATATGTTTGTGTTTATATATATATATATATATATATATACCGTATTTTTCGGACCATAAGACGCACTTTTTCCCCCCAAAAAAGGAGGGGGAAATGTCTGTGCGTCCTATGGAGTGAATACAGTAAAAAAAAAAAATAAAAAAAAAAAATTTTTTTTTTTTTTTTTTTTTACTTTCCTCTGCTGGTCCGGAAGAGCGGAGGACTCCTGGGTGGGGCGGGGGAAGCCCCCTCCTCTCAGCTGATTTTTTTTTTAATTTTTTTTTGTACCATACAGTAAGTGCGTCTTATGGTCCGGTGCGTCTTATGGAGCGAAAAATACGTATATATATATAAAATTTTATTTATATTTTTTTAAAAGAACACACATACAAAAAAAAACATAAACCTACAAATCATACACTACAAGTGCACCTGTCACCCCGGGGCCAAAACCAATTCTATCCACATAATCCATTATTAATCTATATTCCAAAAATACATCATATCATGACATGGCTTATTCCCTTTCCCCTTTACTAAAACATAATCTAAAAATAACCCCCATATTTCCTTAAAATTATTTTTCTTTAATTGTCCCCTTTTACATTTAATACTACATGTTAGTTTATCATTTAAAGCTATATCCCAAACCTCTTTATACCAATCTATTATTAAATACTGATGTTGGACTTTCCAATTCCTTGCTATCAATAATCTCCCTGCCGCTAATAAACTTACAATTAGTTCCTTTTTCTCTTGTGAGCACAGAAGTTTCTCCGTTATTGATAACAATGCTAATTTTGGACAGACCTCCACATTAATACCAATAATTTCTGAAATTTCTCCAAAAATTTTATTCCAAAAATCCAATACGCTTTTACAACTCCACCACATATGACCATAAGTACCAAGTTCCTGGCATCCTCTCCAACACAATGGAGTACAATTACTATCTATTTTGTTTAATCTTACTGGAGTCAAATACCATCTCCAAACCGTTTTTAAAAAATTCTCTTTTATCCTTACTGACATATTTCTTAATATACGTCTGCCCCAAATATTTCTCCACCCCGCATTCGATATCTCCTCCTCAAATTCCATTTCCCACATCATCTTAAGGTTATCTTTTTTCGCTTCAATCCTCTGCATCATTTTATATATCTCCTTAGTTAACCCTCTAGAAGAAACATTCCCTTCTATAAGTTCTCTAGACAACACTTTCTTTTCAAATCCAGTAAACTCCCTCTCATGCTCGTTTCTCTTCTTCCATTTCTTAGTCCACTGATCTAATTGCATTAAATTTAACCACGAAATTCTATCTGGCCCAATCATTTCCAATATTTGTTGTCTAGTCTCAATTTTTCCCATCCAGTCCATTAATTTGATAACCTTATTTTCCCTAAATATTGCCTCCCAATGCTGTGCATTTTCTGGAAAGTCCTCCATTACTACAACTGGAGGTAACGGTGATCTTTATCCCTGGTATAAAGATCTGTCTGTTACTATTCCAAATCCCTACCATATTTTTCAGGAAGGGATTTTCTATTGCGTTTCTATTTCTAACCACAAAATATTCTTCCTAACTAAAATATCCATAATAAACCTTAACTGATTAGCTATATAATACCACTTAATATTAGGAAGGCCAAGCCCCCCTTCTTTTTGGGATTTATACCATTTACTCTTAGTAATCCTCGCCTTTCCCCCCCATTACAAAAATTATTGATTATTACTTGCCATTCCCTAATTTCCTTCTCTGGTAAACAACTTGGTATCATTCTAAATAAAAAATTTATCTTTGGTAATATCTTCATTTTTATCAAAGCTATTCTACCAAACCATGAAAGTCCAATTTTTTTATATTCCTCTATCTTTTTTTTTACCTCATTCTTTAACTTTCTAAAATTTTGTTCTGCTATTTTTTCTAACTCTTTTAAAATATCTATACCTAAATATTTAATCATACTTTTTACCTTAATATTTGATCTCTTTTTAATCCCTTCTAACTCCTCTATTTTACTATAATTAAACAACATAATCTCAGATTTATCCCAATTTACTTGCAACCCCGTAACTTCCCTGAACTCCTTTAAATGATTCTCTAACCTATCCATCATTTCCATGGGATTTTCAATTGTTAACAGAGTATCATCTGCAAAAAGATTAATTTTTATCTTATCCTTTATCCCTATCCCTTTTAAATTACTATCCTCTCTAACTACATTTGCCAAAACCTCCATAACTAACACAAATAAGATTGGTGAAAGGGGACAGCCCTGTCTGGTACCTTGGCCTAGATAAATTTGATCAGTTATACCATCATTTACTACAACTGACGTCATATTTTGAGCATACAATTGATCAATAACTCCTCGAAACTTTTCACCAAACCCCATAGTTTTTATTATCCTCTTTAATGCTGGCCATTCCACACAATCAAAGGCCTTGAAAATATCTAATGCTAAAACCCCTGCCTTCAAATTATTTTTCTTAATTAAATATATTATATTTAACACTCTTCTAGTCAAATCTGCCATTTGTCTACCTTGTACAAAACCACATTGATCTAAACCAATATACTTACTAACAAAACTATTCATTCTTCTAGCTAATATTGCATACATTAATTTTGCATCTTGATTAATTAATGAAATTGGTCTATAGGATCCTGGGTCTGCCGGATCCTTATTCGGTTTCAGGATTAAAATGGTCAAAGATTGTTTCCAAGAAGGAGGGATCTCTCCCCCCTGTAAAATATCATTAAACAAATTTTTTAACTTGGGAATTAACATTTTCTTGAAAACCTTATAATATTCAGCCCCTAAACCATCTATTCCGGGAGTTTTACCATCTTTTAATTTATTTATAGCAAACTCTATTTCTAACTCCGTAAAAGGTTGTTAGAAATAACCTATCCCTAGAGGATAGGGATTATATAATCCATATAATCCCTATCCTCTTCTAATATTTTTATTTTCAAAATTTTTTCAATATATTCTTTAATCCTTGCTTCAGAACATGCCCCAGCCTTATACAATTCAGAATAAAATTCATGAAATATTTTTAATTTATCCTTCATTAAATTATATTCCTTACCCTTCTTATCTTTAATCACCCCCACTAAATTTTTCTCCCTTTTTTTTTGCGCAGATCTAGCTAACATGTTAGAATTTTTATTACTATTCTCAAAAAACTCTCTTTTCATATATATCAGATTCCTTTGCACTTTATCTATATCTTTATTCTCAAATTCTTTCCTCTTGGCTTGCAGTTCAGCAAATACCTTCTTATCCCTATTCTTTAAAAAAGATTCTTCTAACTCCCTAATCTCTTCTTCTATCTGTTTATTAAAAGCCTCCTGTTGTTTTCTTAAATTAACTCCCTCTCTTATTCCTATACCTCTCATAACACTTTTCATAGTATCCCATATTGTAGCTTGACTACAATCCTCTGTTTGATTAAATTCCCATATTTCCATCATCTCTTTCTCTATCTTTTCAATTATATGTTTTGCTTTAAAAATATTACAATTCAACCTCCATCTTCTAGCCTCTCTGTAATCCTTCCCTATCTTTAAATCCAAATTGACCAACGCACGATCCGTAATTTGTATAATACCTATCTCAGTACTCATGACCCTAGAAACCAAGCTCCTAGACACAAATATATAATCTATCCTAGAAAAATTCTTAACAGCTGATGAATAATACGTATATCTTCTATCTTGCCCTTTAACTTCTCTCCAAACATCCACCAAGCCTTCCTTTGTGATTACCTTATTCAGAAATGTAATGTTATTCCTCCTCTCCCCATCCGTAGGGTTTGATTTATCTACCCTTTTATCCATCACCATATTAAAATCACCAGCCATAATAACCCTCTGATTCTGTATAACACCCATTTCCTTAAACACCATTTGATAAAATTCGCCTTGATTCTGATTTGGTGCATAAACATTAATTACGGTAATACAAATTCTTCTCCCCCCATGGTACCATTAATTATAATATATCTCCCTCTGTCATCCTTCTTGACCTTTAAGACTCCAAAACCACAGTTTTTAGAAATAATAATTGCCACCCCTCTTGAATTAGAAGATCCGAATGCCGTTTCATACAAACTGGACCACCTCAGTTTCAATTCGTTCTCCCCTTTCTTTGACTGGTGCGTTTCTTGCAGAAAAATAATGTCCGCCTTATCTTTCTTTAGGAGTGCTTCAATGCGCCGTCTTTTAATAACAGTTCCCAGGCCTTTAACGTTCAACGTAGAAATTCTCAATTTAGGATCCATCAATTACTAAAACAATTCTGAATCTTTGGCCCCCTCTAGTGAAGACAATAAACACATAACACCTCCTCCCACCTATCCCACATCTATAGAATTCTCCCCCCTTACCATGCCAGGGCAACATGCCCCGCTCTAACCCTACCCTCCTACTCAGGGGGGGGGGGGAATGAAACCAAACCCTTCAGGACAGCAACCTCCAAGGCCCTCCCCCCCAAAAAAGAAAATATCTCTCAATCACCATCTTAAACTTATTTTCATTTCCCCCCCCTTTTCTTCCTTTTTTTTTTCTCCCTTTTTTCCTTTCCCTCCTTCTCTTTTCTCTACTTTAATTCTTTCCCCCTTTTCTCCATCTCTACTCTTCTCCTAAAAAAACAAACAAAAAAAAAACACTTATTCAATTTAATATTATTATTATTATTATTATTATTATTATTATTTTCCTTCAAGAGAGAAGTGAATATTTAGAGCAATTAGAAGGGGAAAAAAAAAGGGGGGGGAACAAAAAGGGAAAAAAGGAAACAGACAAACAACAACAAAAAGAAACAACAAAGACAAAACAACAAAGACAAACAAACAACTCCATCTCTTCTTTCTTCGTTCTTCTCTGCCACCACTCCTCTCCTTAAACTCCAAAAAAAATCTTGACTTAAATAGCTCCTCCCACAGCTTCTTCTGGACTCTTCCTTTCTCCAGGCTGTCCATCCAACAATCCCATTTCTCCCAGCAGGCCCATTCCTTGGTTATATGATGTAATTTTACATCTCTTGTCATCCAACACGAAAGACAGAAATACTGGATAACCCCAATTGTATTTGAGACCTTTCTTTTTCAACACTTCAGTACAGGGTTTCACCGTTTTCCTCCAGGCAATTGTTTGAGGACATAAGTCATTATAAACTTGTAAAGTAGATCCACTGTATAGTATTTGATCTGATTTCTGTCTCAGTGCTTGCATTACAGTATTCTTCTTGTAAAAACTGGAAAAACATACTATAATATCTCTATTTGTCATTCCTCTCCGAAAAGCACCCACCCGGTGTGCTCCCTCCAGGTCTTGATCCTGCCATTGTTCTTGGGGAACAACCCCCCGAAGCCATTCCAAAATAGAAGCCCTTAAACTGCCTGCAGTCTCCCCTGCCTCTCTTGGGAAACCTCGAATCCGAATATTAAGACGGCGTTGTCTGTCCTGTAAATTAATCATCTGTGTCTCCACTTCATTAAATCTCATGTCATACTGAGCTGTTATTTTTTCCAAATCATCCACTCTAGAAGTCAGCTTATTCATTTGACTCAAAACAGAATCCAGAGATTTCTGCATTTTATCTAATCGCACCGTCAGCTTTTCATCTCTTTTATCCATTTTCTCTGAAAGTGAAACATTTCCCTCCATGATAAGAGCTGTCATGTGCGTCAGCATTTGATTATTTTTGTTAATATTTTTGTGTTGCTTTGTTTTGTAAACCACCCAGGGAGCCTTTTGGCTGATGGGCAGTGAATAAATATATTAAATAAATAAATAAATAAAATAGACTGCCACTATAGATGTGCATCAGTTTGTGTAACTGTTTTTCGGGCAGGTGGGGGGATGATAGAACCCCACATGTGCAGGAGATGTTTGGAAAAACAAGGATATCTGAGACACTCTGCACACTTCCCATAGATATCTGAGAGTATAGGGAGGCAAAGCCGAAAATTCCATTGAAACTGAAAGGACAGGTTTCATAGATTCCTAAATAGACTGAATTAATACAGTAATGGGTGACCACACACAATGTTTTTGAGAACTCTGGAAGGAAACCTAGAAAACATGAGAATTTAATATGTGTGCCAAGGGGGAGGGGGAAGAAACTGAAGTTTCAAATACTAAAAAGTCACCCACAAAGAAGTTTTAAATAGAACATGGTCCTAAGCAGAGATATAATTTTCTCAGTTTTTAAAGGCTTGCTGCAATTAGCTCCTAATAAAAATGAATTTTTAAACAAAAATGTTCCTTTACTTCCTCCCTCTCTGCCCACATCTATGTTTGACAACACTACACAAATATGCAATTGGACAAAAGACAGATACCAGTTCTGTTCGTGTGGGTCACAGAAGGACACAGACTGTAGATCTTAGATTTCTTGATGCTCTAATTTCCCCTTTTGATCCCTGAATCTCTTCCCCCCACTCCTTTGTGCAGACAATGTGGTGGAGTCAGAACCAACAGTGCAACAGAAGATTTATTTATTATTTGTTTATGGTAATGCCTGATATGCTAGTGAGTTTCCAGTGTTCCAAGAAATTCAGCTTATGCCCAGGGGAATACATAATCTAAAGGACAGTCATGCAAGTAAAGCGATGTTCATGGGGAAAAGGAAGAGTTCTTTTATTTTACATACCTCTATGTGCTCTGGAGGCACTAAGAAGACGACGACACAAGTATGGAAATAAAAGGGGCATAAGGTACAGATGCAAGAAAGCAGTCATACACTGGTGTGTTAGTGGTACTTCCTGGTTGGTGCAGGCACCAGTTTGCTGGAGGGTAGGAGTCTACAGATACAAGAACTGCAGAGGGGCTGGACAAACTGCCAATCCAGTTTACAGGAAAAGGTAGAATCTGAGCAACTAGATCAGATTATACGCAGTTCAGACAGAACCACCAAGACTGCAGTATTAGGATTAGCCAATCCAAAAGTAAGCTAGATCACCCGCAGCTCATTCAAATTTGTGGGGATGACCTGCTGTGCAAGACAGTGCCCCGTCCCCCAGCGGTTGTGCCATGATGTAGAACTTGGATGGGAACCCTCAGGCCTGGGGGCCAAATCGGGCCCTCCTGGGTTTCCTAGATGGGCCCGCCCCTTTCCCCCAACTATATACCATTTGGTGGTTTCCCAGTTTTTGTGCAGTTTTTTCTCCTATTCTAAAAGGTTGAAATGCCTCTCCCAAGGCTTAGTTACCGGCAATAGGAGTTTTAATCTATAATACGCTGGGGGTTTTTGTATTTTTGGTCCTTCCCCTTTTGTCCTCAGGCTGAAAGAGGTTCCCCATCCCTGATGTAGAATATTATGCCCCAGCCCCATGAAGTTACTTACTGTGTATGGCATTGCCATGAAGTGTCAAAACCTACCAGAAACAATATGAACACTCTTCCCTGACGTTACAATATAATACTGTAGTGTAGTTTACAGTCTAGAATGTTGTTTGACAAATGAAAGAAATATGAACACACACTAAGCTTTCTTGTATCTGCATCTGGCCTGTACTTTAACACCATGAAAAGCTTGTTAGTACCTTTAAAAACAAGCAATCTACAAATGAAAAACCAACAAGAACAGAAAGATGTAGGTGATACGATATGGGTGTTAGCAGTCACTACAAGAGAAAATAGCTTCTGAATCATGATATATATTTTAAGTGCTTTCTGTAAGTAGCTAATCAGAGGGAATTTTAATTGCTCTGAATGTTTGGGGGGAAACAACTTCCAGGATTGGAGCCAAAATATCTTTATCTACAACACAAAATTATGTTTGGGTAGGAGTAGACATTCTTAATTTGCTTGACAACCTCCTTTCTCAAAATCTACACAAGCTGAAGCCTTGACTCTAGCATAGCAAATAATAAATATTTTGCTTTTGGAAACTATTTATGAACAAGACCTGAACTATGTTAGTCTCTAGCAAAATACTAAAACTTTCCAGAGTGCACAATTCTTCTGGCCACCACCTCTGAACTTGTAGTGCTGGTGTTTTCAAAATAATATTTACGCTGGCTCAGCTTGTCTGAGCGTGGAAAGCTAAGCAGGGTCAGGCCTGGTTATTACTTGGATGGGAGACCCCTCCTCTAGGTTCCTGCATTGAGCAGGGGGTTGGACTCGATGGCCTTGTAGGCCCCTTCCAACTCTATGATCTATTAAATCTATGAAACTCAGTAATCAAACTAATATCTGTGACAGAGTTTGCAATTCATAAATGCAGTATTACAAATCAAAACCAGAATCATGCAAAATGAGAACCTCATTTGCAGTCTACATTTTACCAAAATAGAGACAATGTGTCGTAAATCCGTCCAGTTCCAAGATAAGCTGTGGTCAGTTATCGCAGTCCGAGGGTCGAAGCCAAAATATATCATCCCAAAATACAACAAATGATCTTTGGAATGACCAGATCTTGTATCACATCCTCTATGAAAAGGTAGAACGTGTTATATAAGTGGTGTTATGACTTCAGTTTTGAGAGTTTCAGTCACTTTCTGCAGACGATGTTATCAACGGAACTGGGGAACCAGACCAAGGGAACAGGCAGGAGATCTGCAGGAAAGACTGATACAATTCCAGATGACTTTGGTGCTCTAGTGGCAGTAGCCTTTAGTATGCCCTCAGACGAGTCAAGCTGAAAAGTCGCCACTGCTCTGAATGGTAACCTAGGGAAAGAATCTTGGGAAGGTTTCATTGAAAACGATTATCTCTAATATTTTCTTCCTCTGAGATCTCTCCATTTTCTCTGTTGGATGTATCAGACCTAATTTGAGAGGACAATCAGGAAACCCTGGAGGGGAGATACTAGATATAGAGAAGCTGTTGGATGGGATGCCCTGGGTGAAAGGAGCATGGTCAGAGGTGGAGGCTATGGGGGGGGGACCTGTGGCCCTCTAGATGTTATTGGACTCCAGCTCCCATAATCCTTGACCACAAGCTATGCTGGGTATCACTGATGGGAGCTGGACATGGACAGGGCAAGGAAGGAGTTCCTTTTGAATTTATGCCCTTGCTATTCTTCCTCCCAGCATGTCTGGAAGGAGACCACCTGTTCTTGGGCAGGGAAGCTGAGGGCAAGTTGCAGGAATGGATCCTGGATCTGCTTCTGCTGTATTCCCCTGGGGCTTAATCACTCCCTGTCTCTATGATGTTGGCAAGAAAGAGTTGCAGCTGTAAGAGTAGCTACACATATCACTTGCACTAGAATAAATAAAAATGGTGTCTCCTTGATACATGTGAAGAATAGTTCCTGTCCCTATGAGCATCTCCATAAGTGGAAGGAAGGATAGAGGCTTGGTGTGGAAGAACACTTAAAATTTCTCACAACCCTCATGGGGGCTGAAGGCCTAAGAGATCTCAACAACCCATTTGTACTGTACCAAGGGGGTGGTGCTTTGCTCTTTCACATGGATGTTTTGGTGCCTCTCAGGGTGGAAAGCCTGATCAGGTCATACCAAGGCAGAAGATAGTTGTGGCCTATGTCCAGTGTTTCAGCCAAGTCTGGTGTGTGTCGAGGAGGTGTCTATGCATCATCGGCCTGAACACGCCTCATGTTTCTTTTGCTGGTGGCTGCCAAGTGGAAAAAACCCCTTCTTCACCTTCAGAAACATGTCATCTAGGTCAGCAGTGGGCAGAAGGTAGATCTCCAGATGTTTTGGACTTCAACTCCCAGAAGTCCCTGTCAGCATGGCCAGGACTGAAGTCTGAAGCATCTGGAGACCTACTTTCTGCCCACCCCTGATCTAAGCGTTCCCAACTGGGGTTTCCCCTTCCAGCCTCAATTTACCCTCTCTACTATGGTTTTCCTCCCCCCCCTTCCTTTATTTATTTGTATGTACACAGGAGTCTCTGTAGCAATTCTACACTGTAGGGGTGCACATGTAAATTAAGTGATGAGCCGGGGGGGGGAGCTAATTATACGCATCTTTCTAACAAAAATCAGCTGTCTTGGAGGGAAGGTGCAAATTCCATCGCAAACATTCATATGATCAGTCCTGCCCACATAGTCACAATATTCATGTGTGCCCCAGCAGTGTGGAATCACACAACAGAGCAGTTCCCATAGTTCAAGGTGTGCATGTGTGATGAGTCTTTTTCTCATTCAAACAAAAATACCTTGCTTCCAAGTAAAAATGGTTAGTATTGGCCACTAAACCGTACTGGGAAATACAATGCCTTGCAGAAGTATTCACCTCCCTTTGACGTTTCCACATTTTGTTGTGTTACAACCTGGAGTTTAAATGGATTTAATTGGCATTGTTACCACTTTGATTGATTTGATTTATTACGGTCATATGACCCAAATAAAATAAAAACCAGCCACAACATTTGCAAAGCATACAGAAAAAAAAAGAGAAGGAACAGCTCTCAATTATTATGACCCAAATAAAAATAAAAACCAGCCACAACATTTGCAAGGCATACAGACAAATAGAGATGGAACAGTTCTCAATTATTACCCAATAGAAAGGCCCTCCTTTGCATGGCAGCTAAAAGGAATTTAGCAACTTGGGTGGTAACAATTGGTTTCTGGTCACACAAACAGTAGGAAACCAGCCACCTATCCGGAAAGCCTTGAAACGTCCTCAAAAGGGGAAGAATTAGATCGTCCCTGAGCGCTGCATAGAATCTACAGTAGAGTAGGACGTGGGTCAAAGATTCAGGGTCCCCGACCAAGCACGGACAATGTCTCTGCTGGTAAGGGATACCCAAGAATCTTCCCTGAAGTAATGCTGAGGGCAGGATGTTAAATCTGGCTAACATAAATGCTCTACGAGCCTGCCGAGTACTGAAAGATGACAAATAAGAAGCAGGAGTTCCATATATTGGCAGCACACCGTTTGCAGTAGGTGAGCAGGTCCTATTAGCTAGTGAAAATAGCTCCTGTCTCTCTACGTCATGCAGCCTCTGGGACACCAATCTGAAGGCTTGCTGATGGCTGAGCATAAATAAGGAGTCGAGGGGAACACCAATTGAGCTAATTTTACGTTGAACCAAAAGAGACCATTTGCTAATATAAGAATCCATTAGCATAAATTGTACATAACTGGGGTGCTCAGACGAAAAATAAAGGCGCAGCCAAAATTTGATAGTCTGTACCCAGGCTCTCGTTTCCACCCAGCCCACTCCAGTTTCCAGGTACATAGCTGCATATCCAACACAATTTGGGACACCCAGTATGCGTCGTAAGAAATTTGCTTGGACTTTTTCCATCCCGGAGTTAACTGCACTAATCCAAATGGGGATGCCATAGAGTAATTGGGCCATAGGTTTGGCTTTAAAAACACGAATGGCAGAGGGGACATGATGTCCACCATGTATATAGAAAAAGCGAACGACTGCTAACATACTGCGATTGGCCGAGTTAAGTGCATAGTTGCGGTGGGCATTCCAGTTGGAGTTATACTGGAAGTTTATCCCCAAATATCTGTATTCCCTTATCTGTATTCCCTTACTTGTTCTAGCACATTACTCCTTAAAGTCCATCGGAAACTCCTCCACACCTTGGAGAAGACCATTATTTTTGATTTTACAAAGTGAATGGACAACGCATTGGTATCACAGTATGTTGCAAAAGCCAATATAAGACGTTTTAGACCCAGCTGAGTCAATGATAAAACTACGGCATCATCTGCATATAGTAGGAGTGGGATTTTATGCGGGCCAAGCTTTGGAAAATGGCCCTCCACTCTCATCAAAGTAGGGGTCAGATCATTCAAAAACAAATTGAAAAGATAGGGGGCCAAAATGCACCCCTGTTTAACCCCTCTGTTGATAAAGATCTCGTCAGACAGTTCGCCAAGTGGGCCATAGCGAACCTGACAGCTGGTTCGAGAGTATAGCTTCTGGATAAGGAAAAGCAACCTTTTGTCCATGGATGACTTATTTAGCTTGGCCCATAACAGTTTCCTAGGAATGGAATCAAAAGCCCCTTTCAGGTCAAAAAAGGCCGAGAACAATTTCTTCCCCCCCAATTTGCTATATTTCTCTGCCAGGTGCGCCAGGACAACACCATGATCTAATGTAGATTTGTTTTTGCAAAACCCAATCTGTTCTGCACTTGTTGGCTGCATATGTTTTCACCCCCTTTGCTGTGACATGCCTAAATAAGCTCTGGTGGAACCCACTGCCTCCAGAAGTCACATATTGTAATTGAATGGAGTCCACCTGTGTGCAGTTTAGGTGGAATCTGGGTTCCTGTAACTTGAGCCCATTATTCCGTGTCCTGCAAACTGGGATGATCGAGAAGAGATCCTGGCCCTCCTCTGTGTGACAACCCTTCAAGTACTGGAAGAGTGCTACCATATCTCCCCAGAGTCTCTACCAAGTACTGACTCAGGGGTGGTGGTGAATATTTACGCAACCAACAAGTGCCAGTTTGTTTTTGTTTGCTTAACGTTTCTGCCACGATAAAAATATTTTACACCTTCACAGTGTTGAATATCTTGTGTACATCAAGTGGTAACAATCCCAATTAAATCCATTTCAATTCCAGGTTGTAACACAACAAAATGTGGAAGCATCAAAGGGAGGTGTGTGAATACTTCTGCAAGGCACTGTATTTTCTGTTAGATCAAAAGAAACATAAAGATATTTAGACAACCAGCATAAAAATCCAAAGAAATTACACACACACACACACACACACACACACCTTGGCTATAAGAAACTTTAGGTTGGGCTTGGCGGGGGTCAGAAGCTAGGGGCATTTTCTTTTGAACAACAGTTAAGCGATACGGAAGCTAGGAGGCTGCTGAGGATAATTTCTGTTGAACAGAGCCCTAAGTTATTAATAAGACAGAATCTCTTGACCTAGATTTTTTCCCTAGCTACAAAAAGTAAAGAGACTCTGTACTTTTTTTTTTTTAAAGCAACATATTCTACCACATACTGAAGTACCGCATATTAAATAGATACTACAACTAAGAGAAAATCTATCCTACCCAATTACACAGAACATAAATAGACATACCGTAACTATCCTGTTCTCTTGAACTCAAGCTACAAAAGTTTATTTTCAAAACTTTGTATTTGATTTATTCTACCTTTATTACTATTGTAATCAAACAACATGCAGGCATCCCCGACACAGTATGTCTAGCTTAAATTCCCCTCAGAGATTCATGTATATATGTGTGTGTGTATGTTATTTATACCAGCTTCAGCCTTAATATACAATATCCACTGTATACTGTGCAACAGATAAAAAGTGAGGTTGTCAAAAATAGTTTGAATTCTTATCTCAATTATTTTTAAAGCTAACATAAAATCAAGGCTAGTGTCAAAACAAAATAATAGAATCAAAATCGAAAAATACTTTATAGATTATTGAACATACACTCTTGACAATAGAATTCCCTAGACTGAATCATACATTTCAAAGGCATATCCATTCTCTTTGTAAGCATCCAAGACTCAATTTTAGCTTAGACAACATGCTGATCTTTGGTTAAGGAAGCTTACCGGTAACTATGGTTTGGCAGGGTGTCCAAACTGGCACACTATGGCCATGTTCGGACATCATGATAAGCCATAAGTCTTTAGAATGCTCAATTGCTCCCACTTGGCACCAGTAGTAGCTGAACAAGCCAGAGAGTCTCTGTCTAGACTCTATGGTTTGTTTATCGTGATGCCTGAACCAGGATCTCTGGCTTGTTCCTCTCTTTAACAAGCCAGAGTCATAAGCCAGGATTTGTTCTTGGCTTATAGGAGGAAGCCTTGGTCTCATTAGCTCTCATTGTTGAACCCTGCCCGCCACTACTTAGAATTAGGATAAAAAGTGTAACAAGCTCATTAAATACCTTTTAAATCTAAAACACATGAAAATTAAGAGCATATAAAACATTAATTTTGGTTTTGCATACTGCTCCACACAGACACTTCTTAATATGGCAAACAGTATATTTTTTACAAGACACATGAGAAGACTTTGTTGCCTCCAAAACTCAACCACACACCCCTTTCACTGTTCCCTTTGCCAGTTTAATACTATAACAGCTTTCAGTACTGCAACAGCTAGACCTCCAAATAAAGACATCTCAATATAGAAGTGCATCCTTACGCAATGTGGAGTGTCCATCACTCATAACCAGTATTATGAAGTTTTCTGTAATGCTTCTCATCTCTGTTGTCTACTTCCCTCACTAACTTGTTACTAATACAACATTTCTGCAGCACATGTCTTTTCCCACACTAGCTCTGCTTCCTAGTTTCCCACTGATTGGCCAAAGACAGGCATGAAGGGGGTGGACCTGGCTAAAGTCCAAGCCAGAGAAAGAAAGCATACTGGTAAGCACATCTGGAGAGAGTTATATAAATGCGGTTTATTTTCCCCTTACGAGGATTACATTTTAATTGAACTGGTTTGATAACTTTAATGTTTAGGACCAACTAAAAAAATGAATCCATAGCAAAATACTCACCCAGTTGCTACCACATAAATCGAAGATTGCCACCCACCTCATCTCTGCTCAACCCACTTTCAGAAAGTTTATGTTGAAGTGAGGAGAAGGTTAGTGATAATGGCTGAGGGTGGAGTGATCAGATTGCTGACAAACTGAATGAGGTGAAATGAAAGGAGCACATACAATACCCAGCACCTTGAGCAGTAGCAAATATAAAAAGAGAAAGATACACTCTTCTATTCAATACTTTACTTTAGCATTTCCTCACAGATTAACGTTCTTATTCCTTTAAGATCTTTTTTTGGCAACTGGATCCGGTAGCTTAGGAAGCTGCCTCATACAGAGTCAGACCACTGGTCTACCTAGCTCAGCATTGTCTACACTGACTCGCAGAGGCTTTCCAAGACAGGAGTAATTTCCAGCCCTACACAGAAATTGGACCTGGGACCTTCTGCCTACAAAGCATGTGCTCTACCACTGAGATACAAAACCTTAATTGCCTGCTTGCTAAGGGAGGGAGGAAGAGTTCCTTCTAGGGAACAGCAGCTTTATTAGCCTGATTTCAAGGCCCTGCTATTGTTTTGCTTCACTGTCACTCCCAGTAACCTACACCTAACATTTCTGCAGTATACACAATACATTGATGCAACATGAAATATTGGTAAAGTTCATTTGATGCTGCAAATCCCTTTCCCTCAGAAGCACATTAAAACCAATGCATGTCAACTGGGCAACATTTGTAGTTACATGCAGATAGCAGCTAACTATTCCAATCACTACAATAAAAAGTTGCCTTATAGTTTACAGTACTACTATAATTCGTTTGCCTTATAGTTTACAGTACTACTATAATTCATTTGCCTTATAGTTTACAGTACTACTATAATCCATGAACAATGATTGCTAAAATAGATCAGAGTCCATAAGCACATCAAAGGGGCTTTGTGGGAGGGCTACCAGGATGCAAGAAAGAACTGTGAGAAGGACTGCACCCGCTAGTCTCATATATTTAGGATTTAAATATATTGGTTGCCAATATATTTTATTCAGGAAGGTTGGACCTGAAAATTCTCTATAAAAGGATTCCAAAAGAAAAATGCTAAAATTCATATTAGTGTAGTTCCTTTATTAGGCCAACTCAAAGGTCACAAAATGTTTTTGCAAGCTGCCTAGCTCTTCAGAACTCTTAATCAGGCAAGACAATAAACAGAGCAAAAAAAGGGGGAGAGAAGGAGTGGTTGACGTTAAAGCCATGAGGCAGGATCCCATATGGTCACTGTGCCTCCGCTAGTTCTGTTGTGCTAGTTCTCCACTCTGCTAGCACAACAGGAACTAGTGGTTCCTGAAACAACCCCAGAAATGAGCAGTAACATTCATTCCCAGAATGGGGCAGGTCAGTAGAGCTCCCTTCTGTGAGCGCCACCTGCCCTGTTCTGGAAATGAGCACTGCCACTCATTCCAAGAACCGCTAGTTCTTGCTGTGCAAGTGGTCTGTTCCGCTAGTGAGCAAGCAGTGTAGAATACTGCCTGCTGAGTTTGAAAGCGGGAGGGGGCTGCAGACATTCAAATTAGCCTATACCAGGTACTGCGATGGTTTCAACTTCCACCTGGGACCCTCTCAAGGGTTGCTGGGAAGAACGAATGAACAAAAAATGGCAGATGGACCATTTTTGAACTTATAAAATCCAACTTATAAAATCCTGTGGCTTATGCTGGCTCAGCTAGTCTGAGCGTGGAAAGCTAAGCAGGGTCAAGCCTGGTTATTACTTGGATGGGAGACCCCTCCTCGAGTTTCCTGCATTGAGCAGGGGGTTGGACTCTATAGCCTTGTAGGCTCCTTCCAACTCTATGATCTATGAAATCTATGAAACAGCTGGAATGAGAAGTAACATAATGAATAGATATGATACCAGTCAAATTGGGCCACTTCAAAGTTGTAATTAACTTTTTTTTTAAAGGAGCCTATCTCCAAAAGGTATTTATTATACATCTCTCATGTATAGCTCTTTGAGCTTGTTGGATTAGGTTGCAATTCTATACACACTTACATGAGAGTAAGTCCCTCTGAACCCAGCAGAGCTTAGTTCTGAGTAAATGTTATAGGATTGCACTGCATGCTTGTTAACAATTTTCAGTGTCTTTATTTTTTCCCCTTAACATTTAAACAATATATAGGAAATGTATAGTATTCAGTGGTCATGTCTTAAAATATTTAAAAGCATTCCAGATAAAGCTCTGGATTTGTTTTAATGTAACATTTAAATCACATTAAGCCATCATGTACACAGAACTCAATGCCCATTGACCTTTAACATGCCACTGCAAACACTTAGGACCAGCCAACTGAAGGTTTATGCTAAAGACCTGCGTATACTGGTGCTCCTTCACATGGCTGCCTCTGCCCATGGTTGCATCAACTTGTCATCAGTTCAAGCAATGGCTTTCACAGTTAGAGGTGGCCATAAAAACAGTCAATAGGACTTGAGCAAGAGAAAAAGGTACAGGGCTATAATCCAATGGCATGCCCTTTATTAAAAACTGATTATTTCAAATGCATAACTTTATTTTTTGCACTGTCAAGGCTGCAACCAGGTGTGTATAAAGACATGTATATTTTCCACATGTCAAGATGGGGAAAAAAAGTTTAAAAGGTATCAAGCTAGTAATTCAACAGTACTTCTAAATTCAAAGGGTACCTCCTAACTTCCCTACATATAACTCTTTGATTTCTCCAAATTTCACACTAAGTTCTACATTGATTAAAAGTGGAACAGAAACTTTGTTTTATCTCATTTCTATAAAGCTTACATTTTAATTCACTGAACTGGAAAAAATATATCCTACAAGAAGTAGGATTACAGAACTAACAAATGCTGTGTTACCAGTTATTAATTTTGTCACTTTTGGCATCAAATGGAACAGTCTCTTCCTGAAAGGAAGGATTGCTCCCAAAGGAGTTACACAATTTCATAGATCAAATGTAAAAACAAAGACAGTTTTGTAAAGTATTGCAGGTTAAGCTTTGCTGTGGGCAGGAGGAAATAGAAGAAATGACATATATTTGTCTTATAAAATTCACTAAAAAGGAGGCAACAAAAAAGCCACAAATAGGCTTTAAAAGAAAAAGAAAAAGTGTACCTTAAATATAATCAATGTTACTTTCTGAGGCTTTATGCTGATGCAGAACCTTACTGCATTACTAATTGTTAATATACCACATAGAAGATTTGATCATCGGCAAATAGAGACAAAGCTGTTTTTAGT
Organism: Shinisaurus crocodilurus; assembly: GCA_021292165.1. Lineage (NCBI taxonomy): Eukaryota > Metazoa > Chordata > Lepidosauria > Squamata > Shinisauridae > Shinisaurus > Shinisaurus crocodilurus. The sequence continues at coordinate 174,285,260 of CM037880.1, read as the reverse complement.
TTTAAATATTGTGTGGTATCAAGAGTAAATGCAGGTAAGTAAAGTGGAAAATGTGCATATACAGATGCATGCATGCAATTGGTCCCAACAGAGATACTAATGGGGTGAAGATGGGGATATTACTGGTAACTACACAAATCTCAAAGTTCACTATTTCAATTTAACTCATTTATCATTGTTTCAGTTGTTCGAATGGAACTTAAAACTGCATAATGTTCATGTGGAAACCCCCTTGCATATAATGGGGTGGATTCAAAGGAAGATAGTCACACTGTAGTCCCATTGCAATCAATCTGATTTATGTTAACTCTTGACGAACTCATTCCATTGCTTACAATAGGACTGAAGTGTAATAACTTTCTCTGGATTTCCCCATCTTATTTTGAATGAACTATGAATCAGAACTGAAAGACTTGTATTTCATCCTTTGTATTTAAACACTGGGTTCTCACGATCACATAGGGAAAATAAGCCACGGTGGCTTATTTCTCCTACCACACATCCCAGCTGCGAGATGCCTAATTAGCATAATTGCTTTGCAAACCACTCCAGCCACCCACCCTCACCAGGTTTGGACATCATGACAACCCATGCCCGGTGAGGGTAGTTATGCTAATTAGGCAGCTCACAACCAGCACGTGCAGGGAAGGAATAACCCACTGTGGCTTATTTTCCCTCCGTGATTGTGCGAACCCAGTGATTATCTAGTCACTGTCCGTATTCTATAACTTTAGCATTAAAACCTTTATATTACCCTTTATATTACCTGTATTATGATGACTAATTTCATTGTTCCTCTTGAGAAAAAATGTGGGTCAGAAAAAAATAGACACCTGTGCAACAGAGAGCAGTGTTCTTAAATCAGCTATGGCACATCTAGATTAGTTATATTTAGTATTTTGGAGTCAAAGCAGTCATCATTGCCATTCCTTTATGATCAATTATTCCTGTACATTCCTAAACGCACATGCTACTCATCTATACAAAGCTTCCCATCGAATTTACATGGAAGAGCTAAAACTAGCATCCATGGAAGTGGGAAGAAAAAAATACGGAAGTGAGACGTGACTCATATACCAAAATAAGCCACCCTAAAGATTTCCCATCCTTTAATGAAGTTTAGCAATTCAGAATTCATAAAAAACCATTTGCTACTGTGGTGATTCAAAGATAACGGACACTGCATGGCAAATACCCCAACACAGACTTTCTGACTTTGGGATCTTGGACTGATCACCACGCCCTGAAGATGTAAAGGGACAAATATATATGTTATTTAAATGAATAAATGGTAACCCTGAAACCCAGCCAGGAATTAATACAAATAAGAGCTATAACTCGCTGTCCCTTAATACCAAGCCTGGAAAATCGGAATTGATCTGAGACTACAGAAAGATGCCATTTGCAGTGTCGTTATTTGGGAGTCTAAAGACTCCTTTGGATATAGATTTGAATAATGTTCTATAAAATGTGGAGACTGTTTCATTCAAGATCCTGCCCTGCTCCACTCCACCCAAACTGCTTCTTTCTATCAGGTCTCACCTGGACTGAGCTTTTAGCCACTCATGTGCATCCAAACTCTTAACCTAGAGACTTTGGGCTAGACACTGAACTATTTACCCATGAAAACATATGAGTTATTCCTAGGTCACAAAGGTAAGCTTACCTCAATCAGAGCGCCAGTTTACACTTAGCTGCTATTATATCTGTCCTTTCTAAACAGGACTGAATTCATTGTTGCATTAAAAGAAAAATTCAAAGGTATTTTGCCTTATACCTTGTAAGCTGCTGAGAGCCTTTTTGGCTGAAGAATGGGATAATGCTTTAAATAAAATAAATTTTAGATGTAATTTTTGTTCTCTGATCCTAATACACTGCAATATGTTAAAACCATTCTATAAAATACACAAACACAAGCAGTTTCCCATCTCATTCTTAGCATGCATCCGGAAGGATTTTACAATAAATGAGATTTAGCGGCATACTGGAAATCTCCAAAGGAATGTCAGTAAAAATATAGTCACAGGTACTGCACTCTGATGAAAAACATAAAAAGCAGTACTCTTACAATACAGAAGATTTTCAATGAAACTGGGTTAGGGGTTTATGAACCAGGAATCTACTGAAAAATCACTGTGCCAAACTAGAAAACCACAGGGTTTACTACTCACCAAGGCATTTGACCTGTCATGTAGGAAAGTTTGGGAAGGGAGGGAGGGAGAACAGAGAAAAGCAAAGCAAATGCAAAATCAAAAACCCCAGTAACTTGATCCCTCAAGAAAATGAATGGAAAAAAAGCAAGCCAAACAAAATATACGGACTGCGCAATTTGCTAGCAATTGCGAATCCTCAAACTATACATGAAGACACACTGTACAGACCTGGCTTCTTTGTGACTCTTTGACTATCAGTGGGTCTCACCTACTCCAGTATGTTAAACCGGATCCTGTTCACTGATCAGGATCCCTCACAGCAAAAATCTTGCATCAACAAAAGGCTAAGAATGCAGAACATTTTAAGACAGTCTTCCTCAACCTGGTGCTCTCCTGATGTATTTGGACTACAACTCCCAGTATCTCCCAGCCATAGGAGTTGTAGTCCAACACTTCTGCAGGGCACCAGGTTAGGGAAGGCTGGGTTAAGAACATTAACACAATAATTCCTTTCACACACACACACACACACACACACACACACTCAATATTGAAAACTTTATCCTAATAGGGATTGTATTACTTATTCCAGTTTAGTGTAACCACGTAGAAAATGGATTAAAGTGATCCTTGTTTCTAGAGACATTTATGAATTATGAAAACCAGTTAGCTTGTCAATGAGAGTTCACAGGCGTTTCCTATTCATCTTGTCACTAGGAGCACTCAACAGCTCCTGCATGTCATACAGTTCAAGTGAGCCCTTATGTCATATAATAGTCCATAATTCTCCAGCAACATCCATATGGGAAACCCACAATACGTTCTTATTTTGAGTACTGATGCAGAAAAGTGACAATGGAAAAAAAAATTAATGAGCAAAGTGCCTAACACTGCAATCCTATGCATGTCTACTAGAAGTAAGCACACTGAGTTTAATAGAAGTTACTCCCAGGTAAGTGTGTATAGGATTTCAGCCTTAATGCAGCAGCATATATTCACTTTAAACAGAGAGCAATTTCACATAAATATTTAAATAAACCTTTATGTTTTAAAATTTTTATACTTTCAGTTTCATGCTATACCTGACTGGTGGTGGCGGTGGTGGTTTTTTAATTCCTTCACAGACTAACTTATGACAATATCCTATGTAGCCAACTGCTATGGTTTATCAATGACTTTTCCTTATCAACATAAAACAAGTTATTGTCATGTTCCTCACAGAAACATGGTTCGGAGCTATTGTAACGTAAATATACAAGATTTTGGCATTTAACTGGTTAAACCGTGTGATGCTTTCATATTCACAATAAATTCTCGAAAGCACTTAGAGCCTCATTTAGCAGAAGACAAGGAGTGCCAGAAATGAAAGTAGGATAACTGGACAGTTTCATTGGTGAGTCTCAAGTGCTTGCGATTGAAGAAATCCCGTCCTTCCTGGTTGCAGGGGAGTGCAGTTTACAAGTAACTATAGTCCAGGAGGAATCCATGAAGAAGCGGTGGTGCGGCCGCTTCTGAAAGCCCTCCCGGATCCCTGGACCTTAACATTAAGCATGTCAATTTCTTTTGGGCAAGGTGACGGGGGCGTTGCCTTCCAACTCCAAGCAGTTTTGGATGACACCGATTTTCTAGACCCATTTCAAACTGGCTTCAGAGCAGGACACGGAGTTGAGACTGCTATGGTCGCCTTAGTAGATGATCTGCGCCTGAGTACCGACAGGGGGAGTGTGTCCCTGTTGGTGCTTCTGGACCTCTCAGCGGCTTTCGATACCATCGACCATGGTATCCTTCTGGAACGCCTGAGGGGACTGGGAATCGGGGGCACTGTGCTTCAGTGGTTCCGGTCCTACCTCTCGGGTAGGTTCCAGATGGTGATGCTTGGGGATAGCTGCTCCTCCAAAAAGGAGCTGCTATGTGGCGTGCCACAAGGAGCTATTCTTTCCCCAATGCTATTTAATATCTACATGAAACCGCTGGGAGAGATCATCCGGAGGCATGGGGCGGGGTGCTATCAGTATGCTGATGACACCCAAATATATTTCTCTATGCCTTCGTCAACAGCATCAGCTAAGGATAGTGTGTCTCCTCTGAATAAATGCCTGGAGGCAGTAATGGGCTGGATGAGGGAAAACAAACTGAAATTGAATCCAGACAAGACGGAGGTGCTTGCTGTCAAAGGCCACAACCTGGGTTTGGAGGTATGTCAACCAGTTCTGGATGGGGTTACACTCCCCCTGAAAGACTGTGTTCGCAGCTTAGGGGTGCTCCTGGATCCGTCGCTCCAAATGACATCCCAGATAGATGCGACGGCTAGGAGTGCCTATTATCAGCTTCGGCTGATACGCCAGCTGCGCCCCTTCCTAGAGTTGGAAGACCTAAAGACGGTAGTGCACGCACTGGTAACTTCGAGGCTCGACTTCTGTAATGCGCTGTACATAGGGCTACCTTTATACCTAGTCCGGAAACTTCAATTAGTGCAAAATATGGCAGCCAGACTGGTTGCTGGTACACCTAGGGGTGCCCACATCACACCAGTTTTAAAAGCACTCCACTGGCTGCCAATCAGTTTCCGGGCGAAGTATAAAGTGTTGGTTATTACCTTTAAAGCCCTACATGGTTTGGGTCCAGGCTACCTACGGGATCGCCTTCTCCCGTACAATCCACCCCGCACACTTAGGTCCTCTGGGAAGAATCTGCTTCAGTCAGCCAAAACTAGGCTGACTAGCATTACCCAGAGGACCTTCTCTTCTGCTGCTCCCAGATTATGGAATGGCCTGCCGGAGGAGATACGTCAACTTGTCAGTCTTTTGGACTTTAAAAAAGCCATAAAGACTGAACTCTTCCGGCAGGCCTATCCGGCGGAATTTTAGGATGTTTTAAAGATGTTTTTAAGATGTTTTAAGGATGTTTTTAAGATGTTTTAAGATGTTTTTAGGATGTTTTAAGATGTTTAATAGTATATATTGTGTTGTTTTAGTTTAGGTATTTTATATTTTCTGTTGTTCCCCGCCTCGATCTAGATGGAGAGGCGGGTAATAAATAAAATATTATTATATTATTATTATTATTATTAAACAACATTTAGTCAATTGACTGGTCAAGTCTTATCAAATAATGGACAAGTATTTTAAAAAATGCATTTAATAAGAGTATGCATGAGAGACTGATAGCAATTAAAAACTAAATAAGCTTGTTAACAGTTGTTAACAATGAAATTAAATTGTAAGCTATACTAAGGACAATTACTAATACTTTTAATGCAAACACAAATTAGATGCATGATATTGAATAGAATAAATGCTTAGCTTTTATCTTGGGACCTCAGGGAAAATCCCAAGTTACCAAAATATAAATTAAGTAAAATACCCAGTGTATATGAAACACACATGAAAGTCAAAAAACAGTTTTTAAATGTGGTGATGGTTATCATAAGTAGATAGCAGACCAACATAGGCATTTTTGTTTCCCATTATCTTATTCAGATGCCTCAAGCACTTTTGTCATTGTTATCTTCTATTCTCCTACATCTTGTAACCTGAGACAGTCTTCACTGGCCATTTTTCTAATCTTAAATTGAGGTATGTGGATATCAGCTTCCCAGTAATGGGGGATTCCTCAAGCTGACCAGTTTCATTCTGCATACATAGAAGTGTTAACAAGAATTTCTGCCCTTGTAGCTGGACTGGATTGAAAGGAGTGCACAACCCTTTCAACTACAATGAAGGAGCAAGTCATATGGACTGATCTGCTGGGATCACACTTCACATTGCTTCAGCAACCAAGTGGTCTACTTTTTCTTGTATTGTTACTTGCTACACTGCCACAATTGTTTGGTCATTTTTATGTCCTTAAAAACTTTACAATATCCGGTATGAAGTTGTATATAAAGGCTGTGGACACTGACATGAAACAAGCAAATGGTGGCAAAGTATGGTGGCAAGGAGATCTATTCTTGCACCTCCTATCAGGAAGCACCATGATGCATTAACAAAGTTCGGCTGCCATTTCCAAAAGGAGATTTTTGGATACATGGCCTATATTTTTCTGTTGTCAAAGCAGTAGTCAATTGTAACCTGTAATATCCCCACCACTAACATAAATATTATTTAGATAGCTGGAGAACGTATAAAATATATTTTCTATGTATTTTTTGGCATTTTGTCCTCATTAGGTTCCCCCTCTAAAGAAAAAAAGCCTCTCTTTGAAATTTGACCAGTTAAGGACCTTTAAAAAAAAGTCAGAGTCATAGAAGCCTAATTTCATGCAGTGTTGTGACAGATGTGGACCAGATTTGGGACACGGCAGACGCCTGGCCTGGAGGAAGCAGCCTTGTGTTATTCATTCATCATAAGAGGATGAAAACTTTAGACATCCCCAAAATTAAGTCATAAATATGTACGTAATCTTCCTGGGCCAGGGTTGTTATAGATTTTAAGTATTATAATTTTTATCTCATGCTATTTTTAATATATGGTTTGTTAGCCACCTTGTGGAACAGAACGGCCGAATACAAATATTTTAAATTAAATGAAAGTCACTTGCAAATATTTACTCCTTCGTAAACCCTGAACAGCTGTCCACTGGTCCTGTACAGAGTGGCTTACCAAGACCATTTTAAGTTAAGCAGATCTCCAAATATATGAAGTAACAATTTACTTCAGATATGCAAGAAACCCGTGCTGGTGAAGAATACCCAACTTTGCACTGACTCAACAGTAATTTCACAAAAGGTTTGCTATTCATAACACCTCCAGAAGTCAAATGCTTATTCATGTCAGGGTTTCTGCCTTATATTATGTAATTTCCCTCGGTACCCATGAGAAACTTGAAAAACAATCAAGGCATTTTTGCTTCCATTGACACAGAACTTCTTAGAAATAAAAGGCCAATCCAAGTGTAACAAGCCCCATGTGGAGGACAGTGAAAAACATGTCTGCACGGGGGATGGTCCACAAAGCAGGCAGCACATGAAGTACTGGCATGGAAATTCAATTACACCAGTGGTTTTCAAACTTCCTATCTCCAGGTAGGACCCTTTTCTGCATCAATTCACCTGCCACAGAAGAACCCTTCACTTCTACCACAGAACACTAGCACATTCCAAAAGATTCTGTGTATATCTGCCTTCCAGATGTGTTGGACTGCACATCCCAGAATCTCCCAGGCAGCTATGCTGCCTGGGGGATCCTGGGACTTGTAGTCCAACACATTTGGAGGGCACCTGGCTGGGGAAGGCTGGTGTATATTTTAGGTTGGGTCTCTCCGTCATTCCATGTGAACTAAAAGTGTGCCTTATAACACATCCACCAACAGCCACTTGCAAATCTGCACTGCAAAGGAAGATCAATAATGGAAGACAAGCTATCTGTCAGAGAAGCTTGGCCACCTGTTACTAACCTTCCCCCAAAAGCCACCATGATCCCGCAGAACAGAGTTTTAAAACCACTGCATGTTTGGGCTGCCACACACAATTAACAAGCTTTAAGCCTACCGTATGGAGTGCCACCACATGAAAGCATTTTCCCATAGCATCTCGACCTGTTAATATCCAAGTAGTACTAGCATTGCTTTTCCTAAATATTTAACAGAATAATTGAGTTGGAGGGGTCCTTGTCTATCATCTATACCAGGGATGAGGAACCTTAGGCCCAGGAGGCCAAATCCAGCCCTCCTGGTGTCCCAATTGAGCCATCCAGGGTTCTCTAGGTGACCATGCCCCTTCCGCTGGCCCCACACCCTTCCCACCCCAATGATCACTTGGTGGTCTCCTGGCTTTTGTGCATTTTCCCCCCATTCTAAAATCCTCTCCTAAGACATAGCTATTGGCACTAAGAGCTTTAACCTACAATACGCCTTTGGCCCTGCCCACTACTGGAATGTGCCCCCCCCCCCGAGCTTCTCCAAAACTGAATTTGGCTCTTGGGCTGAAAGAGATTCCCTAGACCAACTTCCCAGCAGTACTTGAGGCAGGAAATCCATAGCTAGAGCACCCCTAAACATTTGACTGTCCAGCCTCTGCTTGAAGACTTCCAGTAAGGAAAAGCCCACCACCCACCTAGGTAGTTAGCTCCATTGTTCAACAGCTCTAATAATTAAAAAGTTTCTCCTAATGTTCAACTGAAATCTACCCTCCTTAGGGATGTGTGTGGATATTGATTGGGGGGGTGGAAATCCAGTGAACTCGCCAGGCTCGACTCCCCGAGCTCCACTTGCCCTACCTTTTCCCCAGCTCGACTCGCATTCTCACAAGCTGAGCCGGGGAAGCGATTTCCGGTTTTCAGTGCTACGTTGTTTACATAGAAAATGGCATAAGATATGTTAAAAACGGGCGCAATTGGCGTAATTTGCGCGAATCGCAGCCTAATTTGTGCCAATTGCCGCCGTTTTTAATGTATTTTACGCTATTTTCTACGTTATCAACATAGAGCCGGGGACCTGGAAGTCCAGTGAGCACCTCAGCTGGCGCTCACCTCACACACTGCGAGCCAGGTGGGTCGCCCGCCCCTACCTCCTGTAACTTAAGCCAATTAGATATCATTCTGCCTTCTGGGGAAGCAGAACAAGCTTTTGCCCTCTTTTGCGTGGCAATCATTCAGGTATTTGAAGAGTGCTATCATGTCCTGTTCCTCTCACCCCCATTTTCTCTTCTCCAGGCTAAGCATACCCACTTGCTTCTACCTTTCTTCACAGCACTTGTTTTCCATACTGCTGACTATCTATGTTGTCCTCCTCCTGACCTGTTCCAATTTGTGTACATATCTGTACAGTGTGATTCCCAGAACTGTACACAGTACTCCAGATGAGGTCTGAAAAGTGCAGAATAAAGTGCATTACTTTACTTCCCATGACTTGGAAATTATGGTTCAATTAACGCAGCCTAAAATAGCATTAGCCTTTTTTTGCAGTCACATCACACCAGTCACTCATGTTCAGCATGTGATTGACCACAATCCTGAGATTCTTTTCACATGTGCTACTGCCTAACCAGGTGTTCCCCATCCTACACCTGTACTATCTATTGAAGCATATATGCAGAACTTTGTATTGGTCTCTGTTGAGTAACATTTTGTTAATTCTGACCTGGTTTTCCATTCTAGCAGAGTGATTTAGAATATTATTCCTGCCTTCTAAGAGCTTGACTGTCTCTCCCAGTTTTGTATCATCTGCAAATCCGATAAAGATTCCATCCAACCCATCATAAGTCATTGAAAAATGTTGAACAGTACCAGGCCTAGTACAGAGTCATGTGGCACCCCACTCAAAACCTACATCAGATTTGATGAGGAATGACCTGACAGTACTGTCATCTAGCCTGATTTAACCACTTTGCTAACCAAAATACAATGGGAGATAAAAGTCATTATTACAACCCTGTGAAGTAGGCCATTATTTCCATCCTCAAATTACAGATGGGAGACTGAAGACAAGAGCAAGTATCTTCCTAAGCTTCGGACTGATCTGAGATTTGAACTAGGAACTCCCCAGATTATAAATTATACTAATACTAACATTACAAGGACTTGCAACAAGAAGAAAAAATTACAAGGATTCAAGAAGTTAGGCAGGCATTGATGGTGGATAATTTCGGTACAAGAGAGCCTCTGTCAGGAGTTTGGACTTAGATCCTCTTCTACATCCATGCCAACACTAGAATTCTATTATTCTACCTTAACATAAATAATTGTATAAAGTTGCAACTGATATTCCAGTTCCATAAAAGGTGCACATCAAATATGAAAATGCAAGTGTACTCTGACAGCGAAATCCTATTCATGCTTACTTGGAAGCAAGTCCCAATGTGTCCAGCAGGACTTATTTCGAGGTAAGTATGCAGCCTAAAATAATTTTAAGGGCTACTGAACTAAAGACATTAAAAGTGCGATCATAAACATACTTACAAGAGATTAAGCACCACTGAATGCGGTGGGACTTTCTTCTAAGTAAACACAAATAGAGGTTGCCCAGTACAATGCCAAAGGAGAACTCCACATAAACACCTCAGTGCAGCAATACAGCCTGTTCCTATGCATACATACTCAAAGTAAGCCCCACTAGAGCTGAAGACAGACCAACATCCTAAAGCATGGTACTATCGCTTCCAAGACGCTGTCACGATTTGTTTTCAAGGCAGATATGTATTCAAAGCACTTCCACCACAACTAGAATGTCTGCACACCTGTCTTCATTCAAAGCTCAGTAGCTCCCCAGTAAGGATTGCATCCTTAGCATGCAAAGTTTCTAGTAGCAACATCTACGAAGTAGATGTCAGGAGGATCCCAATAACTACTCTTCAGCTTCACAAGCAGAACAAACAGTGACTTCTACAAAAGGACTGTCCTCTTGGGTGTCTTTTGCATTTTCTTCTCCCAGAGGTACTTCCTAAGGCTCTCTCTCTCTCTATAGCTATAGCAGGTCTTTTGGCACCTTAAAGACTGACAAATTTATTCTGGCATAAGCTTTCATGGACACTGTCTGCTTCATCACACGCATGAAGCGTTAGCAGCAAATTGGCAGATTTCAGGTTAACACATCACACCTCCAATGAAGCCGACAGTGTCCACGAAAGCTTATGCCAGAATAAAATTGTCAGTTCTTTAAGGTGCCACAAGACTTTGTTGTCTTTGTCGCAACGGGCTAACACGGCTGAGATTGTCTACAGATACAGAGGGGGCGGGTCGTGTGTGTTTGTGTGTGCACGCATATATATGTATATACGCACACAGAGAGACAGAATGACCCATACTCCTCCTCCTCCTCCTCCTCCTCTTTGCAGTATAAACCTAGCTTTCCGTTTCCCTAGCAAGCCCAGGGGGAACTTCCCCCTCCTGCATCTCCAGCTATCCAAGTGCCTCCTTCTCTGAACGACTAGAAGAACCAACAAAACAACCCCCATTCTTCCTTATGAGGAGGGGGCGCAGTCCAGGTGGCGCATACACAATACACCCTCCCTCCTTCCCCCAAAGGGAGTCTTCTACAGGCTAATCTCGGTGGTGCAGCAGCAGCAGCAGCAGCAGCAGCAGCAGCGCTTGCTTGGGCGCCTGTGCTTATGCCTATTGCTACAAAGCAGACACTCCAATCAGAGGTCGCAAAAGAGAAGGGGGGGGGTAGCTTAATCGGAGCTGTAGTAGATGCTCCAGACAAGGAGAGCGACGACAGACACCCCACTCCACCCCACCCGGTCCGTGGGCTTTCCTCCGCCACGACCACCCGTCCGGAGGCGCTTGGCGCCGGCGGCTCCCCTCTCTCAGCAGCCTTACCTGCCCTGCTTCGGTCTTCTCCTCAGCGACCCACCAAGCCCAGCGCGAGCAGACGCCAGCTTGCCAGGGAGGGACAGCAGGGGAGGGCCAACCTCAGACGGCGCAGGGGAGCCGAGGGGGCTGCTGCTGCACGGCTCGCTACGCCGTCCCGGCTGCACGCGCGCAGCAGGGCTCCCCGCGCGCAGCAGGGCTCCCCGCGCGCATTGAATGAAACTCTCCCACGACCGTGTCGCCGCCGCCGCCGCCGCTGCAGCTGCCACAGCCGCTAGCAGCGCCGAGCTCCGTCTTTCCCACTGCCTCGCCAACGCAGAGGGGAGTCGAAAGAACGCGGCCGCTTTGCTCCGAGGCTGCCTCGTCTCCACGGACGGCCTTCCGGGCTAGCCCAGGAGGCAGCAAGAAGTCCAGCCCGCGCTTCGGCCTCGAACTCTTGGAAGACGGCCGCTTGGCCAAGAGCATTTGGTATTCGTGGCTTCCTCTCACGGCGCTTGGCCCCCTTGGCTCGGGATGGTTTGGTCCATGCTGAAATGGGAAGGGGGCGGGGCGGGGGATGCTGCTGCTGCTGCCGCCGCTCGCACACACAATAGGCTCGCTTGAATCGGCCTCTGCGATGTAACGGAGCAGTCGCAGCTGAGAAAGCTGCTCTCTTGGTCCCCTCCCCGCTTTTAAAGGCAATGTTCTGGGTTTGGACTAACACATGTGAAGAGAGAGCGCAAATGTAGGCGGCCGAATAAGTTCGCATGAAGGCAAGGAAAGGTTCAAAACAAAACAAACCCCTAAAATTTGGATGGAAACGATGTGTGAGTGTGATGATTCATCCTACTGCAGTAGGTGGTGTTATTTCGGCAGCGCGGAAGCGGTGCAAAGTGCTTTACAAGTCCTTGCCTTTGCAGGAGAACCAAACAGCCCAAACCTCTGCAAAAGTACAATTTCTTACTTTTTTCTTTTAACCTGTTGTAACAAATCCTTCTTATTCAGAAGTAATCGCCATCTAGTTCAAAAATGGTTACTCTCCAGTAAAAATGCATAGGATTACAACCTTCCCCACCCCGTGATGTGTGGGTTGAACCCATTCTCGTCCTCCATAAAATGGGCTGCGACACTACTTTGAAATTTGCCTCGAGATGAATGTTGTACATAAAATTAGGTTTTAAAATTAGTATAATTAGCAAGGTGATTTGGGCTCTTTTATGAATGACTGGCAGACATTAATCTCATTTGTAAGTAATGATCCAGTGAAATATTTTCTTGAGAAACATGCCATTTGGATCAAATATACTTAAAGTATAAGTAAATTAATAGTGCAATCCTATACATGTCTACTCAGAATTAAGTCCCATTGAGATCAATGAGGCTTACTCCCAGGTAAGCGGTATAGGTGTACGGTAAGTACTATTATAATTCTATGCAGAGTCTCCCCTGATAATTATATGCAGACTCTCCCATGATCTACCATGTTTCAAGCTGTACATTGTTCATTATGTTTTCCTTAAAAATTGGATGAAAGTTGTTTTCAATATCATCATCATCATCATCATCATTATTAAAAAAGGCTTTCTTCTATGTTCTGTGCTGTATAAATAAAATTTACACACAGCACAAATAAAGAGGCTCAAATCCTTTTTTTGGTGGCACATATGAGAAGTCTGATTTAAAACAAAAACAGGAGCATTCAGTGAATCCATAAATGGGCACTGGTTTGGATTTTATTGTCTCTATGTGAAATCCAGTACTCTGGGACTAGGTTTGCACTCCTGTACACATCTACCTGTCAGTAAGTCTCGTTGAGCTTAATGGGGCTTATGTCTGAATACATATGCATAGGTTTGTACTCTAAGTTGTCCTTAACCCACTAGTTTGAGGCTGAGGTAAAAAAGAAAAAAAGAAGAAGAGTTTGTGGGGGGTTTGCTCTTCCCGATAATGTAAAAAATAAATAATATGAATCCTATTGTCTTCAGTGTTGCTACAGAATCAGGACCCTTGATGGGCTTTTAATGGAAGGGTTGGAAAGACCTCAAACCCCTGCAAAAGCACAATTTCTTACTTTTTTTTTAACCTACTGTAACAAATCCATCTTAAGAGCTTTTTCAAAGGTCACATCAAGCTTATCAGACCGGCGCATCCTGCACTGCACCCAGTGGTTCCCTTATGACATTCTATATGGTTTCAATTGGCCACTGCATAGAAACAAATTTGATGACAAAATCCAGAAACCCACTGCCAGAAGGCAGACATTCCCATGATGCAGATTCAAGAATCAAGTCTTCTAACAAACCACCATGCCAGCTTTATCTTGCCTGGTAATAGTTTTACTCAAGGTAATAACATTCATCTGCACATCTTCCAACGTTGTGCGCTAGCACCGGTCAGCAGTCCCCTTTTGCCACTTACAGAGGCCAAACAGAACAGTCTCTATCTTTATCCAGTAAGCAGTATGAATTCATGTCAGGAAGAGTGTGTGGTACCAAGAAGCCTGTCAGCATCCATTGGCATCATTGGCTTGATTAATAATTAAACCAAAAATGAGCAAGATTAATTTTAAGGTGTCTCAAGGAAGCCACTTTCTTTTCATAATAATACTTACAGGGTTGCATAATAATGACTGAAATAATGTATGCAAAACACTTTGAATACTCCAAAGCACTAAAATAAGTAAAAGTAGTAGTGCATTCCTGATTCCTGTCTTCTTTTTAAAAAATATCTCTATTACCTTTAGGTCTCCTCTTTATAATGTGTGGTTTCATCCACTGTGCCCTGAACTAATATTTGTTTATATACAAAAATTGAGCATTTTATGCATCTGACGAAATAAATTTTGGGTTTGGGGAGTCCATGCTGCAAAATACAAGTAAGAGTGCAACCATAATGCCATGATGTTGTTTGCTGGAGAAGGTTAGGATATGATAGAGGATCCCCTCCACCAGGACCCTGCTGCACCTGCCAAGAGCTCGGCGGGCAGAAAATCCATGCTGGTGGCGCTCCCACCAGCAGTAGTTGGCATAAGGTCCTAAAATGAGGCATGGATGGGGCAGGGAAGAGCCTGCTTTGGATTCACCGGACCCAAAGCTGCTCCATTACCCCAAGAGGAATCCAATCCTGGATTTCCCTGAATTAAAAAGGGGTTAACATTTCTCTGGAATCCAATCCTGGATTAAAAGAGGGTTAGACAAATTCCTGGAGGAGAAGGCTATCAATGGCTACTAATCCTGATGGCTATATGCTACCTCCAGTATCAGAGGCAGTATGCCTATGTATGTACACGGCTGCTGGGGAATATGAGCGGGAGGTGCTCTTGCACTCATGTCCTGCTTGTGAGTTTTCCACAGGCAGCTGGTTGGCCATTGTCTGAACAGAATGCTGGACTAGATGGACCCTTGGTCTGATCCAGCAGGGCTCTTCTTATGTTCTTAAATTTAGCCCACAAAGGTTCTCTAGTCTGAAAAACCTGGCAAAACCCCACCCTATCCTATCCTTCCTCCCTGCCTGATCAAGCTAGCAGGGCTTAGGATATAGTGGTAGATACACTGCTTCACTTCGCCCCTGCTCCACTTAGGCTTGCTCTACCCATCTTTAAGGTGCTTCAGAACTGTATGGGTGGAATCCAAAGGACCAGGCAGGGGTTGCCCCATTTTCACAATGGTGTTAGAGATTGCCCCTGTCCTACTGCAGCCTCTCTCTCTCATACTACTTGAAAAGGAGTTTCTAAAAGCTCCAATCAGAAGAGAAAGCTGTGAAAGGAGAGGAGGAGGAGGGTCATGTAAGTCACCTTGGGTTCCTTTCAAGAGGAAAAAAAGCAGGAGGATATAAATGTAAATAATAATAGTAATAATAAAAAGGCTTGGATAAGGAAGTGGAAGTTCTTGGGCGCACACACTGGGTTTGGGTTAGGCATATGATCCTATTTCTTCCGTAATCCTATTTTTTATTTCCCTGCAGGGATGGGACAAATACTAGAACTGGCAGGGTGGGTGGGGATCTTGAAATGGAGCTCCCTGGCTTGAAAAAAAAAAAGGTGACCCAATTTGTATTGATCCAAAGCTGTGTCACTCAGGATCGATTCTCAAAATCAGTCACAAATGTTTCCTGCTCCTCTACCTTTCATAGATTTCATAGATCATAGAGTTGGAAGGAGCCTACAGGCTATCGAGTCCTCTTCACAAGGGAGGAAGATCCCTTACCATTGTGAAGAGACAGTCTATCAACTGGAGCCAGGTGCCGAACAATGGGTCAGGCAGATGGACATACACTAAGAATTAAGGAAGGGGGTGCCTCTGAGTACATGCTGAAGCCAGGAATTTGTGATTGGTACCAGAATGAAGCCCGCAAGTCCTTCCACCTGCAAATCCATTCCTAGTTTTCACCCAAGGTTTCTTTTTCCACAACATAATTTAGGGGATGGGGTCACTTTAGTTGTTGGGAGTCAGAAACTGTTGCTGATCTACCAGGAGATCCCAATCTACCTTCTGCCAGAATCAAGGAGCTTGCAGTTTTCTCTGGCTAGACCTTGATTTCTGGTACTAAGCTGGGTGCCCTCATAGCACTAGTTACCATTGCAAAGGGGGCAGTAGTAGTAGGCGATCACTCCTGACCGAGGAAGATTGTCTTCCAGGATAAAATTACAAAAAGAAAATTATAAAAGGAGGAAAATTCTAAGAAAAATTGTGTAGACTCTAGCGATGGGTCCGTAAGTGACTGTGGAGGCCAATTCTAGATCCATACAGCTTCACACAGTGAGGACACAGTGGGGAGGGTAAGATTTAGGTGGGTGGTTGTTCTTTGGCCTGGGAAGGGATGTGTCTAAAAACACACCATCTTGGTTTTTGCAAGGTTTTTTGTTTTTGTTTTGCAAAGCCCTTCTAGTGTTCCCAAACGCTCACAAAGAATGCTTGCAAAATCCATGATAGTTTGTGAGCTGAGCAGGGGATAGTTCACCATTTCTAATTTCCTGATCCCCCCCCCCCCTTGATACCTAAGGTGGCTTTTTTGCAATTGCTTCAGGCTGCTGACTCACACTGCTGACTCATGTTGTGATATGACCCACTAAAATCCTTGTGTCTTTCTGCTGCTAGAAACTGATTAACTTTTCACTTCCTTTTTTTTTCTTTCTAACACATAAAATTTTATATTTGTTTTCACTCAACTGCATGTATTGCTTACTAAGGATGATGGGCCCAATATGTAGGGATATTTTTCTTTTCTTTTCTTTTTTTACTTCTCCACTCTTAAAACTGACTGGCATCTCTTATTAGTGCTAGACTACTTGGGCTGCAATTCTAAACACACTAACTAGCGAGCGAGCTCACTGATGAAGTGTGACTTCTGTGTAAATATGCATGAGGTTGTGCTGTAAATCATATGAGAACTGTCACATTTTATTACAAGTGCATTCTAAAATGTTCCTTACAATTACATGAAATTCATTGAGATCTACCAAGATTCTTACCAAGGTATTAGATAAAATACCTTGGTAGAGAACCTTGGTAGATCTCAAGGTATCAGATAACAGTAATATTCATTTTACAATAGTACAATAAAAGCAAAACCAAAGAAGATTGTCATGATTTTATACTGATATGTTTTGTAGCACTGTCATAGGTAATGTAGTTGAAGTAGAGCTGGAGTCCCCCACCCAAGGGCACATTTGGGGATTTGAGAAACTGCTGCAGCACCACCACAAAGTTCCTAATTAGTGGATTGCTGCTCTGGCATCTACTTGTCACGCCTATGGATCCTAGGCTGTGTGTTATTCACCCAAAACTTTTGTTTCATGTCTACTGGACACTGCAACGTCTCTTTCATAAGGGATTGTCTAATTCGGCTAATTGCTGGTGGTGCAATACAACTAATACTTTTAAACATATGTTTTGGCAATGCCCAGTAGTTGTTTCTTTTTAGGAGGAGGTTATTACACAGATAAATTTTGTACTGGAAGAGCCTTTAATATTCACTGATATTAAATATTCATTTACCTGCTTCATGGAAATTAACAAATGGTCAGTGTAAATGGATTATCTGTGCCCTTTTGTCAGCCAAAACAGTGTTCTCCAACCTTGGGTCCCCAGATGTTTTTGGCCTACAACTCCCAGCATGCCCCAGCCAGCGTAGCTGGCTGGGGCATGCTGGGAGTTGTAGGCCAAAAACATCTGGGGACCCAAGGTTGGAGAACACTGAGCTAAAAGACAGATACAGTAATACCTTGGATTGCAAGTAACTTGGTCTGAGAGCGTTTTGCAAGACAAGCAAAAATTTTTTAATAACCAGGCCTGACCCTGCTTAGCTTTCCACGCTCAGACAAGCTAAGCCAGCTAAGCCACAGTAAATTAGTCAGTTAAATTAAATTAGTCAGTTAAACATTTCTGTGTGACCTAGGCTAAGTAACTGACTAATGGATCCTGTTTTTCCCTGCTAAGCAGGGTCAGGCCTGGTTATTACTTGGATGGGAGACCCCTCCTCTAGTTTCCTGCATTGAGTAGGGGGTTGGACTCGATAGCCTTGTAGGCTCCTTCCAGCTCTATGATCTATGAAAAAAATGGGAGGCCCATATGAATTCTTCTTCTTCTTCTCACAGTTCTGCAGTTTTGGAATCAGCTGTAATGTTTCCCCATGTTGCATTTGATGCCTGATCAAAAACAAATGAAGCATACAAATGTGATATTTGGATTCTAATACTGTTCTGAAGATGTTCAGGAATCACGTAAAAAAAAAAAGTCTAGAAAATGGCTGGGGGAAGGCATTACATTGTGTTGTGGAAAATTACTCTTGCTACGAACTAAATGCTCCTGTGTAGTTTCATTATGATTAAGTGCCTAGGTTTTCCATTTTATGGATACAGTGGTGGCTGTGATATAGCCTTACTTTTGATCAATTAAAAATTCTTACTTTAGTTGTTTATATATTCAGCCACTCTACTTGGTGTTGATTAGACAAAATGGAAAGGTAAGAAATGTGGATTCTTTGTTACTACATTCCCTGTCCATTTCTGCACTATAGAGCAAATGGGAACAGTTCACAAGAAAATGTGGTTATAAATAGTTATCCTTCCAGGCATCATAAACTTTATATCAAAGCATCTATTCCCTTGGTATATTCAAGCAACGTTCCTGCCATATGGTAAGCTTGATGGTTGAATAGTTTCAGACTTCAAAGTATTCCATAGCGTGGGTTGAAGAAAAGGGGTTTTCTCATCTTTTTAGAGTGCAATTCTACACACACTTTCCAGGGATTAAGTCCCATTGAACTCAGGGAGACATACATCCAAGTAGACTTGCATGGGATTGCATTGTTAGGGCGCAATCCAATCGAAATGCCCATAAACCTCCACACTCAGAGGCTTATGGGCATCCTGTGCAGAGTGGGAGGAGTGGCAGAGGCAATCTTCGCCTCCCTGCTCCTCCCACTCTGCATTTCTGCTAGATGGCCAGTTTTGGCAGCCTAGCTGGGGCTCTTCAGAGGTTGAGGGAAGGAAGTTGCATGGTCACTTAGGCAAAGTGCTGCTTTCCTCTACCCCTGCATTCCACCAGGATTGATTACAAAGCATGCTTTAGCATAATGTTCTTACTGCCAGTACCTAAGCCTTTCAACCTTCTAGAACGGGGGAAAAACTTAACTAAAGCCAGGAAATCACCAAGTGGCAGGGGAAAGCAGGCGGCTATCTGGGGAGCTCTGGAGGGCTGGATTGGGGGCCCAAGTGGGCCAGATTTGGCCCCCAGCCCTGAGTTTCTGCATAGGGTACAATCCTATGGGGATGAGTGGGAGCCCCTGAACTCGGAGGCTCACACTCATCCAGCGCAGAGAGGGAGAAGCAGCAGAGGTGATCTCTGCCTCCCTGTCCTCCCACCCTACATTTTTTGCTAGATGGGCTTTTTTGCCTTCTAGCTGGATTGTCACAGAGGGGGAGGCAAGGAAGTAGTCTCCTCCCCTCCCCACCCCCCAAACCGCTCTATTTATCCCCTCTCCAAGGTCACTTTTCTGACCTCGGAGAGCAGCCAGTGTGGGTTTTTCCATGCTGGCAGGGGGGGCGGGTCGGTCAGAGCTCTGATTTCCAGTTCCAAGGTCGGAGCACTGTCTCCGACCTTGGAACTGGGAATCTGAACTATCCTATGCACTTTCCAGAGAATGTCTAGGGGCCATAGGATCACTCACTCCAGGTTTTATTGTCATAAATTGCTATACACTGCCTTGATGGGTTTTTATTGAATAATTAATGTTAACATGTAATAAATGAAATACATACAGTACATAATAATAGTGTTCCCCAGTACCTGGTAGAAAGACGCATACTGCCTCTGACGCTGGAGGAAATATATAGCCATCATGACTAGTAGCCATTGATAGCCTTATGCGCCAGGATGTCTCTAGGTGAACAACTGGCAAACAGCAGATACACCCAGGTAGGACAAATTTGGTCCTGGTACCTCCGTGTGCTGATCCCGTCTTTCAAGCATTGCCCTGCCTTAAAATTATCTTCCTGATATATTCACGGTTAATATGAAATATCACCACAATGAAGGTTTGCGGTGTTCCAGATCCTTCTCCTCTTCTTTGGTACCTATGGCAATAAACATTCTAAATACAATGTAGTCTTCTGGAGTTTAAATTGGTAACGCAACACATAATTTGATTGGAAATTAGACTTAATTTTGTGTGAATGAACAGCCTACATCTATTTCCTATTTATTCTGAGGAGAAGCGAACCTCAGTAGGCACATTAGAATGAAAGCTCTGTGGCATTGGGTTTAAGCAGTTATACGTAAAACAGCAATAGAAAATTAGATTACATGGCAGCGCCTTGATAAAATGTTTAGTTAAAGCATGTTTAATTTGACCTACTGGTACTCGGCCAAATTTTGCAGTCAGCCATGAAGCGGTTGGGCAGCATGTGTGAAATTGAGGTTAGAATGACTGTTGCTGTACTTAAGCCTACTGCAAGCCCATTAAATTATGTCTCTGTCCAAAACCCAAAAATAAATCAATGAAAAAGAGAGAAAAAGAAAGAGCTACTTTTAGTGTGCCCGGGGGGCAGAGCAGGCAAGTGCAATTTCTTTGACCTTTTCCTGATCAGCAGCAGTTACTTAAGCCTGATCGTAAACTACTTTTGAAATTCCCCTTAATTTCAAAAGAGGGTTGGCATGAGGAGGCAAGTATTTAAGACACTCGAGACCAAAGCTCCCTTGGGAACAATCCAGTTATTTGCACAGTTCTCCGAATCTAGGCCATTATATTTCTGTAGCCTGGGTTTTTTTGTGGGTGGGTGGGGCGGGCAGTGTGTCATTAAACACAACATTTTATAGCACAATCCTGTGTATATCTACTCAAAAGTAAGGCCCGTTATATTATATGGGGTTTACCTTTGAGTAGACATGCATAGGATTGCACTGTTCAACATACATTGAATTCTGACTCGAAGAATGAGAGAGAGAATACGTAATAATACTTCTTCTGCAATTTTTAATAATGAAAAAACAAAACAAAACCCCAGCCACAAGAATATATTTTTCTTCATTTCCCCAAAGTGATTAGCCCAACAATGATATGTCTGCTCTTTTTCTCATTATATGAGGTCAGCACAACTAGAACACCCTGAACTATCCATGAAGTAGTGTGCAGTAAAAGAATCAATATCGTGCAGTGCAACAAAAGACTACACATGGCAATATAAATACATTTGTAAAAATCAAGCACAAAGCTGTGCTTATGTGTACAGAATCTTCCAATGTTAAATGTGGGTCCATTACTCTGTATATTCGCTTCATATCCACTTCTCACATGCAATAGCACAGATGCAATTGTATTGATTGGCAGCAATTGGAACTACACCAGCAGCACCGTTTCACTGGAGAAGTGCTTTGCATGAAACAGCTCTGTGTGATTGCAACAGTTTTAACTACACTGATTCAAACCCTCTTTGTTTTTTGCAGGGTGGGTTACACTTATGTGGTTAAACAAACAAACAAAAAATATCATCACAATTGGCTAATTTCTGGAAATAGCTACCCACATAGACTGGTGCCTCAGCTCAAATGTAATCTATGCATCCGTCCATAAAATCATTGGTAACAACATCAGATATCCAAAGCTGGAATGAGTGTTGCTAATGAAATATGGATATCCCCAAGAATCTTTCCTATGTTAATAAGAGAAGAGCCATGTGTGGACGTGCTAGGCACAAGAATAGGACAAGGGAGAGAGCCAGGTTGGGCATCGGTAGCTGGATAGAGCCACCAAGATGTGCAGAGCTTCTTAAAAAGAAAACGAAGCTCCCTCAACCCTACAAAACAAAGGCTAAAGGGAAACAGGCAGACTCATTCGTCATTCCCCCTTCCTCTGCAGCTTAAGGAATTGCAGAAGGTGAGGAAATTTCTCCCCCAAGGCCAATTCAGCCTCTCATAGGAGCCTTTTAAGCTGCAAGGGAACATTTTCCTGAAATCACAGTGGGGAGAAATGGTCTCAGGGGAAGTGCAGGTTTCCCGTTGAGGATGGAAGCCCAGTGGCATCTTTCAACAGCCAGGCACTTCCATTTGGAGGAGACATGAAGGCAAGTGGGGTAGAGGGTTTGGTGTGGGAAGGAGAGAGAAGGAAAGGAGGCTAACAGTGGGATCGGGAAGGGGAGGGATGGAAGATGGTGACTGGAGAAATGGGGCGATGGAAATTTATTTATTTATTTATTTAATACATTTTTATACCGCCCAATAGCCGAAGCTCTCTGGGCGGTTTACAACAGTTAAAACCATAAAATACAATATAATATAAATATAAAAGCTCCCCTTCGGTACCAATGCCATCATGGGCGCTTGAGTGCTTTGAGCTAAAGGGAAGGGATGAACACGTCTTGCTGTGACTGTGTTCTCTCCCTGAGCCCAAAACAAGCCCCAACTGAGGTTTGGGGGGAACAAGCTTGCAAGACAGCCACTGATGCAGCCCCATCTGCTCGAAGCACTTATGATTATCCTGAAGCTCTTTTATCATGACTGAAATGTATGTGGTTAGCAAGTGTGTGTGTGTGTGAGTGTGTTTATCTATATGTGTGTCAGGCGATCACTCATGACCGAGTAAGATTGTCTTCCAGGATAAAAAAAAGAAAAGAAAATTTACAAAAAGGAGATTTTAAAAGGAGGAAAATTCTAAAGAAAATTGTGTAGACTCTCGCGATGGGTCCGTAAGTGACTGTGGAGGCCAATTCTAGATCCACACAGCTTCCCACAGTGAGGACACAGGTTACCAGATGGAAGATGGTCTTGTAAAGGATTCATTTGACATGCTTTTCGCTTAGCACGTTTCTCCCTTTCACCTTGCACTCGAGCTTCTTCAAAGTCCATAGAACCTTTGTGAAAGGCCAACCTCCAGTTAGATCGTTCATGGGCCAGAGCTTCCCAGTTTTTGATGTTTATATTGCATTTTTTTAGATTAGCTTATCTAAATATTGTTATGCCCACCCCACTTGTCCAAGCAGTGAAAAGTTCCAGTAATTCAAGCATGAGACCTGAAGGAATCAGCTTCCCACTGATACAACACCTTTTAAAAACACTTTAAAAATAATTCATCATTCCTTGGGATACCAATTTGAATCTTCCTGAGCTAGCACAAGTATAGCCAAAACCATACCACCCTCACATGAGAGAAAGCTATTTTGTGTTGTTTTGTAATAAAACTGTACATTCTTGATTCGAAGCACTCATCTATTGTCTAATTGCTAATTCCCTCTGATGTAAGTGCCAGCTCCCTGTGGTGCACTTGACTCTTCGTACCACTGCAAACCTCAGGGTTACCCATCTGCAGACTTGCGTAACGCTGAGGTTTGCAGTGGTATGAAAATGCTTAAGAAAAAAACCCTCAAAGGGGTGGGGTGAACCCCATTAACAGCTCCATGGTAACTCAGTGGCATAGACTGTTGACAGACTGAGAAAAAAAAATCTGAGAACTGAGTGCCCGGGATAATGGAATGGAGTGGCTAGTGTGTGTGTGTGTGTGTGTGTGTGTGTATAATGAAAACAGTTGAGGATTGCTGGAATGGCGTGGCTAGACAAGGAGGAGGGAGGAAGAGACACAGAGTTAAAAAGCATAGACAGAACCTTCTTATTGTCTGGATAGGTAATTTCCTGGTTCACACGGAGCTATTTTAAAATGTACCCAGGGACAGAATTGAGAGTTGCTCATAGGCATAAATGGAGAAATCAAGGACTTTAGTGTAGCTGAGATTGAGACCCAAATGTGTCCACCTCATCCCCAAGAAAGAGGACCAAAGAGGACATATATTTGCATTAAATGTGCATATGTTGATTTATATGTATAGATGCACATTTAGAAATTATTGTTATAGTTTAAATAGAAATACAATACATCTCACCACAGTGCGCAAGACTGACCAGGTGACGTGTGTGCCTTGCTCAGTCTGCTGTCCAGGTGTGCTGTTCATGGGCAACTTCAAGGCTCAGTTATTTCTTCTGATGGTTCTTTATCTTGAACTGGACAGTCCTTCAAACAGAGGACACCTTAAAAGTGTCCTCGGGCAACCCTTAATATAGGACTGTGTTCTGTAAAACAAGACACATGGCCTTCTTTTATAGTACCAGATGCACTAATCACTGGTTTGTTTCCGGGCCGAATTGAAAGTGCTGGTTTTGACCTTTAAAGCCCTAAATGGTTTGCAGCCAGGTTATTTAAAGGACCACCTGCTCCCATATAATCCTGCCTGTGCCATAAGATCACCATTGGAGTCTCTACCCGTTTGCCTGTCTTTAACATCAGTTAGATGGGTGGGCACTAGGAACAGGGCCTTCTCAGTAGTAGCCTCTGCCTTTTGGGAACTTCCTCTATCTAAAGGGATATGCAGCTGGGCTGCCCCCCCCCATTTACTGTGTTTAAAAAGTCTTTGAAAACTCACCCATTTCAAATGGCTTTTAACTGATGTGTGTTATTGGTCATGCTACTGTTTTATTGATGATTTAGTGCTGTGGCTCCGTGGATGTTTTTCTTTCTTTCTTTGTAATACTGGCTAAATTATATTTTAATGATTTTGGGGGGTATTTTTGAATGTTGAAGTTTTATTATAATATTATATTATTGTATTTTCATTTTTATAATTTAATTTTGTTTGCAGTCTTGGATGGACAAAGCCAGCTTCTAAATGTTTAAATACATAATAATAATAATAATAATAATAATAATAATAATAATAATAATAATATACCAGCAGCTTCAGCTATCTGGGTGGAAGGTTATCTAAACACAAAACAGTAGGAAATCTACTTTGTTACTATACACTTTTGCTATTATTGAAAAAGGTAACTTTTCTTCCTTCTTGTTGTCTGAGTGAATGATATGTATTTTTAGGCTGCAAACCTATATGCACTCACATGGGAGTAAATCCAATTGAACTCAATAAGGTTTACATCTGAGTAGACATGTACAGGACTGCACTGTTAATGCATATGTGGTCATCACCTGTGACCAAGGTACCACTCTGATTAGAACAGAAGATGGGAGAGAAATCACTGTAAGAGAGCCATGCGAGAACTTGAGACTGACCTTGATACAGACAACAGGAATGTATACATAACCTGGATCAGTTATAATAATAATAATAGAAACTTGCTGTCATACAAATGAAATGCCATTCTGCATATGAGCAGAACTCAGGCTTTTTATTCATCACTCTGATTCAGGGAAATATTCACAAGGCTATGAATGTGATTGAAAAGCAGGATGGCAAGGTTACCCTCTGCCTACGCAGTGATAAATACACTGACACATCTACTGAAGTGACAAACTTCTATGTGAAAATGGGTCCTTAACTCATTGGCTTAGGAAGATGGTGATGATGCGGGGAAACAAATGAAACTGTTTGACGTTTGGAGGTTATTCTGAATATGAAGCCTCCACTGAGCATGTTATATAGCTGAGCTTTGTTCTTGTTTTGTGAAATAGGGTTGCAATGTGTTATACTAGTAGTGCTTGATGCAAGTTTTTAAACATTTTACAGTACTTCTCAACAGATGCATTTAAATCTTTCTGTACGGTGTTTCTGGATGATTTAGGAAGGAAAGAGAATGCAAGGGTTCTAATATTACATTACTTAAATGGGACAAGGTCTGTCATGGTGTCTTTCGAAAGAACATGTAGAAATTCAGTGTTTTGTGCTCTCCTGCTAACTTTAGCAAAGCTATGGACCGAGTTCTGCCCTTCATGGTGACCAAGGCCAAACTCTCAATAACCAGGAGGAGTTGATTATATTTCCTTACCCGATGCATCACAGAGAAATGCATTTGGAATGCAAGATAAGGATTCAGACAAATGAGGGTAGCCTCTGATGATGGGGTCATAAAGCAAGAGGGAGAAATGGGCAAGAATCAGGTCAGTCCAAGAGGTGCAAGACTAAAAAGAGGAATCACCAAGACAAATGATGCAGAGGTCCATATCAGTATTAGAGGAATCCCCACCCCCACCCCTCCTCTGAAGCAAGCCAGGCTGGAGGGGAAGGAAAGTGCATGAAGTGGGGTGGGTTAGGATTTTTTTTTTTAAAAAAAACACCTCTTATATTGTTTTAATTGTGTTTTAATTGTGTTTTATCTTGATTGTACATCGCCCAGGGTGGCTGGGTGACCGGCCAGATGGGCGATTTAAAAATATAATAAATAAAATAAAAATAAAAATAAGTGATATAGTGTGGAGAGCTAAGGCAGGGGAGGATTCAGTTCTCCCCTTTGATGTAAAAATTAGGCCACCTGCTCCCACCTTTATATGTGCATGGCGCAGACAGATGAATAAAACAAAGTCCAGTTTGACCCTTAGACTCTTAAGGTTGGATCAGTTTGCCCTTCTGCAAATGGAAGGGCTTCTTCCATTTGTGGAAGTGGCTGATATCTGGTGGAGGCTCCTGCTGGAGGGAGGAGGTGATTTTCACCAATTCCCACTCCCCCTTGCAGCCACCTTCCACACTGTTCCAGAGGGTCCCCTAACCAGGGCTGGTGTCAAGGGCAGGCATAGTTAGGCACCTACTGAAGGCCCACACCCCAGCCAGGGCCCCACCGACAAGAGCCCCATGGACTTCCTCCTCCTCCTCTTCACTATTGCAACCTGCTTGTTCACCTGCCTCTTGCTCTGGCCCAGACATCAGTGGGGATGAGGAGCAGTAGATACCACTGCCTACTTGCTCACTGTCTCTCTGCCAGTCAAGCAAGCCAACTTGCAGTCAATCAACCAATCAATCAAAGTTTTATTATACAGTCACTCACATCCCTGTTCAGGTAGCAATGACAAGAAGCAGTGAGGAGCCATAGTAGATTATCACAATGCTGGTAAGAAGGTAGACTCACTGATGGAGGGACCATTGAAGGTATCCTTCCCAAGACCACCCGCAAAAAACTTGGAACCAGCACTGTCTCCAGCCCTCTGCAGTAGCTTTTCAGGGGGCATGGTGGCTGCACAGGAAGGAGGGATCAGAAAAAAAAAAAACACCTTCCTGTTTCCTCTGCTAGT
The DNA here is from genome assembly GCA_021292165.1 of Shinisaurus crocodilurus. Classification (NCBI taxonomy): domain Eukaryota; kingdom Metazoa; phylum Chordata; class Lepidosauria; order Squamata; family Shinisauridae; genus Shinisaurus; species Shinisaurus crocodilurus. The sequence continues at coordinate 174,258,382 of CM037880.1, read as the reverse complement.
AGCAGCATCTGGCAAGTAGAATTCTGTTCCTGGGAACTCTGGATCCAACCCATGTGGAACCTGAGCAGGCGCCACAGGCCTCAGGGTAAAATAGTGTGGTGCCATTAGCAATTTAAAATCACAATTTACTTTTGGTTTGCTACTCCCTGACTGGCCTGTGACTGAATTATAAGAAAATGCTGTTGGACAAGGCTCTCATGAATGTATTAGAAAGATCTGTAATAATGACTGCGCTGCTCTTAAAGAAGACAAGTGTTAGAGATAATCCACTGCCATCGGTCTTTATCTTGCTAAGCCACTCAACTAGAGACCATATTTACAAAGAAAACAACAGCAACTACACTTATTACAAGGAAGAACTGAAAAACGGTGAAAGACATTATCCTAAACATGCTTAAAAGGGAGTAACCACCATTGTACACATGTGAATTACTTTCAAGTAAACATGCATAGGATTGTGGCTGTAAATGTATGACAGATAAGGGATGATTTCTTTTTCTTTTTTAATTTGGAAACACAGTGTCTTCTCACATGAACCTGACCTCACTTCTCTAGGTACCTCCCCCCCCCCACTGCCTCTGAGGTCAGACAGGTGGTGCCCTGCCTTGGGGATGCAGGCTTGCCTGGTGTCTAATGCTGTCTTCTCAGTGTTGTTATGAGGATAAAATGGAGAGGAGGATCATGCACGCCACCTTGGGCTCCTTAAAAGACGGGATATAAATATAACAAACAAATAACAAATTCAGCAGAAAGAAGACCTTTTTATTTTTCCAGGCCTTTGAAAACTCTGGCTGAATTTTGCTGGTATGATTTTATGTTCTTATCATTTTGCATTTATTCTTGAGATGTCATTTTATGGCTGTCATCTGTTTTATTTGATTTATTACTCATAGTAGAAGTAGTAAGTAATACCGAAGGGCGGGTCATATTTTTAAAATAAAAATTTAAAGTATTTTTTTGCTGAGATCTGAATATGCAGTGTTTAATTTTTTTATTGTTGTTTCCTAAATATGTGCACTTAAGAGCAGTGCAGAAAAGGTTATCCTGTTTATGGCAAGAAAGGTGAGTTTACAATGGATCCATTGCAGTAGAGCTCATCGGAGTTCTGAGACAATTAGACCAAAGAGCTGGTGGTTTCCAAAGTTCAGCATCCCCCCCACCCCAGAATGCAACAGGATAGGGAATTTCCATTGTGCCACATCACCTAGGACCTCACACACCTGCCCTTCCAATTGCTGATACCTGAAGACCTTCAGCTTAAGTAGTGAGGAGGATTTAGATGCAAAATGCCCTTACTATGTTCTACTTTTAAAGATCCTTCTACACAGGGCTTTTTTTCTGGTGGAACTCACCGGAACTGAGTTCCAGCACCTTTTCTTCTATTAATTGCATTACAATTTAATCGCCATCTACTCCCGAGGAAATGTAATCCAAGAGTTCCAGTACCCTTTTCTCCAGAAAAAAAGCACTGCTTCTACATATGTTTGAGTGTATATAGTTTGGGTTTATATAGGCATGGGGACAATGCTGAGTTGTGTGGCTCAGTCTGTGGGAGATTGGGACCGCCTTTGGGATCGACCCTTCTCACCCGCATCAGTTGTTGTGCAGCGCCGTGTGGGAGTGACACTGGGAAGGCCCTCCGGGCTCCAGCACCAAGTGGTGTAGAACTTGGGGGTGGCGAGTCACAGAGCCACCACTCCGGTTTGGATGTTTTTGCCCAGATATGCTCCACTGGCCACTGGCTGGTTTTAGTTAATACCCTCACTCCTCCCTTCGCAGATCTTTGATATTAATAGATGTGGCCCTGATTTGATATAATATTTGTGTGTCTTGACTCTTCATTTCCTCCTCTTACATATGCAAATTTTTGCTCTACATTTGTGAGATGCCTTTCCAAAGGAATTCATGTAGTGCCACCACTCCTTTATGAGTTCAGGAGACCAGCACAATCACACTTACTCTGCCAGGTGTTTTGGCAATAATTGGCAGCTGGTTCTCGTGGGCTCTGTAATCTTTTGTATGCAGTTAGCAGCAGCTCCTGTATTCCCTGGTGTTTTTAGTATGTCAGTTTTAATTATGGGCGTCTTGAGCTTTCAATCAGAAATGCTCACAAATGCCAGCATCCCAGATCAAATACTTCAGAACAGAATCAAGGTGAATGCCACCCTGTGCACAGCCTGCCCTGAGCAGGATAAACAGAACTGTGTTCATCCTGATCCTGTGAACTGCCATGATCTCCCCCCATCCAGTGCCCCAAAGGTCCAGCAATGTACCTTGGGACAGGAGGAAGGCAGAGGCAGCAGAGGCAGTTTCTGAGAAAAGGCTGCAGTGGCTGGGGATGGGGTGGGCATTCTTTCTCACCAGGAATTGCATGAATCTTGTTCTTTTCCTGTTGAGGAATGGACCGGGACTTTAAATCCCAGCATCCCAAGCAGGAAAGTGATGCTTTTTGTGCCACTCCCGCAGGGGGCCATAAGTGCAGCTTTGTAACTTTTGTGAGATGTAGGGGCAATAAGAGAAGGTCTTTCTAGGATGCAATAATAGCAGTTGTGGCTAGTGATGGGCAAACTGACCCTGTCATAATTTGTAATTTGCTTGCTGAGTTATGAATCCAATGTTATTCACTTGGACGGACGTTCACTGTTATTATGAGTTTTTGAACTATCTTTGAATTTTTGTGCTTGCGCGACACCAACATACATTATGGGAATGTGTTCTTTTCCACCCCACATGTCACAATGTAATGTGTCATGATGGTGCATCCTTCTCTGATTGGTTGTTATCACATGTACTTTGTTTACAGCAATCAGCATATGAGCATGTACAAAGATGGAGCATTTGGATTCTTAGTCATGCAGAAGGCGCATGCGCAGACGTTATAAATTAACTTGTAATCAATCTTGCTTTGAATTACAAAAATATTAAAGTACATTGGAATGAAGCCAGGACTTGTTACACATTCAAGAATTATGAACCTACTGGATTTGACTTACGTGCCAACTAATTTCGTGTTTGGGTGGCATAACTAGCTGTGGTGTGAGTCTTTGCTTGTTGTATCACAACAGCTACTACTGGGTGATAAAATCAATATCTTTTTCAATCAGCTATTCCATTTCCTAAGGGTGCAATCCTACAGTTCCTGGGAGTGTGATCCTCAAAATCTTATGGCCCCTGGGATGCCCTCCAAGAAACCACAGGATTGTGTCTATTTAAAACTTTATATTGCTTTACTAAAAATTTATGTTTTTGCTTCACAACACTTACTACTATTTTTGAAGCATTGTGAAAAATGATTTGTGTATGGGTGTCCAAAAACATACAACATGTGTACGCAGTGCAGTTTGCTAAATGAAGTTTGACAGGGTTGCTTCCTCATTATTTTACTGAGAATAAAAAAAATGAACATTGCCTCTTTTTTATTTATTTTCTCTTGAATTGAACAACCTCTTGCTATATGTCAAGGTAAAACTGGTTACTTCTAAATTTAGACAGTCACCCATGCAACAAACATTTGAGAAAGAATTATTGCCACACATGCCCATAATTTTTTATCTATAGTTTAAATAGAAGCTCTTCAGCTAGCAATATATCTGACATATTTTATAATAATGTACAAAGAAAAGCAGACCTTAGCTCTATAGATATTTGTTGCTGCAGTGATTTCCATTTTGATTTTATTCATGTGAATAATGGGTTTTGACAATTCACCCTCTGAAAACCACTGTAGGTCACATTGAAAGGAGCACAGATCTATGGTGTTCTCTTATGCTACTAAGCTAAATTAGAGGTGTGCACTAACAACAAGATTCGACCTGGACCTTGGTGCCTTGGAAAATGACCTACTTCTGCTCAGACCAGTTTGGCGTCAGTCTGCTTCAACCTGGTACCATACCTGAGTTGAGGTTCAGCAAACTGAGGGGAAATTTTAAAAATGGCTATAACCTTTCTTCTTGTTCAGAATTAGATGATAGTTTCAGGCATATATTTATTTTATTTATTTATTATATTTATACCCCACCTTTTTTCCTGCAAGGAACCCAAGGCAGCTTACATTATCCTTATCCTCCTCTCCATTTTACCCTCACAACAACCCTGTGAGGTAGGTTAGGCTGAGAGTCTGTGACTGGACCAAAGCCACCCAGTGAGTTTCATGGCCGAGCGGGGACTAGAACCCGGATCTCCCGAGTCCCAGTCCAACTACCCTAACCACTACGCCACACTAGCTCTCAGTGTGTCTTTGGATCCAAGGCATATAGTAGCTCCTTAGGAGGGCCTACCATATTTCAGAAAAATTGTTTTCTTGTGTGCAGACCTTTATATTTTGATTTTTAAAGAGGAAACTGTCAACTTTTATTTCTTGGCTGAATTTGGATGAAATTTGCAGGGATAGTTGCCCCTTCTGAGGGGATTGAGCCAGGGATGGGGACTCGGACTCGGGGACTCGACTCGTGAGTCAGACTGAGTCCCCCAGTCCCAATATTTTTTATGGGACTCGAGACTCGACTCGGGACTCGAGCCTACTCCGCCACCGCCGCCACTCACCTCACCTCACCTTGCCGCCGTCGCACGCTGAACGCTGTCGCTGCCTCACCTCGCCACCGCCACCATCTGCACGCCGCCTCATGCTGCCGCCGCACACGCACATGCCGCCGTCACCGTCGCTCTGTTTTTGGCAGGGGGAACAGCCCTGTTGCCGTGGTTCCCCCCACCAAAAACAGAGTGACGGCGACGGCGGCATGTGTGTGTGCGGCGGCAGCATGAGGCGGCATGCGACGGCGAGGTGAGGCGAGGCGGCATGCAGTGGCGTCGTCGTGAAGCGGCATGCGACGGCGGTGGCGGAGGTGAGGGCGGCAGTGTGCGGGCAGCGGCGAGGTGGCAGCGTGAGGCGGCATGCGGCGGAGGTGAGGTGAGTGGTGGCGGTGTGTGGGCGGCGGCAGCGAGGCGGCGGCGACGACTCAAGCGGTGTGGAGAACGCTCCGTGCTGCTTAGAAGAGTGGCGGCAGCGGCGGCAGCAGGAGTTGTGGCTGCGGCGGCAGCGGCGGCCCATGGAGGGAGTGGGAGGGTCTCCACGGGAGGAAGGGCAGCTCTTCTTCTTGCGGAGACCCTCCCGCTCCCTCCATGGGCCGCTGCTTTGGGAGGGACTCGGGACTCGAGTCACCATTTTGTGCCTCGGACTCGAGACTCGACTCGAGACTCGGGTCCAAAGACTTGTGACTCGGGACCAAGGACTCTTCAACATCCCTGGATTGAGCCTGCTAAGTTTTAGGTTAACAGGCGCAGGAAATTTTGTGCAAAACCAGCCTTTACATTTTGATAGTATTACAAAAAATGATGAGCATATCTCCCATCTTCCTTGTGGACCATTCTTCTGAAAATGACAGACATTATACAATTGGCCCTAAGTCAGAAAACTGTAAAGTTTCAGAAGAATACGTGCAACCGTTCATGGGAAAGGGGAGTCCTCATTTGGAGGGAGGGTAAGTGATTCACTTCCCATTCCCTCCCCCTGTGTGTGTGTTTTGTTTTTTGGGGGGGATAATTTGTATGAAAATGGCACCCATCATAGAGCTATCTCCAGGCAAGAAATCAAAACTGTAAGGGACTGCCAACCGGTCCTTTTCTCAAGACCTGAGATCAAAGGTGCAAAACTGCCAGCCTTAGCTCTGCCGTCTTGACTTGATTCCCTCAGGGCCTTGCACTTGGTCTATACACTGGATTTAGCACTGAACCACAGAGGAACCACACACACCGTGTGGGGTAAAACCAGGAAAGTTTATTTAAGGTAAACAGATTACAATAAAAGGTGGGCAATGAGGGAAGAGGGAGAAAGGTGGGGAGACACTTTGGTACATACATACAAGTAGAGCTATAAAACAACAAAACTAGTTCTTTACTATATAAATACCCAGGCACTTACTTTGTCTGGGGGTTGGTCTGTGAGAGCTGGACTGACCCGGGTTCAAAAGCTCCCCTAGCCAATGACCCTCAGTCCCAGTCACGCAGGCGGAAGGAGGAGATAACAGCAGTTAATAAAGATTAAAGAGTTTATTTGTAAGACCCAATTACATGGGATTAAGGCAATCAATGCATCTCTACTCACTACATCATTGCAGACTCAAATCCTATACCCCAGTGGTAAGGCTAGATGAAGTGAAGTCCAAGAGACATGTCGAGTCGAGACGAGAAGCAAGGAATGAAGCTATCAGCAACTGTGCTAGCTTTATATCACAGACCCTCTGTACCTATAAATAGGATATTACTCACCCCAGTTGTATAACCTATTCATCAACATGTTGATCCCAAAAACCTGTCCAAGGTTGCTGAGTCACATCATCCCGAGACTATGTCTCGTGACCAAAGGCCTTGTGTACTTGAACTCAAGAGACACCCACCAGGTCAGGTGATGATCTCGATGTCAGGTGGTAATCTCGTTCTGCCTATGCAAAACCCAACATCCCCCTGCTTTTGCATTTGCGCAGAACGTGGTTATTTACCTCATACAACAGCAACAGCTTTGTTGACATCTGATGCTGTTCCTTCATTTATGAACTTTGATAAAAAAACTTTTGCAGGAATGACTTTACCTGCCAGAAATTTGAACCACCATCAAATCACTTCTGATGTATCCCTCCTCATGACACAGTTTTATTTGCAAACCCAAAACGTTGTGTATTGCTATCTGCCTGCAGCATAGCAATCCTGCCTTGGTTTCCTGAAAAAACTGTAATAGGTTTTTCATATCAATCCCAGCATCATTTAAACATTTTTTTAACAATTTAAACTATTTAAACAAATGCAATAACTATTCAAGCTTTACAATAGCATAATAGCACAATACATAATACAATGCATTCAGTTCAGCTTCAGTTGAACTCTAACTTTTAAATGATTGTTTCTAACAAAATCAATCAAACAAAGTATGGTTATAAAAATAACAAACTTCAGGTGTGTTCTTGTTCTTACTATCACAACCACAACTGGCATTTCTGTGAATCTGTAAGCCACCTGTGCTCTGACTTGTAAATCTTAGTCTGAAGTATGATGTTCCTTCCAGATAACACTCAACTCCTTTTTCAGAGCTCTCCAAGCATGTCCTGTTGGTCTAACAGTCTGCCTATCACACTGACAGCAATATCTGGCCTTGTTGCTTGTACAGTAAAGCTCAACAGCCCAATGCTTCTGTGTAGCATTCAAACTGCTTTTCCATCAGCATGTGCTTGAAAAACCTCAATTATTTGGAGTCTCTCATTGAGTTAACTATCTCCAAAATTCTCAATCACATCCATGATATTTCTCTGGTTTGTTGCAGTAAGATACTGCCCTCTTGGTTCTCCCTCAACCTCTATTTACAAATAAACAGTTGATCCACCACCACCAAGAAGTTTCAATTCAATGAAATTCCAAACCCTGGATCAATTATATCACATTGCTTTTATCTGTCCAGAAAAAACAATAGATCATCCAACTAAACAAAGTACATACAGTCTATGTCCTTGTTCCTCCTGTTTAACAAACAAACATTGATCTGCCTCTCTGTGCAAATCTCAATTCAGCAATGTTTGAGTTCAAAACAGAATTCCAGCCTCCAGCTGATTCTAGCTTTCCTAAAGAAAATATTCTCAGACAGTTTTCCAAAAACTTCCTCTCATTTAAAATGCTTATGTTCCAATATTTCCAACTGTGAAATATCCATACATTTTCACATTCTTAAACATCAGTCTAACTGTTTCCAAAGCAAATTGTTGTTGCACTCATCTTATGATTATCCAGCTCCTTTTAACTTGAGCAAAATCACAGGCAACCAATCTTGCTATTTGTCATATAACCTTTTCAATCTGGTTAGTTTTCACTTAAAAAATCTATCTGGTAACAATGAGTTCCATGAACTGCTGTTTCTCTCCCCAGCTTCCATGTTTTGTTCTTTATCCAAAGAATATAACTCAGCATGCATAGCCTGAAGCTATGGTTCAGCTTCCTTAACAGACAATTTTTTCACCTCTTTGAAATTTTGAAGTTTCAAATGGCTTTTCCTGCAAATCCTTCCTGATATCTCACAGGTTGTTTGACTCACCTGTTCCTTACCTCATCAGTTATCAGATTCCTGTTCCAATAAATTTGCACCAATGATGAACAATCATTTGTTTAGCCTCCTCTAAACCAAATGTGTATCAAAGTTTGTCAAATTTACCTGACTGTCTTTCAGCAAATGCTTTTCTATTCTGACTCTGAGCTTGATGCTTCTCCTGCATTAACAGAATTAATTTTGAAAAATGATCTCACATTTTCATTCAGCATTATACTAAACACTTCTAGATAATCTCACTATCCAAGTGTTGTTCATGTGAAACACAATATTCTCATTTCTAGAAAAATCTCATGTAAGCTCCCTTACAGATTTCTTCTAATTTTGAGGTGTATGTACCTACATATCAGATCCAAGATCCTGAAATGTTTCTCCAGAAGATTCTTCCTTCTACACTACTTTCTATAAGGTGTACAGTTCATCACACAGAACTAAAACTTCTATCATGTACATAATCAAAAACATTTAAGAGCTTCTACCCAAACCTCATTAGCCAAATTATTATCACCTTTTCTGAGTGTTTGTTTACTCTTCCACACAATCCATGTGTTCAATACCACATCCTGTTAGAAATGCATCAAAACATGCACTGAATTGAACTTCCCCATATCTCAAAAGAAATAGGTAACATGGGTAATATGCTTGTTTCCCACCCAAGCACAAAATACCTTGACTCTGTTCAATACTCCAGCTTTCTATCTAACATGTACACAACCTGTACTTCGTGTATTGATCAATTGACATCATGAAATAACGTGCCTTTCCTCTAAAGACCATCAGAGTACCCACAAGATTACCAAGAACAAATTGAAATGAAATGAACTGGTTTTTCAGCTTGCCTTCCAGTTTACCTGTTGAACACATCCCTTGTTTATGTGCACAAAATTACCTTTCATGTGAAAATTACAATTTCCAAATGCTTTCCCCACAACACAGTTTGCATTTTCTTTCACAGGCCTGTGAATCTAAATGATCAAACATCATGTGATATGCATGCATGTACATGCCATACATATAAGCATTTAACCTTTTATAGTTGCAACAGTATAACTTTCCATTTCTTTATTATATCATTACAGTATGAAAGAAATAATCCATCTCTTAGCTTTGCCATATAAACATACCTACTTATTCAGTAGTTCACATTTTGCTACAGAGAAATCCACAATATACTCAAGTCATATATACATTCAGTACATTTCCTGACATTTCAGAGCATATACTACACTTTCTTGAGTCCAAGTTATCCAACTTTCAAGAAATACAGTTCCAAAAACATGACTGTTAAACTCCTGACCATTTGCATAGTCCTCTTCCTGTTTATTCATGTCCAACACAGAAAGCTTCGTTTAAACAATTCACTGTTTCTGTTCACAACAAAATAATGTCCATTTTGTTATGTCATGGGTTAAAACACAAAGGTTTTCCCTTCAGCAGCACCCCTGCTGATTTCAAGCGCCTTCTTCTGTGATCCCACATGAAGAAAATGAAGAACAGCTTCTCATTTTAAGCACAGCTTTCTCTGTTCAAAACTGCCGCGCTGTTTTTCCTGCTGTTTTAAAACCACACCTCCGCTGGTTTGATACAGCCTCCCGTGTAGTATCAGGTTTCCCAAAATACGTTCCTGTCACACGTGACTTTGCTTTGCTGCGACACAACGCTCCAGACGCTTTGCCCACGTCAGACGTAATCCACGCATTTGTAATCCAAGCCACTTGTTGATATAATGCAAAAGATAGCTGATCCGCTGCTGAGTGAAGAAGCAAACTGTAAAAGAAATATGATCCTCCTGCCTGTAGCCTTGACTCAAATGAGTAGACACAGAGCCTCCTGGAGATATTTCCTTGCCCGATACAGCTCCTTGACAATCACTCCAGCAAGCTGTGGAAAACGAAATCCTTGTGTCCAGCGTTGTTGACTGTTCAGCCTAGTAGCTGCCCGAACCGGCACCTCCGTTCTAGCTTCTTTTCACAGTCTGTAGCCTTGGATTTTTGCCAAGCCTGGCACCTCCGTTTCAGCTTCTTTCAAAACGAAAAATCCTCGGTCTCTCTGTCCTGCATTCTTCAGTTGTGCTGCATTCCAAGCCACTGTTATCAGCTCCCAGCTTTAGCAACACCGCATCGCCTTTCCCGGTTTATTTACAAACCGTTCTTACAAATAGTAAACAAATTCCTTTAACTCTATAACTGCTGAATTTTTCCAAACTGTGTCCCTGTGGCTTATCTGCCCATCTGAGATAACCATCAGATCCTAATCTCTGGGCCCATAACCAGATGTGAGAGCTGGACTGACCCGGGTTCAAAAGCTCCCCTAGCCAATGACCCTCAGTCCCAGTCACGCAGGCGGAAGGAGGAGATAACAGCAGTTAATAAAGATTAAAGAGTTTATTTGTAAGACCCAATTACATGGGATTAAGGCAATCAATGCATCTCTACTCACTACATCATTGCAGACTCAAATCCTATACCCCAGTGGTAAGGCTAGATGAAGTGAAGTCCAAGAGACATGTCGAGTCGAGACGAGAAGCAAGGAATGAAGCTATCAGCAACTGTGCTAGCTTTATATCACAGACCCTCTGTACCTATAAATAGGATATTACTCACCCCAGTTGTATAACCTATTCATCAACATGTTGATCCCAAAAACCTGTCCAAGGTTGCTGAGTCACATCATCCCGAGACTATGTCTCGTGACCAAAGGCCTTGTGTACTTGAACTCAAGAGACACCCACCAGGTCAGGTGATGATCTCGATGTCAGGTGGTAATCTCGTTCTGCCTATGCAAAACCCAACATGCCTTAATCCCATGTAATTGGGTCTTACAAATAAACCCTCTTCCCAGGGCTTGCCTCAGCAAAAAAGCCCTACTCCCGCGAAAGCGTGCAGACAACAACACAAACCAGAAGCCACAGCAGCAGTATAGATTCTTCCCCCCACCCCTCCTTTCAGTAGCCCAGGTGTCTTTAGCCAATCGGGATGAACTTCATCTGGGCCAGGCAGGGGAGACTATTGCATGCAAATAGCTGTGGCACCGGCCATGGGAGACTCTGCGGAGTCAGGAGCCATCAGAGTAACTATTTACATTTTGCATTTCCCAGCCCCCAGCTGGGCTTATACTTGTTTACACTTGTGGAGGTGTGTGTGTGTGTGGTGCAGGAAACTCTGACGCTTTTTCTCCACAAAAACAGTTACAGAATGATAGGTGCTGAGTTATGATGACTGAAAACCGGTTTAAACCTATTTTCTTAGTGAAGTCTGGTGGTGTTGGAAGAATGGCCATCTTATCGTCCCATCCTTGCCCTCCTCCAAAGCTCAGTGATTGGAGTGCCCCTGGTAAGACATTCCCTATGATGAGAAGGTGGACCTGTCACTCACTCAGCCCCACTTCCTTCCTCACTCTCATCAGTGTTTAGAGAAAGAAGAAAGAAAGAAAGAAAGATGTTCTTTTTGGAGACATGCTGTCTGCCTTTCAGAAGCTGAATCACAAAGAAAGCCTTATGAAGGGTCCAGCTTTAGTTCTAGTCACTTGGGAGGGAAGCCCACTTCACCTCAGGAAGCATAAGAAACAGTCTGAAGTCTGCTTCTGCTTGGGCTTTGGCCGAATCCAATGCATAATCACACTAAATACATAGCAAAAGGCCAACGTTTAGTAGGGAAAAGCAATTCTTTCAATCTAACTGTTTGCTGAATGTTTCAAAATGCCTTCTTTGACCGAAGGCATCAATAAAATAACAGATTTTTCTATATGGGGTTTCCTGTCTGAAGAAGAGACTGAAATAAAATCATCATCTCATAGTAACTTTGAAAGTAGTTAAGATTAATGCTATAATTCTAAAGTAATCTTTTTAAATTAAAAGTTTGAAATTACCCATCCTGTGTGATTAGTGCATTTTAATGAACTATTAACTATCTGTAAAACTATTCAAACAAAGCCATATTTGTGCTGTCATCTTTAATGGCCCCACTGTGCATTGGCTTCATGCCTACAAAGACAACTGCCACGAGCAATGTACGATACAATACATCGTCAAGATGGAGAATCCTGACAATACTGAATTATAATATGCCCTAGGTATGCATGGCTACAGGGATGGAATTTGTTCTAGATGCCACCTCTCCCTTTGTGGTACAACTGAGTTGTTCCTGCCACTTTCTCATGAATGGATATGGTAGGACCAAATGTGAAGTATGGATGAGGCCAAAGGAATATAGGATACCTTCCCTGCCACCCCAGGATATTCCAGCATGCCAGTCAGCCCAAGGTGTCTGCTATGAAGACAGTACAGCCTGCTTCTTGTCTCGCTCAGTGTCATTTATCTATTATATATATGCATACATGACTTTCTAACAATGTTCTCAAAAATTAATATTAAAAACGAAAAAATATCAGCAGTATAAATACTAAAATCTATATATACAAAAGAAGAAGTCCTGACTGACTGACTCATAAACACCCAGCTCAAACTGTTTAATCTAGGAATGTGAAATTTTGAAGGAACATTGTTTTAATGACGTAGACACCCACTAAGGAAGGATTTTTGGAAATTCTGTCCCTAAGGGGGTGAAAAAGGGGGGGAAATCGCCCCACTCTCATATCCTATGGGCAAAACAACAGGGGAGCAGTTATGCAAATCGGCCTCACCTCATAATTGCTGCAGGAGCCAATAGGAGCAGTTATGCAAATAGCCCATATGACACTTAGAATGTTTGTATGAATTCCTGCAGGGGCCAATAGGGGTGGGTATGCAAATCTCTCCTAGGCCATTTAGAATGCTCTCTAAGGGGGTGAAAAGGGAGGGAAACTTTTTAAATGACTGACTGACTGAATGATTGTTGTGTGGGGGGCATCGTCGCATAGGCTCCATCACATTTTGACAGATCTACCCCAGACTTGGCACGGTCATTCTTCATCACCTGTAGACTCTCAGGATTAACTTGCTTTTTCTTTAAGATAAGCTTTTTGTGAAAGGACTGCCAACCGGTCCTTTACTCAAGACCAGAGATCAAAGGTGCCAGCCTCAGCTCTGCCGTCTTGACCGGATTCTCTCAGGGCCCTGCCCTGGGTCTATACACTGGAGTTAGCACTGAACCACAGAGAGACCACACACACCGTGTGGGGTAAAACCAGGAAAGTTTATTTAAGGTAAACAGATTACAATAAAAGGTGGGGAATGAGGGAAGAGGGAGAAAGGTGGGGGAGACACTTTGGTATACACAGTAGAGCTACAAAATAACAAAGCTAGTTCTTTCACTACCTACCGGTAACTACCCAGGCACTCTCTTTACCTGGGGTTTTTGTCCTCTTCTTGCCTCAGCAAAGGCCGTCTCCGGCGAAAGCGTGCAGACAACAACAACCAAAACTAAATATTTATTTATTTCTTATTTCTTATATTTATTAATCGCCCATCTGGCCAGCCACCCGGCCACCCTGGGTGATGTACAATTAAAATACAATAAAACAAAATATGATAATTAAAACAGTATAAAAATTCTATTAAAATCCTAACCCACCCCATATTCCCGCCTGAACGGCCATGTTTTTAATGCACGGCAGAAGCTCATCACGGAGGGGGCATGGCGAAGGTCACTAGGGAGGGAGTTCATAAAGTGGGGGCCGCCACAGAGAAGGCCCTCTTCCTAGTCCCCACCAGTCTGGCTGCTCTGGCTGATTGGATAAGGAGAAGGCCGTCCGTGGCAGATCTTGTTGAGCGGCCTACTTGATGTTGCTGGAGGCGCTCCTTGAGATAAATGCTATGGCAGGCAGTATAGATTATCCCCCCCTCCTTTCAGTAGCCCAGGTGTCTTTAGCCAATCAGGATGAACTTCATCTGGGCCAGGCATGGGAGGGGTGGCTCCTGGAGTATGACTAGAGTGCTTGGGCTGCATCTCTGAGGCGCCATCAGAGGAAGCTATATATGTACATTTTGCATTTCCCAGCCCCCAGCTGGGATTATACTTGTTTACACGTGAGGAGGTGTGTGTGTGTGTGTGTGTGTGTGTGTGTATGTGTGTGTGTGTGTGTGTGGTGCAGGAAACTCTGACGCTTTTTCTCCACACTTTTTCTGTCAGAAAAGATTTCTGCTGCTAGCACCCAGCCTAAACATTACACTTTCAGTCAGACACAGTGTATCTTTTCCATACAGCTCTCGCAGGCCTTCAAAGAGAGAGAGAGAGAAAAAAACCTTTTCATTTTTAAACCTGTTTTTTTTATTCTTCTTCTTCTCCATTAAAAAAAATTCAAAATGCTACCGGTAATTGAAAATTTAAATGTAAATTGCAGGATGATACCACACACAGTCATACCACTTGTAGGCAATGGAGCGTGCCTATTCCGGTCACTATCTTTAGTTATGTATGGTGGGAAGGAAGGGGGGCTGGCTGGCTCTGCCAACCCACCCTTTTTACCAAAGACCAGAGATCCAAGGTGCAAGACTGCCAGCCTTAGCTCTGCAGTCCTGACCTGACTCTCTCAAGGACTTGCCCTTGTCTATACTCTGGATTTAGCGCTGAACTACAGAGCAACCATACACGCCATGTGGGGCAAACCCAGGAAGGTTTATTCAAGGTAAACAGATTACAACAAAAGGTGGGAAATGAGGGAAGGAGAAAGGTAGGAAGACACTTTGGTACAAACACAGTAGAGCTACAAAATAACAAAGCTGGTTCCTTTGTATATATCTCCCAGGGACTCACTCTTTACCTGGGGGCCGGTCTGCTTCAGGGCTGCCTCAGCAAAAGCCCTCATTCAGGGAGTTTCACCAGGAGCCCCTGGGGCTGGATCCCGAGGCCAGTCCAAAGACCTGGACCTCTGTGCAGCTTGCTGCCCATGATCAACAACCAAAACCAGAAGCCACAGCCAGCAATATAGATTCTTCCCCCCCCCCCCGCTCCTCTTTTCAGTAGCTCAGCTGTCTTTAGCCAATCAGGATGAACTTGGCCAGGCAGGGGGAGGGGGGTGGTTCTTTGCTCGTGACCAGGGGGCTTTCATTTGCATGCCATAGGGCCTGGTCACAGACATCCAGCCTTTGAGGTGCCATGCCTCATCAGATAACTTATGCACATTTCGCCCCCTCCCAGCCCTTAGCTGAGATTTCCTGGTTTACACCTGAGGAAGTGTGTGTGTGGGGGGCAGGACACTCTTGAGGCTTTTTCTCCACATATGGCAATCAAAATCTAGGTAGGGAGGTACGTGAACAAATAGTTGATCATGTCGTTGAAAACTGGGATTAATTCTCTATAATGTTCCACGACAGTGATGGAAACAACTACGCGAGTGCTGCCGATGCATACTTTGACAACATGTCCTGACCCCATACTTATGGTGGTTTGTGCAAGTTGACAGCGGGTGGACAGCTTTTCGAATTAGTTTGTGAAGTTTATCGTAATGGTGAACTTCACGCAAAATTAGGTAACGAAGGTAACCCTGTAGAATGGTTACATTTTATGCAAAATCTTTCCGGTGGCCGTTTTGAGGCTTATTTGCCATCTGAACCTGATGGTGTTTCTAAAAGCAATACATTCCAACAAAAAAAAAATCAT
The DNA here is from genome assembly GCA_021292165.1 of Shinisaurus crocodilurus. Taxonomy (NCBI): domain Eukaryota; kingdom Metazoa; phylum Chordata; class Lepidosauria; order Squamata; family Shinisauridae; genus Shinisaurus; species Shinisaurus crocodilurus. The sequence continues at coordinate 174,242,761 of CM037880.1, read as the reverse complement.
GGTCGCATCTGAATGGAACAACTATCTTTGTTTTGTTTTGTTGCCAATACACCCCGACTAACGTCTGTAATAAACATTGCTTATTACGTTAAGACATCAACCTGTAAATTATATTTCATACACTTTGGACAAAAAACTCATGTTTCTTTTAAAAACAATTGTACCAAATCCTAAAATCCATGCGAGCGAAGCCGCAGGGCAACAGCTAGTCAAATTATAAAACATTCAATACAACACTAAAATCCAGGGCAAGAATAAAACCACAGCTGACACATTAGAAATTAATTGCATTCCAGCAAGGCAAATGCCTTCTGGAAGAAAGCTGGCTTTTGGTCAGCTTTCTAAAGGCATAAAAGAGAATGGATCAGCAGAAGTCTCTGGGTATGGAAATCCATAACTGTGGCACCACCACTGAGAAGGCACTAGATCTTATACTCCTGCTAAACCTCTGACAGCTGGGGCATTCTCTCTCTCTCTCTCTCTCTCTCTCTCTCTCTCTCTCTCACACACACACACACACACACACACACACACATTCTTACTAGGAACTAGGAGAGATTTTATAGGAGGAGGAGATCCTTCCCCAATAATAAAATAAAGACCAGACTGTATAGGGTTTTAAATGTCAAAACTAACAGCTTGAATTGTGCCTAGAAAAATGATGACTAGCCTGAATAGTTGCTTAAGGACATGGGCAACATAATCTCCCCTATAAGAAGCCTGGTTGCTGGATTCAGGAACAGCTGGAATTTCTGAACAGTCTTCAAGGGAAGCCCCATGTAGACATCATTACAGTAGCCTAATCTACTTGTTACCATTATATGAGCCATGGTAGCAAGGTCTTAACTGATAAGAAGAGGGCACAGTGGTGTAGTAAGCAAAAACGCTGGAAAAAGACAACTGCCACCTGAAAAAGGAGAAGCAAAGCTGAAATTAGAAGCATCCATATTTTAGATGACATACAAACCCATCCAGAGTAGGCCATTCACCTACCTCTACATTACCCCCTACCTCCTACCATCAACTCGATATTATCAGGGATTGAGTTTCAGTTTATTGGCCCATATCTATCCCATTACTAACTCAAGCCCTGCTTCAATAAGTTTGAGGGAAAAGAAAGATATAACTTGAGTGCCATCAGCATATGTAAGACATTGAACTCCAGATCCCACACAACTTTCCCCAACAATTTCATGTAGATGTTAAAAAAGCATGAAGAACAGAAGAGATCTCTAGAATGTCACCCCAAAGAACAGTCCCGTCCCCCCCCCCGGGTCTGGAATCCCCCTCCCAGGTCAGATTCTGGAATCTACCTAGCAAGTAGAAGCACTATAAAGCAGTACCCCTAATTCTCATTTTCCCCAGTCTTACTCTGCGGTGGAGCATCGGGGACCAGAAACAGGCTTGAAACACCTTGCAGAAAAAACAGAACGGTGACATCCCTATGCAGTGATGTGTGGACTACAAATACCTGACAACACATCCTACAAAGCTATATGGAAGGGCCATTATAACAGAGGAAAGAGGAACATTCCTTTATTTACTTAAAACATTTTTACTCCACTCATCAGCTGAAAAGGCTTCCAGAGTGGTTTACGAAGATCAGTAACAAGACAGTCCCTGCCCTCAGGCTTACAATCTAAAAGACATGGTGCACAAGGAAAAGGGACTTGGGGGGGGGGGGGGAGAGAAAAAGCAAACCCAGGCACCAGTTCTTAGTTACAAAGTTCTCATAACCATCTGCTGGAATGGAAACAGTTCAAGGAAATGGGGAGCCAGCCACTGATGTGATGGAGTGACCCTGCTTCCCATCTTTTCCTCTACTACAGCCTGATGGAATGGCTGCTTCCAGATAACAAGTTGATGGAGAAAGGATCTTTCAAAACTATATTATTAGCCTGCAGTGCAAACAAAGAGAAGATTTCATAAATGATCCTATGTTTTTCAAGGAACTAGAACTCCAATAGATAGAATGAAAATAAAAACAATTCAGCTAAAAGCCCAGAGGTCCAAACTTGTGACAGGGAGAGATGTGGGCATGCTGCTGACTTGCCTCTCCCTTTGCATCTCCTTGGTCTTGTGTAGCTGAAAAGGAATTTACGTCATCATTATGTAAATACATTATTGGGTTAGCCTTTTCTTACACCTTGCTCCATTTCATTGGTGGCCACTCCCAAGGGGTAGGAAAACAAATGCAATAACATCACAAAATGTCTTTTTCAACTACATGTTATTGGGAAGATGTAGAAGACATATGGTCCAGTGGAAAACATATGCCCATGCATCTCCTCGTAACTTGTTGTTTGGGCCTTATTCTTGCAGTTTAGAAAGCAGTTGAGATTTTGATATGATAGCATGGGAGAAAGAAATCACATGAGATAGTAAGTGGCTTTGGTTCTGCTTGTGTTGATTCAAGTTTCTGAACTTCAGAGTAGTTTTATTTCTGCCTAAAGCTACAATCTGTTCAGTGCACAGAGTCACAGAGAGAAGACATCTTACGTACTGTGTCTCCAATGACTGCAGGGCCCTGCAAGAAAATGGGAACCTCATTTTACCTGACGAGCCCCCCCCCCCCCAGTTCACATTGCAGTGGTAAATATATTGCAGTACCTACTGATCCACCAAGTGCTTATAGATGTGTTTTGCTGCATTACTCATAGTCCTGTGCCTTTTCTGATGATCTTCGGGGGTTCTCATTTATACAGTTTGTGAGAGTGTATCAGCGTGTGCTAGATAAAACTGGCTGCGGTGTATGTTATTGTATTTTACAAGATGCAGAGCACTGCACATTCCATATTTGAGGGTTCAGTTAATCCCTTAGCACAGCAGAATGCTCTTTGTACAGCAGGGGATTTGATAATTGGACAGATGAAGCATGAAGGAATAAGGCAAGAGTGCAGGTGGCAGATACTCTAATTTAAATCAACCAATCCTGGCATAAAGAATGTTCAAAAGTTTAGTCCTGGTCTATAATGGTGGAAAGGGAGGTCTTCTTAGCCACCAGGATATCTTCAGGTTGCTGTCCTGAAGTTACACTCACTCCAGAGGGGATAACTAGTAATGTGGCTACAGTGTCACAAACCTTCATGTGTCATGTACATCTAATTCTCAATACCATGTTTCAGCCTTGATCTGTACAATTCCCATATGAAACTTACTAAGATATTAGAAACTTGCAAAACTCCTTGGTTCCTTAGGTATGAATATGCTGAATTGAAGCATTATGCAGAAAGAAGCAAGAAACACTGTTCCTCCCCACACTGGGATTTTAAAGACTAACTTTATTTAAGAGTATGAATACAACTACAGAGCAAGCCAAGTAAGGCCAGTGACGAGAGACTCCTCATCCATCCATCATCCATCCATCCATCTGAACTGAATCTGATCCAGGCTTGCTGGTCTTATGACCGTAATAAATTGAATTGAATTGAAATCTGATCCAGGTGGAACTTGGCATGGACTGTCCATCTAAAACATCCTTCCTCAAGATCAAACCTGGCTTTCCTACTTACATCGCCTCTCACTCCCCTGTAATGACAGTGTCTATTCATTAATCTCCGACCACCAGAAATGGCAGCAGGCTTGGAGCCATTTGAGCACTGTGATTTCTTGCTCCACTCTTTCTCACAATTAGATGTTCCCCTTGAGGTTCAGGCTCCTTCTCTTACCACCATTATCCTTGGCATTCCTCCCTGTTTGTAGTGACTTGACAATACTAATATTAATAATAAATCAAAATGGCTGAAACAAACCAATTCAACCCAAAACCCAAACAGGCAGATTCAACAACCTCTAACACCAGGAGGGAACCATAGGCAAAGTGAAAACATGCCAGATTGTAGCCAATTCAAGATGCTACATAAAGTTCCTTATTTGCCCCAATATCATGTCATGTGACCAGCTAAACCAATAGGGGTATAGATCCATAAGGTACTGGCTATGTGTGTGTCTTGAACCAGGACTTCCGGCAATCAAGATCTAGTGCCTTGCCTCCTGTGCTACATGCACTCTGCTTCCTCCACAAGCCGGGTAGATAAGCTTTGTGGTAAAAGGGTGACATAAAAGGGTCCAGCACTGGCCTGTATGAGAATTGTCAGCTGATCCTGCAGGCCAGTCCTGGCTCACCCAGGCCCGTAGAGCTTCAGAGCTTGCCCTTCAGTCTGAGGAACTCATCACTGAGACTGCAGTCCTATGTACACTTACCTGGAAGTAAGCCACCTTGAACACAGTGGGACATCACTTCTAAGTGAACATCGTAGCGTTGTGCAATTGAGCCTCGCCGGGGCCGAACATGGCCCCGCTCACGCCCCGGCGAGGCCTTACCGTTTCTTCAGGGCGGCTCGCGCACTCCGCGGAGAGCCGCCCCAGCTGCTCGATCCGGCGGAGAACCGCCCGCGCTCCTCAATCGGTTCCGTCGCGTCACTTCCGGGACCGGAAATGATGCGACGGGACCGTTCTGTGCCTGCGCAGGACCCATTTCTGGGTCCCGAACGCGGCGAACCAGGTAAGTAAATCGTTACTGCGCGCTGCTCAAAAAAAACGAGGTGGGGAGGGGGCGGGGAGGGGGCGGGGGGGAAATAAGGCTCGGGCGGCGCGCCCAGCCTTATTTCCACGTCTATGAACATGCATAGGTCTGTGCTGTGAGAATCGCAATACGTACTTTAGTGCCTTGCCCTACCCTCAACTACTGTCTTCTCAGGACTTAACTTTCAGCTTTGCCCTGTCTACACCACAGTCTAGGATGAAATCCATCTTCCTTAGGCTTGGAGCAAATATCTGATAGGATTATCATACTGTCTGCTAGGGATGTTGTTGGAGAAATCCACAACAGATTCAAATGAGTTCAGATATCTATGAATCCAAACCGAGAATTCCGCAGCAGGCTAGCTTTTTCTGATTTGCATGGATTCCAGACTTGTGCACCAGTTTTTTTTACTTTTGGGAGGGATTTGCACTAATGCACATTTGCACGAATGCATATTAGCACTAATGCACACTTACACTAATGTGCATTAGCGCTAATGCACACTTGCGCAAGTGGAACAATATTCTCCTACATCCCGTTAAAAAAAAATCCGATTCCGTCAGTGAGAGGACGACAGAACAAAAGACATCTGACTCTGAAACACAGATGGAATGGATTTAACAAAATCCATTCATCCCTACTGTCTGCTCACCTCCCTCTGAGACAGGTTTCAGGAGAAAATGAATTCAAATGGAAAAAAACATATCAGTATGATCAGAGACCTTTCATGCATTGTCAAAAAAGAAAACATGTCTGAGAGATCTTGGTTCTAGTCATATCTGAAGTTTTGCAGTGCTTTGGTATTTTATATCTTCCTTCTCCTGATGCCACCAACCATAAGGCTGTTCCCTTGCAGTTTGTCACAGCTGTGGGCACATGAGCCCTACCTGGAAAGTTGGAGTCACAACAGCTGTGTCATATATATGTGTGTGTGTGTGTGTGTGTGTGTGTGTGTATATATATATATATGTATATATACACACACACATTATATATATATATATATATATATATATATAAAACTATTAATTTTATTTATATACCACCCAACAGCCGAAGCTCTCTGGGCGGTTTACAACAATCAATAAAAGACATAATACAATATAAAATCTATACAATAAAAACAGTATAAAAATTTAAAATGGAGTTTAAAATTACACAAAAAGCTAAAACAAGTTAATGCAATGTGATCCATAAAAGATTAAAAATAACCACCCCACTGTGCACTATGTAGAGTTGTTAAAAGCCTCAGCATAGAGGGCAGTCTTAACCTGGCACTGAAAGGGTTGTAGACCCTGAGGCGCCAGGCGGGCCTCAGGGGGGAGCTTGTTCCAGAGTTGGGGGGGCTACCACAGAGAAGGCCCTCCCTCTGGTTGCCGCCCTCCTAGCCTCCCTCAGAAGGCCCCAGATGTTGAGCGTAGTGTCCAGGTAGATTGTGGTTGGGAGAGGCGTTCTATCAAGTATTGTGGTCCCAAACCATGTAGGGCTTTAAAGGTTAAGACCAGCACCTTGAATTGGACTCGGAAGCATACAGGCAGCCAGTGCAAGTGGGCCAGAACTGGTGTTATGTCTTTGGACCTTCTGGTCCCACGAATAAGTCTGGCTGCCGCGTTTTGCACAAGCTGCAGCTTCTGAACAGTCTTGAAGGGCAGCCCCACGTAAAGTGCATTGCAGTACTCTAGCTTTGAGATTACCAGAGTGTAGATTACTGAAATCAGGCTATCCCTGTCCAGATAGGGGCATAGCTGGGCCACCAGCTGGAGCTGGTAGAAGGCACTCTGTGCCACAGAGGCCACTTTAGCCTCAAGTGACAAACATGGTTTGAGGAGAACCCCCAAGCTACGGACCTCCTCCTTCAAGGGGAGTGCAACCCCATCCAGAACAGGTTGAACACCCTCCATCCGGTCAGAGGAACCACCCACCAACAGCATCTCAGTCTTGTCTGGATTGAGCCTCAGTTTGTTAGCCCTCATCCAGTCCATTGTCACAGACAGGCACTGGTTTAGCACATCCACAGCTTCACCTGCTGAAGATGAAAAGGAGAAATAGAGCTGCGTGTCATCAGCGTACTGATGGCAATGCACTCCAGAACTCCGGATGACCCCACTCAGCGGTTTCATGTATATGTTGAAAAGCATGGGGGATAAGACTGACCCCTATACTGAGGAACCATATACTGGAGAGTCCATGGGGTCGAGCAGTATTCCCCAAGTACCACCTTCTGGAGCCATCCATCCAAGTAGGAGTGGAACCACTGCAATGCAGTACCCCCAACTCCCAACTCAGACAGCCACCCCAGAAGGATACCATGGTCGATGGTATCGAAAGCCACTGAGAGATCCAGGAGTATCAACAGGGTCACACTCCCCCTGTCTCTCTCCCTACATAGGTCATCATACAGGGTGACCAAAGTTGTTTCCGTGCCCAAACCAGGCCTGAACCCCGACTGAAATGGATCCAGATAATCAGTCTCATCCATGAGTGCCTGGAGCTGGTTGGCCACTACCCGCTCTAGGACCTTGCTCAGGAAAGGAACATTCGCTACCAGTCTAAAGTTATTAAGATCTTCCAGGCCCAGGGAGGGTTTCTTCAGGAGCAGCCTCACCACCGCTTCTTTCAAGCAGCATGGGACCACTCCCTCTCACAAGGAGGCATTGATCACCTCCCTGGTCCAGCCGGCTGTTCCCTCCCTGCTAGTTTTTATGAGCCAAGAGGGGCAAGGATTCAGTGCAGGATGTAGTTGCACGAACCTGTCCAAGCACCTTGTCAGCATCCTCGAGCTGTAGCAACTGAAACTCATCCAAAATAACTGGACCAGGCTGTGCTCTAGGAACCTCAGCTGATTCAACTACCATAACATAGGAGTCTAAGTCCTGGCGGATGCAAGAGGTTTTCTCCTGGAAGTGCCTAGCAAACATATCACAGCGGGCCACAGAGGGGTCCAGAATGTCCTTGGGGCCAGTATATAATAGGCCCCGGACAACCCTTAGTTCTGCTGGGCGGCAAATGGAAGATTGGATAGAGGCAGTGAGATTTTTTTTGCCACCCTCACTGCCCCTAAATATACCCGATTGTAGGCACAAACTAGGGCTCTATTGCATCCACTAGGAGTTTTTCTCCATCTGCACTCAAGCCGTCTCCTATTTTGTTTAATTGCTCTCAGCTCCGGGGTGTACCACAGAGCCGTATGAGCTCTAATACAGAGAGGGCGCTCAGGATCGATTGTGTCAATTGCCTGGGTCATCTCCCTATATGTCATTTGGAGATGCATGGAAAGAGGTTAAAGCTTAAGTATTTCTGAAGTACTGCCAGACATGCCGTGCCCTGAATCAGGGGTGGGCAACTTGTAGCCCTTCAGGTGTTTTGACCTACATCCCATCAGCCCTAGCCAGCATAGCCAACAGTGAGGGATGATGGGAGTTTTTGGCCAAAACATCCTGAGTGCCACAAGTTGCCCACACCGCTCTAAATGAATAATATTTCAGGAAACTTCTAGAGATATTCCTGAACATTCCAGAGGTTTTTTCCCCCCTAGAACATATATATATATATATCCAAACCCTTCCTTGTACAAAAATTGTCAGACATGAAAGTTATCTAGGAAAGCTAGTCTCTAACAATAGATTTTAGTTTCCAGTAATGAGATCTGAGGAGTTTCTGAAAGAAAGCAGACTTTCTTTCATTTATCACCAGTGGGCCAAGAGGGGAATAGAAACTGAGTTTTGATGAAATGTTTTGTAAATTACTGACCTAGAAAGGCAGTCCTGGAAATCTTTTCTGTGAAAAACATGCCCAGAAAGTTATTGAATTCATTCTCTCTCTCTCTCTCTCTCTCTCTCTCTCTCCTTCTGGGTTATTGCATTGGACAACTAAAGACAACATCCAATTAAATAACAGGGCATTAAGAGAGAGACTTCACATCTCATGGACTAACCATATCATCTTGCACAAGACACAATGAAACAGGAGAGAAGATGAATTCTCATGGAAGAAAAGACTGTCAGTATAATCACTGACCTTTCAATTCTTGTCTAAGAAGAAAATATGCAGATCTTTAAAGGACTGCTGCCTTTAAAGCAGGGGTTCTTAACCTGTGGGGTATGCCTCCCCAGGGGAGGTTTGGACTGACTCCAGGGGAGATGTGAGTAGCCCCTCAACTATAAATTGTTTATTTTACAAGTACATAGCAGCGCAGCTTGGCGGTTGGCCCAACCTTATTTCTTTCTACTAATCTTGGGAGCTACGCCATTCATTTATTGAATATGCATTTTTTTTAGTCCAGAGACAGAGCATAAACTAAAAAATGCAAACTCATCCTGCCTAAGCCTAAATTTTGGGCTGTTAATACATGGGAGGTGTGGGTCAAAAGATTTTTCACAAGGGAGGTGTGACACCAAAAAGGTTAAGAACCACTGCTTTAAAGGATATGACTATTTAGAAGGCAAGCATACCTGCATTTTCTTATTTTCCTTTGCCCCCATTGCTTCTCTTTGGTGTGGTGGTGTGTGTGTGTGTGTGTGTGTGTGTTGCAGGTGACAACTTAACAGAACAATGGTTTGTGTCTTTTTGCAGGATCACTCAAAATGTGCTCTAACAGCATCACACAACCATGGCATAACATTCCACAATAATGTTTCAGCAACAATAGCACAAACATATCCCAATATCCTACCACTTAAAAAAAGAAAGAAAAGAAGCATACTCAGACTGCAGTTCTACATTTGAATTCTGCAACTCCCAACTATACAATCTACACTACATTCTCTAAAAGCTTTTGTCAAAGGTTTTAAAGGGTGCTTCCAAATGATGCTTTTATCAAGCTATTACCTTGCCTTATTTACAGTTTTTTTTTTCAGGGGATCTAGATGAGGCCATCTTCCACTCATAACCCTCCTGTGTTTTCTTTCTACTTCTCCCATTTTTTCCCCTTACTACAGAAAATCTGCTAAGGAGGGGAAGATGGGATAGTTGCACAGTGCCTTCTGAGTGGTAGTGCTAGGAGCCCTCCACCTGGAAGCACCCAAAATGACGTGAGATGCAGGGAGATCACACAGGTCCCAGACAGCTATGAAGGCTGCAATCCTAAACTCACTTACTAGGGAATAAGCCCATCGAACTTAGTGGGACTTATTTCTGAGTAAACATACATAGGATTGCACTGTACAAGTCCTAAAAACAACAACAACAAGCAAACAAGAACAACCTTTAAAAATAGTTTTAAAAAATGGACCAACATATTTCAGCTTCTAATGTAACAGGACTGATGGAAGGAATTTTGTCATTGTCTGCTAATATTTCACAAACTATATCCAATAGCTGATATTCAGGTAACCACAATGAACAGTGCTGTTGCAATAGCAATGCATGGATGCACAACATTATCAGAATGTATTCTCTTTTCCCAGGTACAGATATCACACTTTGACTGCCTTTTACCTACTTACAGTGACCCACTGGAGCAGCTTCCCAACCTGATGCCTTCCCGATGTTTTGGACTTCAACTCTCATCAGCATGGCCAATGGTAGTCCAAAAGGCACCAGGTTGGGGAAGGCTACACTAGAGGGATACATGCTACTCTGGACAGCCTCAAGAGGGGTGAATATCTCAGCCTTAATTCCATAGGAACCTCCCTTCCAAGGTTGGGATGTGTAAGCCCTCCTGATTTGGGATTCACTGAAATCTGGTTTATGGAATCAAGGTAATCTCCTCTGTCTGAAAAGTCTGTAGCATTAGACCAAAGGGAAGATGGACCAGTGCCATTCCCCATGTTGCCTATAGAAGATCTGTTCTGCTGGTGTGAGGGTAAGAAAGCAGCCAAACTACATGACTAAACCGATCCATATATGCCTTTATAATGTGACAGCATTAAAAAGGCTCAAAATCTATATATCGCATATCTAGATTGTACCTTCATCAAGAGGGAGTGTGATCCACTTCCCTTAGGACAGGGATGGTAAACTTGTGGCCCTCCAAATGTTATGGCCTACAATTCCCACCAGCCCCTGCTAGCATAGCCAAAAATGAGGCATGATGGGAATTGTAGGTGAAAACAACTGGAGGGCCACATGTTGCCCACCTCTGCTTAGGACTACTTGAAACAGGCCTGCGTGCAGGACTGAGCAGCAGGGCCTTGGTACCATCAGCCCTCATTTGTGGAAGCAGGAGCAAAGGAAACAGGAAGCCAGTCTCACAATGTGCACATGCACGTGCGCGCACACACGCAGATTATGCAGAAATCCAATAACCATTCGCTTTTCCTTTGTTGTCCAGAATTACTGTCTAAAGTGCAGAGCTGTTAAATGACAGAACAGATACAAAACATTTTCTGCCACTGGCAAGGCTGTCACGATGAATGCTGTGTCTTATGAACATCAAGTTTGTTGTTCAAAGTATTAAGGTCACATTCCATACATTCTGGAAATAGTCTGATTCCACAATACTTAAGTGAAATTCCAAATGTTTATTAAAGAGATTTGAGATGTAGTGGCAGTGTGTGTGGAAGACACAAGGTAAGTGCTAACAGTATCCTATGGAATTTTAGAGAGGCCAAAGTGGCAGCAAGGGCAAACATAGTTTGCCAGAATCAGGGCCAAACCTGCCAACCACTATTCAGCTTTTCCCTAAAGAGTTGCAGCCTGCAAGACTTCCTAATACAAGTGGGTCAAACAAGGATGACCATATGAGTATAGAGATGGCATTTTGTGGAGGGCAGCAGTGCTTGAAGTATACCTTCATGAGTAGCCTAATTACCTGCTGCACCTCAACTTGCAATCAGTACACCACATCCGAAATGTATAAACATTTAAATGTATTAACAGCTCTTAACATTGGCCTGCTTATGGTGGGCAAAGAAGCAATGGAACAGCTTGTTTTAATGTCCCTGAACTCAGTCAATTCTCTAAATATTTATTGAAAGCAGAGATAGATTAGTCATCTTTCCAATTCTGGATCCAGGCTGAAACATGGAAGATCCTTGTTTCAAGGCATTTGGCACATTTTTGTTCTACAGAAAAGAGTACCTTTTCCACTATCATGTAGGAATTTGGCAAAGTGAAAGGATGACCCTATGGTAACTTTTCTCTTGTTGTAGTTACTTTTGTAAGCAGCAATTAGTGGATATGCCTGAGAACATATGATATCTCTTCCTGGACTACTGTGCTTCCAAATGTTGACCTTGTACTCTTTCCTGTTACTTCCTTCTCCCCTCCCTCCATTTTTTGCTCTTCATCTTTGTCCCAAAATTGCATGGGATGGGAATATCACTGTTTATTTATTTATATTTCTGATGTTTTTAGCCTGCTTTTCTACAAAAAATATCCAAGGTCATAACAATATGATTTAAACATAATAAAACAATATAACAGCATTCTATTGTGGTAAAAGCCAAGAAGAAGAAGAACAACAGCAGAGAAACAAATTTAAAAGCAACATCTGAAAAAGCTTATTGAAAAAGGTATGTGTTTACTGAAAGGCAAGTGGCAAGGGGGCCAAGTGGACTTCTTTAGGCACTGTCTTGGTGCCACCACATTAAAGGCCCTGAATATAGAAAGAAGACTTTGTAAAATTTTGTGTTTGAGTTGATATTTCTGTTTTAAAAAACCAAACTATTGCCAATAAAAAAGAAAAAGAAGGGGGTCACTGTCTTCCAATCTAGGGCTTTATTGTAATTTTGAAGGCTTGCTTTCTCAAACCATATGAGTTATTCTATGTGCTGACCCTATACCCCTCATACCACTAGAATTGTTAGAACTCCTTGTAAGAACATTTCATTCACTACACAGAGTATACAGCAGAATTACAAGAAATGAGTTCTTACTTAAGACTGTAGTATTGCTCTACAATGCTTACATGGCTTTAGCATGTGAAGTTTGGAAATCTGAAACACTTCATGGAAGCTCCAGAAATCTTAGTCCATGCCAGATATGTGGAGGGAGTTCTGAGGATGTTATTTCTATAGGACCCATTCAGCAGGAGCCTGTTAATTTATTTGGGAACTAATCTGAAAAAAAACCCTCAGTGTGGAACAAAGAAAGATTGATTTTTTAAAAAACAACAACAACAACCCTCAAAACAGACTGAGCAGTCATTTTCTTAGAGAAACAGCCTGAATTAAGTAAAGAATAGTAATGGGTTATTCCAACAAGCTTTGCTTTATTGTCCTAGCAATAACAGGATTTCTCTGTCATTTTAAAGGGGGAAGCATGCCAAGGGTTCAGCAAAGTTTCTTGCTCTGTAGAGACAGCTTTCACCATGTTCCTTCAGGCATTAGTAGGCTGCTGACTGGTTGACTCTTTTATTATGAGTCAGATGTTTTCTTTCCCTTTTGTTTAGGAAAGGAAAATACATGGTGGGCAGGGAATTATTTTTTTCTGATGACATACATAAGTATGTCTCAGAGTCATGACTATTCAAAAGAGCACCACAATGAGAAATCAGTTCTTTTCTGTGCATCAGCTCTTCCGAAGTCAACCAGCCATCACAAAGTGAGGAAATGTCTGTTTAAGCACAACATACCAAGAAGGTGTCCTCACAACCCTCATTGAACGTTGAGCTGAGAGAGGTGTCAGGATGTGAATGTTCTTGCACAGCATCCATTCTTTACTGGTGTAAAGAAGAGCATTTCCATTTGGATTGTGCCCAAAGACACTTTCTATAGAATAAGCAATCTTTGTAGCAGATCTGAATGCTTGTGTGTATCATTGTGATTTTACATAAGAAGGACATATAATCACGAAAATGATGCAATGTATTTGCCTGGCAGTGTTAAAACATTTCGCAACCCCAAAGACTCATCATCTGGAAAAGGCAGCCACAGCAAAACCAAAATGGATGTTGTTACCTCTTTTGATTGCTCTCCTGCAGCCTGGATATTCTATACTGACAACGAGGGTCATCAATTTATTTATTTATTTATTTGTTTTTGTAAGATTGGAGAGGTGTTTTTTTTAAAATATTATATTTTTAAATTGCCCATCTGGCCGGCCACCTGGCCACCCTGGGCGATGTACAATCAGGATAAAATACAATAAAATACAATTAAAACACCATTAAAACACAATTAACACACAATTAAAACAATATAAGAGGTTTTTTTTTTTTTTTTTTTTTAAAACACAAATCCTAACCCACCCCATATTCCTGCCTGAAAAGCCATATTTTTAAAGTCCGGCGGAAGTTTATCAGGGAGGGGGCATGGCGAAGGTCACTGGGAAGGGAGTTCCAGAACTTGGGGGCTGCCACAGAGAAGGCCCTCTTCCTAGTCTCCACCAGCCTGGCTGCTCTGGCTGATGGGACGAGGAGAAGGCCGTCCATTGGAGACCTTGTTGAGCGGCCTACTTGATGTTGCTGGAAGCGCTCCTTGAGTTAAGCTGGACCGGAGCCATATAGGGTTTTAAAGGTCAAAACCAACACCTTGAATTCGGCTCGGGAAGCAACTGGTAGCCAGTGCAACTCCTTGAGCACCGGAGTGATGTGATCTTGCTGGCGGCTGCCTTTAACCAGGCGAACCGCTGCGTTCTGTACCAGCTGTAGCTTCCGAACCGTCTTCCAGGGTAACCCCACGTAGAGCACATTACAGTAGTCTAGGCGAGAGGAGACCAAGGCATGAACCACCGATGGGACCAGATGATTAGGAAGGTAGGGGCACAGCTGCTGTATCAGATGGAGTTGATACAGCGCTGCCCGGCTCACAGCTGACACCTGAGCCTCCATGGACAGCAGGGAGTCTAGAATGACTCCCAAGCTGCGGACCTGGTCTTTCAGGGGTAGATGTACCCGTTTCAGTACCAGGTCAACATCCCCTAACCTCCTCTTGTCTCCCACCAGAAGTACCTTGGTATTGTCGGGGTTTAGCCCCAGCATGTTGGATTGGATTGGATGCTCTTCTCCTTCCAACTCGATGAGCCTATGGTTGTAATTTTTGGGTCTGGATAAGAAAAAGATGGCTAAAGTGATCAGACTTGTTGGCCAAGTCTAGGCTGGCATATTTGTTAAGATAAAAAGCCCAGTGATATGTGGCCATTGGAGTGGCCACTTACACATCACCAAAAAAGAGGGCAAAAGAGGACACCAGTTTGCACAACATTGGCATATGCAAAATTATATGTATAGGTACACATTTAGAAATGTAGTATAATTTTAAAAAGAAATGTGATTTCCCTCACTATAATGGGGGAGACTGTGACCCGGTGATCTGTGTGCCTGCTCAGTGCACTATCCAGCAGGACCGGTGCAGGGCAGTTTGGCGCCCCAGGCGAAATAATATTTAGCGCCCCCCCTCTCCAAAGCAATCCTGCTCTGCAAAAAAAAAACACCCTGTGCCGCCACCACCAACCTACCTTCCCCCCCCGCCCTGGCGGCTGCTGCTGCTGCTGCTGCTGCCTCCTCTTCCTCCTCCTCCTGAAGTGACGCGACGGGACCCCCGCGCTGTTTTTTGCCGGGGAAACCATGGCAACAGGGCTGTTTAAGCCCTGTTGCCCTGGTTCCTCCCGCCAAAACAATGCGGGCGGGGCTCCGGAAGCGACGCGACGCGGAGAAGGTAGCTGACGGGGGGGTCGGGGGGGTGGCGATGGCGGCGGGAGGCGCAGCGGCAGCGAGCGGGAGGGCGGGGGGAGGCGCGGCTGCGAGCAGGAGGGTGGGGGGAGGCGCAGCGGCGAGCGGGCGAGCGGGCGGGCGGGGGGAGGCGCGGCGGTGGCGGGCGGGCGGGACGGTGGGGAGGCGCGGCAGCGGCGGGCGGAGAGGCGGAGGCTTGGCAGGGGCGGCGCAGTGGAGGCCTGGCGGGGGCGGCGCAGCGGCAGCGAAGAGGAGCGCAGCGTTTCCGCGCCCTCTTCAGCTGCGCGCCCTAGGCAACCGCCTAGTTTGCCTAGCGGTAGCGCCGGCCCTGTTATCCAGGTGCTAACATATAAATTAGCATAGACAAATGTTATGCAAATCTGTATCTTCTGTCCTCTTTTTTGGTGATATATAATTTAATTATATGTGTATCCCACCATTTTCCCCTCAAGGAACCCAAGGTGGCTTACGCAATCCTCCTCCTCTTCTCCATCTTATCCTCACAACAGCCCTGTGAGGTAGGTTAGGCTGAGAGTCAGTGACTGGCCCAAAGTCACCCAGTGAGCTTCATGGCCGAGTGGGGACTAGAACCTGGATCTCCCGAGTCCCACTCTAACTACTATGCCACACCAGGTCTCAATGAATTTAAGAACTGGGTTACATAATGCTGTTAAGTTAAGACATATGGGGTACCCCAGAGTTCATCTTGACTCTACATCCTGCAGCTCAAATAGCCATACTCTCTGTGCCAAACCACAGAGGCTGCCTGGAAAAGGATAAATAAAATGGACCCTACTCTTGCAAAATTCCCAGGAAAAAAAGCATGCATAAATAGCATATCGATCCTTTTGAAAGAGGAACCCATTATCCATATTCCTGTTCCTTCCTCAGTTTACCTCTCCTGTGCAGGAGTTAAAGAGTGTTAAGGGCTTAAAGTTAAACTCAAGTAACAGCTAGTGTATGATTTATGTCTACCAAAGCTGGGAAATGATTAACTAAGCCATCTCTTTCCTTCCTGCAAATCAAAGATGCTGTATTGGATTCTTGATACATAGCTAGGATTTTGTTAAGGAAGGATAGACATAAATATTACATAAGATATAATGTTATGGCTATTTGACAACATAGATTTCCTAATTATATGAAATAAAGGGTTTTGTGTCACACCAAAGGCAGGACCTCTGGATGTAAAAGATGTGGAAATAAGCCAGATATATTGAGGAGCTTTAAGGGGGAAACTCAAATGCCAGTTATGACACAGTGTCGTTAAAGGTATAGCTTTGGATGAATTATTTACTGTGCTTTTCTTGCCAAGTAAACATTCTGCAACACCCATTTTTGGTGTCAGGTAAAGTCTTAAGTAAAATACTTAAGTTATAGAAGAGTGCTCTGAAATTTCATTTTTTCTAATTTACTGTTATAATTCAGGAACAAATGTATAATGCTGGACTCCAAGGAGTGCAAATAGGCTGTTCCTTAGACTTCAGCCACTCAAGGCAGGCCACAGCTTATACCAGGGGTATGAACCAAGTCTCTTGTCGCTTTAGATCAGTGTTCTCCAACCTTGGGTCCCCAGATGTTTTTGGCCTACAACTCCCAGCATGCTCCAGCCAGCTATGCTGGGAGTTGTAGGCCAAAAACATCTGGGGACCCAAGGTTGGAGAACACTGTTTTAGATTTTCAAGCCCTACTTTACAGATAGTTGAATCTTTCAGTATAAATAAGCAGGAGCCATCTGCTGTCTCAAGGACTTCTTTTTAGAATAAGACATGCCTCTGAACTCCCTTGACTGTACCATTCTCTAAACCAGGGCTAGGCAATGTGGTGCCAGTGGAGACCAATGTGGCCCTGGACACCTTTCTTGATGCCTGCCAAGGTGCCCTACTCCTCCCACTTAAAAATAAAATAAAAATCAATACATTTTCTTACCAGCAGCTAGGATTGCTGTGAAATAGGTTTCTGTTGGTGCTGAAAACTGTGCACTGAAATGAAGTGTTTATTTTGTTGGAGCCCAGACTCCACCTGTGCCTACTACTCAGTCTTTGGGGTGGGTTATTTGTCCTTTGTCATGCCTTCTATGACAGCCATTTTGTGGTGGTGCCCAAGACAGTTCCTTAAATTGCCAGATGTGCCCATGTCCCAAAAAGATTGCCTGCCCCTGCCCCTGCCTAAGCCATTTCAGAATCCAGCAAGTAAGAGAAAATGTGCGCCACATAACAGAATCAGACCAGCAAGGGAAATAGCTTATGGGTGTTTTTTTTTGTGTTTTTTTTAACATAGAGGCTTTGTCTGCAGTTTATTTGAGGAGCAATTTAGATGAAATATGGACTAGGCTGGCAGACTTTAGTGAGAGAGATGCAGGTTTCTGCAATGTGTGCCTAGATCATCTTACCTTCCAACACCCTGTACCGAGGAGAAGCACATAATTTATTTTCCGTCACAGGAGTTATAAAGGCTGAACAAGAGCCACGGCTCACCTAGAGTTAAATCTTGGACTGGATTTCAGTGCCAACCCCATTTTCAAAAACATATGAAGCAATAATAAAGAAGCAACTGACTTTGAGCATCTGCAGAGTGACTTTATCTTTTATCACTGAGCAATGCCAATCAGACAAAGATCTCCCTAGGACACTAGGAGCGGGGGAGAAATTAATTTGGTTTGCATTTCAGTGCCATTGCACCTAATTCCACACTTTTGAACCAATACACAAAGCAAAACTCACAGAGCAATCTTATGGCCCCTAGACAGCCTCTAGAGGCCATAGGATTTTTCAGATCAGGGTCCACAATGGGATCCCCCTCCCCTGTCACAGTTGGCATGGAAAGGACTGGCACTGTCTGCTTCTTCAAGGTCGTAAGAGCCACCTTGGAGAAGGAATTTAGGGGGCATCTGGGGGCCGGAGGGGAGGAGACCAGCACCGCCAAGATACGATGTATCCTGGTGGAGCCTCAGCCTCCTTCTCTCCCCCTTGGAAGCACTGCAGTTAGATGGCCAAAATCGGCCGTCTAGCTGCTATGCAGAGTGGGAAGAGTGCGGGGGTGACCTTCACCGCTGCACTCCTCCCACTCTGCATAGGATGCCCGTAACTCTCTGAGTTTGGAAAGTTATGGACAGCCCCACTGGACTGCGCCCTCAGTTATCCTTTGAAATTCACACTTCCCTGCATTTTGCAACATATTTCTCCAGTCATAAAATGTGTACAAGAAGGCATAGGTTAGGGAAAAGTGCACACAAAAATGTGCATATTATTGAAAATAACACGAAAAATGCATTATATTAGGGGAAATTGCTAGTGAAAAATGTGTATATTAGGCAAAATTGCCTATAAAAATGCAAGTATTAGGAGAAATGCATGCAAAAATGTGTACAATTTTTCATGCGAACTTTAAAAAAAAGCACCCTCAAAGCTTGGGATGAACCAAACCCAAGAGTGGGGAAATGCTCAAAGTTCTGTGTCCTCTTCTTACTCCAACATAAGGTCCAAGCAAAAACTAATTAGCCCAACACAAAGGTGTTGCCTCCCATTTATCTGTCTTCAATAGACCCCTCCCTTTTGCTTATAATCAGGTTAGACATTTTCTAGGGGATTCTAGTAAGTTAAGTAACTGAAACGTTCTGGGTCTTTCCCCACTAGATACGCAGGTGACTCCGGCAGCTTCCTGTCCTGGGGACAAAGGGTGCTTCCAGACAAGGCTGTTATTGCATCACTGCCCTACCTCATTCACAGAATTTTACAGGGGGGTCCAGATGTCATTGTCTAACCAGAAACTAATGAGGAAGCAAAAGCGTCCTGTTATGTCCGAAACTGGACCCTGGTTCATCGTTCCCCTAACAAACCTGGAGCCAGCAGCCAACTTCAGACCCTGGCTTCGGACTCTGGTTTATTAGGGAAGTAAGGAACCAGGAGTCTGGGTTTGGACATAACCCAGTGCACTGGCTGCCAGTCTGTTTCCGGGCCCGATTCATGGTGCTGGTGCTAACATTTAAAGCCCTAAACGGCTTGGGACCAGGATATCTGAAGGATCGTCTCCTCCCATATGTACCTGCCCGGACACTAAGATCTTCCTCAGCGGTCCTTCTCCGAGAGCCCCTGCCAAAGGAAGTGAGGCAGGTGGCTACTAGGAGGAGGGCCTTTTCTGCTGTGGCACCCCAGTTATGGAATGAGCTCCCCAAGAGGTTCGCCTGGTGCCTACTTTGTATTCTTTCTGGCACCAGGTGAAGACCTTTCTGTTCTCCCAGGCATTTTAATCATTTTAATCATTTTAATCTTGTAATTGTTTTTAATTCCGTTATTGTAACTGCTGCTGCTAGCTCTGCTGTTTGTTTTTAATCTGTGGTTTTAAATTTTATATTTTATATTGTATTTTATGATTTTAACTGTTGTAATCCGCCCAGAGAGCTTCGGCTATTGGGTGGTATAAAAATGTATTACAATAAGCCAAAATGCTCAACAATCCTGGATTATTGTGACATCTGCAGCTATTGTGTCTGTTGAGACTAAATTTATTTGGATGTAAATGTATGTCATTCATTTACTAGTTTAATATAGGCTGTATGCCATTTACGTTGACTGGTAGGAAAGATTCTCATGTTATAAAATAAAGGCCTTTTAAAGGCCTCATACATGACACTGTCATGTTATTTTTATGTGGTGTTTTGAGGAAAGGGTTCTTAAGTGTTTTCTCTGCTGTGGTTTTTTTATTTTATTTATTTTTTTTAACATGGAGGTGATTCACAAGAATACCTCACCATGATAAAATAATGTGTTACATCACTGCATGAAGATTTTGCCATGTCAACAAATAATGTGAGAACTGGCCTTTACTGCTAGAGAGTTTAAAAATAGCTTTCAGGGAAACCTAGCTGAAGGGTATGCACAATCACTTTTCCATTTTATACATCCCCTCTGAATCTGGATACAGCTGGAAAGTATCATAGCCCAGATGTGTTCTCAGGAAGCTATTCATTAAAATTCAAGAGCACTATAAATCAAAATGCATTTCCCCCCACTAACATTAAAAAAACAAAGAAGTCTGCATAAATTTCCTCTCATTTCCCCAGCTCTTGCCTCTCTTCTGTCCTCACATCTCAGGGACAAGATAAAATAAACAAAAGCATGCCAGGAGATCACCTTGTAATATAAATTTTACTTATAGCCATGAAAGGTTATTCATTCTCACAATACTCTTAAGTGGGAGGCAAGCCAGGCAGACTAAAACAGCTTTTACAGGTATCCAGACAAATTTCTTTTCAATATTTATTTCTGACCTTGCTTTACTACCCCTGTCACCAGTCTTAATATCTCTTTATATTAATAGCTTAGTGCCAACTGCACTAGGGGATAATTAGAAGATCATCAGCTTCACAGTGGCAACACATGCTTTGTGACCCTGAATTACCATGTTGCCTTGAAAGAGAACAAAGGCCTGAGCCTCCCATAACCTTTTCAGGGCGCAATCCTATGGCCCTCTGACCTTGCCTGGGGGGCCATAGGATTGGTCGGACTCCCTTCCGAGGTTGCAGTGGGGAGTCCGAATGCAGAGCACCCTCCCAACCCACCTTGCAGCTGGCACGGTTCTTTCCACGCTGGCTGGGAACTGAAGCGGAAGATCAACTTCGGTTCCAAGGGGGTGTGTGTTCTTGGGGGTGGGGAAGGGAGGAGCGAGGCACCACCGGCTTCCACAAAATCCAGGTGGTGCCTCAGCCTCTCCTCCTTGGGAGGAGGTGTAAAACATGTTTTTGAGGGTGAAGGGAGCACGTTGGATATCCTATCTACTATGCTCTTCCCTCACTCAATATGGTATCTATAATCCTCTGGGTTTGGAGGGTTACGGGCAGCTGCATAGGATGGGGCTGTCCAGTGTTTGTTCCATGTCCAAGGATTGTAAGTGGACAGGAATAGGCAGGGTCAGGGATGGAGTCTAGGCAGAACATTGTTGACGTTCTGGTGAAATCGTAATGTGCTGTTGTATTGGAGTCTTGTTGATATTAAGATGATACTCACTGAGCCTGGCTAGAAGGATGAAGGGTGAAGAAGCCAGTTTGATTATCTCCATCCTCGCTGTACAGTCAACTAACAAAAGAGAAAAGACAATAGAGATATCTCATATGAGATATCCTGACATAGAAAGGATCAGCCAGCTTTGGTCAGTTTTTTGTTTTGTTTTGTTATCTCATTGGCATCGGAGCTGCAGTAGCACACAGCTTCTGTCTCTACTGCTGGGTTAACATGAGAAAGATGGGAATATGCAGGAGAAGCTTACAGTGCAGCGTCTCCCGACATCACAACCAACCCGTTCCAGTTGTCTAATTGCAATTAAATTAGAATTTTTTTTTAAAAAACAAACAACCCCCAAAAGAAAAGAAAAAGAAAAAAAAAGGAAAGGAAAGGAACAGCTAGGTAGGACCACAATTCAAGTTTCAGGACTGGAGCTCATCCTACAAAACCTCTATGGATAACTTAACTTGTTCTACTTGGGCATAGACACCAACCTACCTATAAACCTTACATAAGTGTCTGACCAAGTACCAATTCACATGTATACTTTTGATGTAGCAAAGCTCACACAAGGTGATTTTGATTTATCATCTCATTTCCCTCTGATTTAGTAATTTTATAGTTTTTTCTTGTGGGAGCTCTTTCACAGAAACAGCTCTCCACATGACACTGATGTGGTAAAGACTATGTGTGTGGGCTTTTCCATGTCAGATATGTGAATCAGCCCTTAATGAAATCTGACATGACTGAAGAGGCTGGTAGTATTAAGATGAAGTTGGGTTATCTACAACAAATGTTTGCCTTGAATCCAGAAGCATTTTTCTGCTTCTTGGGTATAGTGGACTAACTTCCTGCTAGTCCACTATACCCAAGAAGCAGAAAAATGCTCTCCTACACTAGAGTAGAACCTGTAAGGCATGTTTACTCAAACCAGTATACAAGGAGGAGTTTTCCTGGCTTCAATGGAAGTAGAAGGCAATACTCTGCTGACACATTTCCTGACTACATTAGAAACACAAATGCTCTATCTACCCGTTGTGCTTAAGACCGATATAATATGCTTCCAGATGAAATCTACTGAAGCTTTCTGAATGTGTGTTTTTCCTCAAATTTTGGGCCATAATAGACATTTGAAACAAGTTCATTACAATAAATATAATAATAATTTAAATATATTTAGGTTGAGCTTATGACATGTCGGCTTTTTCCTGTTTCTGTTTCATAGTGAAGCTTTCTTGTATGTGCCGCTCCGCTTCTCCTTTCCCACACCTTCAATCAGATTTATATTAAACTACAGTTGGAAAAAGTTTAATTTGTCATTGTTCTTTGGCACATAGTTATATATTAAAAAAGAAACCTGACTGCATCGTAGGAGTATATTATTCACAAGAAAGCTTCATCAGAGAAGTACAAGAGAAACTTTCCTCATGGCAACTTTATGTGATCTTTTATGACAGGATAAGCTCACCATCACTGGATTCAGCCAGACATTTGTATACTCTACAGCACCAGTTTAAAAGTTTTGTATTTGTACTTCAAAATCCTCTGGGTAGTCTGCAGTCCTAAAGGTCTAACCATTTTGTTTTTATAGTTATCTTTTTTGTATGCACATGTACAGACTGACCTTTGAAAAACAATCTCTTTACTTATTCTGAAAACTAGGGACACATATAACCCCTTAGCATTTAAGGGATTTGAAAATAAATCCTCAAAATATTTGGTTTGGAATATTTTTAAATGACAATTTGTTTACAGAATATGTTTTGTCAGAAGGCATTTTGTTTTTAAGGCTACTGTTCATGCAACTGACTATAATCCTGATTCTTCAGCTAAAACTACCTTACAATTACATTTCAAAGTTCTTCCAAGGCTTTCTGGATGTGATTCTTCCATTATCCCATTGAATTGCTTTTTAAACACAATTTTATCTTCTTTCACTGACTCATATATCCGAATTCCAAGTTCTACCAGGCTTAAGTAAAGGGCTGGATCTTGACTGACAGTGCAATCCTATGTGTTCCCTTTTGAATGTCATCGTATGTGAGAACTGCAACCCTGCACACATTTTTGGAGAACAATAATATTTGTCCAGTTTAGAATTGGTCAAACAGGAACTTTAATCATCACAAACTCAAGGGAAAAATATCTTTGCAATAATAATAGATTCTTCAGGTGCTTTGGGGAGAGAGGGGGAGGAGGCTACTAAGAGTCAGCATATTATAAGGTGCTGAATGAAAGAAAAGAAGAAGAAAAAAACAGCGGCCACAGGCCTTTTCCTGCCATTTCAGGTAAGGCTATCTACAAGACAGCTGTAATATAAAGCACTATGCAACTAGGCCTAAGTGACCAGGATACAAAGCTACATAGTCTGGTTGACAGAGATAGCTGTTGCTATGGAGATAGGAGGCCGGGAAGTGGCAACCATTTCAGTTGTTCAACAGCATCAAGAGGACAAGCATGTGGTATCCTACCCACATAGTAGGTAAGGAATTTCTCCCAATCTTTCTCCTTTTATAGCACAATCCTATGTCTATTTACTCAGAAGTATTTGCATTGAATTCAATAGAACTTACTCCCAGCCTCAGGCAAGTGTGTCTAGGATCACAGCCTTCGACTTTGTTCTCTGGGGCATATATTAACATGACTTAGTAGTACCAATGAGTCTAACAGTGGACTACTGCTCTGTCACTAGCAGAAATCTTTTAAAGGCATACTTCTAGGTATGCAGAACTTAGTGACAGCAATTATGTAATAGTAAGTGAGAAAAATAAACAAACTATGGCGATGCTAATATAATTAGTTCATGAAAGTAGGCGAATGTGTCTAATACGTTATTTAAGCATACAATTTCTATGCTACCTTTCTACAAACTGTTAAGGGGACTTTAGGGAAAAAACCCTTAAAACAATCACCACAAAAGCTACCTGACAGTACAGTCTTATCCATGTCCACTCAGAAGTAAACCACATTGTTCAATGGGAATTATTCCCAAGTAAGTATGTATAAGATTCTAGCCTTATATGCTCAGAAAGTAAAGTGCTAAACTTAACTAGGCTGCAACTGTTGTAAGTGTAACACAAACAAAGCAGGTGCAGTGTACCTGCAGATGGATTGTACCTGCACTTGTTCATATTCATCCCTGACCTTCCTTCCTTCCTCTTCCCATGTCTCTCCCCTTGTTGAAATTTAGGTTGTAAGCTCCTTGGGGCAGCAAACTATCTTTTTATCACTGTAAAAAGTACAATGTACATTGACAGTACTGTAAAATAAAATAATAATAATGATGGTGATGATGATGATGATGATGATTTCATAGATCATAGAGTTGGAAGGAGACTACAAGGCTATCAAGTCCAACCCCCTGCTCAATGCAGGAACCTAGAGGAGGGGTCTCCCATCCAAGTAATAACCAGGCCTGACCCTGCTTAGCTTTCCACGCTCAGACAAGCTGAGCCAGCATAAGCCACAGGCCTGTATTGATGATGATGAAAATCATCCTCCTCCTCCTCCTCCTCCTCCTCCTCCAGTGTTATCTTGGACAATTCAGGAAAGGCATACTGAACATGCCTTTCAGGCATTCAAGAAACATCTGAACTCTGCAATGACTGCCCAGAGTTTAGGAACTATTGAGGTTAGAAATATATATTTGCTTTTAATGTGGAAACAAATAATGAAAAAAGGTGTGGAAGGCATGCATGTAACTTGTACACTTAAAAAAGAAGAAGAAGAAAAGAGAGAGAGAGAGAGAGAGCACCCTATTAATAATCATAGAGGAAAAGGAGTGCATATGCTAAGCAGAACAGCCATTTGAATATAGGTGAGAGATAATGTGAAGAGTCTTCCAGAGGCAATCTTGAGGATAAGGGATAGCTGGTTAATTAGTTTCAGAACATCTGGAAGAGGTTAATGTTATTTTCTAATTTTTAAAATTCATTTATTTGTAACAGAAGTGGGAAACTTGTGGCCCTCTAGATGTTTTGGCTCCTATCATCCTTAGTCAGCATAGCCAGTGGTGAGAGATGATGGCAATTGCAGGCAAACACATCTGAGAGGCCACAAGTTGCTCACCCCTGATTTATAATGTGTACGGTCCACCTTCCTCAATCATGCTCGAGGTAGCTAACAATAAATTTAATTTTTTAGTCCCTATCAATAGGAGTAAAACTGTAAAACACTAAAAGCAGCACCATGAGAAATTATTCAGTGCAAAGAATGGTTTCTTGGAGGGGTTTTTTGTGTTAATGTTCTTTGTGGAGATTGCGTCCTGTCATATCGTGTTTCTTGATTCTCTAACAGGATATAAAATACCTAGATTGTTAAGGGAATACCGAATGCAGTTTGATTTCGGCTGAAATCAAGGTCCAGTCAAGAATGCTGAAATCAAGGTCCAGTCAAGAAGGCTGAGAGTTGAGATGCAAGGAAAACAAAAGCTTGTATAGCTAACTAGAGCAGGGGTGCACAATCTGTGGCCTGAGGGCCACATACGGCCCCCAAGGCCATGCCCTCCAACTGCTGCTAAATCCCACCCCCATGGTTTCCTACTGATTTCATCCAGATCACTCTTTCCCCACTGTTGCTAGCAGTGAGGAAAGAGCAATCTGTATCAGGATTGCTAAGGGAGGGGGAGAGAAGGTTCTCCTTGCCCTGCCAGCAAGGAAAGAGGATTGTTAGAATCTGTATATGTATGTGTGTGTGCATTTGTGGCCCTCAGCCCCCAAGCCATGTGTCCCTCAGTGCTGAAAAGGTTTGAACCCCTGCACTAGACTAATAAAAATGGTTTTGCCTGTAGTGTCAGCAATGTGCTCTAGGACTGCAATGTTGTGTCTAATGGACTTTCATCTCATTTTAATGACAGTCAGTGGTTCACCATTTCATCACTAAACCAGTGTTCTGCTTGTACCAAGCTGCAAGTATACCACATCCAGTTGCAATCTGCTTCTTTTAATGTTGCTTTGCTCAGGTTTTCTTGTTGGCAATCCTAAACTCAATCTGAATTAAACCGAAAACAAGCCAAGCTATGCTGGGGGTATAGTTGGCACAGACGTTTTAGGGTACACCCAAGGCAAAAGGATGAGGTAACCATTGGGTCATGTTTCCTTCCTGTTCTTTAGGGAAAGAAGAATGTTTTCTGTAAGGGATTAATTTCTATTTTCTACATCAGTATCCCTTCTTCAGGCCACTGAATGGCTTGTTATTTGGCACCAGCTGAGGCCAGAGAAGTTCATTTAACAATCTGACATTTATTGTACTGTAATCCATTTTGAAGGAACATTGAAGGAAAATGGACATAACCAGACAACGGAGCCTATTAAACAAAATGAAAGGTATAACAAGCTGCCAAATTTGCTGGGCTGGAGGATTGCCTTCATCCAGCGCTGTGATGTTTACACAATAGATGTGATGTCATGTTCAGCTGCATTTTACAAGAATGCTGACACTTAAGAGAGGGTCCTGAACTTCTGCAATTACTTTTCCTGTCCTTTGATTCATAGATTTCATAGACCATAGAGTTGGAAGGTGCCTACAAGGCTATCAAGTCCAACCCCCTGCTCAATGCAGGAAACTAGAGGAGGGGTCTCCCATCCAAGTAATAACCAGGCCTGACCCTGCTTAGCTTTCCACGCTCAGACAAGCTGAGCCAGTGTGAGCCACAGGCCTGTACCTTTGAATGCCACCTGTTTTGGTTTAACAGATTTTAAAGTGCACTAGTAGCATTTGACTGAAATAAACCATGTATCATGTTTATGAGAGTGAAACAGAAGTGTGCCATGAACAAATAGTGCACTTAGATGTGTTTTCCTAAGATTGGTACAATGTTACTTGATTTTACTTGCTGGAAATGATGAACCAACATTATAAATAACATCACAGAACCATGTCACATCACATGTCACAGCCATGACCAAATGAAGCTGCAAGGTTAAAGCTAGAATTATTGTTCAAGGTAATTACTAACAGGCTATAGCAAGTAAGGACCTGAGATCAAGTGTAGTGAAGTTAAGATGATAGATACCTTGGTGGGCATGCTGGCCTCAGCAAACTAACCAAGCAAGTATATAAAGGGTTAATCAAAGCCAAAGGGAAAGGAGGAGTGCAAAGGTTCTGGATCCAGCATATAAGAAGGAAAGGGTTGGCCAGGTGGAAGGAGAACAGAGAGGAAAAGGAGGATGAGACATGTGGAGGAAGAAGAGTGGGAAGGTGCTAGGTTGGGGCCTTGGCCAAGACTTGAGATTCTTGGTGCAGTGTACAGAAGCCACTAAAGCTAGGCTCAAGCAAGGAACTGTGGGTGACAAGAAGAGCGGCATCGCCAGCTGCTGGTGGATTAGAGGGGTCTCAGAGGCAGAAGGAGTCAGAGGTGGGGAAAAAATTGAGTGCAGGTTAGTGTAAGATTGTGCAGGCTTGCAAGGAGGCAGATATTCAGAGTCACAAGCTGGGCAAGTGAATGGAGCAAAAGGCCCTGGGGTGAAATTAAGCACCGCAGCACAAACTGTATAGTTGTTTTTTTTTGTTTTGTGTTTACCATGGAAGCTGAAGTGTGGCATTGTTTTGTGCTGAGGGCAGTATCCAATGCTGCTCATGTGCCAGTGGGACCCACTGCTGGTGCAACAGGAAGCTAGTGCTTCCTAAATCTACCAGAACTGAGCAGAAACACTTTTTTTCGGAATGGAGCTGGTTAGCACAGCTAGCAGAAGGGAACTCTGCTGACCTGTCCTGTTCCAGAAATGAGCATTTGGCTCATTTCCAGGGTTTTCTAAGAAGCACTAGCTTCCTGTTGCACTAGCAGTGGGTCCCACCGGTGCAACATACTTAGTGGAGGTGCAGCAGCAGCCCTGAACTAGATGTGACATGGAAGGTCTGTAATAGGATTGCCTGCTGCTTAAAACAACATAACAACAACAAGCAGCCACACAGTTGCTCTGAAGACTGAGGAAATGGTGTGTGTGTGTGTGTGTGTGTGGTGGTGGTGGTGGTGGTGGTGGTGGTGGTGGACAGATTGTTTACTTTTTTCTTCCCATGCTGTTTCCTTACATGTATGCTTCCCCCCCCCCCCCGGGGCTAGCAATGGCAGGAGAGAAGAAGGGAGTGTGGAGGGAGAGATCAAGAAAATGACACCAGAGAAAAAGGTTAGATACCCTCTCCTTCCAACTCCATTTCCTCAGTCTTCAATGTAGCAAATTAGCAGAGAAAGAACAATGCAGGAGGTCCTGATCATGGATCTTGCATGCCATGTCTAATTTGGCCATGTGATGTGTGTGTTCCCGCACATGGAGAGCATGTACTGCTGGCGGTGTGTGATAGTTGCTATAGAGGTAGTGAGAATTTCTCCATCCATTCTGGCTGTGGGGCATGGGACAGAGAGGGAACGTTGGAGGCAGTCATTTTTATTCCTTCCATGGACTTCAATGGGAGTATTTTAATTTATACCATGACTTTTGCTGGCTTAACATTACACTGTCACTGAGGCACAACTAACTCTGCATGAGAATAGAATTCTGGCTATGTCTAAGCCTAACCCCCACCCCCACTCCCAAGTCTCATTTTTTCTCCTTACACCAATGATGTCACATTTACACCAGTATACAGTTTTTAATTTTACTACCTTTCGACTTATTTTTGAACTTACAATTGCTGAGAGAACCCATTTTACAGATATCTTCCTTGACTACCATATTGATATACAATTTCTAATTCATCTGCCTTCTGTTTGTACTTCAAAAAGCACATGAACAGATGTTCTGAAACTGGCAATATCTAAGAGGATATGTGACAATATAAATCATTTTTCTCAGTATACCTAGGGGGAGGAAAGCATTTGTCATATTTAAAAATGTGTTTATCTCATTTATTTCCCACCTTTCCTTCCAGGAGCTCCAAGAAAGCATTCATGGGGTTATCCTTTCAATTTTTTATCCTTTCAAGAACTCTCTGAGGAGGTAGATTAGACTGAGAAAGAGTGGCTTGCCAAAGGGTACCCAGTGAGCTTTGTGACTGAACTCTGTGCTTCAAGTCCAGAATTCTGTCCATTTTACAATAATGGCTCAAATCTGTTTTGGCAGAACAGCACAATACAGTGAATGTCATTCTTTCCTCACAGAAATAAGTAGGATTTAAGTTTTACTGTGGACTAGGCCAAGTCCCATACTGAAAAGAATTTCATAACACATTTGAATGCCATGTACAACTTAGATTCATAGATCACAGAGTTGGAAGGAGCCTACAAGGCTATCGAGTCCAACCCCCTGCTCAATGCAGGAAACTAGAGGAGGGGTCTCCCTCCATCTAAGTAATAACCAGGCTGACCCTGCTTAGCTTTCCACACTCAGACAAGCTGAGCCAGCGTGAGCCACAGGCTCTCTAATTGTGCCCTTATTTCATTAGTTTCCATGTCTTCTCTGTATTGACCTTATCTTCTATAATCTATCAATTGTTGTCAGCTACATTTTCAATTATAAATAACCCCGCTTGTAACAACACATATCGGATGGAAGCTTTTGCAATATCTAAACACACACACTTCTATCTTTATCTCCAAATGTTCAGGAAATTGGTTCAGCTGGTGTTTGTTTGTTTTGAGGAAGATAAAAAAAGAACCCTCTTTCCCAGCTCTTACATGATGTGATTTTGATCTGTATTGTAGAAGTGTAAGTCTAGAGAAACAATTAGACCGCTTCTCTTTCATTATGGAGAAAGAGAGAGAGAGAGAGAGAGAGAGGGCACCCTGGTAGTATTGGGGGGATAAGTTAAATGGCAGGGGTTGCATTGATTAATTATTTGTTAAAACATTTGTATCCTGCTTTTGGCATAAAAAGTTACAAGGTGACTAGCACAATTTAGAAAATCATAATACAAGAAAGTATGTAACAATTAAAAATGCAATAAAATACACAACAGAACTCAACAGAAAACTAATAAGTAGAGTCAGCAGCAGGAAACAGCCAATGGGAACAGAATCCAAGAAAATGCCAAACTCAGAGGATCCCAAAAGCTCCCTTATAAAGCACTGTCTTTGCCTGGCATTTGAAGCTTAACAGAGAAAGGGTGGAGCAAACCTCGCCTGGGAAGGAATTTTATAATCGTAGTGCCATTGCTGAGAAGGCCCTGTTCCGGGTAAATCCAGAGACCGAGGGACTTAAGCTCTTAAATGTACAAGCAGACTCATAGGTAGAAGGCAATCCTTAAAGTATCCCAGACACGGACCATTTAGGGCCTTAAAGATCAAAGCCAGCACATTTAAGGTTGAACTGGTAAGTGTCCATTCGGGACATAATTCATGACAGGTTTCTGCTCTAGAGCTTATTTTGAGTTCCAGTGCTCAACATATCTGCTGTACCATGCAGTAGATAAGACTGCCCCATGCCCCAGCCCTGCAAGCTGGCAGGATAATTCTTCTTAGTATAGAGTGGCTGCATTCACTCATAACACTGAGCCATGGTTTATGTTAACCATGGTTTGTTGCTTTAGCCATGAATTGTCTTGCAGACAAGCAAACAAATCACAGCTTGTTTTCCCTATTTCTGGTTGTTTCTCTCCTAGCAATTTTGCCAGTCTTCAGAGTGGCTTTGTTTTCAGCAGGGATGGGGACTGCAGGGAGTCCAGGACTCGACTCGTGAGTCGGACTGAGTCCCCCCTGTGACTCGAGTCCCAATATTTTTAATGGGATTCGAGACTCGACTCGGGACCAAGGACTTGTGTTCCAAAATCGTGTTCCTCAAATGCAACATGGATAGGTTTTAGGAAATACAGCAAGTTTATTTTAAAAAATCATTTTTCTAAAATGCAACCTTTCAGACATTTTGGGTTTGGCTGCCTCTGCCTGCCTGTTTGGGGTTCCCTGCCTCCTGCCTGCCTGGTCTCTTCTTGACCAGTTCAACAGTTGAATTGTCCAAGACAAAGGCCTCTGCCTGCCTGTTTTGGGGTTCCCTGCCTCCTCTGCCTGTCTGGTTATTTTGGGTTTGTCTGCCTGGTCTGTTCTTGCCAAAATCAGTTGCAGAGTTTTGAAATAAAAAGGCACACTTGTGCCTAGAATTTATTTAAGCCACACATCTGAAATAGCCTTATTTTGTTGGGAACCCCCCCCCCCCATTGATTTTAATAGGGACTCGTGGAGTCAGCTTTGGGAGTGACTCATGACTCGTGAGTCACCATTTTGGACCAAGGACTCGGACTCGAGACTCGGGTCCAAAAGACTCGTGACTCGACTCGTGACTCGAAACCAAGGACTCTTCAACATCCCTGGTTTTCAGACTGCTCTTGCTGGGTGCCTCTCTGTCAGGTCAGGCAGCACAGCAGCACAAACAAGCCAGTGATAAGCCATGGTTCTGAGTTCAATCATCAGACAATGCCATGGTTTAAACAAGCCAGACTTTGTAAGCCAACAACAAGCCATGGCTTCTATTTGTGGTGTGTAGCAGGTTAGCAAACCATAGTTTGATTGCAGAGATGAGACTGGACACAATGGCAAGCCAGGTTTGAACAAACCACAGCATGGCTTAGCATTATGTATGAACCAGGCCAGTGTTTTACTTTTGCCAGAGTACCGATAGTCAAGCCCAAGTATTAAGGGACAGGGCTTCTAGTTTAGTGATGAGAAAATTTTACCTTCTCCATTCCTTTGTGTTTTTCTGGGTCACTCTGCTGTGCCATCCACTTCTCCAGAATTCTAGAATAACTAGGTGAAATTCTAAAATTAGTTTGGAATCAGAGTATGAAGAGTTTGCTGCACATTGGTAAAACTTCATGCAAAAAGAATCTGTGCAGCTGTACAATCACATCCAGCTTGATTTTTGTAGTATTTTATCAATGCACGCAGGTAAATGGAGGAAGGGGGAGAGATACAAATGAACTGGAGGAACTGAAAATTGCAGGAAATTGGGTATGCAAAGTGCTGTGTACAAAATATGGAAATAAAAAAAAAAAGGTTTGCTTTGAATCTTTTGACCTATTTCTTCCTACCTCATGAAGTCATTTAGATCTGCACATAGTGGGTGTAAAATACACTTTGCTATAAAAACACTTGACACCCACAGCACATGAATAAATGGTTGCAGAGGGTGAAAAACTCAGAACAATCCTTTGTAGGGGTGGCCATTTCATAATCAGCAGTGTTATGTTGTTATGTTTGTATACTGAGAAGTAGGGAGTTTGCTTAATAGTCCACTTGGATGGTGATTTGAAGGCCAGTAGAAGGTTTTGGTGATATTTCTTTTCTGGATTAAATGTTCATTATTAGGCATGTAATTCTTTTTTCATTTTTAAAAGTTGTGTATTTGTTTGGATTTGAATGATCAAGGATCATATTTTCTTTCTCTTTTCTTTTTAAAATTAAAACCATTACGGTACATTTGTTTAGCTTGCCCCTCTCCAGACAAATGGTTTACATAGCAGAAAGATTAAAAAAAGATTACAGAAAATGTTAATCTCAAGAAATTAAAAAAGAAAAAAAAGCAGAATCAATATTTACACTCAACTAATCCAGTACAGGAAACATTTATCATGTGTTGGCCTCATTTTCACTGCTCTTCAGAGGTTTCCAAACAGGAAGGAGAACAAATAAGTGAGAAAGTTGTTTGCCTGCAACCCTTTGATGTTTTGTTTTGTGAACCTAGTGAGTGATTCTGGATATAATCATGATCTCCCATGTTTTGTTAACCAAGTAAGTCCCTTTAAGATGGTAAACCAGAACTTTTTTATTTGTTACATACATTTGTATACTGCTTTCCAGTGAATGATCGAAGCAGTTATCACAAATGATAAAAGCATAAAATATACAGTAATACCTTGGATTGCAAGTAACTTGGTCTGAGAGCGTTTTGCAAGACAAGCAATTTTTAAAAAATAAATTTTGACTTGATAAACAAGCGACGTCTTGCAAGACAAGTGTAGGGATGTAACCGCTCGCCTCGAGCAGGCCGAAATCGGCCCCGCTCACACCCGCCAGAGACTCGCTTTGATATAAGAGTGTTTTGGATTACAAGCACGGTTCCAGGACGAATTATGCTGTCAATCCAAGGTATTACTGTAACAATAAAAGTACAATAAGAGCACAATACCATGGCCACTAGACAGAGTCTAGACAGCCATAGGATAAGTCAGAGTCCCCACTCCAACCTTGGAAGCTTGCTCCGACGTCAGAGCAGGGACTCCAAACTCAAAGCACTCTCCCTCTGCCCTCGCAGCTCTGAAGTAGGAAGAGTGACCTCGGAGATGGAGTTTTGTGGGTGGGGAGGGGGCGGGGATGGGAGGAGACAGGCTCTGCCAACATACACAATATTCCTGGTGGCACTTAAGCTTACTCACCTCGAGCTCCGGGGTAATACACTTATATAGCTGAAATCAGCCGTCTACGTGTTTTGCAGGGTGGGAGGATTGTGAAGGCAACCTTTGCCTCTGCGCTCCTCCCACCCTCCATAGGATACCCGTAATCCTCCAAGTTCGGAGTGTTACAGGCAGCCTCATTGGATTGCGCTGTAAAATAATTACTGGTCGACTCTAAATATACTGGCCTGGGTTACCCTTCAGGGAAAGCCTGCATGAACGGCTAGGTCTTGAGCAGATGTCTAAAGATCAAAATGGAAGGTGCCTGCCTATTGTCATGGGTCGTCAAAAGGGAGCACATTCCAGGGGGCAAGTGCTGCAACATTAAATGCTCTGTTACAGGTACTCCTCAGGCAAACCTCAGGAGCATGTAGCGCCATCAGAAGTGCTCCTCCTGAGGACCGCAAGGACAGGGCAGGGACATAAGGGGTGAGGCGATCCCTAAGGAAACATTTACTTGCCCATATGATATTGGCTGGGGAGGGGAAATCCAAATCAGAGGTACAGTGGACTGCCTTGCTCCATTATGTGTAAGAGGACTAGTATTTTCACCTTGAGTTCTCTTATCCAAGTTGGCTGGGGAAATTTCATTTTAACCTTTTCATGGACCGGCAACACCTGTTCCATGCTGGTCTGGTGCGGAATACCCTTCCCTTTATCTTCCTGCCAAAACTTTTAGGCACATGCCTGCCATGCTTCAGCCCTAGCCCAGGTCTTGTAATGAGGTCAAGTGTATCTTGTGCTGTGGTTGTTAGGCAACATTCTCATTTTGACTGAAAGCTACAAAATTTAAGATGCAGCTTTTTACCCAAGTGATTTCTATCTTGTTCATTATTAAAGTTGTTAGGTGCTCAGGTTTCTAAATAGAGATTATTCAACACTCTGGTAATTGTGTAGAAGATCTTCTACTGCTTCAGTCCATGCTGCAAGGATGACCTTCTTTTCCTACTTCTTTCCCGCAGTTTCCTACATGACAGCATATTAGTAAGGTTTTTAGAAACTCTGATATCCAAGGGAATTGATAATGGGACGAGATTATCTTTCTTTCTTTCTCATCACAGTCCCTTTCATCCTCCATTATCTCTAATTGTGAGGGAAGCTATAGAGTCAGCAGAAAATGAATCTGTTTCTAGATCAATAAGAGAAGATTCTTCTTCTAAGGTTTCCTCAGAAGATATTCTTTCTGAAATCCAATCATCAGATGAGATCCGACACACTTGAATTAGAGCTAAATTAGCTTATGGCTCAAATAGCTAATAAGTGTTGCAGTAAGTTCATTCTACATTCCTAGACAAATTTGGATGATGATGATGATGATGATGATGATGATGATGATGATAAAGAAGAAGAAGGAGGAGGAGGAGGAGGAGGAGGAGGTAACATTCATCTAAGGCCCAGCTTGCACTATATGAGGCCATCTACCTTCCAACTTGCTACCCCACACATTAACGTTAGTTCACCTTGTAACATAAGGCTCGGTGGTAAGGTGATATGGAGAGGCCTGCTGTTTTGAGAATAATTGCAAGACAGAGTATTTATTAATGCAAAGAAGAAGCATGTGTATCATGACGAGCCCTGTGTGTTCTCTATGTGGGGCTTCCTTCAAAAGCTGCAATGAATATAAAATGTGGCCACCAAAATGTTGACTGGCACATGGTAACTAGAGCACATAATTCCAGTCAATGCCAACTTCATCGGTTATCTATTTGTGTTTGGTTTTGGTTCAATTTAAAATCCTGGTATTCATCTTTAAAGCCCTTAACAGCCTGGGACCAGGTTATCTCAAGAACCACCTTTATCCATATGAACCTGCCTGAGCTTTAAGAATGGCTTCAGAAATCTTGCTCTCTGATCCATCTCCATTGGAGATACAGGGCCAAACTAGATATGACAATCATAATGGAACTAGGAGTTGCATTATTATTTTTTGGTAAGTAAATAGCTGTGGTGTGCATGGATCTGGATTGGTAGTGTGGTTGGGGGAAGAAGGGACTCCACTCTTCGCCCTTGTTGCATTCCTGATACGAATCCTGCATCCCACACTTGCAGCTGCTATTTTCATTGGGAGAAAACCATGAGAGCTATTCTCCTGATGTAAATAGCAGCTCTGAGGGTCCCCAATCCAAGTTAAATCCAGATTTCCCATCCCCCAATGGCTGCTATTTAATTTAAAAATATATATCCTGCAACTCATCACATCTAGTTTTGTCCACAGTGGACAGGGTCTTCTAGGTGGTGATACAGCAGTTATGGAAAGTGCTTAAGGAAAAATCCAGTAGGGTCCCTTTCTCCCAGTGTTTAGACAAGTTTCAAAGACTATTTTTTTTTTATTCAGGCAGGCATTCAATGAATACTTTTTATGTTGCCTGTGATTATTTTTTATACTTTTTAATTGCTGCTTTCTTGCCTTATTAAATTGTTTTTAATGCTCATATTTTATATTTTTGTTTTATGCCAGTTTGAGTGCACTTTTGCATAGAAAAATATGAGAAAAATGAAACAGGGAAAGTAAGAAACAAATTCAAAATGCCTTACTAGAGTTAAAAGACAGACTTTTTGCTCTCTCCCAGGCTTGGGATAGCAGAGTTAACTTTGCTGTTGGTCGGGGTCCCCTGAAGCTAGTGAATGAGGACTGAGAGGATATGAAAGGGGCTGTGGTTGGTAGCCACTCTGTGGCAGCTGTTAAACATAATTTCTTCAAAAGTCAAACCTTTTTAGAGACCCAGTGACTCCAAGGCAGTACTTGGAGGATTACTGCTTATCTGTCTTTCAGATGACCATCTTAGGGAGTCATAGGATCACAGAGTTGGAAGGGGCCTGCAAGGCCATCAAGTCCAACCCCCTGCTCAATGCAGGAAACTAGAGGAGGGGTCTCCCATCCAAGTAATAAGCAGGCCTGACCCTGCTTAGCTTTCCACACTCAGACAAGCTGAGCCAGGGTGCAATTCTATGCATGTTTAGACAGAAAAAAGACCGACAATGCCCAGCATTCCCCAGCCAGCCATGTTGGCTGGGGAATGCTGGGAGTTGTAGGACTTTGTCTAAACATGCATAGGATTGCACCCTTAATTTAATTAATTAATTAGTTAATGCTCTTGCTTGTCTATACTGACACAGAGAAAGGATCACTATAAATGTTCCAGGTCCCTGTAAAAGACAAATGAAACTGCAAGCAATTTCAGACAAAGTTTTTATCCCCACTGTCTCTTCAGAGATCCCTGGCAAATGCTGCGTGCATGCGCGCGCGCACACGTTTCACCCTTGTCTTGAAGGCCATTTCTTCATACTTGATCTTGAAGTAAAGTCATAGTGCTACGATTGTGGCATCCCATTCATTTCATGGAAACAAATTGCAATTGCACAAACACAGGATTAAGGTTTCACAGCAGGATGAAAAAGAGAAGCAGTGTTGTGGAGAAAAGAGTTTGCATTGAAACACAAAGATTTAAAAATGTTGCAAGCTACAATTACTGGCCAAAAAAATGTATTGCCACGATGATATCTATTTTTATACCTTTTTCAAATTACAGCATGAACATTCTTATTTAAATTTCAGTTGTGATGACGGAAATGAGTTGTATAATTTCAGCTCAGCATTCAGTAATTAGTGATGCATAATTCATTTCCCTCTAAAGAGACCATCATATAAGATTCTGTTATTGTTCCTTCTTTCCACCTCTCCCCCCCCCCCATTTATTTCAATAGATGTTGTCTTCCTATCTACCACCTACACTTAAGCAATACAGTAAAGCAACAGTGTTTTCTTCTTTTCACTAATCCACACATCGTTCTTCTATTCCAGTCAGGGTTTGAAATTTCAGGATGTGCATCTTAAAGCAAAGCACTCTTGGCCAATCAAAATACAGGAATTTTAAAAGTATCAATTTATCTTTCAGTTGTATTTTTAGGTACATTGCCATTACCCATTGCAGATAATAGAGATGATTGCTCTGGGTGTTTTCCAGCTTAATCTAAGTGCTAACTTTGACTTTTAAAGCTCTTCATTGCTTGGGACCAGGGTGCATGTCTGCACATGTGCCTACTCAGGATTTTCAATGGAGGCCCTTCTATGAATGCCCTTCTCAGGTAAGGTGTGATGGGTGCTTACTTGGCTGTGTAGCCTCTGGTGTCTTATGGTACAAATGTACTATTGCAATGTAGGGTGTCACCCACAAGAAACTAATTTTAAATTTGATTGAGGACCTATCTGAAAAATGGATGTAATTTGCTACACACCTGTGGCTGTGTGAATCTTTGCAACTAGTCCAACCTGATGGACACACAATGGTTGGAGAGAAACAATTAATACACAGCTGTACATGATGAGTATTAAAATTCTCCTTACCCATTTGGCAAGATGATACCAATGTGACTAAGTTATCCTTCAGTGTGAGAGCTCACCTCAAGGTGGTCTGCCATCTGTGTGGGCTGATGCACATCAATGCAGTGTTGAGCTAATAATACAGAGGGTTTTTTTGGGTCATTCATTAAAATAGCAACAGTGTTTGTTAATCAAAGTTGGTGTGCAACATTTTTTACTGTGAATTGGTTTAGAACAAGAAGAAACCTGCAACATAGACCTGCAAGCCTAGCCAGCATTTGGGACACTCTCCAGGGAGGTAGGTAAACTGGTAACTTACCATCTACCAGCCAGCTTTTTCCTCTCCCTGGTTGTTCCTTGCTGAACTGGGAACCTGCTTCCCCTTGAAGTCTGCGCCTCCTGGACTGTTTGTGACCTGTGCCAGCTGCTCTAGTCGGGGAAAGTCTTCATCTTCTGGCCCGAGCAGGGCAGTGATGCCCCGGTGGCGACGTCGGTGAAAGGGATGACACCGAAGGGGGGGTCGCCCCTTTGGGGGGAGCCACTTCGGGGGAGCCACAAGGGTAAGGACCACCCCATAACAATTTGCCTATCTAGTTTCCTGTGGGGGAGGGATTGCTTTTTCTCCTTTCCCTGAGGATGTGCCATAGAGGGCAGATATGGAGCCTAGTGGGGGAATCTGTGGGGGCACTAATTGGTGTAGTGACGGGTAGAGGGAGATACGGTGTTGGGAGGAGGGCTAGCCAGTTAGGGGAACGCGGCCCAGGCAGTTAATGGCTGTGCTGTGTTCCGTCCCTCCTCATACCTGCAGGTGTGGTGGTTGCCCTATCAGCCTGCCCTTGGGTCTCCGGATGCTGCTTCTAAATGCCAGATCGGTCCAAAATAAGACCTCCCTCATCCATGACCTAACAGTGGATGAGGCAGCTGATCTGAAATGTATTACCGAGACCTGGGTGGGTGAACAGGGAGGAGTTAGTCTCTCCCAGCTCTGCCCACCGGGGTACTTGGTGCAGCATCAGGATAGACCTGAGGGCTGGGGAGGACAGGTTGCTGTGGTCTATAGGAATTTTCTCTCTCTCTCTCCAGGCTCCCAGTCTGGTCTGGAGTGTTTTCACCTCATGTTGGGCCAGCAGGAAAGATTGGGGATTCTGTTGGTGTACTGCCCACCCTGCTGCTCAACAGACTCCCTATTTCACTCAGCTGACAGAGGTGGTCTTGGTGGTGATGTTGGTCCTGGGAGACATTAGTGTCCATGCCGGGGGCGCCTTTATCTGGGGTGGCTCAGGATTTCATGGACTCCATGATGACTAAGGGACTGTCCCAACATGTCATCGGCCCAACACATGTGGCAGGGCACACTGTAGATCTGTTTTTTTCAGCCAGGCATGGGGATAGTGATCTGAAGGTGGGGGACTTTGATTGAATCGGTCCTTTTGTCATGGTCACTGCCTGCTGAGATTTAGACTGGCAGCGACTTTTCCCCTCTGCAAGGGTGGGGGACCTATTAAGATGGTCCACCCCCCGGAGGCTAATGGATCTGAGTGGTTTTCAGAGCGCCCTTGGGGGGTTTCCGGCTGATATGGCTGCCGGTCCTGTTGAATCCCTGGTCGATCTCTGGAATAGAGAGATGACCAGGGCGGTTGACACAATTGCTCCTGAGCGCCCTCTCTGTAGTAGAGCTCGTACGGCTCCGTGGTACACCCCAGAGCTGAGGGCGATAAAACAAAACAGGAGACGGCTTGATTGCAGATGGAGAAGAAAAACTAGTGGATGCAGTTGAGTCCTGGTATGTGCCTACAATCGGGTATATTTAGAGGCAGTGAGGGCGGCAAAGAAACAACATCTCACTGCTTCTATCCAATCTTCCATTTGCCACCCAGCGGAGCTTTTTAGGGTTGTCTGGGGCCTATTATATACTGGACCCATGGACATTCTGTACCCCTCTGAGGCCTGCTGCAATGTATTTGACAGGCACTTCCAGGACAAAATCTCTTGCATCCACTGGGATTTGGACTCCAATGTTATGGCAGTTGAATCAGATGAGGTTCCCAGAGCATAGCCTGGACAAACTTTCTTGAATGAGTTTCAGTTGTACAGCTTGAGGATGCCGACAAGGTGCTTGGACAGATTCATGCAAATACATCCGCACTGGATCCTTGCCCCTCTTGGCTCATAAAAACTAGCAGGGAGGGAACAGGTGGCTGGACAAGGAGGTGATCAATGCCTCCTTGCGAGAGGGAGTGGTCCCATGCTGCTTGAAAGAAGTGGTGGTGAGGTCACTCCTGAAAAAACCCTCCCTGGATCTGGAAGATCTTAATAACTTTAGACTGGTAGTGAATGTCCATTTCCTGGGCAAGGTCCTTGAGCAGGTAGTGGCCAACCAGCTCCAGGTGCTCTTGGATGAGACTGATTATCTGGATCAATTTCAGTCCGGGTTCAGGCCTGGTTTTGGCATAGCAACAGCTTTGGTCACCCTGTATGATGACCTATGTTAGGAGAGAGACAGGGGGAGTGCGACCCTGTTGATACTCCTGGATCTCTCAGCGGCTTTTGATACCATCAACCATGGTATCCTTCTGGGGCGGCTGTCTGAGTTGGGAGTTGGGGGTACTGCATTGCAGTGGTTCCACTCCTACCTGGATGGGCGGCTCCCGAAGGTGGTGCTTGGAGAATATTGCTTGGCCCCATTATGGAGTTCCACAGGGGTCAGTCTTATCCCCCATGCTTTTCAACATATACATGAAACCGCTGAGTGCCTGTCTGTGACAATGGACTGGATGAGGGCTAACAAACTGAGGCTTAATCCAAATTCCAGACAAGACTGAGATGCTGTTAGTGGGTGGTTCCTCTGACCAGATGGAAGGTGTTCAACCTGTTCTGGATAGGGTTGCACTCCCCTTGAAGGAGGAGGTCCGTAGCTTGGAGGTTCTCCTTGAGCCATCTTTGTCACTTGATGCTCAGGTTGCCTCAGTGGTATGGAGCATATACCACTCCATACCACTGAGTGGTATGGCCCAGCTGTGCTCCTATCTGGACAGGG
Source organism: Shinisaurus crocodilurus (assembly GCA_021292165.1). Classification (NCBI taxonomy): domain Eukaryota; kingdom Metazoa; phylum Chordata; class Lepidosauria; order Squamata; family Shinisauridae; genus Shinisaurus; species Shinisaurus crocodilurus. Next base: position 174,202,012 of record CM037880.1, on the reverse strand, counting down.
ATAGCCTGATTTCAGTAATCTATGCTCTGGTAATCTTAAAGCTAGACCACCGCAATGCACTTTACATAGGGCTGCCCTTGAAAACTATTCAGAAGCTGCAGCTTGTGCAAAATGCGGCAGCCAGACTCATTAGTGGGACCAGAAAGTCTGAACTAGAGTTGAAAATCGAGCCTCCGCCGGGGCAGAACGAGGCCGAGCATGGCCCTGCTCACGCCCCAGCGAGGCCTTGCCTCCTCTTCGGGGCGGCTCGCGTGCTCCACGGAGAGCCACCCCAGCCGCTTGATCCAGCGGAGAACTGCCCGTGCTGCTCGATCGGTCCCGTCGCGTCACTTCCTAGGACCGGAAATGACGCGACGGGACCAATCTGCGCCTGTGCAGAGGCCCGTCGCGTCACTTCCGGGACTGGAAATGATGCGACGGGACCGTCCGAACGCAGAGAACGGGGTGACGCTGTGTGCTGCTCGAAAAAACAAGGCAGGGAGGGGGTGGGGGCGAAATAAGGCTCGGGCAGTGCGCCCAGCCTTATTTACGCCGCTAGTCTGAACACATAACATAACATCAGTTCTGGCCTACTTGCACTGCTGCCTATATGCTTCCGAGCCTGATTCAAGGTGCTGGTCTTAACCTTTAAGCCCTACACGGCTTGGGACTGCAATACTTGATGGAATGCCTCTTCCAACCACAATCTACCCGGTCACTACGCTCAACATCTGGGGCCTTCCTCCGACTGCCACTTCTGAGGGAGGCTCGGAGGGAGGCAACAAGGGAGGCCTTTTCTGTTGTAGCCCCCAACTCTGGAACAAGCTCCCCCCTGAGGCCTGCCTGGCGCCAGCTCTGCTATCTTTTCAGCACCAGGTTAAGACTTCCCTCTATGTTGAGGCTTTTAACAATTCTAAATAGTGCATGGTAGAGTGGTCATTTTTAACTTTTTTACTGGTCATGTTGCATTAACTTGTCTCACTATTTCTGTCATTTTAAATTTGGTTTTAAGTTTTTTATAATGTTTTTATTGTGTATCTTTTATATTGTATTATATTTTTAATTGATTGTTGTAAACTGCCCAGAGAGCTTCGGCTATTGGGCGGTATAGAAATAAAATTATTATTATTATTATTATTATTATTATTATTATTATTATTATTATTATTAGAACAAGAAGAGAGAAATATTGGATATTCATCTGTTTTTAATAATAAAACCTGTGGTGTTTTAATTCCCCCCCCCATAATTGTTATATTTTATTGTTTTTGATGTATTGTTTTATTATTTTAATAATTTTTTATTGTTTCTGTAAACTGCTTTGAGTACCATGTTTGGGTGGGCTACAAAAAAATAAATAATTTTGGTTTGAAAATTTTCTTAGAATAATTCCTGCCCTACTGTTTTTGCTGAGTGTAATAGGGAATAATATGCTTTAAGAACCAGGATTGTTTTTTTTATTTTCTAAACATGCACAATGCAATATATTTTGATTTCCACAAGTAGCTGTTTTTAATGTTAGCAAGAAACTGAGTGAAAAACTGAACCATGGCGAAAACACAAAACAAAACAAAAAGGCCCAAACCAAACCCAAGAGTGCCTCTTAGAAATCCCTGGCATATATTTGTAACAAACCTTTGTATTTTATATTTTGTAGCATGGGTTGTGAAATCTTGTCATTCAACCCCTAAGAGATGTTTTGACACCATTTTGTACTTTTGGCAGCTGATCAATTGAGGCCCTCTGGCATCACCATAGGTATGGACCAATTCTGCATCAGTGGGAATGGAGCAGGAATTTGTTTATATAATGTGGTTGTCCAGGGGATGAACTAAACCAAAAAGGCAGTGAACATTTCTCGGGATTAATGCCACAGCAACAGAGCTACAGTGAGTCTGAAACTAGAGCAGCTTAATTTCTTTCACATAAGGGTCTTTGTTACTGGATACAATAAGTGTTTATGGCAATAAAAATAGTAAAGTGTAATACTTCCTATAAAACAAAACCTTAAAGCTCGATTTTTTACCAGTTACATTCATGTTCAATTTGTGCCTTCAAAATTGCTTTTCTGGAGCCTCAACTACAGAAAAATACTACCGTGTTCATAATACAGTAAGCCGCAATGTTAGGAAACATCTATAACTAATATATTTTACTATCTGTCTAACCATTTGTTTTGGTTTCTATGTCACTATTCCTATTACTGCACAAAATTAGTGGTGGGGTGGAATAAGCATGTGCAGATCCCTACATTTTTTTGGTTTGCCAGGTATATACAGTAGGCACTCATCAGAAGGGATTGCTTTGGTAACATGCTGACAGTCACCATACCATCAAAAAGTAATATGAAGCATTGGCAGCAGTTTGAAGACGCTCCATGTGATGCTGAGGATTAATCACTAGAGCTGCAGTCCACATTATACCTGCCATATCGAAAAGTGGCCATGCAGAAGTTATTTTAGCCTGCTCCTAAGTGGTCAATGTAGTGCAGTGTTCTCCAACCTTGGGTCCCCAGATGTTTTTGGCCTACAACTCCCAGCATGCATGCTGGGAGTTGTAGGCCAAAAACATCTGGGGACCCAAGGTTGGAGAACACTGATGTAGTGTATAGACTACCCCTAAAACCAAAAATGCTTTATGTGAGGATTTTATATGGTCTGTATCTGTGGGATAAGGACTCTTGTAAATTACTGGGATGGAACATGGGTCAAACTGACCTGAGCTCCAGATGTAATGCAGGTGGCTTCCCCACCCAATAAGTGTCTAATTTCTGATGGAAGTGGCAAACCTAATTCAAATCTAGTTGGAAGAGAGTTGTGTGTTAGCCAATTTAGACAACTGTCTAAATTGTCTGTTGGGGCCCTGGTCCTGCAACCACACATTCTAGCACTCTGACACAGGAGACTACAAATCAGTGAGACTCTTTTATTACATCAAATCCCACTGCATAAGCATAACAGTTACAGTCCTCAGAAATCATGTAGCTGATGGCATTTTTTGCTATAGGCTCTTGAATTGGTTCCACATCAAGGGAAGGGAATCGAATTACTCCAAGAGCCTGTAACAAAATGCCATCAGCTATATGATTTCTGAGGACTGTAACCATTAAGCTTATGCCATGGGATTTGCTGTAATAAAACAGTCTCACTGATTTGTAGTCTTCTGTGTCAGAGTGCTAGAATGTATGTTTGCAGGATCAGGCCTGACACCCCTCAAAAATTGTGATGCTTTACCATCCAAGCCCACACATTCCCACCCCGAGCTCTACCCACGGAAATCCTTATCACATTAAGTACCAATTCAAGGATTCCCTCCACCCCACAGAATAACCTTGGGGAAATTAAAAACTGTTTAACAATTGGTGAAATAAAAATATCTTGGCTGCCTGCCTGAAGGACATCAACGCTGGGGCCAGTTGAACTTCCCTTGGGAGAGAGTTCCACAAGTGGGTTGCTGCCACTGAAAAAGCCCTGTCTGATGACATTGCCAAGCATGCTTCTATTGGCACCAGAAACAGAGCAGGATTTCTGATGATGGCCGGAACTGATGAGCAGGTTCATGGGACTAGGTGGTCCTTCAGATATCCTGGGCCCAAGCAATTCAGGTCTTTATAGGTAATACCAAGCACCTTAAATTGTGCTCGGAAAAAACAAACAAACCAGGAAAGAAGCCAGTGGCTATGAAACAGGATCGGAGTGATATAAACTGAATAGTAAGGGCCAGAAAGCAATTAGTACCACAAGTTGCACTAATTACAGTTTCTGTTTACTCTTCAAGGGTATGACACAGAGTGCATGACATTAATCTAATATGGATGTGAATAAGGCATGTGTAACTGGCCAGATCTGCCTTCCCTATGAAGGGATACAACTGGTTGATCAGCTGAAGCTAGGCAAAGCCATTTCTAGCCACAGCTGCCACTTGGGTATCCAGGTGCCATGTTGGATCCAGGAGCATCCTCAAGCTGTGAATCTAGTCCTTCAGAGGGACTAAAACTCCATCCAGAACAAACTGTATTAACATTCTCTAATCAGCTTGTCTACCAACATCGGTACTTCTGTTTTGTCTGGATTAAGTCTCAGTTTGTTAGTACACATCCAATCCATCACTGCACCCAAACATCGATTAAGAACTTCCACAGCCAAAAGCCAGAAGAACCAACAGGGATGCATTTCTCCTGCCTAGCTTCAGGTGAACATCCACCAAGGCCATTTCAGTTCCAAAACCAGGCTTGAATCCCCTGCCATATTGGTCTTGCTGTATGTACAATATTGAATTACACATTGGATATGTGTGTATGTCAGGGGAAGGGACCACTCTTATAGAATATAATCATTACTGCTTCTAATTCAGCGGAGAGAATTTCAATCTATAAAAAAGATATCAATGGAGAACTGAAAAAGATTCCTAAGATCTGCTTTTTTTTTTTTTAACCCATTCTTCAAAGAATGTGTGAGACTTAAACATTTCAAACAGCAATTTTTATCGGGTTCCTAGCTTCCTCTTTAAATGCTCTGTGTTCTACTGAACTGGAATCAGCAAAGTGCAAAATGCGTACATCACAGTTGCCTTTTAATTAACCCCATAATTATATGCATGACTGCATAGGCGTAATTAATATAAGTATGCCCCATCTGTCCTTTGTACCCATACAGTTTTAAGGAAATTTGATTATTTCAATTTTTTTGGTACTTTCTGTGCTAAAGCCATCAACATTCCACTAATATAAATTTAAACAGAAATAATTTGTTTTCCTTCTTCTGCTGTTTGAATGATAGTATGTAGTAAGGGAGAAATGAAATCTCCTATAAATGTGTACAAAAATGGGACTGACACTATTTAATATTTTAATCTCTTACTATAATTAGAATGCCCCATCACAACAATATAATTTGCTTTGTTTCTTTATGAGACAAAGTACTTGCAGAGCTGTTTTGTAGAGATTAAAATTGCCTTGTACTGTATTGAAAAATAGTTTTAACCATGATTTTACAAGCCTCCACTGATTAAACTCATGAGATACTTTAAAACCCAATCGTAATATTTTCTGTGCAAGCAAACAAATGCTTAGGATAGAGTCTGCCAATTAGTGTTTCAGTTCAGTGTCATGAACTAGAGCTCCTGTGACCTCATTCCAACTCCCTAGATAATTTTGGCATAGGTTCAGCTATAGCTGCTGTGGGGAACTGCTGAAAATTAATTCCCCAGCTAAAAATGAAAACCAAACCGTAGAGCTAAATGCTGTGTATAGTCACTCATTCATATTGCTGTAATCAAGCCCTATATGTGCTGCATTTCTGTGACCTTTGAATTCATTTTTAATACTAGGAATTCATTTGAATCAAATTTGTGAATTGATTGAATTACCCGAATTCACTTTAAAAACAAAAACAACCCCACCCCCTCCAATTTCCAGCTACTGCATTCAAATGGATGGTATTATGGAAATGTTACTATTTTTTTTAGTATTATGTACAAGGAAACACGGTTCCTAAATATCCAGCACTCTGAGTCAGTGTACAATGTATTCTTACGATAAATATGCTATGCTGAAATTGGTTATAAAGTAAATCTGTAGCAATAACATAAAAACATATAACACAATCCTGGGCATGTTTACTCAGGAGTAAGCCCAACTGTTATCAATGATGCTTTCTTCCAGGTAAGTGTGCATAGGATCACAGCCATAATATAAAAACTTAAGAAACCTGCTGGATCAGACTAAAGATGTATCTAATCTACCACCATAGTATCAACTGTGGCCAGCAAAATGCAATTATACACAAGAAAAAGGAGAAAAATGACATCTGGAAGTGTTATCCAGAGAGGCTGCTAGGTTAAATCACCTAGAGGTGTATGAGAAATTGGTTTCAGTTCATTTTTGATCATGATTTGCCTTATATATTTACCTTCTGGACTGAACACAGACTTGAACACAATTTGTGGTTGAAGTTCACATATTTCCGAGCTTGCAATTGGATTCATGGACCAAAAGCAAAATGTGTTCAACAGCATGTGTACATTTGAAAAATACTCACAAACATGCTTTAATCAATGGGAGAATAATATGTACATTTCAAAGATGTACACAATTAATGCATACATTTGGAAAAATATGCATGAAAATATGCATGGATTTTCATGCGAAAAGATTGCAATCTGATATGGAAATGAGATGGAATGAGCTTTGAAGTGGAATTTGGAGAAGTCAGCAAATTCGCGTTTTGCTTGTACACACATCCCTACTTGTTGCCTATCTCTCCTGTCACAGGATTCTGAACATGACAATTGCTGGTCAAACAATTCCTTCACATGTTGCCAAGACTCTATTGAAAATGTGCCGTTTTGCACCTGAGTACTTGACTCTTATGAATTTTCACAGACAGGAGTGGGTCAACCTATGTGAGCAACAAGAGGTCTAAAAGGTTACCAACCTTGTTTCTGACAAGACTGTTGCTATTGCAGCTATCTCAGAAGCAGAAATTCAGCAGGCGCAGGTTTTCACTTTTCAGGAAGGGCTGTAGTTCAGTGAAAGCGCACATGTTTCGCATATAGAACCTCCCAGAACCAATACTGGCATTTCCAGGTAAAATTGGTCAGGTGGCAGGTGCTGTGAAAAGCTTCTATTGGAGTGCCACTGCCAATCACAGTAAATACTGACCTAGATGGACAAAGAGTCCTCACCTGGTATAAGGCAACTTCCAAGATTCCTTTCCTAACACATCATCTCCATGGTGGGGGAAATGTCAACTGTTTATTATACAGTGGGCATAGAAGCCTTACTGTATCTATGCAAGTAATTCTAGTTCCCCCCCCCTCTCTCGGACATCAGGGGAAAATGTTTCAAAAGGAAATCTGTTCTTTTATTTTAGAGAATCCCATGCCTATGCACAGCTATTCCTGCTCATATGGAAAACTGTTGGGTTAGTTGCAGCCAGGTTTTCAAAACTGCCTAACTCACATTTAGCTAGTTTGGTGAAAACATGGCCAAAGATTACATGAAGTACAGATGGTAAAATAGCACTGTTGAATGTCAGTTCCTGTTGGGGGGAGAGGCATGATTTCATCTAAAAGTATAAGTATTAGAACTTGGACAGAAAAGGGGGCTTAGTCGGCAGAGTTGTTTTTGCCCTAATTCCTGGTACACATAAAGGACAACCCTACTTTAGGAATCTGATTTTGGGTGTCATGAAAATACAGCAATGGTTAGTTATTTAACTTCTTGTTGTTGTCACCATCGTGTTATTTTTTACTATCTGAAGGGGGAGGTGGTGGTGGGGGAGAGGTGCCTGTGGCATTTTCTACCTCAGGTGCCAAAATAATTTGGCTGTCCTTGGGCACCTTGACTTAGGGGCAGGGACACCACTTTCCACTGATTGACTTGAGGGTGAGGTTGCCATTTGCTGCTCTGCCTCAGGCAGTAAAATGTCTTGGCCATGTATACATCAGATATGATGGTAGGATACAGGAATCTGCTTTCAGCATTTGCTAATGTAGAGTGCTATGTGAGCTAGATTACCCACTCTTGCACATTAACATTTGAAAACAAGTGGTGACCTGAAAAATCCTTCATTCAACAGGAGATCAACATGGTCCAGCCTACACATGCTGCAGAATGAGGTGGTAGAATGTTGAGATGATAAGACTGGTCTGTTCCACTTCAGATTGTTGGTAGGGGATGTCATTTCTGACATTTCTGACAATGCATTACATTAAAGCAAAAAGAAAAAGATACTCGGCAAGGGTGGAGGATGACCTTCTCCACGGTGGTGGCCATCATGTGGACTGACCACCCAACTGAGGTCAGGCATCCTCCTCTGCCAACAATTAAATATATTTCTGTTTGTCCAAGCATTTTCCTGACTGCTAGCATTGCCAGCTACCCTTAGTTATTTTAATGAGCTGTTTTATTGTTTTATTACTGTTCTGTTGTTTTATTGATTGGTTTTATTGCATTTGATAATGATTTTATCTTGTGAATTGCTTTGGGATTTAAAAAAGAACAAAAAAGTGGGATAAAAAGTTTCTGAAATCAATCAATCAACTATATGATACCCACCATTGTCAATATATGTTTGCAGGATTCACACATTACACTTTTAGGTTACATTTAAAGCATCTTACGTATACACATAGACCATATATTGTATGAAGTGGGCCTAAGTTACAGCACCCTGGGTACTTCTGGAGTAATAGGTATACCTGTTTACAATTCATCTCTTTATTCTGACACTGTCAAACTGACCTTCCGCCTACCTTTTCTCTTGATTCCCCTTCTGTTGTGTTCCTGTCTTTTTAGATATTTTGTAACCCTGAGTGCAGGGCCAGTCTCCCATGTTTGATTGATGTAAGTCTTTTGGGGGACAGTATTTGTGGGATAAAAATATACTAAAATAAAAATTAAAAAGTCGGTAGTAGTTATGGATAAAACTGACCTGTGCTACAGATTCCAAAGGGTTGGGAATAATAATAATAATAATAATAATAATTATTATTATTATTATTATTATTATTATTATTTATTTATTATCCATCTCTCCATCTAGATCGAGACGGGGAACAACAGAAATTATAAAATACATAAACTAAAACAACACAATACATACTATTAAAACATCTTAAAACATCTTTAAAACATCTTAAAAGCATCCTAAAATTCCGCTGGATAGGCCTGCCGGAAGAGATCAGTCTTTACGGCTTTTTTAAATTCCAAAAGACTGGCAAGTTGACGAATCTCCTCCGGCAGGCCATTCCATAACCTGGGAGCAGCAGAAGAGAAGGTCCTCTGGATAATGCTTGTCAGCCTAGTTTTGGCTGACTGAAGCAGATTCTTCCCAGAGGACCTAAGTGTGCGGGGCAGATTGTACGGGAGAAGGCGATCCCGTAGGTAGCCTGGAGTCCCTGGACCCAAACCATGTAGGGCTTTAAAGGCAATAACCAACACTTTATACTTCGCCCGGAAACTGATTTGGCAGCCAGTGGAGTGCTTTTAAAACTGGTGTGATATGGGCACCCCTAGGTGTACCAGCAACCAGTTTGGCTGCCATATTTTGCACTAGTTGAAGTTTCCAGACTAGGTATAAAGGTAGCCCTATGTACAGCACATAAATATTTCTGGTTTGACCAGAAAGGAACCATGCCACCAATTTATCATTCAACTCTCCAGTGACTTACCACTAATTACTTCAGAGGCCAGCAATGTTCAATGGTTTCCCCCATTCATGCTTTGGTATCAAATGTCAGGATAGGTCATTATGGCATGCACAGCAGTTATACATGTGGATGCACTCCAGGACTGTTCATTTCTGAAGCATGTTTTCTGTTTTCTGTTCACTGTATGAAACCTGTCTGGCACATTTTCTGAGAAACAGCCTTGTAGGATTCTGAAAGGAAACACTTTATCCTCTTGGTGGCAGCTGTACAGCCCAGCATAGGCTACTGGGAGGGGGGAAATGTCAGAAACCAAACAGTAGTCGTGAATATTTTGCCTCATCACAAATGACTTTGAGAAATGTACTTCGGAAAAGTTCCCAGCTGGATTTGTAATTAAGTCCATCTCCTATAAGCACTGACTGACACGCTCTGACTAATGACAAATGCTGGAATCAGTGACAAGAGTAGGAGCCAATCATTATTTTGCACAAATGGAAAATGGTAGACTGTCTCTGTGTTGTGCGCTGTTTGCCTAAAGGGATTTTCAGATTCAGAATTCACAGGAAAACTATTTCCCTGCTATACTGAATTGGAAGAAAAATCCTATTGGGGTAATATGCCTGAATTACATGAAGTAATGTTGTATTCCTGTATGTATTTAGTTGAGATTCATTTGGCAAGTACTCATATTTCCATGAGTGGATTGTATCATGCTTCGTGCTAAGCGAAAAGCACGTCAAATGAATCCTTTACAGGACCATCTTCTATCTGGTAACCTGTGTCCTCACTGTGGGAAGCTGTGTGGATCTAGAATTGGCCTCCACAGTCACTTACGGACCCATCGCTAGAGTCTACACAATCTTCTTTAGAATTTCCTCCTTTTATCCCGGAAGACAATCTTACTCGGTCACGAGTGATCGCCTGATGATGATATATAGCATCCATTGATAATTTTTGTGTGGCTCTAAAGCCTATTGCCAGCTGAGTTCCTGTAGGCTGCAATCCTATACCCACTTACCTGAGAGTAAACCCCATTGAAGCCAATAGGTCTTACTTCTGAGGAGTCGTGTATAGGATTTCACTGTAAGCCTGCAATCCTCTACACACTTATTTGGGAGTAAATCCCATTGATTGAACTGGGTGGAGGTTACTTCTGAATAGGCATGAATCAGATTGTACTATAAAGGGATTACATAATCTGATGGGATGCTTTATTTATGGTGGGGGTGACTACAGGAAGCTGAAACAACTGCTGCTTCTTTATATGATGTTTCCTTATGTGTGACTTTAGGAGGTGTCAGATATCCTATTTTATTCCCTTAGACAAAATACATGGATGTTACGGGTGCTTCCAGATTGAGAGCTTTTAGTGCTAACACTCAAAAGGCATTGAGTAGCTATTCTGTCTCCCTCCACCCCGCCCACTTAATGGATATTTTCTGAGTACTTTGAGAGCTGCTCTGTAGAGTGGCGGACACTGACAGTGTAGATTCTGTTGTGGTCCTGCTGGTTTGATTCTAACATGACTGTTACTGGCCAGGCATGAATAAGAACATAAGAAGAGCCCTGCTAGATCAGACCAAAGGCCTATCTCAGGCTTTCTCAATCAGGCACCTTTCAGATGTGCTGGACTGCAACTCCCATCACTCCCAGACTGGAAATTATGGGAGTTGCAGTCCAGCACATCTGGAGGGCACCAGGGTGGGGAAGGCTGGCCTGTCTAGTCCAGTATCGTCTTTCCCATAGTGGCTAGCCAGATGCCTATAGGAATCCCACAAGCAGGACATGAGGGCAACAGCACTCTCCTGCTGTCATTTCGAGCAACTAGTTTTCAGAGATCTTGGTGGTAGCATACAGCCATCATGCAGAATAATTTGAAAAAAAGTGAGTTTGGCCTTAGTTTGACTAGTCTCCTGGCATGGCTTGAAGCTACATTGCCCTTTCCCCATCCCAGCATTCTATGCAGCGATCCACCAGCACTTGCTGCTCAGCTGTGTTCCCTAGCCAAAAGCTTCTTCCTTTTGCTCTCCCAACAGGACTTCAACCCTTCCCCCAAGGAAGCCTGTGCATTTGTAAGGCAGACCTCCTCCCAAGCAAGCTGCCTGGGTATTTTACTCTGTTGCCAGTCCTTCCTCCACTGTATGCTATTCAATCAAAAGTATGGCTCTTCGAAGCCTCTGTGTGTAAGTGGCTTGAAGGGACAGACCACTGTGTGCAGGGCTCCTTCCTAGGTCCTCTCAAGGAGGTGCAGAAGGTGCTACAGCATCCTTATTGTGCCAGTGGATTAATGTTGTCTGTCTATGTGTGCGTGCAGGGGTGGAGTCTAGAGTTGCATTGTAGGGATATATCCCTGTTTCCCTGCATGTATTGTCTCCTTCCATGCTCTCCTCCTGTATGTGTTCAAACCTATGCCAAGGGAAATGAGTATAGGACTGCAATTTGAGTAGACATGTATAGGATTGAACTGTTAATCATTTGTTTTCTAGAAAACAGAAATCGCAAAGAGAGAAAAAAAGGTGCTGTGTGAAGTGAAACATCATTTAATAGAAAGAACAGCTGAAATGCATTGGAATAAATACCATCTTCAAACTAATCTTAATTACTTAATCTCTTTTTTTGGTATTGACATCTATATCAATTATGCATTCTTATTTTTAGTGTGACTTCCATATCAATAATGCATTATTGCATCATTTGAACATACTGAAGTGATTCGTAGCTGCCAAAAATTTATACATTTTCTTCCCCACACAATCATATATCACTTAGAACTGACTTACTGGCAGTGACTGATCACATACTGGCAGGATTTTCTTTATCTTAAGTAAGAATGGATTGAAAGAAACAAAAAACAGATGAATGGGAAAATATGAGGAAACCTCCATCCAGAATAGCAGATGGCTGTATGAATGACTGGGAAAAAAAAGTCCAACATTTGTGGAGGTGGGCTAACATTGATTGCCAAAGGGAGTATAGGTAAGATTTAAGAAACTGAAGTGCTAAATGAATGAGCTGCCAACAGGTCTCAACTGTATAAAATATTTACTGGCACATGTCAGTATATATATTCTGCATTTTGACTAGTAAGTTGTGTGAACTTTTTATCGTCAGCAGAATTAACTAAGGTTTCAAGAAGATAAGCAACTGAAAAGGAATAAAAAATTTCACATAACTATTTTTTTCCTATAAAATTGCTTCTCTTCTATTTGCCTACCTGTGATACACATAAGTTGGTAGCAGTGTTGCAGGAGGAAGCAGTACAACAATTTATTTGAGTCCTCTTGCAGTCTGGGCCCTAGATAAGTAGTGATATCATCATCATCATCATCATCATCATCATCATCATCATCATCATCATCTATTTATCGCCCATCTGGCCGGCAAACTGGCCACCCTGGGCGATGTACGTCAGATAAAAACAGGATAAAATACATTTAAAACAGTATAATTTAAAAAAAATCTTAGCCCACCCCATATTCCCGGCTGAACAGCCAAGTTTTTAGTGAGCAGCAGAAGCTCAGCAGAGAGGTCACTCATGGCGGAGGTCACTCAGGAGAGAGTTCCACAGTATGGGGGCCGTAGCAGAAAAGGCCCTCTTCCTTGTCCCCACCAGTCTAGCTGCTCTGGCTGAAGGGACAAAGAGAAGGCCATCTGTGGCAGATCTTGTTGAGCAGCCTACTTGGTGTTGCTGGAGACGCTCCTTGAGATAGACTGGACTGGAGCCGTATAGGGTTTTAAAGGTCAAAACCAACACCTTGAATTCGGCTCGGCAAGTAACTGGTAGCCAGTGCAACTCCTTGAGCACTGGCGTGATGTGATCCCGCCATCGGCTACCTTTAACCAGGCGAGCCGCCGTGTTCTGTACCAGCTGTAGCTTCCGAACCGTCTTCAAGGGTAACCCCACGTAGAGAGCATTACAGTAGTCTAGGCGAGAGGAGACCAAGGCATGAACCACTGATGGGAGCAGGTGATTAGGAAGGTAGGGGCGCAGCTGCCGTATCAGATGGAGTTGATACAGCGCCACCCGGCTCACAGCTGACACCTGAGCCTCCATGGACAGCTGGGAGTCTAGAATGACCCCCAAGCTGCGGACCTGGTCCTTCAGGGGTAGATGTACTCCATTCAGCACCAGGTCAACATCCCCTAACCTCCCCTTGTCCCCCACCAGAAGTACCTTGGTCTTGTCGGGGTTCAGCTTCAGCATGTTCCTTCCCATCCAGCCACAAAATTTCTTATTTTCTGGCTCAGATATATGTATCTAGCAGTTTGTAACACATGGATCAAATATGAGGTGAGCATTATGGTTTCCAAAGGTATCTACTGGCTTGGATTAAAATCCAACTGGATTTTTAAATGGATGGAGAAAAGTAGTCTTCCTCCCACACCTCCTGATGCTTGACATGCTACTACAACTGCAAGCCATGCTTTATGCTAAGAGTGCTGGGAAATGTAGTTTTCCTAGTAAAGTGCAGGTTCTCCAGCCTCTTCATCATTTGTTTACTCTTCTGTGAACCTTTTCCAGGTCAATATTCTTTTTGAGATGGGGCGACCATAAATGTACTGAGTACAGGCAGTCCCCAAGTTAAGAATGTCTGACTTACAGACAACCCATACTTAAGAACGGACTTCTGGTCTGGGTTCCCTGGCGCTATGTCATTTACGTAGAGTACATAGCGTAGTATACTACGCAATTTGCGTAATTTACGCAATTTGCGTAATGCCGATTTTAACGTATAGAACACTATGCTGTTCCGACGTGCATACAAATTCGACTTAAAGACATTCTTAGGAACGGAACTCATTCGTAACCTGGGGACTGCCTGTATTTCAAATGCTGCCATGTAACAGTTTTATATAAGGTCATAACAATGCTGGCCATTTTATTTTCAATACTTTCCCTAGTAATCCTTTTTCATTGTCACCACACAAAGAATTGATATTTTCATTGACCTATGCACCACACTACAGATTTCTTCCTTAGTTAGTCATTTCTAGTGCAGGCACCATTAATGTATATGTTAAGTTGGGATTATTTTTTTAATCCAGTGTGTGTGTTGTTTGCACTTACTTTTGAAATCCATTTGCCATTTTGTTGCCTATTAGTAATCAACTTAAGGTGAGATCCCTTTGAAATCCTTTGCAAACTGCTTGAGTATTCACTATCCTGAATAATTTGGTGTGGTCCATACAGACTTGACTACCTCACTGTTCATCCCTGATATTAGATCATTTATGAATAAATTTAATAGCAGTGGTATGAGTATAGATTCCCTATGGGAAGACCGGTGCTTACTTTCCTCTGATCTGAGGTCTGCACATTTACTCATGCCCTCTGCTTCCTGTTCTTTAACCAGTTATCAATCCATAAAAGAACCCATCCAATTATGCTATGAGTGGTAAGTTTATTCAGAAGATACTTTGGCAAATGTGTTGTTGTTGTTGTTGTTGTTGTTGTTGTTAATCCAAGCATGTAATGTTCACCAGATCACCTCTATTTATAATATAGATTCTATATGCTTTTTGTTCCATTTTTTCTGGACCACTTTTCAGTTTTGTTGTTTTATGTCTTGTCTGGGAAACAGATGCACGTATTGTGCTTTCTATATTATTTTTCTATACAATGGGATCGTAAAGATAATGGGCATTATCCAGTACTTTTAAAACCCTTTGATTACAGTTGGAGTTCTGTGATGGAAAAATGGTTGGTTAAATGTACTAAATAGATAAATAATAATAAATGCTTACTTCACTCATTGTAATTGGGATTTAAGAGCTGGGTTGACACCCCTTGGAAATAAGTTCACTTTAAATCAATGGGTAAGCACATTAACTTCTACGTTAATGTGTTTAGCAGCAGGGTATAAGATATATATGTGCACATCCAAGAATAATGGTGGCAGGAACCCTTAGTAGATTAGCTTTGTGATTCTCTCTCTCTCTCTCTCTCTCTCTCTCTCTCTCTCTCTCATTGCATTCCTTTTTGAATCACTGTGTTTTATTCCAGCAAGAGAGCATGTTAAAAGCCATAGAAATAATAACATATTGAGCATACAGCATATCAATAGTAAAAAATGGTGTTTCTTTGCAAATGAGCTGTGCAAAGAAGAAGGGGAGGATTTTGTTGTTGTTAAGCAAGTAATTACTTTATATTTCTAACACATGGTTTTGAAGTTTTTCTTGGCTGTTTCCTACCAACTGGATGTTATGAATAGGTCATCTCAAGAGGACTGGTGAATAAGTTCAATGTTCTTCTCTTGCTTTGTACAGGTTCAAGTGAAATTCTAACCTCAAGATCTCTCTACAGTCAAACTAATTTCCCATCATATTCCATTATGCTCACACAATTCTCACTGGTACCAGCAATAATAACTGCATATGCAAGTGAAGAGAAAGTACTCATTCTTGAAATTCTTGCACAATTTCTATGGAAAACAGGAAAGATCACCCTCCCTGCTCCACCCACAGACACACACACACACACACACACACACACACACACACAGAGTCACGGACACACACGTCACTTTTGAAGACTGGGTTTTGGGAGAGATCAGTGTGCAAAACCTAGGATATATTTTCAAATAGGCATGGCTTGCCTTCCATACATTCCATAACTGTGAATGGGAAAGAATTGTGTACATCCTGGCACACACAGCGAGCTCTAGATTGGAGGCAGTGTGTATTTTAAAGATGATGTTCTAAAGCAAATTTTACTTACTGGAGACCAGATTGGTGATGGATAATTATTTCAGCACTGGGAGGCATGTTGGAAATACAATGGCTCTGCTGTATATCTATGCAGCTGCAGGATGCTATGTATGCATACTCCATCAGCTTATTGGTAATGACAGCGATCATCTGTTTAGAGGATGTGGAGAACTTAAACCAGCTCCTTGCTGCTGTTTCATTCAGTATTGACATTTACTGGTAAAGCTCAAGACTAACTTTTGGCTAATGACCAAATTCCAGTCTCATTTTCATCTGTTATTAATTAAGAGTGATGAATAAGACATTTGTATATATTCAAAATAAGCGTAATAAAATAACCACTTCTGACATTTACCATCACATCTCAGGAACCACCAAGTTGCTAAATGACCCAATTTCAACTACGGTAATTGTAAAAAATGCTGTTCAAATATACCACTGGATTTCTCAAAAGAATGCCTGTCTTGTGGAGTAGAGAGTGAGTGTTGGGCTTGGATGTGGGAAGCCTAGGGTGAAATATCTGCATGGCAGTGAAACCTCCTGGGCAAATCGCTATTTTCCAACCTAAACTACTACAGTGTTGTTGTGAAACTAAAACACCGTTTGGATCTCCTTGGAGGGAAGACAAGATATAAAGCCAATAAAGAGCTAAATACAAATGTTGAGAACTATTGGTAAACGTGAACACTTCATATAACATCTATTTTTAAAAGAGTGGAAAATGTTATACAGTTGTTGTTAAGAAGATATGAACTAGTAAATATCATGGAAATAGCAAATTCTGTAAAGATAATGATTGACCAGGTATTTAAAATATGAAGACCTTAAGGAAGTTATGCAGCCACTGATACTGGGCAAAGAGTAGAATCAACTGGCAGCAGATAAAGTCACTGTTGCTCAGGCAATATAGAATGCAATCTTCAAAATATCACATAAAATATTCAATTCCTTGACGAATAAGAAATGCAACCAAGACTGTGAGATACCACCCTTTTCATTAAGGTGAAGAAAGTATTAAATAAATGGTCCTCCTCTAGTTTTGCAGCTGCATCACGTAACATTAAACACTCAGGAATATTAAAAGCTGGAATGAGGACATGATGTTTACATCCACATGTTCAAACAGAACATGGAGATGAATGAAAGGCTTTTGGCAATGTCATTTCGTAACTCAGAAAGAACTGCATAAACTAATAAAAAATAGATCATACCTCAGAAACCTGGCCTGTTTTGGGGAAGTATTTATAAAGGTTTATGGTTGTCTTAGAAATGTAGAATGTAACTAACAATATTTTGCAGCCACTCCATAAAGGCAGCTCATGCCCAGAGACAAAAGGAGATACAATCATGATTGTCAAAACATTAAAAAAAAATAAAAATAGAGCTGTGTACAAATGACATCTCAAAACTCTCCACCCTATTTGTGGGCAGAGAAATTAGGGGAACAATTTCATTGAATTTCTCCAGTGGGAGGAGAAATTCTCCAACAGCTTCTCACAGGGAGGGCTCACCATTGGCAGGGGTTGTAGCTTCTGTCTTTTTCACTAAGGATTTATTTATTTATTTATTTTTGTGTTGCCACTGCAAATGGCAACAGCATTGACTGTGTTGGAAGCCTGCCCCCCATTTTTCATCCTTCACATGTGAGGAGGGTAGTGTTGAATCCAGCTCCAGGGAAGAGGTGGAGCTAGTGCTATGCCAAAATCTGTCCTCCAATTGCCTGAAGGTTTTCTTCCCATTAAAGAGGCTTCCATTTTTCTGCCTCATTCTCAGAGTATTTTATAGTTTATTTTGAATTTATTTGGGTGGCATTTTTGAGCTTAATTGTTGTGAGATGGCTGAGGGTGCTCTCTCTCTGTGTGTTCTTTCTATTACACATCTGTCCATTGCTCTGCAGCCTCCTAAGCTGCCTGTGCTTACTGATGTGAAAAAGCCCTATGGGAGGAATTACCTCATGATGTTTTCCCTTGGTTTTAAGTGAAGCATGGGAAGCCGAGGAGACTACAGGCTGCCAGATAGATCATTGTACCATGAAAGACAGGACACTTGCCCACACTCCTCAGCCACCTCATAAGTAAGGTAAGCCCAAGAACCACAAATCCAATGCATGAAAATTTCTCTGAAAGTGATATGACTGTCTGGGGAACCTCAGAGGGCCAGATTTCATCCCCAGGCCTGAGGTTCTGCATCCCTGATTTAGCCTATTGGGGGCATTGATTGGTACTTAGTCAATATAATGATGATGCTGACATGCCAAAACATCTAGCAAAGCCTTCCCCAACATGTTGCCTTCCAGATGTTTTTCACTACAACTTCCAGCATTCCTGACCATTGGCTATTCTGACTGGGGCTGATGGGAG